>CM069598.1:24048770-25479603 GCA_035771175.1 Paratinospora sagittata | reverse complement strand
AGTGTATTGGAACATGATGCAAATTAGAACACATACTAAATTGCAAACGTTTGACACATAGATTTATAGTGGTTCGGCCAAGCCTACGTCCACTACCTAATCTCCAGATTAGGATTTACTCAATCCACTAACTGATTCTCTTACAGGTGAGAACCAAACTGTTACAACTGCCCTTTTACAAGTTAAAGGCAAACCTATCCTTTCATGGGCTAAGGATGAACCATTTTCCTTTTTCCGGGATTAGGAAAAACCCATGTTCCTTTTACTGGCTAAGGAATAACTATCTTTCCTTTTTCCAGGATGAGGAGAAACCCATGTTCCTTTTATTGGCTAAGGAAGAACCATATTTCCCTTTTTCAGGATGAGGAGAAACCCATGCTCCTTTTGTTGGCTAAGGAACAACCGTTTCTCTTTTATAGGTTAAGAGATGACCTATTCTTTTCAAGGTTAAGGACACACCTACCCTTTTACTAGTTGAGGATGAACCAGCTTCTCTTTTACAGGCTCAGAGAAAACCTATATGATTTCAATCCTGAAATCATCAAGTAAACTACCTTCACTTGTCTTGGTTGTTTCAATCCAGAAACACACCAACATTAAAACACTGAGATGTTGGGTGGTTCTAACGTAGTAGAACACTTTACATTAAGCACAATACATAGCATTACAAAGATATGAAATGTGAAATGGGTAATGCTAAGTTGAAATACACCTTTTGTCTTTTACCTTTCAATGTTCGGTATTGCTCAAGTGCAGTTTTGAAAAGCATGAATGATATGATATGAAAATTAGTGCTTTATCGAAAGATAAAATATACCAAACAAATATTGATGTTAAAAACAGAGGACTGGTGTAAATCAAAGACATAGATAATTTTCAAAATAGATATAGAATATATGTACGAAAACTTCTGGTTCAACGATCAATATTTTGACACAACTCTTGATATAGTTCAATACAGTACTTAAGATATGAAATCAAGTACAACTGTATATATTGAACTATTTCTCAAATTCTATCATCAGCATGAATGATACCAAATATGAATCAGTGCCGAGAATTTGAGTTGATACCAATATAAAAACAGAGTTTCAAAGATAGAAATATATTTGAAACTCAATATGAAAATCGTATAGGTATCAGTGAAAAATACTTTGAAAGATTAGAAAAATGAAATTCATTTTGACACATACTAACTTTGAAAAAGTATGGGTACAACACAAAGTGCTTGGCAAGTTGTTTGGTCCTAAGTATTGGTATTTATAGACTTAGTGGGACATAGCCGTTAGACATTTTAAATTCAAATAATGTGAACCTTTTCACATAACGGCTAAAATGTTATATGAAAATAGTAACTGCGATTTTCACTAACATTCTGGTTCTTTTTAGATTTCATGAAATAGGAAAGTTTTAGAAGAACTTTTTTCATGTATCAAAAAAGGGTCTCTGATAGGTCTGAAAAGGGCTTTGTGCAAGTGTCTGTTCTGAAAAAGTAAACTGACGTAGTGTACTCATTCGAACAGTGATGGTAATTGAATCAGTGTCCTAATGCATAATATCAACTTTGTCATTTTGTTCCTTGAGGGCGCTTATTAAGTATAAGCGTCCTGCTGAACACTTAAGTAAGGGCGCTACTAACTCGTAAGAGTCCTGACTTACTTATGACTTTAGACGACTTAAACCTTGAGGGCGCTAATGCACAGTTAGCGTCCTGCTATGTTTTAAAACTATTAAGTGCATGAGGGCGCTACTATCCGAGTAAGCGTTCTGCCTTTAAAACATAAAACAAAATATGAGGGTGCTACTACTATGTAAGCGTCCTGCAAGTTAAGACATTTGAAAACACGCTGAAGGATAATTAGTGTCCTGAAAGTTATTAAGTTGATTTTCAAAAGTGAGGGCGCTCCTATCCAGTAAGTGTCCTGATAGTTTAATCAACTTATAACCAACATCGTCCTTAAAGAAACATTCTTTGAAGAACTTTTGAAAGATCTTTCAGTGAGCAGATGCTGAGTCAGCTTCCTAACAACTTCAAAGGTTGACTAATATATAAGACCGCTACTATACAAGTAAGTGTCCTGATTAATCACTTCATTTCAACCTTAAGCGTTATTAGCGTCCTAATGACCTATCAGCATCCTGACTTAACAAGTTTAGGAGAGCGCAGCTATTTCATTAGCGTCCTAAAAGATTATTTGAAAATAGTTTTTTACTCGCGATAAAATATTCGATAAATGTGAATAAAAACTCGGTATATTTCAAATTAAATATATAGTATTAAATTTCTTTAAATATAGTTAAAAACATGAAATCAAAACATGCAGATTTAGAGAACATATGAAAATGATATATGCATGGTTTTGAAAAACAATTTGAGCAATAAAGATTAGAGAAAGATATACTTTTGATACTTTGTGTATTCTTATTTCTCATAACCGTTAGATCCAACTCTTTATTATGAGATCTTCAATGAGAGCAATTCGAAGTTGAATGACTTGAACGTTGATCGAGAGATGTAGTCTTGAAGCTTGATCGAAACGTTCGGGTGAAGCGATCTTGAAATTGGAATGTGATCGTTGAAGTATAATTGTTGAAACGAGCTTGACCATTGAATGTAAACTTTGAGTTCCTTGATCGAGTCGTTTCTTGGCTTTTTGCTTTTCCTTTGATGCAGAGATAAGTTCTTGATAAACGTTCATTAGCACTGAAAAATACTTTGTTTGTGATCATCAAAATATACTTCATCAAGTATATTTTAGGGATGTGCTAAGGATGAACCATATATGTTAACACCCCTTTTGCGCTATAGGGTATAGATCAGCATATTACCCAAACACATTCTTCTACCCTTACATTCCTCGGTAAACTGGAAAGTCCCCACTGTGGAGTACTAATCCAAGTACTCAAGTGACACTATTACCCAAAGAACAAGTAAATAGGAAAACCACCATGCTCTAGTATTCAATCCAAAATACCCAAGCAATGCAATGTATGAAAACCCACGGTCATGATCATAAATATCATGCACATATACAATAGGATGCATACCATTCAACAATTTCATTTCGTAAAAATATAAAGCCATAAATGGAGAAAAAAAGTGAGAAATACTTACAACCAACAACTAGCTCAATTACCCCAGTCAAAAGCCCTCAAATTAGCCAATCAAAACACAATGACCTGAAATGAATCAAATATATACCATATGATCAAAATCAAGCCATACAAGCCTAGTTACACAATTTCCAACTCTAATCACATTTAATCCACACTATAATGGATTAGAGGCACCTATTATAACTCAATTAACTAAAATCAACCCAATTGCCTCAAATTGGATAAATCTCTCATGGTCAATTGAACCAATCACCATGCTATACCATGGGAATCATTCAATTTCCCCAATTCAAGTCAATAGGCATCAAAAGCCCCAAAATTGGAAAATTCCCTACAATAGGCCATATGGGTCAATTCCCCAATGAATTTGATGATTCCAAATATCTTCAATTTGTGTATCTAATGATCTTGTCAAGTGTTTCAGATTTTTCAAGAATCAAGATCAAGGAACTGTGCTCACAAGCCAACATCACAAAGTAAAGTTCAGAGTCTGTCAGTACTTAGAATGTAAAGTCTATCGATCAACTTATTCTTAGCAAGATTTTATCGTTTGCATATTTTGATCGTAACATTTTAATCGTACCTTATGATTTCTAAAGTATTTGATTTGATTAAGAGAAACAATGATTTTTATTAAGCTTTAATCGAGAAATCAAAAATCGCTTTTATGAAATTTTTTTAGGACACTAATGTTTTAGTAGCGCCATCCTGGACTTGATTAGTTACGATGCTGATAAAATATTAGAAAGCTCAAGGTTGAATTGAACTGATTAATAATGACGCTTACTTGTTAGTAGCGACCTTTCTTTTATCAACCTTTGAGAATGTCAGGACGCTGACTTAGTTTCAGTTCGTTGGAAGTTCCTTTTTGCTTTTTAAGTGATTTCTATCTTTAAGGACGCTGATAAGTTATAAGTTGAATACATTATCAGGACGCTACTTGTGTAGGAGCGTCCCCATCTTTAGAATCTACTTAAATAACTTTCAGGACGCTAACTGTCCTTCAGCACACATAACATTATTTTAAAACTGTTTTTAAAAGTTCAGGACGTTAACTCTTGAGTAGCACCCTCTTGTGTCAAATGTTTTAAAACAAAGCAGGACACTAACTGCGAAGTAGCGCTCTCATGATTTAAGTCGTTTGATTGTCAAAGTAAATCATGACGCTTACTATTCAGTAGCGCCCTCATTTCATTGTTCAGTAGGACGCTGATGTTCTATGAGAAGCCTCAAAGGAACAAAACGACAGAAATGATATTTTTGCTGTTTTGACATGTACGTTCTTTTAGCCACCTTTTCAGAACAACTTTTCATACAAAATCAATTTTCTGTATTTGTAAGAGATATTCTCTGATTCACGAACCATGTCTTCTAAAACTTTCCTTATTCGTGTATCTGGAGAAAATCATAATATTCATGAATTAAGTAGTTGCCATTTTCATGATATATTCTAGCTGTTGTGAGTAAACATTCATATTTGAAATTCAAATTCAAATGAACAACAACTTCATCTCTACAAGTCTATAAATACAGACACTTAACAATCTGTTAAGACCACTCGAAAATTCTTTGAGCCAAAACACTTTTCTCGAAAGTTAGTCGAATTTTCATTTGATTCAAAAAACTTAAGTTATTCCAGTTTCAAAATATTTATTTGAATCATTACTTATTTAATTGATTTTCATATTGAGCTAAGATTCTATCTTTATCTAAAAATCGATTTGAAAGTTTGAACTGTTTTCACTCAAATTATTCAGCACTGTTTTCACTTATATCATTCTTGCAGAAAGAAAAATTTGAGAGATAGTTCATAGGATACAGTTGTACTCAATTTCATATCTCATATACTGTATCAAGGTTGTAACAGTAGTTAGATAAACTATTGATTTGATATTCTATATTCAACAAGGTCAGGTCTTCTCACACCCGTAAGTTGAGAAAGCTTAGGTCTGTCTCACACTCGTAAGTTGGGATAGGTTGGTCTCAAGCCTGTAAGCTGAGCAGTGTAATGGTTGTTCTCACACACGCAAGTTGAGAAAGTGTGTAACGGTTTGATTCTCACCCCTAAGAGAATCCCTTAGTGATAAGGTTCAAAATCCTAACTGAGGAGGTTAGGTAGTGGACGTTGGCAAGTAACTGAACCACTATAAATCGACTGTGCATATTTGTCTAAGTGTCCAATTCATCCCCCTATTGGACATATCTAGGCCAACAATTTGTATCAGAGCAGTGTTGCTCTTCAAAGAAACTTCACAATTTCTTTGATGTGAATGACAATGACCAGAGGGACTGTCATAGAAGTAGGTCAACCTTTAGATAAACCACCTCTATTCAATAAAGACTGGTTTGAAGATTGGATGATAATGATGAAATCCTTTCTACGATCTAAGGATATTAGTCTATGGGAAATGGTTGTAAATGGCTACACCATGCCCAACAAGCCTATTGAGCTATGGACAGATAAAGAAAGACTAAATGACAAACTTAACGCTCAAGCTATCTATGATTTGTGTTGTTCTCTACTCGAGGAAGAAGTAGAAAGAGTAGTTCATCTCGAGAGTGCCAAGGAGATTTGGGAAACACTCAAATCACTTCATTGAGAAAAGATTAACGTTTGAGATGAAAAGCTCAAAGAGTTTGATAGACTATTTGATGCCTTTGAGATATCGGAGAATGAATCTCTCAATATGACAAACAACAAATATCAATCTATTCTTGACGGAATTCAATAAATGAATCAGGAAATATCTGCAAAAATATCACTACTATACTTCTATGATAAGCTTCCAAAGAAATGGAATGATAAGCTGACTGTGTTAGCTGAATCTATTGAACCATGGGAAATGAATTTAAAAGAGTTATGTGATCTCTTGCAAACCGGGGAAAGAAGGGATGAGACTAGAGACCAAGTTAGACATTAGAAGAGCCACTCGTTCACTTTAGGGTGTTAGAAAGTGAGTCAGTTCATGGTAACCTACAATTTTTTATACGTCTAGTAAATGAACTTGAATACTTTGGAAAAACCATATCTCATTCTACTTTAGTACAATATTTTTTTAACAGTTTTCCTGAGAACTGGAAATATAAAATAGATTTTCTAAATGAGTTATCAAATCCATTTGAAATCAGCTTTCAAGAAATTGATTATATTTTGAATGGGTTAGAAACTTCATTTGAGAGAGAAGACATTCTTGCAAGTATAACAATCAGGAACAAAAATGAAGTTGCTGATGATATTGACACTACGTGTCATCAATCCTCAGCAAGCTCATTTAGGACGCTCAATGAAAAATCTCTTGATAGATTTTCGAGAAAGAAGTCAGCATGGAGAATGAAGATGATGAATTATCTCAGCTGTTTCAAAATGAGAGAGTGCTCAAGCAGAGGACTTTGCAGTACTTTGAGGTAAAAGTCCAAAATCATGCAAAGGTATAAAAGTCATTCTCATCACTATCAGTGATAAATGATTATCTTTAATCATGCAATGCTTAGAATGCTTAAATATTTTCACTCATGATTAAATTATTGATGATTGGTTGATTAAATGTTTATTCAACCATACGTTACTCAAGTCTAATTAGTCAAATCTGATTAATAGTAGTGCTTAAATGTCCTAAAGCAAACTAATAACAAATGAGAACGCTCACGTGCATATTAGCTCTACTTGATCAAGAACGCTAGTCAGAAGAAGGAGTTAATCGATTAATATTGGTAATTAAATTAAACCGCCTTTAAAGACTGTTGGCCCAGATATGTCCAAGAGGGGGGGTGAATTGGACACTTAGCAGATTTTAACCTTTTTAAAAATTGTGCGAAATAATGAAAGCAAATTAAACAAAGTATAGCAATTAGATACAATAAATGTAAATTGGACAATGCAAGCAAGATTTATAGTGGTTCGGCCGCGCCTACATCCATTACCTAGCCTCCTTAGTTAGGATTTGCTCAAACTCCACTATGGACCTTCTTACGGGTGAAGATCAAACTGGAACACTTTCTCAACTTACTGGTGTGAGAACTACCGTTTCTCAACTTACTGGTGTGAGAAGATCGCTTACAACTTTGAGCAACACTTGCTCTAACTCAGTGACTTACCCATCACTACAATCTGATTACTGAATGAGATATGATTCCTTTTACTTAGAATCAAAGTGATACTTACAATGCTTTGAATTGAACCATCTATTGCCACAGATTCAACGAAATATGTATGATGAAGTTTATGCTGAAAACAGGTTCAAATAGCTTTTGTTTTCAATAATGGGTTTTTGAAATAATGTAGAAGAAGATCGATCAACCCAGAAGACTTGAAGTTTTTCTTTCAAAGGATCATAAGATCAAGCACAAGTGAAAGAAGACTAACTTTCAAAAAGTATTTCAGAGATCATAAGATCATAAGATCAAGCACAAGCGTCCTACCTTATCAAGGCCAGGAGGGCGCTGCTAAAACATTAGCGTCCTGAAAGATTTTATAAAAGCAATTTTTAATTTCTCGATTAAAACACGATAAAACATAAAGTAATCGGATTAAATCAAACATGCAACCAATCGATTAAAACACGCAGGCATGCATATTGCTAAATCACATGGCATAGAAGGTCCTACAGCCTATCATAATCTAATCATACAAATAAAAATCTTCAAACGATCATGGTCTTCAAGAAGATCTTTTAATACGTTCGCCATGCATCATTGAATCTTTGATACCTTCAAGTAAGATTAGATATGCCATATGTGCAGTAATATCATGAACATAATGTAGTTTTGTAATCATCAAAATCTTTCATAAGAGGGACATATTCTCGTAAGGGACATGAGGATAATTGGTTCAACAATCTCCCCCTTTTTGATGATTTCAAAAACATTACTGTAGGCTTTGAAGCAAACTAATAAAGTGATGTATGTATGCATGAGATGCAGTACTAATGTTCCTTGTTTCATATGACATGAGTGTGTTAGCAAGGAATGTACATAAACTATCACTAAGACTCCCCCTTAGTGTTATACTCCCCCTGAGTTTATTATGCTTCAATGATAGTACTTTCTCCTCTTTTTGAAATATCAAAAAAAGTAAAGTAACATGAAATATATCTCATTCATTTGGAGGTAAGCATCAAAGTGCTACAGGTCGATTTCAGAGAACATTCCAAGTTCTCTGCGAATATGAACAAACTGGTCTTTTGGTAAGTAAATATGTCAGCTAGTTGTTCTTTGGTTCTAATATGAGATAATACGACTTCTCCATTTTGCACATGATCCCGTAAAAAGTGATGTCTTATTTGAATATGCTTAGTTCGAGAGTGCAATACAACATTTTTAGATATGTTAATAGCATTAGTATTATCATATAAAATTTTAGCACATTAAATAAATATTTGATAATCCTGAAGTTGTTGTTTCATGTAAAAAACCTAAGAATAGCAACTTCCAGCTGCAACATATTCTGCTTCAGCTGTGGATAGTGCCACAGAATGTTGTTTCTTGCAAAACCAAGAAATCAGAGAATTTTCAAGAAAGTGACAAAATCCGAAGGTACTTTTCCTATCAGTTAGACTGCCGGCATAGTCGAAGTCTACATAACTTCTAAGATCAAAAGTAGTACCTTTGGAATACCAAATTCTTAAATTTGTTGTGCCATTTATGTATCTGAATATTTGTTTGACACATTTTAAATGAGATTCTTTCGATTCAGATTGAAATCTTGCACATAAACAACCACTGAACATAATGTCAGGTCGACTTGTTGTTAGGTACAGAAGACTTCCAATCATGCTTCTATAAAGTTTTGAATCAATTGATTTACCTTTTTCATCCTTATATAATTTGATTGCAGAAGTACAAGGAGTGTCAATCGATTTCAAATTGTGCATTTGAAACTTTTTAACCATTTCCTTAGCATACTTTGATTAGCTTAAGAAGGTGCCTTTCAGCATTTGTTTAATTTGTATGCTGAGAAAGTATGTAAGTTTTCCCATCATACTCATTTCAAATTCCTTCTGCATTAATTTTGAAAACTCATCACATTGTTCTTTGTTTCATGCACCAAAAATGATATCGGCCACATATATTTGAACAATGAGCATATTATCATTGTGGTGTTTGACAAACAAAGTTGGATCAAGTTTTCCTTTTTGGAACTTATGATCTAAAAGAAATGAACTCAGTCGATCATACAAAGCTCTTAGAGCTTGTCTAAATCCATATAAGGTTTTGTGGAGTTTGAAAAGGTCCATTTGGTTCCTATAATCGATTAATGAAAAGGTCTAGGAACTAATTCCCATACTTTGTTATGCACAAATTGTCCTAGTTCTTGTTGCATAGCAAGAATCCAGTTTTCATCTTTCAGTGCATCTTCCACTTTAATTGGTTCAAATTGTGATACAAAAGCAACAAGCTCTTGATCTTTTTGAATTGAGGCTCTAGTGGATACACCTTTTCTTGGATCTCCTAAAATTTGATCTTGGGAAAGACCTTGAAGTAATCTAGAGTTTTTAGAAGATTCTAGAAATGGCTCAGGTTCAAGATCTATAACCTTGGTTGTCTTAGGTTCATCGTCATCAAAATTTAATTGCTTAAATTCATCCTCAAGAATTTTCTTATTAACACTTTCATCAAAGTTTACATGAATTGATTCTTCTACAATTTGATTTGATTTGTTGAAGACTCTGTAGGCTCTAGTATGAGAAGAATATCCTAAGAATATTCCTCTGTCAGATTTAGGTTCAAACTTGTCTAGATTGACTTTATCATTTAGAATAAAACATTTACATCCGAATACTCGGAAGTAACTGATGTTGGGTGCTCTACCCTTCCATAGTTCATATGGAGTTTTATTCAAATATTTTCTAATCAGAACTAGGTTCATCACATAACAGGCAGTGTCTATAGCTTCACCCCAAAAATGATTTGCAGTATTATACTCATTGAGCATTGTTCTACACATCTCCAGCAGAGTTCAGTTCTTTCTTTCAACTATACCATTTTGTTGTGGTGTCCTAGGGGATAGATGGTGAGTGTAACCTTGATTGTTACAAAATTCTTCGAGATTTTTATTAAAAAATTCACCACCTATCACTCCTAACTATGTTGATTTTGTACCCTTTTTCATTTTTGACACTTTTACAGAATTTTATAAATGTTTCACAAACATCAGATTTATGAGCTAATAGAATTACCCATATAAATTGAGTAAAGTCATCAACAATCACAAACACATATGATTTACCACCTTAGCTGTGGGTTTTGGTTGGTTCGAAAAGATCCATGTGAATCAGTTCAAGAGCTGTAGAGGTTGATTGATGCCTCTTACTCTTAAAAGATGATGTGGTGTGCTTGCCAAGTTGACATGGTTCACAAACCTTGTCATTTGAGTAAGTTCCTTTCAAAATTCCCGTGGCCAGATCATGTTTAACAATCCTAGATATGTTTTCCATATTAATATAAGCTAATCTCCTATGCCATAGCCATGCTTCATTACCAGAGATAACACTTAAACATGTTACATTTTGTTTCTTCATGTCATTGAAATTTTTGCAATACACATTCTTAATTCTAGAAGCCATGAATGCAACAGTTTTATCATCATGCTTGACAATACACCTATTTGCCTCAAATGAAATGCCATAACTTTTGTCACATAATTGACTTATGCTCAAGAGATTATGCTTCAGCCCTTTAACATAAAGTAAATCAGATATGGATATAGAATCGTTACCAATAGTTCCAATGCCTTCAATATCACCTTTGCTATCGTCTCCGAAGGTGATGTTTCCTCCTTTCTTCTTTTCAAGGCTCAGAAAATTAGATTTATCTCCAGACATATGCCTGGAACAGCTGCTGTCTAGATACCATACATCTTTGTTTTTGCATATCTCTGTGCTTGCCATTAAGAATAATGCAGCAGTGTGATCTGAATCCACTTCATCTTTGCTTGAGCTTGAATCATCCCATGTTGCTTTGAGAACTTTCTTATCTTTTCTGTAAGAGTTGGTGTTCTTCTTATATTTTATGGGGCATTCACTCTTTATATGACTTGGTTTGTTACAATCGTAACATATTAACTCTATAGGTTTAGACTCGGGTTTCTTTTCTTTGTGAAACCTTGAGTAAGAGTTATTCTTACTCTTTTTCCTAAGTAACTTATTGAACTTTATGGATAACATAGCCATGTCATCTTCTGAGTCTGAATCATTTTTAGAACCAGTTTTAGCATTGAGGGCAATTGATTTCTTTTCTTTTTCCTCAATCTTGACCGGACACATTATCTCTTTTAGCTTCATTTCATGAACCATTAATGAACCACACAGTTCATCAAAAGTGTATTCAGCCAGATTCTTGGCTTCTTCTATGGCTGTGGCCTTGGGTAGACCTCTTAGAAATTTTCTAACAGTTTCTTCTTGGTCATAGATTTTTCCTAGGTTCTTCATCTCATTGATGTTTGTTGTAAACCGAGCAATAGCTTCAGCTATCGAATCAGTTTCCTTCATCCTATAGGTTTCATATTTTTCAACTAACAAATGGAGCTTTGCCTTTTTAACTTGCAAAGTTCCTTCGTAGGTGACCTCTAACTTGTTCCAGATTTCCTTAGTTGTTTCAGACGCACTAACTCTATTGAACTCTTCGATTGATAAACTGCAAAACAAAATGTTTACAACTTGGTTATTCAATAGTTCTCTTTTCTTTTCTTTAGCACTCCATTCGTCTATATCCTTTGGGACAATAGCATCATCAATTATTTTAGTAGGCGTTGGACAACTGTGTGTCACAACATCCTACATCTCTAGATCTTGGGCTTTAAGGTGATACCTAATCTTAGTTTTCCAGTGTGAATAGTTTTCTCCCTTGAACAGTGGTGGTCGGTTGGTGGAGTTTCCTTCACCTGAGAGATAAGTGCTTCTTTAATTTTTTCCTGCCATACTCAATCAAAGAAGGTTAGATACTTTGATGGTTAACTTGCTCTGATACCAATTGTTGGCCTAGATATGTCCAAGAGGGGGGGGGTAAATTGGACACTTAGCAGATTTTAACATTTCTTTAAATTGTGCGAAATAATGAAAGAAGCTTAAACAAAGTATAGCAATGAGATACAATAAATGTAAATGGGACAATGCAAACAAGATTTATAGTGGTTCGGCTGCTCCTCCATTCACTACCTAACCTCCTTAGTTAGGATTTGTTCAAACTCCACTATGGACCTTCTTACTGGTGAAGATCAAACCAGACCACTTTCTCAACTTACAGGTGTGAGAACTATCGTTTCTCAACTTACTGGTGTAAGAACACCGCTTACAATTTTAAGCAACACTTGCTCTAACTCAGTGACTTACTCGTCACTACAATCTGATTACAGAATGAGATATGATTCCCTTTACTCAGAATGAAAGTGATACTTACAATGCTTTGGATTGAACCTTCTGTTGCCACAGATTCAACGAGATATGTATGATGAAGTTTATGCTGAAAACAGGTTCAAATAGCTTTTGTCTTCGTTAATGAGTTTTTGAAATAATGAAGAAGAATATCGATCGACCCAGAAGACTTGAAGTTTTTCTTTCAAAAGATTGTAAGATCAAGCACAAGTGAAAAAATACTAACTTTCAAAAAGTGTTTTGGCACAAACAAAAACTGTCAATACTTGAATATCAGTTTCGTATTTCATTAGTTAGTTTTCTGCTTTGAGGCAACTCGTGTATATAAGAATAACAGAGGCACAATGGACTTGGTAATTTGGCTCTCTAAGTTATTTCAAATATAATGTTAACATTCTTTCCAGAAATGGATCGATTCAGCTTAATGCATATTACAACGATAACACCTGAATCATCTAATCCTTTCATGAAAGATGAATGTTCTGACAAAGTTTTAGAACGTTTTAAAAAGTTATGAAAAGTTGTTGTGCGATTTTGAAAAGTTCTGAAAAGTATTTGTACGTTTCTGAAAAAGGTTAACAGAAATGGCAGTAATGTCAGAAAAACAAAAATATCTTTTCTGTCGTTTTGTTCCTTTGAGGGCGCTCATAGAACATCAACGTCCTACTGAACAATGAAGTGGGGGCGCTACTAAGTAGTAAGTGTCCTGACTTACTTTGACAATTAAATGACTTAAAGCATGAGGGCGCAACTTCGTAGTAAGCGTCTCGCTTTGTTTAACATGCAAAACATACGAGGGCGCTACTCAAGAGTAAGCGTCTTGAACTATTAAAAATAGTTTTGAAACAATGTTTAAGCGCGCTGCGGACGGTGAGCGTCCTGAAAGTTATTTAAGTTGATTCTAAAAATAAGGGCGCTCCTACACAAGTAGCATACTGATAATTCATTCAACTTATAACTTATCAGCGTCCTTAAAGATAAAAGAAAATCTTTCAGCGAGCTGAAACTAAGTCAGCGTCCTGACATTCTCAAAAGATTGATAAGAGAAAGGTCACTACTAACAAGTAAGCGTCCTTATTAATCAGTTCAAATCAACCTTGAGCGTCCTGACTTATCAAGTACAGGAGGGCGCTGCTAAAACATTAGCGTCCTAAAAGACTTTATAAAAGCGGTTTTTGATTTCTCGATTAAAACATGATAAAACATAAAATAACCGGATTAAATCAAACATGCAACCAATCGATTAAAACATGCAGGCATGCATATTGCTAAATCACATGGCATAGAAGGTCGTAAAACCTATCATAATCTAATCATACAAATAAACATCTTCAAACGATCACGGTCTTCAAGAAGATCATTTAATACGCTCGCCATGCATCATTGAATCTTTGATACCTTCAAGTAAGATTAGATATGCCATATGTGCAGTAATATCATGAATATAATTTAGTTTTGTAATTATCAAGATCTTTCATAATAGGGACATATTCTCGTAAGGGACATGATGATAATTGGTTCATCAAAGACTAGGAAGCGACACGTGCTGGTGTGTGTGAGGAGCGAGCATATTGCTTTTTTACTATATAGCCAAACTTTTTGTAACCTGGCAGTCACTTTTCACCTTTTGTGCCCTAGGACGCTTCGACGAACTTTCCAGGAATCATTTTAAAAATTACCGCTGAATCTTCATTTTTAACCTTTGGTAAATCCTGTTCTTTGTTCATTTCTGAATCCTCTAATTCCTATTGTATCAGTATTTGTGTTGTTGTTCAGTTCTTCATATATACTTTTTTAAATGGCCCTGAAACCCGATAAGCTTTGCCCCTTCTTTGCACTTGCGAGCTGTTTCACCATCATCACATCCAGAAAGGAGTGTGAGACCAAAAACTGAACCAACTCAGGCCGAACTGGCTGAGGTCTGTACCCACGCCTCCTATTAAGATCGCGTCTGGACCATCTCACCCACTTTCTTCTTCTCAAATGAGAGAATAGGGTGATAAAAGCCGAGAAGCTCATGAATCGAGCTATAATTGATAGATGCTATGTCGATTTCAATTTCTTCATTAACTCCCATCTGGACATTTTCTATCTATTCGAATTCCAAGGTTGGATCAATTTACTTACCCCCAATTCAAAATGGTACCCCAGTCAGGTTTGCCAATTCTATTCAAATCTAGTTGATAAACCCGACTCTGAATTCTCAAAACAATCTATGGTAAAAGGAAAATCTGTTGAGATTTCTCCCTAATCCTTTTCTAAAGCATTTTCCTTGTCGAGTGATGAAAGTGCCCACATATGTTCATTCACCAAAAATAAAGTCCAATATCCAAGCTATAACAACCTTTCTACTCTTAATCTTATTTCAAAGAAAAAGGACCACCGAGTGTCGACAAGAAACTCACAAATTAGTCCTTTGAACTTATTCCCAGAATAATCCATAACATCATTACCCACATCATTCAGCCTAAAACCAGTAGCAGGAGTAATGTGAATGAATTAGACTTATTCTTAATCTGGTGCATTCTGGAAAAGAAGAAAGTGAATCTCGCCCACATTCTCATGCATGTAATGAATACTGTGGTTAGTAGAGGAGGAGGTCTGCCTCTGGGTATGTACCTCACCACTCTATTCGAGAGATGTGGTATCGAATTTCGTGGAAAAAGCTTCAAGGAGACCAGCAGATACAACTACATTGGTCAAACCATTGTGAAATTGATGAGATACACTTATGTCCCTGCATTAGACAAATGGCTTCCAATGTTAGAAGTTCCACTTGAGGGAGAATCCAGTAGAAAAGATGAAATAAAAGAAGAAAATGTCACAACAATGGAGAAAGAAGCTGCCCAAGCTTATACTATTCAAGAAGAATAGGCTGTGCAAGAAGAAGCTACCCCCACAGCTAACATTGAACATATTTCAATTGATGATGTGGAAATTGATCATGCAGAGCAAGCTATTTATGCTGAAGAACATCTGATGGAGGAGGTGACCTAGATTGCTCAGGTCGTTGTTGAAGAACATCTACATGAGTCAAAAAATGCTGATGCAATCTTGGAGGACATCACTAGAGAGAGAGTCAGTGACGACTCAAATCAAACTATCTACAGACCACCATCCCCGTTTGATATCCCTGCATCAATGGAATCCCAAGACTCAAGAAAGACTGAGTCTGATGGTGAACAATGTCAAGATACAAAGGGCTATGATCTGGCTATCAAGTTGATGAAGAGGATCATGTTGAAGATTGTCATGAGGCCAATGCTGAATTTCAAGCAGAAGTTGAAATGAAAAATATTCATGAGGAAAGCTCATCTGATCATGAGTTGCCTTCCTATCCATCTACCAGCAGGCCAAATGATGAATTCTTCAGAGAGGAAGATTTTCTGAGAAGAGTGAGAGAAGATCAGATTTTTGGCATGTCTCAACTAATGACTTGTTTGGAACAGAACCAAGTTCAGCTGAAGAACGAGACATTGTCAGAAGTCCGAGAATCTCTGAAATCTCAGGAAAGAGTTGATATTAATGATACCAAAGAATTTAACTCTCACATGTTCAAGGCAACTGCATTGCCCGAGAAAATAACACAACAAATGGACACACAATTAAGCGCCATGCAGACCTTGCCTTCATTGAGCTCCACTTCATCATCAAATCATGATTTTATAAAGAACATTCAGGAGAACATGGAACAGATTAAGACATTCATTAAAGCTTTTGTTGCCAGTGTTCCTCCGAGATTGGTAGCTCCTCGACATTCTCCAGCCAAACGTCAAGTTCCTCAAAGTCACACAATGGCAGCTACACCAAGTAGTACTGCAAGTGGCTTAACTGAAGAAGCTTTGAAGAAGATACTTGAAGATATTCAGAGCTTAAGACGTAAAATTTCTGAATCCTCTAAAGATAAGTCCATTTCTGATACTTTGCAATCAATTTTGGATGCTATCTTGGATCAAGTAACCAGCAAGACAGCGCTTGATCCGGTGTTGCAGGCCATCTCCAATCTAAAAGAGAATCTAGACACTGCAAGACCAGCACAACCAGAGGATGATAGACTAACCAAGATTCTCGACTTGGTTACTCGTGCGTTTGAACAACTACAAAACTTGGAGAACAAGATGCCTTTCCTTGCCACAACCATTATGGATCTGTCTTATACTGTTATCACAACTGCAGATCGAGTAGAAGGAGTAGTAGGCTTCTTTGAAGACCTCTTCAAGGAAATGAACAGTAGGATGCATTCTACTGTGTGGTATATTACCTTTAGCATGAAACGTTTTGCAATGCTCTTTCATCTATTGAAGAAGAAGGGTGTCAAAGTTCCACCTGCACCACATGCTCCAGCCTTCACACATCTTTAAGGACCTAAGGAGTCTCTGACAATCTTCTTGGAATATTAGAGTGTGAAGATGAAGATGAATCGGATGAAGAGCCATTACATAGAATCAGTCGAAGAATGTCTCCACCCCCAGATCTCTCATCAGAAACTTTCCTAGATTCTAAACGCAAGTGACCGATCAGGCCAGAATTTGAAGGTCATATGCTTTCTCTTGAGTTTGCTCAAGGTTTTGCGGAATGAAAAACAAAAGGTTTCAAACCTGGTCCACCTCTTGATCCATTTAAATTTGGTGTTTCCAAGGATGCTCAAGAAAAATTCATTGAAAAATCTAGGAAGGGTATTGTAATTGATGAATCTGTCAGTAGTGCGAGAAAGAGCACACATGGTTTTTCAAGACCACAAGCACCAAGGAAACCCAAAACTTTTACACCTAGTTCCAGTGGATCCAAAAAAGATGAGGAAGTCGAACGAAAAAGGAAGGGAAGGGTCCTAGTACGAGCTAAGCCTACTCACTTTTTGATGTTTTCAAAAGAGGGAGAAGAGAAATATTCAGATATTAAGACTAAGTTAGCTTTAGAGAGGGAAACTACGTGTAAGGGGGAGTTTTATCTAAGTTATTGTATTCATTCTTGTATATTGTACTATTTGCAACTTATCGTGTAAATCCTTATGATTGAAATGAGATAGAACTAATATGTATGCAGTTACCGTTCTAAATTCGTTATATGTTTAATACATGAATATAATTATCTGCATGATCTCTGAGTATTTGAAATCATCAAAAACAGGAGATTGTTATCTCAATGAACCTCATGATATGAATGTTTTGATGATTCCAAATATCTTTAGTTTGTGTATTTAATGATCTTGTCAAGTGTTTCAGATTTTTCAAGAATCAAGATCAAGGAACTATGCTCACAAGCCAACATCACAAAGTAAAGTTCTGAGTCTGTCAATACTTAAAATGTAAAGTTTATTGATCAACTTACTCTCAACAAGATTTTATCTTTTGCATATTTTGATCGTAACATTTTAATCGTACCTTATGATTTTTAAAGTATTTGATTTGATTAAGAGAAAAAATAATTTTTATCAAGCTTTAATCGAGAAATCAAAAACTTCTTTTATAAAAATCTTTCAGGACACTAATGTTTTAGCAGCACCCTCCTGGACTTGACGAGTTAGGACATTGATAAAAAATTAGGAAGCTCAAAGATGAATTGAACCGATTAATAAGGACGTTTACTTGTTAGTAGCGACCTTTCTTTTATCAACCTTTGAGAATGTCAGGACGCTGACTTAGTTTCAGCTCGCTGAAAGTTCTTTTTGTTTTTTAAGTGATTTCTATCTTTAAGGGCTCTGATAAGTTATAAGTTGAATAAATTATCAGGACGCTACTTGTGTAGGAGCTCCCTCATCTTTAGAATCAACTTAAATAACTTTCAGGACACTTATTGTCCTTCAGCGCACTTAAGATTGTTTTAAAACTATTTTTAAAAGTTCAGGACACTAACTCTTGAGTAGCGCCCTCTTGTGTCAAATGTTTTAAAACAAATCAGGACACTAACTACGAAGTAGAGCCCTCATGATTTAAGTCGTTTGATTGTCAAAGTAAGTCAGGACGCTTACTATTTAGTAACGCCCTCACTTCATTGTTTAGTAGGACGCTGATGTTTAATGAGCGCCCTCAAAGGAACTAAACGACATAAATGATATTTTTGCTGTTCTGACATGTACATTCTTTTAGCTACCTGTTCAGAACAACTTTTCGTATAAAATCAATTTTCTCTATTTGTGAGAGATATTCTCTGATTCACGAACCACGTCTTTTAAAACTTTCCTTATTCGTGTATTTGGAGAAAATCATAATATTCATGAATTGAGTAGTTTCCATTTTCATGATATATTCTAGTTGTTGTGCGTAAACATTTGTATTTGAAATTTAAATTCAAATGAACAACAACTTCATCTCTACAAGTCTATAAATACAGAAACTTAACAATCTATTAAGACCACCCAAAAATTCTTTGAGCCAAAACACTTTTCGAAAGTTAGTCCAATTTTCATTTGATTCGAAAAGCTTAAGTTTGAACTATTTTCACTCTAATTACTCAACACTGTTTTCACTTATATCATTCTTGCTGAAAGAGAAATTTGAGAGATAGTTCATAGGATACAATTGTACTCAATTTCATATCTCGTATACTGTATCAAGGTTGTAACAGTAGTTAGATAAACTACTGAGTTGATATTCTATATTCAACAAGGTCAAGTCTTCTTACACCCATAAGTTGAGAGACGGTAGTTCTCACACCTGTAAGTTGAGAAAGCTTAGGTTTGTCTCACACCCGTAAGTTGGGATAGGTTGGTCTCATGTTTGTAAGCTGAGCAATGTAAGTGTTGTTCTCACACCTACAAGTTGAGAAAAGGTGTAACGGTTTGATTCTCACCCATAAGAGAATCCCTTAGTGATAAGGTTCAGAATCCTAACTGAGGAGGTTAGGTAGTGGACGTAAGCAAGTAGCCGAACCACTATAAATCGACTGTGCATATTTGTTTAATTTCTGCACTTTATTTCTGCCTTTGTAATTATTTTAAATTGTCTAAGTGTCCAATTTACCCCCCTCTTGGACATATCTAGGCCAACAAATACATGGTCTCACAAGCAAGCCTTACTAAAAACTATAGCAAATGCCTCTAATTTGCTCAAAGATATCATAGAATCCCAATAGAGACACATTCATTCCATTTTCAAGCTATTTTAGGCACATGCAAACAAAACCCTAACCTGGTTTTACTCAAAACCGTGGCCTATAACAAGAAATACACCATTTAAAAGCTTACATTCATCATTAATAGTGTTCTAATGGAGAAAAATTGAGAAGTCCTTACCTTGGAGCAAGATTGAGCACATATCCACATGGAAAGCTCTCCTTTCTCCTTCTTCGTCTTTTCCCCTTGCTTTTGGTCCAAAATGGACTAAATTGGGTGTATTTTGGCTTATATTCACGTGTTAGGCCCATACATGACCAACACTTGAAATTTCCAGAAATAAACCATGGAGCGCGCTCCATGTTTTGACCTGTTTCATGGAGCGTGCTTCTCTTTCGTGGAGCGAGTTCCATATTTCATCTTCATGTTTCTCTCTCAATACAAACCAGAAATTCACGTATAATAGGTCAATTTTTATGTAAAAGTGCGTTCCAGACTCATTTTATTATCCCCTTGTTCATTTACGACACCCCTCATAAAGTTATAACCGAATCAACATAAAATTACACTGTATACGAACAAAATAGAAGTATAATACACATCAAATACATACACAAGCACCTAGAGTCGGGCATTCTACATCACCATTGTTGGCCCAGTATTAGTATTATAGTCCAAGATGGGGGTGAATTGGACTTGGCGAATTTTCGTGTTATCGTTCGGATAATATAATTTAAACAAACTAAAGTGCGCAGTAGGTAACAATCGAAACAAACAAATGCAGGAAAGATAAATTGGACACAAAGATTTAGAGTGGTTCGGTTCCCCTTGAACTTACGTCCACTACCCAATCACCATGATCAGGATTTCCCAATACACTATTGGCTAATCACTTATGGGCGTGATTAGAAGTCGTTTACACTCTAATCGACACAAGGGCTTGGTTAGAAAAGCCACACAACCACTAACCTACACCAGGGCTTGGTTAGAAAGCCACAAACTAGCCTACACCAAGGCTTGGCTAGAAAGTCACAACTTGTAACCAACTGGTTACGTGCCGTACAAAATAAGGTAATGTCTCGGTTGACGTAATCAAGTCAACAATACATCAAGATAACAAAATATATAGAGAAGTGTTCAATAACATTCTCAACAATTTAAGCTTACAATCTTGAATGAGTCAACAATACTATTCTAACCACTATGATTTTAAGTAATGCAAAGTGTTGAAATAGTTTTTCTCAAATGCAATCGATTCATATATATATATATATATATATGATGTAAAACAGTGAATCGAATATGCACAACTATCAAGATATTGATTCTAAACAATGATAAGTTTAAAGCACAAGAATCAATATATTATGATGATTCTAAATGAATATGTGATTAAGATCAAGAATCAAATAAATCAAGTATTGATCTAAAACTTCGATTCAAAATAATATAATGGTAACACATGAATCGGTATCACAAACTATTTATGAAACCACTAAACAAGGTATTTTTTTATGAAGATCAAGATAGGGTTTCACAAACACATCTCAATACAAAATCAGTTTTAAAGATGATAATATAAGCACAAAACTGATTTGCATAAACCAAAATCACAAGAATCTAGATATAAAAATGTATACCCCACTAGGTAAGGTTGAAGCTCCAAGATTCTTCTAGTGTGAAGTTGGATGAGAGAAATCATGATCAAGACTCAATAGAAGATGTAGAAAGCACTTAAATCATCTTGAACACTTGCACAAGAGAAACTCTCAAGTTTCTCAAAGTTTTAAAAATGTGGAGAAATTTCGAAAGTATGGATCAATAGATCAAATGTTGTTGAACTTTTGCAATGAAAAAAAGGTTTAAATCACTCAAGAACTTGTTGTTGGCTTGTAAAAAGACTGAGACAAAAAATACACAAGTTCTTTAAGTTTTGCAAAAGTTACTCTTCAAATGAGCAAGTGTGGTATTTATAAATAAACACCACACCGAGGTATAGGAGTGCGTTCCTTAACACAAAAATAAGTTTTTGGTTTGAAATCTGAAAAATCTCAGATTTCCCTCCAATCAAGGAGCGCGTTCCTCAATATGTATGTTGGGCATAGAGGTGGGTTCCTTCAATAAGAACCACTGACTCTTTAAGTTGTTCCCATTTTTTCCTTGGAAACAGGAGCGCGTTCCTTTTCTCTGATCAGAAAAATTCTGAGTTTCAGAAAAAGCCACAAGAGTGCGCTCCTCTTACAAGGAGCGCGTTCCATAAACCCTGATAAAAAATTTCAGAGTCTCAGAAAAAAGCTCAGGAGTGCGTTCCTTCACTGAGAAATGAAAAAAACTCAATTTTTGATCATAATAAGTTTAGGACATTGTCAAATACATAGACTAACATTTTAAAAAAATTGACAAGATTGAGGTACAATTAACACAGTTAATTGCGAGTGATTCGATAGATTAAACCAATGATCAAAGCAATAAGAACAATACATGTGAAACAATAAAACCATGCAAAGTTGATAAAAATAATGCTTGATAATCACTGATCAATATGTGCATGATAAACAATTATAACTAAGTGATAGCATAATTATCAAACTAATGTGTGCATGCACGATTAATCATATAATAATGTAAATGCATGAGAATGATAAACTATATGAATGATTTTTGAAAAGATGCAAATTATGTTGTGGTTGGAACATGTAAATGTTACTCTACAACACTAAGATTGTAAAATAAGAAATACAACCATGAAGCTTTTGAATCTTCGTAAGGTGTTGTTTCTTCCACATGCTTTGATAGTGCAGTTGAATCCATTTGATATATCTAGTTAGCACTGAAACAATTACGTCATAAAGATTAGTTATCATAAGTATGCTATTTGCAATCATCAAAACAAAACTGGGTGAGAGTAGTTACATGAACAACCATGGCATCATATGTGAATGTGGGTCGTTACAATAGCCCATTAATTGTATATCCATTAATCTATTCCACCTTGTTTCACGCCTTTAGCCCATAACGTTTGACCTGTTGATTATTTAACTCATTGACCTGCATTATTCTATTCCTCTTTAAATCTATTTCCACTTTGTTTCACGCCTTTAGCCATTATAATAATAATACTTTTTTTTTACTTCACTTGTTTGCAACCCACTTCATTAAGTCTTTCTTTCCACCATTATTTAATTGATTGTCTTTAGTTAGCCTTTTATTTCACTTTGTTTGCATGCATCCCCATAACCCCACCCCCCCTCCCTAAAAAAAAAAAAACAAAATACTTTTTAGCCATTAGGACCTCTTGCATAATTATTTTATTGTGCGATTCTTTTTCGTGCATGCATTATTAGTATTCATCTTATAATTTCATTGGTTGTGCTTTCATAGTCAAATATCAACATTTTTCTTGCAATCTTTTTCTCTCTAGACCTTATACACCATTACTATCACTCGCTCTATGCTTGAAGCCCAGAATAGGCTACAATTTGATATTGACACCTTCAAAGACCAAGTCAAATCCCTCCAAATGTCTATTGAACAATTCAAAGAGGACATGCTTGTTGCGATTAGGTTTGAATTTGCCAAGGTTTTCTCCCATAGTGGAAAACAACTAATAGATGAGACTAGTGTTAACCTACTCCCACCACCTAGAGTCTAGTTAGGTTCTAGTTCTAGTCAGGTGCAAGTCCCTGTTAGCGGTTACATTTCAATGGGAACCTCACATACTCCTTTTGGGTTGTTACCTACGAATCTGGAACCTCATGTTCATCATAGGTCTTTGCATGTCATGAGGTGCATTTTATCCACTCCTACCCCCACACACTAGTATCTTCTACACTAACATTAAGTCTGGCGAGAAAGTGTGCAAGATTGTAATTGATGGTGAAAATTTTATGAATGTTGTGTTTACTTCTAGAGTTGCTAGAATGAACCTTAAGGCTAAACCATGTCCTCAGCACTATAGGGTTGCTTGGGTTGACAATATTCTACTGCCAGTCTTACAATGATGTTTAGTTCCTCTTACCCTGGGTGATTATCGAGATAGTGTTTGGTGTGATGTCCTCCCTGTGGATGTAGCACATGTGTTGTTAGGTCGTCCCTGGTTGTATGATCGTGATGTCACCCACTATGGTAGGAAAAATATCTATGTGTTCAAACATTAGGGAAAAACTATCAAGTTACTTCTCGAAAAACCTATCGACAGTAAACCCAAGACTCATCCTCACTCTAGTGCACCTCAAGTGTGCAAGTCATCCTCCCAAACCTCCACTACCAATTTCCATCAAGGAAATTGATGGGTTCCTTTGTACCGGACCTAGCCCTAGATTTTGGGTTTAGAGATTCCTAAATGGGTTGCATGTGAACTATGTTTTGTTTATGAATGAATGTTGGAAATTCATGATGTAAATTGGGATTTCCATAGTGAAAAATACTATGGTTAATTCAACTTGGCCAAATTGGCCTAATATTGGAAGTTCCCGAATTTTGGGGCTTTTGATGCAATTGACCTTGAATTGTATAATTGAGATGGTTTATGATTAAATTGATGTGAATTAGGTTAATTCATGTTGTAAATGACCTATATTGACTATGTTATGACCTAGGTCTAGGTGTTGGCTTGATTACATAATGGGGCGTGAAGTATAATTAACCTTAATTGGAGGTCTTTGATTAATGGTATTAATTGCATGATTATTTGAAATGGGAAAGGATGGAATTGATCATGATAATAGTATGAGGACCTAGACTTGAGCATTTGGCTTAAGTCATGCATTTTGGGCATGTATGATGCCTACATAATAAGAGTTGATGATTATGGTTGGAATAAAGTCATGTGGTGGGTATAAACCTAGTTTGACCAATTTGAGATCTATAATGAGTTGTACATATTGTGAATCATGGAATTAATGTGTCTATATGATATTAATGCACTTACAAGATCTTGATTTGGATATAGGTGTTTTTCTTTTGGATTGGGCTTCGTGTGTGTGGTCAGTGTTTCTCTCGCGAGGCTTGGTTGTGAGTAAATGTTTTTTATGTTTTAATCCCTTAAGTCATCATACTTGTATATGTATTTTTATATCAAAGCATGAATGGATTTATATGAATGATGCAAGCTATGAAAAACCCTATGAGCATGGTCCGTCTTACCTATCAGGGAAGAATGACACGATGAAATAAGCGTGGATTACTAACCCCGATTTGACCTTATCATAGGAGAGTTTTAGAATGGGGAAGAAAGGCATGATAAAATAGGTGTGTACGATTACCTCTAATGAATAAGGCCGAAATCATAGCTTGTGTCTGTTGATCTAAGAGGTTTTCCACTTAGTACTCTTCTAAGTGTTTTGATGCTTACAAACAATATAATCACGGTACTAATGTCTTTGACTGAGTTATTTCAGTGCTAACTAGCTATATCAGTTGGATTCAACTAGTCTGTCAAAGCTTGTGGAAGGAACAACATTATGCGAAGATTCAAGAGCTTCATGGTTGTATTTCTTATTTAGAATCTTAGTGTTGTAGAGTAGCATTTATATGTTCCAACCACAATATGACTTGCATCTTTTGAAAATTATGCATGTAGGTTATCATAATCATGCACATACACTATTACTATACTGATCATGCATGCACACACTTAATTATGATTATCATGCAATCATTTGGTTAAAATTTGTTTATCATACATATCATTATCATGTTTATCATGCATATTCATTTTACCAACTCTGCATGTTTTTATCGTTTAACATGTATTGTTCTTATTGCTTTGATCATTGGTTTAATCGATCAAATTACACGTATTTAACTGTGCCAATTCTACTACAAACTTGTCAAAAATGTTTTTAAATGTTAGTCTATGTATTTGACAATGTCCTAAACCTAATATGATCAAAATTCAAGTCTCTTTCACTTCTCAGTGAAGGAACGCGCTCCTATAGTAAAGAATGCGCTCCTGAGTTATTTCCCGAGACTCAGTGATTTTTTATCAGGATTTAAGGAACGTGCTCCTCTGGCTTTTCCCTAGACTCAAATTTTTTCTGATAAGGGAAAAGGAGCACGCTCCTTCAAAAAGGAACACACTCCTGTTGCCAAGGGCAAAATAGGATCAACTTGCAGGGTCAGTGGTTCTTGTTGAAAGAACTCGTTCCTATGCCCAACAGACATATTGAAAAATACGCTCCTTAAGAAAGGAACGTGCTCCTTGATTGGAGGGAAATTTGAGATATTTCAGATTTCAAACCAAAAATGCGCTCCTGTGTTAAGGAACGCGTTCCTGTGCCTCGGTGTGGTGTTTATCTATAAATATCACACTTGCTCATTTGAAGAGCAACTTTTGCAAAATTTTAGAACTTGTGCAGATTTTCATACTTTCACTTCTACAAGTCCAAAATAAGTTCTTATATGCTTTAAACATCTTTTAAATGTAAAAGTTCACCAACATTTGAATCTTTTGTTCAAATCTTTCGAATAGTTCACCCAATCTTTCAAACTCTTTGAGAAACTTGTGAGTTTCTCTTGAGTATAGATCAAGTCATTCTTTAGTGAGTTCATCACATATCCTGTAGATCTTGATATTTCTTGAAGGCGAAATCACTCTCAATCACCTTCACACATTAAAGAATCTTGTGTGCTTCATCCTTTCAAAGAGTTGGGTAAAATCTTTATTTAAGATTCTTGTGATTGTGTTTGTGATTGTTAAACGGTTTTTATGTTTGATTTATCTATTTTTAAAACCGTTTTGCTATAAGTGTTTATGAAACCATACTTGATCTTCATATTACATTATCTTGTTTAGTGGTTTAATACATATCACATGTGGTATCGATTCATGTGCTAAACTTATATTATTTTGAATCGATTTCTTTGATTATTACGTGAGTGTTTTGATTCTTGATCTTACCACTTAATATATTTAGAATCAACAAGTACTAATCATTTGTGCATATTGATTCATGTGCTTTACACATATCATTGTTAGAATCAATATCTAGATACATGTGCATATTCGATTCTTAATTTCATATCACATATATTTGAATCGATTGTGTATTTGAGAAAAACTATTTCAACACATCACATCATTTAAGTCATCGTGGTTGGAATAGTATTGGTTACTCATTCAAGGTTGTACGTTTTATATTGTTGAGAGTGTTTTAGAATACATCTCTATCATTTGTAATCTTCATGTATCATTGACGTGTTTGTCAACTTTGGATTTATACCATGTATTGCACAGCTTGTAACCACGCCATTAAGTTGGTTACATGTGGCTTTCTAGCCAAGCCTTGATGTAGGCTAGAGTATGGCTTTCTAACCAAGCCCTTGTGTAGGTTAGCGTGTGTGGCTTTTCAACCAAGCCCTTGTGTCGGTTAGTATAAGGTTATGAGCCAATAGTGTATTGGAAAATCTTGATCGTGGGTGATTGGGTAGTAGACATAGGTTCAAGGAGAACCGAATCACTCTAAATTGCTGTGTAATTTATTTACTTTTCCTGCACTTTAATGCTTTGCTTGTTACCTTTTGCGCACTTTAATTGATTAATTAAATTAACTAAAAAGAAAAGCGAAAAATCTACCGAGTCCAATTCACCCCCCCTCTTGGACGGTAATACTGAGCCAATAGTGTCTAGATCTCATCATGCGATATGCCTGGACTAAAATATGAATTGTAGGATTCAAAAATGATAGGTTTTTCTTGCATTGAATTGTATATATGAATGCTTGATATTATACTATTATGATTATTCAACATTCATGATGGCATGCATACATGATATTTTATCTGATGACTATTGGATGACATGTTTGTATTCTATTCACTGGGCATCGCTGGATCACTCTACTTTTTCCCTTTTCAGGTCCTTTAGTACAAGATAAAGGCAAGGGAGTAGTCATTTCTTGAGGTCCTTGCCAACATTGAGTTAGGTCTCGATGAGAGTGTAGGAGGCATGGCTGAATAATGATTTTGTATTATGTTAGATACATTTATTTTGTCACAATGAAATTATAACTCTTATCACACGTACTTAGTAGGTGAGAACGGGATGTGGATATGGATTACTTGTGGTCGTATGTGGACATGGTCATGTGAGTCCCTAGATCTTAGATGTGGACTTCATTTTATTGAAGTATGATATTACACAGGTTGTTATGGAAATGTGATTTTACTTGCATGGTTAGTGGTGGATAGTAGTATTGTTATAGGTACCCATAGGTTATTACAGGTTATTGGGAGGCTTGTAGGGTCTTAATTACCTCTTGTGTGTTGAGGGGTGGTTGAAAATGTTAGCCCAAGTGGTTTTCCACTGAGCATTCTCTTAAGTGTTTTGATACTAACAAACAATATAACAAATAGTGTTAATGTTTTCATCTAGTATATATTTCAACACCTAAGTAGAGAAGAGCAAATACAAGATCAAAGTACTTCAAGTCCTTCAAGCAAAAGATCAAAGCAAAGGATCAACCATATGCAAAGCTTGGACAACTTGGAGGAAAGAAGAAACAAGAGGTTGAGAGTCTTATTTTTGCTAGAATTAGGATGTAACCTACTTGCTCCAGTTTGCTCAATCATCATCTTCAAAATCATGCACTAGTTATTTGAAGATTTCAAGCTTTCGAAAATGTTTTAATCTTTAGCATGATCTTGTAAAAATGGTTTTTGAAAAGGTTTTGATCTTGTTTTCAATGAGTTTTCAATGATTCAAAGGTATTTAATCCTATATCAAAATGTTTTGATTCAATGGAAAGGTTCTTGAATGTCAAAAGTTTAATTTTTCCAAAATCAAGAATCTATAGCGCGCTATCATGGATGATAGCATGCTATCCAGCTATTTGCCTAAATTTCCAGAAGGCAATAGCGCGCTATTGAGTAAACTATCAAAATACCGAGTTTCCGAAAAAACATGCTATAACGCGTTATCAAAGAATTCTGAAATCAGGAACTCTCGGTCTCATCAGGATATCGAGTGTAAGCAGCCCGCTATAGAGCTATTGCCAAAAGTTCACTTTGAGCAGCAATAGCGCGCTATCATTGTTGATAGCGCCCTATTCGAAAAATCTGAAAGTTGGCACTCTTGGTCGTTTTCAGTATACCGAGCACAACAGCCCCCTATAATCCAATATCGCACTAAGTGAACAGTGCGACAGTGCGCTATAGGCCATGATAGTGCGCAATCAATGGCGAAGACAAAAATATAGTTTTAAAAACATGAAACTTTCACATGCTTGATTTTTATAATCCTTGGACAGGTTTTCCAGGCCATGCCAACTGAAATATTCTCTACAAACACTTGAGGGATTCTCATTGTCTAGCATGCTCTTACACACTTTGGATTAAACAATTTTTGAATTCAAATCATTCTCTTGAAACCTGCAACTGCTCATTCTCTTTAAAACCTGCAAGTGCTCATTTCCA
The DNA here is from genome assembly GCA_035771175.1 of Paratinospora sagittata. Classification (NCBI taxonomy): domain Eukaryota; kingdom Viridiplantae; phylum Streptophyta; class Magnoliopsida; order Ranunculales; family Menispermaceae; genus Paratinospora; species Paratinospora sagittata. Next base: position 25,450,653 of record CM069598.1, on the reverse strand, counting down.
AGGCACCAACTAGTTTTGAAACCAAGCCTAAGCACGTTTTTGCAAGTTGGTCATTTTTCTCTGAGTGTTGAGAAGTGATGAACACTCCCTGGTTTTGATCTTCACGTTTTGGGTTGCTCAAGTTGAGCAACACAACCATGAAAACCCAGAGAAAAGAAAGAGAGAAAAACAGAGCATGAAAGAGTGTGAGTGTATTAAGTGTTTTCCAAACATCAAACCATCTCTCACTCCTTAAACGTCCTAAAGCTAAGTATTTGAGAATCAAATGAGTTGATTTCGAAAAGTTTTTCAAAGCACATTTTCTAGGTTTCATTCGTATCATCATCAAATGCATTCTTGAGCAAAAACTGTTGCAAGAAAGGTAAATGCACTGTAAGGACTCTCCCTCTCTCTTTAAGCTTAATTTTTATATCTTGTATTTGAAAATATGTGTTGTGAGCTTCATTGTAATTGTTCTACTGTATAAAACAAACATTATAATCTCTGTATTCAGTAGTGTTGGATTGTTTCAAGGTTGAAACAAACCAAGTCAAAGTGATGGTACATCACTTGTGATTCCAAGGTTGGAATCAAGGTATAGTTTCACCCTTTATCTTAAAAAGGGTCAAGTGGTTCTTCCTTAGCCCGTGAAAAGGATATCAACCTTCCTTTGCCCTCGAAAAAGGAACAACTGGTTTGTCCTTAGCCCGTGAAAATGATAGGTTTGTCTTGAGCTTTGAAAAGATATTGTAACGGTTTGGTTCACACCCTTGAAGTGAATCCAATATAGTAGAATCCTAGAGATGGTTTCTCTAGGCGTGGATGTAGGAAAAGAATTTTTCCGAACCACATAAAAATCCTTTGTGTGCATTGTCTCTACTTTCAGCATCTCATTGTGCACTGTGAATTTGAGTACATAACTGAATCAATCAAAGGATTTCCACCAAAGAAATTAGAAATTGTCAAAACCAGTCATAACACCCAATTCACCCCCCTCTTAGGTGTCCAATAGAAAATGCCTACGTTAGGCGTCCCACCTTGGCTTTTTGCATGTTGTCCAGTTGAGGGATAGTGGTTCGGGGTTGGGAGGTGTTATCACAGTAACCCTTGTGACCCATGAGAGATATTTTGTGAAGGACCGATGCCCCTCACGGTGAATGTTCTCGAGTTGAGTATCATTCACGTTAGGATTTTAATGATTACAAACAACATTAATAATAATGAAAAATATAGTGTTTCTAAGTGTTGTAGCAAGTTCATCAAGATCACATCAAGAGAAGCTATAGAAGAAACTCAAGATCAAGCTCAAGGTCAAGCAACGAAGACAAAGTTCTACAAGTAATGAGTCATAGTTTGATCTTAGGATTGTAAGATTATCTTTAGAATATCTCGGCAGGATCATATTCAAAGTTTTCAAAGTTTTCGAAAATATTTTGATCTTCAACTTGATTTTATCGAAAAGGTTTTTCGAATGTTTTCGAACATGTTCTTAGCATTTTGAATGATTTAAATGTGTTTAATCATGTGACAAAATGTCCTTAAAGCAATGGAGTTGCCTTTGATCGTTTGATTTTCAAAAATCTAGAAAAATCAGTTTTTAAAGGCCTCCAGCGCGCTAGCGACATGCTGGAAGAATGGCTAGAGCGCCAGCAATGTGGCCAGCGCGCTAGGGAGACCAACTTGTTGGCCCAGTATTACCGTCCAAAAAGGGGTGGTGAATTGGACTTGACAGATTTTTTGCTTTACTTTTTAGTTAATTTAATTAATCAATTAAAGTGTGCAGAAGGTAATAAGCAAAACAGTAAAGTGCAGGGAAAATAAATAAACGTGCAGAGCGATTTAGAGTGGTTTGGTTCCCCTTGAACCTACATCCACTACCTAATCACCCACGATCAGGATTTCCCAATACACTATTGGCTAGTCAACTTACGGGCGTGACTAGAAGCCGTTTACAAAAGCCAACATCGAGGCTTGGCTCATAGCCTTACACTAATCGACACAAGGGCTTGGTTAGGAAGCCACACTCTAGCCTACACCAGGGCTTGGCTAGAAAGCCATAATGTAACCAACTTAATGGCATGGTTACAAGCCATACAATATATGGTATAAGTCCCAAGTTGAAAAATACGTCAACTATACATCAAGATTACAAATGATAAAGATGTGTTCTACAACACACTCAACAATATAAATCGTACAACCTTGAATGAGTAGCCAATACTATTCCAACCACAATGATTTAAATGATGTGATGTGTTGAAATAGTTTTTCTCAAATATGCAATCGATTCAAATATATGTGATATGAAATTAAGAATAGAATATGCACATGTATCTAGATATTGATTCTAACAATGATAAGTTTAAAGCACAAGAATCAATATACAATGATGACCAAAACTTGATGATTCTAAAAGTGTAAATTATTAAGATCAAGAATCAATAAAACCAAGTAGTGATCTATGAAATCGATTCTAAAAGATTTATGCTAGGCACATGAATCGATACCAAAAGATTTGTGTGAAACCACTAAACAAGATAATGTAATATGAAGATCAAGTACGGTTTCACAAACACTTAAAACAAAACGATTTTAAAGATAAATAAATCAAACACAAAAATCGTTTAACAATCACAAACACAATCACACGAATCTTAAATAGTGATTTTACCCAACTCTTGGGAAGGATGAAACACACAAGATTCTCGAATGTGTGAAGGTGATTGAAAGTGATTTCGCCTTTAAGAAAGATCAAGATCTACTGGATATGTGATGAACTCACTAAAGAATGGCTTGATTTATACTCAAGAGAAACTCACAAGTTTCTGAAAGAGTTTGAAAGATTGGGCAAACTATTTGGAAGATTTGAACAAACGATTCAAATGTAGGTGAAATTTTGCATTTAAAAGATGTTTAAAGCACATTAGAACTTGTTTTGGACTTGTAGAAGTTAAAGTATGCAAATCGGCACAAGTTCTAAAATTTTGCAAAAGTTGCTCTTCAAATGAGTAAGTGTGGTATTTATAGATAAACACCACACCAAGGCACATGAACGCGTTCCTTAACACCGGAGCGCGTTTCTGGTTTAAAATCTGAAATATCTTAAATTTCCCTTCAATCAAGGAGTACGTTCCTTATTTAACGAGCCCCTTCCTCAATATGCTCGTTGGGCATAGGAACAGGTTCTTTCAACAAGAACCACTGACTCTTAAAGTTTTTCCTATTTTGCCCTTGGCAACAAGAGCACGTTCTTTTTTCCTAATCAAAACTATTTTGAGTCTCGAGAAAAGCCACAGGAACGCGTTCCTCTTACAAGGAGCGCATTCCTTCACTGAGAAGTGAAAGAGACTCAATTTTTTTTTATCATAATAGGTTTAGGATATTGTCAAATACATAGACTAACATTTTAATTTTTTTTTTGACAAGTTTAAAGTACAATTGACATAGTTAAATACGTGTAATTCGATCAATTAAACCAACGATCAAAGCAATAAGAATAATACACGTTAAACGATAAAAACATACAAAGGTGGTAAAATGAATTTGCATGATAAACATGATAATGATATGTATGATAAACAAATTTTAACCAAATGATTGCATGATAATCATAATTAAGTGTGTGCATGCATGATTAGTATAGTAATAGTGTATGTGCTTGATTATGATAACCTACATTCATGTAGGTTAAACGATAAAAACATGCAAAGGTGGTAAAACAAATTTGCATGATAAACACGATAATGACATGTATGATAAACAAATTTTAACTAAGTGATTGCATGATAATCATAATTAAGTGTGTGCATGCATGATCAATATAGTAATAGTGTACGTGTATGATTATGATAACCTACATGCATGATTTTCAAAGGATGCAAGTCATATTGTGGTTGGAACATGTAAATGTTACTTTATAGCACTAGGATTCTAAATAAGATATACAACCATGAAGCTTTTGAATCTTCGTGCAATGTTGTTCCTTCCACAAGCTTTGACAGACTTGTTGAATCCAACTAATATAGCTAGTTAGCACTGAAACAACTCAGTCAAAAGCATTAGTACCGTAATTATATTGTTTGTAAGTATCAATATACTTAGAAGAGTACTCGGTGGAAAACCACTTAGATCAACACAACTATTAAGATTGGTGCTCTCGGCCATCGTGGCCAACGTGCTAGCTTAGTGTGGCCAGTGTTGTAGGACCAATGCTCCTCACGTCAGTATCTCAGTATTGTGATGATTACAAACCATATGATATCACTTGTATTGTTTCTCTAAGTGCTACAACTAATCATCAAGAACACACAAATAATAGCTATCGAAGTTTACAAAGATCAAGCTCGAAGAACGAAGACATATCTCATATATAATGCATTAGTTTGATCTTAGGTGTGTAGGGTGACCTCTCCATCAATCTTAACACAACTCTCTAAATTGCAAAGTTTTTAAAATCATTTCAATTTCGTATTTGATTTTGACAAAATGGCTTTGGAAAGGTTTTAATCATAACTTCAATAATTTTTGAATGATTTAAAAGTGTTTCATCTTATATCAAAGTGTTTTGATTCAATGGAATGGTTCTTGAGTGTCAAAATATTGATTCTTCCAAAATCAGGAACCTATAGCGTGTTATCATTGATGATAGCCCACTATCCAGCCAATTGCCAAAGTTTTTCAAAAGGAAATAGCGCGCTATCATAGATGATAACACGCTATCATGTCGATTGCCAAAATTTTGACTATCTGGAAAATAGGTAATAGCGCGCTATCATTGATGATAACTCGCTATCAAGCTATTGCCAAAATTCTATTTTTTGTATAAAGGGCAATAGCTTGCTATCATGGATGATAGCGCGCTATCAATGAGTTTGGAAAATCAAGAACTCTCGATTTTCAGTATATCGAGCTTCAATAGCCCGCTATAGGCCAATATCGTGCATAATGAACAGGCCGATAGCGCACTATAGGACATGATAGTGCACTATCATTGCCGGAGACAGAAATTTGACATTTCTAACAAGAAAAACGTGGACACTTCCACTTGCTCGATTTTTTTATTCCATGAAAAATTTTGCTAGGTTCTCTTAATTGAAATATTCTCCACTAACAACTGGATGATTCTCATTATCTCGCACGCCCACAACAACTTTAGAATAAACAATGTTTTGAATTCAAATCATTCCATATTGTCTTGTTCTTCAACCTGCAACTGCTCATTTTATAAAACACTCATTCTCTAATTTTCAAATACACAACACACACGATTTTTGCAAGTTAGACTGAGCTTTCCAAAGAGTCTTTCAAGAGAAGAAAGTCATGATTCTTGCATTGCACAAATAAGTTTCGAATTAAATCAAAATTACAAACTATTTTGAAGATAACCTCACTTTTTCAACAAGTTCTTCATTTTATCCTTTTGTGCTGAGATTTCCAAAGGCTATCCACAGCTTTAAACTGTAAGTATATGAAGTGTTCTTGGTAAGAGAACATCTTTAAAAGCTATATTTGTATTCGAACAAGTATTGTAAGTGACTGAGGTCACAAGGGAGAAAGAGCTGAGTGATTAGGCTATTGTAAAGGTTGACTCACACCTGTGAAGTAAGTGTTGTAATCGGTTTGATCCTCACCCTCGAAGTAGGATCCATTAGTGGGAGGTTTGGGAAAATCTTGATTGGGAAGATCAAGTCGTAGATGTAGGTCGTTAGCACAGAACCACGTTAAATCCTATGTGTTTTAATTTCTACCATTTCACTTTACTTGCTTTCATTTCGACTTATTTTTGAAAGGTTAAAAAATTGCAACTCGTCCAATTCACCCCCTTCTTGGACCTTTAATTTGGGCCAACAAGTGGTATCAGAGCAGGTAAAGCCATCAAAGTATCTAACAATCTTTGGTAAGTTATAGCAGATCACAACTCGAAGGACAACTACTTTGGTGAAGTAAAATCGTCTCATAGACCACCACTCTTTAAGGGTGATAATTACCTTTACTGGAAAACTAAGATGAGATTTTTCCTTAGAGCCCAAGACCTTGAAATGTGGGATGTTTTGATAAATGGATGTTTAACTCCTACAAAATTAGTAGATGGTAAAAAAGTTCCTAAAGATATAAATGAGTGGAGTGTGAAAGAAAAGAAGAAAGCTTTCCTAAATGACCAAGATGTAAACAACTTATTTTGTAGTCTTTCTCCGAAAGAATTTGATAAAGTGAGTGCATGCGAAACAACAAAAGAGATATGGCACGGACTTAAGGTAGCCCATGAGGGAACTCTACAAGTCAAGAAGGCCAAACTCCAAATGCTTGTGGGGAAATATGAGACCTATAGGATGTTGGAAATCGAGACTGTTACGGAAGCAATAACAAGATACACCAAGAACATAAATGAGATGAAAACATTAGGAAAAACCTATTTCCAAGAGGAGACCGTTAGGAAATTTTTGAGAAGGTTACCTAAGATATGGGAACCCAAAGCCACAGCCATAGAAGAAGTCAAAAATTTGGCTGAATACACCTTTGATGAACTTTGTGGATCACTAATGGTTCATGGAATGAAACTTAAACAAAAATGGTCCCACACTATAGTGGAAGAGAAAAGGAAGAAGGACCTAGGACTCAATGTCGAAACTGACTCATACGAGTTAAGTGAAAATGAGTTCATCGATGATGAAGTAGCCTTGTTATCCAGAAAACTAAATCGCCTCATAAAGAGGAAAAGGAATGGCTAGTTCAAAGTTTCACAAAGGAAAGAAGTTTGGTGCCAAACCTAGTGAGTTAATATGTTTTGGGTGCAATAAACCTGGATATATCAAGAGTGAGTGTCCTAACAAAAAGAGACATAGTTTCAACTCAAAGAGAAATGACAAAAAAGTGCTTAAAGCTACTTGGGATGACTCAAGCTCAAGTGAGGAGGATTCCGGATCCGAAGGAGAAAAAACGGTGATTTGTCTCATGGCAAACACGGAGGTAAAATGCGAACCCCAAACTGATTATGATGATATTTTTTATTCCAATGATGCTGATTTTACTAAATTATGTTTTGAAATGGAAGTAAAAAAGAACACTAAACTGAAAAAAAAGTTGGTGCAAGCCCTGGAAGAGATTGAATCTCTACAAGGAGTTATAAAAACCATGACCTTAGAAAATGAGAAGTTAACCAAGGACAATGAGACACTAAAACAGAGTGTCGATGACATGTCCAACAAAGTGAAGAAGTTCACAAATGGCCAAAAAATTTTTGACATGATGCTAAGCACACAAAGATGTGTCTTTGACAAAGCCGATCAAGGATACACTAAGGGGTAAAAACAGAAAAGTTACACCAACTTGCTGACCAAAAGACCAACATGCTATCACTGTAATAGGCAAGGTCATACCATACTACCATACTTAGATGCCTATATAAGAGAAGTAAAAACGGTAGACTTGCATGGGTAGAAAAGACAGTTTTGAATGAAGCTAACTTTGAAGGACCCAATGCAACTTGGGTACCAAAGTCAAAAGTAATCTATGTGGTTTAGGTTGAGTCCAAAAGGCGATGTTGGTATCTTGATAGTGGCTGCTCAAGACACATGAGTGGAGAAAAATTAGTGTTCTTAAGCATCCAAAGCAAACCGGGAGGAAACGTCACATTTGGAGATAATGGCAAAGGCAAAATAACCGGCATTGGCACTGTTGGTAACAATTCCTTAAACATTCATGATGTATTATATGTTAAGGGCCTTAAATATAATCTCTTGAGCATAAGAAAATTATGCGACAAGGGTTATGATGTTAGCTTTGAAGCAAATAGATGCATAGTCAAGCATGCAAATGGTTTAATTGCATTCATAGCACATAGACATAAAAATGTATACTCTACTATGCTTGATGATATTAGTGATCAAAATATAACTTATTAGACCATGGTTATGGCATAGAAGACTAGCACATGTTAGCATGGGTAACATATCTAGACTTGCCAAAAATGAGCTTGCAAAAGGCATTCCCAAAGGAGTGGAGCTAAACGATAAGGTGTGTGAACCTTGTCAAGCAAGCTAACCAAATCGTCTTTCAAGAGTAAAAAGAGTATGTCTACTAGTAGAACTCTTGAAATGATACATATGGACTTATTTGGACCAACACGAACACAAAGCTTAGGTGAAAAATCATATGTGTTTGTGATTGTTGATGATTACTCTCGTTATACGTGGGCATTCTTTCTTGCTCATAAACATGTAGTGTGTGATTTATTTATGAAATACTGCTATAGGGTGGAAAATGAGAAAGGATACAAAATCACGATCATTAGCAGTGATAGAGGTGGAGAATTTGTAAACAAAAATCTTGAGGACTTTTGTAATCATCAAGGACACACTCATCACTTATCAGCCCCAAGAACTCCTCAACAAAATGGGGTAGTTGAAAGGAAGAATAGAACACTTCAAGAGATGTGCAAAACTATGTTTTATGAATACAACACAACTACACACTTTTGGGCTGAAGCAATTAGTACCGCGTGCTATGTAATGAATCGAACCTTAATTAGAACAAGCATGAAGAAAACTCTATATGAAATATGGAAAGATAGAGTACTCATCTAGGATACACTCATCACTTATCAGCCCTAAGAACGCCTCAAGAAAATGGGGTAGTTGACAGGAAGAATAGAACACTTCAAGAGATGTGTAGAACTATGCTTTGTGAATACAACACAACTACACACTTTTGGGCTGAAGCAATTAGTACCGCATGCTATGTAATGAATCAAACCTTAATTATAAAAAGCATGAAGAAAACTCTATATGAAATATGGAAAGATAGAGTGCCCAATATTGGACACTTTATAGTGTTTGGATGCAAATGTTACATCTTGAACACTAAGGAAGATTTGGATAAATTTGATCCAAAATCTAATGTAGGCATTTTTTAAGGATATTTATCTCGTAGCAAAGCTTATAGAGTGTACAACAAGTCATCTAAGGTCGTAGAGGAGTCAATCCATGTAAAGTTTGATGAGCTTGATCCAAGGCTAAAACTATGTGAAAAATTGAACTTGGATAATGATGATGATGATATGATTCACAAGAACACTGTGAACTTAGAGGAAGACAACCAAGAAACACTAGTTCCTAAGAATTTCAAACTACTTATAGATCATCCCAAAGTTCAAATTTTAGGTGATCAATCTAAGGGAGTGTCCACTAGAGCTGCATTGAATAAAGATCAAGGGCATGTGGCCTTTGTATCCCAAATAGAACCCTCTAAGGTAGCGGACGCAATAAATGATGAAAACTGAACTCTTTCCATGCAAGAAAAGTTAGGAAACTTTGTTAGAAACAATGTCTGGAAGTTAGTACCTTGACCATCTCACCAATCAGTCATAAGAACTAAATGGGTTTTTAGAAATAAAAAGGATGAAAACGGAGTGATTGTAAGAAATAATGCTAGATTGGTTGCCCAAGGATATAATCAAGAAGAAGGAATTGAAAAAATCCTAATTGGAAGATTAGGTAGTGGACGTAGGTTTGGCCGAGCCACTATAAATCCTAGTGTGCTTTACGTTATGCATTTTACTTTAAGGTTAGTATGTGCATTTTGTTCCAATGTACCAATGTATATCACTAAGTCATTAGAAAAGTTAAAAATTGACCATCACACCCAGTTCACCCTCCTCTTGGGTGCACCAACACTTCATTGATGTACCCATTTAAAAACGCACTTTTCACATCCATTTGGTATAGTGAAAAATTTTTATAGCAAGCATAAGCTAGTAACATTCTAATTGCTTCTAGTCTTTCTACGGGTACAAAGGCTTCTTCAAAATAAAAAACTTAATTTATGTATCAGAGAAGATCTATGATAAATCTGAAAAGGACTCTATGCAAAGACCCGCTCTAAAAAAGTAGACTGATATAGTGTACTTGTTAGAACAATGACGGTTTGTTGAATTAGCATCCTAATTCCGTAATCAGCATCCTGATGCATAATATCAACTTTGTCGTTTCGTTTCTTGAGGGCGCTTATATGTATAAGCGTCTTGCTGAACAATAAAGTGAGGATGCTACTGACTCGTAAGCGTCCTGACTTTCTTTGCTATAGAAGTGACTTAACCCTAAAGGCGCAAAAACACAATTAGCGTCTTGCTTTGTTTTAAAACAATTAAGTACATGAGGGTGCTACCATTCCGAGTAAGCGTCCTACCTTTTAAAACATAAAACACAACACGAGGGCGCTACAACTATGTAAGCCTCCTACTATATTTAAAAATGTTTGAAGAACAAACTAGGTGTGCTGAAGGACAATCAACGTCCTAAAAGTTATTAAGTTGATTCCCAAAGGTGAGGGCGCTCCTATCCAGGTAGCGTCCTGATAGTTTACCCAACTTATAACTATCAGCATCCTCAAAGATAAATTCTTTGAAGTACTTAGAAATCTTTCAGTAAGCTGATGCTGAGTTAGCGTCCCAACAACTTCAAAGGTTGACTAATAGGGAGGCAGCTACCAACAAGTATGTATCTTGATGAATCAGTTTAATTCAACCTTGAATGTTATCAGCGTCCTAATGAATTGTCAGAGTCCTGACTTATCAAGTTTAGGAGAGCGTTGCTAACTCATTAGCGTCCTGAAAGACCCAAAAACCACAGTTTTGACTCTCGATTAAAAATACGCTGAATGCGAATAAAAACTCGATAAATTTCAAATTAAACATAGAAAATTAAATCATTTGAAATACCGTAAAGTGTGATCAAAATATGCAAGTATACAAGTGAATTGTGCATGGTTTTGGAAAACGTTTGAGCAATATCGATTAGAGAAAAATATACCTTAAATACTGTGTATTTCTCAATTTCTCATAATCTTTAAATCCAACTCTTCATTATGAGGTCTTTAATGAACTTCGAGCTTGAGTTGAATGTCTTGAACGTTAATCGAAAGATGTAGTCTTGAAGCTTGATCGAATCGTTCGTGATGTGATCTTGAAATCAGGATTAGATCTTTGAAGTCCTTTGATTGAAATGATCTTGAACGTCTGATATGACCTTGAGTTCCTTGATCGAATCATTCTTTAGCTTTTGCATTCCTGAGGTGCTGAGATAGGTTCTTGAATAAAGCTCATTAGCACCGAAAGAGAAGATTTCGTTTGTGATAATCAAAATATATTTCATTAAGTATACTTAGGGACGTGCTAAGTGATGAACCGCTTAGATTGACAATCTCCCCCTTTTTGATGATGGCAAACAAATCAAAAAATTACGCGCTTAAGCAAAAAGATCAATGTGAATTTCTTTTGCCATCTAATTCTCTTATTTTTCTTCTCCCCCTTTGATATCATAAAAAAGGTGAAGAAAAGAGACTAAGATCTCCCCTTGTGATGTAGTAGAGTAGCGAAGCTCCCCCTTACATGGAGACTCCCCCTGACTTTGTGCATTCACCCTCAAGATTATTTATGACGACTTGTCATAGTTAGGTACGTGAGAATGCGTAAGTTCTACTATGCTGTAAAACATATATTATCTTTAAGCACAGTGAGAAATAGTTTGACTTATTCATAGGCTATAAGATTTTGAAACACTAGCGTAGTCGAGAATCGTAGTCATAGGAGATGAGAAAGAATTGTCGAAAGATGAATTCATAGGAAATTTTTAAACGTTGGCAATTATTCTCCTGGTGCTTGGCATAAATATAATTTTGATAATCAATTCAAGCCAGACACATAGTATGCTTTAAAATTTATAATAAAATAGAGCATAAACATACTTATAGCATAGGCAAAATAATTTATGATTAAGCAAGGCCTAGCTATTATGATTCTAATAAGATGTAAAGTACATAGTTTGAAGTACATGACATCTATTAGATATCAAAAATCACAATCAATTGATGCATACAAGATTTAATATTGAAGAGCAACATCAATGTCATGAGAGAGTGAAAGTCGTGGACTTTCCATAGTTTAGGCATATGAAAATATATAAGATGAAGAACAAAGCCTAAACATATTGAATATATGCTAAATTTCATAGATATCGTTCAAACAACAACATATATTCATTTCATATACTAGGCAAATAATTTCAATTGAAGCATAGCCTAGATTGTTTTGATTCTAATGAGAAATAATTTTGAAGCATATGCAATCATTATAAATCAAATGTTCAAGAGTTTGATGCATTTATGATGTAAGATTAAAAGCATGCATCAAAGACAGGAAGTCATGAAGAGATATTGCCGAAAGATGATAATCATGAGTAGGCAATTTTCTTTTCACGAGATATAGGCGTATGATATAAATTTGTATACATGGCCTATATTCAATTGCATATTCATGAGTCATGCAAAGATATGATTTAAAGTAAGGATGATCATGATATGAACTAGCTTAGGCAGAGATAAATTGTCAAGCGTAGCCTAGCTATAATGTGATCAAGTATCACATGGAGTTCAAGATGAACAAATAGTCAGATACTCAAAAATGGATGATGCAGATAATGAACAGATAACGACGAAAGATGTGATTAACCTCAAGAAAGATATGACAAAAATAATAGCATTAGTCGTAATAAGATTTCATCATGATACAACTTATCAAGAATTATTCGAATCAAGATGAGCAAGACATTATTAACCTGATAACAGATAATCATGTTCATGAAAGCAAAATAGTTATGCATCAGAAATAGTCAGAAATAATTTTGCAATCACATAACCGGGGCAAATAACAAAGCATAAACAGGTAAGCATCAACTAAGTAGTGAGATGTGCAAAACTCATTGTGAAGGTGAAGCAAGGGATTAAAACAGAGTAAACTCATATAGTTAAGACATTAATGTTGAGCTACTTATCTTCAAATATCTTGTATTAAAGTTTTGAAAGGTCTAGAGGACCATTCCCAAAAAAAAAAAGCATTTAAAACAACAAAGATTTACATCGGGCAGACAGACAGACAAAGAGCGGTTGTCATTAAGCTTGGGGTGGAGTGCCCTGAGCATCGCGAGGTTGAGCTTGTCTCACTGAGACTGTGGGAGAATGTCTAACCGAGGCCGTGGGTCTGACAGATCGCGGCAGACGAGGCGGGTCATCTATGCTTACACCCTTTTTCTCAATGTACGCAAACATAGGACCGAGCCTTTTCATCTGGCTCATGGTGTAGGCAGAGCTCCTTCTAATCTCTTCTTTAAGATCAGCTTGAGACTTTTCTAATTTCTTGAGAAGAATCATCAGCATATCCTTCTGAAGTCTAGTGACCTTCTCAAGTTCCTTTAGTCTTTGCTCATGCTCGGAGTTGGGCTCGGAAGACTGGCCTGGGAGATTCTCAACTGAAGATCCCTCATGAACAGTACGTGGTGGCTCAAGCTTTCCGGAAGGTATGGAGTAGGTTTTCGGATACATAATACATCTGATTTCTTCAACAGAGTCATCGGATGAGGAAGATAAGGAGAAACCACTAGAGGAAAAAGATGTTTCTTTCCTTGGTCGTTTTTGTGACACTGGGGTTCTGGAAGCCATGGGTGTGACAGAGAAGATGAGGAGACAAGGGTATTTCACTGCAGATGGTGCAAGTGAAGATGAAACGTAAAGGTATTCTTAAAGATGTCTACAAGGCGGTCATGCAATAAATGCAAGGTGGCGTGCAAGTACGAGCTAACGCCATTGAGATAACTACACAGAGAATAAAATATTCAAAACGTGCAGATCGACGATGTGACAGCTAGGGTTTTCTATCCTAAGACTCGAGATACAAGATACCTAAGAAGAATCCTATAAATTGACCATTGGATCTTTAGCTCTAGGCGGTTAGTCCTAAGCACGTGAGCACCCGCTCTGATACCAATTGTTGGTGCACCCAAGAGGGGGTGAATTGGGTGTGATGGTCAATTTTAAACTTTTTCAATGACTTAGTGATAGACATTGGTACATTGGAAAAAAATGCACATACTAACCTTAAAGTAAAATGCATAACGTAAAGCACACTAGGATTTATAGTGGTTCGGCCAAGCCTACGTCCACTACCTAATTCTCGATTAGAACTTTCTAAATCCACTAACTGTTTCTCTTACGGGTGAAAACCAAACCGTTACAACTACCCTTTTACAGGTTCAAGGAAAACATATCCTTTTACAGGCTAAGGATGAACCATATTTCCTTTTTTCGGGAAGAGAAAAAAACCCATGATCCTTTTAAGGGATAAGGAAGAATCGTTTTTCTTTTACGAGATAAGGAAAAACTGTTTTCTCTTTTACAAGATCAGAAATAATCTTTCCTTTTACAGGTTAAGGACGAACCTATCTTTTTACGGGATTAGGATGAACTGGTTTCCTACTTACAGGTGAGGATAAACCTTAACATGATTTCAAACTTGAAATCATTAAGTAAACTACATTCACTTGTCTTGATTGTTTCAATCCAGAAACACACCAGCATTACAACACAAACTAATGATGTTGGTTCTAACTGAGTAGAACACTTTACAATTAAGCTCATGTGTATAACATTACAAAGATGTATAAATTTGAATACTTAATGCAAAGAGAAAATACACTTACAGTGTTGAACCAATTATCCTCATGTCCCTTACGATAATATGTCCCTATTATTAAAGATTTTGATGATTACAAAACTACATTTTGTTCATGATATTACTGCACATATGGCATATCTAATAGTTCTGGAAGATATCAAAGATTCAATGATGCATGGTGAACATATTAAAAGACCTTCTTGAAGACCATGATCGTTTGAAGATGTTTATTTGTATGATTAGATTATGATAGGTTGTAGGACATTCTATGCCATGTGATTTAGCAATATGCGTGCCTGCATGTTTTAATCGATTGGTTGCATGTTTGATTTAATCCGGTTACTTTATGTTTTATCGTGTTTTAATCGAGAAATCAAAAACCGCTTTTATAAAGTTTTTCAGGACGCTAATGTTTTAGCAGCGCTCTCCCGGACTTGATGAGTTATGACGCTGATAAAATGTTCAGACGTTCAACGTTGAATTGAACTAATTAATAAGGATGCTTACTTGTTAGTAGTGACCTTTCTCTTATTAACCTTTGAGAATGTCAGGACGCTGACTTAGTTTCAGCTCACTGAAAGATTTTTTTTTATCTTTAAGTGATTTCTATCTTTAAGGACGCTGAAAAGTTATAAGTTGAATGAATTATTAGGACGTTATTTGTGTAGGAGTGCTCTCATCTTTAGAATAACCTTAAATAACTTTTAGGACGCTCACCGTCTGTCAGCGCGCTTAAACATTGTTTTAAAACTGCTTTTAATAGTTTAGGACGCTTACTCTTGAGTAGCGCCCTCATATGTTTTGCATTTTAAAACAAAGCAAGACGCTTACTACGAAGTTGCGCCCTCATGCTTTAAGTAGTTTAATTGTCAAAGCAAGTCAGGACGCTTACTACTCAGTAGCGCCCTCACTTCATTGTTCAGTAGGACGCTAATGTTCTATGAGCGCCTTCAAAGGAACAAAACGACAGAAAATATATTTTTGTTGTTCTGACATTACTGCCATTTCTGTTAACCTTTTTTCAGAATCGTACAACAACTTTTCAAAACTTTTTAAAACATTCTAAAACTTTATTAGAACATTTCTCTTTCATGAAAGGATAAGATGATTCAGGTGCTATCACCGTAATATGCATTAAGCTGAATCGATCCATTTCTGGAAAGAATGTTAACGTTATATTTGAAATAACTTAGAGCGCCAAAATTACCAAGTCCATTGCGCCTCTGTTATTCCTATATATACATGTTGCCTCAGATCAGTAAAACTAACTAATGAAATACGAAACTGATATTCATTCAAAACGTATTGAAAGTTTTTCGTTTGCGCCAAAACACTTTTTGAAAATTAGTCTTCTTTCACTTGTGCTTGATCTTACGATCTTTTGAAAGAAAAACTTCAAGTCTTCTGGGTTGATTGATCTTCTTCTTCATTATTTCAAAAACCCATTAACGTAGACAAAAACTATTTGAACCTATTTTCAGCATAAACTTCATCATACATATTTCACTGAATCTGTGGCAACAGAAGGTCTAATCAAAAGCGTTGTAAGTATCACTTTGATTCTGAGTAAAGGGAATCATATCTCATTCTGTAATCATATTGTAGCGACGGGTAAGTCACTGAGTTAGAGTAAGTGTTGCTCAAAGTTGTAAGCGGTCTTCTCACACCAGTAAGTTGAGAATAGGTTCTCTCTCACCTGTAAGTAGAGAAACGGTCCTCTCACACCCGTAAGTTGAGAAAATGTTCCTGTTTGACCTTCACTCATAAGAAGGTCCATAGTGGAGTTTGAACAAATCCTAACTGAGGAGGTTAGGTAGTGGATGTAGGCGCGACCAAACCACTATAAATCTTGCTTGCATTGTCCCATTTACATTTACTATATCTCATTGCTATACTTTGTTTAATCTGCTTTCATTATTCTGCACAATTAAAAGAAAGGTTAAAATATGCTAAGTGTCCAATTCACCCCTCCTCTTGGACACATCTGGGCCAACATACAGTCCTTTACCTTTCAATGTTCGGTATTGCTCAAGTGCAGTTTCGAAAAGTGCATGATATGCAAATTAATTAAGTACTTTTTCAAAAATATTATGATACCAATTAAAAATTGACGTAGAAAATGCAGGACTAGTGTAAATTGTAGACACAGACAATAGGTATAGTATATAAGCTTGAAAACTTCTGGTTCAGTGTTCAGTAGTTAACACAACTACTAATATAGTTCAATACAGTACTTAAGATATGAAATCAAGTACAACTGTATTTCTCATGAACTATTTCTCAAATTCCTTGATCAACATGATTGAAGTTAAGTATGAATCCGGGTTGAGAATTTGAGTAGAAACAAGTTCTTAATAGATTTTCAAAGATAAAATATAATTGAAGCTCAATATGAAAATCTATTGACTAAGTAAAGTATCAATGAAGAATACTTTGAAAACTTAGTGCATTTGAAAACCATTTTGAAATATTAACATCGACTAACATTCAAAAAGTTTTTGGCACAATAAAAATTATCGGCAAGTTGTTTTGTCATGACCCACTATTTGTGACGTTATGATCGACACAAAATTGTTATATCAATGAACCCCATGATATGAAGGTTTTGATGATTCCAAATATCTCCAGTTGGTCTATCTAATGATCTTGTCAAGTGTTTCAGATTTATCAAGAATCAAGATCAAGGAACTGAGATCACAAGCCTATTGAACAGAAATTTGAAGTTCAAAGTCTGTCAGTACTTAGATTGTAAGGTCTATCAATCAATTTACTCTCAGTAAGATTTTTATCATTTGCATGTTTTGATAGTAACATTTTAATCGTACCTTATGATTTCTAAAGTATTTGATTTAATTAAAAGAAACATTATGTCTTATTGTGTTTTAATCGAAAAATCAAAAATTGCTTTTATAAAGTCTTTCAGGACGCTATTGTTTTAGCAGCGCTCTCCTGGACTTGATGAGTCAGGACGCTGATAAAATGTTACGACGCTCAAGGTTGAATTGATCTGATTAATAAGGACGTTTACTTATTAGTAGTGACCTTTCTCTTATCAACCTTTAGGAGTGTCAGAACAATGATTTAGCTTCAGCGCGCTGAAAGATTTTCTTTTATCTTTAAGTGATTTCTATCTTTAAAGATGTTGATAAGTTATAAGTTGAATGAATTATCAGGACAGTACTTGTGTAGGAGCGCCCTCATCTTTAGATTCAACTTACGTAACTTTCAGGACGCTCAATGTCCATTAACGGGCTTAAACATTGTTTTAAAATTGCTTTTAATTGTTCAGGATGCTTGCTCTTGAGTAGCGCCTTCATATGTTTTGTGTTTTAAAATAAAGCAGGACACTTATTGCGAAGTAGTGCCCTCATGCTTTAAGTCGTTTAATTGTCAAAGCATGTTAGGACGCTTACTACTTAGTAGCGCCCTCACTTCATTGTTCAGTAGGACATTGATATTTTATGAGCGCCCTCAAAGGAACAAAACGACAGAAATGATATTTTTACTATTATGACATGCACATATTTTTTGCCACCCTTTCTAACAATTTTTCGTCCAAAATCAATTTTCAGTATTTGTAAGAGATATTCTCTGATTCACGAACCATGTCTTCTACAACTTTCCTTATTCGTATATCTAGTGAAAAACAGAATATTCATGAATTGTGTAGTTGCCACTATCGTGATATGTTCTAGCTGTTGTGAGTAAACGTTCATATTCGAAATTCAAATTCAAATGAACAACAACTTCATCTCTAGATGTCTATAAATACAAACACTTAACAATTTGCTAAGCATCAAAAATTCTCTGAGCTACAACACTTTTTGAAAGTTCGTTGAATTTTCATCAGGTTAAGAAAACATTTAAGTCGATATGTTTTCACAGTAGTTTTTCTTTGAGACTTTACGTACTCAAAAGGTTTTCATACTGAGCTAACATTTTATCTTTATTTGAAAATCTATTTGATGCTTTGAACTTTTTTCACTCAAATCGTTCATAACTGTTTTAACTTATATCATTCTTGCTGAAAGAGTAATTTGAGAGATAGTTCATAGGATACAGTTGTATTCAATTTAATATTATGTATACTGTATCAAGGTTGTAACAGTAGTTAGATAAACTACTGAGTTTATATTTTATATTCAACAAAGTCAGGTCTTCTTACACTCGTAAGTTTAGATAGGTTGGTCTCACGCTTGTAAGCTGAGCAGTGTAACGGTTGTTCTCACACCCGCAAGTTGAGAAAATGTGTAACGGTTTGATTCTCACCCGTAAGAGAATCCCTTAGTGACAAGGTTAAAAGCCTAACTGAGGAGGTTAGGTAGTGGATGTAGGCAAGTAGCCGAACCACTATAAATTGACTGTGCATATTTGCTTATTTTTTGCACTGTATCTTTGCCATTTTATTATTTTTTAAATCGTCTAAGTGTCCAATTCACCCCCCTCTTGGACATATTTGGGCCAACAGGAACCCCAGGGTATACCCTCCATCGGTACACCCGGTGTCCCGTTAACCTAATATAACACGAATCCCAATAAAATACAATCGTATAAATACGTCCATCTAAACACAATCATCAACAATAAATAAAAATATTACATCTCCAAAATTTCCAAGTATAAAATTCCATAAGTCCACAAATTAATACAAAACCAAACACATCCCATCTATGTGTTAAATATACATATACTAGGTGTTATCATGTACATAATATCAAAATACAAAAATGTACAACACCTACATCAAAAATACCAAGGGAGTGCTCCGCAGTCAAGTTTTCCTTTTTCATTTCCTATCCGAACTTGAAATGGTAAGGATGAGGTGTGACCTACAACAAGCTCAGTGGATGTCTTCTACAAGTGGCAATATACGTGCATTTATATAAATAAGATCATAAAAAGCATTTGAAATAACATGGTGATGAATTACATACATGTCAATACAATGCATCATGTCATAAACAAGACAATGCATATTATTTTCTAAACATGCCAATGCTCCTCTTGAGCAAGGGCGATCAAAGGCCTGGTGCGCGACACACAGCGCCCGATTCAACCAAACAATACTTCTAGTAGTATTTCTGGGGTCGTGCAGCACGTAGGACCAGCCTAAGCTATCCTACCTATACACAAGCCATAAAACCCTCTGCCAGGTCCACAACTAGGGATCACCAGTAGACTTACGAGACTTCCTAAGGGAAATCACAACTAGGAGATCCATCCAAATTGCTAACCCTATAGACTATCCTCAAATACATTTCATAGAACATTAAAACATGCATAACACTTATAGATATCAATTCAAATCAATTTACGTAATACAATGCCACATATAGAAATCCAAATGTAAAGACACACTCACAGCTTGATTGACTAGACTTAGCCAATCCAATTTTCAATTCCACAAGAAAGCACTTGGATGCCACAAATCACCCCAAGCACTACAACCTCAAATTGACTATTTGGGCTACTTAGATCAACCACAAAATCCTGAAATAACATGGTTTATACAATACTGAAAATCAGTCTTAAAGTATGCTAAGCAACCATGTTTAAACTCAAATCAAAAGCCAATTAAGATTCTAAAATAGTGTAACACATAAGCCAATTCCATATTGCTCAATTTAACTATTTAACACTACATTAACCCACATTTAACCCAATTGAACGCAATAGGTTGATCCAACCACTATTCTACGAGGCATTCAATTATACATAGGGTTAATTAGACCAATTTCATGTCAATTTGATCAATTGACATCAATTAGGTCAAAATCCTCAAATTTGGGCAAATCCCCAAATCCATTGCAATTTTCCAATTCACATGGCCTAGGCCAAAATTACACTAAGTCACCATGTTCATCTAAGTAAAATATTGATCTAGTATCATGGGTTCATCAACAATGCCCACTAGGTCATCATAGTTTACAAGCAAGGCTTGTTCTTAACTCTAGGTTAATGAACCAAACAAGGGCCATTTGTACTAAACCCTATGATTTCACCATGAAAATCTCTAACAAAATACATGGATCAGTTTCTAGTGTACCTAAGCCTAACATAGATGACATGCAAGCCATTTGGAAAAGTCTAAGGTCATGAACCAAGTGTAGGCCCATTTACAAAGGGTTTCACCAAATCCAAGTGAGAAATTGGGAAAAATGGCATCAATGGCCTCCATTCAACACTAGGGTTCATAAAAACATACTTGCAAAGGAAACCTAGGTCTGGAACACCCTCTACTGAAAACCCAAAGCATTGCTTAGGTCAAAATACAACACTCAAGCAAGAACTAAAGAGATTCAAGGAAGAAAACAAGGAAAATGTGCAAACCTTAGGGATTTTTGAGCAAAAATCACCAAAACCCTAACTTTTCCTTCCTCTCCTCTTCTCCAGCTCTTTTCACTTTTTTCTGAGTGAAAAAAAGTGCAAATGAGCCGAAAATTAGGTGTTGGTTGGTTTTATAGAAGTGTTTGGGCCCACACATAAAACTGCCAAAAAATAGATTTTCCTGCTGCAATTACTCAAACTTAGATAATAAATTTCTTCCAAACCACTCACCAAATTAACATCTTAACTGTTCAACATTTGTATGAGTCAATTACCAACATTCTGGTCAATGTTTAGCTCAATCAAACAATGAGATTGCAATATCCAGCGTTTGATCAAAACTGCGCAAGAAAATCTGCAAATCTGAGAAACAGTGTTTGAAGTCTTATATATCATAATAGACAACTCCGATCAAGATCTTCACCGTTCATAATGAATATCTATCAGAGGAAAACAAGTTGAAAAACTTTTAGCTCAATCGGACCACGGATCTAGGAGATCAGACCATTGACGTAATCGTTGACATAAATTTCGTCCTCCATGGAGCGAGCTCCACTGATCCAAAACATCGTTCTCGACATGTTTCGACGTCGAACGGGTCTCCGAACATTCCGAAACTTTACGCACTTATTAAAAAACTTAAGAGCATACAAATACACTCGAACCAACATGCGTCGAGCATCAAATACGTATACGCATATGTATACGGGTACTCTATGGGTCAAAAATGATGTCATCCTAAGGTACGGGTGCTACATGTTTGATTCAAAGTGTTGGTATTTATAGACCTGGTAGACAATAGCCGTTAGACTTTTGAAATTCAAATACAGTGTGAACGTTTACACACAATGGCTAGAATGTTATATGAAAATGGCAACTGCAATTTTCATTAATATTCTGGTTCTTTTCAGATTTCATGAAAAAATAATGTTTTAGAAAAACTTAATTTATGTATCAAAGAAGATCTCTGATAAATCTGAAAAGGACTCTATGCAAAGTTTCGTTCTGAAAAAAGTAGACTGATATAGTGTACTTGTTAGAATAGTGACGGTTTGTTGAATTAGCGTCCTGACGCCTAATATCAACTTTGTCATTTTGTTCCTTGAGGGCGCTCATTATGTATAAGCGTCTTGCTGAACAATGAAGTGAGGCGCTACTGACTCGTAAGCGTCTTGACTTTCTTTGCTATAGAAGTTACTTAACCCTGAGGGCGCTTAAACACAATAGTGTCGTGCTTTGTTTTAAAACAATTAAGTACATGAGGGCGTTACTATTCTGAGTAAGCGTCCTACATTTTAAAACATAAAACACAACATGAAGGTGCTACAACTATGTACGCATCCTACTATATTTAAAAATGTTTGAAAAACAATACTAAGTGCGCACAAGGACAATCAGCTTCCTGAAAGTTACTAAGTTGATTCCCAAAGGTGAGGGCATTCTTATCCAGGTTGCGTCTTGATAGTTTACCCAAGTTGTGACTATCAGCATCCTCAAAAATAAATTATTTGAAGTACTTAGAAATCTTTCAGTAAGCCGATGCTGAGTCAACGTCCTGACAACTTCAAAGGTTGACTAATAGGGAGGCAGCTACCAACAAGTAAGCGTCCTAATGAATTGTCATTGTCCTGACTTATCAAGTTCAGGAGAGCGCTGCTAACTCATTAGCGTCCTGAAAGACTCTAGAAACACAAATTTGACTCGCAATTAAAAATACGCTGAATGCGAATAAAAACTCGGTTAATTTCAAATTAAACATAGAAAATTAAATCATTTGAAATATCGTAAAGTGTATGATCAAAACATGCAAGTATGCAAATGAATTGTGCATGGTTTTGGAAAACGTTTGAGCGATATCGATTAGAGAAAGATATACCTTAAATACTGTGTATTTCTCATTTTCTCACAATCTTTAAATCCAACTCTTCATTATGAGGTCTTGTTGCGTAAAATTGCAAGTGCACAATACCGTTAACAAGTAATAAAGTGATGAATAGACTATTGTTCCCATGGAGATTTGTTATTGAATTTTTATGTTAAATATTAAAATTCGTTGTAATCTAACAATAAAGTTAAATCTAAAACAAATCAAAATTAATCAAAGTAATAAGAATAATTAAAATCTAGAAATACAATCATCTCTCATATTTCAATTGGATTTATCTAACTAGTTTTCAATTAATTAATTAATTAAATTTGTTAACCAAGAGTCTAAATTATTTACAAGCCTCTTTCGATGGTCAAGCATAAATAACTTGAATAATTAAATCTCTATATTTCTATGAAATTTAAATTAAAACAAGATTCATTAAGATTATACTCTTCAATGGTTACACATGTCACATGAGTATATTTCCATCTCACATGAACTATTTCGCCCTTATGATCATATGTTATTTTTATCAAGTTCCCAAATCTAAACTCCCTTCATCAAGATCATATAAATTCAACAAATCATCTAATTAGTGATCAAGTAATTAGAAGTATTAAGAATGGATTAAAATAAACAACTCTAAATAATCAATTAAAATCTAAAATCAAACATAAAATCCAATATCTATATGAGATCCAATTGTAACTCTAGAAAAACAACTTAGCTCATCATTGAAATAGAAGAAAACATAAAAATATTGATGAACATGTTGAATAGAAATAAGAAGAAACTAGAAAATCAATTGGAAGATGTTGAAGATGCTCCCTTGTTTCCAACTTCGAGTTCTTTGCCTCCTTCGATTCAATTTTCTTCAGCTCGTTCTCTTCTCTCTTTTTTCCTCTATGATCCTTTAACAACCCTAAAAAATGGTCTATATATAGCCAGAAGTCCATAGGAAGTCGTCCAAGAAGTGTTCAAGTCGAACTAGGAAAGTTCGCAACAAAATTAGAAAGTCTCTATTTTGAATTGCACATCAGCTTTCTTCCTCGTAGTTTTTCTTTATGTTATCAATTCCAAATCAGCCTCAAAACTCTTTCATCTGACAGTATT
Source organism: Paratinospora sagittata (assembly GCA_035771175.1). Taxonomy (NCBI): domain Eukaryota; kingdom Viridiplantae; phylum Streptophyta; class Magnoliopsida; order Ranunculales; family Menispermaceae; genus Paratinospora; species Paratinospora sagittata. The sequence goes on along the minus strand of CM069598.1, from coordinate 25,426,864 downwards.
TCAAGTAAGGAATCCATAAAAACAAACCACATCCAATTCGGAGTTAAATTGAGAAAGTTATGGCCGAAATACAAACGTCGCGCAAAATTGAAGTTTTCGGCGCCACGGGGCGCAGTTACAGGTTTTTACACCTGTTTTTTTTTCTGATTTTCTTGTGGACTAAGCCATTTTTCCACACTCCCAAGGCTTGAATGCATTTGTTTCTTCACTCTAACTCCCTTGGCTCCTCTTGCATCATGTGTTCATCTTCTCAATCATCATTTAGAACATCAAAGCACTTACAAAATACATCAAACCAAGTAAGTATCATGCTTTAATAATCTCATGAACCTATAGAAATCCATATCAAAATAATGCAAAAATACCAAAATGTAACTAAATCAAATAACCAAATTTATGGTAAACTAACATAATATATGAACTAAATTCCATAAAACACACCTAAAACATGCTCTAAAACATATACTAAATACCTACTTATTAGGTCTTCAATGAACTTCGAGCTTGAGTTGAATGTCTTGAACGTTGATCGAACGATGTAGTCTTGAAGCTTGATCGAATCGTTCATGATGTGATCTTGAAATCAGGATCTGATCTTTGAAGTCCTTTGATTGAAACGATCTTGAACGTTTGATATGACCTTGAGTTCCTTAATCGAATCATTTTTTAGCTTTTTGCATTCCTGAGGTGCTGAGATAGGTTCTTGAATAAAGCTTGTTAGCACTGAAAGAGGTTTTGTTTGTGATCATCAAAATATACTTCATCAAGTATACTTAGGGACGTGCTAAGTGATGAACCACTTAGATTAACATGAAGAAGTATATGTTGAACAACCTCCAGGTTTTGAAGACTTTCAAAACCCAAATCATGTGTTTAGGCTAAACAAGGCGCTATATGGTTTAAAACAAGCTCCTAGAGCTTGGTACGATAGATTAAGCACATTCCTTCTTGAGCACAAATTTCTTAAGGGTAAATTACACCCAACGTTGTTCATTAAGCACAAAGATAATAATATGTTGCTTGTGAAAATATATGTTGATGCATTATCTTTGGTGCCTCAAATAATCATCTTTGCAAAGAATTTTCTAAACTTATGCAAGATGAATTTGAGATGAGTATGATGGGTGAACTTACATACTTTCTAGGCTTGCAAATCAAGCAATTACCAAACGGTACATTCTTGAGCCAAAACAAGTATACTAAAGACATGATAAAGAAATTTAAGTTTGAAAACTTGAAAACAATTGAAACCCCTTGCAACTCAGTTGTAAAAATAGATAAAGATGAAAAAGGAAAACATATAGACACTAAGCTTTATAGAAGCATGATTGGTAGCTTGTTGTACTTAACAGCAAGCAGACCAGACATCATGTTCAGTGTTTGTCTATGCGCAACATTTCAATCAAGTTCCAGAGAATCACATCTAAAATGTGTTAAACATATTTTGAGATATATTAATGGGGCAATTGATCTTGGAATTTGGTATCCAAAAGATACTTCCTTTGAGCTTAGGAGTTTTGTAGACTCTGACTACACAGGTAGTCTCATCGATAGGAAAAGTACTTCAGGATTTTGTCACTTTATGGAAAATCCATTGATTTCTTGGTTTAGCAAGAAGCAAAATTTAGTGACATTATCCATGGCTGCAGCGAAATACGTTCCAGCTGGTAATTCTTGTGCTCAAATCTTATATATAAAATAACAACTTGACGATTACCAAATTGACATTGAGTGTGCGGAAATATTTTGTGATAACACAAGTACTATAAATATTTCGAAAAATCCAGTATTACACTTAAGGACCAAGCACAGTGAAATTAGACATCATTTTCTTAGAGATCGTGTGCAAAGAGGAGATGTAAAATTGACCCATGTTGGTACAAAAGATCAAATCATATTCTTACTAAGGTATTACCAAAGGATCAATTATACATATTCGTCGAGAATTAGGTATGTTTAGCGAATCGAATTCATCAAATCTTTGATTTGGAGTATTTGATCACGTATAAAATGGCAATATTAAATAAAGAGGAGCTTACAAAGTAACAATTTGAAAAGGCTCACATACTTTTTAGCAGCATATAAACAAGAACAAAAATGTCGATGAGGTCAGCAACTTTATTGCTAATAGGTAAAACGTGTATAGCCATACTTTAAAGAATGATCACATGAATTTTAAAAAAGAATGTGTTTCAATATTTTTCAACACCTGCTACAGTACTGTAAATAAAACTGCTCCAGTAATTTATAAGTGCATACATGTTTCAAGTAACAGACGGACATCAAAATGTTACAACATGTAAAAAGAGAGTAAGAGCACAAATCCAGGTTGTTCTACCACACGCCATAACATTAAACTTCCAACACCTAATGTTGCACTTGCATCAGTGTGCCTCCACTAGAATGTGTTAACTTGTGCATTCCATTTGTTATAAATAGTGAGAACGGTTCATTTCATAATATTTTGGGCATCATAATCAAATAAGTGCATTCTCTCTCTCTCTCTCTCTCTCTCTCTCTCTCTACGTATACAACTTTATTTGGATTCATAAACATTGCATATGCATGTGTCTGTTGTTAAAGTTTAACATGCATAGGCTTCATTAGTTATTACTTGATGACAAAAGATTGACGAGGAATAAAAAGATACCAAATAAGTGCATTCTATTGAACACTATTTTCTGGTTCATCCACATAAATCTAAGCTTATTCAAAGGTCCAACCATTGTTACAAGAAGAGTTATAATACTGTAAATGCAGGCAACAGATCATCAATATCATTATATCCTCTATACCTCATCCCAAGTAGGCTGACAACATGAAACATTTTTTCCCCTCCGTTATATATACCCCACAAAAAATAATTCAGATGAGACAGCGACAGTTATCACAGTGACACTTACGCACTAAGGGCGCCACCACCTTTTGCATGACCATCCATTTTGGTAACAATTACAGCACCCACAGAGACACTTTGCTTAAATGCCTGAGCTTGATCAAAAGCAGCTTGACCAATACTGCTGTCCATTACAAATATAACAAGATCTGGTTTCTGAAATATTTGGTAAAAGAGAATCACCATTTCACCATTCCAACTGAAAAAAAAAGAAGATTATGCATCTCATGATTAGAGCAGACATACCGTTGCTTCAGAAACTTGGCGCATTTCTTCAAAAAGGGCGGCTTCCTGCTTGTGACGCCCACTAGTGTCTACAATAATCAAATCACAATTTTCCTTCTTAAACCTTTCAACACCTTCTACTGCAATCTTCACAGGATCAGACTCCATATAACTGTAGGCGACAACCAAATTATTAAATATTACATAAAAGACCAGAGGAACAAAAAAGTAAACAGAATTGTCATTGCAGGAAAAATTTTGTCTGGCTAAACATGAATGATTAACTAGACATATAATTGTACTCCTCACCTTTAAACATATTCATGACATCAGATCTATAGAAATTAATAAACTTACAGCAGTGCCAAGCTCCTGCTTCCAGGTAGCTTGATGAAATTTTCATAAGTTCATATGCAAGTGTTAGGACCTAATTCCAAGACAGTTTACTGTTTCATTTGTTTCTAAGAACATAATTCATTTTTTGGACAAATATTCTGTATTTTTTTTTTCTAAACCGCACTCCTATTATAATTTTCTCTCTTTTGTCTGCATGGTATACAAAAATTAAGATGATAAAATAATTTTTGACGCTTGTTTCACATGAAATAACATGTTAGAAAAATTAAATAGTTCAGTTGTCAAGTTAATGAAACAGTGTGACTGTGTGATAATATGGTAGCAACGAAATGATGGTTGCAGTGTACTTGATGGTGCATGGAGGTAATCAAGATGACACAAACAATGATAGGGGCAAAAGTTGTAATGGTGGCAGCATTGTTATAATTGTAATATAATGGTGTAACTACGTAAGATGAGAAACCAATGCAGGGGAATTGCCTTGATCTCCAATGTTAGTCGTGTAGAGGGTGGTGGTGCAATGGCATCTTGGAGATCAAGGCAATGATAGCTGAAGTAATAGAAGTGGCAAGCTGCCAAGATGGTGATAATTGTTCTGTTAATGGTGGTGGCGGTGCTTACTTCTTAGTGTGATGATGCGTGTTGTGTTTGTTTGTGAGAGTTCAAAGATGTGGGAGTGGGTGTCAACAGGTTAGCCTTGAAGTTGATGCTTTCACATTAAATGGACATAAAAAAAAAGTTGTCCAAGAACACTTCACTCCACTCCACAGTAAAATCAAAGTCCTAAAGTGATCAAATCATGAAACATGATAATTCGCAAAAGCTAAGTCTAGAGGCACCAGAATTTTAAAAATTTGAAGATCCTTAATAGGTGCTCGCCTTATCTTGTAGTGAAGACACCCAGAGAGGGAATAGCTGAAAACAGTTTAATTAGAGATATATGAGGCAAATTAGCTAAAAAGTTATTAGAGTAATTATGTATTACTAGAGGTACTATAGTAATTTTACTTGTTTAGACAACTATATTAGCTGTATTTCATTTTTTGTGTAATTTATTTCTTTCAGTCTTCATCTCCTTACCATCCTATGTTCTTGGTACTATTGAAATGCAAGGTCGGGGTTGTATCTATTATACGTTTCTGGGAAGACATATGGTGCAGTGATGATGCTTTTAGTGAGGCTTTTCTCTAATGCCTAGTACAAGCCAATTTCCTTTGTTTTCTTCACCATTCTAGCAATTCCAGTATTAGCTTCCCTCTTGAGGCTTGCATTTTTAAGGCACTTAAATGACTTCGAGACAGATGAGTTGTCACATCTTCTGGGAAAGATTAATTAGGATGAAAGAAAGTCAAGACACTAGAATTTAGTCTTGCAATAGGTCAGGTTCCTTTACTTGTAAGTCCTTATTCAATTTCTTGTCCGAACACCCCCACCTTCCCAAGTTTAGTCCCGGTAAAGCCCCCAGACGGTGTATTTTTTGAAACGAGGCCCTCGCTAACAAGACATAAAGACTCCTTATTTAAATTTTATTGAAATTTTATTTTGCAGAAAAACCAAAATTAAGACTGAACTAAACGAAGGGAAAAGACTAGACAAGACAATCATTGGAATAAAAGAGCAAAAAAACACTGAAGAAGCATGGGTTTCACCTATTTATGGAAGACCAAAATTCTAGTTATGGTCAAAGTTTTTGGCTGGTTACTTGTGCTAGACAAACATAATGTTTCAGATTTTATTCAGAAGAGAATGCCATCTTTGGCCTTATCTCCCCATTAGCGCATACTCTGTAAAGAGGATGGTGAATCTATCAACTTCATTGCGCCTTTACTTAGGAGCTTTATCATAGACTTTTGAGGGAAGTTGATTTGGCTTGGATTATGCTAAAAAGGTGTGCGGACACTCTTCACTATGACACAATGAAGGAGATTGAGTACTTTAGGAGGATGCTTTGGTATATGTTGCGCAAGCTCTTCTTTGGTTTGTTTGGCCTGAAAGGCACCATAGGATCTTTCAAGATTGCTCCAACACAGTAGGGTGCATGTGGGACCAAAAAAAGATTTAGGACCACCATATGGTTATACAAGGAGAAGTCTTTTCATTCTTTTCCGATTGTTGATTTCCTTAGCATCTTGTTTTAGGCCATTTCATTTAATTAAGAGGACTTCTTGTCCTCTTTTTGTACTTTCAATTGGTGTTTAATGCATAGACTCTTTCTTTTATATATACAAAGGAAGAGCTCGATTATGTAACTATAATAAGGTCCTTTGTCTATAAAAAAAAAAGCACATTGTTGATAGATTTATAGAACGAGAATTCGCAGTGTCTTTTTAGGAGTGTTTAAATGCAATTCCCAATCGAAGGTAATGTTATCATGTGGATTGATACAAACATGAGTCCACTCTTCATGGATTGGAAAGATTTTGATTTCTACTTTGTGGAGGACCCAATCTTTAGTCAATTAGTAGAGTAAGTCTACATGAATTTGCCACCTCCACTCCACTCTATTAAGTGCCAAGTATATATTTGAAATATTATATTACAAGTAGTTACATCTTTCTTTTTCTTTTCTTTTTTCTTTTTTTTTTTTTGGTGTCATCCTCCATTCCTCCTCATCTTAATGTTTGCTCTAACCTAATTCACTTTTTCATGATTCTAAACTTAATTCAAAAGCCTAGAAAATGGTGGAATGTTTTTTTATGCTAGAACAAAACGTGCTTTCTATCACAATCTTAGCTTAAAGCTTCTACGAAGAAGATTGTTTGAAACCACTTGACCTAAAAGCTATAGCTGATAGGTAGAGGCCCAACAATGCATACTCGAGTGCAGCCCCATTTTTAACATGAAGAGACAGAAGAAGAGACAAATACCAATCAAGCAAATGAAATATGCAAATGTCAATAATGAGACTTGACCCCAAGACCTCTTATAAAACTAACGCTCTGATACGATGGTTATAACCACTTGAACCAAAAGCCATAGCTAATAAATGGAGGCCTAAAAATACACAAGGATCGAAAATTCGATTTCGACTTGACTTCGGTCACTTGAAAATTGTAATTAATTCGGAAAAGTTTAATTCGACATGGAGAATTTTTGTTCTCTAAATTAGAGAAGTTTAGAGAACCTTTGCATATATGCTTAAATATTTAGATTTATTGTAGTATAAGCTAAAAATTAATATAAATAGACATTTTTAATACATAAAAATATCAATAAGTGACCTAACAAAATCAATCTTGTTTAGAATGTTGATAAATTTGAAATGGTGGCTTTTGGTCTTAATTCTTTTCTTTATTTTGATATTTAATTTTATAGTAGCTTGCTCCTCGACCATATACTTTGCTAGTTTGAATTCCACCATGCTTAATTTATTAGTTTATTATTTAAATGTATTATTTTTTAATCTTGTTTTATAATAGTTAACTAAAAAAATATGAGTATGGGAACTCTTTTAATTTATTTTTATGTTTTTATCTTATTTTAACTTTATTTATTTATTTTGCTTCTTTTCTTCTCTTTTTCGTAAAACATATCTCATAAACTACATAAATTGTTAGCTTGTTAAATTACTTTTTAAAATTTATATTGCTATGTTGGTTGATGAAGTTGAAAATAATACATAATTTTTGGTATTTTTTTTTGTTTTCTATTGATGAAATAACATTTTTTTACTTCTTTGTCAAATTTCATCGAATTTTGTTAAATTTTTGTTTGTTTTTTGCATTTTTGAATTGAAAAATAGAAATTTTATCATAGTTTATCGAATTTCTCGAATTTTATCGAATTATTTCGGCTAATTTTTGCATTTTTTATTTTACATCCACTTCGCACTTCGGTGGTAAAAAAAAGAGAAAAAATTCGTGGAAGTTCGCCGAATTTCGAAAAAAATTTGAACCATGAAAATACATATCAAGCTACCATTAACAAAGATATATGTTGACTTAGGTTAGTCACCATTTTTGTGATACTATGAAATAATTACCACTTATGAAGCAATAGTAGGCAAAAAGAAGCCATAGCTCGCTCACAGTATTGTCTGGAAACAAGCTATAGCGCGTTATCATCAGCTATAACGCGTTATCATAGTTCTTAAAACTATCATTTCTGGACTGAGCTATAGCACACTATCGCTATCAACACTGTTTGCACAATGCGTATATAAGTCGAGCACGAGCTTTATTACCTCACTTCAACAGCCAACAACACGCTAACGAGAACCTTAAGCACGCTATCGGTGGTCCCCCTAATCCTATTCTTGCCCAAATCTTCATCGTTTTTCATCATTCTTGGCTCAAATCAACACAAAATCATAGTAAAACTTCTCTCAAACTCTTTGATTCATCATTTGATTCAATCTTCAAATCTCGCTACTGTTCATGGCGCCCAAGAGAAAACCACTTAGAACAACCAATCCCAGGGTTCCATCACCTGAACCTAATCTGGAACGTCGTGTTAAGGCATGACATGACCATCCCACACGTCCTTGATCATCCATTCCTCACACACCGTCCTCAGTCGATGTTTATAAGGAATTCAATACACGGTATATCTCTCACACTGTAACTAACGTTGCTTGGATTGATCTTGACTTCTTCCAACAGTGTAGGATTCTTGACGAAGAGTATTTAGCACACCAAGGGTGAATTCCATTCGTCACCTATAAAAACAAATGGTACCCCATTCTAATTCGCATCCTATTCACAACTCTTAAAATGAAACATGCGGATGGATGTGTGTATCAGACTGTTGTCCTAGGGTGAGATTTTGAGATCACTTCTGAATTGTTTGTGAGCCATTTCAATATTCCCAATGAGGGTCGGTCGATTGCTACAGAAGAAAATGGGATAGTTCACTTCCCAAATTATGATCCACTTGTTGCACTCAATCTGTTATCTTCAAAACATTATGATGCGGTCCACAAAACACTCAAGAATTAGGACCTTGATTTCATTCCTCACATCCTTCACAACATAGTCACTCGACTTTTTCAGCCTAGAGCGGGAAGTATGACCAATGTGAGTGTTTTTGATCTATTTCTAACATGGTGTCTGTACACAAAGACACATGTCAATCTCCCATATTTTATCATGAACTACGTGGATTCCATCAAGAATACAAAAAGAAAATCTTTCATTTGCCATCCACCTTACCCGCTTCTTTGAGTATACTGATATCAATTTGAAAAATGAACGGGATGTTATGCAGTTGCATCACAATAATTGCATCGAATCTTCAAAACTTAAGCTAAAGAGAAGATGGATGCGTAGAGATCAGCTACCTACAGACACTCAGCCCAAATATTTCACCTCGACCAAGGAAGGTGATCCTCCGACAATCGACTCGGAGGCCACTATGTCGGATGGACGCGCACCAGTTATTCCTGAGGTCCTCGTCCCCCATGATCAGGAGGTTACTTCAGCTCCTCCTGCTGACAATGCCTGACCGAGTATTGTGGCTCCTCCCTCTCCTATATCTGATGTTGCTAGAACCAACTCTTAGATTCCATTCTCTCCTCTGTTGGCCCATATATGTCCAAGAGGGGGGGTGAATTGGACACTTAGACGATTTAGAAAATAATAACAATGGAAAGGATATAGTGCAGAAAATAAACAAATATGCACAGTCAATTTATAGTGGTTCGGCTACTTGCCTACATCCACTACCTAACCTTCTCAGTTAGGAATGTAACCTTGTCACTAAGGGATTCTCTTACGGGTGAGAATCAAACCATTACACCTTTTCTCAACTTGCGGGTGTGAGAACTACCGTTTCTCAACGTACGGGTGTGAGAAGACTTGACTTTGTTGAATATAAAATATCAACTCAATAGTTTATCTAACTATTGTTACACCCTTGATACAGTATACAAAATATGAAATTGAATACAACTGTATCCTATGAACTATCTCTCAAATTACTCTTTCAGCAAGAATGATATAAGTTAAAACAATGTTGAACGATTTAAGTGAAAATAGTTCAAAACATCAAATAGATTTTCAGATAAAGATAGTATGATAGCTCAGTATGAAAACCTTTTGAGTACATAAAGTCTCAAAGAAAAACTACTGTGAAAGCAGATTGACTTAAACGTTTTCTTGACCAGATGAAAATCTGACTAACTTTCAAAAAGTGTTTTAGCTCAGAGAATTTTCGGTGCTTAACAAATTGTTAAGTGTCTGTATTTATAGACTTGTAGAGATGAAGTTGTTGTTCATTTGAATTTGAATTTCAAATATGAACGTTTACTCACAACAGCTAGGATATATCACATTAGTGGCAACTGCACAATTCATGAATATTCTATTTTTCTCCAGATACACGAATAAGGAAAGTTGTAGAAGACGTGGTTCGTGAATCAGAGAATATCTCTTACAAATACTAAAAATTGATTTTGTACAAAAAGTTGTTTAGAAAAGGTGGTGAAAAATACGTACATGTCAGAATAGTAAAAATATCATTTTTGTCGTTTTGTTCCTTTAAGGGCGCTCATAAAATATCAGTGTCCTACTGAACAATGAAGTGAGGGTGCTACTAAGTAGTAAGCGTCCTGACTTGCTTTGACAATTAAACGACTTAAAGCATGAGGGCGTACTTCTTAGTAAGCATCCTGCTTTGTTTTAAAACGCAAAACATATGAGGGCGCTACTCAAGAATAAGCGTCCTGAAACTATTAAAAGTAGTTTTAAAACAATGTTTAAAGGCATTGACGGACGGTGAGCGTCCTGAAAGTTACTTAAGTTGATTCTAAAGATGAGGACTCTCGTACACAAGTGTGTCTTGATAATTCATTCAACTTATAACTTATCAACGTCCTTAAAGATAGAAATCACTTAAAGATAAAAGAAAATATTTCAACGAGCTGAAGCTAAATCAGTGTCCTAACACTCTCAAAGGTTGATAAGAGAAAGGTCACTACTAACAAGTAAGTGTCCTTATTAATCAGATCAATTCAACCTTGAGCATTTTAACATTTTATCAGCATCCTGACTCATCAAGTCCAGGAGAGCGCTGCTAAAACATTAGCGTCCTGAAAGACTTTATAAAAGCGATTTTTTATTTCTCGATTAAAACAAGATAAAACATAAAGTAATCGGATTAAATCAAACATGCAACCAATCGATTAAAACATGCAGATGATAAAATCGTGCTGAGGGAAAGTTGATAAATTGACCTTACAATCTATGTATTAACAGACATGAAACTTCATTTTTCTGTTCAATAGGCTTGTGATCTCAGTTCCTTGATCTTGATTCTTGATAAATCTGAAACACTTGACAAGATCATTAGATAGATCAACTGGAGATATTTGAAATCATCAAAACCTTCATATCATGGGGTTCATTGAGATAACATCCTCATCGAGGATATTCTCTGACAGGTGATTGCTTCTCACCTCCACCTGTTGAGGTCCCAACTCCATCTCATGCCGAGGCTGCCACTACTCCTCATCTGATGCCTCAGTCTTTCGAGCCCTCCCTAGGAGTTGCCTCCATTCTACGGATTGTTCAGGAGACGCAGATGACTCAAACGACAATGTTCTTGAGGATTACATTGACCTTGGCCACCATGCAAACCCTGATTGATGCTATGAGCAGATCCTACGGGTGATCAGAGACAGAAAGCCGACTAAACCTTCATCAGAGATTCCTCCATGGTTTGTTAACCTGGAGAGGACTATATGCAGTGTGGTTGGTCAGTCAGTAGAGAGCACCATGTCATTTGATTCTCGGCTATAGACTACGGCTTCCTTACTCTCCCACACTACGAGATCCATGATTATAACCTCGCATCAGGTTCGCATTGAAGTTGACTATCGCATTGAAGTTGACTATCTCGAGAGGTTGGAGGCCATTCTAGCATCTCATCCGCTACTACCTCCTGCTCACCCTGCGCCTCCACAGTCTTCCTGGACATCCACCCTCAACATCTTCGACCCGGTCAGGGCCCCACGACCTATCGAGCTTCGGGACTATCCTCACGCAAATCGAATCAGACTCTTGATGAGATTCTTTGGGATCTAATCAACAATCATGCAGCTCGGGGTCACCCCCTTTGTAGTAGAGTGTCCCCACTTTTTGTGATTTCAAAAGGGGGAGAAGATATTATGAGGATACTATGTATATGAGTGAAATAGATATGGGGAGAGGCATATGTATTTTTTATAGGGGGAGAGATGCATGCTCTAGAAGTATGTTTTGATGATTGTACCATATATCTGTGATGATGCTCTGCCATTATTTTTGATATATATGAGATCAAGGATACCCTGTTACATGTTATGACTGTGTTTGCTTGTGTTGATTTATTGTGAGCATTCATTTTTTTTTTAACAAAATGCTGCCAAATTTTTTCAAAATCATACATATCAGGATTGCTTCTTAAGGCCAATATCAAGTGTTTGAAATCATAAAAAAAGGGGGAGATTGTAGGAAAAATGCTCCTCTCATCGGTATTTCGGTATTTTGATGATTACAAATCACATGATATCACCTGTATTATTTCTCTAAGTGCTACAGTAAATCATCAAGAACACATCAAATAATAACCATTGAAGTCTACAAAGATCAAGCTCGAAGAACGAAGACATATCTCATATGTAATGCATTAGTTTCATCTTAGGTGTGGAGGGTAACCTCTCGATCAATCTCAACACTTAAACTCTTTAAATTGCAAAGTTTTCAAAATCACTTCGATTTCGTATTTGATTTTCACAAAATGGCTTTTGAAAGGTTTTAATCATAATTTCAATATGCTTTGAATGATTTAAAAGTGTTTAATCTTATATCAAAGTGTTTTGATTCAATGGAACATTTTTTGAGTGTCAAAATATTGATTCTTCCAAAATCAGGAACCTATAGCGTGCTATCATTAATGATAGCCCGCTATCTAGCCAATTGCAAAAGTTTTTAGAAGGCAATAGCGTGCTATCATGTGGATTGTCAAAATTTTGACTTTCCAAAAAATAGGCAATAGCGCGCTATCATTGATGATAGCCCGCTATCAAGCTATTGCCAAAATTCTATTTTTTGTATAAAGGACAATATGGATGATAGCGCACTATCAACGAGTTTAAAAAATCAGGAACTCTCAATTTTCAGTATATCGAGCATCAATAGCTCGCTATAGGCCAATATCGTGCATAATGAATAGGCCGATAGCACGCTATCATTGCCAGAGACAAAAATCTGACATTTCTGACAAGAAAAACGTGGGCACTTCCACTTGCTTGATTTTTCTATTCCTTACACAGTTTTTCCAGGTTATCTTAACTGAAATATTCTCCACTAACACCTGGATGACTCCCATTGTCTCGCACGCCCAAAACAACCTTAGATTAAACAATGTTTTGAATTCAAATCATTTTATAGTTTCTTGCTCTTTAACCTGCAACTGCTCATTTTATAAAATACTCATTCTCTGATTTTCAAATACACAACACACACGATTTTTCCAAGTTAGAGTGAGCTTTCCAAAGAGTGTTTCAATATAAGAAGGTCATGATTCTTGCATTGCACAAATAAGTTTCGAATTGAATCAAAATTGCAAACTGTTTTGAAGATAACCTCACTGTTCAACAAGTTCTTCATTTTATCTTTTTGTGCTGAGATTTCTAGAGGCTATCCATTACTTTAAACTGTAAGTATATGAAGTGTTCTTGGTAAGAGAATATCATCAAAAGTTGTATTTGTATTCCAGCAAGTATTGAAAGTGACTGAGGTCACAAATGAGAAAGAGTTGAGTGATTAGGCTCTTGTAAAGGTTGACTCACACCTGTGAAGTAAGCATCGTAACTTGTTTGATCCTCACCCTCGAAGTAGGATCCATTAGTGGGAGGTTTGGGAAAATCTTGATCGAGGAGATCAAGTCGTGGACGTAGGTCGTTAGCACCGAACCACATTAAATCCTGTGTGCTTTAATTTCTGCCATTTCATTTTACTTGCTTTCATTTTGACTCATTTTTAAACAGTTAAAAACTTGCAACTCGTCCAATTCACCCCCCTTTTAGACGTTTAATTTGGGCTAACAAGCGCTAATGAGCGAGAGTATGTAATACTTTGCTTCTGCGCACATTGGCCAGTGCGATAGTAGAAGTGCCAGCGGCTAGTGCAGTTGACCAGACAACGTCTTACAATTCAGGGCAGAAAAAAGTGGATTTTCCTTTTGTACGATTATTATATATTTTCACCCATTCACTCTAATGTTTAAATAGCTTTTGCCCATAAATTTCAAGAGAATAATCAGACCTTTATATTTGAAATATATTATCAAATTTGCACCATTCTTGGGGATTGAAATTCAAGTGATGGGCATGCTTTACGGTTTGCATTTTTAATAGATGGCTTGTTCATTGTTGAACTACAACTTACACAAATCAACACTACTGAGAGAAAAACAACGAATAATAAAAGAAAAGAGTTTTCTATGTTTTGAAAGCGCTGTCTAAAAGTTCTAAGTGATAAAAAACGTTTTGCATCTTGTTGATTCAAAACAGTTTTTCAAAAACGTCATTTTGAAGGTTTGCCTCTTTTTAGCTGTACTTCAAACTTCATTATCTTGTTGAGATTCCTAGAGGTGATCAACACTCATAGTGTGTAAGTAAAAGTATTCTTGGTAAGAGAACAACTTCAAATTTGTACACATTGTAATCTTTGATTTCTTTAAAGTGACGTTTGTCACTTGTATGCTATAACAATGATTGTTGTCACTTGAAAGTTGAGAGTTGTGTGATTAGGCTCTTGTAATGGTTGCTTAAACCCGTGAAGTAAGTGGTTGTAATCGGTTTGATCCTCACCCTTGAAACATGATCCTTAGTGGGTGGTTTTGGAAAAATCTTGGTCGGGGAGTGATAAGTTGAGTTTTAGATTAGTTCATTTGCATGATTTTTGATAGATTTTTAGAAGCATTTTCCCAAAGTCTAGGTGTTTTTGGCATATTTTGCATATTTTGTGTCTTAGGTTCATTTAGATTTTTTATCAGTTTTATAGGTTAGTTTTAGCGGTTTTCATGAATAAAATGCATTAGGTTAGTTTAAGAAAATAAATATGATTTTTTGGAATTTTTCCAAAAATTATTAGTGTCATTTTCATGTTATCATGTTTCATGTTGCATTTTTAGTGAAACGAGGTGAATAAGAGCTTCAAAGTGTGGTGAAACGAGGCTCAAACGATGAAGAAAAGTGGCCAAGATCATAAGCAAGAAATGCGAAAAAAGTGGAGAAAGAATGAAAAAATCGACTAAGGCATATGAGGGCAATTTTTACACTTGCAACACTCTAGGCGCTGCAGCGCCTAGGGAAATACTACAACGCCCAGAATGTGTAAAAATCAGTGGTCTAGCACTGCAGCGCTACCTTCTAAGGTGCTACAGCGTTACGATGATTCTAGGTCTTGGGTTTTCGCGATTTTGGGCATTTTTTAGGGTTTCTCTTGGGGTTTTTTGGTACTTTTGCACACTTTTTTTTATATATATAAATTCACTTAGGGTTAGATTAGAAAGATTTAGACTTCATTTTTGTAGCAACTTTTCTTGGAGATTAGAGAGAAAAACTTTGGAAGCTAGAGGCAAGAGAAACTTGAGGAAGAAGACAAGTTGTAGGACATTTTTGGAGGAGAAGGAAGGAAGGAGATATACTCTAAAGGGGGTTTTCTTCATTTCTTATTCAATTCTTCTTGTATTCATGTGTTCTCTCTTGAAACTCTCTCTTGTATTCTTGAACATGAGTATGAGTTAAATTTCTAATCTAGAGGTTTAATTGGTCTATATTGAGTCTTATGGTTTGATTATTCTTTACATGTCCTTCATTGATTATGTGGGTTTATTTGCAATATCCAACTCTTAATGCTTTCAAAGTGCTGGCCACATTTTTAATGACCTTAGATTTGATATCTAACACTTGGAAATGGGGATATTGAATTGGATTAGGGAAATTGCAACCTAGGGTTATTGTATTGTGTTGGAAAACATACAATTCCCTTGAAATCATTCAAAATATGGATCCCAAATCTTAATGCATGTTCAATTCATTGGTTTATCACTTGGAAAAGAGAATTAATGTTTTGAGCATAGATAATTGAACTATCACTTGGAAGAGGGGTTTAATTGAATTAAGATCCATGATTTATAAATCCATGAATTAATCATTTACATAACCTTTTGAAAACCAAAAGTGAAGACATAGTGATATTAATCCTTTAGAGTTTTTAATCATTGATTTTCTCTAATTTCTATCCAAATTACATCGTTTAGTTCTAATTCTTACTTATTTTAATTTTTAGTACTCAATTCATCAAATATTGATCATCTAGATAAAATTTAGAGTTTTTATAATTTCAGGCATTAAGAGATAGTTTTCCTAATCCTAGAGGACGATAACCCGGTATTCACCGGTATATATTATAACTTGATATTCGTGCGCTTGCCAATTGAAATTTATTGCATCAAGTTTTTAGGAGATCAAGTCGTGGACATAGGCCGTTGGTGCCAAACCACATTAAATCTTGTGTTCTTTGTGTCATGCCATCTTAGAATTAAATTTTTAAAGGAGAAAAACTTGCAACCGTCCAATTCACCCCCCTCTTGGACGTGTACCTGGGCCAACATTTTAATGATTACAAACCACATTTCTAAACACTTCATATGATGATGCATGAAGAAGGACAAAAATTGTGATCGTGTTGAAGACTATGTGATCGAAGTTCAAATCAAGATGTTGATATTATCTTTAGATGATATAGAATAATTTAGGCTTGTAGAACATCAATTATCACATATTCAGCAAAATCAGTCAACCTATCAAAATAAGTTTTTCACGTGATTTCAAAAATTTTGATTCAAAGTGAAAATGAGTTTGATTGATCTGTTCAATTATTTCCAAAATGAATTCTAAATTTTTTAAATGTTTCTTTGAGTATTTGATTTGATTCGACTAGCACAAAGTTTGATTTCATTTGATCGGATTTCAAAAAATGAAAAATCAAAAATTTTTCTGAAGTGTCTATGAGGACGCTGATGGAGTTCTAGGACGCTAATGCAGTGGCTATTCACTTAATATCGAGCCAACACTGCAGGACGCTACTCCTTTATTAAGACGCTAATAGTTTCTGGAAATCGTATGAACATGTTTCAAGTAGGACACTGATAGTTGATTAGCGCCGTCCCTAATTTTCTGGAAAACTGGAAGCCAAGTCCACTAGGACGCTAGTGCAAATTAGAGCCTTCCTTGAGCAAACTGAGAAAAACTCGATTCTTGGGTTAACATTCAGTAGGACACTAATGTCGCATCAGGACACTAATGGACCAGCTGGATCTTCTGGATTTCATTGCTTCACGACGCTAGTGTCACAGTAGGATGCTACTCCATAACTGTCACACCCTGGGTTGCACAGCGTGCCCCTACCCAGGTGTGGGCCTACCCCCTCGGGGCGAACCCCAGCCATTATGGATCCATAATATTGTCCCATCCCGGTACAACCACCGCCACACAAGGACATCTCCTGTACCCGGGATCATTTGTCCCCACTAATCGCTGTGCAACCCAGGGTGTGACAAAAAGGCCTCATGTATACATAAGCGTGCCCCCTACCCAGGTGTGGGCGCACTCCCTCGGGGCGAACGCCAGCCATTATGGATCCATAATATTGTCCCATCCCGGTACAGCCACTGCCACACAAGGACGTCTCTTGTACACGGGATCATTTGTCCCAACTATTCATCATGAATAGTGCAGGGCCTCCCCCAGAATCGAACTCGAGACCTCCCTTAAGGAGTCTAATTTCACATTCTAAGTAACCACTGAGCCAATACATAAGGTATTTTTTGTCACACCCTGGGTTGCACAGCATGCCCCCTACCAGGTGTGGGCGCACCCCCTCGGGGCGAACGCCAACCATTATGGATCCATAATATTGTCACATCCTGGTACAGCCACTGCCACACAAGGACATCTCTTGTACACGGGATCATTTGTTCGACACTATTCATCATGAATAGTGCAGGGCCTCCTCCAGAATCGAACTCGAGACCCCCCTTAAGGAGTTTGATTTCGAATTCTGAGTAACCACCGAGCCAATTGGTTCAGTGGCTACTCAGAATGGGAAATCAGAATCCTTAGGGGAGGTCTCGAGTTCGATTCTAGGGAGGCCCTGCACTATTCATGAATAGTGGCAGACAAATGATCCCGTGTAAAAGAGACGTCCTTGTGTGGTGGTGGCTGTACCGGGATGGGACAATATTATGAATCCATAATGGCTGGCATTCGCCCCGAGGGGGTACGCCCACACCTGGGTAGGGGGCACGCTGGTCGGAAAGTCTGGATTTCTCGCGCCGTTTCGCTCAAACTTATAGATTTCCTCAATTTACCATTGTATGGATATTAGATTTGGGTATGCAGTTTACGACTGATATTTCTGCATTCTGGTCAGTGGAGATCTTGATTAGAGGTTTCGTCTGAGAGATCTAACCTCTCAAACAAAGCTGGTCGGAAAGTCTGGATTTCTCGCGCCGTTTCGCTCAAACTTATAGACTCCTCAATCTACCGTTGGATGGATATTATATTTGGGTATGTAGTTTACAACTGATGTTTCTGCATTCTGAACGGTGGAGATGTTTATGGGTTAAGTATGTTGTGTGATATAGTCATCTGAGTTCGAGTATTTGCCGCAGGAAAGGAGAAATTGTCTGATTGGAGACTTGTTCATCAAAGATACTTATCTTTTCGGTCCACCGTTGGATTGGGTTGATATTTGGACAGAAGGTTTGTTTCTTCATATACTTCAATCCGTACGGTTGATTTTGTGATTACATATTTCTATTGGTAGATTGATACATCTGAACATAATATTAAATGAAGAATTGGTAGGGTTGCTTGTATTAGACCTAAATTTAGAATATGAACTTAGACCTTTTCAAATAGCTTGCATGTCAACTATGTTGACCTAGTTGCCATTGTTGATGAACCCATGATGCAAAATCAGTGATGTACATGGCTGAACATGGTGGCCTAGTGTAAATCGGCAATATGGCCTAAGTGTGGAAAATTTCATATTTTAGGGCTTTTGATGCTTTTGGCCTAGAATCATTGAATTGATGCAAATTATGTTTAATTAAGCATGATTAGGGTTGATTATGCTACTGATTTGGTGGTTGTGACCATATCATGGGTTAGGCCTACTTGTGATCAAGTGACCCAATTTGGGCATGTTTATGCCTAAGGAATTGAAAATCAGTATTTTTGATTAATAGAATGGTTTATGTATGAGAACTATGCACTAGAGGCCTAAGTCATGTGATTTGAGTTGATTGATGGGATTAGATGGGATTTAGGCCTATTGTCTATATGTGGGCTGATTTAGGATTGATGTGTAATGTCTATGTGATTTTGCATAGAAATTGATGTATGGTAGGATATTGATGAATGTTTCAGGATCTTGATTGGGTTGATTCGGTTTGGTGGTCGTGTGTGGTTAAATACTCTCGCGAGGTTTGGTTAAGAGTCGACTTCATTTATGATTTTATCTTTTATGTCATCATATCACTTATATATATTGTATGTTGAAAGCATGAATGTGTTCTAATATTTTGAATGATGCATTGATTTGAGAAAACCTTATGACTTTGGTTGGGCCCATCTATCTGGCTAATAGGGGGACTTAAACTTGTCATAGGAGGATTTTAAGAAAAGAAATATTTGGGGATGAGAACGGTGCGATGAAATAGACGTGCACTAGTAACCCCAAATAAACATGATTGGGGTCAACGGTACGGTGAAATAGACGTGCACTAATAACCCCAATGCATGTGGAATGTGGATCCAAATTGATAAGCTTTTACTTGCATCGAACTTATTATAAATGCTTGATATCTATATGATTATGAGCTTTTAATCATGCTACACATTGACATGCATACATGATATTTATTGATGAGTATTGATAGCATATTTGAATTCTATTCACTGGGCACCGTTGGCTCAGCCTCATCTTCCTCTTTTAGGTCCTTCTGTCCCGAATAAGGGCAAAGGAGTAGTCATATCTTGAGGGCCTTGCCTGCGAGAGAATCCAAGGCCTCGATGTGAGTTGAGAGGCATTTTGATTGAACTGTGTTTTAAATTGTGATGTATTATATTTTGGACTATGTAATTATAACACTTACCACATTGTAGTATGGGTGAGTTGAGACTTGTTAGATAGACCATGTGGGCATATGACGGTTTTTATTTGTACCCACAATTTTGGACTTTATGTGTATGTCAGTATCGATGGACTGTAGGGATTATGACGGTTTTATTTATGGTTCATTTTTATGGAGTATCTCTTGTCTTGGATGATTAATACGGTTGGTAGTTTTGTTTATAACCTTTTTATATTATGTCGTTGTTTGGGATAAGGCTCGTAGGGTCATTAGCTCAGTGGTTACTCAGAATGCAAAATCAGAATCCTTAAGGGAGGTCTCGAGTTCGATTCTGGGGGAGGCCCTGCACTATCTATGGTGAATAGCGTCGGACAAATGATCTCGTGTACAAGAGACGTCCTTGTGTGGCGGTGGCTGTACCGGGATTGTCCATCCCAGTACAGCCACCGCCACACAAGGACGTCTCTTGTACACGGGATCATTTGTCCGACGCTATTCACCATAGATAGTGCAGGGCCTCCCCCAGAATCGAACTCGAGACCTCCCTTAAGGATTCTGATTTCGCATTCTGAGTAGCCACTGAACCAATGGCTCAGTGGTTACTCAGAATGCGAAATCAGACTCCTTAAGGGAGGTCTCGAGTTTGATTCTGGGGGAGGCCCGTCCTTGTGTGGCGGTGGCTGTACCGGGATGGGACAATATTATGGATCCATAATGGCTGGTGTTCGCCACGAGGGGGTGCGCCCACACCTGGGTAGGGGGCACGCTGTGCAACCCAAGGTGTGACAAAATTTTGTCACACCCTGGGTTGCACTGCGTGCCCCCTATTGGCTCAGTGGCTACTCAGAGTTCGAAATTAAACCTTATGAGGTCTCGAGTTCGAATATGGGGGAGGCCCTGCACTATTCATAATTGAATAGTGGCAGATAAATGATCTCGTGTACAAGAGACGTCCTTGTGTGGCGGTGGCTATAACGGGATGAGACAATATTATGGATTTATAATGGCTGGCGTTCGCCCCGAGGGGGTGCGCCCACACCTGGGTAGGGGCACGCTGTGCAACCCAGGTGTGACAAAAAGGCCTCATGTAGTGGCAGACAAATGATCCTGGGTACAAGAGACGTCGTTGTGTGGCGGTGGCTGTACCAAGATGGGATAATATTATGGATTCATAATGGCTGGCGTTCGCCCTGAGGGGGTGCGCCCACACATGGGTAGGGGCACGCTGTGAAACCCAGGGTGCGACAAAAGGCCTCATGTAGTGGCAGACAAATGATCCCGGGTACAAGAGACGTCTTTGTGTGGCGGTGGCTGTTCCGGGATGGGACAATATTATGGATCCATAATGGCTGGCGTTTGCCCCAAGGGGGTGACCCACACCTGGGTAGGGGGCACGCTGTGCAACCCAGGGTGTGACAATAACTATCAGAAAATTCTGAGCAGTCTGTCACCTCTGTGCATTGTCCACTTTTCTGATTACTTTCCATTCTCATATAAGCACAGATTTTTCAAAGATTTTCCACGTTATTTTTAACTACATTTTGGTGAAAGTTTCTGACCATTGCATTTGAAATTTAAATCAAAGTAGGTTTTTGGGAGATTGAAACCCTAATGCATTCTCTAAATAATGCAACATTGTGTTGTTAGTAAAACAATACTTAAAAAAATCTTTCCGCGCTTAAACTCTTTGAATGTTAGTAATTTTTTTGTTTTCAAAAAAGATCAAGAATACTAATTTGTTACTCTGATTTTGAAATACACTTTTTGGATTTGTTGTTCGTGAACATCAATCATTTGAAAATCCAAGGAAGACAAAAGAAAGAACCTCGTTGTTCAGTTGTTCTTAAACATAAATAATTTGCTGAATTTGTGACTCATGAGGTTCATTTGCGCCGTAAATATTTTATTGATTCGTGGTAAAAGAATCAATATATGCTCTTGTATTTGAATTGTAAAGTGACGGGGAGTCACTAAGTTGAGATGGTGTAAGCTCAAAGTGTAACGGTTTTTTCACACCCGTAAGTTGAGAAATTGTAAAAGCTTAGTCCTCACCTATGAAGAGGGTTGTTTAATGGACTTTGAACAAAATCTTAGTCGGGGAGATTAGTCAAGAACCGAACCACTATGAATCTTGCATGTTCATCTTTTACTTAGTGTTATTTACTGTTAAATGTTGCAATTTGTTTAAATCTATAAACTAAGATATTGAAAGGTATAACCTGCTAACTTGTCCAATCCACCCCCCCCCCCTCTTGGACATTTATGGGCCAACAAGTGGTATCAGAGCAGGTTACCCATCAAAGTATCTAAAAATCTTTGATTATCCATGGCATGACAAAATCATAAGGATACCATTTTTGGTGAAGAAAACTCCACAAAGACCGCCACTTTTGAAAAGAGATAACTATCTTCATTGAAAAATTAGAATTAGATTCTACCTTAGAGCCCAAGATTTAGAGATGTGAGATGTAGTGATGAATGGTTGTCCTACACCTACTAAGATAGTGAATGGTATAACAATCTCTAAAGACTTAAAATAGTGGAATGCAAAAGAGAAAAAGAGAGAGTTGTTGAATAACCAGGCCGTGAACATCTTGTTTTGTAGTTTTTCTAGTGATGAGTTTAATAGAGTTAGTGCAGAAATATGGGAAAGACTTGAAGTAACCCATGAGGGAACCTTGCAAGTCAAGAAGGCTAAGCTACAAATGTTAGTCAAAACCTATGAGACTTATAGGATGGAGGAAACCGAAACCATAGCTAACGCCATTGCTCGATTTACCAAGAATGTGAATGAAATGAAAACTTTAGGAAATGTTTATGAACAAGAAGAAACAATTAGGAAACTTTTGAGAGGTTTGCCCAAGGTATGGGAACCCAAAGCTACTGCCATTGAGGAAGCCAAAATCTTGGTTGAATATGCATTCGATGAAGTATGTGGTTCATTAATGGTTCATGAACTTAAGATAAAAAATAACCAAGTTCAAACCAAGGTAGAGGATAAAGGAAAGAAAGTCATAGCTTTAAATGTTGACATCGAATCAAAAAACACTTCAGGAAGTGAGAGTACTGATGAGGATATTGCTATGTTATCTAAGAAGTTTGACAAATTGATTAGGAGAAGAGGAAAGGGAAACTCAAATCCAAAGTTCCACAAAGGAAAAAACTTTGGAGCTAAATCCACTGAGTTAATTTGCTTTGGTTGTAATAAACTAGGCCATGTCAAGAGTGATTGTCCTAACAAATACAAAAAGAATTTCAGCTCAAAAAGGAAAAACAAGAAGGTACTAAAAGCTACATAGGATGATACAAGCTCAAGTGAAAGTGATACATATTCAGACCACAACAAAACAACTATTTGCCTTATGGCAAGCACCGAGGTAAAATTTGAACCATTTGATGAAAATATCGATGTTTTTAATGTTCATGTTCATGATGTAGTAAATACTAAACTTGATAGAGAAATTAGGAAAAACATGAAGCTCAAGAAAAGTTTAGAAGAAGCTCTTGAAGAGATTGAATCTCAACAAGAGAATCTAGATGAACTCTCTTTAGATAATGAACAACTTAAGAGGATGCTTGAGAAAATGAAAAATGAAAATGATCTACTTAGAAAGAAAAATGAAGATCTAAATAATATAGTGATCAAGTTCACAAATGGACAAAAATTGTTTGATATGATGCTAGGATCTCAAAGATGTGCTTTTGACAAAGCTGGAATAGGTCACACTCAAGGGTCAAAACAAAAATATTATAAAACTTTATTGACCGAGAGACCTACATGCTATAACTGTAATAGGGAAGGTCACACCATGTTAAGATGCAACGTTACAAAAAGAAAGAAAAGAAAGCTTGCATGGATAGAAAAAAATGTTCTTATTGATGCTAACATGCATGAACCCAAAACAACATGGGTACCAAAATCAAAAGTGTTTTATGTCATGCAGATGAACAAAAATAGAGACATCTGGTATCTTGACAGTGGATGCTCAAGACACATGACTATTGACAAGTCAAATTTCTTGTGCATAAAGAAGAAGAAAGGATGAAATGTGACATTCAGATACAACAACAAAGGTGAAATTGTAGAAATTGGTACCATTGGTAACGATTCTCTTTCTATATCTAATGTACTTTACGTTAAGGACCTTAAACATAATCTCTTGAGCATAAGTCAATGATGTGACAAGGGTTATGAAATTTCTTTTGAAGCAGATAAGTGCATTATTAAGCATTATGATAGTTCAATTGCATTCATAGCTTCTAGACATAAGAATGTTTACTGCACAAATTTTGATGATATGGAAAAACAAAATATTACATGTTTGAGTGCTATATCCTGTGATGATGCATGTCTTTGGCATAGAAGATTATCGCATGTTAGCATGGATAACATATCTAGGTTGGTCAAAAATGATCTTGCTAAAGGTATTCCAAAAGGAATATATCTGAAAGATAAGGTGTGTGAACCATGTCAATTAGGCAAGCACACAAAATCATTATTTAAGAGCAAAAAATATTCATCTACTACTAGAGCTCTTGAATTGATTAACATGGATCTTTTTGGACCTACGTGTTAGTCATCCAAGAAGGGGGGTGAATTGGGTGTCTTGGCCAATTTGGTCAATTTTAAATTTATCTTATGTTAATCTTGTATTCCTTAAATTAATTGAGGCATTTAATCAAATAGAACATGTGCAAAGGTAAAGTGTAGAAATTAAAATGCTAAGACACAAGATTTTTACATGGTTCAAAAATCTAATTTCCTACGTCCACGCCTAAAGAAAACCTCTCTAGGATTTCACTATCTTGGATTCATTTACTGGGTGTGAATCAAACCGTTACACTTGCCTTTTTATAGATTGAAGACAAACATATCCTTTTATGGGCTGAGGATAAACCGTTTACTTCCTTTTGCAAGATAAGGAAGAACCCAATATCCTTTTACTGGGCTGAGGATGAACCACTTGTTCTTTTTTACGGGCAAAAGAAAAATTGGTTTCCTTTTCGTGGGCTAAAGAAGAACCACTTGACCCTTTTCAAGAGAAAGGGTGAAACTAAACCTAGATTCCAAACTAGGAATCCTAAGTGAACCAAATTATAAATGTTTGTTCCAAATCCTTGGAACAATTACAATGAAGTGGGATATTATAATTTCATTCATACAAGATATGAAATTAAAGCTCATGGAATGAGAAACACTTACAACCATATACCTTTCATGTATCCATATTGCTCATTTGAAGGTTGTTGGAAAAAATTCATGATTGATGCAAAAATGAAGCTCCAAAATTACTAAGATGTATTTCATTCAAACTCTTTCTCTCTCTCTAGGTGTTTTGAAAATGAGAAGAGATAGAAGATATAGATAAAGGCTCATTCTCTCATTTTCTCACAAAACACTTAAACTCTAGAGAAACTTTTGGATTTAAAATCAAGCACACAATTTTCCTAAGAATCAAGATTGGTTTCTTTCAAAAGAAGATTTCAAATTAAAGCTTGAAGTGAAGACTCAAAAGAGAGATATTGAATGTAAAAATAGTTGAACACTTGTTGAAAATAATTTGGACAGATGATTGATTTTTCTCAAAACCAAGTTGAAAAAGATTTTGTAGAAACTTGGATTTTCCTTTTGAAAATAAGTAGAACAAAAATATTAACACAAGTTTCAAAAACACCAAGTGCTTGAAATCTCTAAAAACGATCTTCTCAAAGATTAAAGATTTTAGCATAGGAGATTTCTGCGAAGTAGAGAAAAAACTTGAAGGATGATGAATACTTGAAGATCAAGACCTTTTTCTCTCAAAACAAAAACACTTGAGTTTGTGAAAACTTGTTTGATTTTGAATACCAAGAGAAAAACACAAATGCACAAGTTTCTAAAGATTTTTGCAAAAGTTACTCACAATGAGCTACGGGGTGTATTTATAAAGAAATACCCCAAAAAAAGTAGGAAACAAGTTTATATAGAGATAAACACCTTTATGTTTAAAAAAACACTGAAAAACAGCTCTCAAGAAAACATGGAGAAACGTGTTTCTGTGAAAGGAAGCACTTTTTTATGTGAATTTCAGAAATATCCAAAAAGAGAGAAACACGTTCCAATGGAAGAAGTGCATTTTTGTGTAAATTTCCAGAAATGCCCAGAAAGAGAGAAGCGTGTTTCTCGGAGGAAAAACGTGTTTCTGTTCAATTCCAGAGGGCATCGATTTCTGGACATTAAGAAGCACATTTCTTAAGAGGAAGTGCATTTCCTTGTCTCTGAGAAAATTTCATCATTTTGGGAATACAAGAAGGGTGTTTCTGTATAAGGAATCTCGTTTCAATATGTCCAATTGAGAAACTTCTCTCAAGATAGCAAGGAAGCAAAAACTTGGTTTATGAGTTTTCAAAATTTTTCTAAGTCCACAATATGATTTCTTGAAAAACCAAGTTCAAATACAATTGAAAACATTGAATTATGATCGAAGTGAAGTTCATGCAAGTGTTTAAATCAATTTTGGTAAAAGTCAAACATTTAACTAAATTAATAATTCGTTCGACTTAGCAAACAAATGATTTTAAAATATGATGCATGCATGCAATGATTTGAAAATAAATGAGTAATATAGAGACAAGGAAATCACTTGAATCTTGTATTAGCCTTTTACATTTGATCTTTGATGTTGAAACAGACTCAGTTAAACCATTAACACCATGGTTATATTGTTTGTTTATAAATTTTGTTATAGGAGGTGTTTTACCCTATTTCCATAAATGGGGTTTGGACTCATTTTGAATGAAAACACATAGAAGTGATATATTATCACTCCTCTAGTAGAGTGGATTCTAAATATGTAGTTAGTTTGTGTCCACGTGTATTATTGATGTTGGTATAGTCGCCGGAAGCCAAATTTGACACTAAAGGGCTTTGGAACCATATTAAACTTAGGTAAAATTTTGATTTGATATCGTAGAATTGTAGTGGACTAAATTTTGGACGTTTCGATACCAAAATTGTAATTTTTGGGTATCGATTGATATTTTTAGAAAAATGTTGAATGGTTCTGGTAAACACGTTGAATATGAAAATTAATGAAAATATGGCTGGAGAACCCATTTTTATCTTTCTTCTTCGTAGAAATGTTTTATATGAATGTAGAAATATTTTATTAGATTGTAGAAATTATTTTGGACGCCCTCATATGATTTTGGCATCGAGATGGAATTATGCGAATTAATTGCATGAATTGGAGAGTTAGAATTAAATGATTAATTAATATAAATAAATATAATGACTTGAAAATTAATTATAAATTATTTTGGAAATTGTTATATATGACAAGATTATATTGTTGGTTAGATACGGATAGTGGAGTGGCGTAGAAAGTAGGTCTATGTGGTACCAATGTGAGCATTCTTATCTTGGTTTTATGTATGACATTATATGTATAAACTTGGCTTGTGAAATGTAAGCATGATGTTGTCCTTGCATATGTGTTTCAAATATACGAAATGGTTTTAAAAATGGAAAATGTATGTGAATCTATTTAATAGCTCAGTGGCATGGGAAGCCCTCCTATGAGAATAGGATTTGGCTATGGTCCATGGAAAGATGAGGACGGTGCATTCCTCGTGAGTATAATGAGGAGAAGGCGCGCTCATTTTCCTGGGATATATGAAATTGTGGACGGTTCACTCCTCATCGATACATAATGAGGAGAAGACGTACACAACTACCTAATAAAAGGTAGAAATATCAAAGCATGTCATCTAGAGGGCAAATTCGATATCATGATTAGGGAATATCCTGACATGACTACATGGCTTGCCACCAGTGTGGTTGGCTGATTCGAGAGGCTCAGTGTAAAACATGTTGTGAAATACATTGACAGTTGCATAGTATTTTTTTAAATGATTGTGCATTGATGCAATAAATTTAGATTTGTAAGTGTATGAATATCAAGTTATAATATATCCGAGGTGAGTCGGGTTATCGTCCTCAGGGAAGGTTAATTTCATAGTTAAAAATGCACAAAACTACAATAAATAGTGGTTTTATCTAGGTGATCAAATGGATGATTTAATTGTAGAGATGTAAAATAAACAAAATCTAAGAAAACAATGCAAATTAAATGGAAATTGGAGAGAAATCAATGGATTTATAGTTCTAGAATTTTGATCTTATTATGTTGTCTCTCATGATTTCTAATAATTGTGTTAATGAATTAATTTCTGGAATTTATAAATCTTGATATCTTTTTCATTCAAACCCCTCTCCTGAGTGATAGCTTGATATCTACTCTCGATCTATCGATTTCCTCTCCGAGTGACAAACCTTTAAATCAAGAATGCCTTAGGTTCTATAATTCATTTTAACGAATTTCAAAGGATTTTGTAGGTCTCCCGACTCGATAGTCTACCCTAGGTTATAATTCTCTTACTCCAATTTGATAACACATCTCCGGAGTGTAAGAAACCAAATCTCTGTTGATTCAAAGAGTGATCAGTAATTTGAAAGCATTAAGCATGGAGAATCATAAATAAACCCAAAAGATTGCTCAAAAACACATAAACAATGACTCAATCACAAGATCCAACATAACTAAATCAAAACTCTAGATTATCTATTTAGTTCATAAACCAATCCATGGATACAAGATAGGTATTCAAATAGGAAATCATTGAAATAAATTAAATTTGGAAAGAAATTAGAAAAACCCCCTTCAAGAGTGAGATCTCCTTCTTCTTCTTCTTCTCCAACCTACAACTCCTTCTTCTTCTTGTCTCTTCTCTTATTCCTCTTTCTCTAAACCTAATTGCTATCTTTTAAAGTATAATAACAAATGAGAGAGTTCCCTATACAAACCCTAAAACAAAGGCTTAAATACATTGGTGGGCGAAAATGACCAAAATCGCCGAAGAAAATCCGCTCAAAATGGACAAAATCGTGCACATACAAACCACACTTTGTGTATTTTCTTCTTGCTTTTCTCTATGGCTTTTGGTCCACTTATTGAGCATGTTCTTGACCTCATTTTGACTTCAATTGCACCTCCTTAAGCTCCTTATTCACCTACAAAACAAAATAAAAACAAATGTAAATAATCTAATTTAATCAAATAATAAAAATATGTATGAAAGTATGTAGTAACATGTAAAATGTGAAAATGTTAATATGGAAATGATGCAATTGACTTTAGAAAAAAATACCTAAAAATCATGATTATTTTTCTAAGCTAGCCTAATGCAAATTATTCATGAAAACACCTAAAACTAACCTATAAAATTCATAAAAATATCTAATTGGACCTAAAACACTATATATGAACAATTAATGCAAAAATACCCAGAAATTAACTAAATGCACCTAAAAACCTATCAAAGTAACATGTAAACTAATACCTAAAACTCAACTTATCATGCATTGTTTTAGATATGCATGGATATGATAGGAACTTATATTGATCATGTATTTATGTTCCGTTCAATTTGCTAGCATCGAGATGTTTATACGGTTTTAAATGTCATGTTTTCTTATTGATGCATATATGCCATAGATAGAATATTCACTAAGCTAGTTGTTGGTCACCCCAAATTCTTAATCTTTTTAGGATAAGACATCAAGGGCAAGATGCAAAAGAATGTTTGTTGCTTTTCTTGATGTAGGTATATGTGGAGTTTGGTAACATATATGTATTTTTGGTATATGTATATGTATAACATTACCTGTTGTATTTATAATTTAGATGGGTGTGAACATATATTTTGAAATAAATGACTAAGTTGAGAATGTGAGTGTAGTGATGGAGTTTGGTATTAATGTGAATAGATAAATATGATTTGTGTTTTATGAGAATTGAATATGATTTGAACAGGTGGCGTTTGGACTTGTAATAGTCAATATTTTAAGGGAGATTATGCAGAAAATTGTATGGAAATTGATGTACAAGGATGGTTGACATAGTATCATATACGTCAGTGTGGCGTATATGGTATTATGTGCTGGTCGTGACATCATTCTACGAAGGGGGTCGCGACAATGTTGGTATTAGAGCGTTAAGTTTAAAATCCTTAAAAAGATAAATGCTTTATGATATTATGTTTCTTTGTATGGGTAGGACAATTAAGTGTGGGCCTAGTCCATGATGCTATCTTGTATGATAATTACCTATATTTGTATATTTCAAATTTTGGGAATATGAACAGTCAAGAGTCGCAATGGGAAATACAGATTAGGAAAAGGTCAAAGGGCTAGAAGAGTTGGTAGAAACCCAATTGTTAAACACCCACCTATTGTTTTTTATGTTCTGTTTGAGGAGTTGTCTCCTCTTTCTTCTTCTTGAATGAAGTGGTTTAGGTTCAAAAAAAAAAAAAAAGGGAGGTGAATTGGGTGTAATGGCCATTTTTTTATCTTTTCTAACTTCTTATGAGATTCCTTGACTTAATTGGATTCAATGCATAAATAAATCTAATGAGCATAAAGTAAAATGAATAAGGTAAAGCACACTAGCATTTATAGTGGTTTGGCTGTGCCTACATCCACTTCCTAATCTCTCGATTAGGATTTTCAAACTTCACTAATGAATCCTCTTATGGGTGAGGACCAAACCGTAACAAATTGCCCTTTTACAGGTTCAAGACAAACCTATCCTTTTGCCGGCTAAGGATGAACCATATATCATTTTCACGGGCTAAGGAAAAATCACTTGTTCCTTTTGTGGGATACGGAAGAACCGAGATCCTTTTTGCGGGCTAAGGAACAACCACTTGACCCTACTTCAAGCTAGAGGGTAAACCTTCCTATGATTCTAACCTTGGAATCTTCAAGTGAACTAAGTTCACTTGACTTGGTTGTTTCAATCATGAAACACACCAAACCTTAGTTGCAGAATTACAATGATTAAGATGGTTCTAAACAAGTAGGACACTTACAATATAGCGTATATACATCAATCACAAGATATGAAACATTAAGCTCAAAATGGAGAAAAAGATAGAGATATCACTTACAACCTTTTACCTTTCAAAGGTTTGATATTGCTCAAATGCGATCTTTAGAAAGCTTGTATGATGATCTTTGAAATCCTTTGACTCGATCAAACACCAAATCTGAATATTTGAGAATGAGAGAATAACTTTGAAAAGATTGAAGCTCATTTTCTCATTTTAGAAAACTCTTTTAAAACTAGAAAACCCTAGAAATATAGCAAATGTGTTTAATACTTTGTGTGTGCTCTCTCTCTTGTGTAAAATAGCTACAGTAGATGTATAATATGACCGTTACACTAAAACATATGACCGTTGGGATTCTACAGACCGCAAGAAGAGCGCTTCTCCTGGGTAGGAGTGCACTTTTCTGAGAAGCAAAAACCCAAAAACATGCTGTCACGACCCACTATCAGTGATGTCATGACCGGCACGGAACCCCGGGTATATCCTCCCTCAATATTCCCAACATCCCGTCAGCTTCATCTAATAACACACCATAATCCCAACATACAACATCAAAACACATGGACATAATTAGATCATCAATATAATTTACATTCCCAAAATGACAACCATAAAATTTCCTAAGTCCATAATGTTTAAAATATACAAAATCATACTTAACCATAAAATACAACCCATCTATGTGTTAAGTATAAACATTAGGTGTTATATAGTAAAATTTATCAAAATGCAGAAAAGTACTAAAACACCTACATCACAAAATACAGGGAAATGCTCTGCAGCTAAACCTTTCCCTTCTCCTTCCTATCCGAACCTGAAATGATAAGAATGAGGAGTGAGCTACAACAAGCTCAGTGAGTGTTTTCTAGAAGTGGCACCATATATATACATTTAGGTAAAACAATGCAAGATCATTAAAACCATTTAAACAACATGGATATATACAAGATTACATACATGTCAAATATAATGCATCATGTCATAACCAAGCCAATGCATATCATTTTCTAGACATGCACATGCAATCCTAACACCTCCTGAGCAAGGGCGATCAAGGGCCTGGGTTCGCGACACTCAGCTCCCGATCCGACCAAACAATAGTCGTATTCTAATAGGATCCCTGGGGTTGTGTAGCTAATAGGATTAGCCCACCAAGAGAAATACCATGTTTAGGTGATCTTATCTACACCAGCCATAAAATCCTCTGCAAGGTTCACAACTGGGGATCATCGCTAGACTTACGACATTTTCCGAAGAAAATCTCAACTAGGCGATCCAACCCAAATTGCTAACCCAGCTGGACTATGCTCAAATACATTTCATGAATCATTAAATCATGCATACTACAATAGATAAGCATTTAAAACACTTTATACTACAATGCCACATATAAAAATCAACAAGTAAAGAGACACTCACAAATCGATTGGCTAGACTTAGCCAATCCAAATCCAACCAATGAAGTACTAGGAAGTCACCAAAACACTCCTATGCACCTCAACCTCCAATTGGCTTAATTGAGTCACTTAGATCAATCAAAATCCCTGCATAATACATGGTTCATTCATCACTAGAAATCAGTCCACAAGAATGCTATTCAACTATGTCTAACCCCAATTCAATAGCTAATCTAAGACTCTAAAATGGTTGTACTCATGAGCTAATCCATGTTGCCCAATCAACCCATTTAATATCTAATTAAACCATACTTAACCCAAATAAATGCAATAGGTTGATCCCCATAATCCAACCAAAATAATATAAGGCATTCAATCATAATTAGGGTCAATTAGACTAATCCCCATGTCAATTTCATCAATTGACTTAGTCTAGGTCAAAATTTTTGAATTTGGGCAAATCCCCAAATTCATGGCAAATTTTCAAATTTCATGGCCTAGGTCAAAATTACATTACACCTAGATTTTTTACCATTCAAAATCAGTAAATTGGACTACCAAACATTTACATTTACCCATCGAGTCAACATAGATTACATGCAACTTGGATGGAAAACCCCAGGTCCATAACCTAGGTTTAGGCCAAATACACATAACCCTTCTAATTTCTTGCTAGAAATTGGGGGTTTTACCATCAAGGGGTTCCCAATAGCCTCTAATCACACATATATGACATGCAAGACCTAACTCCTACATAGGTTCTTCCACCACCCCCTTCAAAACCGGGATTCATGTGTGGAAAATACTTCTTAGGTGTTGTTCTAGGTCAAAGAAGGCCATTAATACCAGAAGCAAGCTTAAAATAGCATAAATAAGCAAACCCTAGGTCAAGAACCCTTCAAATCCGGGATTCATACCAATGCCTAGGTCAACATAATGCTTGAATGCACAAACCAAAGAGATTAAAGGAAGAAAATGAGGAAAAACATGATACCTTAGAAGATTCTTGAGCCAAACTGCTCCAAAACCCTAGCCTTTCTCCTCATCTTCTCTTCTCCCCTTGTTTTCCTCTTTTCTAAGCTCTTTTGCTCCTTTTGGAAGTGTAAAAATGAGAAAAAACACGTCCAAGGGCTTTTATAGAAGTTAAAGTTGCAAAATTTAGGCCCACACTTACATAAAACGAACAATTTTCCTGCTGCAGTTAGTTGCACTTAGATAATCAATTGCTTACAAAAGACTCACCAATTTAACATCATAACCGATCACAATTCTTATGAGTCAGTTACCAACCTTATGGTAAAATTTCAGCTCAATCCAACAGTGGAATCTGGAGATCAAAACTGCGCAAGAAAAGTCCACAAATTTGAGAAATAGTGTTTGGAATATTACACCTCATAGAAGACAACTTCGATCAAGATCGTCCTTTCATAATGAAAATCTATCAAAGAAGAATAAGCTGAAAAAATTTCAGCTCAATCGGACCACGAATCATGGAAATCATGCCACTGATCTAATCGGTGACAGAAAATTCTTCCTCCATGGAGCAAGCTCCACTGATCCAAAACACTGTTTTGGACATGTTTCGACGCCGAACGGGTCTTCGATCTTTCCAACACTTTATGCACACATTAAACAACTTAAGAGCATGCAAAGACACTCGAACCAATATGCATCGAGCATCAAATACGTATACAGGTACTCTATGGGTCAAAATGATGTTATCCTAAGGTACGAGGGTTACAATTCTCCCCAACTTAAGGGATTTTTTGGTAAAGAAATCCGGGAACTGCTCCCTCATCTTGTCCTCACGCTCCTAGGTTTGCTCTTCATTATCGTGGAATTGTCATTTGACTTGCACAAGCAAAATCTCTTAATTTCTCAGTTTCTGAACCCGACGAGCCACAATTTGAATAGGTAACTCCTCATAAGTCGTATCCTCCCCAACTTGCAGATGACTCACATCAAGCACATGAGCTGGATCAGGATAAGACTTCTTCAATGGATCTTCATTATACTTCCTTAGCATCGACACGTGGAATACATCATGAACACCCTCAAGCTGAAAAGGTAGAGCCAACTTGTAAGCTATTGGTCCAATCCTCTCAACAATCTGGAATGGCCCAATAAACTTAGGGGCAAGTTTTCCTCTGACGCTGAACCTCATCGGACCCTTCTGTGGAGAGACCTTAAGCAAAAGTAGGTCTTCCTTGGCAAACGTTAACGGCTTATGCCGGTTATCATAATAACTATTTTGCCTTTCTTGAGCCGACTTCAGCCTCTGCCGAATCAACTTGACTTTCTCTATCTGCTCAACAAGTGCATTAGGGCCTCATAATTGCGTATCGCCCACCTCGTAACAACAAGCTGGAAATCTACAGGGTCTTCCATACAAAGCCTCATACGGTTCCATACAGATGCTCGCCTAATAACTGTTATTGTAAACAAACTGACATAAGGGCAAATGCTCACCCCAACCACCACTGAACTCTAAAATGCAAGACCTGAGCATATCCTCCAGCATCTGAATCACTCTCTCGGTCTGACCATCCGTCTGAGGGTGAAACACTGTACTGAGTCAGAGACGAGTCCCAAATCGAGTCTGCAAAGCCTACCAAAACCTCGATTTAAATCATGGATCTCTATCCAAGACGATAGACAAGAGCACTCCATGAAGTCTCACGATCTCTCTCACATATAATCTGCGCAGTCTATCCACAGAGTCTCTGGCGCTCATAGGAAGGAAGTGTGCACTTTTGGTCAATCTATCGACCACAACCCAAATGGCATCAAATTTGCCTTGAGACCTCGGCAATCCCATGATGAAATCCATCGAAATTTTCTCCCATTCCACTCAGGTATGGGTAATGCCTGCATCAGACCTCCAGGCTTTCGGTGTTCAGCCTTAACTTACTGGCACACCTCACATCTCTGCACATACTCAGCTATACTCTTCTTCATCCCATGCCACCACATAGACCTCTTCATGTCGTGATACATCTTAGTAGCCTTTAGATTAATAGTATACTAAGACCTGTGCGCCTCTCAAAGTAACTCAGCCCGCAATTCCGCATCATATGGGATCCACAGTCTCCCTCTATACCGCAAAACATCATCTGACCCTCTCTGCCAATCGGCCTGGTCAACACTGTCTGCATATTTACAGTACATATCAAAATCAGAATTATGTTCCTATAGATCTCTAACCCTCTGAATATGGGCATCAACAAGGTGTACGTGCATCTGAGCACATATTTCACTACGTGGTGCATCCGAAAGTATACTGTTGGTCCACCCAAGAGGGGGATGAATTGGGTGCGATGGTCAATTATAAACTTCTCTTCCAACAACTTAGTGATGTACATTGGTATATTAGAATTGGACGCAAAATAGAACACAAATTAAATTGCAAATGTGAGACACACAGATTTATAGTGGTTCGCCCAAGCCTACGTCCACTACCTAATCTCCCGATTAGGATTTTCTTAATCCACTAACTGATTCTCTTACGGGTGAGAACCAAACCATTACAACTGCCCTTTTTCATGTTAAAGGCAAACCTATCCTTTCACAAGCTAAGGATGAACCAAATTTCCTTTTTTCGGGATTAGAAGAAACCCATGTTCCTTTTACGGAATAAGGAAGAACCATGATCCTTTTATGGGTTAAGGAACAACCGTGATCCTTTTACTGGTTAAAGAACATCCATGATCCTTTTACGGGATGAGGAACAATCATTTTTCTTTTACGGGATAAGGAAGAACCGTTTTCCTTTTTCGGGATAAAGAAGAACCGTGATCCTTTTACGGATTAAGGAACAACTGTTTCTCTTTTACAGGTTCAGAGATAATCTTACATGATTTCAATCCTAAAATCATTAAGTGAACTACATTCACTTGTCCTAGTTATTTCAGTCCAGAAACACACCAGCATTACAACACAATAATGTTGGTTCTAACTGAGTAGAACACTTTACAATTAAGCTCATTGCATAGCATTACAAAGATATGAAATATGAATACGTAGGGCTAAGTTGAAATACACTTACAGTCCTTTACCTTTCAATGTTTGGTATTGCTCAAGTGCAGTTTCGAAAAGCATGAATGGTGTGATATGAAAATCAGTGCTTCTTCGAAAATAATATGATACCAAATAAACATTGATTTTAAAATTGAAGGAGTAGTGAATTAAAGACACAGACAATTTTCAAAATAGATATAAAATATAAGTATGAAAACTTCTAGTTCAGTGATCAGTAGTTAACACAACTATTGATATAGTTCAATACAATACTTAAGATATGAAATCAAGTACAACTGTATTTCTCATGAACTATATCTCATATTCTATCTTCAGCAAGAATGATACCAAGTATGAATCGGTGCTGAGAATTTGAGTTGATACCAGATCAAATAGATTTTCAAAAATAGAATGAAATTAAGCTCAGTATGAAAATCATTTGAATACATTAGCTATCAGTGAAAAATACTTTGAAAGTTTAGACAATGAAAAACATTTTGACACATATTAACTTTCAAAAAGTATTGGCACAATACAAGCAGATTAGCAAGTTATTTGGTCCTGAGTGCTGGTATTTATAGGCTTAGTGGGACATAGCCGTTAGACATTTAAAGTTCAGATAATATGAACGTTTATACACAACGGCTAGAATGTTATATGAAAATGGCAACTGAAATTTTAACTAACATTCTGGTTCTTTTCAGATTTCATGAAAGAGGAAAGTTTTATAGAAACTTAATTTATGTATCAGAGAAGATCTCTGATATGTCTGAAAAGGACTCTGTGCAGAGGTCCGTTCTGAAAAAGTAAATTGATGCAGTGTACTCGTTCGAACAGTGATGGTTGTTGAATTAGCGTCCTAATTTCGTAATCAGTGTCTTAACGCATAATATCAACAAAGTTATTTTGTTCCCTGAGGGCGCTTATTACGTATAAGCGTCTTACTGAACACTTAAGTGAGGGCGCTATTAACTCGGAAGTGACCTGACTTACTTTGACACTTAAACGACTTAAACTTGAGGGCGTTAATCCACAGTTAGCTTTCTACTAGGTTTTAAAACAATTAAGTGCACGAGGGTGCTACTATCCGAGTAAGCGTCATGCTAGTTTAAAACATAAAACAAAACATGAGGGCGCTACAACTATGTCAACGTCCTACCAATTAAAAACATTTTAAACAAAGACACAAGCATGCTGAAAGACAATCAACGTCTTGAAAGTTACTACTTTGATTCTCAAAGGTGAGGGCGCTCCTATCCAGATAGCGTCCTAATAGATTATTCAACTTATAACTATCAGCGTCCTCAAAAAAACATTCTTTGAAGAACTTAAGAAATCTTTCAGTGAGCTGATGCTGAGTTAGCTTCCTAACAACTTCAGAGGTTGACTAGTAAAGGAGGCCGTTACTTTACAAGTTAGCCTTTTAATAGATCAGTTTATTTCAACCTTGAACGTTATCAACGTCCTAATAAACTACCAACGTCCTGACTTATAAAGTTCAGGAGAGCGCTGCTAACTCATTAGTGTCTTGAAAGACTCTTTAAAAATAGTTTTGACTCACAATTAAATATTCGATAAATACGAATAAAAAATCGATAAATTTCAAATTAAATATATAAATTAAATCATTTGAAATACCGTAAAACGTGTGATCAAAACAGGCAAGTATGCAAGTGATTTGTGCATGGTTTTGAAAAACGTTTAAGCAATGTCGATTAGAGAAAGATATACCTTAAACACTTTGTGTATTTCTCATTTCTCATAATTATTAAATCCAACTCTTCATTATGAGATCGTCAATGTGAACTTCGAGCTAAGTTGAATGTCTTGAACGTTGATTGAGAGATGAAGACTTGAAGCTTGATCGAATCATTCGAGTGAAGTGATCTTGAAATCACGATGTGATCGTTGATGTTCATTGGTTGAAACAAACTTGAGCGTTAGATGTGATCTTTGAGTTCCTTGATCGAGTCGTTCCTTGGCTTTTTGCTTTCCTCAGGTGCTTTGATGAAATCTTGATAAACGCTCGTTAGCACCAAAAAGTACTTTGTTTGTAATCATCAAAATATACTATATCACAGTTGACGGTCCACCCAAGAGGGGGTGAATTTGGTGTAATGGCCGATTTTGGGAATCTTTAAATTCTTTGTGGAAATCCTTTGGTTAATTCAAGTCATGTACTCAAATCAGTGTAAAGTGCATAATGGAAGATACTGAAAATAAATACAATACACACAAAGGACTTTTACGTGGTTCGGTAATCATTTTTCTACTCCACGCCTAGAGAAACTGTCTCTAGGATTCCACTATACTGGGTTCACTTCAAGGGTGTGAACCAAAACGTTACAATGTCTTTTTCAAGGCTCAAGACAAACCTATCCTTTTGTGGGCTAAGGATGAACTTATAACTTCCTTTTGCAAGATAAGGAAGAACCTACTATCCTTTTTGCGGGCTGAGGATTAACCACTTGATCATTTTCAAGATAAAGGATGAAACTATACCTTGACTCCAACCTTAGAATCACAAGTGACAAACTGTCACTTAACTTGGTTTGTTCCAACCTTGAAACAAACTGTAACACCCCATAATTTTAATCAAATACGTATGTTGACTTATACGCGTACCAAGATGTATAATACGTGTATTTTGTACGTAAGAGGCAAATGTATGCGTGTATGAAAGTACATGCTATATGTAAGGGGTATTAGAAAATAAACGAAATTATGAAATACATAATATAAGCTCAATTAGGTGAATGGGGATTGGCTAATTAAATATGTGAATTGAGTTGATGATTAATGAATTAATGAATAGTATAAATTAAGATAAGGAATCAATAGTATCAATTAATGAATGAAATGAATTAAGATAAGGAAGTTGGGTTGCTTTATTAAAGTGCATGGGGAGCATGAGATCCAATTTTTAACAATTATCTTCTCTCCTTTTTTATCTCTCTCTCCAACTCTCTCAACATTTTTTTTTAAAACAAAAAAAAAACTCAAAGAAAAGAGAAGAGAATAGAAGGAACGAAGTGAGAAAAGAAAAGGAGAAAATGAGAACGTTAGATCTTCGCCCAATTGGGACCCACGATAACTATTTTTCACTCTATTTCTTTGTGAAATTGATATTTAAGTTAGATGTAACGATTCCCTCAGAGTAATTTTTTCTATGGGAGCAGTTTTACAGTGTTTTTGAAATTGGGGTTTTGACCCGACTTGAATGAAAATTTGTTCGAAAGGTTGAAAAATACTTTCTAGACTGTAGAAGCCCGAATATGTGGTTATATTTCATTTATTTGTTCATTTGGAATTTTTATGGCTGTTGGAAGTTAGATTTGATATTGGAGACCTTTTGAACCCTATTAAAACCCGATGAGACACTGGTTTGAGACTGTAGAAAGATAGATCTATCAATTTTGGACATTTCGATGTTAAGATCATGATTTTTAGTAACTAAATATATGGTTTTGGTGAGTAAAATTGACTTTGGATACCTACGCGAACATGTAAAACCTCAGTAAAATTGAAGGTGGTAGAATGATAGTATGACTGATTTTACACGTGTCGATGTGGGCAGAATAATTTTATGAATGTTCTATATTTTTAATAAAATTGATATATGTTCCCAGTAGAAAA
Source organism: Paratinospora sagittata (assembly GCA_035771175.1). Classification (NCBI taxonomy): domain Eukaryota; kingdom Viridiplantae; phylum Streptophyta; class Magnoliopsida; order Ranunculales; family Menispermaceae; genus Paratinospora; species Paratinospora sagittata. Next base: position 25,387,276 of record CM069598.1, on the reverse strand, counting down.
AAAATTGAGAACTAGTGAAAATATGATTTGGAAATCTATTTTCACTGTTTCTTCTTGTGAAAATATCAAGATTGATCGTAGAAACAATATAATAGTGTTTTCAATTGCTTATAAGTCCTAAATTCAGTTGGAAAACTAAATATGTAAATGAAAACTGAGTATTGACGTGTGAAATAGATTTGAATAAATGATGCATTTTCATGGTGCAATAATTTCCTCTGGGAATGTGGAGCTATTGTAATGGTGTTTAAATGAGTTTGAATGGTGCTTAGTTGATTTTAATGATTAAGTATGACTTAAATTTCATATGTGCAGTGTTTGAAATTGGGAATTTGATGCATTGGTGACTTATCTTGAGAGAACATTGGTGCTGAAAACTTGATGATGCAATTGTAATTGGTGATGATCACTTTTGTTGGATATTAGTGGGCACATTGACTTAGACCTGTTGTTTAACCACTATGAGTATATTTCTTGCTTTTGGTTCTTGTATGGCATTGTATTATATAAAATATTTAACTGTAAGCATGTTATATACGTAAATGGATTGTATTTTATTGGTCATTCAAAATGATTTTGGCATTTGGAGCATGTGAGACTTGCGAAGGCAGGTCGCATATGATGTAATTTCGTTAGGAATTAGCCCCGTATGAGTGTTATGTGTAACCTCATTGACTGTAGGACTATCTTAACAAGGATTGGAGATCCTTGAAATGACTGTGAATTGAGTAATTTGAGGACTAAGCGTAGGCTCCTTATCGGTGCATAACAAGGAGTTTGTACCATCTCTATTACAAGAATGAGGAAAATTGTGGTTCTAGTTGAAAATGATGCATTGTTTTCTTGAAAACTCATGAAATTTATGTTGTTGACATGTATGATATATTTGTTGAATGATGCATTTGTTTCATAATTGTTTTAAATGATTTTAAATGTCATGTTTCCCTAAATGCATATGATTGCCATATCAAGATATATATTCACTGAGTTGTTGTTTGCTCACTCCATTTCCTTCAATATTTCAGGTACAAAGTTAAAAAGAAAAGGGAAGGTTAGAGAGTGATCGACTTGTGACCCGGATCCTTACTTTGTTGATGAATGTATGCATCGGAGTAATGGATTATACTTGCCTTAGTTTGATATACATATCACACATTATATATATGTATTATCATCTAGATGGGATGTGTGGCCATATATATGATAGCTGAATATATTGGATTATGAAATGCTAATGATGATGTACATGATTACATGGTGGGAAGAATGGATGATATGATTTGATAAATGAATGGAATGTGAATAGCTAGATGTATGGATGACTATTGTGGGTGAATTATCTATATATATATATGATTTGATTTGTGGTATATTAGGGAAAAGTGTGAATTGTCCAGAATATAGGGATATGCCGCCAAATTATTTGAATTTTTTTTAAATTATTGTGAATGTATGTTGAGGCTGACAGTGTATTATATTCTGTATACGGGTATGTACGGTGTATAGTACGCTGTGCCGGTCATGACGTCAGCCTATGTCAGGGGCATCGTGACACAAACCAAAACATTGAATATACAAGGACGTGGTGTTTGTTCTATACAAGTAGAACAATTACAACAGAGCTTACAATACACATTTCCAAATACAAGATATGAAAATTAAGCTCAAAGAGAAAGAGAGAGAGAGAGACCTTATAGTGCATTTACCTTTCTTGCAACAGTTTTTGCTTAAGAATGCATTTGATGATGAATTGAATGAAATTCGGAAAGTTCACTTTGAAAATCTTTTTGAAATCATCTCATTTGGTTATGGAAATGCTTAGCTCTAGTACGTTCAAGAGTGAGAAATGGTATGATGTTTGGAAAACACTTAATGCACTCACACTCTTTCATACTTTGTTTTTCTCTCTATCTTTTGTCTTCGTTTTCATGGTTGTGTTGCTCAACTTGAGCAAACAAAAATGTGAAGCTCAAAACCAGAGATTGTTCATCACCTCTCAACACTCAAAGAAAAACGACCAACTTGGAAAAACGTGTTTAGAATTGGTTTCACAATCAGTTGGTACCTTGGAAATGAGCATTTGCAAGTTTTAAAGAAAATGCATTTGTAGGTTCAAGAGAATGATTTGAATTCAGAAATTGTTTAATCCAAAGTTGTTTGGGCATGCTAGACAATAGGAATCAATTAGGCGTTAGAGGAGAATATTTCAGTTTGAATGGCCTGACAAAACTGTGTAAAGAATAGACAAATCGAGCAAGTGGAAGTGCCCATGTTTTTCCAGTTAGAAATGTCAGATTTCTATTTTCCACCAATGATAGCGCACTATTCATGCACACTATTGGCCTATAGCGGGCTTGTGTGCTCGATATCCAAAAACCCAAGAGCTCCTAATTTTTGAAACTCATTGATAGCGCACTATCATTCGTGAGAGCACGCTATTGCCCTTTGCACAAAAAATTCAAAATTTTGGCAATAGTTTGATAGCGGGCTATTAGTATGCTACACTTTAATGATCCAACTTATCCTAAACCAAATATAGGCATATAATAGCTTAAATTTAATGGAAAAATCATTCTGGATCTATTGGATCCTTTTATGAAGCCATCGGAGAAACCTATCAAACATTTTTTAAAGGATTAAAGATCAAAACAAGTTGAACTTGAAAAACTTAGTCAATAGGTTTTGGGAAACTTTGTAGAAAACATCATTTTGATTAAAACTAGTGCAAATGTGATTCAAACAAGTTTAAGATACTTTAAAAACATAAACCAAAACATGTTTGAAAGATTGAAAATCATTTTCAGAGAAATCTAATGCATGTATGGATTTTAAGGAAAGTGATTGAGCAAGTTGGAGCAAGGAGGTTTACAACCTAAATTAAACTCTATGAATTTTATCTCTCATCCTTCTCTTCTCATCTTGACACGTCCAAGCTTTGATTTAGACTTCTTTTGATCCACTTGATTTGACTTGAACGAGCTTAAATCTTGTATTGGCTCTTCTTCGCTTATTGTGCTGAAACATACTTAGTTCAAATATTAACACCAAATTACATATTGTTTGTTAGCATCAAAACACTTAGGAGAGTGCTAAGTGGAGACCCCCACTTGGGCCAACAATCTCCCCCTTTTTTATGATAACAAAACAATATGATCTTGATAAACATTAACACCAAAGAGATACATGATAGCATGATTAAAATGAATATGAAGTATTACAAATATACTATCAACTCATATTGTTTATCAAGGTTCTATTGGCTTTCCCATTATCTCCCCATTTTTGATATCAGCAAAAAGGATAAAAAAAAATCCAAATTCTCATGGAGAAAGTCCTACGACTTAGGCATCAAAATACGAGAGCTCCCCTTTTCCAAAAGAAATAGAGGCTCCTCCTGAATCTATGCACTCAACACTCAAGAAGATTCATGATATACAATCAAGATTAAGCACACATGAATGCATAGTAGATGCCATACCATAAGACACACACGTGAGATTCAACAATGATAATTTAAGCACATGGAGGGATTTAATAAGATATAAATTGGAAAAATTTAGCTCAAAAGTTTCATAGGCTAGCTAGATAAGATCTTGAATATTTGCATAGCATAGCCAATTCGAAACATGTAGATGCATAGATATAGGATAGAATTCTATGAGAGGCATCTAGACATGTAACAACAAGAAGGATATGCGAAGAAGATAAATTCATAAAGAATTTTAGACACACACGATCATTCTCATGTTGTTAGGCATACGCAAGAATTTGGTATATATAAAGAACATGGCCTAAAATAATATATGATTTGTCATGTATATCAATAATAGCATAAGCACACATCAAGATCAATAGCATAGGCAAAATGATCTATAATTAAGCATGACGTAGCTAGGATGATTTCAATAAGATGCAAAATATAGTTTAAAAACTCAAGGCATCCATTTGAAATCAATTTTTTGAACATTTGATGCATATAAGATTTAAAATTTTAGCAATGCATCAAGATTATGTATGAATGGAACATGAACGCCAAAATGGATAAGTATGAGTATGGGCATTATATTTCCATTGACTTAGGCATGTGAAAGAATGTAAATACGCACATAGCCTAAGATATGGATTCCAAGTAATGCATTAAAGGATATAAATAATATGGAATGCATACTTGAATCGTGAAGTAGATGTGAATCATGTAGAGGAGATAAATAACTTCAATTCCAAACATGACTACACTCTAAGTGAAATAACACAGACAAGTCAAATTTTGTAGAGTAATGCATTGCCTAGCTATTGGGCATATAACTAGATACTAGGGATATTTTGAATTTTAATTCAAGGATCTAGCATAAATGTCCTAAAGAGCGATGTCATGAGTAAGGGTATCCATAAAGGATGAAAATGTTCAAGCACTCTCTTTTCATGATATTAGGCATATATAAGGGTCTAAAAATAATTCGAAGCCTAAATCGTTGATTCAAATTAATGCATGTAGGAGATATGAAATATAGCACCCATACTTGAATATGAGTATGTATGAGTCATGTGTATATGAAGAAGATTAAGTACTAGCATGATCATACTTCAAATGAGATAGCATGGGCAAAATAAGTGATATAATGAAGTACAATGCCTACCTATTCATTTTTGAAATAGATGCCAAAAATAATTTTCAAGTTTAAAAATCATCCATGGAATAAAGTGTCCAATTTGGTTTTCAAATAAAATTGAGATTACACTTCTAAACCAATTGGAGGATTCTCAAGAGCCTCTGATACCACTTGTTGGAATTGGTCATCACTGATACTTACGTGTGTCCAACAACTGTGATCTATCAATCTCTTTACATGTTTTTCCTTTTCATAATATAAATAATAGTTTTAAAGAAAATATTTATTTATTGAGAGTATGCCTTGTGGTATAATTAAAATATATGCATGACATAACTTTAAATGTGACTACTAGGCAATATTAAATCACAAGAGCCTAGCAATGTCACTGTTTTGATCAAGAAAGGTAGATATGATAGGCATGTGATCAAAACAAGTCTTAGTGAATATGAGCCAAAATATATCAAGATTTTTAAAGCACATGGCAACATATACACATGACACATATATGCATTAATAGATCAGAAGTTATGAAGCAAAAGCCTATATAGAAAGCAATATGACATTATATGTGTATCTATGAAGGACCTTCATATTGCATTCAACAAACAAGTATAAGCATGATAATTACATGGCATAACGTGCAACATGCTTATAGATCATACATGTGTCATAAAGTTGAGAATTTAAATATGGGACACATGACATCAAAAGTAAAACAAATCATTTCATTGATGTTCAAATAGTTCAAGGAATGAAGCTCATACATCAATGACATCATGGTCTCATAGAAATAGGCAATATGATAGCAAAATCATGAAGCAAGGACCTATTTCATGCTGAGGGGTGACATATGATAAATGATATATAAGCATTTTATCCATATTGCAAGCATTTTGGTTTATGATAAGTGTCACACCCCGGACGCGCCTAAACCGGCGGGACACTCACGGACGGGGCGCGAATGCATTTTAACAATAACTGAGTGAGTAGAAACACAATTAAGTACAAGTCTGATTTCATTAATTTCAGAATATATTTGTACATGAAATAGTTAAGGGAACATTCTCCCAAATCCCCAATGAATAATACAAAGGGTACAAAATGTGGGCCCAAAAACCTGCACCCAGTCCACCCTAATCTCTTGTGAGAAATTGGATAACAATGGGGTGAGCTACACGCTCAGTGGGTAAAATATTTCATGAATATAACAATTAATAAAACAAACTTCATAATCAAATATCTTAAATACACATCAGAGCATTATAATCAATCCAATATGTATGTATGCATGACACCGTCTCGTATTGGTTTGATGACTGTACATCGCCTGAGTTCACGTACAGATGTCCCTTCCCAGGAGTAGCCGGGTTCTCATTGTACGTCCCTCCTCAGGAACGACGCTCTGGATTCACGGACAGATGTCCCTCCCCAAGAGTAGCCAGGTTCTCATTGTACGTCCCTCTCCAGAGAAATATAATGAATAGCGAGCATTGCTTCTAACTATTCTATGAATCATAAACCACATACGTCCCTAGGTGGTGCTATGTATGATGCCAATGCATGAACTGGTCCGGTCTTTACTTAATATTCAGACAGGATTTGGCAACGTCTGGTGATCCTTATCAGGGTCAATATCACTACGTGCAAGGTTAGGACATTCAGTATTACTTGTATAAACTGATAGCTTTCAAATAAGACCAACCAAATCAGTCTCCAGTTGAGAGGTGAGACACGAGGTCTACTTAAATACCAATAATCTAGAACAACACGCTGCCTCCCATTCACTATATAAAGTTACTGAGGATAAAACTGAGTCTGGTTGAGCCAGATTGACCACTAATCCGGCATAACAATAGCGTAATACGTGAATTTCCAAATATACAGGCATAAGTATGACAGTATGAACATTATAGGCAATAATGCAGTGTAAATGAATAGTAGACGTAATGATAAATGAATGTAAACTTTAATAAAAGTTATAAGACATGCAAACCTATGTTTCGTTCCCCACCTTCAGATAAAAACTCCTTTCAGAACTGGCGTCTTCCCCCGGGCAGAACCGCGTTGCACCGTATAGTGAAAGTCTCGGAAAGAGAGTCTCAAAAGAGAAGACAAAAACTCAAAATGAGTAAAAAAGAGAAGGAAAATCACAATGAGAAGTTATTTTGGTGTGAGAAATGAGGAGGGGGAGGGGTTCTTTATATAGAAAAAATGACACCTGAATGTTCGGGCATGTCTGCCCGAACAATTTTTTATTTTTTATTTTTTTATTTTTTTTTGTGCGAACCTAGGGTATTACAATAAGCATGAAGGACTATATAGGTTTTAAGCATAACATACTTATCACACATAGGCATGAACATATGAATATAATTTCTAAGCACATCAATGCCTAAGACATAATTTTGTTAACTTAATTAATCATGTTAATCAACTGTCCATACACCTATTGATTAAGTTTAAGTACGAAGTTAACAACATACGTGTCATGATAGATATGAGATAATAAATCTAGACACATACACTTTTTTTTTTTTTAAATGTATTTTTCCTGAAAATATTTTAATGAAGTACAAAGAAAAACATTTTTAAAGTAAGATCTTTGATCATAAGTGGTAAAACATATATGAATATTAATAAGCACTCTCATCAAATATATTTACCATGGTTTCACATAATTGATCAATGAAGATGCAACACATGGCAGATGATTGAATGACTTAAATATAAAATGTGAACAACTTAATCATTCAAGACCTTATTATTAATTCTAGTTGGCTAGTCCTATTAGTTTGATATAAATCTGGACTCATGGTCAACTAGATCTCTTAGTTTGAATTTGTCATAAAAAATTTGATACTTGGAAACAATAGACAAATCCAACTATTTTTCATGGAAATGACTAAAATTTCATAAGATAGAAATTTGAAGTCAAGATAGTCATTCCATATTGTTCTCCTTCAAGTATGAGTGAATGGACACGGTAGAGGTATAATTTGATTTCACTCATTTACCCTAGAAGGATAATGGTCATGATCATATATGTTTTATGATTGTCTATGATTTATGATAAGCACATCAATCATATACCAAGACTTATAATGAAACATGACATTTTATATGCAAGCTCTAAAAATAAGATTTTAGTACAAGAGTATGCATACAAGCATAATCATGACAATGAAATAGAAATGACACGTAAGTCATGATTGTATTTTAAACATATTTCCTTCTAATATAATAAACATTCATCCAGGCATAGAAGGTAACTAAGCATTCATGATATCATATAAGCATGATGGTACAAGATAGATAGATAAATCACACATCAATGCTAATTCATGAAAGCTAGCATGTTCAATTTGTTTCACATGATTGACTAAAATCTATTATAAGTGAAAGTGTGAATATCATTTTAGTCATTTATTTTCATTTTGTTCTAAATAGATGAATACAAGTACATAAAAGTTTTAGCATATGGTATTCATTCAAGTGGAGCATGTCACATCTAATTATGTGTTGTCATGCCTTGATTTTTGACCTATATATATATATATGATAATTGTCCTTACAGCTCATGGGCGGGCTGCCTTTCGGTCTCTAAGAGACAAGGACTAAATATTTATGTCTTATAAATAATTGCTAGAAACTAAAGTTTTTGTTTCTTATTCAATGGCTCCATGAAATTCATTCTTGATTTTTATTGATAGATACTAAGATTTTTAATTAAGCTTAAATGATGGATCAACTTAATTTTCCTTACCCCTTCTCTATAATAAAAAATTATTAATAAGCATGGGAGTAATGTTTCCTTAGTTGGGTTGGAGAAGTGACCTTTAAGGTTTTCTTATAGTTGCTAAGCATCTAAATTCTTAGACTAAGCATGATTAATCTCTAAGGAATGGCTATTTGAATGTCTTGTACTTAAATGATATATGTCATTAAACTTAAAGGTACAAGAGTGATGGACTTTAGTGAATAGTCATTAATTCTAGTCCATTGCTAAAGTATGAGCATATAATGTAAGTAATTGAAATCCTAAATAGAGGCAAGCTTACATATAATTTAATTATGCTCACATCTCTTATAAGGATCTAAATGGATTGATAGATATGTAAAGTTAACATATTCCATTTAGACACAAGCATACATCTTATAAAATAAGATAAATACATAGAGTATGCTTTAGACAAGTGAACAAGAAATATAAGTATAGTGGAAGCAAGTTCACAATATGGAAGTAATAAATATGAAATTCAAATTATACTTCCGGGTTGCATACCTAGTATGCTTTGCAAACATTGAACAAGATAAATAAATATTTAGCATATTCAATGTGATAAACAACTTAGGCAATTATAGACATCATAATTAAAATCATTTAATCAAGCCTAGAATACTTTCAAATGTCATGAAATGATATAAATAAGCACATATGACAAAAAATGCATGGAAGTTTGCCTAAATATGTTTAAGGGCCTTGGCATATGGTTTAATGATGAGACTCTATGTGATCCGGTGAACCATAACCTTTTGTACCCATACTCCTTTGAATTTTTCAGTTTTTTTTTATCTAAGAGTAGGTACTTTGGTACCCATGCCATTTTATGAGATTTATCATTAACATGATATGTAGAGCTCCTATGGCATGTCTTGGGCTTATAATATCTAATACTTGATTTGCCCAATTGTTTGTCTAAGGTGGAGGTCTTTTGTTTTTCTAATTGAAGTTCAATCTCTAAGCCCACCTTTTCATTAGTAATCTTAGTTACTAATTGGGTCAACTCATATAACCTTTCTTGAATAATGGTATTTTCATTTTCTATATCATTCTTTTCTTCAAGAATTCCCTATTTTTCTTCAACACTTTCAAAATCATTTTGGAGAGTTTCCAACTCATCCATCACATTGGATATCATGTTCTTGAGTGTCTCATTCTTTTTGATGAGTTTGTCAAATTCAATTTCAAGGTTATTAGCGAACAGTAGACAAATCATCAAAAGTAATATCAATAATATTTGTAGAATAGTCATTGGTATTTGAAATAAGACATACATGTTCTACACTCTCCTTATCTTCACAAGATGATGAGGAGGCATGTGAATCATTATAGAGTTCTTCTAATTTATTCCAAACATCTTTGGATGAAGCACATGATACTCTATCATTTTCACTTGGGGAAAGACTAGACATTAGTATATTCTTGACTTAACCATCAAGTCTAGCTAACTGTTTTTCTTTCCTATTCCATTTCTTCTTAAGTTTGGGGATTTCGACTCCATTTACTGTTCTTGTGGGTACATATGGTCCATTTCGAACTGTATCCCACATATCTAATGATTGAGCCTTGATAAAAGTTGTCATCCTATTTCTCCAAGTCATGAAGTTATCTACATTAAGCATTGGAGGTAAATATGGGTTGTCACCAAAGTCAAAACGATTATATTTACCATTTGATCTTTAGCTCAAGGTGGTTAGACCTTAAATCAAGAGCACTAGCTCTGATACCACTTGATGGTCCACCCAAGAGGGACATTGGGGCAGGTTTTGACAATCTTTAAATTCGTTGTGGAAATCCTTTGCATAATTCAAGTCATGCACTCAAATCAGTGTAAAGTGCATAATGGAAGATACTGAAAATAAATACAATGCACACAAAGGATTTTTAAGTGGTTCGGAAATCCTTTTCCTACTCCACGCCTAGAGAAACTGTCTCTAGGATTCCACTATACCGGGTTCACTTCAAGCGTGTGAATGAAACCGTTACAATGTCTTTTTCAAGGCTCAAGCCAAACCTATCCTTTTGTGGGCTAAGGATGAACCTATAACTTTCTTTTATGTGATAAGGAAGAACCTACTATCCTTTTCTCGGGCTGAGGATTAACCACTTGATCCTTTTCAAGATAAAGGATGAAACTATACCTTGATTCCAACCTTGGAATCACAAGTGACAAACTTGGTTTGTTCTAACCTTGAAACAAACCAAAACATTGAAAATACAAGGATGTGGTGTTTTTTCTATACAAGTAGAACAATTACAATAAAGCTAACAATACACATTTCTAAATACAAGATATGAAAATTACGCTCAAAGAGAGAGAGAGAGAGAGACCTTACAGTGCATTTACCATTCTTGCAACAATTTTTGCTCAAGAATGCATTTGATGATGATTTGAATGAAATCCGAAAAGTTCACTTCGAAAATCTTTTCGAAATCATCTCATTTGGTTCTGGAAATGCTTAGCTTTAGTACGTTCAAGAGTGAGAAATGGTATGATGTTCGGAAAACACTTAATGCAGTCACACTCTTTCATACTCTGTTTTTCTCTCTTTCTTTTCTCTTGGTTTTCATGGTTGTGTTGCTCAACTTGAGCAAACTAAAATGTGAAGCTCAAAATCAGAGATTGTTCATCACTTCTCAACACTCAAAGAAAAATGACCAACTTGCAAAAACGTGCTTAGAAATGAGCACTTGCAGGATTTAAAGAAAATGCATTTGCAGGTTCAAGAGTATGATTTGAATTCAGAAATTGTTTGATCCAAAGTTGTTTGGGTGTACTAGACAATAGAAATCAATTAGGTGTTAGTAAAGAATATTTCAGTTTGAATGGCCTAACAAAATTGTGCAAAGAATAGACGAATCGAGCAAGTGGAAGTGCCCATGTTTTTCTCATTAGAAATGTCAGATTTCTGTTTTCCGCCAATGATAGTGCGCTATCATGCCCTATAGCACACTATTCATGCACACTATTGGCCTATAGCGGGCTTGTGTGCTCGATATCCTGAAAAATCGAGAGCTCCTAATTTTTGAAACTCATTGATAGCGCGTTATTTCCCTTTGCACAAAAAATTCAGGATTTTGGCAATAGCTTGACAGTGGGCTATCAATCATGCTAACTGGGTTATCAACCATGAGCGCGCGCTAGTAGTACACTGCACTTTAATGATTTTGTTTCTCTTCATTTCCCGACTTATCCTAAACCAAATATAGGCATATAATAGCTTAAATTTTATGGAAAAATCATTCTGGGTCCATTGGAAGCATTTACGAAGTCATTGGAGAAACCTATCAAACATTTTTTAAAGGATTAAAGATCAAAACAAGTTGAACTTGAAAAACATAGTCAATAGGTTTTGGGAAACTTTGTAGAAAACATCATTTGGATTAAAACTAGTACAAATTTGATTCAAACAAGTTTAAGATACTTTAAAAACATAAACCAAAACATGTTTGAAAGATTGAAATTCATTTTCAGAGAAATCTAATGCATGTATGGATTTTAAGGAAAGTGATTGAGCAAGCTGGAGCAAGGAGGTTTACAACCTAAATTAAATTCTATGAACTTTAGCTCTCATCCTTCTCTTCTCATCTTGACACGTCCAAGCTTTGATTTAGACTTCTTTTGATCCACTTGATTTGACTTGAACGAGCTTTAATCTTGTATTGGCTCTTCTTTGCTTATGGTGTTGAAACATACTTAGTTCAAATATTAGCACCAAATTACTTATTGTTTGCTAGCATCAAAACACTTAGGAGAATGCTAAGTAGAGACCCCCACTTGGGCCAACAATAGTATATTTAGGGACGAGCAAGTGATGAATCGTATAGGTTAACATATACTCATCATAGTCACTCTCTCAAGTAAATACCACTGTTGGGCCATCTGAAAAGCAACCACTCGAGTCTCTGCTCACCTACGGCTCAATGCGTCAGCCACAACATTGGCATTACCAGGATGATACTCCAAGGAGAAATCATAATCCTTAAGCAACTCAAGCCATCTCCTTTGCCGCATATTCCGCTCTTTCTGATAAAAAAGATACTTCAAACTCTTATGATCAGAAAACAAAGTGAACCTCTCACCATAAAGGTAATGCTTCCATAGCTTCAGTGCAAACACTATAGTTGCCAGCTCCAAATCATGCACAAGGTAAGTGTGCTCATGCACCTTAAGCTGTCTAGATGCATATGCCACCATTCTACCCTCCTGCATCAACACACATCCCAGACCCAAGAGTGATGCATCTGTGTAAATCACCAACTCTTTTCTAGGCTATGAAAGAATCAACACTGGAGCTGTAGTCAACCATTGTTTCAACTTACTAAAAGCTCTCTCACAGGCATCCGACCATGTGAAGGTCACGCTCTTCTGAGTTAACTTAGTCAACGGTGCGGCTACGGTGGAAAAGTCATTCACAAACTTCCTGTAATAGCCAGCTAAACCCAGGAAACTACGAATCTTTGTCACTGTGGTAGGTCTTGGCCAACCAATGATTGCCTTAACCTTAACAAAATCAACTGAGATACCCTCTGCATTGACCACATAACCCAAAAATTTCACCTCGGTCATCTAAAAATCACACTTGCTCAGCTTGGCATACAGCCTATGCTCCAACAATGTCTGCAATGTAACTCTGAGATAACGTTCATGATCCTTTCTAGTCTTAGAGTAAACTAGGATATCATCAATGAAGACTATAATGAACTGGACGAGATACGTTCGGAATACTCTCTGCATCAGATCCATGAACATAGCTGGTGCATTTGTCAACCCGAAGGGCAACACCAAGAACTCGTAATGTCTATACCTCGTCCGAAAAGCAGTCTTCGATACATTCTCATCCCTAGTCCTCAACTGATGGTACCCAAATCTCAAGTCAATCCTCGAAAAGAACTTGGCCACAATCACTTGGTCAATCAAGTCAACGATACGTGGAAGAGGATACTTGTTCTTCACAGTCACCTTATTCAGCTGACGGTAGTCTATGCACGATCTAAGACTCTCGTCTTTCTTCTTGACGAACAACACTAGTGCTCCCCAAGGTGACATACTAAGGAAAATGAATCCCTTGCCCATCAGCTCATCTAGCTAGGCTCTGAGTTCATTCAACTCTTTTGATGCCATATGGTACGGTAGAAAGGAAATGGGTTTTGTCCCAGGCATTAGCTCAATAATGAAATCTACATCTCGCTTAGGCGGTAAGCCAGGTAACTCATCAGGAAAAACCTCTAGGTACTCACAAACTACAGGAATGTCTGCTAATTGAACACCCTGCCCCACATCATCCACTGGCCTCAAACTGGCTATCGTAGCAACCTCATCATCAGTGGCTAAACTACCCTGGGTAGGTGGTCTAGACGCAGTCTTGCCTCGAAAAATAAAGATTGGTTGTCCGGGTATCTGAAAGACAACCCTCTTGCCGAAGCAATCAATATGAGTGTGATACGCTGCCAGCCAATCCATACTCAATATGGCATCGAACTCGTGGAACTTTAAAACAATATGGTCGACAGACATCTCATGGCCCTCGAATCTACCAATGCATCCCACACATACCATGTTAGGGTAAATCCTCTCACCGACCGTCGTACTGAAAATCAACGGAGTACTAGTCCTAACAGGAGATAGTCTCAATCTATCTACTACACTACCAGAAATAAATGATATAGTAGAGCCAACATCAATCAGAATATACATCAAAGAATCACAAATGTTGATTGTATCTTTAATTAACTGCTTACTGGCCTCTGGATCTGCCTGTGTAACACCTTAGGCCTGCTCCATGGTAGCAACTGGCATTGGACTAAACTGTGTAGCAGACGCCCTCAGTGGACACTGATTCCTTTTGTGGCCCTAAGCTCCACAACCAAAGCAAACTATTGGTCTCGGCGCTCTAGGTGTTGAAGATGCAGCCTGCGACTCTGCCCCTGCTGTCGACTGCCCACCATATCACACAGAACTCTGTTGTTGTTGGGGCCTACCTGAAGTCTAAACACTCTGGCCTGGTACTGGTGGTGTCACAGTCACTGGAGCCGAGGCTACATATGCCTCACATCCACTGCCACTGAATCTCTGCCTCTTATTACGTCAGCCCTTCCTATCACCAAAATACTGACCCACTGACCCTGTCAGTTGTGCCTATACTGAAGGAGCTGCAGATGCCAAATCTGTGACTGATTTCCTCATCCGTGAGTAAGCCTCTACAGTCTCAAAGTCAGCTGCCTGCATCAGCGCCTGTGCCCAAGTCTGTACGCCAGCAAGTGCTCAACCCTGATGAATACGGTCGCGAAACCCATCCCGTATCCTCTACATGCATAGGTAATCAATTGACACCATCTCTGGAGCGAAGAGCACCAAACGGTTAAACTACTGCTCATACTTCCTCACTAACCGGCTGCCCTGATTCAAGTGCATGAACTCGATCCGCCTCTGGTCTTGCTCTGACCTCAGGTAGAACTTTTCATAGAAAAGCTCTTTAAACCTGGTCCATGTCTCGATCTCATCAACCGTGCGGTCCAGTCTCAGCCACCAATCATCAGCCTTATCGACGAGCTTGAATCTGGCCAACCTCACTCTGTCAGCCTCAAAAACCTGCATGTCACCGAAAATGGTCTTCATCCTCCTGAGCCATCTCTCAGTTGTCTCAATACAAAGGCCTCTAGCAAACTCTGTCAGGCCTCTGATTTGGAAGGCCTTCATGACCCTCTCATATCTCTCTGTCTCAAGCCTCTGCTCTAGAATCCCCATAGCCTCAGCCTGGACCCCGACTTGTACCCCGGCCTGAACCTCAGCCTGAACTGGAGCTAGTCCGACCCTATCTCCGAAAGCCATGCCAACACTGTTGTGCTCCCCCTCAACCGAAAAACATTGTTGTGGCTGCTTGTTGCCCTGATCCTAGGTAAGCAGTGCTAGAATCTGAGTCGGGTCCATGGTTGAATCTGTATTGC
This sequence comes from Paratinospora sagittata, assembly GCA_035771175.1. Classification (NCBI taxonomy): domain Eukaryota; kingdom Viridiplantae; phylum Streptophyta; class Magnoliopsida; order Ranunculales; family Menispermaceae; genus Paratinospora; species Paratinospora sagittata. Next base: position 25,371,934 of record CM069598.1, on the reverse strand, counting down.
CTCTCTTGCAAATCTGAAATTTAAAAATAAAGGAGGACTCAATCAAAATCATACTCCATGGGAGTTGTTATCCCTATGATAACTACCCATAATCATACCCATAAAGGTAATCATAATATCATATAAGTCTTTTATTCTTTTTAAGGTTTTTAAACCTAAAACACTCGCTCTGATACCAAAGTTGTCACGACCCACGATCAGTGACGTCATGACCGGCACGGAACCCCAGGTATATCCTCTCTCGTAACACCGACATCCCGTCAGCCTCATCTAATAACACACCATAATCCCAACATACAACATCAAAACACATGGACATAATTAGATCATCAATATAATTTACATTCCCAAAATGACAGCCACAAAATTTCCTAAGTTCATAATGTTCAAAATATACAAAATCATACTTGTCCATAAAATACAACCCATCTATGTGTTAAGTATAAACATTAGGTGCTATATAGTACAATTTATCAAAATGCGAAAAAGTACTAAAACACCTACATCACAAAATACAGGGAAATGCTCAGCAGCTAAGCCTTTCCCTTCCCCTTCCTATCCTAACCTGAAATGATAAGAATGAGGAGTGAGCTACAACAAGCTCAGTGAGTGTTTTCTACAAGTGATAACATATATATATACATTTAGGTAAAACAATGCAAGATCATTAAAACCATTTAAACAACATGGATATATACAAGATTACATACATGCCAAATATAATGCATCATGTCATAACCAAGCCAATGCATATCATTTTCTAAACATGCACATGCAATCCTAACACCTACTGAGCAAAGGTGATCAAGGGCCTAGGTTCGCGACACTCAGCGCCCGATCCGACCAATACTCATATTCTAATAGGATTCATGGGATTGTGTAGCTAATAGGATCAGCGCACCAAGACAAATATCATGTCTAGGCGATCTTATCTACACAAGCCATAAAATTCTCTGCAAGGTCCACAGCTGGGGATCACCTCTAGGCTTACGAGATTTGCCGAAGAAAATCTCAACCCAAATTGCTAACCCAACTAGACTATGCTCAAATACATTTCATGAATCATTAAATCATGCATACTACAATAGATAAGCATTTAAAACACTTTATACTACAATGCCACATATAGAAACCAACAAGTAAAGAGACACTCACAAATCGATTGGCTAGACTTAGCCAATCCAAATCCAACCAATAAAGTACTAGGAAGTCACCAAAACACTCCTATGCACCTTAACCTCCAATTGGCTTAATTGGGTCACTTAGATCAATCAAAATCCCTGCATAATACATGGTTCATTCATCACTAAAAATCAGTCCACAAACATGCTAGTCAACCATGTCTAACCCCAATTCAATAGCCAATTTAAGACTCTAAAATGGTTGTACTCATGAGCTAATCCATGTTGCTCAATCAACCCATTTAATATCTAATTAAACCATACTTAACCCAAATGAATGCAATAGGTTGATCCCCATGATCCAACCAACATAATATAAGGCATTCAATCATAATTAGGGTCAATTAGACTAACCATGCCAATTTCATCAATTGACTTAGTCTAGGTCAAAATCCCCAAATTTGGGCAAATCCTCAAATTCATGGCAAATTTCCAAATTTCATGGCCTAGGCCAAAATTACACTACACCTAGGTTTTCTACAATTCAAAATCAGTAAATTGGACTACCAAACATCCACATTTACCCATCTAATCAACATAGATTACATGCAACTTGAATGGAAAACTGTAAGTCCATAACCTAGGTTTAGGTCAAACACACATAGCCCTTTCAATTTCTTGCTAGAAATTGAGAGTTTTATTATCAATGGGTTCCCAATAGCCTCTAATCACACATATATGACATGCAAGACCTAACTCCTACATGTGTTCTTCCACTACCCCCTTCAAAACCGGGACTCATGTGTGGAAAACACTTCTTAGGTGTTGTTCTAGGTCAATGAAGGCCATTAATACCACAAGCAAGCTTCAAATAGCATAAACAAGCAAACCCTAGGTCAAGAATCCTTCAAATTCAGGATTCATACCAATGCCTAGGTCAAAAGAAAGCTTAAATGCACAAGCCAAAGAGATTAAAGGAAGGAAATGAGGAAAAACATGATACCTTAGAGGATTCTTGAGCCAAAATGCTCCGAAACCCTAGCCTTTCTCCTCCTCTTCTCTTCTCTTCTCCCCTTCTTTTTCTCTTCTCTAAGCTCTTTTGCCCCTTTTGGAAGTGTAAAAATGAGCAAAAACACGTCCAAGTGCTTTTATAGAAGTTAAGTTGCAAAATTTGGGCCCACACTTAAAAAACACACTTAAATAAAAGGAACAGTTTTTCTACTGCAATTAGTTGCACTTAGATAATCAATTTCTTGCACAATACTGCCAACTTAACATCCGTATGGTTTAAAATTTGTATGAGTCAGTTACCAACCTTCTGATAAAATTTCAGCTCAATCCAACGGTGTGATTTTGAGATACAACCGCTTGATAACAAATGCACAAGAAAAGTCCACAAATCCGAGAAACAGTGTTTGGAATCTTACACCTCATAGTAGACAACTCCGATCAAGATCTTCACCACTCATTATGAAGATCTATCAGAGAAGAATAAGCTGAAACAATTTCAGCTCAATCGGACCATGAATCATGGAGATCAGACATTGGTGTAGTCAATGACAGAAATTTCTTCCTCCATGGAGCGAGCTCCACTGATCCAAGACACCGTTTTCGATATGTTTCGACGCCGAACGGGTCTCCGATCATTTTGAAACTTTACGCACACATTAAAAAAATTAAAAGCATACAAAGACACTCAAACCAACACATGTTGAGCATCAAATACGTATATGTACATGTATACGAGTACTCTACGAGTCAAAATGTTGTCATCCTAAGGTACGAACATTACACATGCAGGAAGCGCGCTAATACTACGAGTAGCGTCCTGATGGTTTCATCAGGTTGGTTTGATGAGGGCGCTCCTAGATGAGTAGTGTCCTGACATGAATGAGCATTAACCACCAGCATCTTGACGCTTCATCAGCGTCCAGACATGCTGGCTTGTAACTAAGTGACTGACCATTGCATAAGCGTCCTGATGGAACACTGAAACTGATTTTTGACAATTTTCAACTTTTCAAAAATCGATTAAACCAAATTGAAAACTTGATAACTTTGGATCGAGTTAATCATTGAAAGACTCATCAAATTTGAACAACATTAGATTGAAACACCTTCAAAAATGAATCGATCAAAATCATTTTCTCTTTGAAAAAGATATGTGAACAACATGATTGAAAACATTTGGATCATTTTCAAATAGATTAAACATCATGATCATTTGAAATATAATAATTTTGCAAAATACTTATGCAGGTATGATTTGAAATGATTGAGCAATAAGGACTAAAGAAAGTACATCATAATTCTAGACTTACATATCTCTCTCTTAATCTCAATTTTACTCTTCTTGAAATCTTCAGACTTTTGTTCGTGTTGTTCATCCTTGGAAGAATCTTTGATCTTGAATTGAGCTTTGAGTCCACTATAATCCTTCTTCTTTCAATTTAGCTTGTAATCCTTCTTCTCCTTACTTAAGGCGCTGAAATATACTCAGTTCAAACATTAGCACCAAATTACATATTGTTTGTTAGAATCAAAACACTTAGAAGAGTGATAAGTGATAAACCACTTAGGTGAACACCAACAACATCAACATGTTGAACTTATGAAATTAGTAGCTACCCAACAACAACGAGATACTCAGCTTATGGAGCTGATAACTAAGTTGCAGGAAGAAAAGCAGAGGCCTGAGAACCCAACAGTTCCTAATGTAGGTATACTTGCAGAAAGGAATAATGTGGAAACTGAAACACCAGTACAAGGAGTTAGGGAAGATCTAGATGAGAAGAAAAGATATGAGGAAGTGATGAAAGCTTTCAAAATGCGGGGTCCTCCGAGTTTTAATGGCGGCTTAGTGTTAGAAGAGGCTGAGAATTGGTTCATGAGAATGGAGACTATCTTTGAGGATATGCAAGTCTCTAAAAAGGATAAAATCATATTAGCAAGATTTAAATTAGTTGAAGATGTTGAACAATGGTGGTAGGCCATGGTTCAAGCACATAAAAAAATTGATTCTTTGAGGAAATTCCAAAAATTGTTTTATGTTGGATTTTATCTTGAAGTTGAAAAAGAGAAAAGGCATGAAGAATTTATACAATTGAAGCAGGGAACAAAGACTGTTCGAGAATATGAACTTGAGTTTAACATGTTATCTGTATTTCACCAGAAATGGTGTCAACGAATGCTTTGAGGATGAAAAGGGTTAGGGATGGATTTTGGGATCTTATACGATAAGGTTTAGCGGTGACCGGAGTATAGATGTATGAGCAGATCAGCCGAAGCTTTAGCCATATTGTCAATACCCTCAGCACTAGTAATACTAGCTATACAGTTGATTGCAGCAGAGCCGTCAGCACCATCTCTAGGTAAGAGAAGAAATAAATGGTGTAGAAAGTATAGGGGCGACAAAAAGAAAACCAAAGTGGGTGAGACACCGAGCGAGGTTGCGACCTTGGCACTACCAATGACTTTAGCTTTGACAGCGCCTGACCCGGTAGAAATGGGAGAGAGGGTAGAGATCTCAAGAAGACCTGCAAGCCAGAATTGGTTCTCGATGTCAGCAAGTGAGTCGCAGATTGGGTCATTTATATCTTGACCTCTGATTGTGTGTCATCAATGCGGTCAACTGGGACACAAGAAGAATCAGTGTCCGGTCCGGTCAATGTAAAAAGCCCCAGTAGCTTCAACTAGTATAATTTTGTCAAGTTTTACACTGTGGAAGTAATCACTAAGTTAGATTCAGCGATTAGTAAAGGTATGATCAAGTACTTTGTCGGTATATAATTTTCTGCTTGATCGTTAGATCTACCTTGTCTTTATCTCTAGTAAATATGATAGATAGATTGTATTTATCTACTGTTTGGATTAATAAATTATTGATTTTGAATACAATTACAGGAGAAACAATCTATTATAATATGATTTGTAAATAGTGTATGATAATTATCAGGGTTATGAGATAATTATTGATTTTAGAATATGAAGATTTTTGGAATAGGATGCTTTGTTAGGTATGATTGGTTGGCCACCTCTCATTCTAGGTGGAGTGTTTCTCTGAAAAGAAGTAATATTCTGAAAAATTGGAAAATTCTCATTTTGAGTATTGAGGACTGATTTCCTTGAAATCTTTTACCTGAGATAGGATGACTATTGATGAGGAGATAGAGATATTACTAGTACAAAGCCATTGAATATCCCTGGAGAGCATTGTGATAATGTGAAAATACAGAATAGCAGGGTATACTCATTTATTCCAAAAAATTGAGAGGGGCAAAAATAACACCTCATGATTATATTGCAACTACTGAGAGAGCACAATCTGCTAGGCTCAGAAAATGCAAGATTTTGACAAATGAGATAAAATTTATGGACCAAGTGGTTAGACCAAATAGTATCTTGATTTAGACTAAATGGTAACATGGTTAGACTAACTTGTATCTTTAAGGATACTCTAAAGGTCAAAGTGATCATAGATTGATCAAGACCGATTTTAGTGATTGGAAAATGTGAAATTCTCTAGATTTAGCTGGGTATTATGGAAAGTAAGTGATAGAATTCTTAAAGTTGGCTACTCCACTCACTTTATTCATTAAGCTAATCCAGAAGAATGTTTTATGTATGTAAACAATTATATGTGAGGAAGCTTTCACAAGTTTGGAAATGAAGAATTGGCTACTGTACCAGTATTAGTATTTCTAGAATCTGGGAATTTAGTTGTGATTTGTATAGATATATCATTTGCAGGTTCTGATCATGTGTGATACAGGAGGATAGAGTGGTTATTTATGCAACCAGATAGTGACGGTGCATGAAAATAACTATCCTATGCATGATTTGGAATTGGTTACAGTAGTGTTTGTTTAGAAAGGTGAAAGCATTACCTCGATAGTGAAAGGTTCACACTAGTTTTAGATCTAGAAGAGTCTAGAAGGATTATTGATCGGAAAGAAATTGAATATGAGGTAATAAGTATGGCTAGAATTTCCAAAGGATTATGACTTCGTATGGGAATATTATTCTGGGAAAGGCCAGTGTTGTCACTGAAGCATTGAGCAAGAAACGGGCTAAGACTGGAGTGGTAACTGCTAGTTAGCCATTAATGGAGGTTATTTTTGAGTAAGAGTTACAGTTATGAGTGTACTCTCCATTACTCCATTATGATGATATTTGTGCTCAAATGCATGTTCAGTTGATTGATACTCATATTAAAAAGATTAAGAATTTATGATGATATGATCCCAGTATCAGTATGAATGATTCTAGAATTGGCAACGTGGATTAAGTTGAATGACAATGGGATTCAAATGGTGTCTTGTGGGTATTGGGTAGATATGATGCCATTTGGATGACCGTTAATAGACTTATAAGTTTGTATTTTTCCAATAAGCACTAGAACTTTGTAATAAACTAAGCAAATACTATATGTATGAGATAGGGAGATTTTATGGGGGTGCCTGGATACTTACTATATCGGATTGAGATCTTAAGATTTTGTCGAGATCTGATAAATGATGCAGACTCGATATGAGACCCATCTCCATCTCAGTGTGGTATTTTACTCTTAGACTGGTTGATAGACTGAGAGAGTGATATTGATGCTTGAGAGCATGCTCACGTCTGGTATATTAGTGTTTTGGTGGAAATTGGAGTGAATATTTTATTTATATGAACTCGTGAATATTAATAGCTATTAGGCTAGAATAAAGATGGCGCCCTCAAGGCTCTATATGGTAAGCCTTATAAATCTACGACTTGTTGATTTGAAAGTATGGAGTTATTGTTATTGGTGCCAGAAGTTATTATTGAATACACAGAGTTTGTTCATAAGCACTATAGGCCTTGGAATGCGTAGTGGCTGACCCAGTTTTGTTAAGGGTCTCACAACAGAAAGGCCAGATAAGATTTGGGGTGAAAGGAAAGCTTGCACCGTGAATGGTAGGACCATTTGAGATCCTTAAGAGGATAGGTCCATTGGCTTACCAACTTTCTTTACTTTCACAGCTGGCCAGTGTCCATGATGTTTTCCATGTAGCGATTGATGCGTGCAAACCGCAAGTGTACGGTGCCAAGTTATGATATTTACTGATGAGAATCAAGTATCATCCTTAGGGATTGATTTACTACACTAATTATATCGTTCCTAGCCCTAATTTTATCTAAAAAACAAAATTTTAATGATCAATGAACTAAAATAATATTTAAACTAAAGCACTAATTAAAATAGCAATTTATCAGAATTTTTTAGAGAAAAATCAATATTAAAAACACCTAGAGATTAGATTTCACCTAATTATCAATCATGCAATATTAGTCATGCTCGTTATCAAATTATTATTCATGTTTACAAGTCAAAATCCTATAGTTCCTAACACCCCTTGTCGAGTGTCGTGTTAGAATCTATCACCAAAATAGAATTTTGATCTATCAGTAAAAACTCATATATTAGTAATGCATTACACTTTATGATTTTCCTACAACTTCACGAGGCATCGTATATCCATCGATACTACTACCATCTCATGTCATATTTCTCATGTTCCAACCTAGAGAACCCTCTATCGAGTGCCGCCTCTCAAGTCTATGATCAATCTATCCTTGGCCAAGATATCAAAAGCATTGCGTATAGAGAAATATAAATAAACTATGAATAAATCATTGATAATAAAAAAAAGTTAATATTATTGCATAAATCTAATAGAAGATCCATCTCCTCTCTAGACTAACAAATTAGTTCATACGTTGGAATAATGAAATCCAAAACATGTAGAGAAATAAGAAATTAATCATTCAAAACCAAACTAGTTGCTATTGAACTTGTAGATTTCTTCTTGTCTCCAAGTCGTCTTCTTCGCATTCCTTTGCTCCTAGTCGTCGTTCTCTCTTCTCCAGTGTATTCCTCTATGATTGTTTGGAAATTCTAAAAACCGATCTTTATATTAGCTACAAGTCCATAGGAAGTCGTCCAAGAAGTGTCCAAGTTGAACTAGGAAAGTTTCCAACAAAATTAGAAAGTTTCTATTTTGAATTGCACATTCGCTTTCTTCCTCTCTATTTTTCTTCTTTTTCACTTCTCCAAATCAACCTCAAAACTCTTTCATCCTGTATTATTTCAAGTAAGGAATCCATAGAAACAAACCACTTCCAATTCAGAGTTAAATTGAGAAAGTTATGGCCGAACTACAAAAGTTGCGCAGAATCGAATTTTCGAGAGCCGTGGCGCCCAGTTACGGGTTTTTACACTTGTTTTTCCTGATTTTCTTGTGGACTTAGCCAATTTTCCACACTCCCAAGTATTGGATGCACTTGTTTCTTCACTCTAACTCCCTTGGTTCCTCTTGCACCGTGTCTTCATTTTCTCAAACATCATTTAGAACATCAAAGCACCTACAAAACACATCAAACCAAGTGAGTATCATGCTTCAATTATCTCATGAACCAACCTATAGAAATCCATACCGAAATAATGAAAAAATACCAAAATGTAACTAAACTATCAAATAACCAAATTTATGGTAAACTAACCTAATATATGAACTAAATACCATAAAACACACCTAAAACATGCTTTAAAACATATACTAAATACCTACTTATCAGCGATGTTGAGGAAATATCATCCAGATCTAATATATGTCTTGGATATAACTCAACTATACGTTGGGGAGGACACCATGTATCTAGAAGAGTCAAATTAGATCGTAACTACAAGAGTTTAGAAACTCGAGAACTAGTAAATCTCACTGGTTAAGATTAAATAGAAATCTCATGATAATGAGAAGCAAACCTGGGAGCGCGAGGACTAGATGCAGAAGACATTTCCGGATCTTTTTACCACTTGAGGTATATTTCTCCTTATTCTTTAAATTTCAAGGATGAAATTCCTTAAGTTGGGGAGATTGTAACACCCTGTAGTTTTAATAAAATACATACGTTGGCTTATGCATATATCAAGGTGTATAATACACGTATACGTACGTAAAAGTTAAATATATGTGTGTATGAGAATACATGAGAAATACGTAAATTAGATGGTATTAATTAAATGGTATTCTTAAGTGAGTTTGTTTATTTAAATATGTGAATTGAATTAAGTTGAATTAAGTGAATTGCATGAGAAGAATTAATAAAAAAAACAAAAATGATGAGGAAGTTGATTATTAATAATAGGTTATGAATTGAATAAAATAAAAAGGGAGGTTAGTTAATTAGGTGGTTTTTGATGCATGGAATCATATCAAGTTGATGCTCATCTTTTAAAACTCAACGCAAACCTACTTGAAAAGAAAGAAAGAAAAAGACGAATTAAAGAAAGAGAGAAAGAGAGAGAACGTCCCACGGAGGGAAGAAACGCAGTTTCACGGCCGAATTGACACCCCGGTAAGCCATTCTCGCTCTCTTTCGTTGCAAAATTGCAATATAAGCTACATGTGATATTTCTACCAGTATAATTTTTACTATAGGAGGTGTTTTACCGTGTTTTAAAAAATGAAGTTTGGACTCACTTTGAGTGGAAACACGAAAAAATGATATATTATCACTCCTCTAGTAGCGTGGATTTTGAATACGTAGTTAGTTTGTGTCCGCGTGTAATATGTATCGGTATAGACACCGAAAGCTAAATTTGACACTAAAGGGCTTTGAAACCATATTAAACTTCGGTGAAATTCCGGTTTGATATAACAGAATTGTACTGGACTGAATTTCAAACGTTTCGAAACCCAAATTGTAATTTTTGGGTATCGATTGCTATTTTTTGAAAAATGTTGAATGGTTCTAGTGAACACATTAAATATAAAAATTAATGAAAATATGGCTGCAGAACCCATTTTTACCGTTCTTCGCCGTAAAAATGTTTTGTATGAATGTAGAAATATTTTATTGGATTGTAGAAATTATCTGGGACGTCCTCATATGATTTTGACATCGAGATGGAATTATGCGAATTAATTGTGTGAATTGAGGAGTTAGAATTAAATGATTAATTGATAGAAATAAATATAATGACTTGATTATATTGTTGATCAGACACGGATAGTGGAGTGGTCATAGAAAGTAGATCTACGTGGTACCATTGTGAGTATTCTTATCTTGGTTTTATGTATGGCATTATATATATAAACTTGGTTTGTGAAATGTAAGCATGATGGTGTCCCTGCATATGTGTTTCAAATACATGAAATGGTTTTAAAAATGGAAAATGTTTGTGGATCTATTTAATAGATCAGTGACATGGGAAGCCTTCCTATGAGAATAGGATTTGGCTTTGGTCCATGTAAGATGAGGACGATGCACTCCTCGTGAGTATAACGAGGAGAAGACGCGCTCATTTTCTTGGGTTCTATGAAATTGTGGACGGTGCACTCCTCATCGATGCATAATGAGGAGAAGACATGCACAACTACCTGGTAAAAGGTAGAAATATTTGAGCATGCCATCTAGAGGGAAAATTCGATATCATGATCAAGAGATATCCTGACATGACCACATGGCTCGCCACCAGTGTGGTTGGCTGACTCGAGAGGTTTGGGGTAAAACATGCTATAAAACACAATTATTGTAATACCCTAGGTTTGCACAAAAAAAAAAAAAAAATTGTTCGGGCAGACATGCCCGAACGTTTAGGCGCATTTTTCCTATTTAAGAACCCCTCCCCCGTCCTCATTTCTCACACCAAAATCACTCATCCTTGTGATTTTCCTTCTCTCTTTCACTCATTTTGAGTTTTTGTCTTCTCTTTTGAGACTTTCTCTCTGAGACTCTCTGTGCGATGCAACACGGTTCTGCCCAGGGGAAGGCGCCAATTTTCAAAGGAGTTTTTATCTTAAGGTGGGGAACGAAACATAGGTTTTCGTGTCTTATAACTTTTATTAAAGTTTACATTCATTTATCATTATGTCTACTATTCATTTACACTGCATTATTGTGTATAATGTTCATACTATCATACTTATGCATGTATATTTGGAGTTCATGTATTACATTGTTGTTATGCCGGATTAGTGGTCAATTTGGCTCAACCAGACTCAGTTTTGTCCTCAGTAACTTCAAATAGTGAACGGGAGGCAGCGTGCTGCTCTAGACGATTGGTATTTAAGTAGACCTCGTGTCGCACCTCTCAACTGAAGACTGATCTAGTTGGTCTTATTTGAAAGCTATCAGCTTATACAAGTAATACTGAATGTCCTAACCTTGCACGTAGTAATACCGACCCTGATAAGGATCACTAGACGTTGCTAAATCTTGTCTAAATGTTAAGTAAAGACCGGACCAGTTCATGCATTGGCATGATACATAGCACCACCTAGGGACGAATGTGGTTTATGATTCATAGAATAGTTAGAAGCGATGCTCATTATTCATTATATTTCTCTTAAAAGGGACGTACAATGAGAACCTGACTACTCCTGGGGAGGGACATCTGTACATGAATCCAGAGCGTTGTTCCTGAGGAGGGACGTACAATGAGAACCCGACTACTCTTGGGGAGGGACATCTGTACGTGAACTCAGGCGATGTACAGTCATCAAACCAATACGAGACGGCATCATGCATACATACATATGGGATTGATTATGATGCTCTGATGTGTATTTAAGATATTTGATTATTAAGTTGGCTTTATTAATTGTTATATTCACGAACTATTTTACCCACTGAGCGTGTAGCTCACCCCGTTGTTATCTAATTTTTCACAAGAGATTAGGGTAGACTGGGTGCAGGTTTTTGGGCCCACATTTTGTACCCTTTGTATTATTCATTGGGGATTTTGGGAGAATGTTCCCTTAACTATTTCATGTACAATTATATTCTTAAATTAATGAAATCAAACTTGTACTTAATCGTGTTTCTGTGCACTCAGCTATCGTTATAATGCATTCGCGCCCCGTTCGTGAGTGTCTCGCCGGTTTAGGTGTGTCTGGTCGGGGTGTGACATTTAATGGTATCAGAGAGTAAGGTCCACAACCCGCCCAACTCCACCAAATTAGGGGAAGAAATTATTTATTAGATTTATATATCTTTAGAACTATATATACATACATATATATATATATATATATATATATATATATATATATATATATATATATATATATATATATATATATATATATATATATATGAATTATATATAGTTGAGATTTATATTAAATATATATCTAGAAAACTATATAGTTTTTTATATAGTTTAGATTTATATATATATAGTATGAAAACTATATATATAGTCCATGATTAAATATATATATATATATATATATCTATGTATATATGATATATATATATCATATTGCTAGTGGAGAATTTGGATTAAATGATGGCATAAACATCAAGAGAAAAAAATAGAAAATATTGTCCAACGAACAAAGCATAAATCTTAAAAATGTTAGGAATATATTTTGTCTTTCACAAGTTTATTTTCCTTTCAGCAAAATAATTGCCTCAAGTAAACGAACGACTTCCGGTAATAGGGAACCAATTCCCACCAGACTCAAGGAAATGTTCAAAAGAGACATTATGACTATGAGGAGTATTGACAATAGAGATCTCCGCCTCCGTCCAATCCTTCACGAAAAACTCGCAACATTGGGGTGGTTAAACATAACAAAAGTTGAGGGTTACATCTCTGACAACTTGATGAAATTCTTCTACGAAGCCATGAATTGCATAGGACTTCAAGAAGATGGGATCAGCCCTGTTTTGGAGACAACAGTTAGGGGAACAAAGATTTCTATCAACGTCGAAATTATTGCGCGACTTATGGAGATTTCGATTGAAGAAAGAATCATTGACCCATACGAACCTCAGACAGTTGCAGAGATCGCGGAGTCCAACGAACAGTTGTTCAATTCCCTCGCCCAAAACCCGTACACCCGATCGACGTACACCTACCTCCCAAACAATTTCTTTCAACCACTTCTCGCCGGCCTTGGAAAGATCGTATTCGAAAACATCTTGTCGAAAATGGTGACTAGAGGTGCTATGTCAAGGGCACAACTTCTTGTGCTATACTGCTTATAGAAGAAAATTAAGGTCTCCTTACCTCACATCATCGTCCAACAAATGTTGTGGGTGATTCAAAACCCTTTGAAAAAGGAACTCCTCGGCTACAGAGTCTTGATCATGAGGATGTTATACAAGGCTAACGTCAACACTTTTGATGTGTCTTCGAAGTAGATCATTGAGGCGGTTACAATAGCCTCTATCTTCAAGAAATTTGTCACAAGTGGAGGGGCAACTGACGAGGAAGTATTTGGCGAAACTTTAGGAGGAAATGGCGAAAGAATTAGAGATGAAAATTGACGTTGTTACCGAAAAAGTCGACGCAAGATTCCTGTAGGGAGATACCAAATAATGAGCCAAACCAGAACCCTACGTCATACCCAGCCTCGAATAATGATCTAACCGAGCACCTGTTCTCTGAGGAAGATTTATTTGCCAACCTAAATCAACCTCAACCAAATCAGGATAGACAAGAAGTTTCAGCAAATCAACTTTCCTGGAACATGCTAACTCAAGGTAATACTACATACAAAAGGTTTCCAACTCCTAAAGTACCGTATCGGCCAGTTCTACAAGTTCCTTTAAACCAACAACAAGAAAACTTTGCGGCACCAAATCTTGGAAGACAGAACATCCCAATGAGCCTATTGTTTCAAGACTTTTTAACCCAAACATATCCAAATGTCCAAGGGGTTCCAGTTAGGGAATCCCCATACAGTCAAAACAACTACCCCACACCTATGAGTCAACCATACGACCAATAATTTCCACCAATGCCTACGCCCTACCCTCCACCTATGGGACAGTCAACCCATCAACCATCGATGGGGCAGTTAAATGTGATAGTAGCTAGTATCGCTCGAATAGAGGAGACTCAAAATGCTTTGTTAACACGTACGCAAAACGTCGAAGAAAATTGAACAAACTCTCAACCTTCTTCTAGTAATCTTTATGTACCTAGCAAGAGGTCTAGAAGCAGCAGTAGTAGGCAGGAAAATCAGGAATGATCACTGGCATTGTAAAAAATTATTTTATATATGAATGAAAATGTTTTGTTTAAGACTATCTTTGGTGGGCCGACTTACAACCATTCTTTCTTTTGTATCACTAACTTTTGAGTGATATGGGACACAACAAAATTGGAGGATACTAAATAAAATGTGGAAGTAAGAAAACCCACGACCTTGTATGAAAAGAAACATTTGGAGAAAGTTGCATTACTAACATTATATCTAAGTTTACACTATATGGGACGAGTAAACTTGGACGATACTATTAGTGAACTACTATTCAGCCAATGTTTTATAGAGACCGTGTTCATACAACTTAACTTGGTTGACACCCGTATTACCAAATTCATGTGGTATGGGACACACGAATTTGGATAATAATCGAAGAGACTAAGCGAAAGAGTTTGAATACATAAGATTGCGATAGAACGTTAGATTATGATACTTACCGAGGAAACTCTTAGAATTTTTATGACTCGTATGGATTTTCAATGAAATATATATGTATGTTAAAAAAAACCAGAACCAAAACATTTGAAATACTTGCAAAGTTTTATACTTATTATATAAACATTCTAACCTTGTTTTACACCATGGCCAAACAAACGAGGCACATAAGATTTTTTGATTCCTCAACAAAAACCTTACACTATACTTAGAAAAATAGGTGGTTTTTATATTGCAGTACTCTCAAAATTTTTGCAAAAAATACCATAACATTATACTTGGCTACAGTTTCCTAAATCATGGTTTTATTTTCTCCTTGCCAGTGAGAAAATGCAAACCAAGAAGAGAGGAAGGCCACGTACTGTCAATCCAATAGAGGAGGCACCTCCTGAGATACAAAATCAGGAACCGCCACCTCCAACGACAGCACAGGCCACACTCGACACTGCCACTACGTCTGGGCTGGCAGTGCCACCCCAACCCACACCCTTTGTTATGCCTTCGAATATGGAAGTCTTCTTCGCCGAATTTATCAAGGCGATGAAAGTAACTGTTCAGAGGGCCGTTCGTGAGACCGCGGCCAATCAGGTTGTCACTATTCAGGCACCTGTGAGATCTGGGTCGAAGACTCAAACAAACCAGATTACGAAATACAAGAGGGTACAATCTCTTACTTTTGCTGGCACCATTGATGCTGAAGAGGTGCAAAAATGGCTGGATGAGTCAAAGAAGGCTCTCGATGCAATGGGAATCTATGAGGCTCGAAAGATTCCACTTGCAACCTACCAACTTATTGGTGGAGCAAATACATGGTGGATAACAGTAAAGGAGGACCCAAGGGTCAACACTACACACATGACTTGGCAACAGTTCAAGTCACTGTTTATTGATGAGTACTTCCCCGGCGCTGTGAAGAGGCAGAAGCACCAGGAGTTCGCCAAACTATACCAAGGCGGCATGACAGTCAGGGAGTACGCTGGCAAGTTTAAAGAATTATCGGTCTACTCTCTCTCCACCATCTCAACGGAGCAAGATAAGACCGAGAAATTCTTCAATGGCCTTCGTCCGGACATTCGACAAGCCTTGTCGATCTTGGATCTCAAGATTTACTAGGAGGTCGTTGACAAGGCCATGAGCTTTGAGCAGGAGAAGATTGTGCAGGAGCATAGACTAAATAGGGGAAAACGGCCGGCAACGTTTTTCCAACAGGACTCGCAATAGGGCAACAAGAAGAAGCCCTACTATAATCAAAACCCATCCCTCCCAGCCCTTGTTAAGAAGAATGAGGCCACGACACCTGCGGCTGAACCATCTAACCCTGGCCATCAGGGTTTTCGCAATCATGGCCGCGGAGGCCGTAATGGCAAGGGTGGCCGTCAAAACGGCAACGGCAGAGGTTGTGGTCAGCACCACAATCAGCATGGACAACAGAACCATCAGCAGCAGAGGCTGACGTGTTACAACTGCGGCCAGCAGGGCCATGTAAGAAATGCTTGTCCGCACTTGCAGCAACCTATTCCTGTTGTTCCAGTCCAAGAAGCACCACCTGCTACTAATGCCCAACCCAAACAAAATTAGCAGAACCAGGGGCAACGGAACCAGGGCAGAGCATTTGCTATCGCTCATCAACCCCTCCCAGACAATAATGTAGTCGAAGGTACATTTCCCTAGTTCAATACAATGGTGCATGTCTTGTTCGATTCTGGTGCTACACATTCTTTTATATCGTCTGCATTGGTAAGACATTTAGGGTTGCATCCTGAACCCACAGAAATCACAATCCATGTCACATCACCTTTAGGATCTAGTAGTGACGTGAATTTGTAGTGTTCTCGATGTGAGCTTCGAATGGCAGAATAAATAATATATGCAGATCTTTTTGTGATGGACATTGAAGACTTCGACATCATCCTCGGCATGGACTGGCTCGCACCACTGAATGCAAAGATCGATTGTATGAAGAAGCAAGTTCAGTTAACCTTGCCCATGGGGGAGTTTGTTAAGATTCAGGGAACAAGGAAATGGATGCACAACTCGACTGCTGCACTTCTCAAGGCACAGCTTCGAGCTCTATCCCATGGTGATGAAAATGAATCACCAGCACTGTACCCTCTCGAAGTAAACGATGTCCCGGTAATATCTGAATTCCCAACAGTTTTTCTAAATGACCTTCCTGGTCTATTTTGAAATCAATCTCATACCTGGGACCGGGCCTATCTCAATTCCACCATACAAAATGTCAAATGTCGAGCTAGTCTAATTGGACATACAACTGAAGGAATTAGAGAGTAACGGCTTCATTAGAAAAAGTTCTTCAGCCTGGGGCGCTCCAGTTCTGTTTGTTCGCAAAAAGGATGGTTTGTTATGACTTTGTATAGACTATCACAAGCTGAATAACGTCACCATTAAGAACAGATACCCGTTGCCCAAGATCGATGACTTGTTCGACCAACTTAGAGATGCAAAATACTTCTCTAAGATTGATTTACGATTCGGTTATCACCAACTCCGGATTCGAGAGTCGGACATTACCAAGACGGCATTCAGAACTCGGTACGGTCACTACGAGTTCTTGGTCATGCCGTTCGGTCTGACAAATGCACCGGCTGCATTCATGGATTTGATGAACTGCATCTTCAGGATATACTTTGACCAATTTGTGGTGGTTTTTGTGGACGATATCTTCATATATTCCTCAACCGAAGAAGACCATAAAATACATCTGAAGATAGTCCTCCAGTCCTTGAAAAGCCACCAGTTGTATGCAAAGTTAAGTAAGTGCGAATTTTGGGCGAAGCGAGTTCAATTCCTAGGCCATGTGGTTTCAGGCAATGGCATTGAGGTCGATCATTCTAAGGTTGAAGCGGTTTTAAACTAGAAGCAGCCTACCAGTGTTACTCAAATTAGGAGTTTTCTTGGTTTGGCTGGCTATTACAGACATTTCATCAAGGACTTCTCAAAGATTGTTGAACTTATGAAAAAACTCACTCGGAAAAACGTGCCATTCATCTGGAATCCCGCTTGTGAAACATCATTTCAGGAATTGAAGAAACGCCTCACGACGGCACCAGTACTCATCACTCCAAGAAATGCACTTGGATTTTTACTATACACCGACACCTCTTTCCAAGGCTTAGGTGTCGTACTAATGCAAGAAGGCCAAGTTGTCGCATATGCCTCGAGGCAACTGAAGATTCATGAGGGCAATTACCCAACACATGACTTGGAACTTTCAGCTGTCGTATTTGCACTAAAGCTATGGCATCATTACCTATACGGTGAACGGTTTGAGGTCTTCTCGGATGACAAGAGTCTTAAGTACATCTACACCCAGAGAGACCAAAACCTCCTCCAAAGACGATGGTTGGAATTCTTGAAAGATTATGACTTTCAACTCCAGTACCATCCCGGTAAGGCCAATGTTGTGGCTGATGCCCTAAGTAGAAAATCTTATGTTGCTTGCACTCTTAACTTCAAAATTGAGAAGTTGGCTACAGAGATAGAGAATTTTAACCTACAACTGATCGATGAGGGAGCAAGATCACGACTTTCTCAATTAACAACCAACTCTGAGCTGGTTCGAAAGATTTCAGCAGCTCAAGCCAACGACCCTATGTTAATTGAGAAACGAGAACTTCTACTCAGCGGACAGGACCTTCCTCACTGGTCGTTCTTTGAAGACGGGGTTGTTTTCTATAAAAAACGTCTCTGTCTACCGAACGATCCTGAGGTTCAGAAAAAAGTGCTCACTGAGATGCACTGTTCAAGGTTCGCTATGCCTCCTGGGGGTGACAAAATGTACAAGGATGTCAAGCGACAATTCTGGTTTTCTGGAATGAAGAAGGCGATTGCACACTTCGTTGTTCGATGTCTCGTTTGCCAGCAAGTTAAGGTAGAACGAAGACTTACCTCTGGACTTCTCTGACCGTTACCTATTGGAGAATGGAAGTAGGAGAACATCGCAATGGATTTTGTTACAGCCTTGCCTCAAAATAATAAAGGGCAAGATGCTATTTGGGTTATCATTGACAAACTTACAAAGTCTGCACACTTTTTGCCAATAAAGTTCACGGATAACCCCGCCAAGCTTGCCGAACTATATGAATGAGAGATCGTACGCCTCCATGGCATACCACTCACGATCGTCTCCGATCGAGACCCTCGATTCACATCAAAGTTTTGGCAAAGCTTCCAGAGTAAAATGGGCTCTAAGATCACCATGAGCACAACATTTCACCCTCAGACTAATGGGCAGTCAGAACGTCTTATTCAAATCTTGGAAGACATGTTACGGTGTTGCATTTTGGACTTTAATGACGGATTGGCAAAATACTTACATTTAGTGGAGTTTGCATACAACAACAGCTACCAAACTAGTATCGGCATGGCACCGTACGAGGCTCTCAATGGTCGCCCATGCAGATCTCTGGTATGCTGGTTAGATATGGCAGATCGACCGCAATTGAGCCCTGAACTAGTTCAAGAGACTTCTGACAGGATCACACTAGTAATGTGCTTAATTGTAATGCTATTCAACTTAGCATTACCTATTCCATATTTCATATCTTTGTAATGCTATGTAATGTGCTTAATTGTAAAGTGTTCTACTTTGTTAGAACCAACATTATTTGTGTTGTAATGTTGGTGTGTTTTGGTGTGAAACAACCAGTACAAGTGGATGTAGCTCACTTAAGTGATTTCAGGTTTGAAGTCACAACGGTTCTTCCTGATCCCGTAAAAGGAACATGGGTTCTTCCTCAGCCCGAAAAAAGGAAACAGGTTCATCCTCATCCCGTAAAATGATAGGTGTGTCATTAACCTTAAAAAGCATATACTGTCAAAGCATATGGATGGAACAACATTGCACGAAGATTCAAGAGCTTTATGGTTGTACTTTCTTGTTTAGAATCTTAGTGCTGTAGAGTAACCATTACACGTTCCAACCACAATATGTCTTGCATCCTTTTGAAAAGTATACAAATAGGTTATCATACTCATGCATATATACTATTATTATATTGATCATGCATGTACACACAATATCATGATTATTATGCAATCATATAGTTAAAATTCTTCATCATGCATATATCTATCATTGATTATCTTTCATTCGTTTTACCAACTTTGCATGATTTTATCATTTTATGTGTATCGTATCGAATGTATTATTCATATGTTTTAAGCTATCGTTTTACACTTGTTTATCTCTGTCAATTGTGTTTTAGTCTTGTCAAAAAGTTTTAAAAGTTTGTTTATATATTTGACAATGTCTTAAACTCTTTTCGATCAAAAAATTGGGTTTCTATCACTTCAACGCGAAAGAACACACTCCCCTTTCAAGGAACGCGCTCTTGTGCATTTTTTTGAAACTCGGATTTTTCTGATCAGAGTTTAAGGAACGTGCTCCTGTTGTTTTTCCAGAGATTCAGATTTTTCTGATCAGGAAAAAGGAACGTGCTCCTTTTAATAGGAACACGCTCCCGTAGTCAAGGGAAAAATAATAAATTTTATAGAGTCAGTGGTTTTTGATGAAGGACCTCGCTAATATGCCAAACGAATACATTAAGGAACGTGATCGTGAGTATTTGTATCGCAAGTGCACGACAATCAAGTTATAATATAGTCCCAAGGTTAGTTGGGTTATGGTCCTCTGGGAAAGTAAATTTCACAATTAAAAATGCTCAAAACTACAATGATTTTGATTTTATCTAGCTGATCAAATTGGAGTGATTCAATAGGTAAAATGCAAAAAAGTAAGTAAAAACAAGCAAAACTAAGCACAATATAATGAAAATTGGAGAGAAAATCAATGGATCTATAGTTCTAGAGTTTAGATCTCACTGTGTTGTCTCTTGTGATCTCTAATAATTGTTTTATTGCATTAATTGTTGGAATTTATAAATCATGAATCCTAACCCATCCAAATGCCTCTCTCAAGTGTCAATTTGAACATCTACCCCTAAATATCAATTCCCTCTCTCGAGCGCAAATCAATAGATTAAGAACGCATTAAGATCTATGATTCATTTTAAATGATTTTAAAGGGTTTCGTACGTCTCTCGACTCGATACAACTAACCTAGGTCACAATTCCCTTGATCCAATTCGATAACATCTCTCTTGAGCGTAAGAAACCAAATCTAAGTTCATTCAAAGAGTGATCAATAATTTGAAAGCATTAAGCATGGAGAATTGCAAATAAACCTAGAAAATTGCTTAAAAACACATAAAAAATAATTCAATCACAAGATCCAACATAGATCAATCAAAACTCTAGATTATCAATTTAGTTCATATGCAAATCCATGGATACAAGATAGAGATTCAAAGAGGAATCATTGAAACAAGTTTTAATTGAAAGAATAAGTAGAGAAACCCCCTTCCCAAGTGAGAAATCCCCTTCTTCTTCAAGCTTCAAACTTGCAACTCTTTCCTCTCCAAGTTTCTTCTCTTGGTTCCCTTTCTCCCATCTCTCAATTACAAATTGGAAGTGTTTAGAATGTGGGAGAATCCTCTAATGAAACCCTAAAATGAGTTATATACAAAAGTGGGTCAAGAGACCAAAAGACCAAAATGGACAACCAAAATCACGCAAAATTGCATTTCTGGGTTCACTGGCTGGGCGCTGCGGCGTCCAGTGTCTGTTCTACCACCACCATACTTCACAATTTGGGTGTCGCGGTTCATCACTTAGCTCGTCCCTAAATATACTGCGATAAAATATATTTTGATGATCACAAACAAAGTACTTTTTGGTGCTCAACGTGCGTTTATCAAGATTTCATCAAAGCACCTGAGGAAAGCAAAAAGCCAAGGAACAACTCGACCGAGGAACTCAAAGATCACATCTAACGGTTAAGTTCGTCTCAACCAAATAACTTCAACAATCACATCATGATTTCAAGATCACTTCACTCGATCGTTTCGATCAAGCTTCATGTCTACATCTCTCGATCAACGTTCAAGTTATTCAACTCCGCGCAAAGCTCTTATTGAAGATCTCATAATGAAGAGTTGGATTTAACGGTTATGAGAAAAGAGAAATACACAAAGTATTTAAGGTATATCTTTCTCTAATCGTTATTACTCAAAATGTTTTTCAAAATCATGCATACATCATCTACAAGTTTTGATTTCATGTTTTTATGGTATTTCAAATGACCTAATACTATATATTTAATTTGAAATCTACTGAGTTTTTATTCGCATTTATCGTATATTTTATCAGGAGTCAAAATTGTTTTCAAAGAGTTTTTCAGGACGCTAATGAAATAGCAGTGCTCTCCTGAACTTGATAAGTTAGGACGCTGATAGTTCATTAGGACGCTGATAACATTCAAGGTTGAATTGAACTGATTTATTAGGGCACTTACTTGTATAGTAGCGGCCTCCTTTATTAGTCAACTTCTAAAGTTGTCGAGAAACTGACTCAGCATCAGCTCATTGAAAGATGCCTTAAGTTCTTCAAAGAATGTTTCTTTGAGGACGCTGATAGTTATAAGTTGAACAATCTATCAGGACGTTATCTAGATAGAAGCGCCCTCACCTTTAGGAATTAACTTAGGAACTTTCAGGACGCTGATTGTCCTTCAGCGTGCTTGTGTCTTTGTTTAAAATGTTTTTAACCTATAGGACGCTTACATAGTTGTAGAGCCCTCATGCACTTAGTTATTTTAAAACATAGCAGGACGCTAACTGTGCATTAGCTTCCTCAAGTTGAAGTCGTCTAAGTAACAAAGTAAGTCATGACGCTTACGAGTTAGTAGCACCCTCACTTACGTGTTCAGCAGGACACTTATACGTAATAAGCGCCCTCAAGGAACAAAACGACATTGTTGATATTATGCGTTAGGACACTGATTACGGAATCAGGATGCTAATTCAACAACTGTCACTGTTCGAATAAGTATACTACATTAGTTTACTTTTTCAGAACAGACATTAGCATAGAGTCCTTTTCAGACTTATCAGAAACCTTCTCTGATACATGAAATAAGTTTTTCTAAAACTTTCCTTTTTCATGAAATCTGAAAAGAACTAGAATATTAGTGAAAATTGCAGTTGACATTTTGATATAACACTCTAGCCGTTGTGTGTAAACGTGCATATTATTTGAACTTCAAATGTCTAACGGCAATGTCCCACTAAGTCTATAAATACCAACACTTTGGACCAAAAAACTTGCCAATCACTTTGTGTTGTGCCAATACTTTTTGAAAGTTAGTCTGTGTCAAAATGAATTTCATTTTCTAATCTTTCAAAGTATTTTTCACTGATACCATATGTACTCAAATGATTTTCATACTGAGCTTATTTTCATTCTATTTTTGAAAATCTATTTGATCTGGTATCAACTCAAATTCTCAACACTGATTCATATTTGGTATCATTCTTGCTAGAGATAGAATTTGAGAAATAGTTCAAAATATACAGTTGTACTTGATTTCATATCTTAAGTATTGTATTGAACTTTATCAATAGTTGGTTAACTACTGATCAGAGAACCATAAGTTTTCATACTTATATTTTTATATCTATTTTGAAAATTGTCTATGTCTTGATTTACACCAGTCTTTCGTGTATTTAAGTCAATCTTTATTTGATATATTTTATTTTTGAAGAAGCACTATTTTCATATCATATCATTCATGATTTTCGAAACTGCACTTGAGCAATACCGAATATTGAAAGGTAAAGGACTGAAGGTGTATTTCAACTTAGCATTACCTATTCCATATTTCATATCTTTGTAATGCTATGTAATGTGCTTAATTGTAAAGTGTTCTACTTTGTTAGAACCAACATTATTTGTGTTGTAATGTTGGTGTGTTTTGGTGTGAAACAACCAGTACAAGTGGATGTAGCTCACTTAAGTGATTTCAAGTTTGAAGTCACAACGGTTCTTCCTGATCCCATAAAAGGAACATGGGTTCTTCCTCAGCTCAAAAAAAGGAAACAGGTTCATCCTCATCCCGTAAAAGGATAGGTGTGTCCTTAACCTTAAAAAGGATAGGTTATCTCTCAGCCTTTAAAAGAGAGCTGGTTCATCCTCATCCCATAAAAGGATAGGTGTGTCCTTAACCTTAAAAAGGATAAGTTATCTCTCAACCTTTAAAAGAGAACCAGTTCTTCCTTAGCCCGTAAAAGGAACATGGGTTTCTCCTCATCTTGGAAAAAGGAAATTTTATTCATCCTTAGCTCGTGAAAGGATAGGTTTGCCTTTAACCAGTAAAAGGGCAG
This sequence comes from Paratinospora sagittata, assembly GCA_035771175.1. Classification (NCBI taxonomy): domain Eukaryota; kingdom Viridiplantae; phylum Streptophyta; class Magnoliopsida; order Ranunculales; family Menispermaceae; genus Paratinospora; species Paratinospora sagittata. The sequence continues at coordinate 25,348,108 of CM069598.1, read as the reverse complement.
TTGCAATGGTTTGGTTATCACCCGTAAGAGAATCCATTAGTGATAAGGTTTAAATCCTAACTGAGGAGGTTAGGTAGTGGACGTAGGCTTGGTCGAGCCACTATAAATCTGTGTGTCAAACGTTTGCAATTTAGTATGTGTTCTATTTTGCATCCAATTCCAATACACTCATGTAAATCACTAAGTTATTGGAAGATAATTTTAAAATTGACCATCGCACCCAATTCACCCCCTCTTGGGTGGGACCAACAACAGTGCCCAACCCCTGTTTTGCACAGTTTTGTGTTTTAGCTTGGTGTTGCGGACTTAGCCGATTTTCCATCGTTTTAGACTTGTTTTCGTCATTTCTTCTCCACTTTTTGCACATGTTCTTGGCTTCATTTCAGCACCATTTGAACATTGTTTTAACTCACTTTAAAGCTCTGTATTTACCTACAAAACAAAGCAAAACATACAAGCAAATCATCTATACTAATTAAGAAGCAAAGTTCTATATGCAAGTACGTATGAATATGTAAAAAGTTAACTTATGCTTATGAACAAGACATTATTTAGTTTTAGAAGAATTCCTAAAAATCATGACTATCCTCCTTAACTAATCTAATGCATCAAATTAATGAAAACACCTAAAACCAACATCAAAAATTTATCTAAACACCTAAATGCACCTAAAGTAACTAAGTGTACTAATCATGCAAAAACACCTAAAAATTAACCAAATGAACCTAAAAATTAACAAAATAACGTGCAAAACACTAACCAAAACTCAACTTATCAGAATGCGTTCCTCATATAAGGTTGGAGGGAAATCTGAAAAGTTTCAGATTTCAAAGCAGAAGCGCGCTCCTTCTTTGAGGAACTCGTTCCTATGCCTCGGTTTGGTATTTTTCTATAAATACCACACTTGCTCATTTGAAGAACAACTTTTGGAAAATACATGAACTTGTGCCGTTTTTCATCCTAGCATTTCTACAAGTCCAAAAACAAATTCTTGAGTGATTTTAAACTTCTTTCTAAGCAAAAGTTCACCTATATTTGCCTATTTGATTCATACTTCCGTATAGTTCGCCAAATCTTTCAAAATCTTTGAGAAACTTATATGTTTATCTTGAGCCATAGATCAAGACGTTTTTTGAGTGTTCTCTTCATATCTTGTTGAATCTTGATCATCTTTGAGCAAGGAATCTCTCAACCATCATCACACTTGAAGAATCTCTAAGCTTCATTTTTATCTAAGTGGGGTAAAATTTCTATATCTAGATTCTTGTGATTTTGTTTGAGTAAATCAGTTTTTGTGCTTGTGTTATTATCTTGAAAACTAATTTCGTTTTGAATATCGTTTGTTAAACCCTATTTGATCTTCATATCATTTTATCTTGTTTAGTGGTTTCATAAATATCATGTCGTGTCAATTCATGTGCTAGACTTAAACTATATTGAATTAATTTCATAGATCATCACTTGAGTAAGTTGATTATTGATTTTAATTATTTATACATTTAGAATCATCAAGTCTTGATCATCGTTGCATATTGATTCTTTTGCTTTAATAATATCATTGTTAGAATCAATATTAGAATACATGTGCTTATTCGATTCTTGATTTCATATCATTTATATATGAATCGATTGCATGTATTTGATTTAAGCTATTTCAACACTTCATATCATTTAAATCATTGTGGTTGAAATAGTGGTGTTTACTCATTCAATATTGTAAGCTTAATATTGTTGATAGTGTCTTAGAACACTTCTCTTTAGCATTTGTAATCTTGATGTAATTGTTGACGTGTTTGTCAACCGGGTTTATACCATATCTTGTACGGCTCGTAACCACGCCCTTAAGTTGGTTAGTGTGTGACTTTCTAGCGAAGTCCTTGTGTAGGCTAGAGTGTGCCTTTCTAACCAAGTCCTTGTGTTAGTTAGTGTGTGGTTTTCTAACTAAGTTGTTGTGTAGGTCAGTGTATGTGGCTTTTTAACCAAGCCCTTGTGTTAGCTATTATAAACAACTTCTAGTCACGCCCGTAAGTTAACTAATCAATAGTGTATTGAAAAATCCTAATCGTGGTGATTGGGTAATGGACGTAGGTTCAAGGGGAACCGAACCACTCTAAATCGATGTGTCCATTTATTTTTTCCTGCACTTGTTTATTTTGATTGTTACCTACTGCGCACTTTATCTATTTAATTATTTTGATCGAAAGGTAACGCAAAAATCCGCCAAGTCTAATTCAACCCCCCTTTTGGACTACAATACTGGGTTAACAATAATGCCATAGATAAAATATTCACTAAGCTAGTTATTGCTCACCCCAAATTCCTAATCTTTTCAGGATAATACATCAAGGGCAAGACGCAGAAGAATGTTTGTTGGTTTTGCTTGATGTAGGTATATGTGGAGTTTGGAAACGTATATGTATTTTTGGTATATGTATATGTATAACACTACCTATTGTATTTACAATTTAGATGGGTGTGGATATATATTTTGAATTAAATGACTAAGTTGAGAATATGAGTGGAGTGATGATATGTATGAAGGAGTTTGGTATTTATGTGAATAGATAAATATGATTTGTGTTTTATGAGAATTGAATATGGTCTGAACAGGTGGCGTTTGGACTTGTGATAATCAATATTTTAGGGGAGGTTATGCCGAAATTTGTATGAAAATTGATGTATAAATATGGCTAACATAGTATCATATACGTCTGTGTGACGTATATGGTATTATGTGTCGGTCGTGACATCACCCTCCGTGACAGGTTGTGATTGGCTATTGGCTTGTGATGGTTCTCGACAAGGTGGAGATTGTTGTACAATGTGGCTCAATGCCCGCATTCTTTATTATTAGTTTTTGTGGTCCCAATGTCATTTCTTGTTTATTATGTTTCCTTATTTTATTGTTTCTTCTTGAACAAGTTTCCTTGATATTATTGCTCTCTAATAATGAATTGAAAACTTGGCTCTATATATATACGGGATAAAAAAAGGTAAGGAGAAATGTGTGAGAGAAGAACAAGAAAGAACTAGTGAGAGGATAAGCTCTCTGGAACTAGTGAGAGAGACATTGTGAGTGTTGTACTGGTTTTCTTCTAGATTATAGTGAAATCTTTATTTCTCATGGACATAGGCGGATTTTTGCCAAACCACATATATTTGTGTGTTAATTTCCTCTTCATTGATTTGACTTCTTCTTGATTGCTTTAATTTTGTATCCTTGTGTGTTCGTGTTTAGTGCGTGTTTGTGTGTATTCTGCTCTGTGAATTTCTACAGCCGCATCACAAAGATCTTTTCTCTATTTTAGCCCACCTAGATAGAACGTTGACAACTTAGACTATGGTCGGTGACTTATGACCAGCAACTGCTTTCTTAGCGTCACGAACTTGCTTGATCGACATCTTTTTACGACTTTTTCCAAAGTTGAAGGTATTTTGTTTTGTGTTTTATGAATTTTTTACACCATTTTCTTCCTTTTTTTGTCTTTTTGTGGAAAATGCTTTAAAAACACCTTTAGGGTACTCACTTTTGATAATACGCCCTTAAGTGTTGTTGGATCGCTTCAAATTATACAAATAATACGTGATTTGAGGTGATCCAACAATATTTGGAGGCATAATATCAATAACGTATTTCCATAGCATTACTTTTTTTAGAAATGCTTTTAGGACCAAGTAATTATACTAAAAAAAATACTAATCTAACTACAAAAAAATACAACTATAATACAATTACACATTTATGTTTATTAAATGTGTATATATACATCTTGAGGTATGTGATAAATAATGTAATAAATATGAACATTGCAGTTGTATTATCACAACGCCCCTGACGTAGGCTGACGTCATGACTGGCACAGTATACTATACACTGTACATACCCATATACAGTGTATAATATACTGTCAGCCTCAACGGACATTCACAATAATTCTCAACAGTTTTGGAAATTTTGACAGCATCTCCCCATAAAATGGACATTTCACATTTTTTTTTCCTGATATACCACAAATCAAATCCGATATAGATATATATATATATATAATCATTCCATTCATTCCATTCATTCACACATCAAATTCTCACATGATAGATACTTACGATCATCCCATTCCATCATCACAAGCACCGTATAACCCAAAATATCAAATCAAAATCTAAGTTTTCTTACAACCCATCTATGTGATAATATAGATATAGTATGTGATAATTATACTTATCAAAATAAAGAAAAATAACCCATATCCTCCAATGCATACATACACATACCAGATGAAGGCTCACGTGATTATCACTCACAGATTTTTCCTTTTCCCTTCGACTCAATACCTGAAATATTGGAGGAAATGGAGTGAGCAATCAACAGCTCAGTGAATATATCTCTTGATATGGCAATTTTATGCATTTAGGGAAACATGACATTTAAAATCATTTCAAAAGCACATATGCAACATTCATCAAAATAAGATACATGCACACAAGATATAGTTATGCTCATTCAATAAACCAATGCACAGTTTCATAAAAAAAAATTTACCATCTCCCTCATTCAAGGCAAGAGAGCGGGTCTAACCCTTGTATGGCCGTTACAAGGTAGCCACAGCCTCTCATTACCCAATTCACAGCCATTTCAAGGATCTCCAATCCTTGTTAGGACAGGCCTACTGGCAATGAGGTTACGCATAACACTCATCCGGGTCTAATTCCTAACGAAATGACAACATATGCGATCTGCCTTCGCACGTCTCACATACTCCAAATGCCAAAAAATCATTTATGAATGCAAATTAAAACACAATGCAACAATATATGCATAACATATTTACATTCAAACATTTCATATATATAAAATGCCATATAAGAACCAAAATCAAGAAAATATACTCACAGTACAGGACTTTTCAACTTAAATACCATCACCGTCACTTTCGAGTCCAACTCCAATTTAAATCCATAAATCCAACTAACTCAACCTGTCACAACCACTCCATAATTCAATTTCATTTATTCATATCTATTTACATCTTCAATTTCTCAACTCACGTCAAATCACCAATAATAAAGATCAATCTTAAAAATATTATACGCATTCTGTGACTTTAGATTCCAACTCAATTTAGGACTCATAAGCAGTTGAAGAAACTACTATCTCGTTTCTGTGGTCAATCTAGATATTTCCACAAGAAAGAACAGTGAAAATAGATTTCCAATTCATATTTTCACTAATTCTCAGTTTATTTTTCTACTGGAACATATATCAATTTTATTAAAAATCTAGAACATTCCTAAAATTATTCTGTCCACATCGACACGTGTAAAATCAGTCATTCTATAATTCTACTACCTTCAACAGGTATTTTATTGAGGTTTTACACGTTCGCGAAGGTCACGAAAGTAAATTTTACTCACCAAAACTATATATTTAGTTACTAAAAATATCAAATCATATCCAAAAATCACGATCTTAGTATCGAAACGTTCGGAATTCAGTTCTCTACGATTTTATGATCTCAAACCGGAGTTTCATTGGATTCTAATTTCATTTTATTCACTGGATATGATCAAAGTACTATTCCAATTTTGAAAACACTGTAAAACAACTCTCATAGCTAAAATTACTCTGCTAGAATCGTTACATCTAGCTTAGATATTAATTTTAAGAAGAAATAGAGTGAAAATCACTTACCGCAAGACCCGATTTGACATGAATCCCGCGTTTTCCCTTTCTTCTTCTTCTTCTTCTTCTTCTTCTTCTCCGCCGTTCTTCTTTCTTCCTTCGTTCTTTCTTTTCGTTCGTTCTTTTCGTTCGTTCTTTCATCTCTTTCTCTCTTTCTTTTCGTTTTTGTTTCCAACAACTTCTTTGACAATTTTTTTTTTCTTATTTTTTATTTATTTTGTTGCAAAACGTTGGAGATAAGAGAGATATTAGAAATGAGATAAGTCTTAACTATTTTGATCCCATGCTCCCCATACAATTTAACAAACCAACTTTCCCATCTTAAGTTATTTCATTAAATCATACTATTCATTAATTCATTACATCATACTCCAATCCACATATTTAACCAACCTCATAAATTAATCAATTTAATTCAACTCCATTTTTTAAATTGAAAGCACCCATATTGAATGATCCCATATGTATCATCTTCATTTAATAATTTTATTTATTTACTAATCATACACGCGTATATTTGGCTCCTACGTATAAAATATGTGTATTATACATCTCGATATACGCGTAATTCAACGTATGTATTTAATTAAAACTACGGGGTGTTACAATCTCCCCAACTTAAGGAATTTCGTCCTCGAAATTTAGAATCAAGGACTATTCCTCAAGTGATACTCAATCCCAGAAAACGGCTCCCGCAGTTTCTATTTCCGCTCCCATGTTTGCTCTTTTTGATACGTGGTATCCTCCCCAACTTATAGTTGAGTTATATCCATAACATATATGGAATTTGAATGATATTTCCTCAACATCAATATATAGAAAATATTACGGACACTTATCAACTGTGACAGTAGAGCAAATTGGTAAGCCAATGGACCTATCCTTTCAAGGATCTCTAATGGTCCAACAAATCGCGGTGCGAGCTTTCCTTTCATCCCAAATCTCATTTGGCCTTTCTGTGGTAAGACCCTTAGCAAAACTGAGTCAGCCACAATACATTTCAAGGCCTATATACCAACCCTGTGTATTTAATAATATCCTGTGGCACCAATAACAATAACTCCACACTTTCAAATCAACAAGTTGAAGATCTATAAGGCTTACTATCAAACCTTTGAGTGCCATCATTACGCTATTATAATAGATATTTATACACATACGTTTACACACACATATAATATTCCTTCCAACTTCCACCAAAATTCAAGTATACCAGACCCGAGCATGCTCGCAAGCATCAAAGTCACTCTCTCAGTCTGTCAACCAGTCTGAGAGTAAAATATCACTCTGAGAAGGAGATGAGTACCAAATCGAGTCTGCATCATATATCAGATCTCAAAAAAATATTCGGATCTTAATCCGACATGACAAATATTTGAGTACCCCCATAAAATCTCCCTATCTCATGCATATACAATCTGCTCAGTCTATCAAAAGAATTTTGGTGTTCATTGGAAGAATATGCAGACTTATCAGTCCACTAATGGTTATCCAAATGATATCATTTCTACCCATAACCCATAAGATACCATTTGAATCCCATCTTCATTTAACACAATCCATATTACCAATTTCAATCTTTCATACTGATAACATACTCGTCTCATCACAAATCTTACTATCTGAATATGAATATCAATTAGCTGAACATGCATCCGAGCACAAATATCAACACATGGAGTAATAGACAGTACACTCATAACTGTAACTCTCACTCACAAACTATCTCCATTTATGGCTAACTGATAGGTACTACTCTAGTTTCAGCCTGTTTCCTGCTCAATGTCTCAGCAACATATTGGCCTTTCCCAGGATAATAATTCAATATAAAATCAAATCCTTCAGGAATTCTTGCCACATTTATTACCTCATATTCAGTTTCTTTCCGTTCAAATACTTACTTAAGACTCTTAAAATCTGAAGATAATGTGACCTTTTTATTATAGAGGCAATGCTCTCATTATTTCTAAATAACTACCAACAAATTTCTATTCACTCTCAGGATAGTTATTCTCGTGCACTACTAAATATCTGGAAGCACCAGAAATTAACCTATCCTTTCGTATCAATGCACAACCTAGATCTTGACGTGATATTCATCAATCACAATTACTTTCAGGTTCTGGAAATATTAATAAAATTTAATACTCTGAGAGCTTCCCCATGCACAACGGTCCACACATTATATAACATTCGTCTGGTTTAGTTTCGTGAATGGAACAGATAGCTTCAAGGATCTTTCCACGCACTTTCTATAACATACAACTAATACGAGAAAACTTCTGATTTCCATCATTAAAATCAGTTTTAACAGTTCTATGATCACTTTGACCTTCCCAACCTCCTTAAAGATACTATTTAAACTAGTCATGTGATCCAAAAATTCTCATCTTAATTATATTCAAACTCATATTCACCAAGCTTGGCACTCGATCGGTGCTCTCTCAGTGACTACAAGATAATTCCGAGGTGTTATTCATGCTCCTCTCATTTCTTGGGACAATTGCATATATCATCATCAAAGACTATGTAATAATCAAGATATGGTACCCACTGCGTCAATCCAATAAACATGATTGACACATTAATCAAGGTTACCAAAATTTCATAATATCCATATATTGTCTTAAAATAGTTTGCATTACATCCTTTTCTCGAATTCTTAACTGATGGTGCCTAGATCTCAAAATGATCTTAAAGAAATTTTGGCTCCATGTAGTTAATCGACTTCGACCATCTATCCATGGTAAAGGATATTCATTATTTATTGTTATCATGCTCAGTTAACAGTAATTCATACTTAAACATATTTTACTATACCTTATTTTCCATCTTCTCACAAATGCTCTCCAAGGTAGCATATCAAGGATAATAAATATATGGCTAGGAACTACCCAACAGACGAATGTTATATAATGTGTGGACCGTTGTGCATGGGGAAGCTCTCACAATATTCAATGTTATTACTAGTTTCAGAACCTAAAAGTAATTGTGATTGATGAATATCACGTCCAGATCTGGATTTTGCATTGATCCAAATGGATGGGCTAATTTCTGGTACCTCCAGATATTTGGTAGTGCACGAAAATAACTATCCTGAGAGTGAAAAAAAAAATTGTTGGTAGTTATTTTGAATTGATGAGCACATTGCCTCCATAATAAAAATGTCACACTATCTTCAGATTTGAAGAGACTGAAGTAATTATTTGAACGGAAAGAAACTGAATATGAGGTAATAAATGTGGCAAGAATTCCCAAAGGATTTGATTTTATATTGAATTATTATCCTAGGAAAGGCCAATATGTTGCTGAGGCATTGAGCAGGAAACAGGCTGAAACTGGAGTAGTAACTATCAGTTAGCCAGAAATAGAGATTGTTTGTGAGTGAGAGTTACAGTTATGAGTGTACTCTCAATTACTCCATGTGTTGATATTTTTGCTCGAATGCATGTTCAGCTAATTGATATTCATATTCAGAGAGTAAGATTTATGATGAGACGAGTATGATATCCATATGAAAGATTATGGAATTGATAATATTGATTGTGTTAAATGAAGATGGGATTCAAATGGTATCTTATGGGTTATGGGTAGATATGATACCATTTGGATAACCATTAGTGGACTGATAAGTCTCTGTATTCTTCCAATGAACACCAGAATTCTATTGATAGACTGAGCATATTGTATATGTGTGAGATAAGGAGATTTGATGGGAGTACTTAGATATTTGTCATGTCGGATTAAGATCCGAAGATTTTGTCGAGATCTGATATATGATGCAGACTCGATTTGGTACTCATCTCCTTCTCAGTGTGATATTGTATTCTCAGACTGGCTGATAGACTGAGAGAGTGACTTTGATGCTTGCAAGCATGCTCAGGTCTGGCATCCGTGAATTTTGGTGGAAGTTGGAAAGAATAGTTTATGTGTGTAAACTTATGTGTATAAACAACTATTATAATAACATAATGATGGCACTCTAAAGGTTTGATAATAAGCCATATAGATCTCCAACTTGTTGATTTGAAAGTGTGGAGTTATTGTTATTGGTGCCACAGGATATGATTAAATACACAGGGTTGGTATATAGGCCTTGAAATGTATTGTGGCTGACTCAGTTTTGCTAAGGGTCTTACCACAGAAAGGCCAAATGAGATTTGGAATGAAAAGAAAGCTCGCACCGTGATTTGTTGACCATTAGAGATCCTTGATAGGATGGTCCATTGGCTTACCGATTTGCTCTACTGTCACGGTTGATAGGTGTCCGTAATTCCATATATGTTATGGATATAACTCAACTCTAAGTTGGGGAGGAGACTACGTAGTAAGAAGAGCAAACATGGGAGCGGAGATATAAAATGCGGGAGCAATTTTCTGGGACCCCGTGTAACCACTGTGAGTATAGTTTTCTTGATTTGGTTCTTGTATGGCATTGTACACAGATAAACTGTTTGATTGTATGCATGTTATATTTATATATAATGCATTGAGTTTTATGGATCATGCAAACTGATTTTAGCAATTGGAGTTTGTAATGATGTCATTTCGTTAGGAATTAGACCCGGATGAGGTTTTGCGAGTCCTCATTGTCAGTAGGCCTGTCCTAACAAGGGTTGCGATCCTTGAAATGACTGTGAATTGGGTAATGAGAGGCTGTGGCTACCTTGTAACGGCCATACAAGGGTTAGACCCGCTCTCTTGCCTTGAAGGAGGGAGATTGTGGATTTTGTGGAAAAAAGAATGCATTGGTTTCTTGAAAACTCATGAACATTATGATGTTGACATGTATACTACATTCGTTGAATGATGCATGTGTTTAATACTTGATTGAAATTATTTTAAATGCCATATTTCTCTAAATGTATATAATTGTCATATCAAGAACTATATTCACTGAGTTGTTGTTTGCTCACTCCATTTCCTCCAATATTTCAAGTATTGAGTCGAAGGGAAAAGGAAAAATCCGTGAGTGATAATCACGTGAGCCTTCGTCTGGTATGTGTATGTATGCTTGGAGGAAATAGGTTATATGTTTGTTATTTTGATATGTATAATTATCACAGTCTATATATATAATATCACCTAGATGGGTAGTGTGGTAATATTATATAATGCTTGGGATGATGGAATGAGATGATCATAGATATTTATCAGGTGAGAATTTAATTTGTAGAATGAATTGAATGAATGTGAGTGGAATGATCATCTATATATATATTTGATTTGATTTAATTTGTGGTATATTGGGAATTTTTGTGAATGTCCGTTGAGGCTGACAGTGTATTTTATACTGTATATGAGTATGTATAGTGTATAATACACTGTGCCGATCATGACGTCAGCCTACGTCAGGGGCGTCGTGACATGTCCGACTCTCGGATCCAGAGTTGGTGATAACCAGACTGTAAATCAATCTTAGAGAAGTATTTGGCATCTCTAAGTTGGTCGAACAAGTCATCGATCCTGGGTAACGGGTATATGTTCTTAATGGTTACGTTATTCAGCTTGCGATGGTCAATGCAAAGTCGTAACGAACCATCCTTTTTGCGAACAAACAGAACTGGTGCACCCCATGGTGATGAACTTTTTCTGATGAAGCCATGACTCTCTAATTCCTTCAGTTGTTTGTCCAATTCGACTAGCTCGACATTTGACATTTTGTATGGTGGAATTGAGATAGGCCCCGTCCCAGGTATGAGATTGATTTCAAAATCGAATTCTCGAACAGGCGGTAAACCAGGAAGGTCATTTAGAAAAACTGTTGGGAATTCCGATATTACCGGGACATCGTGTACTTCAAGAGGGTACAGTGCTGGTGATTCATTTTCTTCACTAAGGGATAGAGCTCGAAGTTGTGCCTTGAGAAGTGCAACGGTCGAGTTGTGTATCCATTTCCTTGTTCCCTGAATCTTGACAAACTCCCCCGTGGGCAAGGTTAACTGAACTTGCTTCTTCATACAATCGATCTTTGCATTCAGTGGTGCGAGCCAGTCCATGCCGAGGATGATGTCGAAGTCTTCAATGTCCATCACAAAAAGATCTACATATATTATCTGTTTTGATATTCGAAGCTCACATCGAGAACACTACGAATTCACGTCAGTACCAGAACCTAAAGGTGATGTGACATGAAGTGTGATTTTTGTGGGTTTAGGATGCAACCCTAAATGGCTGACCAATGCAGACGATATAAATGAATGCGTAGCACCTGTATCGAACAAGACATGCACCATTGCATTGAACAAAGGAAAAGTACCTTCGACTATATTGTTGTCTGGGAGGGCTTGTTGAGCGATGACAAATGTTCTGCCCTGATTTCGTTGTCCCTGATTTTGCTAGTTCTGCCTCGGTTGGGCATTAGCAGCAGGTGGTGCTTGTTGGACTGGCACAATGGGAATAAGTTGCTGCAGGTGAGGACAGGCATATCTTACGTGGCCCTGCTGGCTGCAGTTGTAACAGGTCGGCCTGTACTGCTGATTGTTCTGCTGACCATGCTGATTGTGGTGCCGACCACCACCTTTGCCATTGTTGTTTCAATGGCCACCCCTACCATAACAGCCACCTCGGCCATGATTACGAAAACCCTGATGGTTTGGGTTAGATGGTGCATCCGCAGGTGTTGTGGCCTCATTCTTCTGAACAGGGATTGGGAGGGTTGGGTTTTGGTTATTGTAGGGCTTCTTCTAGTTGCCCTGTTGTGAGTCCTGTTGGAAAAACATTGCAGGCCATTTTCCCCTATTCATTCTCTGCTCTTGCACGATCTTCTCTTGCTCAAAGCTCATGGCCTTATCAAAAACGTCCTTGTAAATCTTGAGATTCAAGATCGACAAGGCTTGTCTAATATCAGAGCGAAGGCCATTATAGAGTTTCTCAGTCTTATCTTGCTCCGTTGAGATGGTGGAGAGAGAGTAGACCGATAATTCTTTGAACTTGCCAGCATATTCCCTGACGGTCATGTTGCCTTCGTCTAACTTAGAGAATTCCTGGCGCTTCTACCTTTTCACAGTGCCGAGAAAATACTCATCAATAAACATTGACTCGAACTGTTGCCAAGTCATATCCGTGGTGTTGACCCTTGGGTCCTCCTTTACTGTTATCCACCATGTGTTTGCTCCACCAACAAGTGGTAGGTCGCTAGTGGAATCTTTCGAGTCTCATTGACTCCCATTGCATCGAGAGCCTTCTTTAACTTATCCAACCACTTTTGCACCTCTTCAGCATCAATGGCGCCAGCAAAAGTAAGAGGTTGTAGTCCCTTGTACTTGGTAATCTCATAGGTTTTAGATTCTGACCCAGATCTCACAGGTGCCTAGACAGTGACAACCTGATTGGCCGCGGTCTCATGAACGACCTTCTGCACAGTTACTTTCATCGCCTCAATAAATCCGACGAAAAAAGCTTCCATGCTTGAAGGCATGGCAAAGGGTGGGGGTGGGGGTGGTATTGCCTGCCCAGATGTAGTGGCAGTGTCGGGTGTGACTCTTGCTGTCGCCGAAGGCGGCAGTTCCTGAATCTCAGGAGGTGCCTCCACTGCTGGACGGACAGTACGTGGCCTTCCTATCTTCCTGGTTTGCATTTTCTCACTGGCAAAGAGAAAATAAAACCAAGATTTAGGAACTGTAACCAAGTATAATGTTATAGTATGCTCAACAACAATTTCGAGAGTACTACAATATAAAAATCACCTATTTTTCTAAGTATAGTGTAAGGCTTTTGTTGAGGAATCAAAGAATTTTATTTGCCTCGTATGTTTGGCCATGGTGTAAAAACAAGGTTAGAATGTTTATATAATAAGTATAAAACTTTGCAAGTATTTCAAATGATTTGGTTCTGGTTTTTGTGAACATACATATATATTTCATTGAAAATCCATACGAGTCATAAGAATTCTAAGATTTGCCTCGGTAAATATCCTGATCTAACGTTCTATCGCAATCTTATGTATTCAAACTCTTACTCTTAGTCTTTTCGATTATTATCCAAGTTCGTGTGTCCCATACCACATGACTTTGGTAATAAGGGTGTTAACCAAGTTAAGTTGTATGAACACAGTCTCTAAAAACATCGGCTGAATAGTAGTTCACTAATAGTATCGTCCAAGTTTACTCGTCCCATACCGTGTAAACTTAGTGATAATGTTAGTGATGCAACTTTCTCCAAACGTTTCTTTTCACACAAGGTCATAGGTTTTCTTACTTCCACATTTTATTTAGTATCCTCCAATTTTGTTTTGTCCCATACCACTCCAAAGTTAGTGATACAAAAGAAAGAATGGTTGTAAGTCGGCCCACCAAAGATAGTCTTAAGCAAAACATATTTTCATTCATATAAAAGAAAAGTTTACAATGCCAGTAATCAATCTTGATTTTCCTGCCTATTACCGCTCCTCATTGACCTCCTGTTGGGTACTGAACGACTGCTAGGAGAAGGTTGAGAATTTGCTCGTTGTTCTTCGAAGTTTTGCATACGTGTTAACAAATCATTTTGGGTCTCTTTCATCTGAGCAATACTAGATACCATTACATTTAACTGTTCAAATCGGTTAGTCGATTGTCCCATGGATGGTTGATGGGTTGATTGTCCCATAGGTGGAGGGTAGGCCATAGGCATTGGTGGAAAGTATTGGTTGTACGGGTGATTCATATGTGAGGGATAGTTGATGTGATCGTACCGGGATCCCCTGATTGGAACCCCTTGGATATTTGGATATGTGTGGGGTGTAAAGTTTGAAACAAAGGGCTCATTGGTATGTCCTGCCTTCCAAATTTTGGTACTGCCAAACTCTGTTGTTGTTGGTTTACAGGACCTTGTGGAGCTGACTCATACGGTACCTTAGGCGTTGGAAAAATTTGGTACAAAGTATTTCCTTGAGTTGGCAAGTTCCAGGTTGGTAGATTTGCTTGAGCACTTTGTCTATCTTGATTTGGTTGAGGTTGATTCAGGTTGGCAATTAAATCTTCCTCAGTGAATAGTCGATTGGTTGGATCATTATTCGGGGCTGGGTTTGATGTAGGATTCTAGTTTGGCTCTTTATTTGGTACTTCCCTGACAGGAATCTTGCGTCGACTTCTTCGAAGACAACGTCCATGTTTGTCTCTCATTCTTTCGGCATTTCCTAACGTCATGCTGAATACTTCCTGATCAGTTACCCCTCCACTTGTGCCATATGTCTTGAAGATAGAGGATGATGTAACTAGCTCAGTTATCTAATTCGACGTCCTATCAAAAGTGTTGACGTTTTCCTCGTACAGTATCCTCATAATCAAGACTCCGTAGCCGAGGAATTCCTTTCTTAAAGGATTTTGAATCACCCTCAACATTTGTTGGATGATAATGTGAGGTAGGGAAACCCTAGTTTTCTTCTCTCTGCAGTATAACACAAGAAGTTGAGCCCTTGGCATAGTACCTCTAGTCCCCCTTTCTGGTAATATGTTGCCGAATACAATCTTTCCAAGGTCGACAAGATATGGTTTAAGGAGATTGTTTGGGAGGTTGGTGTACGTCGATTGAGTGTATGGCTCTTTGGCGAAGGAATTGAACAACTGTTCATTAGACTCCGCGATCTCTGCAACTGTCTGGGGTTCATGTCGATCAATAATTCTATCTTCAATTGGAATTTCCAAATGTCGTGCAATAATTTCAACGTTGATAGAAATTTTTATTCCCCTGACCGTTGTTTCCAAAATAGGGCTGATCCCATCTTCTTGAAGTCCTATGCAATTCATGGCTTCGTAGAAGGATTTCGTCAAGTCGTAAGAGACGTGACCCTCAACTTTTGTTATGTTCAACCACCCCAGAGTTGCGAGTTTGTCATGAAGGATCGGACGGAGGCGGAGATCTCTATTGTCGATGCTCCTCATAGTCATAACCTCCCTTTTGGACAATTCCTTAAGTCTAGTGGAAATTGGTCCCCTACTACTGGAAGTTTTTCCTTCACTTGAGGTCATTCTTTTGCTGAAAGGAAAAATAAATTTGTGAAAGACACAAAATATATTCCTAACATTTTTTAAAATTTATGCTTTGCCCATAGACAATATTTTCTATTTTTCTCTTGATGTTTACTCCATCAGGTAATCAAAATTCTTCATTAGCAATATGATATATATATATATCTCATATACATATATATGTGCATGTATAGATATATATATATTTAATCATAATTATATATATAGTTTTCATAAATCAACTATATATATATTTGAAACTAAACTATATAAAAACTATATAGTTTTCTAGATATATATATTTAATATAAATCTTAACTATATATAATTCATATATATATAGTTCTAAAGATATGTACATATCTAATTTATTTTTTTTCATCCAAGTTTTTCATTAATAATATGGTATATATGTATCTCATATATACATAGATATATAGATATATATATTTAATCGTAATTATATATATAGTTTTTCATAAATCATAACTATATATATTTAAATCTAAACTATATAAAACTATATAGTTTTCTAGATATATATTTAATAAAAATCTCAACTATATACAATTCATATATATATAGTTCTAGAGATATATATATCTAATAAAAATTTTCTTCCCCTAATTTGGTGGACTTGGGCAGGCCATGGACCGTTCGCTCTGATACCATTAAATGTCACACCCCTCCCGGACCTGCCTAAACCGGCGGTACACTCGTGGGCAGGGCGCGCATTTGGAATTATAACAATGGTAATAACAGAGTACGCAGTGGAAATATGAAACAGTACAAGTCTAATTTCATTAAATTCAGAATATCTTTGTACATGAAATGATTAAGGAAACATTCTCCCAAAAATCCCCAATGAATAATACAAAGGGTACAAAATGTGGGCCCCATAAACCTGCACCCAGTCCACCCTAATTTCCTGTGAAAAATTGGATAATAATGGAATGAGCTTAACCCGCTCAGTGGGTAAAATAGTTCGTGAGTATAACAATTATTAAAGTATACATCATAATCAAATATCTTAAATACACAAGAGAGCATCATAATCAATCAATATGTATGTGTGCATGACATCGTCTCGTAATGGTTTAATGACTGTACATCGCCCAAGTTCACGTACAGATGTCCCTCCCGGTGAATAGTTGAGTTCTCATTGTACGTCCCTCCTCAAGAACGACGCTCTGGATTCACGTACAGATGTCCCTCCCTTGCAGTAGCCAGGTTCTCATTGTACGTCCCTCTCCAGAGAAATATGATGAATAACGAGCATTGCTCCTAACTATTATATGAATCATAAACCACATACGTCCCGAGGTGGTGATATGTATGATGCCAATACATGAATTGGTCTGGTCTTTACTTAACATTTAGACTGGCTTTGGCAACGTCTGGTGATCCTTATCAGGGTCGGTATCACGACGTGCAAGGTTAGGACATTCAGTATTACTTGTATAAGCTGATAGCTTTCAATAAGACCAACTAGATCAGTCTCCAGTTAAGAGGTGAGACACGAGGTCTGCTTAAATACGAATCGCCTAGAGCAGCTCGCTGCCTCCCGTTTACTATTTAAAGTTACTGAGGACAAGACCGAGTCTGGTTGAGCCAGATTGACCACAAATCCGGCATTACAACAGTGTAATACATGAACTCCAAATATACAGGTATAAATATAACAGTACGAACGTTATACGAAATAATGTTGTGTAAATGAATGGTAGACATAATAATAAATGAATGTAAACTTTAATAAAATTTATAAAACACGCAAACCTATGTTTCATTCCCCACCTTCAGATAAGAACTTCTTTCGAAACTGGCTCTTTCCCCCGGACAGAACCTCATTGCACCGCATGGAGAGTCTCAAAAGACCAAAAACTCAAAATGAGTGAAAAGGAGAAGAAAATCACAAGAGAAGGTGATTTGGTGTGAGGAATGAGAAATGAGGAGGGTTCCTTATATAGAGAGATTGGCGCCTGAATGTTCGGGCAGGTACCCAGAATTTTTTTTTTTTTTTTGTGGAATCCTAGGGTATTACACTCTCTGTCAAAAATTGACTTACCCATATGTACCCATTGTTTGGCTGGTAAATACTAGAAAACCATTTGGTCAAGCTTTAAGAGTCGAACAACCTTTACAGCTGATTCATTCTAATATTTGTGGACCCATTAGTGTACGGGCGCAACATGGTGCTCTATATTTCATCACCTTCTTCGATGACTTTTCACGCTTTAGATACATTTACTTGATATCCCACATATCTGAAGCATTGGACTGCTTCAAGAAATATGTATCGCTAGTTGAAAACCATCTTGATAGACATATTAAAGCGTTACGAACTGATTGAGGTCGTGAATACCTTTCTGATCTATTCAAAGAATTCTATGACGAAAAAGGGATAGCTAGACAGCTAACAATCCTAGGCACCCTGCAAAAAAAAATGGTGTTGCAGAACAAAGAAACAAAACTTTGTTAGACATGGTTCGATCAATGATGTCTCAAGCGAATCTTCCAATTTCTTATTGGGGAGACGCTTTGATGACTACAGTATACATTCTTAACCGTGTTCCTTCTAAATCAACACCCTCAACTCCTTATGAGCTCTGGATGGGTAGAAAACCTGATTTGAGCAATTTAAGATCCTAGGGATCAGCAGCGTATGTACACTCACCATCCCAACGATATGAAAAATTGGGACCGGGAGGCAAGAAATCCATATCAGATACTCTGAACACTCAAAATGGTATGTGTTCGTAGGTGAAAACGAAAAACAAGTTTTCACAGAGTACGAATCTAAAGATTCCACTTTTGTAGAAAATGACTATCCTAGAAAACGTGAAGCAACTGAGGATCTTCCCATGTATGAATTACATCTAGAAAATAATGATCCTAATGTGCCAATGGAGGCGATCAACGATGATGCTCATGATGAGCTTCATCCGAGTGGGAGTGTTAGATCACCCCCTATTGTATATGAGGATCAGTTGCGAAGGAGTACTCGTAAAAGCATACCTCGCCGTCATTTTGAGATCAAAGGCGAAGCTTTCATGATAGCTCCACATGATGAAAATGAGCCAAAAACAATCCAATAAGCTCTTTCATCTGATGCTAGTAATCAGTGGATGAAATCCATGATAGAAGAAATGGAGTCAATGCGGATTAATCACGTCTAGGACTTGGTTGATCTTCTATCTGGGTGAAAAGCAATAGGGAACAAATGGGTTCTCAAAATCAAACGCAAAGCAAATGGATCTATTGAGAAGTGTAAGGCACGATTAGTCGCTAAGGGTTATTCCCAGCAAGAAGGAATAAATTATGAAGAAACATTCTCACTAGTTGTGAGATTTGTATCTATTCGACTTCTTTTAGCTATCGTTGCATATTTGGACTTAGAATTACATCAAATGGATGTCAAAACAACATTTTTGAACGGTGAACTGGATGAAGAAATTTATATGCAACAACCTATAGGGTTTGTAGCTAAAAACCAAGAGCGCAAGGTTTGCAAGCTCAAACGATCAATATATGGTCTTTAGCAATCACCCAGACAATGGTATTTGAGATTTCAACAGGCTGCGTCATCCTATGAATTCACAATGACTGATGAAGACCATTGTGTCTATATTAAATGTTCAGGAACACATTTTGTCTTCTTGTCCTTATATGTGGATGATATTCTCCTTGTAGGGAATGATATGACATTCGTAATCAGATTAAAGATTGGTTGTCTTCTACATTCAACATGAAAGGCATGGGTGAGGCAAACTTCATACTAGGTATGAAAATTCATAGAAATCGTTCAAAAAAATCTTGGCTCTGTCTCAAGAACAATATATTAAAACAATCCTTGAACAATTGAACACGCAAAATTGCAAGCCCATAGATACACCAATCACAAAAGAAATACCCCTTAGTCATGATATGTGCCCTCATACTCGTTCTGAAAAATAAAAGATGTCAAAAATCCCTTACGCTAGTGCTATTGGAAGTTTGGTGTATGCAATGATGTGTACTAGACCAGATATTTGTTATTCAGTCAGTCTAGTCAGTCGTTATCAAGCAAATCTCGGAGAATCACATTGGAAGGCAATGAAGAGAATTCTGAGATATATGAAAGACACGATGGACTTGTGCTTAAGTTATCATAGTGCCGACATGCGTTTATTGGGCTACTCCGATGCTGATTGGGGCGGTGAACCAGATGAACGCAAATCTACCCCGGGATATGCTTTCTTGCTGAACAATGGTGGAATATCATGGAATAGCAAGAAGCAGATGTGCATTGCTCTATCTACCATGGAAGCTGAGTTTGTAGCCTGCTCTGCAGCGGTACAAGAGGCTATTTGGCTTCGACGGTTTCTGCAACATTTACAAGTAGTTCATAACGTATCAAAATTGGTCACTATCTATAGTGATAGCCAAGCCGCAATTGCCTACGCCAGAGATCCCAAATACCATGGCAAGACCAAACATATAGACATTAGGTATAATTTTGTTCAAGACATAATAACACAAGGAGAAGTCTGCATACAACATATTTCTACGCAAAGGATGATGGTTGATCCATTGACTAAGCCAATCGCTAGAGATGTTTTCCTTGCACATGTTAAATTCGTGGGTTTGCGTAGGATATAATCAATTTTTATTTATTTATTATGTAACAAATTTATTTCATTAGACCATTTAATAAATTCCTTATTGTTTATTATGGTTGTTTGTATTTGATCTATTATTACTAGCACCAACAAACATAACAGTATGTTCACATGCATGATTGGCTTACTCACACGAGCCATCGCCTTTGGCGCTTCATGTAGAGAGAGCAGAGATGAGACATTTGACTAATGTTGCTTTCAATAGCAATAGGTCCCTTGATGATGATATGTCACCTTGATTGGAGTTAAGATGAGGTCTATTTTTTAAGACCGATAATGCATTAACCCACTATCCATTAAGCCTGTTGTTTGGAATCGGATAAGAGATCCTTTAATTGGCACATTAAACTAGATATGCGAGCTCTTGGGAACTTGAGTTAGGCGCATAGATGCGACTAGACTAGAAATCCGTACAGTGTTTTGAGTAGAACATAGCTCTTTTGAATAAGAGTTACTCAACTGTAGCATGTAATTTTACATTACATGTGTAAGTCGACCACTTAGAAAGTGAGTGAAAGATCCCTTCTTCCTCACTGTGTGAGTTCAGATATGCCCATTTCTATATGAGACTAATGGGATGCCCTTCATTACTTTTGACTACACCACGAAGTGAAGTCTTAATGTCCGCTACTTTGGTAAGTCACCCAAGGTCATGAGTGATTCGACCTTTACGGGACATTACTGGGAAAACGATTAATTCTAAACCTAGTAGTGTTAGGGTGAAAGGAAGATTCTTTAGAATCACGTCTCTGTAGTATATTCTAAATCGCGCGATACTCATGTCGCATCATTTAGGATGGCAATATAAGTAAGAATATGCTATTAGATTTTTTTGAGGTTCAAGTATTGCCCTGGAGGGATAGGGAATACTTGAACAGATGAATAAATGAATCTAGGGCATTTTGAGGCACTAACATTCTTTTAAAACTGTAGATGTCTCTATACTGGCTCATCATGAGTTGCTAGTATAGAGCTCCCGAATGCCGATACTCTCACGGTCGCACGGTCCATTAGCTTATCACTTTCTCATTGAAGATTAGTATTTGTCATTCACACCATGCATGAGTGGGAGATAACACTGTATGGGTCAAATTTGGGGCGACCATGATGTGTTCGACCCATATACTCCTACGTACACATCATGTGCGAGTAGGAGATGCTGGAATTTGATCATGTAGTTGGAGATCTTAGATTTTGATAATGTTTATCATAATCAGATTATTATTATCTTGAGTTATCTAATTGGATAACCCCTTAATAATCACGTTAAGATAACTACTATTTGATAGTTATCTTATCTTCACCACATCCCAAATTGGAGAGAATCAAGGAGATTTGATTATCTAGAATGCCAATAAATTAATGGGAAGTGAACATGGTAAAATACACGACAAAATTGCAGAGAATTTTCATTGAGTAGAAAGTGAGGCTTTTGGACTATGGTATACATTGGGAACCCATGACATTGCGGTCCCAATCACCGTGACAACACTAAACGAGTGGAGCACCCTCGAGACGATATTGGTAATGTTTATGCTTTTCTATTTAATTTATTTCGATTTACATGATTTGTATTTGAATGATTTCTACACATAAAAAATAATTATTCCGTAGGTATAAAAATAGATTTTGAGCATTAGTATATATGTAAAATAATTCATAAATTTTTTTTCTTCAAAGTAAAATAATAAAAAAAAAATTATAATACCAATCACATTAAGTTAGAGGCATTAATCAAATACATTATTTTATTATATTTTTTAAAATTACAGATGTGCCCTTATAAGTTTTAATAACACCTCATTTAATGTGACAAACATTAAATGGACTATCATTAAATAAGGTGCCACATCACACTTGTGTTAAATGATATACAATTTTCAAGCTAAATTGCATTTCTTTTATCGAGATGTTTGATCCATATTTACATTGTCTTGAATTGAACGTGCACTGACCACTAGGGGTGCAAGCCAACTTGACCAAACCGAATACAACCCGATGGGTTGGGTTGAGTTGATCTAGGTGTTTGGGTTGGGTTGGGCACAAAAATTACAACCCAAATAGTTTGGGTTGGGTCATGGTTTGATACCCTTGGAACCCAACCCAACCTAAATCTGTTATCCCCTAAAGCCACTAATTGCAAAACTAATGAAACCCTTATAGTCCCAAACCAAAATCGCAACCTTTTTGGCCTTGTCCATAAAACCTCATAACCCTTCTTCTTCTTTGTTTCTTTTTCTTCTTTGATCCATTTTTTCTTCTTCATTTCTTTTTCTTCTTCTTAATTTTTTTTATTTTTTATTTTTTTTTCATCTAAAGTACAAGTATCTTCATGAAAAAAAAAAAAGTTATCTCAACCCGAATGACCAACCAAACTCAACCAGAACTAGTTTAGGTTGGGTTGGGTTTGGTCAAAGAGTTAGTTTGGTTCAGGTTGGATTTCATTTTTCCTTAACCTAAACTGTTTGGACTCAACCCAACCCGTTACACCCTACCCACCAATGAACGGTTAAACATTTAAGCCAATTAAATATTAATTAAATCCATTCATTCTTATTTTCTTTTTTTTTTAAGTCCATTCATTCTTATTTTTAATAGCAATATGGTGTGGCTTGATCCAATCAATGGGTGGTTTCTATTTTATGTATTAGTTTTATAGTCTATTAGTTTTCTAGTTTAAATTGGAAATTTTCCTATTTTATGTTAGAAAATAATATTTTGTATTGGAAACTAATCTTGACACCTTATGTTATATAAACCCTCATTGGGATATGCAAGAATTTGAAATTTGTGTGAGAACACTTATGGTTTTAGGGAATTTATTTTATATATGATTATAGGTTGTAACCTATTTGCATTCTCTTGTTAGTAAATTGATGCTCATCTTTAGTGGACGTAGGTGTATATTCACCGAACCAGGTAAATTCGTGTGTTCTTACTCATGTGTTTCTTTGCATTTGTTTGAACCTTTTGGGTTTGTACGTTTGATATTTGGCTTTTCCTTTGGCTACACAGAACACATGTCACTAAGATTGTTGACCTAAGTGGTTTTCCAGTTAGAATTTTCTCAAGTGTTTTGATTCTTACAACAATCTAACCATGGTGCTAATGGTTGAATTGAGCATGTTTTAGCACTAAGGATAAGTCAAAAGGTCAATACAAGATTCAAGTGATCTCAAAAGTCAACTCAAGTGGATTAAACAAAGTCAAAGTCAAAAGCTTGGACAAGTTGACTCGATGATAAAGGATGAGAGGTTACAAGTATAAGTAGAATTATCTTGTAATCGTTCTTGTCTCTATATTGCTCATTTTTTTCCAAAGTCATGAATATGTTTTAAAACAATTTTGAAAATCATACTTGTTTTGATAAGTCAACAGTTTTCATGAAAGTTAAAATTTGGTTGTTTGATCAAAATGATTTTGATTTATGTGGTGATCTCAAAAGTATTTCAATTACAATGTTTTAAAGTTCATACAATTGTATTTAACATTAGCTTATCACGAAAACATGTTTTAATCACAAAATTATCAAGAAAAACATGTTTAAGTTTCTGTGTATTGCAGAAATCCGTTTACTGTTAGGGAACACATTTCCTATTTGGACTTAGTGAAAAATTTTACTTAGTCAAGCAGAAACACGTTTCCTATTGAAGAAATGCATTTCTTGTTTTGGACTTAGTGAAAAATTTCACTTGGTTGAACAGGAACTCATTTCCTCAAAATTCCTAGAATTTTGCTCTCGGAAAATGCACATAAAAACACTTTTCCCTCAAGGAAACATGTTTTCTGCTTTTTGGGCAATTATGGAATTTCACACAAAAACACGTTTCTATGATGAAAACAAAGAACTGTTTTCAAGTTCATTTTGAACAGAAACAAGAAACAAGGTTTTGTGTACATAACTATGGTTCTTACTTTTTCAGAAATATTTTCCTATAAATATGTGTCTTAGTTCATAATGAGCAACCTTTTGCAAAATGTGAAACTTGAGCACATTATTTTGTTCTCCACATCTTCCAAAAATGCAAGTTTCTTCAAACTTATGAAGTTCATTTTGAAAAGAAATCATTTGAAGTTCTATTGTGAGTTCAAGTTTTCAAGTAGCATTTTTTAAAGTTCTATCACTTTCAAGAAATCTTCGGTGCTTTCCATCACTTCAAGAAAAAAAAGTTTATAACAACATGCATTGCACGTTGTTACGATGATATAACAACGTTCGCTCGCATCTTGTTACATTTGAAGTTGTTATAAATTATATAATGTAACCACCATCAATGCACGTTGTAATAGATGTTTACAACCTTGTTATTTGATTTATGGACAACTCAATGTCCATGTTGTGAATCTTTAAATATTATTTAGACAACCACAACTCAGGTTGAATGTGGTAATATGTTAAATAACAACCTATATTGTGTGTTGGCACTTCATTAAATTTTTTGTTACTCTAACAACAAGCAGTGCTTGTCGTAATAATGTTAACTGACAACAAACTATTATTGTTGTTGTTACATTAATAATTAACTTATCATTATAACAACATGACTTTGCCGGTGGTAATTATTTTAAAAAACTAACATTTCTAATCTCATATACAGTGCACTCTATTTGCATTAGAAATTATATAGCCACTGAAGTTAGTTTCATAATTTTATTTTTTTAATTTATGAAATTATTGATCATTATCAATGATCATCTTTTTTGAATGAAAAAATATCAACTACTAATATATACAATATATATATATATATATATATATATATATATATATATATATATATTTGGGTGGCATTATCTACCAACATATACAAAACATATTGTTCAATTGCTAATTGTCAACATAACATATGTACAAAAAATACTAATTGCTTATTGTTCAATTGTAAAGTTTCACAAAAAAAAAAATACTGGTCTTTTTTCTTTGCCAACAATGAACCTATATCCATGATTTGTTTTTCATCTTTCTCTGCCAAAAAAGAAGAAAAAAATATTACCACTCATAAATGAAAAGTAACTGAATAGAAATAGGATGAGTAATAAAAACTTACATAAAGTAACAAAAAATTATTTGATCAATCAGATTTTTAGCAAAAAACTCCTTTACTTTGTCTTTTTCCTGCAATTAGAATAATATAAAAACAAATGACTTATTAGAAAAAACTAAGTAAACTAAGTTTTGAGAGAATTTCTATTTAATTTGCTTTACTTTCTCTTTGTCATGAGAATAACCAAAAGAACTTCAATATCTCCCAATAAGAAAATGTATCAATGTTTTATTTCAACATCTCAAATAACACAATAGTTTGAAAACAAATTACTAGAAAATATCACCTAAAATATGAAAAAATTATTTTCCCAATGCAATTCAAATCCTACATCACTATAACATTACTAATGAAATTTCAGCATTCATGTAAATATAAGTCCTATTCATCACTATAAAAATTGAGCAACAAAGATAAAATGTCAAAAAAACTTGACAGAGTTTTTGTTTAATCATCATCATAAAATTACCAAAACAAAGTCCTATCTCATCATCATAGCATTACTAAAGAAATTCTAACATTCATGTTAAACAAGTCTTGTTTATACTTCAGCGCTGCGACACCCAGAGCCACTTCTTTTCCCTGATTCTAGAACCTACGATGCAGCGTGATTTTATGGACTTAGCCGAATTTTCTCTCCTCTGTACCTTCCTTTTTATGAACTTAACTAATTTTCTTCTACTTCTTCACTTAGGTTCTTCAAGAAACATCATGTAGGCTTTTCATATGTTGTGTCCATCATTCATACTCACTTCCACACATCTAAATACCTACAAAACAAATTAAAACAAGTAATTAACACACTAAAAACGTAAATTGATCCAACATATAAATTAACAAACCGAAATAATGCTTAAAAGCCAACTAATTCCTAAACTATCAAATGCATCAAAACTACCATAAACACACCAAACTAATGAATAAAATGTCCTAAAACACACCTAAAACATACTGTAAAACCTATCTAAATATGCAACTATCAAATACCCCCAAACTTAGAACTTTGATTGTCCCGAGCAAAGGGAAAACAAAACTAAAAACAAATCAATCAATCGAACTACTATCCTATTCTCAAACAAATTAAACTTTGATTCAAAATAAAACATGCATATCATCATCATGGCCTCTAAGATCACATTAACAAACAATAACTCATAGGAATGTTTCAAGATTGTTACAGATGTTTAGATTTTCAATCCAACTCCTCACCTGACCTCATTTTCCATTCTCAAACACACCATGATTTAGTTAATCTCATAAAACCATTCATGAAATTCATAGACAAGTGCAAGAAAGTATAAAATGGAAGTGATCTCGAATAGATATATATAGTGAATCCCATAAGCAAATATTTTATATCACTCTCCACTAATGTAGATTACATGCCATTAAGAATTAATAGGTCTTTCTTAGGTTGTAATGTATGGCCAAGGTTCAAAGGTAGGGAAAATTGAAAAAATTTAGGTTCAAAACACCCTAAGCACTTTGATCTTTTACAGCATCCACAACATCACATATAGAACCAAAACAACCCGATTTCAGCACCTATACCTCTTTTAGATATTTGATTTTTCATTCCATTCCCATTCTTTTGTTTGCTTGTTTTCTTATTTTCAAAAAAAAAAACTACACCCCCAAACTTATTTCTTTTCATACTCATGGACATAGCATCATTTTCTTCTTTTTTTCATTTTCTTATCTTTTTAAATAAAATTCATAAGCAAACTTCACATTTTTCTCTTCTTTGTCACCCTTTTTCTTCACTTCTCTTTCCCCATTGTTCTTTCATCCAAATAATAACACTCCAACATAGTCAAAGTGTTTAAGGTACATAGGTTGAAAAATAGGGAAATTAAACATGATAAGCTCAAATTTCCTGATGTATAGGTAACAAAGAAAAGGATAATCATCTCAAAATGGGTGACTAGGGATATAATAAAAAAAAAATTAGGTTGGCTATATGGCCCAAACTCATCCAAACATGGCCTAAATCCTCTCTCTCATGGCATGCTCTCTAGGATTCCGCTTCAAGTGATAATCAAACTTGTTCTAGGATCTCTAGAGATCTAATATATATAACTTTACTTGCACATATTAAATCCAAACAAGTCATAATTTCACTAAATCAACTACACTAGACATAGAGAGAATTTCAAACAAAACCAAGTTCAAAGTTGAATCAAGCACACAGACTTATAAGTTACTCTCTACATTCTCCTAGAATCATTTTCGTGTACATGTTCTCTTATCATTGACCGTTCAGAAAAATAAAAATACTTGAATCAAATCAGAATTCATAAGATCATAGGATATCCTAACCTAAAACTACTATATCTTCACCATGACAAGTCAAAAATTAAAACTCTCCCCCCAAACTTATAACAAGCATTGTCCTTAATGCTTCACAATAAGAATAAAAAAAAAATAGAGCATGAATGGAAATAAAATAAGGAGAGGTGTAGAAAACCCCCTTTAACCCAAAGGGTTGAAATCTACACATAAGCTCTCCATCCGCTCTATGTAGCTCGCATACGGACTTTCAAACTAGCTTTAGAAACTGGACAGTAAAAGAACATACTCATTAGTAGCAAGAAACTCAAACCTATACTACAATGACTGAATTAAAAATTAAAAAACAATAAAACATAAGAATGAATAAACTCCAAAATCGATGGGTTGCCTCCCAACGAGCGCTTAGTTTAAAGTCCTCAGCCCGACTTCTTGCAATCTCCTCAATTAGGGTCCTCCAAGGTTACATCATCCTCGTGCGCATGCTCGTGTCCATAATAGTGTTTAACCCGAGGCCCATTGACTCGAAAGAGAAAGCCTTCTTTGCTACGCAACTCTATTGTTCCATATGGAAACACTCTCTCAATAATAAAAGGACCTGACCACCTAGACTTCAATTTACCCGGAAACAAGGTCAACCTTGAATTGTATAAAAGAACCTCTTGCCCCGGCTTGAACTCCCACTTCACGATCATCTTGTCATGCCATTTCTCTCTTCTCTCCTTGTATGCCTTGGCATTCTCATATGCTTCTTGGTGGAATTCATCCATCTCATTTAATTGGAGAAGTTTTTGGTCACCGGATGCCTTCAAATCATAATTCAATTTCTTAACAGCCCAAAAAGCACGGTGCTCCAACTCAACCGGAAAGTGCACACTTTTTCGAACACCAAACGATATGAAGACATCCCAATGGGTGTCTTAAAAGCGGTCTGGTAAGCCCATAAAGCATCATCGAGCTTCAAAGCCCAATCCTTTCTCTTAATATTCATGTTCTTCTCTAGGATTTGTTTCACCTCTCGGTTACTAATCTCAACTTGTCCATTGCTTTGAGGATGGTAGGCTATGGCAACCTTGTGTCTCACTCCATACTTCACAAGTAAGGCATTAAAAATCTTGTTACAAAAATGGGATCCTTCATCATTAATGAATGCCCGAGGAGTGCCAAAAAGTGTAAAGATGTTCTTTTGAAGGAACTTCAACACTACCCTTGCATCATTCATAGTCGGGGGAATGGCTTCCATCCACTTTGAAACGTAGTCGACCGCCAAGAGAATATACGTCTTCCCACATGAAGAAGGAAATGGTCCCATGAAATCTATACCCCAAACATCAAATAGCTCCACCTCCAGGATATTAGTCAATGGTTGTTCATGTCTTCTTGAAATAGTACCAAGACGTTGGCATCGGTGACATGTCTTCACAAAAACACAACTATCCCGAAACAATGTAGGCCAATAGAACCCACTTTAAAGAACCTTTGCCACTGTCCTTGCAGTCCCAAAATGACCACCATATGGAGAGGAATGACAATCATGGTGAATGGATTGCATTTCTTCCTCTGTTGCACACCTCCTAATAATATGATCATTATACCTCTTAAATAGCAAGGGCTCATCCCAAAGGTAAAAGTGCACATCATGTAAAATCTTCTTCTTCCGTGCATACGATAGATCTGGGGGTAAGACGCCACTAGCCAAGTAATTCACATAGTTGGCGTACCATGGAAGTTTCACAAACAACCCATAAAATTGCTCATCTGGAAATGTTTCCATGATAAGCACACCATCATTTTTCTCATCTAGTTGTAGCCGAGATAAATGATCCACAACTACATTCTCACTCCCCTTCTTGTCTCTAATTTCCATATCAAACTCCTGAAGTAAGAGGACCCATCGAATCAACCAAGGCTTTGCATCATTCTTCTTGAATAGGTAACGGATGGCGGCATGATCAGTATAGACAATCACTTTAGACCCAATGATGTAGAATCTAAACTTATCACAAGCAAAGACCACCGCTAGCAATTCCTTCTCGATTGTGGTGTAGTTTTGTTGCACCCCATCAAGTGTTCTACTCACATGGTAGATGTCCCGAAACATCTTCTCTCGTCTTTGTCTGAGAATCACTCCTACTGCATAGTCTCTCGCATCACACATGATCTCTAACGGTTCACTCCAATCTGGTATCACCATGTAGGTGTTGATATCAAAGCTTTCTTGATCAACTCAAAAGCTTCCTCACAATGCTCATCAAACACAAATGGAGTATCTTTCTCAAGTAAGTTACAAAGGTGTTTTTCAAGTTTTGAAAAGTCCTTTATAAATCTTCTATAAAACCTCGCATGCCCCAAGAAACTCCTTATGTCCTTAACACTCTTCGGATGTGGAAGCTTCTCAATAGTACCAATCTTTGCCTTGTCTACCTCAAGACCCTTAAACGAAATCCGGTGTCCAAGAACAATCCCCTCATGCACCATGAAGTGACACTTTTCCCAATTAAGCACAAGATCCGTTTCTTCACACCTCTTCAACACAAGGGAGAGGTTATGTAAGCAATGATCAAATGAGGACCCAAAACCTGAAAAATCATCCATGAAGATCTTCATGATGTCCTCCACCAAATTCGCAAATATAGCCATCATGCACCTTTGAAAAGTCATCGGTGCATTACATAATCCAAACGGCATGTGTCGAAAACCATAAGTACAATACTGGCAAGTGAATGTTGTCTTCTCTTGATCCTCCGGGGTGATGGCTATCTAATTATACCCCGAATACCCGTCCAAAAAACAATAGTAATGGAAGCTCGCCAACCAATCTAACATCTGATCAATAAAAGGAAGGGGAAAGTGATCCTTCCTTGTGGCCTTGTTGAGCTTCCGGTAATCTATGCATACTCTCCAACCCGTCACTGTTCTCGTCAAAATCAGCTCATTCTTATCATTCATCACTACGGCCATACCACCTTTCTTGGGTACTACGTGAACCGAACTATCTGAAATGGCATATACGATTCCCGCCTTAAGCCACTTTACTATTTCAGCTTTTACAACCTCCTTCATGGGTGGATTTAGCCTTCGTTGATGCTCAATTGAGGGCTTGTAAGATTCCTCCATCAAGATCTCAAGCATAAAAATGGAGGGACTTATCCCCTTAATGTTAGCTATGGACCACCCGAGGGCGGACTTGTACTCTCTCAAGATGCGTAATAGCTTATCTTCCTCTACACTTGATAAGGCCGAAGATATGATGACCGACAAAGTAGACTTCTCACCCAAAAATGCATAACGAAGGTGTTCCGGTAAATGCTTCAACTCCGATGAAGGCTCTAATGACTTGGATGGCGAAGAAGCGTCAATATCTTCTACTTTGTTGATTGTACTCGTAGGATTTTTAGCCTCAAGAGCTAAGGCATAGTTCTAGACTTCATCATGAGAGGCCTCATCTCTATATACCGAACTTACAAGACACTCCTCTGAAGGATCTCCCGGTGTAGCCTCACCATGTACCTCAGTCACACATGCATCAACCACGTCTGCTACATCAATCCGATGACATGTATTCCCCTCATATGGGAATTTAAGGGTATTGTATATGTTAAACATCACTTCTTCGTTATTTACTCTCATGGTAAGCTCACCACGTTGTACATCGATCAAAGCACTCCCAGTTGCTAAGAATGGCCGCCCAAGTATATGAAGAATATCACCATATTCCTTCATATCCAAAACAACGAAGTCCACCTGGAAGATGAACTTGTCCACCTTCACTAGCATGTCCTCAATGATACCCCAAGGGTATGTAAGTGATCGATCCACTAGTTGCAAGGATATTGTAGTTGGCCTCACCTCGCCAAGCCCTAATTTTTTGAAAATTGACAAAGGCATCAAGTTAATACTAGCACCCAAATCTCATAAAGTTTTATTAAAATACAAGGAACCAATGGTGCAAGGTATAGTGAAACTCCCTGGATCTTTTAGCTTTTGAGGTAGCTTCTTTTGTAGTATAACACTACATTCTTCAGTAAGTTTCACCGTCTCATAGTCCTCTAGCTTCCTTTTCTTTGTCATCACATCCTTCATGAACTTGAAGTAGTTCGGCATTTTCTCCAACGCATCTGCAAAAGGGATGTTAATGTGATTTTTTATAAACATTCCAAGAACTTGGCGAATTGCTCGTCAACTTTTTCTTTTGAAATCGCTAAGGGAAAGGAATAGAAGTTCTGAGTTTAGGAGGGTTATCCGTGAATATGATAGAACCAAGCCGGTATGGCCTCTCATGTGGCTTCTCCCCCTCTGACGACTCTTTGTCCTTCTCTTTACTCAGCTCAGACTTAATGCATGGCTCCTCATGTTCTTCAATGGGTGGTGATGGTGTGGCTTGGCATTGCTCTTTCAGGTTTACCTCAGTATTGCTAGGTAGTGACCCCCTTTGTTGGGTACTCATCTGTGCTACTAACTGCCCCACTTGCACCTCTAAATTCTTGATGGAAGTCCTTGTCTCCGTTATGAAAGTACTCATCAACTCATCACTAGTAGGCTTCTTATCTTGTGCTTGAGTGTAGATACCCGGTGGAGGTTGTAAGGTATTCCTTGTATTGGCATAGGAGAAATTCTTATGATTACAAACACCCGGGTGGTATTGATTTGGCACACCTTGATTATTTCTATAATTGCACCCCGGGTAGTTGATGTATTGTATTTGCTCCTCCAATGTTTCGTTGCCTGAATAGCCCAAATTCAACGTTGCCACTTTCTCAATAGATGGTTGTGCACTTTGAGTAGTAAGTGCAGTAAGTTGATGCGAGAGGCTTGAAATTTGTGCCGAAAGGGATGTGATAGGATCTACTTCATGTAACCCGGCTACCTTCTTCACCATAGATCTTGCCCCTGGATCTTCATAGGTATTGGTAGCCATATCCTCCAACAAGCTAAATGCCTCAAGAGTAGTCTTGGACAACAATGAACCGTCGACCGCCACGTCTACTAGAGTCCTTGTAGAAAACGTCATCCCATTGTAGAAAAGTTGAAGTTGTAACCAATCTTGAAACCCATGTTGAGGACATTTTCTCAACAACTCTTTGAATCTCTCCCAAGAGTCATATAGAAACTCTGACTCTTGTTGCTTGAATTGGCCAACCTCAGCTCGTAGTTGGGCGGTCTTGGCGGGAGGAAAAAACTTATGTAGAAACTTGTATACCATGTCGTCGCATGTTACTATACTATTTGGTTGCAAGGATTGTAACCATGCCCTTGCTTTGTCCCAAAGTGAGAACAAGAACAACCTCAGTCTAATGGTGTCCTCCGAAATGCCATTCATCTTCACATTGTCACACATCTCCAAAAAAGTGGTGATGTGGATAGTTGGATCTTCCATAGGGGAACCTCTAAATTGGTGATGTTGGACCATCGAGATCAAAATTGGCTTCAACTCAAAGTTGTTCGCATTTATGTGAGTGCGAACAATGCTCGAGTAGTTGTCATTGATAACCAATTTGAAATAATCCCTCAGCGTCAACTGATTTAGATTTTCTGCCATTGTTTCAGCGCCTCTTCTTCTCTCTTGCCTCAGTTTTCCAAGAGTACGTTCAATCTCGGGATCAAACGGTAGTACTTCAAAACTTCTTTCCCTTTGCATAAACTCTTCGAATCCTGTAACATAGAAACTAAAAGGAAAATCAAAGAACAACATTAAAATTAAAGCTAAATAACACGATATTAGTGCAAACTAATAAATATCTCTGGCAGCGGCGCCAAAAACTTGTTGCACGCAAACCGCAAGTGAACGGTTGCCAAGTTATAATATATTCCGATGAAAAATCAGATATCATCCTCAGGGATATTTACTACACTATCTACTGCGTTTTAGCCCTAATTTTATCTAGAAAATCAAAATCAAATAATTGAATGATTAAAATAGAAATTAAACTAATTAATTAATAACTAACAATGCAATGTAAATCAAATAGTAAATCAATTTGAGATTAAACTAGAGGTTCGATTTCACCTCACTCTCAACTATGTCTAGATATGTGTATTATTATTAAATCAATTCTTTAGCTTATAAGTCAAAATTCCTAACGTTTTTAATTCTCTCTTTTGAAGTAGAACTAGAGCATATTATCGTTGTATTGATTTAACTCTTTCGATGAAAACCTAACACAACGGTAATTTATTAAGATCTATGATTTCCACTTAATAACTTCAAAGGTTCTCGATCTCCTTTTGAGTCTCACGATAAGCTAGGTTATACTCTCCAGATTCCAACTCAAGATACCCTCTTTTGGAGCATCTACATCGAATCTAGGATCATTCAATCCTTGATCAGGGGATCGAAAGCTTTATGCACAGAAAATTATAAATAAAGTAAAAGAATTCATTAATAACAATTAAATAATAAAAGCTAAGAAATAGTCTCGAGTTTGGATCAATCTACACCTCTAGAAAGAGGTTTAGTTCATAACTAAAGAAATAAAAACGATAGCTAATGGTTCAAACATGAATCGGAACAAAAGAAAACTAACTAGAATTGGTGTAGGGATTTTTAATAATTTGCAATACGAATCTTCTTCTCCACTTTTCTTCCAACCGTCAAACCTTTGTTTTCCTCTCTATATTCCAATGTGTTCTTCCCGAAAAACCCTTCACTTTGATATATAATATGCCCTTTTTCGTCGTGTGTAAAATAATTAGAAAGTCCTCTGAATTACGAGTTGCTAAAACTGCAACTAAAACCACCTTCAGCATCGCGGGATGCGCCGCGACGCTCAGAACCTACACTGCTATGTGATTTTATGGACTTAGCCGAATTTCCACTCCTTTTTGCCTTCTTTCTTATGGACTTGGCCAATTTTCTTCTACTTCTTCACTTAGGTTCTTCAAGAAACATCATCTAGGCTTCTCATATGTTGTGTTCATCATTCACGCTTACTTCCACACATCTAAATACCTACAAAACAAATTAAAACAAGTAATTAACACACTAAAACGTAAATTGATCCAACAAGTAAATTAACAAACCAAAATAATGCCTAAAAGCCAACTAATTCCTAAACTATCAAATGCATCAAAACTAGCATAAAGACGCTAAACTAATGTATAAAATGTCCTAAAACATACTCTAAAACCTATCTAAATATGCAACTATCACCAGTGGAGAGTCTTTAAGAGAGAGAGTCTCAAAAAAGAGATAGAGAGTGTGCCCAAGGAGGAGGGAAGGAGATGAGAAGTTTTGTGCGTGAAATGAGGATGAGGAGGCCCCCTTTTATAGAAAAGAGGGGCGCCCGAACATTCGGGCACCACCCGAATTTTTTTTTTTTTAGTTTTTGTGTAAATCAGGGGTATTACACTTTACCCCCCTTAAAAGAATTTCGCCCTCGAAATTTCAGCCCATGTAGTCATGATTGCTTCCTTCATGAGATTCACTGCCTTGGTCATCTTCCATTAGATCAGGGTAGTGCTGGTAAGGTCCCTGAATTATACTATGGCCTGTGGAATCCTCGACATCATCCCTCAATGGAGAGCAAATGGAATCAGATTCCTCTGCAGAAGATTGCGACATTTGCTTGACAGATAGTGGTGTAGGGCAGTGCGAGTTGTTTCATTTCAAGGGAGGTAGATTGAGTGATGGAATGCTTTTACGTGTTGTTGCCCGAGTTCGCCCACCTGGTAGTTTTGGTAGGAGATCCTACCAAGACGAGGAGCCTACATTGTTTCGGGCAATTTCATTATGATATAACCATATACGTTCTGGTGAAGGGGTTCCCAAGTCGCTGAGGCGAGGGAGTTGGTGATGTATAGAAGTTGTGGGTTGCTTCTGGACTTGAAGGGCTTCCCCGTGGTTGCCAAGCAGGCCATGGTGTATATGGTTTTTTACTCATGTTTGTGCTATTAGCAGACATCTGCATTTTGTGTAATGAGATTAGATGTTGACACAATTATAGTTTTACAAGAATAATTTCTGTGACGCCCCGAAAATTATTTCATCTAGCCCATAACCCAATTGCATTTTGCCCAAACTCTATGTGTTGCCTTGATATGTTTGGTGTTTGTTTGATGGTTGTTTAATGTTGTATAGTTGATGCTTGATAATGTATATAAATATGTGTATCATAAATTGTATATGAGTCATGTTAAATTAAAGTATAATGCATATGTTATTATTTATGCATGGGCCCATTAAACCATGAATTGATATGAGTTAGGATTGATTGAATAAAAAGATAAATGAGAATGAAAATTTGGTGTATTAAATGGATTGAACATTTAAAATACATGGAAGCATGAGATTGGTTAAAGTACATGTGGTTGGTATGGGTAGTATGAGACAAGTGGTTGGTATGTGAAGGTTGGTGCATGAAAGTGGACAAGTGTCCCATGCCCACTTCTCTAATCCAAGAATGTGCTAGAAAGTGAGGTGAATGGAGGAGAGAATCCAAGAATGTGCTAGAAAATGAGGTGAGTGGAGGAGAGAATCCAAGAATGTGCTAGAAAGTGAGGTGAGTGGAGGAGGGAATCAAGGAACTGCTAGAAAGAGGTGAGTGGAGAGAGAGGAAAAAAAGAAGAGAAAGAAAAGAAGAGAAAGGAAAGAAGAAGAGAAAGAAGGAGGGAGTTGCAGGAGGAAGATCTCTGCGATATTTGCATCAAAGAGCTGGATCTTTGGGATATAAGGTCCGATTGAGCTCAAATTTTGTCAGCAAGTTCGTAGCTTATGGTTATTCATTCTAGCCGGTGGAGATCTTGATCAGAGGTTTCGTCTAAGAGATCTAGCCACTCAAACAAGGCTGGTCGGAAAGTCTGGATTTCTCGCACCATTTCGCTCAAACTTATAGATCTCCTTAATCTACCGTTAGATGGATATAAATTTTGGGTACGTAGTGTACAACTGATATTTCTGCATTCAGAACGGTGGCGATCTTGAGTAGAGGTTTTTCCTGAGAGATCTAACCTCTGAAACAAAGCTAGTCGGAAAGTCTGGATTTCTCATACCGTTTTGGTCAAACTTGTAGATCTCCTCAATCTACCGTTGGATGGATATCAAATTTGGGTATGTAGTTTACAACTGATAGTTAT
Source organism: Paratinospora sagittata (assembly GCA_035771175.1). Taxonomy (NCBI): domain Eukaryota; kingdom Viridiplantae; phylum Streptophyta; class Magnoliopsida; order Ranunculales; family Menispermaceae; genus Paratinospora; species Paratinospora sagittata. The sequence continues at coordinate 25,311,411 of CM069598.1, read as the reverse complement.
GTATTCTGAACGGTGGAGATGTTTATTTGTTTAGTATTTTGTGTGATATAGTCGTCTGAGTTTGAGTATTTGCAGCAGGAAAGGAGAAATTGTCTGATTAGAGACTTGTTCATCAAAGAAACTTATCTTTTTGGTCCACCGTTGGATTGGGCTGATAGTTGGACAGAAGGTTTGTTTCTTCACATACTTCAATCTGTATGGTTGATTTTTGTGATTACATATTTCTGTTAGTAGATTGATACATCTGAACAGAATACAAAATGAAGAATTTGTAGGGTTGCTTGTATTAGACCTAAATTGAGAATATGAACTTAGACCTTTCCAAATAGCTTGCATATCAACTATGTTGACCTAGTTGTCATTGTTGATGAAACCATGATGCAAAATCAGTGATATACATGGCTGAACATGGTGACCTAGTATAAATCGACAATATGGCCTAAGTATGGAAAATTTCATATTTTAGGGCTTTTGATGCTTTTGGCCTAGAATCATTGAATTGATACAACGTATGTTTAATTAAGCATGATTAGGGTTGATTATGCTACTGATTTGGTGGTTGTGACCATATCATGGGTTAGGCCTACTTGAGATCAAGTGACCCAATTTGGGCATGTTTATGCCTAAAGGAATTGAAAATCAGTATTTTTGATTAATAGAATGGTTTATGTATGAGAACTATGCATTAGAGGCCTAAGTCATGTGATTTGAGTTCAATGATGGGATTCGATGGGATTTAGGCTTATTGTTTATATGTGGGCTGATTTAGGGTTGATGTGTAATGTCTATGTGATTGAGCATAGAAATTGATGTATGGAAGGATATTGATGTATGTTTCAGGATCTTGATTGGGTTGATTCGGTTTGGTGGTCGTGTGTGGTTAAATACTCTAGCGAGGCTTGGTTGTGAGTAGACTTCATTTATGATTATATCTTTTATGTCATCATATCACTTATATATTGTATGTTGAAAGCATGAATGTGTTCTAATGTTTTGAATGATGCATTGATTTGAGAAAACCTTATGACTTTGGTTGGACCCATCTATCTGGCTAATAGGGGGACTTAACCTTGTCATAGGAGGGTTTTAGGAAAGGAAGAGATTGGGGTCAACGGTACGGTGAAATAGACGTGCACTAGTTACCCAAAATAAACATGATTGGGATCAACGGTACGGTGAAATAGACGTGCACTAGTAACCCAATGCATGTGGAACGTGGATCCAAATTGATAAGCTTTTACTTGCATCGAACTTATTATAAATGCTTGATATCTATATGTTATGAGCTTTTAATCATGCTACACATTGACATGCATACATGATATTTATTGATGAGTATTGATAGCATATTTGAATTCTATTCACTGGGCACCGTTGGCTCATCCTCATTTTCCTCTTTCAGGCCCTTCTGTCCCGAATAAGGGCAAAGGAGTAGTTATATCTTGAGGGCCTTGCCTGCGAGAGAATCCAAAGCCTCGATGTGAGTTGAGAGGCATTTTGATTGAACTGTGTTTTAAATTATGAAGTATTATATTTTGGATTATGTAATTATAACACTTACCACATTATAGTATGGGTGAGTTGGGACTTGTTAGATAGACCATGTGGGCATATGACGGTTTTTATTTGTACCCACAATTTTGGACTTTATGTGTATGTCAATTTTAATGAACTGTAGGGATTATGATTTTATTTATGGTTCATTTTTATGGATTATCTCTTGTCTTGGATGATTAATACGGTGGGTAGTTTTGTTTAGTACCTTTTGATATTATGTCGTTGTTTGAGATAAGGCTCGTAGGGTCTCAACCACCTCACGGGAGTTGATGAGTGGTCGGAGATGCCTACGCCGGGCGTCCCGCCCCGGCATTCCGCACGCCATTCCTTGTGGGGTTGGTGGTCCGGGGCGCGGGGTCGCCACAGTTGGTATCAGAGCCTGATTTTACTAGGTTTGGTCTATGTATTGGACTTAGATGACTTTGACCTAGGTATTGGGTGAGAGATTTAGGTGATTAAAAAGCTTAAAGGAACTAACTTAAAAGCCTTACTATCATATTTTCTGTGTGTATTATATGATTTGGGTAGTTATGAGGCGGGCACTAGTGGGGCCGAGGCTAGTGGAGCTGCAAGAGTAGCAGGACCGCAAATGGCTGTACCTCCGCCTATGCCTGCTCCTAATGTTGTGGAGAACCCCACTGATTGGCGGATCAGACTGCTAGAGAAGTTCATGAAGCTAAAGCCTAAGGAATTCACTGGTGGGGTTGACTTGAAGAAGGCCGAAGATTGGCTGAAGAATGTCGAGAAGATCAGTCGCACCTTAGAGCTTGATGAGGAGTCTCAGGTCCTATGTGCTGCTCACACACTGGAGAGTGATGCAGAAGACTGGTGGCTTTCAGTGTTGGATACACAGGGGGCAGTGAAGAGTTGGGACACCTTCAAACGGTTGTTCTTACAGGCTTACATTCCAGAGACTGAGAGACAGGCTAAGCAACTCGAGTTTTTGAATCTCGCACAGGGCACTATGTCAGTCAGGGAGTACGAGCTCAGATTTAGGCAGCTCGCAGTTTATGCTCCTGGGTTAGTTCAGACGCCGAGTGACAAGATTATGAGGTTTTCTTTGAACCTAAGGCCTGCGATCCGACAGGCCTTGTCTGTGACGAAGATGACTGATTTTACCACAGTGGTCCAGAGGGCCAAACAGTATGAGTTGGCTGAGCGGGTTGATGGTATGTCTACACGAGCAGCTCCAGGTGAACCGACTTCACAAGCAGAGTCTGGGGGACAGTTCCAAACTCCGTGAAAGAAAGGAAGATGGGAAAGGAATAGAAAGTTTTATGGAAGAGCACAGTCTGATGGTGCTCAGAGTAAGGCATCCCAGGTTCAGATTGGTATGATGGCCTCACCAATGATTTCCTCTCCTGTCCCTATTCCTACTCAGGCACCGAGTGCACCAAGACCCCCATTCCCACAGAATGCTGGCCGAGGCAGAGGTAGAGGCCGAGGAAGCTATGTGACGACATCTCAGAATGGATCATCTGCGCCCAGGGCTCCGTTCTTATGTTATCAATGTGGGCAGGCTGGGCATAGGAAGTTAGAGTGTCCAAATTTTCAGAGAGCTCAGGGATTTGTGCAGCAGTCCAGTGCCAGAGAGACAGCGAAGGCAGCTACTGAGCCAGACCCGACAGCATCCAGGACTTTGGTGGAAGGTACTTTTATTATTTGTGGTACTTCTATGCATGTATTATTTGATGCTGGGTCTACATTATCATTCATATCTGGACGTATGGTAGATAGTTTGTATTTGACTCCCATTAGGGCTAGTACATGGTTAGTGGTGAGTACTGTAGCTGGGGAGAAGATCTACCTGAACATGATCTGTAGCCAATGTGTGGTTCAGATTGGTGATGTTGACATGCCTATTGACTTTCGAGTCCTAGAGTTTTTAGAGTTTGATGCAATTCTAGGGATGGATTGGCTCGCGGCTTATCATGCAGTTGTCGACTGTTTCGCGAAGAGAATCATTTTTCAGATCCCCGGACACCCAGTGTTTACACTACAGGGTAGAGCTTCAGACCAGACAGTCACAAGGGGTAGATTTGTGACTGATGGAGATAGAGAGATTTTGGCTGGGTTAGTGCCTGATGAGGAAGAGACTAGTGAGGTGATACTGGAGGATATTGCCATTGTTAGGGACTTTCCAGATGTGTTCCCTACGGATCTTCCAGGATTACCACCGAAGCGAGAGATCAATTTCATTGTTGAACTAGTCCCTGGCACGAAGCCTATCTCCATGGCACCATATAGAATGGCGCCAGCCGAGTTGAGAGAGTTGCAGAAACAGCTCGAGGAGTTATTGGCTAAGGGCTTTATTTGCCCGAGCGTGTCACCCTGGGGAGCTCCAGTTCTTTTTGTGAAAAAGAAAGATGGGAGCTTGCTGTTGTGCATCGACTATCGCCAATTGAACAGGGTGGCCATCAAGAAAAAATATCCTCTCCCAAGGATTGATGACTTGTTTGATCAGTTAAGGGGAGCGAAGTATTTTTCGAAGATTGATTTGCGCTCTGGGTATCATCAGCTGAGGATCAGGGAGGAGGATGTGCCTAAGACAGCATTCAGAACCCGCTATGGACATTATGAGTTCCTTGTGATGCCATTTGGTGTGACTAATGCACCGGCGATGTTCATGGACCTGATGCAGAGGGTCTTTAGGCAGTATCTGGATAAGTTTGTCATCGTCTTCATTGATGACATATTGGTGTATTCCAAGACTCAGGCTGAGCATGAAGAACACCTTAGAGTGACCTTGCAAACTCTGAAAGAGCATAGGCTATATGCAAAGCTGAGCAAGTGCGAGTTTTGGATCACCGAAGTGAAGTTCTTAGGTCATGTGGTGAGTTCTGAGGGGATTTCAGTTGATCCGTCTAAGGTTGAAGCCATTATCAGTTGGCCTAGGCCTACCACAGTGACCGAGATCAGAAGCTTTCTTGGGTTAGCTGGTTACTATAGGAGATTCGTTCAGGGATTCTCCAAGATAGCTACGCCTATGACTAGGCTCACCCAGAAAGATGTGTCCTTTGTATGGACCGAGGAGTGTGAGAATGCCTTTTTAGAGCTGAAGAAAAGATTGACATCTACGCCAGTGTTGATTTTGCCAGAGCCTGATCAGGAGTTGGTTATCTATACTAATGCCTCTCGTATTGGCTTGGGTTGCGTGTTGATGCAGAAGGATAGGGTCATTGCTTATGCATCGAGGCAGTTGAAGGTGCATGAAAAGAACTACCTTGTTCATGACTTAGAACTGGCCGCAGTGGTTTTTGCTTTGAAGATTTGGAGGCATTATCTCTATGGTGAGAGATTCACTTTGTATTCTGACCATAAGAACCTCAAGTACTTGTTCTCTCAGAAGGAATTGAACAAGAGGCAGAGAAGGTGGTTAGAGCTCCTCAAAGACTATGATTTTACATTGGAATACCACCCAGGTAAAGCCAATGTAGTGGCTGATGCGTTGAGCAGGAAGCGGGTAGAGACAGTTATGGTAGCACACCAGATGTCTCATGAGTGGAGACTACTTGAGGCGGCTACGGTTATGAGTATATGTGCTACCCCTTCAGATCAGATTGTGATATGTGCTCAAATGAGAGCTCAGCCTACACAAGTCCAGGAGGTAATTGACCAACAAAGACTTGACGTTGATCATGGGATGTACAAGTCTTGGGCTGAGAGCAGTGATTTTACTGATTGGCACTTGTCATCTGATGGTGCCTTGAGATTTAGGGGACGTTTATGGGTTCCCGCAGATCCACGACTCAGACAGAGTGTTCTCCAAGAGGCTCACAGATCTCATTATGCTATTCATCCTGGCGGAACCAAGATGTATCATGATATGAAAAGAATCTATTGGTGGCCCGACATGTAAAGAGAGATAGCGCAGTTCATTCAGAGGTGTGAGATCTGTCAAAGAGTCAAAGCCGAGCATCAGAGGCCTGGAGGGCAGATGCAACCGCTTGCCATTCCTGAGTGGAAATGGGAGCACGTCACTATGGACTTTGTTGTGGGATTACCCAACACCCCAAGGAGACATAATGCTGTTTGGGTTATTATTGATCGCTTGACCAAGTCCGCTCACTTTCTACCGGTGAACACTAGGGATTCTATGGACAAGCTGAGCAGACTCTATATGCGGGAGATAGTCAGATTACATGGAGTACCAGTTTCGATTATGTCAGATAGGGATCCGAGGTTTACATCGGTATTCTGGCAGGGGTTGCAGAGGCAGCTCGACACTAGACTAGATCTCAGTACCGCTTTTTACTCCCAGACGGATGGCCAATCTGAGAGGTTGATATCGATTTTAGAGGATATGCTTCGAGCTTGTGTCCTTGAGTCCAGTGGTAACTGGGAGGAGTACATACATCTGTGTGAGTTCGCGTACAACAACAGCTATCAGTCCAGTATTGGCATGGTTCCTTTTGAGGCATTGTATGGTCGACCATGTAAATCTCCGATCTGTTGGACGAAGGTAGGGGATGTTGCGGTGATGGGACCAAAGTTTGTACAAGAACACACAGAGAAGATTAAGAGGATCAAGCATAATATGAAAGTAGCCCAAGAAAGGCAGAAGAGTTACACTGATGCCAAGCGGAAGACCGTAGAGTTCGAGGTGGGTGACCAAGTTTTATTGAAGGTCTCACCTCAGAAGGGCCAAACTAGATTTGGGATAAAAGGCAAGCTCGCTCCGAGATTTATTGGGCCGTTTGAGGTTTTAGAACGAATTGGCCCCGTCGCTTACCGATTAGCCTTGCCACCTCAGTTAGCAGCAGTCCACAATGTCTTTCATGTGTCAATGTTGAGAGTGTACAAGAGTGATTTTGATCACGTCTTGGACTGGAGGAACATTGAACTGAGGCAGGATGGGACTTATGATGAGGAACCTATTCAGATACTTGACCGAAAGGTCCAGAGGTTACGTAACCGCGAGATTCTGATGGTTAAGGTGATATGGCAGTTCCATGGTAAGGAGCAGGTTACTTGGGAGCGTGAGGACTACATGATGGAGCACTTTGCCGAGTTCATGGGCTTAGGTAATTTCTTAACCTTAAAACTTCGAGGACGAAGTTCAGTCTAAGGTGGGTGTGATGTGACGCCCCGAAAATTATTTCATCTAGCCCATAACCCAATTGCATTTTGCCCAAACTCTATGTGTTGCCTTGATATGTTTGGTGTTTGTTTGATGGTTGTTTAATGTTGTATAGTTGATGCTTGATAATGTATATAAATATGTGTATCATAAATTGTATATGAGTCATGTTAAATTAAAGTATAATGCATATGTTATTATTTATGCATGGGCCCATTAAACCATGAATTGATATGGGTTAGGATTGATTGAATAAAAAGATAAATGAGAATGAAAATTTGGTGTATTAAATGGATTGACATTTAAAATACATGGAAGCATGAGATTGGTTAAAGTACATGTGGTTGGTATGGGTAGTATGAGACCAACACATGTGAAGGTTGGTGCATGAAAGTGGACAAGTGTCCCATGCCCACTTCTCTAATCCAAGAATGTGCTAGAAAGTGAGGTGACTGGAGGAGAGAATCCAAGAATGTGCTAGAAAATGAGGTGATTGGAGGAGAGAATCCAAGAATGTGCTAGAAAGTGAGGTGAGTGGAGGAGGGAATCAAGGAACTGCTAGAAAGAGGTGAGTGGAGAGAGAGGAAAAAAAGAAGAGAAAGAAAAGAAGAGAAAGGAAAGAAGAAGAGAAAGAAGGAGGGAGTTGCAGGAGGAAGATCTCTGCGATATTTGCATCAAAGAGCTGGATCTTTGGGATATATGGTCCGATTGAGCTCAAATTTTGTCAGCAAGTTCGTAGCTTATGGTTATTCATTCTAGTCGGTGGAGATCTTGATCAGAGGTTTCGTCTAGTGTACATAGTGTACAACTGATATTTCTGCATTCTGAACGGTGGCGATCTTGATTAGAGGTTTTTCCTGAGAGATCTAACCTCTGAAACAAAGCTGGTCGGAAAGTCTGGATTTCTCAAACCGTTTCGCTCAAACTTGTAGATCTCCGCAATCTACCGTTGGATGGATATCAAATTTGGATATGTAGTTTACAACGGATACTTATGTATTCTGAACGGTGGAGATTTTATTTGTTCAGTAGTTTGTGTGATATAGTTGTCTGAGTTTGAGTATTTGCAGCAGGAAAGTAGAAATTGTCTGATTAGAGACTTGTTCATCAAAGAAACTTATCTTTTTGGTCCACCGTTGGATTTGGCTGATAGTTGGACAGAAGGTTTGTTTCTTCACATACTTCATTCTGTACGGTTGATTTTTGTGATTCCAATTTCTGTTAGTATATTGATACATCTGAACAGAATACAAAATGAAGAATTGGTAGGGTTGCTTGTATTAGACCTAAATTGAGAATATGAACTTAGACCTTTCCAAATAGCTTGCATATCAACTATGTTGACCTAGTTGTCATTGTTGATGAAACCATGATGCAAAATCAGTGATATACATGGCTGAACATGGTGACCTAGTATAAATCGACAATATGGCCTAAGTATGGAAAATTTCATATTTTAGGGCTTTTGATGCTTTTGGCCTAGAATCATTGAATTGATGCAACTTATGTTTAATTAAGCATGATTAGGGTTGATTATGCTACTGATTTGGTGGTTGTGACCATATCATGGGTTAGGCCTACTTGAGATCAAGTGACCCAATTTGGGCATGTTTATGCCTAAAGGAATTGAAAATCAGTATTTTTGAATAATAGAATGGTTTATGTATGAGAACTATGCATTAGAGGCCTAAGTAATGTGATTTGAGTTCAACGATGGGATTAGATGGGATTTAGGCTTATTGTTTATATGTGGGCTGATTTAGGGTTGATGTGTAATGTCTATGTGATTGAGCATAGAAATTGATGTATGGAAGGATATTGATGTATGTTTCAGGATCTTGATTGGGTTGATTCGGTTTGGTGGTCGTGTGTGGTTAAATACTCTCGCGAGGCTTGGTTGTGAGTAGACTTCATTTATGATTATATCTTTTATGTCATCATATCACTTATATATTGTATGTTGAAAGCATGAATGTGTTCTAATGTTTTGAATGATGCATTGATTTGAGAAAACCTTATGACTTTGGTTGGACCCATCTATCTGGCTAATAGGGGGACTTAACCTTGTCATAGGAGGGTTTTAGGAAAGGAAGAGATTGGGGTCAACGGTACGGTGAAATAGACGTGCACTAGTAACCCAAAATAAACATGATTGGGATCAACGGTACGGTGAAATAGACGTGCACTAGTAACCCAATGCATGTGGAACGTGGATCCAAATTGATAAGCTTTTACTTGCATCGAACTTATTATAAATGCTTGATATCTATATGTTATGAGCTTTTAATCATGCTACACATTGACATGCATACATGATATTTATTGATGAGTATTGATAGCATATTTGAATTCTATTCACTGGGCACCGTTGGCTCATCCTCATTTTCCTCTTTCAGGCCCTTCTGTCCCGAATAAGGGCAAAGGAGTAGTTATATCTTGAGGGCCTTGCCTGCCAGAGAATCCAAAGCCTCGATGTGAGTTGAGAGGCATTTTGATTGAACTGTGTTTTAAATTATGAAGTATTATATTTTGGATTATGTAATTATAACACTTACCACATTATAGTATGGGTGAGTTGGGACTTGTTAGATAGACCATGTGGGCATATGACGGTTTTTATTTGTACCCACAATTTTGGACTTTATGTGTATGTCAATTTTAATGAACTGTAGGGATTATGATTTTATTTATGGTTCATTTTTATGGATTATCTCTTGTCTTGGATGATTAATACGGTGGGTAGTTTTGTTTAGTACCTTTTGATATTATGTCGTTGTTTGAGATAAGGCTCGTAGGGTCTCAACCACCTCACGGGAGTTGATGAGTGGTCGGAGATGCCTACGCCGGGCGTCCCGCCCCGGCATTCCGCACGCCATTCCTTGTGGGGTTGGTGGTCCGGGGCGCGGGGTCGCCACAGTATACATAAGGCCTTTTTGTCACACCCTGGGTTGCACAGCGTGTCCCCTACCCAGGTGCGGGCGCACCCCCTCGGGGCGAACGCCTAGCCATAGTACCACATAATATTGTCCTATCGCCATGTAGCAACCCAACCGCAGCTGGTCTACATCGAAACGATTATTTGTCCCTACTATTCACTCATGAATAGTAAAGGGCCTCCCCAGAATCGAACTCGAGACCTCCCTTAAGGAGTCTAATTTCGCATTCTGAGTAACCACTGAGCCAATGGTTCAGTGGCTACTCAGAATGCGAAATTAGACTCCTTAAGGGAAGTCTCGAGTTCGATTCTGGGGACCGCAGCTGGTCTACATCGAAACGATTATTTGTCCCTACTATTCACTCATGAATAGTAAAGGGCCTCCCCAGAATCGAACTCGAGACCTCCCTTAAGGAGTCTAATTTCGCATTCTGAGTAACCACTGAGCCAATGGTTCAGTGGCTACTCAGAATGCGAAATTAGACTCCTTAAGGGAAGTCTCGAGTTCGATTCTGGGGAGGCCCTTTACTATTTATGAGTGAATAGTAGGGACAAATAATCGTTTCGATGTAGACCAGCTGCGGTTGGGTTGCTACATGGCGATAGGACAATATTATGTGGTACTATGGCTAGGCGTTCGCCCCGAGGGGGTGCGCCCGCACCTGGGTAGGGGGCACGCTGTGCAACCCAGGGTGTGACAATTTCATTGATAAGTGAAAAGTACAATATATTACAACATCAATTATTGTTGGAACAATTCGGGGTATCTTTGTTTGATTTTATCTTCAAGTTCCCAAGTTGCTTGCTCTATTTCGTAGTGATCCCAAAGCACTTTTACAAGTGGAATACTACGTCATCTAAATTCTTGAATTTTCCTATTCAGAATTTTGTATCGCTCTCTCCTGATATTTGTTTCCTCCTTCACGATATGCGAAGGATCAGGACGATACTTTTGAAGCATGGATACATAGAAAACGTCATGAACTTTGGACATGGATGAAGGAAGGGATAGTCGATAGGCTAGTTAGCCAATGCGTTCGATGATCCTAAATGGACCTATATATCTTGGAAAGAGCTTTCCCTTGATCCCAAAGCGTTTGATACCTCTTGTAGGCTGAACTTTTAAGAAAACATAGTCTTTCTTCTCAAACTCTAGAGGTTGTCTCCATTTTTCGGTGTAACTCTTTTGTCGACTCTGTGCCACACGAAGTCACTCCTTGACTAATATGATCTTCTCATAAGTGTCTTGAACTAGTTCTGGCCCCAATTGCGGTCGATCTGCCATGTCTAACCAGCATACCAGAGATCTACAAGGGCGACCATAGAGAGCCTCGTATGATGCCTTGCCAATACTGGATTGGTTGTTGTTGTTGTATGCAAATTCAGCCAAATGTAAGTGTTTAGCCCATCCGTCGTGAAAGTCTAGTATACAACATCGTAACATGTCCTCAAAAATCTGGGTCAAACGCTCTGACTGCCCGTCGGTCTGTGGGTGAAAAGTTGTGCTCATGGTAATCTCGAAGCTTATTCTACTCTAGAACCTTTGCCAAAATTTTGATGTGAATCGAGGGTCTCGATCAAAGACGATCGTGAGTGGTATGCCATGGAGGCATACAATCTCTTTTTCATACAATTTGGCTAGCTTGGCGAGGTTATCCGAGAACATTATTGGTAAAAAGTGTGCAGACTTTGTAAGTTTGTCAATGATAACCAAAATTGCATCTTGCCCTTTATTATTTTGAGGCAAGGCAGTAACAAAGTCCTTTGCTATGTTCTCCCACTTCCATTCTCCAATAGGTAAAGGTTGGAGAAGGCAGGAAGGAAGTCTGTGTTCCGCCTTTACTTGTTGGCAAACGAGACATCGAGCAACAAATTTTGCAATAGCCTTCTTCATTCCAGAGAACCAAAATTGTCGCTTGACATCCTTGTACATTTTGTCTGTCCCAGGATGCATAGCGAACCTCTAGCAATGCATTTCAGTGAGCACTTCTTTTCAAACTTCAGGGTTGTTCGGTAGGCACAGGCGTTTTTTGTAGAAAACCGTCCCATCATCAGAGATCGACCAGTAGGGAAAGTCCTGTCCGCTAAGGATGAGTCCTCTTTTCTCCATTAACAGGAGGTCGTTGGCTTGGGCCACTGAGATATTTCGAATAAGCTCGGAGTTTGCAGTTAATTGGGATAGTTGTGATCTTCCTCCCTCCTCAATAAGTTGTAAGTTGTAATTCTCCATCTTCGTAGCCAACTTCCCCATTTCGAAGTTGATGGTACACACAACCAAATATGACTTTCTACTCAAGGCATCAGCCACAACGTTGGCTTCTTCCGGATGATATTGGAGTTAAAAGTCATAGTCTTCCAAAAATTTCAACCATATTCTTTTGTGTAGGTTTAGGTCTCTCTGAGTGTAGATGTACTTTAGGCTTTTGTGATCTGAGAAGACCTCGAGGCTCACCTTATAGGTAGTGGCGCCATAACTTCAGTGCTGATATGACAGCTGCAAGTTTCAAGTCGTGCGTCGGGTAATTACCTTCATGGATCTTTAGATGTCTAGAAGCATATGCAACAACTTGGCCATCTTGCATTATTACTACGCCTTAGCCTTGGAGAGAGGTGTCGGTGTATAATGAAAATCCAACTTTATTTCTTGGAGTGATTAATATTGTTGATGTCATGGGACACTTTTTCAATTCCTGAAATGGCGATTCACAGGCCGCATTCCAGATGAATCGTATGTCTTTCTGAGTGAGTTTGGTTATAGGTTCAACAATCTTGGAAAAGTCCTTAATGAAGCATCTGTAGTAGCCAACCAAATCGAGAAAAATCTGAATTTGAGTAACAGTGGTAGGTTGCTTCCAGTTTAATACCGCTTCAACTTTTGAATGATCTACTTCGATGTCATTGCCTGAAACTACATGACCTGGGAATTGAACTTTCTTTGCCCAAAATTTGCACTTACTCAACTTTGCATATAGTTGGTGGTGTCTTAAGGTCTGGATGACAATCCTCAGGTGCGTCTCACACGAATCGATCTAAATATGGTGTGAAGATACGATTCATCAGATCCATGAATGTTGCAGGTGCGTTAGTTAGACCGAATGACATGACCAAGAACTCGTAATGACCTTACCAAGTTCTGAAAGCTATTTTAATGACGTCTGACTCCTTGATCCGGAGTTGATGATAGCCAGATTGTAAATCAATCTTAGAGAAGTATTTGGCATCTCTAAGTTGTTCGAACAAGTCATCAATCCTGAGCAATGAGTATCTGTTCTTGATGGTTGAGTTATTCAACTTGCGATAGTCGATGCAAAGTTGTAACGAACCATCCTTTTTCAAACGAACAGAATTGGAACGCCCCAGGGTGATGAACTTTTTCTGATGAAGCTTGTACTCTCCAATTTTTTCAGTTGTTTATTCAACTCAACCAGCTCGACATTGGACATTCTGTATGGTGGAATATAAATGGGTTTGGTTCCTTGTACCACTTTGATTCGAAGTCAAATTCCCGAACCGGGGGTAGACCAGGAAAGTCGTTTAGAAATACCATTGGGAATTCAGATATGACTTCGATGTCGTGCACATTGAGAGGGTATGGTGGTGGTGGCTCATTATCGTCACTGATGGATAGAGATCAGAGCTTTGCTTTGATGAGTGAGAGTTGAGTTGTGAATCTGTTTCCGGGTGCCTTAGATCTTGACTTTTTCTCCAGTAGGCAAGGTTATTAGGACTTGTTTCTTTAGACAATCGATCTTAGCATTTAACGGTGTCAGCCAGTTCGTGCCGAGAATGATGTCAAAGTCTTCAATGTCCATGACCAGGAGATCTGCAGGGGTTATCTGTCCTGACATTCTAAGTTCACATGGACAACATTTCTCGTTAATTTTAGTAACATGTCCTATTGGTGTTGAGACATAGATAGTGAAGGTTGGTTCAAGTTGCAAGCCTAATTGTGTTACCAATGTAGAAGAATCAAAAGAATGTGTGGATCCTGAATCAAATAATACATGTATCATTGTATTGAACAAGGAAAATGTACATTCCACCACATTATTATCATCTCGAAGATGTTGTTAGGCCACAACATAGGCTCTTCCTTGCTGCCTTTGTCCCTGGTTTTGGTGATTCTGCCTGGGCTGGGCATTTGCAGCAGGTGGGGCTTGTTGGACTGAAATTGCGGGAATTGGTTGATCCAGTTGTGGAAAGTGGAGACATAGCCTTTTTACATGGCCATGTTGGCCGCAATTGAAACAAGTCAACCTCTGATGATTAGGTGCTTGTTGTTGGTTCAGTTGGCCGTACTGATAGTGGTGTTGTTGGCCACCACCTCTGCTATTGCCATTTCGGCAACAGCCCCTGCCATTGCGGCCTCCTCTGTTATGATTTTGAAAACCCTGTTAGCTAGGGTTAAAATTTTGAGCCGCACGTATAGTGGCCTCTTGCTTTTGTAAGGGGGCTGGGAGGGCTGGGTTTTGATTATAATAGGGTCTCTTCTTGTTGCCTTGCTGGGCAAAATTTGTCACCCGTTTTCCTTTATTCTTTCTCTATTCTAGCTCAGTTTTCTCTTGCTCAAAGTTCATGGCCATGTTGACTAGCTCCCTGTAATTCTTGAGGTTCAAGATTGACAAGGCCTGTCGAATGTCTGGCCAAAGGCCATTATTGAATTTCTCAACCTTATCTTGCTCCGTTGAGACGGTGGAGAGAGAGAAGACTGATAGTTCTTTGAACCTGACAGCATACTCTCGAACTGTCACGCTGTCCTGGTAAAGCCTGGAAAACTCCTGGCGTCTTTGCTTCTTTACCAAGCCAGGGAAGTTGTGATGCCCCAAAAATTATTTCATCTAGCCCATTACCCAATTGCATTTTACCAAAACTCTATGTGTTTGCCTTGATATGTTTGTTTCTTTGATGGTAGTTTAATGTTTGTATATTTGATGCTTGATAATGTATATACATATGTGCATTATAAATTGTATATGGGTCGTGTTAAATTAAAGTATAATGCATGTGTTATTATTTATGCATGGGCCTATTAAACCATGAATTGATATGGGTTAGGATTGATTGAATAAAAAGATAAATGAGAATGAAAATTTCGTGTACTAAATGAATTGACATTTAAAATACATGCAAGCATGATATTGGTTAAAGTACACGTGGTTGGTATGGGTAGTATGAGACCAACACATGTCAAGTTGGTGCATGAGAATGGACAAGTGTCCCAATGTCACACCTCGCCGGGACGCGCCTAAACCGGCGGGACACTCACGGACGGGGCGCGAATGCATTATAACGATAATAACAGAGTGCGCGGAAGCATAGTTAAGTACAAGTCTGATTTCATTAAATTCAGAATATAATTGTATATGAAATAGTTAAGGGAACATTCTCCCAAAATCCCCAATGAATAATACAAGGGGTACAAAATGTGGTCCCAAAAACCTGCACCCAGTCCACCCTAATCTCCTGTGAAAATTTGGATAACAGCGGGGTGAGCAACAGGCTCAGTGGGTAAAATAGTTTGTGAATATAACAATTAATAAAGCAAACTTCATAATCTAATATCTTAAATACACATCAGAGCATCATAATCAATTCAATATGTATGTATGCATGACACCGTCTCGTAATGGTTTGATGATTGTACATCGCCTGAGTACGTACAGATGTCCCTCCCTAAAAGTAACCGGGTTCTCATTGTACTTCCCTCCTGAGGAACGATGCTCTGGATTCACGTACAGATGTCCCTCCCCAGCAGTAGCCAAGTTCTCATCGTACGTCCCACTCCAGAGAAATATAATGAATAGCGAGCATCGCTCCTAACTATTCTATAAATCATAAACCACATACGTACTTAGGTGGTGCTATGTATGATGCCAGTGCATGAACTGGTCCGGTCTTTACTTAACAATTTGACTGGATTTAGCAACGTCCAATGATCCTTATCAAGGTCGGTATCACTACGTGCAAGGTTAGGATATTCAGTATTACTCGTACAAGCTGATAGCTTTCAAATAAGACCAACCAGATCAGTCTCCAGTTGAGAGGTAAGACACGAGGTCTACTTAAATACGAATCGTCTAGAGCAGCACGCTGCCTCCCGTTCACTATTTAAAGTTACTGAAGACAAGACATAGTCTGGTTGAGCCAGATTGACTACTAATCCGGCATAACAACAGCGTAATGCTTGAATTCCAAATATACAAGCATAAATGTAACAATATGAACATTATACACAATAATGTCGTGTAAATGAATAGTAGACATAATGATAAATGAATATAAACTTTAATAAAAGTTATAAGACACGCAAACCTATGTTTCGTTCCCCACCTTCAGATAAGAACTCCTTTCAGGACTAGCATTTTTTTTCGGACAGAACCGCGCTGCACTGCACAAAGAGTCTCGAAAGAAAGTCTCAAAAGACCAAAAACTCAAAATAAGTGAAAAGGAGTAGAAAAATCACAAAGAGAGGTGATTTGGTGTGAGAAATAAGGATGGAGGAGGGTTCCTTAAATAGAGGATTTGGCGCCCGAACGTTCGAGCAGGTTGCCTGAACATTTTCTTTCTTTTTTTTAAAAAAAAAAAATTGTGCAAACCTAGGGTATTACACTCTACCCCCTTAAAAGGATTTCGCCCTTGAAATCAGTTCAAGTAGTCATGATGGTTATCTGCTTGAGATTCACTGCCGGTGTCATCGTTTGCTAGTTCGGGGTAGGGAATCTATGGTCCCTGAATGGCACTGTGGCCAGTGGAATCCTCAACATCACGAAACCATGAAGAGCAAATGGAGTCGGATTCGTCCTCAGAAGATTCCAACCTTTGCTTAACAAATGGTGGTGTAGGGCGCTGGTTACATCGTTTGACGGGAAGTAGGTTGAGCGGTGGAATGTTTTTTCGTGCGGTTGCTCGAATCCGGCCGCCTAGAAATTTTGGTAGAAGGTCCTGCCAAGATGAGGGCATGGGATTGTTTTGAACAAAATTGTTACGAAAAAGCCATGCACGCTCTAGCGATAAGGATCGCTATCTTTGTGGTGATGGAGTTGGTGATGCGAAGTAGTTTTGACTTGACTTTGATCCTGGAGGAGTTGCCACTGATTGCCAAGGAGGCCACTGCGTGTGTGCATCACTATATCCATCAATGTTATTTTCAGACATCTGCATAGTTATTCAACTGAAACGATGTATTAATATATTTGTAACCAAAGTTTTATCATTTTATTGATAAGTGAAATAATACATGTATCACATCATCAGTCATTACTAGAAAACAATTCAGGGTATTTCTGTTTAATTGTTGCTTCTAGTTCCCATGTTGCTTCCTCTACTCCATGCTGATCCAGAGCACTTTCACCAGTGGTATGCTACGTCGCCTTAGTTCTTGAGTTTTTCTATCCAAAATTTGTACAGCTCTCTCCTGATACTTATTTCCTTCCTCAACCCAAACCTCGACTAGAGGGATGATATGCGAAGGATCAGGACGATACTTTCGAAGCATGGATACATGAAAAACGTCATGAACCTTAGACATGGACAATGGAAGGGACAGACGATAAGCAAGTTTGCCAATACGTTCAATGATCTGAAATGGACCGATATACCGTGGGGAGAGCTTTCATTTGATCCCAAAGCGTTTGACACCTCTTGTGGGCTGAACTTTTAGAAAAACCAAGTCCCCCTTATCAAATTCTAGAGGCTGCCTCCGTTTGTCAGCATAGCTCTTTTGTCGACTTTTTGCAACACGAACTCGTTCCTTTACTAGTGTAATCTTCTCAGAAGTCTCTTGAACTAGTTCAGGACCCAACTGCGGTCGATCTGTCATATCTAACTAGCATACCGGAGATCTGCAAGGGCGATCATAGAGAGCCTCATACGGTGCCATGCCGATACTAGTTTGGTAGCTGTTGTTGTATGCAAACTCAGCTAAATGTAAGTACTTTGCCCATTCATCATTAAAGTCCAAAATGCAACACTGTAACATGTCTTCTAAGATTTGGATAAGACGCTCTGACTGCCCATCAGTCTGAGGGTGAAAGGTTGTGCTCATGGTGATCTTAGAGCACATTCTACTCTGGAAGCTTTGCCAAAACTTTGATGTGAATCGAGGGTCTCGATCAAAGACGATCATGAGTGGTATGCCATGGAGAAGTACGATCTCTCTTTCATATAGTTCGGCAAGTTTGGCGGGGTTATCCGTGAACTTTATTGGCAAGAAGTGTGCAAACTTTGTAAGTCTGTCAATGATAACCCAGATAGCATCTTGCCCTTTATTATTTCGAGGCAAGGCCGTAACAAAGCCCATTGCGATGTTCTCCCACTTCCATTCTCCGATAGTTAACGGTTGGAGAAGTCCAGAGGGAAGTCTTCGTTCTGCCTTAACTTGCTGGCGAACGAGACATCGAGCAACGAAATGTGTAATCGCATTCTTCATTCCAGAAAATCAGAATTGTCTCTTGACATCCTTGTACATCTTGTCACCCCCAGGATGCATAACGAACCTCGAACAGTGCATCTCAGTGAGCACTTCTTTTCGAACTTCAGGATCGTTCGGTAGGCAGAGACGTTTTTTATAGAAAACGGCCCCATTTTCAGAGACCGACCAGTGAGGAAGGTCTTGTCTACTGAGTAGAAGTTTGCATTTTTCTATTAACATAAGGTCGTTGGCTTGAGTTGCTGAAATCTTTCGAACCAGCTCAGAGTTGGCTGGCAATTGAGAAAGTCGTGATCTTGGTCCCTCCTCGATCAGTTGTAGGTTAAAATTCTCCATCTTTGTAGCCAACTTCCCCATTTCGAAGTTAAGAGCGCAAGCAACATAAGATTTTCTACTCAGGGCATCAGCCACAACATTGGTCTTTCCGGGATGGTACTGGAGTTGAAAGTCATAATCTTTCAAGAATTCCAACCGTCGTCTTTGGCAAAGGTTTAGGTCTTTCTGAGTGTATATGTACTTAAGACTCTTGTGATCCGAGAAGACCTCAAACCGTTCACCATATAGGTAATGACGTCATAACTTCTGTGCAAATACGACAGCTGCAAGTTCCAAGTCATGTGTTGGGTAATTACCCTCATGAATCTTCAATCACCTCGAGGCATATGCGACAACTTGGCCTTCTTGCATTAGTACGGCACCTAAGCCTTGGAGAGAGGCGTCGGTGTATAGTGAAAATCTAATTGTGTTTCTTGGAGTGATTAGTATTGGTGTCGTCGTGAGGCGCTTCTTCAATTCCTGAAATGATGATTCACAGGCGGTATTCCAGATGAGTCGCACGTCTTTCCGAGTGAGTTTGGTCATAGGTTCAGCAATCTTTAAGAAGTCCTTAATGAAGCGTCTGTAATAGCCAGCCAAACCAAGAAAACTCCTAATCTGAGTAACAGTGGTAGGCTGCTTCCAGTTTAAAACCGCTTCAACCTTAGAAGGATCTACCTCAATGTCATTGCCTAAAACCACATGGCCTAGGAATTAAACTCGCTTCGCCCAAAATTCGCGCTTACTCAACTTTGCATACAACTTGTGGCTTTTCAATGTCTTGAGGACTATCCTCGGGTGTATCTTATGGTCTTCTTCGGTTGAGGAATATATCAAGATATCGTCCACAAAAACCACCACAAATCGGTCTAAGTATAACCTAAAGATGCGGTTCATCAAATCCATGAACGCAGCAGGTGCATTTGTTAGACCGAACGGCATGACCATGAACTCGTAGTGACCGTACCGAGTTCTGAATGTCGTTTTGGTAATGTTTGACTCTCGGATTCGGAGTTGGTGATAACCAGATCATAAATCAATCTTAGAGAAGTTGGTCGAACAAGTCATCGATCCTGGGCAACGGATATCTATTCTTAATGGTGACGTTATTCAGCTTGCGATAGTCTATGCAAAGTCGTAACAAACCATCCTTTTTGTGAACGAACAGAACTGGAGCGCTCCAGGGTGATGAACTCTTTCTGATGAAGCCATTACTCTCTAATTCCTTCAGTTGTTTGTCCAATTCGACCAGCTCGACATTTGACATTCTGTATGAGAGAATTGAGATAGGCCCGGTCCCAGGTATGAGATTGATTTCAAAATCGAATTCCCTAACCGGAGGTAGACCAGGAAGGTCATTTAGAAAAACTGTTGGGAATTCAGATATTACTGGGACATCGTGTACTTTGAGAGGGTACAGTGCTGGTGGTTCATTTTCATCACCAAGGGATAAAGCTCGAAGTTGTGCCTTGAGAAGTGCAACAGTCGAGTTTTGTATCCATTTCCTTATTCCCTAAATCTTGACAAACTCTCCCGTGGGAAAGGTTAACTGAACTTGCTTATTCATACAATCGATATTTGCATTCAGTGGTGCGAGCCAGTCCATGCCGAGGATGATGTCGAAGTCTTCAATGTCCATCACAAAAAGATCTGCATATATGATATGTTCAGACATTCGAAGTTCACATTGAGAACACTGCAATTTCACGTCTGTACCAGATCCTAAAGGTGATGTGACATGGAGTGTGAGTGTTGTGGGTTCAGGATGCAACCCTAAATGTCTTACCAATGCAGACGATATAAAAGAATGCGTAGCACCCGAATCGAACAAGACATAAACCAATGTATTGAACAAGAAAAATGTACCTTTGACTACATTGTTGTCTGGGAGGGGTTGTTGAGCGATGGCAAATGCTCTGCCTTGGTTTCGTTGCCCCTGGTTTTGCTGGTTCTGCCTGAGTTGGGCATTAGCAGCAGGTGGTGCTTGTGGGACGGGAACAACAAGAATAGGTTGCTGAAGCTACGGACAGGCATGTCTTACATGGCCCTGTTGGCCGTAGTTGTAACACTTCAGCCGCTGGTGCTGATGGTTCTATTAGCCATGCTGATTGTGGTGCTGACCACCACCTCTGCCATTACCGTTTCGATGGCAACCCCTGCCATGACGGTCTCGACGACCATGATTTCGAAAGCCCTGCTGGCCAGGGTTAGATGGTTCAGCCGCAGGTGTCGTGGCCTCATTAATCTTAATAGGGGCTGGGAGGGTTAGGTTTTGATTATAATAGGGCTTCTTCTTGTTGCCTTGTTGTGAGCCCTGTTGGGAAAACGTTGCTGGCCATTTTTCTCTATTCAGTCTTCGCTCATGCACAATCTTCTCATGTTCAAAGCTCATGGCCTTGTCAACGACCTCCTTATAAATCTTGAGATCCAAAATTGACAAGGCTTGTCGAATGTCAAGACAAAGGCCATTGTAAAATTTCTCGGTCTTATCTTGCTCCGTTGAGATGGTGGAGAGAGAGTAGACCGATAATTCTTTAAACTTCCCAGCGTACTCCCTGACTGTCATGCCGCCTTGGTATAGTTTGGCAAACTCTTGGCGCTTCTGCATCTTCACAGCGTTGGAAAAGTACTCATCAATAAACATTGACTCGAACTATTGCCAAGTCATGCCTGTGGTGTTGACCCTTGGGTCCTCTTTTACTGTTATCCACCATGTATTTTCTCCACCAACAAGTTGGTAGGTTGCCAGTGGAATCTTTCGAGTCTCATCGACTCCCATTGCATCGAGGGCCTTCTTTGACTCATCTAGCCATTTTTGCACCTCTTCAGCATCAATGGTGCCAGCAAAAGTCAGAGGTTGTAGCCACTTGTACTTCGTTATCTGGTCGGTTTGAGTCTCCGACCCAGATCTCACAGGTGCCTGCATAATGGCAACCTGATTGGTCTCGGTCTCACGAACGGTCGTCTGAACTGTTACTTTCATCGCCTCGATAAATCCGACGAAGAAGACTTCCATGCTCGAAGGCATGGCAAAGTGTGTGGGTTGGGGTGGCACTGCCTGCCCAGATGTAGTGGCAGTGTCGGGTGTGGCTTGTGCTGTCGTTGGAGGCGATGGTTCCTGGTTTTGATTCTCAGGTGGTGCCTCCTCTGCTGGACGGACAGTACGTGGCTTTCCTCTCTTCCTGGTTTGCATTTTCTCACTGGCAAAGAAAAAATAAAACCATGATTTAGGTACTATAGCCAAGTATAATGTTATGATATGCTCAGCAACAAATTCGAGAGTACTGCAATATATCAACCACCTATTTTTCTAAGTATAGTGTAAGGTTTTTGTTGAGGAATCAAAGAATCTTATGTGCCCCGTATGTTTGCCTTGATATGTTTTTTTCTTTGATGGTAGTTTAATGTTTGTATATTTGATGCTTGATAATGTATATAATTATGTGCATTATAAATTGTATATGGGTCATGTTAAATTAAATTATAATGCATGTGTTATTATTTATGCATGGGCCTATTAAACCATGAATTGATATGGGTTAGGATTGATTGAATAAAAGAATAAACGAGAATGAAAATTTGGTTTATTAGATGGATTGGACATTTAAAATACATGCAAGCATAAGATTGGTTACATGTGGTTGGTATGGGTAGTATGAGACCAACACATGTCAAGTTGGTGCATGAGAATGGACAAGTGTCCCATTGTCACACCTCGTCCGGACGCGCCTAAACCGGCGGGACACTCACGGACGGGGCGCGAATGCATTATAATGATAATAACAGAGTGTGGGGAAGCATAGTTAAGTACAAGTCTGATTTCATTAAATTCAGAATATAATTGTACATGAAATAGTTAAGGGAACATTCTCCCAAAATCCCCAATGAATAATACAAGGGGTACAAAATGTGGTCCCAAAAACCTGCACCCAGTCCACCCTAATCTCCTGTGAAAATTTGGATAACAGCGTGGTGAGCTACAGGCTCAGTGGGTAAAATAGTTCGTGAATATAACAATTAATAAAGCAAACTTCATAATCTAATATCTTAAATACACATCAGAGCATCATAATCAATTCAATATGTATGTATGCATGACACCGTCTCGTAATGGTTTGATGATTGTACATCGTCTGAGTTCACGTACAGATGTCCCGCCCCAAAACTAACCGGGTTCTCATTGTACGTGCCTCCTGAGGAACGATGCTTTGGATTCACGTACAGATGTCCCTCCCCAACAGTAGTCAGGTCCTCATCGTACGTCCCTCTCCAGAGAAATATAATGAATAGCAAGCATCGCTCCTAACTATTCTATGAATCATAAATCACATACGTCCTTAGGTGGTGTTATGTATGATGCCAATGCATGAACTGGTCTGGTCTTTACTTAACAATTTGACTGGATTTAGCAACGTCCAGTGATCCTTATCAAAGTCGGTATCACTACGTGCAAGGTTAGGACATTCAGTATTACTCGTATAAGCTGATAGCTTTTAAATAAGACCAACCAGATCAGTCTTCAGTTGAGAGGTGAAACACGAGGTCTACTTAAATACCAATCATCTAGAGCAGCACGTTGCCTCTCGTTCACTATTTAAAGTTACTGAAGACAAGACTGAGTCTGGTTGAGCCAGATTGACTACCAATCCGGCATAACAACAGCGTAATACTTGAATTCCAAATATACAGGCATAAATGTAACAGTATGAACATTATACACAATAATGTCGTGTAAATGAATAATAAACATAATGATAAATGAATATAAACTTTAATAAAAGTTATAAGACACGCAAACTTATGTTTCGTTTCCCACCTTCAGATAAGAACTCCTTTCAGGACTGGCACTTTCCTCCGGATAGAACCGCGTTGCACCGCACAGAGAGTCTCGAAAGTGAGTCTCAAAAGACCAAAAACTCAAAATGGGTAAAAAGGAGAAGAAAAATCACAAGGAGATGTGATTTTGTGTGAGAAATAAGGCAGGCACCCAGACGTTTGGGCGGATTGCTTGGACGTTCGGGCAGTCGGCCCGAACATTTTCTCTTTGTTTTCTTTTTTTAAAAAAAAAATTTGTGCAAACCTACGGTATTACACCCATGCCCCATTTCTCTTCTCCAAAACATGTCAAGTTGGTGCATGAGACCAACACATGTCAAGTTGGTGCATGAGAGTGCACAAGTGTCCCATGCCCCATTTCTCTTCTTCAACACAAGTCAAGTTGGTGTATAAGAGTGGAAAAGTGTCTCATGCCCACTTCTCTTCTCCAAGGAAGTCCTAGAGAGTGAGATGAGTGGAGGGAAAGGAAAAAAGAAGAGAAAAGAAAGAAGAAGAGAAGAAAGAGGAAGTTGCTTTGAGGGAAGTCTCAGTAATGGTTTCATCAAAGAGCTGGATATTGGTGATATATGGTCCGATTGAGCTCAAACTTTGTCAGCCAGTTCATATGATATGGTTAATCATTCTAGTCGGTGGAGATCTTTATTGGAGTTTTCTTCTAAGAGATATAACCTTCCAAACAAAGCTGATCGGAAAGTCTGAATTTCTCGCGCAGTTTAGATCAAACTGATAGATCTCCTAAACCTACTGTTGGATGGATATGATATTTTAGAGGATGGTTCAAAACCAATATTTCTGCATTATGAATGACTGAGATGTAGATGGGTGAAGTATTTTGTGTGATATAGTCATTTGAGTTCAAGTTTTGCAGCAGGAAAGGAGAAATTGTTGATTAGAGACTTGTTCATCAAAGAGCTATCTCTTCGGTCTACCTTTGGATTGAGCTGATTTTTGGACAGAAGGTTTGATTCTCAACATACTTCAATCTGTATGGTTGATTTTGTGATTTAATATTTCTGTTGGCAGTTTGATACATCTGAACAGAATATTAAATGGAAAATTTGTAGGGCTTGTATTAGACTTAAATTTAGAATATGAACTTAGACCTTTCCAAATATCTTGCATGTCAACTATGTTGACCTAGTTGCCATTGTTGATGAACCCATGATGCAAAATCAGTGATATACATGACTAACACATGGTGACCTAGTGTAAATCGGCAATATGGCCTAAGTATGGAAAATTTCATATTTTAGGGCTTTCGATGCTTTTGTCCTAGAATCATTGAATTGATGCAATTTATGTCTAATTAAGCATGATTAGGGTTGATTATGCTACTAATTAGGTGGTTGTGATCATATCATGGGTTAGGCCTACTTGTGATCAAACGACCCAATTTGGACATGTTTATGCCTAAGGAATTGAAAATCAGTATTTTTGATTAATTTAATGGTTTATGAATGAGAACTATGCATTAGAGGCCTAAGACATGTGATTTGAGTTGAATGATGGGATTAGATGGGATTTAGGCCTATTGTCTATATGTGGGCTGATTTAGGGTTGATGTGTAATGTCTATGTGATTGAGCATAGGAATTGATGTATGGTTGGATATTGACGAATGTTTCAGGACCTTGATTGGGTTGATTCGGTTTGGTGTTCGTGTGTGGTTAGATACTCTCGCGAGACTTGGTTGTGAGTAAACTTCACTTATGATTATATCTTTTATGTCATCATATCACTTATGTATATTGTATGTTGAAAGCATGAATGTGTTCTAATGTTTTGAATGATGCATTGATTTGAGAAAACCTTATGACTTTGGTTGGGCCCATCTATCTGGCTATTAGGGAGACTTAACCTTGTCATAGGAGGGTTTTAGAAAGAAAATATTTGGGGATGAGAACGGTACGGTGAAATAGACGTGCACTAGTAACCCCAATGCATGTGGAATGTGGATCCAAATTGATAGGCTTTTACTTGCATCGAACTTATTATAAATGTTTTTAATCATGCTACACATTGACATGCATACATGATATTTATTGATGAGTATTGATAGCATATTTGAATTCTATTCACTGGGCATCGTTGGCTCACCCTCATTTTCCTCTTTCAGGTCCTTCTGTCCCAAATAAGGGCAGAGGAGTAGTCATATCTTGAGGGCCTTGCAGGTGAGAAAATCTAAGGCCTCGATGTGAGTTGAGAGGCATTTTGATTGAACTGTATTTTAAATTATGATGTATTATATTTTGGACTATTTAATTATAACACTTACCACATTGTAGTATGGGTGAGTTGGGACTTGTTAGATAGACCATGTGGGCATATGACGGTTTTTTTTTGTACCCATAGTTTTGGACTTTATGTGTATGTCCATCTTGATGGACTGTAGGGATTATAATTTTATTTATGGTTCATTTTTATGGATTATCTCTTGTCTTGGATGATTAATACGGTTGGTAGTTTTGTTTAGTACCTTGTTATATTATGTCGTTGTTTGGGATAAGGCTCTTAGGGTCTCAACCACCTCACGGGGGTTGAGGAGTGGTTGGAGATGCCTACGTCAGGCGTCCCGACCTGTCATTCTGCACGCCATTCCTTGAGGGGTTGGTGGTCCAAGGTGCGGGGTCGCCACAGAAGTACTTATCAATGAATAGTGACTCGTATTCCAACCAAGTCATGTCTATTACATTGACCCTTGGGTCTTCCTTCACCGTTATCCACCAAGTGTTAGCTCCACCTACAAGTTGGTAAGAGGCTAGTGGAATATTTCGACCCTCGTCGACTCTCATAGCCTCAAGAGCCTTTTTGGACTCATCAAGCCATTTCTGCTCTTCATCCGCATCAATGGTGCAAGCAACGGTAAGGGGTTGTAGCCGTTTATACTTCATGATTTGGTCTATTTGGCGCTCCAACCCAGATCGAATAGGTGCATGTACAGTGACCACCTGGTTGGTCGTAGTCTAGCAGACGGTCGTTTGTATTGTCACTTTCATCGCCACAATGAATCAGGCAAAAAAGTGTTTCATGCCCAAAGGCTTGACGAAGGGTGTAGGTTGAGGTGGCACTTCCTGTCCAGAAGTAGTGGCAGTGTCATATGCGGCCTGCTTTGTCCTCGGAGGGGGCGGTTCCTGATTATGTGTCTCAGGAGGTGCCTCCTCTGTTGGATGGACCAATGCGTCGCCTTCCTATTTTTTTGGGTTGCATTTTTCTCACTGGCAAAGAGAAAAATAAAACTCTGCTTTAGGAAACGTAGCCAAGTATAGTGATATAATATTCTCAGCAATAAGTTCGAGAGTTCTACAATTATAAAACCACCTATTTTTCTAGGTATGGTGTAAGGTTTTGGTGAGGAATCAAAGAATTTCTTGTGTCTCGTATGTTTGGACGAGGGATAAAACAAGGTTAGAGTGTTTGTATATAAGTATAAAATCTTGGAAGTATTTCAAATATTTTGTTTTTGGTTTTCTGAACATACTTTTTTTTTTTTTGAAATCCATACGAGTCATAGAAATTCTGAGACTAACCTCGGCAAATGCCCTAATTTAGTGTTCTATCGCATTCTTATGTGTTCAAACTCCTTTCCTTGGCATTTTCAATTATTATCCAAATTCCTGTGTCCCATACCACATGAATTCAGTAATAAGGAGTACAACCAAGTTAAGTTGTACGAACACGGTCTCTAAAAAACAATCAGGTGCAGAGGAGTCCACTATTAGTATCGTCCAAGTTTACTCGTCTCATATCATGTAAACTTAGTGATTCAACTTTCCCAGATGTTTTTCCACACAAGGTCGTGAGTTTTCTTACTTCCAAAGTTTTATTTGGTATCTACCAATTTTGTTCAAAGTTAGCGATACGAAAGAAAATAATGCTTGTAAGTCGGCCCACCAAACATAGTCTCAAATAATATTAAAAAAATATTTCATTCATAATAATAAAAAAAATATTACAATGACAGTGAATAATTTTTTTTCTCTAATTTCCCTGCCTACTATTCTGCCTAGTTCTCCTACTAATCGCAGAGTGACCACTAGAAGAAGGCTGATAGGCGTTCTGTCGTTCTTCTATGACTTGCATTTTGTGGTTCATAGTTCTAAAATCAACAGTCATTTCATCAAAATGTGACACAATAGTTCGAAATTGATCATCTTGGTTGGCTGGTTGTCCCCTAGGGGGAGGGTAAGCCGGTTGTCCTATCGATGGTGGGTAGATTGTGGGCATTGTTGGAAATTATTAGCTGGTTGCCTGACCCATTGGTGGAGGGTAGTTGGTTTGATTATATGAAGTTCCCCTTAGTAGAACTTCTTGGAAGGTTGGATATGTTTGAGTCGGAAAGTCTTGAAAAAGTGGACTTATCGAGGTATCCTATATTCCGAAGTTTGGTGCAGCCCAATTTTGAGGTGGTTGGTTTATAGGGAATTGTGGAGTCGGTTGGTTGGGCACTTCCTTAATAGAAATCTGTTGAGATGTCATATTCCCTTGGGCCGGGGGGATTTACCGAAACTCCCTGTCCGTCAAGATCTGCATTGGGCTGGTCAAAATTTCCTTCTTGGTTCCCAAAGATTTCATCTTCTGTGACCAATTCTTGATTGAGTTGTTCATTGCTTGAATCTGGGTCTCTCTTAGTCCTCTGTCTTGTTTCTTATTTGGCGCTTCTCTGTTAGGAATCTTGCATTGACTTCTTCGTCGACTACCGACTGTGTCATCACTAGCCCTTTCACTATTTTCTTCTGAAATGGCTCCAAATAATTCCTCATCGGTCACCCCTCCTTCTATGTTGAAGGTTTTGGAATAGGAGGCTAATGAAACCATTTTTGTAATTGGTATTGAGGATTCATCAAAGGTGTTAAGGTTTGCCTCAACTAGCAATTTCATGATTAAAGCTCCATAGCCGAGGTATTCCTTTTGGGTAGGGTTTAGGGCTACTCTGGCCATCTGTTGAATAATGATGTGGGGTAGGGAGACGGTAATTCCCTTGTCTAGGCAATATAAAATAAGGAGTTGAGTCCTTGTCATCATGCCCCTACTCACCACTTCGGGCAGTATATTATCCACCATAGTCTTTCCTAGGCCTGCAAGGTTTGGTTTTAAGAGTGTATTTAGGAGGCGAGCGTATTTTTTGTCGGTGTATGCCATCAAAGCAAGGGAGGTGAATAGTTGTTCCTTTGATTTTGCGATCTCCACAATGGCCTGGGATTCATGGGGATTTTTGATATTGGTTCCTATGGGGATTTCCATTAGTCGAGCAATAGCTTCGACGTTGACATAAATTGTTACTCCCTTAACTTGTGTCTTCAAGATAAGGCTATTTTCGTCCTCCTGAAGTCCCGCAATACTCATGTTGTCGTAAAACAACTTGACCAAGTTGAGAGAGACATAATCCTCAACATTCGTTATGTTTAGCCAACCTAGCTTCCCGAGCTTGTTGTGAAGGATTGGGAGTAGGCGAGCGCTCTTCATGTCTATGCTCCTCATCAAAATAACCTTCCGATTGTAAAGGTCCGTTAGTCATGTGGAAACCTATTCCCGACTACTGGAAGTCATTCTCTCACTAGTGGCCATTTTTTGCTGAAAGGAAGATAAAATTTGTGAAGTGCACAAAAATATATTCTTGAAATTTTTAAGATTTATGTTTTGCCCGTTAGACAATATTTTCTACTTTTCTCTTGATGTTTATGCCAGCATTTCATTTAATTTCTCATTGGCAACAAATTATATACATATATATATATATATATATATATATATATATATATATATATATATATATATATATATATATATATATATATATATATTCTCTTAAGTGATGGCTTTGGGCAGGTCGTGGACCTTTCTCTCTGATACCATTAAATGTCACATCCCGCCCGGACGCTCCTAGACTGACGAGACACTCACAGGCGGGGTGGGAATACATTATAACAATTACCGAGTGCGCAGGTACACAATTCAAGTACAAGTCTAATTTCATTAATTAGAGAATATATTTTGTACAGAATGTAGGCGGTCTGGGACTGCCAATAAGAAGGGAACATCTTCCCAAAAATCTCCTCAACTATAAGTAAGGGAGTACAAAATGAGGGCCCAAACACCTCCACCGAATCCACCCTAGACTCATGTAAAATGGTTGGCAACGGGAGTGAACTATTGCCCAGTGGACAAAATAGTTCATGAATATGACAATTAATAAAGAAGACATCATAATCATACATCACATATACACAACATAGCATCATAAATAGTATAACGTGGCTTAACAATAATGTATTCATAACACCGTCTCGTAATGGCTCTATGACCGTTCATCGCCCTAGGTTCACGTACAAATATTCATCTCCAGGTAATCCTAGGTTCACATTGTACGTCAATCTCTAGTGGATCATAATGGCTCTGTGACCGTTCATCGCCCTAGGTTCATGTACAAATGTCCATCTCCAGGTAATCCTGGGTTCATATTGTACGTCCATCTCTAGGGGAAACATTAATAATAGTAGGCAGAGTTGCACCAGCAAATACGATAAAGATCACAAACCACTTAAGTCCCTAGGTGGTTATTATTTTATGTATGATGACTATGCATGTATGGGTCCGGTCTTTACTTATATTAGAAAGAATTTAGCAGCGTCTGATGATGCTTATCAGGGTCAGCATCACCGCGTGCATTATTAGGATGTCCAGTATCACTTATACAAGCAGATAGCTTTCAAATGGACCAACCAGATCGATCTCCAGGTCGAGAGGTGGGAACACAAGGTCTCGCTTAAATACCAAGTCCTCTAAAGCCGCAAGCTGCCTTCGCTTCACTATTCAAAGTTATTGAGGACAAGATTAAGTTTGGTTGAGTCAAATTGATCACTAATCCAGTGCAATAATAGTGTAATACGTGGACTCCAAAAATTAGTCATCCAAATATTAAGGCATAACTTTGACATGTATGAACATTATACGCAATAATATTGTGTAAATGAATAATAGACATAATGATAAATGAATGAAAACTTTATGAAAAGTCATAAAACATGCAAACATATGTTTCGTTCCCACCTTCAATTAGAACACTTGATGATGTTCCGCACTCTTTGTCGGGCAGCAGCTCAACACCGTACCAGTGGAGAGTCTCTAAGAGAGAGTGCCTCAAAAGAGAGAGGGAGAGAGAGAGAGAGAGAGAGAGAGAGAGAGAGAGAGAGACTCAAAAGGAGACAGAGAGTGCCCAAGGAGTGAGGAAGAAGATGAGAAATTTGGTGTGAGAAATAAGGGGGAGGAGGCCCCCTTTTATAAAAAAGAGGGGCACCCGAACGTTCGGGCTTTGACCCGAACGTTCGGGCACCACCCGATTTTATTTTGTTTTTTTTTTGTGTAAACTAGGGGTATTACAAAAATCACCTGAAGTAATTAATCTAAAACAAAAAAACTAGAGTAAAAATATACAAATCATAGTAACAAGAAAAATAAATAAAACTACAAAGTGAAACCCAATGACTCTAAAAGCTACAATGGAAAGCAACTTAGAAAAAAAAAAACAAAATCTAAAACTTTTATGAATATGAACACCCAAAGATATAACTCACTTATAATATATTAATTAGATGATAAAAAAGAAAAAGGAAAAGAAAAACAGATCAAAAGAAAATTTACAAGCTTCTACCTTAGCTAGTAGCAAGTTAATTAATGATTATTTACTGAATATTTCCTTTTCATTAGTATATGCTATATATGCTCAAACTCAAGTAGTAGCATCAATGGTAACTAACAATTTTCCCGTTCAAGAAAAAAATGTTAATGCGATTGACGTAAAATAATTAAGTAATTAGCAGTCTTCAAAGTGCATCAAATAGTTTTCAAAATTCTTATATCTTAATCCAAAGGAGGGACAAAACCTCAAATTTAAATATAAAAGAGCGAATGGAGAAATTACCAAAGAGAGGCCTAATCTTCAAAATGCTTCAAGTAACTTTCAAATATTCGTGATAGAACTCATTTCAACTATAGAAATCAATATCAATCATACAGAAAAATAGAGAGCCAACACCATAAATTAACAATAAAGTAATAACAATACTAAGAAATGTTAAAACTTCAAACATTTTCATATAGTAAAAATCATGTGCACATACACTTGAACTAGTTAAAAATTTACAAGGGAAGCTATTTTAACATGGTATCGACCAAGACACGTAGTCAACTATGAATTAATTCATTATAGCTTCAACTTGGCAATAAACCTAAGAAAAGGTTAAAAATTTTTAGAGAAACTATTTTTAAATCTTATCAACTAAGGTACAAAATCAAACAAGAAGCTAGTATAGTTAATTAATTCAATTTGACAAGTGTAAAAACTCAAATAAGAGCAAAAGATATGCAACCAAATAAAACTTAAAAAATACAAGATAATATAGATTTAGAATGGTAATATAAAAGAGAATTCAACAAACAGCGATGCCAAAAACATGAAATATAAAATAATCTTATCTGAAACGTGCAAGGAAACACAACAAGGGGTGCAAAAATATATCATGGCTAAACTTAAATAAGCACATGGCAATTATTCTAATCATTTATTTTTTTTAATTTTTTAAACTATTCCTAATTGAGAGAACATTTCATAATAAGGATTGGACAAGAAATGAGCATTGAACATTATACGTCCGTCTAAAATGCCATTTTATCTATTGATAAAAAAAAAGAAGAAAGAAAATGAAAGAAACTAAAAGAAATTTTAGGCAACAGCAGATCAATTCCATTCAAGAAAATTACAGAGATCAATTCCATTCAAGAAAAAATTTCCAAGAGTAGATTAAAGAATTAGCAACAGCAGAAGATACATCTACAACAATTAGCAGCACATAAAGAAAGGAAAAAATAAAAGATCTGATACAAAAAAACAAAAGAGAAACACTAAAATCATGCCCACTTTGCTCTTTAAAATTTTGTGGCATCAATGGACGACTTCCCCCACCATTAACAGTCGTCTCCTTCGGCAATCGTTCCAAGAACGTCACCTCATAAAATAAAAGGAAGGGGCTCAGAACTTTACCCCTGTTATGCAAGTCCCATGAAACATGTTGAACCGCAACAAGAATGGCTCCCTGCAAGTGGTTCCTTCTAGGCACACCACCAAAAGTGAATCTGAACACTTTGGCTACAAGTTATTGAGAACATTTGTGAAAAAAGATCCAAACCAAAAAAAGAAAAAGAAAACTAGTAAGAAGAATAAAATTTAATGAATTGGTCATCTCGTAGCGAACACCCTTCTTCCTTCCACACAGCGAATGCCATTTTCCTCCTTGACGAACAACACAGGTGCTCCCCAAGGTGACATGCTAGGGGAAATAAATTCTTTGTCCATCAGCTCATCAAGTTGGGCTCTGGGTTCATTCAGCTCTTTCGGTGCCATACGATACGGTGGAATGGAAATGGGTTTAGTCCCGGGCATCAGCTCAATGATAAAGTCTACCTCTCGCCTAGGCGGCAAGCCAGGTAACTCATCAGGAAAAACCTTTGGGTACTCGCAGACTACAGGAATGTCTGCTAGCTGAATACTCTGACCCACATCATCCATTGGCGTCAAACTCGCCATCGTAGCAACCTCATCATCAGTGGCTAATCTACCTTGGGTAGGTGGTCTCGATGCAATCCTGCCTCGAAAGACGAAGACTGGCTCTCTGGATATCTGAAAGATAACCCTCTTGTCGAAGCAATCAATGTGAGCATGATACGCCGCCAGCCAATCCATACCCAAAATGGCATCAAACTCTTGGAACTCTAAGACTCTAAGGTCAACAGACATCTCATGGTCCTAGAATCTCACAATGCATCCCACACATACCATATTAGAGTAAATTCTCTCACCGGCTGCCGTACTCAAAATTAACGGCGTACTAGTCCTAACAGTAGACAATCTTAATCTATCTACTACACCACCAGAAATAAATGATAGAGTAGGACCAGCATCAATCAAGACATACATCAAAGAATGGCAAATGTTGTTTGTACCTTCTATTAGTTGCTTGCTGGCCTCAGGATCTGCCTGTGTAACAACTCTAGCCTTCTCTCTGGTAGGTGCAGATGTAAGACTAAACTGACCAAAAGGCATCCTCTGTGGACATTCGTTCCTCTTATGCCCTGGAGCCCCGCAACCATAACACACAATCGACCTCGGTACTCTAGGTGCAAAAGATACAGCCTGCGACTCGGCTCCGGCTGTCTGCTGTCCACCAAATCTGACAAAACTCTGCTGCTGCTGCTGGGATCGACTAGAAATTTGAACACTCTGGCCCGTAGCTGGTGGTACCACTGATACTAGAGCGGCGGCTACAGATGCCTCATATCCACTGTCGCTAAATCTCGGCCTCTTACTACGTCGGCCTCTCCTGCCACTGAAATATTGTGCCTCTGACCCTGCCTGCTGAGTCTGAACTGTAGGAGTTGCGGCTGCCTGGATTGCTGCAGGTAACCTCATTCGAGAATTGGCCTCTGCGGCCTCAAAATCTGCGGCATGCCCCATAGCCTACGAATAGGTCTGCACGCCAGCCAGTGCCAAACCCTGACGGATACGATCTTTGAAACCATCCTGTATCCTCTGCATCCTCAACTCATCGGTAGAAACCATCTCTGGAGCGAAGAGTGCCAACCTATTGAACTCTTGCTCGTACTCTCACGGACATGTTGGCCTGGGTCAGATGTAGAAATTGGATCCGATGTTGATCTCTCTCGGCCCGTGGATAGAACTCTACAAAGAACAACTCCTTGAATCTAGTCAAAGTTCGGACCTCGCCCTCGAGACGCTCCACCCGTTCCCACCATTTGTTAGCCTTGTCAATCAGCTTAAACCTGGCAAGCTTGACCTTATCATTCTCAAGCGCCCTCATATCACTAAAAATGGTCTCCATCCGAGTCAACCATCCCTCAGCAAGCTCTAAATCAAGACCTCACAGAAACTCAACAGGATTCCGATTCTTGAAGGCTTTCATAACCCTCTCATAGTGGTCCTTCTCTGCACGCTCAGCCTCAGTCTCCCAAACTACGGAATGCTGGACCCCAGCTGGTCCTGCCGCTCTGCATGATCCCCTACTACTGCTGCCACACTATTGTGCTCTACTGCCGGTGCTACATCACCCTGCGGTGGTAGCCTAACACCCTGCGTACGGCCTAGCAACTTGAGAATCTGGGCCTGTTGCTGCTGCTGAGTGGCCTCTATGACTGCTTCTATACGCCTAAGGCATTCCTCTGAGTCCATGATTGATCCTGCTCTTTCCTCTCTTGTAAATATCTAAAATTCACAATAAGGAAAAGCTCAATCAGGATCACAATCCAAGAAAAGTTACCCCTAAGATAACTACCTATAATCATACTCATAAAGGCAATCATAATGTCATATAAGTCTTTTACTCTTTTTAAGGATTTTAAAATTAAAACACTCTCTCTGATACCATAGTTGTCACGACCCACTATACGTGACGTCATGACCGGCACGGAAACCTCCGAGTATACCCTCCGTTGGTACACCCGGCGTCCCGTCAACCTATGACGCATATACGAATCCCCAAAATCAAATACAGTACAATCCTAAAAACATCCATCTAACATGATCATAAAAGAAAATAAAATATTACATCTCCAAGTTACCAAATATAAAATTTCAAAGTTTACAAAATACTACAAACAAAACACATCCCAATTATGTGTTAATTATACATATACTAGGTGTTATGGTGTACATAATTATCTAATTACAAAATTAAATGTACAACACCTATATGAAACAAAAACAAGGGATGCTACGCAGTCAAGCCTTCCCTTTTCTTTTTCTATCAGATCCTAAAAGAAGAAGGTGAGGTGTGAGCTACAGCCCACTCAGTGAAT
The DNA here is from genome assembly GCA_035771175.1 of Paratinospora sagittata. Lineage (NCBI taxonomy): Eukaryota > Viridiplantae > Streptophyta > Magnoliopsida > Ranunculales > Menispermaceae > Paratinospora > Paratinospora sagittata. The sequence continues at coordinate 25,276,396 of CM069598.1, read as the reverse complement.
GTCATTTACAAGTAGCATATACGTGCATTTAGTAAAAACATGATAAGATCATAAAGCATTGAAATATCATGGTGACGAAATAGATTACATGCATGCTAATATAATGGATCAAGTCATACATAAGACGATGCATAACATTTGTAATCATACTCATGCAATCCTAACACCTTCTGAGTACGGGGGTTCAAGGCTGGTGCGCTACACACAGTACCTGAACACACACACAATACTCGTATCCTAATAGGATTTTTGGGGTTGTGCAGCACATAAGATTAGCCTAAACTAACCTACCCATACACAAGTCAGAAAACCCTCTGCCAGGTACACAACTGGGATCGCCGCTAGACTTATGAGAATTCCCAAAAAGAGGAAATTCCAACTAGGAGCCTCAACCCAAGTTTTCATCCCAATGAATTATGCTCAAATGTATTTCATGGAATATCAAAACATGCATACCATTATTCATAAGCATTTAAAACATTTCTATACTACAATGCCACATATAAATAATCCAAAAGTAAAAGAACAATCACTTTTGATTGGCTGAGTCTAGCCAATCCAATCACCAACACTCTCCAATTGACTAAACGGGTTCAAGATCAATCAGAAGACCTGGAAATAACATGGTTCACACAACTGAAAATCAGTCATAAAGTGTATCAAAACCCCATGTTCAAACCTAATCTAAAGTCAATTAGATTCTAAATTGATTACCCCCTTGAGCCAATTTCCATATTGCCCAACTTGATCATTTAGACTTAATTAAACTAAGATTGACCTCAATTGAATGTAATAGGGTGGTCTCATGATCCAACCACTAATATCCATGACATTCAATTATAATTAGGGTCAATTAGACTATACATCAAGTCAATTTCATCAATTGACTAAGTCTTGGTCAAAATCCCCAATTAGGCCAATATAAAACATAAGATCAAAATGAACTAAGTCATATCAATTTAACATAGGTTCTAACATTTTAAACACCCATGATTCTACTTGATTTGGGACCAATTAAACAATCCCCAAGTCAATTTCATAAATTGACTTGCTTTGGGTGAAAAGTCCCAATTTGGGCAAAATCCCAAAATTACATGGAAAATTGCCAAAGTATATGAAAAATGTCAAATACTTAGCCAAGATCAAAATTAGTCAACCTTAGGGTGTCCATTATGAGAACCCACTGAATTCAATCATCAAACAACCCTAATCATGTCCAATTAGACTTACATTGCATAATTTTCCAGAGTTTATATCAAGAGCATCAAAAGCCCCAAATCTGGAAATTTTCATACATAGGCCATATTGCCAATTTTACACTAGGCCACCATGTTCAGTCATGAATTTTTCTGATCTTGCAACATAGAATCATCCACAATGGCCACTACGTCAACATAGTTGACATGCAAAGATTTTGAAAAAGTCTAAGGACAAAAACTAAGTATAGGTCATTTGAACTAAACTCTTCCAATTTCTTGCTAGAAATTGGGGGTTTCACCATTAGTGTACTCCTAACACTCTCTAATCACACATATGTGACATGCAAGACTCAACTCCAACTTTGGTTTTCCACCCATCCAAGGTTCATCACAATGCATGCATCAAAATGAAACCCTCGTGCTCAAAATAAAGCTATCATGCAACTAATAGAGAGATTCAAGGAAGAAATGGAGGAAAAATGCAAACCTTAGGTGTTCTTGAGCAAGAAACCACCAAACCCTAATTTTTCCTCTCCTTTCTCTCCTCCAGCACTTCTCTCCTCTTTCTCAAGTGCAAAATGTGCAAATGAGCTGAAAAAAAGAGCCAATAGCCTACATAGAAGTGTTTGGGCCCACAACTAAAAGTTGCCAAAAACTGTTAAAAAATCAATTTTCCTATTGCAATACTTTAATTTAGATAGTCCATTTCATGCACACAACTCACCAATTTTTCATCTTAACCGTTCAAACGTTGCATGAGGCAGTTACCAACATTCTGGAAAACTTGCAACTCAATCCAACGGTGGGATTACAAGATCCACTTGTTTGATCAAAACTGCATAAGAAAATCCGTGAAACGGTGTTAGGAGTCTTATAACTCATAGTAGGTAACTCCGATCAAGATCTTCACCGTTCATAATGAAGAGCTATCAGATAAGAATGAGCTGAAAATATTTCAGCTCAATCGGACCACGGATCTAGGATATCAAACTATTGATGTAATTTGTGACAGAAATTTCTTCCTCCATGGAGCGAGCTCCACTAGATCCAAAACACCATTTTCGACATGTTTTGACGTTGAACGGGTCTCCGATGGTTCCAAAACTTCATGCGCACTCTCTATGACCTAAAATATTGCAAAGACACTCGAACTTACGTGTGTCGAGCATCAAAATACATATACACATACGTATACGAATACATATACTGGTACTTTACGGGTACACTACGGGTCAAAATAACGTCACCTAAAAGCACGAGTGCTACACTAGAGGTGCTATGTCAAGGGCTCAACTTCTTGTGCTATATTGTATAGACAAGAAAATTAAGGTCTCACTACCTCACATCATCATCCAACAAATGTTACGGGTGATTCAAAACCCTTTAAGAAAGGATCTCTTCGACTACGGAGTCTTGATCATGTGGATACTATACGAGGCAAACATCAACACCTTTGATGAGTCTTCGAAGCAGATCACCGAGGTGGTTTCAGCAGCCTCTATCTTCAAGACATTTGTCACAAGTGGAGGGGTAACTGACGAGAAAGTATTCGACGCGACTTTAGGAGGAAATGATGAAAGAATTAGAGACGAAAATGGACGTTGTTACCGAAAAAATCGACGCAAGATCCAAACCAAAACCCTACGTCAGTCCCAGCCTCGAATAATGATCCAACCGAGCACCTGTTCTCTGAGGAAGATTTATTTGCCAACCTAAATCAACCTTAATCAAATCAGGATAGACAAGAAGTTCCAGCAAATCCACCTTCCTGGAACATGCCAACTCAAGGCAATACTACATACCAAAGGTTTCCAACTCCTGAGGTACCGTATCGGCCAGTTCCACAAGTTCCTGCGAACCAACAACAACAAAATTTTGCGGCACCAAATATTGGAAGACAAGACATCCCAATGAGCCCATGGTTTCAAGACTTTTCAACCCAAGTATATCCAAATGTCCAAGGGGTTCTAGTTAGGGAATCCCCGTACAGTCAAAACAACTACCCCACACCTATGAGTCAACCGTACGGCCAATACTTTCCACCAATGCCTACGGCCTACCCTCCACCTACGGGACAATCAACCCATCAACCATCGATGGGACAATCGACTAACCCATTCGATCAGTTAAACGTGATAGTAGCTAGTATTGCTCAAATAGAGGAGACTCAAAATACTTTGTTCACACGTATGCAAAACGTCGAAAGACAACGAGCAAATTCTCAACCTTCTTCTAGTAGTCTTTCTGTACCTAGCAGGAGGTCTAGAAGGAGCCGTAGTAGGCAGGAAAATAAGGAATGATCACTGGCATTGTAAAACTTTATTGTATATATGAATGAAATGTTTTGTTTAAAACTATCTTTAGTGGGCCAACTTACAACCATTCTTTCTTTTGTATCACTAACTTTGGAGTGGTATGGGACTCAGCAAAATAGGAGGATACTAAATAAAATGTGGAAGTAAGAAAACCCACGACCTTGTGTGAAAAGAAACATTTGGAGAAAGTTGCATTACTAACATTATAACTAAGTTTACACAGTATGGGACAAGTAAACTTGGACGATACTATTAGTAAATTACTATTCAGCCGATGTTTTATAGAGACCGTGTTCATACAACTTAACTTGGTTGACAGGCTTATTACCAAATTCATGTGGTATGGGACACACGAATTTGGATAATAATCGAGGAGACTAAGCGAAAGAGTTTGAATACATAAGATTGTGATAGAACGTTACATCAGGATACTTACCGAGGAAAATCTTAGAGTTTTTATGACTCGTATGGATTTTCAAAGAAATATATATGTATGTTCACAAAAACCATAACCAAAACATTTGAAATACTTGCAAAGTTTTAAACTTATTATATAAACATTCTAACCTTATTTTTACACCATGGCCAAACATACGAGGCAGATAAGATTTTTTGATTTCTCAACAAAAACCTTACACTTTACTTAGAAAAATAGGTGGTTTTTATATTACAGTACTCTCGAAATTATTGCTGAGAATACCATAACATTATACTTGGCTACAGTTTCCTAAATCATGGTTATATTTTCTCCTTGCCGGTGAGAAAATGCAAACCAGGAAGAGATAAAGGCCACATATTGTCCGTCCAACAGAGGAGGCACCTCCTGAGATTCAGAACAAGGAATTGCCATCTCCGACGATAGTGCAAGCCACACCCGACACTGCCACTAAGTCTGGGCAGGCAGTGCCACCCCAACCCACATCCTTTCCCATGCCTTCGAGTATGGAAGTTTTTTTCGCCGGATTTATCGAGGCGATGAAAGTAACTGTTCAGACGGCCGTTCGTGAGACCGCAGCCAATCAGGTTGTCACTGTTCAGGCACCTGTGAGATCTGGGTAGGAGACTCAAACTGACCAGATTAATAAATACAAGAGACTACAACCTCTTATTTTTGCTAGCACCATTGATGCTGAAGAGGTGCAGAAATGGCTGGATGAGACAAAAAAGGTTCTCGATGCAATGGGAGTCGATGAGCCTCGAAAGATTCCACTTGCAACCTACCAACTTATTGGTGAAGCAAATACATGGTGGATAACAGTAAAGGAAGACCCAAGGGTCAACACTACAGACATGACTTGGCAACAGTTCGAGTCAATGTTTATTAATGAGTACTTCCCCGGCGCTGTGAAGTGACAAAAGCGCCAGGAGTTCGCCAAGCTATACCAAGGCGGCATGATAGTCAGGGAGTATGCTGGCGAGTTTAAAGAATTATCGATCTACTCTCTCTCCACCATCTCAACGGAGAAAGATAAGATCGAGAAATTCTATAATGGCCTTCGTCCCGACATTCGACAAGCTTCGTCGATCTTGGATCTCAAGATTTACAGGGAGGTCGTTGACAAGGCCATGAGCTTTGAGTAGGAGAAGATTGTGCAGGAGCAGACATTGAATAGGGGAAAACGGCCTGCAACGTTTTCCCAACAGGGCTCGCAACAGGACAACAAAAAGAAGCCCAACTATAATCAAAACCCAGCCCTCCCAGGCCATGTTCAAAAGAATGAGGCCACGGCACCTACGGCTGAACCATCTAACCCTGGCCATCAGGGTTTTTGCAATCATGGCTGAGGAGGCCATAACTGCAGGGGTGGCCGTCGAAACAGCAATGGCAGAGGTGGTTGTCAGCACCACAATCAGCATGGCCAACAGAACCATCAACAGCAGAGACTGACGTGTTACAACTGCGGACAGCAGGGCCATGTAAGAAATGGTTGTTCGCACCTTCAGCAACCTATTCCCATTGTTGCAGTCCAACAAGCACCACCTGTTGCTAATGCCCAACCCAGGCAGAACCAGCAGAACCAGGAGCAACGGAACTAGGGCAGAGCATTTGCTATCGCTCAACAACCCCTCCCAGACAACAATGTAGTCGAAGGTACATTTTCCTTGTTCAAAACAATGGTGCATGTCTTGTTCGATTCGGGTGCTACGCATTCTTTTATATCGTCTGCATTGGTAAGAAATTTAGGGTTGCGTCCGGAACCCACAGAAATCACAATGCATGTCACATCACCTTTAGGATCTGGTACTGACGTGAAATTGCAGTGTTCTCAATGTGAGCTCCGAATGTCAGAACAGATAATATATGCAGATCTCTTTGTGATGGACATTGAAGACTTCGACATCATCCTCGGCATGGACTGGCTCGCACCACTAAATGCAAAGATCAATTGTACGACGAAGCAAGTTCATTTAACCTTGCCCACAGGGGAGTTTGTCAAGATTCAGGGAACAATGAAATGGATACACAACTCGATTGCTGCACTTCTCAAGGCACAGTTTCGAGCTCTATCCCTTGGTGATGAAAAAGAATCACCAGCACTGTACCCTCTCGAAGTACACGATGTCCCAGTAATATCTGAATTCCCAACAATTTTTCTAAATGACCTTCCTCATCTACCTTCGATTAGGGAATTCGATTTTGAAATAAATCTCATACCTGGGACCGCGCCTATCTAAACTCCACCATAAAGAATGTCAAATGTTGAGCTCGTCTAATTGGACAAACAACTGAAGGAATTAGAGAGTAATGGCTTCATCAGAAAAATTTCATCACCCTGGGGCGCTCCAGTTATGTTTGTTCGCAAAAAGGATGGTTCGTTACGACTTTGCATCGACTATCGCAAGCTGAATAAAGTCACCGTTAAGAACAGATACCCGTTGCCCAGGAACGATGACTTGTACAACCAACTTTGAAATGTCAAATACTTCTCTAAGATTGATTTACGATCCGGTTATCACCAACTCCGGATCCGAGAGTCGGACATTACCAAAACGACATTCAGAACTTGGAACGGTCACTAGGAGTTCATGGTCATGTCGTTCGGTCTAACAAATGCACCTGCTGCATTCATGGATTTGATGAACCGCATCTTTAGGTTATACTTAGACCGATTTGTGGTGATTTTTGTGGACGCTATCTTGATATATTCCTCAACCGAAGAAGACCATAAGATACATTTGAAGATAGTCCTCTAGACATTGAAATGCCACTAGTTGTATGCAAAGTTGAGTAAGTGCGAATTTTGGATGAAGCGAGTTCAATTCCTTGGCCATGTGGTTTCAAGCAATGGCATTGAGGTCGATCCTTCTAAGGTTGAAGCGGTTTTAAACTGGAAGCAGCCTACCACTGTTACTCAGATTAGGAGTTTTCTTGGTTTGGCTGGCTATTACAGATGCTTCATCAAGGACTTCTCAAAGATTGTTGAACCTATGACAAAGCTCACTCGGAAAGACGTGCGATCCATCTGGAATCCCGCCTGTGAAACATCATTTCAGGAATTGAAGAAGCGCCTCACGACGGCACCAGTACTCATCACTCCAAGAAATGCACTTGGATTTTCACTATACACCGACGTCTCTCTTCAAGGCAATTAGGTGTTGTACTAATGCAAGAAGGTCAAGTTGTCGCATATGCCTCGAGGCAACTGAAGATTCATGAGGGCAATTACCCAATACATGACTTGGAACTTGCAACTGTCGTATTTGCACTGAAGTTATGGCGTCATTACCTATGCGGTGAACGGTTTGAGGTCTTCTCGGATCATAAGAGTCTTAAGTACATCTACACCCAGAAAGACCTAAACCTCCGCCAAAGATGATGATTGGAATTCTTGAAAGATTATGACTTTCAACTCTAGTACCATCCCGGTAAGGCCAATGTTGTGGCTGATGCCCTGAGTAGAAAATCTTATGTTGCTTGCACTCTTAACTTTGAAATGGGGAAGTTGGCTACAGAAATGGAGAATTTTCACCTACAACTCATCGATGAGGGAACAAGATCACGACTTTCTCAATTGTCAGGCAACTCTGAGCTGGTTCGAAAGATTTCAGCAGCTCAAGCCAAAGACCCTATGTTAATGGAAAAACGTGAACTTCTACTCAGCAGACAGGACCTTCCTCACTGGTCGGTCTCTAAAGACGGGGCCGTTTTCTATAAAAATGCCTCTGTCTACCGAACGATCCTGAGGTTCGGAAAGAAGTGCTCACTGAGATGCACTGTTCGAGGTTTGCTATGCATCCTGGGGGTGACAAAATGTACAAGGATGTCAAGCAACAATTCTGGTTTTCTGGATTGAAGAAGGCGATTGCACACTTCATTGCTCGATGTCTCGTTTGCCAGCAAGTTAAGGCAGAACGAAGACTTCCCTCTAGACTTGTCCAACCGTTACCTATTGGAGAATGGAAGTGGGAGAACATCGCAATGGATTTTGTTACGGCCTTGCCTCGAAATAATAAAGGGCAAGATGTTATATGGGTTATCATTGACCGACTTACAAAGTCTGCACACTTTTTGCCAATAAAGTTCACGGATAACCCCGCCAAACTTGTCGAACTATATGAAAGAGAGATTGTACGCCTCCACGGCATACCACTCAAGATCGTCTCTGATCGAGACCCTCGATTCACATCAAAGTTTTGGCAAAGCTTCCTGAGTAGAATGGGCTCTAAGATCACCATGAGCACAACCTTTCCCCCTCAGACTGATGGACAGTCAGAGCGTCTTTTCCAAATCTTGGAAGACATGTTATGGTGTTGTATTTTGGACTTTCATGATGGATGGGCAAAGTACTTACATTTAGCTGAGTTTGCATACAACAACAGCTACCAAACTAGTATCAGCATGGCACTGTACCAGGCTCTCTATGGTCGCCCTTGCAGATCTCCGGTATGCTGGTTAGATATGGAAAATCGACCGCAGTTGGGCTCTGAACTAGTTCAAGAGACTTCTGAGAAGATTACACTAGTAAAGGAGCGACTTCGCATTGCACAAAGTCGACATAAGAGCTATGCTGACAAGTGGAGGCAGCCTCTAGAATTCGATAAGGGGGACTTGGTTTTTCTAAAAGTTCAGCCCACAAGAGGTGTCAAATGCTTTGGGATCAAAGGAAAGCTCTCCCCACGGTATATCGGTCCATTTCAGATCATTGAACGTATTGGCAAACTTGCTTATCTTCTGTCCCTTCCATTGTCCATGTCTAAGGTGCATGACATTTTTCACGTATCTATGCTTTGAAAGTATCACCCTGATCCTTCGCATATCATCCCTCTAGTCGAGGTTCGGGTTGAGGAAGGAAATAGGTATCAGGAGAGAGCGATACAGATTTTGGATAGAAAAACTAAAGAACTAAGGCGACGTAGCATACCACATGTGAAGGTGCTCTGGGATCACCACGGAGTAGAGGAAGCAACATGGGAACTAGAAGCAACAATTAAACAGAAATACCCTTAATTGTTTTCTAGTAATAACTGATGATGCGATACATTGTATTATTCACTTATCAATAAAATTATGAAACTTTGGTTACAAATATCTTAATACATCGTTTCACTTGAATAACTATGCAGATGTCTGACAATAATATCGATGGATATAGTGACGCACACACGCAATGGCCTCCTTGGCCACCTGTGGCGACTCCTCCAGGATCCGAGTCTAGTCACAACTACTTTGCATCACCACACAGACAACGATCTTTATCGCCAGAGCGCGCATGGCTTTTTCTTAACAATTTTACCCAAAACAATCCCATGCCCTCATCTTGGCAGGATCTTCTACCAAAATTGCCAGGCGGCCAGATTCGAGCAAAAACACGAAAAAGCATCCCATCGCTCAACCTACCTCCCCTTAAACGATGCGACCAGCGCCCTACACCACCATCTGTTAAGCAAAGGTTAGAATCTTTTGAGGACGAATCCGACTCCATTTGCTCTCCATGGTTTCATGATGTTAAGGATTCCACCGGCCAAAGTGCCATTCAGGGACCATACAGGCATTACCCTAAACTCGCAAACGATGACGACGGCAGTGAATCTCACACAGATAACTCTCATGACTACTTGGACTGATTTTGAGGGTGAAATCTTTTTAAGGGGGGTAGAGTGTAATACCCTAGGTTTGCACGAAAAGAAAATTAATTGGTTCGGGCACATGCCCGAACGTTCAGGCGCATTTTCCCTATTTAAGAACCCCTCCCCCCTCCTCATTTCTCACACCAATATCACTCCTCCTTGTGATTTTCCTTCTCTCTTTCACTCATTTTGAGTTTTTGTCTTTTCTTTTGAGACTCTCTTTCCGAGACTCTCTGTGCGGTGCACTGTGATTCTGCCCGGGGGAAGGTGCAAGTTCTGAAAGGAATTTTTATCTGAAAGTGGGGAACAAAACATAAGTTTGTGTTTCTTATAACTTTCATTAAAGTTTACATTCATTTATCATTAAGTCTATTATTCATTTACACTGCATTATTGCGTATAATGTTCATATTGTCATATTTATGCCTATATAATTGGAGTTCATGTATTACACTGTTGTTATGCCGGATTAGTGGTCAGTCTGGCTCAACAAGACTCAGTCTTGTCCTCAGTAGCTTTAAATAGTGAATGGGAAGTAGCATGCTGCTCTAGACGATTGGTATTTAACTAGACCTCGTGTCTCACCTCTCAACTGGAGACTGATCTGGTTGGTCTTATTTGAAAGCTATCAGCTTATACAAGTAATACTGAATGTCCTAACCTTGCACGTAGTGATACCGACCCTGATAAGGATCACTAGACGTTGCCAAATCCTGTCTAAATGTTAAAGTAAAGACCGGACCAGTTCACGCATTGGCATCATACATAGCACCACCTAGGGACGTATGTGGTTTATGATTCATAGAATAGTTAGAAGCGATGCACGCTACTCATTATATTTCTCTGAAGAGGGACGTACAATGAGAACCTGGCTACTCCTGGGGAGGGACATTTGTACGTAAATCCATAGCGTCGTTCCTGAGGAGGGACGTACAATGGGAACCCGGCTACTCCTAGGGAGGGACATTTGTACGTGAACTCAGGTGATGTACAGTCATCAAACCAATACGAGACGGTGTCATGCATACATACATATTGAATTGATTATGATGCTCTGATGTGTATTTAAGATATTTGATTATGAAGTTTGTTTTATTAAATGTTATATTCACAAACTATTTTACCCACTGAGCGTGTAGCTCACCCCGTTGTTATCCAATTTTTCACAGGAGATTAGAGTGGATTGGGTACAAGTTTTTGGGCCCACATTTTGTACCCCTTGCATTATTCATTGGGGATTATGGGAGAATGTTCCCTTAACTATTTCATGTACAATTATATTTTGAAAATTAATGAAATTAGACTTGTACTTAATCGTGTTTCCGCGCACTCAGCTATCATTATAATGCATTCGCGCCCCGTCCGTGAATGTCGCGCCGGTTTAGGAGCGTCCAGGCGAGGTGTGACATTTTGCCCTTAAAGGTAGAATATTGTGCCAGCCAACTTGGACTAGGGTCAGTGACGTACGACCAACAAGCGATTTCTCAATGTCATGAACTTGTGAACATTGGTTTACATCTTCTGAGGATTTTTCCCCCTAAGTTGAAGGTACTTTGTTTTGTGTTTTTTCTATTTTGCAAACAAATTTTTTCCTTTTTTTTCTTTCTAAAAAATGTTTTCGAAATACATTTTGGGCACAAACTTTTTGATACTATGTCTTTAAGTATTGTTAGATCGCTTCAAATCACGCAAGCATCACATGATTTAAGGCGATCCAACAATACTTGGAGGCATAATATCAAAAACTTGTCTTTATAGCACAACTTTCTTTTTTTATCATAAATGCTTTTAAGACTAAAAGATTATACTCAAAATTAACTATACGTATGTTGACAGTGCATTAGTGGTGGATGTAGTGAGCTAGTTTTGGATATTAACATATTCCAATATAAAGTAAATAAATAGATCAGAAAGATATTACTGAATGAAGAAGCATTTATATCCGATGTTTCACGTGCTCGTTGTTCCAAGCCGAACCTCACAATGAATCACACCACAAGAACGAGTGTGATTCCTTTTGCACAACCCAAGTGCCCGTATAATCCAATTCCAATAATGAACTTTCAATTATAAAACAGAGATTAGAGGAAAGAGGGAGAGTAGTGATTTATCTATTTGATCATTGGTTAAAACTGTAAGATTACCCACATTCTCTCATTAAGAAGAGTTATTATCCAACTTAAATAACTCTCTCTTTTATCTATTTGATCTCATGCAACTACCCACGATTATGATAATTGTGGGGAGCGTTAGTGTTGTCCCAGATGTGTCCAAGAGGGGGGTGAATTGGACAATGAGAAGTTAAGACCTTTCTTTTAAAAAATAGTTAATAATATTCAGCAAGTTATGTTCAGAGAAAATGCAATAAGAAACAATATGCAATAGTACACAAAGGATTTATAATGATTTGGCCTCGCCTACATTCACTACATAACCTCCCAGTTAGCATTTTGTTCAAACTCCACTACCTGATCGTCTTACGAGTGAGAATCAAACCATTACACCTTCTCAACTTACGGGTGTGAGAAAACCGTTATAACATGAGCAACACTTGCTCAAACCAAGTGATACACACAGTCACTTAACAATCTTAAATACGAGGATAGAGTTTTGTTTCCTTTACCAAGAATAAACAAAATACTTACAGAGCTTTGTTTGAACCCCAGTTGACACTGATTTAGCAGAATATGTATTATGAAGATCAGTTGAAATACTAAAAGTTCCAAGCTCTTCTTTTCTTTAATGGATTTGAAAAAAAATTGTAATGAGAATCAATAAATCCAAAAAAAAATGTATCAAAGTTTTCGCAAAATGATCAGAATGTTTACTGCGAAAATGAGAGCAGAACTTTCAAAAGTTTTTGCACAGATAATTCAAAGATACTTAGTTGAATATTTCTAAATTGTGTATCTCGGTTGTTCTTTCAAAAAGCTTGAAGTGCAGTATATGTAGACAACACTTAATCTCGGTCTTCAAGAAAATTTTTGGCACTCAAATCCATTTCAAATCAAACGGTCAAATTGTTTCACGAAAATGGATTGATTCAGATAGTGCAACAACACTTGAATCATCTGTGTTTTCACGAAAATATAAAGTTCAAAAAATAGCACAGGCTGACAAAGTTATCAGCTTTTTGACAGCGTCCTATGAGCGTCTTGATAGGGCATTAATGTCTTGATGCACAACACACAATTTTGTCGTTTCTATCTTTGAGGGTGCTCCTAGACTGTGAGCGTCCTAATGGACTTGAAGGTTTTAAAATCCAGAAATCAATGAGGGCGCTAATCTGTGAATAACGTCCTGATGTGTTTCAAACACAAAAATCCCATAAACGCGTGAGCGTGCTGACGCACGATCAGTGTCTTGACGTGTCTTTAGGTTGGTTCTATGAGGGCGCTCCTTAACGAGTAGCGTCCTGACATGAATAGAACGCATTCCAACCTATACACCATCAGTGTCCTGGCATTCCATCAGCTTCCTAACGTGTTGGTTCATCACTATGTGACTGACCATCCCATGAGTGTCCTGTTGAGCTGTTAGCGCCCTGATGGAGCACTGAAAACTGATTTTTGATAGTTTTCAATATTTTCAAAACTCGATTAATCAGTTTAAAGCTCTATAAATTCATATCAAAATAATCATTGAAAGATTCGTCAAACGTGATCAAAACCAATTAAAAATCTTTCAAAAACAAATCGATCAAAAACATTTTCTTTTTGAAACTCGTGCGAATATGCAAATATGCATCATAAGTAGTATCTGTTGAATCAAGTGACATCTGAGATTCTACAATCCTAAATGACTCTAAAAACATAAAGATTAAATCTCGAACGATCGTGGTCTTTGATAGTTGCATATTTAGATTGGTTTTAAAGCATGTTTTAGGTGTGTTTTAGGATAATTTATGCATTAGTTTCATGTGTTTATGTTAGTTTTTATGCAATTGTTAGTTTAGGATAATTTGGGTTTTTATGCATTATTTTGGTTTATTAGTTTATAATTTGATCCATTTCATATTTGAGTGTGTTATTGATTTGATTTGCTTTGTTTTGTAGGTATTTAGATGTGTTAGTCATGGTTTTGGATAATGAAAACATGTACAAGAAGATACAAAAGAGGAGCATGAAGAACCTAAGTCGAAAAGAGGCAAAAATTGGTTGTCCACAAAATCAGGCTGAATTGCAACGTTTTGAGCGTCACGGCGCTGATGGGTGGTGAAATGTGCGAGAAAATGAAGGCTCTAAGCGTTACGGCGCTGAATGGTGTGTTGAATGATGATTTTAGCAAGTTTTATGGGATTTTTCCCCACTTTTCCAATTGCAACTCCACATGACTTTGGGGCATATTATATCAAAATTTAGGGTTTTTCGATAGGGATACACTGGAGAAGAGATAACGACAGCTAGGAGCAAAAGAATGCGAAGAAGACGACTTGGAGACAATGAGGATTTTACAAGTTCAATAGCAACAAGTTTGGGTTTTGATGTTTAACTACTTGTTTCTCTACATATTTTGGTTTTTGTTATTCCAAGTTATGAACTAACTTGTTAGTCTAGAGATGAGATGGATCCTGTATTAGAGATTATGCAATAACATTAGTTTTTATTTATTATCAATGAATTATTCATAGTTTATTTATATTTCTCCATTCGTAATGCTTTTGATCTCTTGGCCACGGATCGATTGGTCATAGACTTAGGGGGCGGCACTCGATAGAGGGTTCTCTAGGTTTGAACATGAGAAATATGACATGAGATGGTCGTAGTATAGATAGATATGCGATATTTTATGAAGTTGTAGGAAAATCACAAGGCTTAATGCATTGCTAATATATTGGTTTTTACCGATAAATCGACATTAGTGTTTTGGTAATAGGTTCTAATGCGACACTCGACAGAGGGTGTTAGAAACTAGAGGATTTTGACTTATTAACTTGAATAAGGATTTGATAATAATCATGTCTAATATTGCATAATTGATAATTAGGTGAAGTATAATCTCTAGATGTTTTTAATATTGATTTTTCTCCGCCAAATTCTGATAAATTGCTATTTTAATTAGTGTTTTAGTTTAATTATTATTTTAGTCCATTGATCTTACAATTTGGTTTTCTAGATAAAATTAGGGCTAGGAACGATATATTTAGTGTATTAAATCAATCCCTGAGGATGATACCCAATTCTCATTGGTTTATATTCTAACTTGGCAACAGTACACTTGCGGTTTGCACGCATCAAGTTTCTGGCACTGTTGCCGGGGATAGATATTACTTTACACTATTATTGTGTTTTTGAGCTTTGACTTTAATTTAGTTTTTATTTGTTATTTCCTGAATTTTTCTTTCTTTTTCTTTCTTGTAGGTTTTCCACATATATCCGACGATCGAAAAGCTTTGATACAGTATAGTTTGATCCCGAGATTGAGAGAACGTTTGGAAGACTAAAAAGAGAAAGAAGAGTAGGCGCTGAAACAATGGCGGATAATCCACACTTTGCTCATTTAAGAGAAACTTTTGCAAAAATCTTGAACTTGTGCCGATTTTCATACTTTCATTTCTACAAGTCCAAAACAAGCTCTTGAGTGATTTAAACATCTTTTCAAAGCAAAAACTCACCTATATTTGAATCTTTGATTCATACTTTCGAATAGTTCGCTTAATCTTTCAAACTCTTTGAGAAACTTTGTGAGTTTCTCTTGAGCATAGATCAAGCCCTTCTTGAGTGAGTTCATCACATATCTTGTAGATCTTGATCTTTTTTAAGGCGAAATCACTCTCAATCACCTTCACACATTAGAGAATCTTGTGTGCTTCATCCTTCCCCAGAATTGGGTAAAATCTCTTTTTGAGATTCGTGTGATTGTACTTGTGATTGAAAAATGGTTTTTGTGTTTGATTTATTTACCTTCAAAACCATTTTTTTTAAGTGTTTGTGAAACCATACTTGATCTTCATATGATATTATTTTGATTAGTGGTTTCATACATTTTATGTGGTATCGATTTATGTGCTAAACTTACATTATTTTTAATAGATTTCATTAATCATTACTTGAGCGTATTTATTCTTGAACTTAACCATTTATCTATTTAGAATCAACAAGTCTTGATCATTTGTGCATATTGATTCTTATGCTTCATACATATCATCTTTAGAATCAATATTTGAATACATGTACATATTCGATTCTTGATCTTACATTATCACTATTTGAATCGTTTGCATGTATTGAAAACAACTATTTCAACACTATACATCAGTTAAAATATTGTAATTGGAATAGTAGTGATTATTCATTCAAGATTATACGCTTAAAATTATTGAGAGTGTTTTTAAAACATCTCTCTTTATCATTTGTAATCTTGATGTATTGTTGACTTGTTAGTCAATCAGGACTATATCATATTATTGTTCGACTTGGAACCACGCCCGTAAGTTGGTTACAGTGCGGCTTCTAGCCAAGCCCTTATGTTGGCTAGTGTATACAGCTTCTAGTCACGCTTGTAAGTTAACTAGATAATAGTGTATTGAAAAATCCTAATCGTGGGTGACCGAGTAGTGGAGTAGTTTCAAGGGGAACCGAACCACTATAAATCTCTATATCCATTTATTTTTTCCTGCACTTGATTATTTGGCTTGTTACCCACTGCGCATATATTCTATTTAAATTAATTAACCGAAAGGTAACACGAAAATCCGCCAAGTTCAATTCACCCCCCCCCCTTTTGGACGCTAATACTAGGCCAACAAATCGCATTGTTACAAACACCGACCTCCGGTTAGGAGTCTTCCCAATTGGCCAACTAGCCAATTCCAATACAAATGTGTATACAAAAATGGAGAGATTGTTCTATACCGAACAACTCTCAAATGAAGTACAAGTAAGAATGAGTACCTTCCAAGTGATGTACAACCAAAGTATGTAATATGATGCATAACCTGTGATGAAGGAAGGAACTCTTGGATTTTGATTGAGAAATGATAAAGATGAAGTGCACATTCAAAAACCCATTTTCTTGATCACTTGAAAACCCTTGAAAGATGTCTTCTCAAAAGTGAAGATTAAATTCACAGGAGATTTCTTCAAAGTGATTTGTAGACTTGAAAAACCAACTTGAAAGGCTTGGATGAATTACTTGAATAACTTGGAGAGCTTGAAATTTTTTCTTCTCAAAGATGGAAAATAAAAAACAATTCAAACACTCATTTAAAACTTGTTTTCCTTTTGAAAGATGTGGAGAACTAATTTTAGCACAAGTTTTTTTCTTTCAAAGATTTTGCAAAAGGTTGCTCGTAATGAGCTAAGGAACATATTTATAGAAAAAAAAATTGAAAAAGTAAGAACCTTGGTTCTATACACAGAACCTCGTTTATGTAGAGAAATGCATTTCTGTGTGAAATTTCATAATTGCCCAAAAATTAGGAAATGTGTTTCTGTGTGAAATTCTAGAATTGCCCAAAAAGTAGGAAACGCGTTTATCTCAGAGGAAACGTGTTTCTGTGTGCATTTCCCGATAACACAATTCTGAGAATTTTGAGGAAACGCGTTTCTGCTCGACCGAGTGAAATTTTTCACTGAGTCTACAACACGAAATGCGTTTCTGCTTGACTGAGTGAAATATTTCACTAAGTTCATATAGGAAACGCGTTTTTGCAATACACAAACTTAAACATGTTTTCTTTTGATATGTGTGCAATCAAAACATATTTTCTCAATCAAACAAGTCTAAATACACTTGGATACACTAAAATTTGATCAAATTGAAGAATGAACAAGTGTTAAACTCATTATGGATGAAAAGTCAAACTTTTGACTAAATTTGAAATCGGTTTGACTTCAAAAATGGTTGAATTGTTCAAATCAAGATTTAAATAAATTCAAATCAATACAATTGAAGTAATTTTATGATCAAAATATAAATCAAGAGAATTTTGATCAAACAGGCCAAAAGTTGACTTAGCAAAAACAAGAATGATTTTGAAATATGATGCTTACATAGACTTTAGCTAACACAAGTAGAAAGTATTCTACATCCCTATGGAATCTAAGCAACTACATAACATAAATGTGATCTTGATCGTCCGATAGCTTTGATCCACTTCGAGCATTAACTTTGACTTTTTGGTTAACTTTATAGATATGATCATTTAAGTACTGAAACACCTTAGTCAAAGTGATTGGTATGCAAAGAAATGTTGTTTGTGCTATTTCAATAACTCTCATGTCCCGTATGAGAAAAGATATTTTGATGATTACAAACCACATTCTATGTATATTGTATACATGAAAATGCATGGATAATTTTCTCAAAAGCATGGTGGAAAAGAAGTCAAGTTCGTGATCAAGATGAAGACCGTGTCTACTCAAGAATTTAATTTATGTTCTAGAATGATTTAGGCTTGTAGAATGTCAGCCATCATCTAATTCAACAAATCATTTTCTTCATAGATTTCTCATGATTTTTCATAAATTTTCAAAAGTTTTTCGATTTTGAAGAAGTCATTTTAATCAATTTAATTCAAAGGTTTTTCGACTTAATCTTTGGAACATTTGCATGATTTCAAAATGTTTGATTTGATCCAAAAAGCTCAAGTGTTGATTTGATTTAATCGAGTGTTGGAAAATCAAATTTCTCAAAAAAAAATTGTTTTTCAGTGTCTTTCAGGATGTTGATGGGCCATCAGGGCACTGATGCAGTGGCTAATCACTTAATATCGAGCCAACACTGTAGGACATTGATGGACCATCAAGGCGCAGATGGTTTATGGGTTTGAATGTTCATTGTTCAAAGCAAGACGTTGATCGAGCATTAGCGCCCTCCTTGAATTTTTGGGTTTCGAGAAAATAAGCTCATCAGGACACTAACGTAGTATTAACCTATTTTTTAGAATAGTGTAATTCAAGACGTTGATGCTTCTTCAGGACACTAAAGTGACACTGTTAGAATTTCTGAAAAAGACTGTCAAACTGTGCACTATCTGATTCTTTCTATTTTTGTGATTGCACAGAGGTTTCAATTTTCTTGATTTTGGAATTCAAACCAAGCGTCAAAACTCTTTGAAAATCTAAAAATCACAAGTATCTTCTATAAGTATCACACTTTGAACCATTGAAGAAAAATATATAAGAAACAAGATTGAAAAATATTTTGCACAAACTCTTTGAAAGTTAGTCTATTCTTTTTACTGCAAAAATACTTTGATACATACTTACCTTCTGCATTTATTGATTCAACTTCATACATCTTTCAAATCCATCGTAGGAAAGAGAAGCAATATACCCCACACTTTCAGCTGAGCATAATCATACATTCATAGTTGAATCAATGTTTGTCTGAGGTTCAATATTTGCTCTGTAAATATTTCTTTGATTCTTGGAAAGAGAATCAAGTTCTCAAACTTGTGTTTGATTTATACTAGTGATTATGTATGTCACTAAGGTTGAGCAAGTGTTGCTCAAGTGGTTAACAGTTGTTCTCAAGCTCGTGAAATTGAGAAAAGGTGTAACAGTTGAGCCTCACCCGTAAGAGGATTCAATAATGGAGTTTGAGCAAAATCCTAATCTGGGAGATTAGGTAGTGGAGGTAGGCAGTAGCAGAACCACTCTAAATTTGTGTGCACTTTACTGTTTTACTGCTTTTTACTATCTTTGTCTATTAACTGTCACTACTTTGTTTCAACCGTAAATATGGTTTATTAAAACTTAAAACTTCATCGTCATCCAATTCACCCCCCTCTTGGACATTCTTGGGCCAACAGTTTGTAATCATCAAAACATACAAAGGGTGAGGATCAATAAGTCAACATCCCACGCGCACATTGTGTGTACGAGATTAATCTCCTCTTTTGAATCAATCAACGTGGCAAATGGACTGTGAGACCGTGAGAACACCTGCAAGCAAGAGCTCTATAGTAGAAACTCATTAAGAGCCAGCATAGAGACATCAACCCTTTTAGAAGAAACTAATGTTCGTGTCTCATAATGCCCTAGATCCATCTAGTCACACCTGTCCAAGTATATCTAATCCCTCAGAAAAAGCTATACTTAGACCACCAATTCTAATATTATATTCCCACTTATATTGCCATCCAAATGATGCAACATAAATTATTGCAATAGAAAATATAAAGTAGAGGTGTGTCGTTAGATGATCTTCTTGTCGCCCTCATACTATCCAACCCCAAATTAACCGCTTTCCCAGTTACCATAAGGTCGAATCACACATAACCTATAGGTAACTTACCAAAGTAGCTAATCATCAACCCTTTGTCATATAATGTAGTCAATAGTATTAAGGGCATATTTATAGTCATGTCTATCAAAGATAAATGACATCTAGGACTCACATAGCGAGAAAGTGGGGATCCATTCTCTCACTTCCTAGTTCGATCGTCTTAAACACATGTGATTCCAAATCACATGCTATAATTGAGTAACTCTTTTCAAAAAAAATGTATGCTCTACTCAAAAAAACTATACAGATCTTCGTCTAGTCCCATTCTAGCGCCTAACCCAAATTCTTTAAAGCTCGTTGTTCAAAAGAACCAATTAATAAACCTCGCATCTGGTTAAAAATTACAAGCTTAATGGATATTTGGGCTTATCCATTATCAATTTTTATTTAAAAGACCTCATCTTGAATCCTATCAGGGCGACATATCATTATAAAAACTGACCTATTGTTACTTAAAGCAACATTAGTCAAAGTCTTATCTCTGCTCGTTTTTCATTAAGCTCCAAGAGGTGGTTGCTCGTATGAGTAAGCCAATCAAGCCTGTGAACATACTCGAGTGTTGGTGTTAGCATTGGAAGACAATGCATCATGTATCAAATAAATAGCAAATTTATCACATCCTACACAACCCCATAGTCCTTATAAACAAAAACACAGAGACTTAATCATTGGGTGAACTATTATTTTAAGCGTAATGTCGTGATGTTATGTGATGCATATATGTTTCATATTCATGACGTTCGGGGAGTAATAGCCGCTTGATAATCAAAACCAATTATCTATGATCTCTATGTACTAGCGCTAAAACATTGTCTTTGCAGAAATCATATAAGTCATCTGCTCCTTAGATAACATGAGTATATGCTATCTATTTTATTTTCACTGTTAACAATAAGAGGCAAGTCAAATCTTGCTATTTGTAAACAAAACTCTATTGTTTAAGTAAAAAGATATCCAGGTATTGATTTTTATTTTGGATATACCCCAATTGGCATCTGTATAACCTAATAAGCGCAAATCATCCTCTTGATAATATAGACACATGCCCTTGTGCCTTTATAATGTCCTCATAACATTTATATAATGCGCTATCCCAAGGTTAAATTAATAAAATTGAACTAAACTAAAAATATATTAATATATCAGGACATATACATTTCATAGCATACAATAATCTTCCAATAACAATTCAATATGGTACTTTGGACATTTGTTCTCATGCTATAGGAGTCTTTGATACATTTCTGACTTAAAGTCGTCATTTTGTTGTACTATGTCAATGGGTTTATAATTTCACTTATGAAATTTTATCCTCACACCCAGTGTGAAGTGTAATTCACCCATGTCCTTCATATCACAATTAAAGGACAACCAGATGTAAATGGCGACAATTAAAGCAAAATATTTTCCAGGTAGAAAGCATCACCGACAAACAACAAAAGATTATTATTACTCATGAACGCTTACGTACATATTCTGTGATTTTCATCATTCTTGTAAATACATAAGAAGTAATTACACGATGAAATCTCAAGTACCATTGTTTGCATGTATTTCTATAGCTATAAAGAATATGTTAAAGCAAGCAAACTTTGCACTCTTAGATCATTTACATCAAAGCCTATTGCTTGTTAATATGATCGATTCATCCACTAGTCAACGTTCAATAAAATAATCTTGACATCAGTTTGATGTAAGTTAAAAGCCTAATGTCAGATGATATCACTTAAAATAAATAGACTTAAACTGAAAAATATGAAGAAAATATTATTTCATGGTCAATTTGATCTAGTTGAGTGAAACTTTAAATGTGTCTATATGATTATCTTATTACTTGACATTTATATCGATAATACATTTATTCCTAACAAGTCTAC
This sequence comes from Paratinospora sagittata, assembly GCA_035771175.1. Taxonomy (NCBI): domain Eukaryota; kingdom Viridiplantae; phylum Streptophyta; class Magnoliopsida; order Ranunculales; family Menispermaceae; genus Paratinospora; species Paratinospora sagittata. The sequence continues at coordinate 25,254,703 of CM069598.1, read as the reverse complement.
GCTTAGGTTAGAGATCAACCAAGTTCCAGACATTGTTTCACAATATAGACTCTCATTTCCTTTTTCATTGCCCGTGAAACAAGATCTTTAACTGATGAGAAAGGGTCTTTTAAATAGACCTCAGTATTAATGAGGCGTAAGCAACCATACGGGTTTTGCCTTGATATATTTGTCATGCCTTATAGCATTATCAGCACTAGTGCCCCTTATTAGGCGAGCATGGATCTCAACTAATACTGTTATTGTCCCTACTTAACCACCTCTAAGCCCACTATTGAGCCTAGATATGGAGTTCAATGTCAAAAAATCTCATTTCTTCCATTTAGCATAGCAAATGTAAAAGTTTATTCTAAAGAATATATTTCCAAGTGTTTCCATGCATCTACTCATTATTTGAAACTACTAAATAAACATCACTCCCACTTGAATCGAGACTTAGATGTGTAATCATCTCAGTGGCGCAATGACATTCTTTTAGGATCATTCATTTAATAAATGATCTATTGAAGTTTTATAAATGTTAAGAAAATCATTCTATAAATGTGGCAAATATAGACTCAAACCAATTACTACTTTCCATCTTATTGTTCACATATGAACACTTTAACCTCAACAATGTTCAAAAACATCTATTTAAAGATGAATTTATTTCCTCTGGAAATGAACTTTCCATATCTACAAGAGGTATTGGGAACATATTAATCAACAATTACACATGATTGCTAATGAACTTGATCAGGTGCATCACCTATCCAAAGTTAAATTTAATGGAAGTAACATTGTTTAAGGGCTCATGATTAAAATCATATAAACAATAATCAATAGTGCAATAAGTCCAAGAAACCATATAGTTTTCTCTATGCAATTATTGATGTAACCATGTTAAGGGATTTGTCTATTCAAGATTTTTGCAACATCATATTGCCGCGAAATTCGAAGAATAGTTAACTATCTAGTTATCTTTTTTGTCATCCCAAAATGTCAGAACTAGTTCTTAAAGATATTTATGATACCGGTCTATTCTCAATACTTTGATACGTATTGATACATGATTCAAGTTGAAAACCAACGTAGAATATATATATATCATATTAAGCATTCTAATGCTCCATTATTGTATGAGATTAAATAGATATAACCATATCATGCAATATCAAATACGAACCGTGATGAATAAGGCATTATGTTTTGCCCTATAAATCATTAAGCCACAAAAGTCAGAATGGAAGTGCAATGGAATTACAACAATATCTTTATCAAAACAGTATTTTGTCTTTTTTTAGCAAAATAATGTTCATAAACTGACGAGTAACCAAATGCGGAAGCATTTAGATTCGGTGTTTCACGTGCTCGTTGTTCCAAGCCGAACCTCACGATGAATCACACCACAAGAACGAGTGTGATTCATTTTCCACTGTCCAAGTGCCCATATGATCCAATTCCAATAATGAACTTTCAATTATAAAACAGAGATTAGAAGAGACGGGGAGAGTAGTGATTTTTCTACTTAATCACTGATTAGAACTGTAGGATTGCCCACATTCTCTCATTAAGAAGAGTTATTATCCACTTAAATAACTCTCTTTTTAATCTATCTAATCTCATGCAACTACCCACGGATATGATAACTATGAGGAGCGTGAGATGTGGGTGGTTACTAACTAAACCACCCACTTATGTGGGTTGCCACATGCCATGCCACACACGTTGGCAGCCCATGTGCATGCCACGAGGCAACCACATGAGATCAAAATCTACTGCTAGCGTATTGCCAAATTAACATGGGTAAATTTTTATGTATTATAAATTGTTTTAGCATTTCTTTTTTTTCTTTTTTGTCTTATCTTATCTTTTCTCCCTAATTTCAAGTATAAGCAATAGGAGGTAGAAAATCAGTCCACAAACAAGTTTGGTCACAAGAAGCAGTCAAAAAAAGAAAAAAAAAGAAAAAAAAAAAAGAAAGAGAAGAAAATAAAGCAAAGCAATAACAAGAGAAAATGTAAGGATAACCTACTGGTGTATGATCCAGAAATCAGATGCATATTCTCATCTTTAGATTGTTGCGTTGCCCGCTTATTAATTTAATCCTTTCTATATTTCTTGCCATAAAATACTCGAACATTGACCATATTACAATTGTTTGCTTGGAAGTGATGATGATAGATCTAGATTACGACTATTTTATTTAAAAGATTGGCAGTTAAGAATAACTTGTACTTGATGTTAATAAGATTTCTCAAAACAAGTGTACGAAGGCTTGTAGATGTGTTGAGAGTTGGGAGTAGGGCCCGTTTGATGGGCGAGATAGGATAAGATTATATTTATAAAAATAAATTAAATTGAATAGGATAAAATTAAAAATATAATGTTCTTGTGTTTGGTACAATATAAAATAAAACTAAAAATAAAGTAATCATATGTTTGGTATGTTTGGGATTGAAATAAAAAGTAATTAATTTTTTTAAAAAACTTAATTTTTCTTTAAAATAAAAATATTTAAATTTTATTTAAAGTATTCTTAAAAAATATTAATCTCGTTTAAGATTATTTTACATAACCTCTCATTATTAATTTTAAATTAATAACAAATTAATATTGATCAAAAAATGATTTTGTAAAAATAATCTTAAGGAATAAAATCAAATTAAGTTTTAAATTGAATAGTCAAAGCTTAATTTAAGTTTAAGGGCAGCTAATTGAACCACAAAAAAATACTATCTAACACAAAAAACTAGCAAAAGTAATTTTCAATAATACCCTCATGTGATTGTACTAAAATGCCCCTAATTTCAATTTATTTTTCAAACTCATCCTACAAAACTGCTAACCCTACCCCATCACTATTCAAACTGCCACCTTGGTTTCCAATTCTAGTTCCATCATTTTTCTTCACTTATTTGAGGATTTTTTCATTCCAAATAGCATTTTGAAGGTATGTGAATTATATTTAGAAGATTAGTTGCATTTTTTTTGTGTTTACAAATTTTTTTTGTGTTTTTTGGTGTTTTTACCCAATGCGATTTCAAACGTTGAACCTATGCAAAATCTTGTAGATTACTATAAAATTAGTGGTTTTCGACCCATTTTCATTGCATTATGGCAAGGGATTCATGTTCGAAAGACCACACACATCATTCAAAGGTAATTTTGAGGTTTTTTTTGGGTTTGCGAAGTTTCGTGCAATATGGTTCTTGTTCGTGTGGTTCGGTCGTCTTTACCGAACCGATACGTACTGTTTGGTCACTCAGGACTGAACCACAAGAAGATGTTGATTTTCGTGCAGTTCGATCATAGTTACCGAAACTAACGTATCGGTTCGGTAATGAAGACCGAACCACATGAAAATCCCTTGTAGTATGACTTGTTCGGTCATCTTGACCGAACCATACATGTCAGTTTGGTCTTATGAAACCGAACCGAACCAATAGGTTCGATCACAACTTCCGAACAATTCAAGTTTTTTTTTTCATGTTGTTTAATGTAAATTATTTGTTACTTTCAGGACGAAGAGCCAATTGAGCCAATGGAGATTGTTGTGCCAATGGAGATTGTTGTGCCACTGGACATTGTTGTAGACTATATTGAATAATTTACCAATGACGCTCCATCCACAACGAAAGAAGAGTTGATTTCATGGATACAAGAAGTTGGGCAGAGGAATGGTTTGGTAATTATAAGTAAGAACTCTGATGCAGGGGGAAAGGTAGGCGACCTAGAATTACCTTTGCCTGTAAAAGGTTCGGTCACTGTGAATTTGTCGCCCCCAAAGTTTATGATAACAAGAAGAAGAAGATGAGTGTGATAGTTGCATATTTAGATAGGTTTTAGAACATGTTTTAGGTGTGTTTTAGGATGATTTATGCACTAGGTTGGTGTGTTTATGTTAGTTTTGATGCATTTGTTAGTTTAGGAATAAATTGGTTTTTATGCATTATTTCGGTTTGTTAATTTATATGTTGGATCAATTTATGTTTTGAGTGTGTTAATTACTTGTTTTTCATTGTTTTGTAGGCATTTAGATGTGAGGAAGTGAGCATGAATGATGGACACAACATATGAGAAGCCTAGATGATGATTCATGAAAAACCCAAGTAGAAAATAGTGGAAAATTGGCTAAGTCCCAGAATTGCACGCAGGATTGAAGGTTCTGGGCACCACGGCGCTTGAATGCAGTGCCGAGGTGTTCTGATGTAACGGACTGAGCGTCGGCACTATGGGTGTTGTAACTTGCGTTTTGGCAACTTATTGGACAATTTCGAGAGGCAACTTTCTATTTTATGATTTCACACGACTATGGAGGCATGATATATATCAAATTGTAGGGTTTTACAAGGAGAACACATTGGGAGATAGAGAGGAGAACAAAGGTTTAACGGCTGGAGAAAAAGTGGAGAAGAAAATTCGCATTGAAGATTATTGAAAATCTCTACACCATTCTAATTTGTTTTCCTTTGTTCCAATTCATGTTTACACCATTGTTTACTATTTTCATGTCTTTAGTTATGAACTAAAGCCTCTTTCTAGAGGTGTAGATTGATCCAAAATCGCAAGTGTACGGTGTCAAATTATAATATATCCCGATGAGAAATCGAATATCGTCCTTAGGAATATTTACTACACTAGCTACACGTTTTAACCCTAATTTTATCTAGACAATCAAAATCGAGTGATTCAGTAATTAAATCAACAATTAAACTAATTAACTATTAACTAACAACATAATATAAATCAGATAAGAAATCAATCAGAGAATATACTAGAGGTTCGATGTCACCTCACTCTCAACTATGTCTAAATATAAATATATTATTATTAAATCAGTTCCTTAGCTTATAAGTCGAAAATCCTAACGTTTCTAATTCTCTCTTTTGAAGCAAAACTAGGGCATGTTAATGGCACCTTGATTTAACTCTTTCGATGAAAACCAAAGATGACAACAACTCATTAAGTTCTATGATTTCCACCTAACGACTTCAAAGGTTCTCGATCTCCTTGTGAGTCTCATGATAGCCTAAGTTATATTTTCCAAATTCCAACCCAAGGTACCCTCTTGTTAAGCATCTACCTCAAGTCTATGATCATCTAATCTGTGATCAAGGGATCAAAAACATTACGCTCAAAGAAATATAAATAAACTATAGAAACTTTATTAACAATAATCAAACCATAAAACTAGACATAATATCAAGCTTGGATCAATCTACACCTCTAGAAAGAGGCTTTAATTCATAACTAAAGACATAAAAACAGTAAACAATGGTTCAAACATGAATCGGAACAAAGGAAAACAAACTAGAATTGGTGTAGAGATTTTCAATAATCTTCAATGAGAATCTTCTTCTCTACTTTTTCTCCAGCCGTCAAACCTTCATTCTCCTCTCTATCTCCCAATGTGTTCTCCTTGAAAAACCCTACTGTTTGATATATAATATGCCCTCTTTTCCTTCCGCAAATAATTAGAAAGTCCTCAAAAACCCAAAATCGTCCAAATTGCTAAAACTGCAACTTAAAAAGCTCCAGCGTCGCGGCGCTAACTCTTCTAATGTTGTGTTAACCTTTCTTCTAGCGCTGCGGTGCTCAATGTAGTAGATTACAGTGTCGCGGTGTTTCATTCAAGCGCCGCGATGCCCAGAACCTTCACTCTTGCGTGCATTTCTGTGGACCCGGCCAATTTTCTTCCACTTCTTGACTTGGGTTCTTCATGAATCATCATTTAGGCTTCTCATATGTTGTCTTCATCATTCATGCTCACTTCCATACATCTAAATACCTACAAAACAATGCAAAACAAGTAATTAACACACTCAAAACATAAATTGATCCAACATATAAACTAGCAAACCGAAATAATGTATAAAAACCAATTTATTTCTAAACTAACAAATCCATCAAAACTGATATAAACACACTAAACTAATGCATAAATCATCCTAAAACATACTATAAATCCTATCTAAATATGCAACTATCAAATACCCCAAACTTAGGACTTTGATAGTCCCAAGCAAAGGGAAAACAAAACAAAAACTCAACTAACATATCAATAAATAATCTACCATCCTATTCTCAAACAAATTAAGAATTTGATTCGAAATATTATGCAAGATCATCATTATGGCTTCCAAGATCACATTAAAAGATAATAACTCATCGGAAAGTTTCAAGAGTGTTAGAGATGTCTAGATTTTCAATCCAACTTCTAACCTAACCTCATCTTCCATTCTCAAACACATCATCACATGGTTAATCCCATACAACCATTCATGAAATTCATAGATAAGTGCAAGCAAGCATAAAGTGTAAGTGATCTCAAATCGATATATATAAAGTGAATCTCATAGGCAAATCTTTCATACCACTCTCCACTAATGTAAATCACATGCCATTTAGAATCAGTTGGGCTTTCCCAGGTTGTAATGCATGGCCAAGGTTCAAAGGTAGGGAAAAATTGAAAAAATTTAGGCTCAAAACATTACATATAGAACCAAAATCCCAATTTCAGCAAATATACCCGTTCTTTAATTGGTCAATTTTTTCATTCCATTCCTCATTCTTTTGTTTGCTTGTTTTCTTATTTTCAAAGAACAAGTACACCCCCAAACTTATTTATTTTCATAATCATGGGCATAGCATCCTTTTCTTATCTTTCTTTTCCTTTTCTTTTGTTTTCTTTTCTTTTTTTCAATAAAATTCATAAGCAAACTTCACATTTTCTCTTCTTTTTCACCCGTTTTCTTCACTTTTCTTTCCCATTGTTCTTTCATCCAAATAATAACACTCCAACATGATCAAAGTGTATAAGGTACATAGGTTGAAAAATAGGAAAATTAACTTGATAAGCTCAAATTTCCTTATGTATAGGTAACAAAGAAAAGGATATTCAGCTCAAAGTGGGAACTATGGGTATAATAAAAAGTAAGGAAGGTTATTTGGCTCAAACTTATTCAAACATGGCCTAAATCATTTTCCTCAGAGCATGCTCTCTAGGATTTTGCCTCAAGTGATAATCAAATTTGTTCTAGGATCCATAGAGATCTAATATATAACTTTACTTACAAAAATCTAATCCACACAAATCATGATTCCACAAAATTAACCACACTAGACATGTAGAGAACTTCAAACAAAGCTAAGTTCAAAGTTGAATCAAGCACACAGACTAAGTAATTTACTCTCTACATTCTCCTAAAGTTATGTTCATGTACATGTTCTCTTATCATTGGCCATTCAGAAAATAAAATAAAAATTAACATCAAATCAAAATTTGTAAGATCATCGGATATCCTAACCTAAAACTACCATATCTTCACCATGACAAGTCAAAAATCAAAACTCTCCCCCCAAACTTAAAACAAGCATTGTCCTCAATGCATGAAATAAACTAATAAATACTAGGAAAACAGAGGCATATAAGAGAGAGAGGAGTTTAGAAAACCACCTTCTTGGAGATGTGTGATAGAGTCAAGATGAATGGTGTTACTGAGGACACCATACGACTGAGATTGTTCCATTTCTCTCTAAGGGCCAAAGCACGAGCATGGTTGCAATCTTTGAAACCTGGGAGCATTGCAACGTGGAAAGAGATGGTACAGAAATTTCTTCAAAAGTTCTTTCCACCCACCAAAACCGCCCAACTACGAGCTAAGATTGGGCAATTTAAGCAACTAGAGATGGAATCTTTGTATGAGGTTTGGGAAAGATTTAAGGAGCTTTTAAGGAAGTGTCCTCAGCATGGATTCCAAGATTGGCTACAGATTCAATTTTTCTACAATGGTATGACATTTTCTACTCGGACATTAGTTGATGTCGAGGCTGGTGGATCACTTTTGACCAAGACGGCTATTGAGGCATTGAACAAGTTGGAGGATATGGCCACCAACACTTAAGAGGTTCCGGGTGCACGATCAATTGTAAAAAAGGTGGTCGGTCTACACGAAGTTGATCCATTCACATCTCTCTCTGCACATATGTCAAGCATTGCCAACCAACTTGTTGTGCTTACTACTCAAAATGCACAACCGTCTATTGAAAAGGCGGCAGCTTTACATACAAGTTCTTCGAGGAATGAAGCACATGAAGAAGTTCAATATATTAGCAATCGGGGGTACAACTATAGAAGCAATCAAGGAGTTCCAAATCAGTACCACCCAAGCATCAGAAATCATGAAAACTTCTCATATGCCAACACGAAGAATACATTGCAACCTCCACCCGATTTTTACAATCAAGCTCAAGAAGAGAAGCCATCCTTGGAGGATATGTTGGGGTCGTTTATGGAAATTAGGGCATCTATTAAGAATTTGGACGTTCAAGTGGGGCAACTAGCCACAACTGTGAATGCCCAACAAAGGGGGTCACTACCTAGCAACACTGAGGTAAACCCAAAAGAGCAGTACCGCGTTATCATCTTTAGAAGCGGGAAGGAAGTAAAAGGGGCTGATTATCATAGCCTAAGCATAGCATCACCATCAGAACTTAGTGATGTACATGACGAGCCGAGCACTGAGTCGAGCACTGAGCCGAGTAAAGAGAAGGACACAGAGTCATCCAAGGGGAAGAAGCCACATGAGAGGCCATATTTGCCTAGTTCTATCACTTTCACGGATAACCACCCTAAACTCAAAACTCTTATTCCCTTTCCTCAAAGATTCCGAAAGAAAAAGCTTGACGAGCAATTTGCCAAGTTTCTTGATATTTTCAAAAAAAAAACACATTAACATTCCTTTTGCTGATGCCAAACTACATGAAGTTCATGAAGGACATTATGTTGAAAAAGAGGAAATCGGAAGAATTCGAGACAGTGAAGCTTACGAAAGAGTGTAGTGCAATCATATAGAAAAAGCTTCCACAAAAGCTGAAGGATCCGGGGAGTTTCAATATACCTTGCACCATTGGTCCTTTAAATTTTAGTAATGTTTTATGTGATTTAGGTGCAAGCATTAACTTAATGCCTTTGTCAATTTTCAGGAAATTGGGGCTTGGCGAGGTGAAGCCAGCTACAATATCTTTGCAACTAACGAATCAATCATTTACATACCCTCGGGGTATAATTGAGGACGTGTTAGTGAAGGTGGACAAGTTCATCTTTTCGGTGGACTTTGTAGTTTTGGACATGGAGGAAGATGGCGATATTCCTCTTATACTTGAGCGACCATTCCTTGCTATTGGGAGAGCTTTGATAGATGTGGAGCTTGGTGAGCTTACTTTGAGGGTTAGTGAAGAAAAGGCGCTGTGTAAGATCTACAATACACCCAAAGCTCCCGATAAGAAGAATACATGCAACTGGATTGATGTCAAAAGGGTAATTGATGAGTGTGCTACCAAGGCTTATGAGATGCCTACACCAAAAGATGCCTTGGTACACTATGTGGACAAAATTGAGAATTTAGATGATCCTCCTCCCTTGGTGTGGAAAGACCTCTATTTGATACCTAATGTTGAAGAAGAAAAGTTGTTGAGTACTATGATTGAGCATAAGCGAAAAAATGGATATCTTTCTCAAGTCAAGAAAAAATTGTTAAGAAACTTTAAGGGCCAAGATAAAAGGAATGAAAAGGCCGTGCTTCTTGATGATCCACCTTAAAGAAACAAGGAAGAAGTCAGGCTGAGGACTTTAAAACCAAGCGCTTATTAGGAGGCAACCCATCAGTTTTGGAATTTTTCTTATTTTATGTGTTTTATGTTTTTAGTCATTGTAGTATAGATTTGAGTTTCATACTATTGACAAGTTTTATTTCTTTTCCTTTCCAGGTTCTAAAGTAAGTTTGGGGGACCACTTGGAGCAACTAGGAGAGGCGATTGGAATGCTTCATGTTGAAACTTTACCCATTTGGGTTCAGGGGGTTTTCTAAACTCCTCTCTCTCTTATATGCCTCTGTTTTTCTTAGTATTTATTAGTTTATTTTATGCATTGAGGACAATGCTTGTTTTAAGTTTGGGGGGGAGAATTTTGAATTTTGACTTGTCATGGTGAAGATATGGTAGTTTTAGGTTAGGATATCTTATGATTTTACAAATTCTGATTTGATTCAATTATTTTTACTTTTCTGAATGGCCAATGATAAGAGAACATATACATGAACATAACTCTAGGATAATGTAGAGAGTGTTTGTGTGCTTGATTCAACTTTGAACTTAGCTTTGTTTGAAATTCTCTACATGTCTAGTGTGGTTAATTTTGTGGAATCATGATTTTTTAGGATTAGATTTGTGTAAGTAAAGTTATATATTAGATCTCTATGGATCCTAGAACAAATTTGATTATCACTTGAGGCGAAGTCCTAGAGAGCATGCTATGAGGAAAATGATTTAGGCCATGTTTGAATAAGTTTGAGCCAAATAGCCTACCTTACTTTTTATTATACCCATAGTTCCCGTTTTGAGCTGAATATCATTTTCTTTGTTACCTATACATCAGGAAGTTTGAGCTTACCATGTTTAATTTCCCTGGTTTTCAACCTATGTACCTTATACACTTTGATCATGTTGAAGTGTTATTATTTGGATGAAAGAACAAAGGGAAAGAAAAATAAAGAAAATGGGTGACAGAGAAAAGAAAAATGTGAAGTTTGCTTATGAGTTTTGTTGAAAAAGAAAAAAATAAGAGAAAGAAAAAGAAAATGAAAAAGAGAAGAAAAGGATGTTATGCCCATGATTAAGAAAAGAAATAAGTTTGGGGTGTAGTTATTATTTGAAAATAAGAAAACAAGCAAACGAAAGATTGGGGAATGGAATGAAAAGATTGACCAGTTAAAGAAAGGGTATATGTGTTGAAATTGGGTTTTTGGTTCTATATGTAATGTTGTGGATGTTTGTAAATGATCAAAGTGTTTAGGGTGTTTTGAGCCTAAATTTTTTCAATTTTTCCCTACCTTTGAACCTTGGCCATGCATTACAACCTAGGAAAGACCTATTGATTCTAAATGGCATGTGATTTACATTAGTGGAGAGTGGTATGAAAGATTTGCCTATGGGATTCACTTTATATATATCTATTTGAGATCATTCACACTTTATGGTTGCTTACACTTATCTATGAATTTCATGAATGGTTGTATGGGAATAACTATGTGATGATGTGTTTGAGAATGGAATATGAGGTTAGGTGAGGAGTTGGATTGAAAATTTAGACACCTCTAACACTCTTAAAAATTATCCGATGAGTTATTATCGTTCTATGTGATCTTAGAGGCCATAATGATGATCTTGCTTGATATTTCGAATAAAATTCTTAATTTGTTTGAGATTAGGATGGTAGTTTGAAGATAGATTTTAATTTTAGTTTTATTTTCCCTTTGCTCGGGACGATCAAAGTCCTAAGTTTGGGGGTACTTGATAGTTGCATATTTAGATAGGTTTTAGGACATGTTTTAGGTGTGTTTTAGGATGATTTATGCACTAGGTTAGTGTGTTTATGTCAGTTTTGATGCATTTGTTAGTTTAGGAATAAATTGGTTTTTATTCATTATTTCGGTTTGTTAGTTTATATATTAGATCAATTTATGTTTTGAATGTATTAATTACTTGTTTTTTCTTTTTTCTTTTTTGTAAGTATTTAGATGAGTGGAAGTAAGCATGAATGATGGACACAACATATGAGAAGTCTAGATGATGATTCATGAAGAACCCAAGCAGAAAAGAGTGGAAAATTGACGAAGTCTCAAAATTGCATGCAGGATTGAAGGTTCTGGGCGCCGTGGCACTGTGATGTAACGAACTTAGCGTCACAGCGCTAGGGGTGTTGTAAGTTGCGTTTTGGCAACTTATTGGACAATTTCAAGAGGAAACTTTCTATTTTATGATTTCACACGACTATGGGGGCATGATATATATCAAATTGTAGGGTTTTACAAGGAAAACGCGTTGGGAGATAGAGAAGAGAACGAAGGTTTGACGGCTGGAGAAAAAGTGGAGAATCTCTACACCATTCTAGTTTGTTTTCTTATGTTTACACTATTGTTTACTGTTTTTATGTCTTTAGTTATGAACTAAAGCCTCTTTCTAGAGGTTTAGATTGATCCAAGCTTGATACTATGTCTAGTTTTATGGTTTGATTATTGTTAATAAAGTTTCTATAGTTTATTTATATTTCTCTGAGTGTAATGTTTTTGATCCCTTGATCGCGGATTAGATAATCATAGACTTGAGGTAAATGTTTCACAAGAGGGTACCTTGGGTTGGAATTTGAAAAATAGAACCTAGGCTATCATTAGACTCACAAGAAGATCGAGAACATTCGAAGTCGTTGGGTGGAAATCATAGAACTTAATGAGTTGTTGTCATCTTTGGTTTTCATCGAAAGAGTTAAGCCAATGTGACATTAACATGCTCTAGTTTTGCTTCAAAAGAGAGAATTAGAAACGTTAAGATTTCAGACTTATAAGCTAAGGAACTGATTTAATAATAGTAATAATATATATATATATAGACATAGTTGAGAGTGAGGTGACATCGAACCTCTAGTATATTCTCTGATTGATTTTCTATCTAATTTATATTGCGTTGTTAGTTAATAGTTAATTAGTTTAATTGCTGATTTAATTACTCAATCACTCAATTTCGATTGTCTAGATAAAATTAGGCTTAAAACGTGATAGCTAGTGTAGTAAATATCCCTGAGGACGATACCCAATTTCTCATCGGGATATATTATAACTTGACACCGTACACTTGCGGTTTTGCGTGTAACAAAGTGATACTGGGACAAAGAAGTGTGGATGTTAGTTTCTGTTGAAGGCAGTGGCTCAAGATAATGAATGGACAATGCAGGTAGCATGTGGCACTCACAATCATCCTTCAGCAAAGTACATGGAAGGTCATTCATATGTTGGAAGGTTAACGAAAGAAGTAATGGAGATTATGGTTTAGATGACCAAGAAAAATGTCAAGCCGAAAGACATCCTAATGGCATTGAAAGATAGAGATGAGACCAATGCATCTACCTTGAAGACAATCTACAATACGAAATAAAAACACAGGATAAAAGAGTATGAAGGTAGGTCCCAGATGCAACAATTGTTGCACTAGCTAGAAGAAGAAGAATATGTCGAGTGGCACAGATATGATGAGGAGACTGATGTTGTGAAAGACTTGTTTTGGGCTCACCCCATTGCCGTTGATCTTCGAAGATGTTTTCCGCATGTTTTATTAATGGATTGTACGTACAAGACTAACAAGTACAGATTTTCATTGTTACAAATTGTTGGCGTGACATCAACAGACATGACATTCACAGTGGCGCTTACATATTTAGAGTTTGAAAGTGAAGACAATTAAACTTGGGCTCTTGTTAAATTGAAGCAATTGTTGGATGGTTGGTCCCTACCAAAAGTGATCGTGACAGACAGAGAGTTGGCATTGCTCAATGCAGTTTCAGTAATATTCCCTGGTAGTGCTCACCTACTTTGTACATGGCACATAAGCAAAAATGTGGTGTATAAAGCAAGGAAATTGTTTGAGAAGAAAGCTAACTTTGATGCTTTTATGGTTTTGTGGCATGAGTTGGTTGCAAGTACATCAGTGGAGGAATTTCTCAAACGTGAGCAAGGTTTGGCAGCAAAGTACAGTGTGTACTCTGGTTTGGTGGAATATCTGAAATCTGCATGGTTGGATCCCTATAAAGAAAGGTTTGTGAAAGCATGGACAAATCAATATATGCATCTTGGGAACACCACAACTAACAGGGCAAAGAATGCTCATTCCAAGTTGAAAAGATATTTAGGCTCCTCTCAAGGTAACTTTGAGACTTCTTGGAAGGCTATCAATTCAATGCTTGAATTGCAGCACACAGAGATCAAGGCTTCATTTGAGAAAAGCCTTAACATGGTGCAACAAAACTATCAAGCTTCTACTTACAAAAATTTGAGTGGTTTTGTCTCTAAAGCTGCATTGGAGAAGGTATCCGAGGAGCTACAACGGAGTGAACACATTAGGATGGACCGAAATGCTTGTGGGTGTAGTTTACAAAGAATACATGGGTTACCTTGTGCCCATGAGCTTGTTTTGTATAAACAAGCGAATATGCCAATTCCTCTGTCTTCAATAGATTTTCATTGGAAGAAATTAAATCTTGTCCCCTCCAAGTCTAAACGCGAACCGAATTTAAATTTTTCTAATGAGCTTGAACAGTTATCAAGGAAATATGAGAATTGTGATGATACAACCAAGGATCGAATGATTCAAAAAATCAGGGAGATTAATACCCCTTCATTATCAGCTATCGTCGCGCTTGAGGAGACGAAGAAAACAAGAGGGAGGCCATCCAAGAAGATTGATAAATCAACTAAAAGAAGTTTCTCACTGTTTGAGCATGTGATAGCTGCCCATGCCTCTTCCTTCATATCATCTGCAATTAGTGTTGTATCAAAGAAGATCCATTGGACACGCTCAATCAAATCTCATCTCTATATTGATCAGCTTCCTAGTGGTTGACGCCAGTATATCAGTCAAGTTGTAGATGTGAAACCCGATGGACACTATGGGTATCGGGCCACTGCCACAGCATTGGGTTTAGGATTAGAAGGTTGGTGACAAGTGATGGAGGATTTATTGAGCGAGGTGGGAAGCTTCAAAGAGCACTACACGAAAATTCTGGGGAGTTCGGAAATGGTGCAAAAGATAATCACGTCTTTGAGTTACTACGACACTCCAGCACCTTACCATGCATGGATGACTTTGTCAGACATGGGTTTGATGATAGCCTCATGTTATAATTTAGTGGTAGTGCTTCTGTCTTCTGCTCAATGTTTGACATTTTTACCACTCCACAACGAAGCTCCACCATTTACTACATGACGTATGATTGGCATTGGTTATGTCAACAATAACCACTTTGTACAAGTATGATAAGATTTTAGTTTTTATTACTGTTGAACACAAATATGTTATACATAGAATGCAACTGATGACATGGATGTGTCCATTGCAAGTTATGCTCGTTTCGGCATGCCCAATACCTCCAATATCACCAGATTGGCGTACATTCTGCCTTCCCATTGCCAAAGGATGGGAGATGCCCTACATTGTATATAACTTGGACCATGAAAGAGTTACCATAGATATAGTAGACCTAAACGCTCCATAGCGATACTATACAATTGTCATATTTTGAAGTTTATAGACAAATTGTAAATGTTAATATATATCTTATTTTGAGCAATGTAGACAATCTATAGTTGTTACTTCAATTTGAGAGAATTGAATGTTTTGGAGTATTTTGTACATAGATTCCAGGCAAGATTCATTATTGAGCAACGTTTCATTATTGAGCAATTTTTGCTAAAAAAAAAAAGGAAAATGAGCGATTCGATCATGTAGTACCGAACCATGTCATTCGATTCAGTCACTTAGGACCGAATATAAAAGACATAAATGGTCACGTGGACAGAACATTTGGACTTCGTTCTGTTTTACAACACCGAACCATGTATTTTGCATGTTCCATTCGTGCAAACACTAAGTTTACAACAAAAGCCACTTTTTATTCTACAAAAATACTTAAATGACTAGTTCCATCACATCCCACCTAATCGTACTTGTTAAAAAATAGAAGGTCAATATTAAATGAGTTGTTCGGTTATTCAAACTGAATGATGTTACTCGGTTCGGTACAGTGTGACCGAACCGAACCGTGTATTTTTCATGTTACATTCATGCAAACACTAAGTTTACCACAAAAGCCACTTTTATACCACAAAAATACTAAAATGACTAGTTCGGTCACACCCCACCAAACCGTACTTGTTAAGAAATGGAGGGTCAATATTAAATAATTGTTCGGTTATTCTAACCAAATTAGGTTCAATCGATTCGGTATTGTGTAACAGAACCAAATGCCACGGTTCGGTACTGTGTAACCGAATCGAATGAAACGATTCGGTACTGCATAACCGAATCGTGTATGATTGGCTTTTAAAACTTTCACACCTACTGCGTTGACCACAACAATGGAAGAAAACACACAATTGCACAACATGATAATAGATACATTGAAAATTAAATAGTGTCGTAGTCATTACAAAACAGTGCATTCCATAGTAGTCATTACATAAACAAATATATTACACATCATTCCAAATTTAACAATCTGGTTTGTTCAAAATAATCACCAAAAAAACCCTCCGAGAAGCTACCGGTTGCCTCTGCGCTTGTGGTGATATGTCCTCTATACTGAAGGCCCTGCCTTGTCACTCCTACCCGAGGGAGTCCCAGATTCAACACGTCCACTCATTGATGGCCCTGCTTCTTCACTCCTACCAGTACTCTGTAAGGTAGTTTCAGAGAGGACTTCAATCATGGAGTCAATGGTGATAATGACACCAGGAAGTGTCAGCTCCTGCTCCGGTTCGAATTTCCACTGCAGGGCAATATCCAAGGCACACCTGACTTGATAACATAGTGAAAAAGATAATTAAACCAAACACATCAGAAAATAGGAAAATAATGCAGTGAACATACAACTTAACAATACCACTTTGAAAAAACAAATGCATTGTAGGTTACTGTAGTTGGATTATTATCGACAGTCTTTTTTTATGGGCACTAACGTTTTGGTGTTCTGGGTTCTGAATGATCGGATGAGATATAGAACGATACCACTCCAGATAATTGAGAACTGCATCTCATGGGTGTGTCACATGCTAACTGTGTGCTTTAACAGATAACACGTGACTGTCTTATTGCGCCCATGTCTGATCATACAAGGTGTACGTCACTTGATATTGTTTCGTTCTTCCACCCCTAATTGTGTGTATTGGACGAAAAGGCAACGATGGATTGTTTGGACGTAACCTAGTTGACGAAGGACCCTGTCTGGATGATAAGGCTCCACAACATCCATGCTCTTGATGTACCCAGTATAAAAAGTAATCTCGTGGAAGGGAGGGTCCGACTTCACACTTCGATAAGGATCTCAAACAACCTGAAATGTGTAATACAATATAATTAGGTACGTCAACTACTCTAAAGTTTATTAATTTATAAAACCATAATAATTAGATATTTATTACCTCCTCAGGAGTCAGGTCATCAAGTGTCTCACGTAAAATGCGCACATGGTGGTCTCCTATCACCATTTCTTTTTTCGGGATCCATTTTCGAGCTCGTGGGAGGTTGTTCGTATATGAAGGGTTGAGGTGTGGAAGAACTAATGTAAAATGCTCGTAACACCAAGCCTGAATGATTGAAAAAGTAGTTAGTATAATGACCATTTTGCTAGAAGTAGTATAAACCAAGTGAAAAGATAAGGAATATTATACCTCAAGCAAGGTGAGAGACCCTGCAATTCAAGAAACTTCATGCCGAGTGGCGAACCCAAGTTGTCGATACATCAAAGCTAAACAAGCAGCCCCCCATGAGTATGAACTAACCTCATTCAGGTCCATCAACAAATGTAAATATGTGACAATGACCCATGTGCCAGACTTGTCCACAAACAGCGTGAATCCCAACAAATATAGCAGTAAACCCTCGATGTGCACTTGACTGATGGGTAAGGGATGTTGTCTCCCAAAGCTTTTCCAAATCGTCATTTAAGTCAACTCAGTAGCACGAATTGCCCTTTTGCTGTTTTGATCTCTTCATAGGCTTGGGCGTACGAGACTCCCAACACTTACATGAGTAGCGAAATTGCATCATCATTGTCCACTAGAGGTGACGAGACTGTTTTTCCCATGACTGAGATCTTCAGCAGCATATTAACATCATCTAATGTGATAGTCATTTCACTAAACGGAAGGTAAAATGTATTCATCTCCGGTTGCCACCGCTCCACAAACGCACATATCAGAATTTTGTGGTGAAAGGGTATGTGCAGTCGATGAGTGGCTTCAAACCGGATGACTCAATAATCTCATCCAATCTTTGCTTCTCCAGATGACAACTTAAGTCCCACTCATGCAATTTAGTGTCGTGGTTTAAACACCGAAGTAACGCCCGCTCCTTTAACACAAAAAAATAACAAAGATTAAATAAAATTAGTATTATCAATACACACCTCATCAATAATATATAAACTATTCAATTAAAACAAATAATTACTTCATTTTTATATAAACGTGGCAATGTGTTTCTTAAAACTAGTGAGGATTGAGGTACCAGTAGGACCACCAGGACAGGGCCCACCGGCATCTTCCATCGGAACATCCTCTCTGGTAGATTCATCTACCTCTTCTTGTTGTTGTTGTACATCAGCTTCCTCCACATCCTCTCAAGTGCTAGAAAAATTGGATTCAACACCGCATCGTCTCCTAGCCGATGCCATAGGTCGGGTACTAGAAGTACTTAGTTGACTTGATGATGAAGTGTCACCTCTTCCTCTTGCCATTTCTACATGTAAAACATGATTAAAAATATAAAAAATAAATAAATACAACCATTTAAACTTTAAAAAAAAAATTGTATGGTCGCCTTCACCGAACCACCGCGATCGGTTCGGTGTTGCAGGTCCAAACCGATCGCGGTAAACGCTAAATTTGATACATACCATTTCCTACTTTTTCGCGCACAAAAACACTCATACATACCATTTCAGAAGATGTAAATGCTAAATAAGATAAAATAAAAAAAATAACAAATCTCTTACTGATTTAGAGATTTTCCTCTCAAAACATTTGAATCGCAACGTTCGTATCTTCACCTAAAAACGATCGAAAATATGCCAAAACTTCGTGTTTTTTTGCCGAGGATGATAAAATAGTAATGAAAGAAGTGATTTTCAAGGTTTTAAGTATAATGATGTAGGGTTTTGAGGGTTGAAAATAAGAGAAAAAGTGGAGAGTGTTGTTCGAATGTGGTAGGGCAGTTGGAAGTAGCTGCCATTAAGTTCAAAATATGAGAGGGGTATTTTGAGGACTTTGATGTTATGTAGATAATATGTTATTATATTTTTGTAGTATGAATAGAGTGCGGTAGAGAAAGCTATTTTTTGTAGTTCAATTAGCTGCCCTTTTAAGTTTTTAAATTAAAGAATAAAATTAAATTAACTTAAATCTATACTATATATAAAGCCATACACATGTTAGTAAAAATAAGACAAACCTCCTTTTATTTATTTTTTTAGTAATTTCTATTTAACTTTTTATCTTTTGATAACTATCAACTCCTTTTATTCACGTGCAACACATATGTCCAAGGACGTTAAAGAATAAAATTACATTAACTTTTTTAATTTAATTTGAAAAAAATTATTAGTAACAAAACAACAATATTTAATATTTAAAAACAGTTTTCACGAACACAGGGTGTATATTATATGCAGAAAAAGAAATTAAATTATATTATATTTTCTTATATTCATCATACCAACTTTAATACATTGTTAATTAGAGACTATAATATTATATAAAATTGTAATCTTGCAATTAACTATACATATTAATTTGTCAAAAGTTATGTATAGTATCAACACAAAACATCAACCACATGGTTACCAAAATATTAACTCACAGTCAAAACTTATATACAATAAAGTATATTTAAAAGTTTTTCACCATCATGTATCATAATAAAATAGTGCAATACTTCATAATCAAGTCCGTCAATCATCAAATGCACCACTAAGAATTTTTGCAACAAACCGCGTCTTTTTCTCCTCATTTTGTTCTGCCTTAAATGTCTCTACAATTTCTAGTTTTTGCATAAACTTTTGAATAACACTTACTCAATCCGAGATAGAAAGTTGCATCTTCTTTAAATCATTTGTTAGAATTTGATTATCATTCATCTTTTTTTTTGCAAATACCTGACAAAGTTTGTCCAACACTTCATTCGACTTCTCAATACCATCCTTTATCACTTGTAAAATTATCCATGTTACGAACTATTAAATCTCCGGATCTAGACCTTTTTCGGCTCAAGGATTTAGATGAAACTGAACGCATTGGTTGGTTAGAATTACTTTGATTAACTGACATTGGAGAAGAGCTTCCAAACATCTCATATTCATTATCACAGTTATCATCCACCCTCACATTTGCTGCAAGGTTCTCAGGAGTATATGCTGATTTTCTTGTAACACGATCATTTCTAAAGATGAAGCCAACCTTTCGTAGAGAGGAAAAGGTTTATTTCTCCACCTTTTTGCCAATTTATGGTGTTGTAATAAAAATGAACATATAACAAAAAATAAATAACACATCATTAATATATATTCAAGTAAAAATATGTCAATTAATACTACCTCTACATATGAATACCATGCTTCATTGTTGTCAAATTCAACACACTTTCTCTCACTGTTCCAACCAAACCCACTGGTATTTAACATGTCATATACCACTCCATAACCTGTTTTCCAAGTCTTCACTTTTGATTCAATATGTGGGTTCGCTCTCAAAGCACAATTTGGTAGAACATCTGACAAACGCGATTCCAGAACCTTAAACATTTCAGCTTTGAATGAACCACAGTCAGTACGACCACCAGTTGTAACAATTTCTTTCATAACACTTAGTAGAGCCTCTTCTTCTTCTTTTGTCCATATACGCCGCTCAATTTTCTGGTTGTGACCTCCAACATCCATTCTACAAATGCAAAACAACTTTAATGCATACAAGTATTCCAACCATCATATAATCTCATAAAACTTAACTTATGTAGAAAAACATTAAAAATTAACAATAGATAAATAATTATTTGAATTAAAGATAATACATTAAAAATTAAAATGCAAGTACAAATAGTCCATAAAGTCACACAACTATTTGTTCACTAAAACAACAAGTGGATTCCAAATACATATAATCCATAAAAAAAAATCAACTAGATGAATTTCCTCTCCATTGATTGAACATTTGTAAAGCTAAGTTATCTCTCTATGTCGTTCATTCTGGGGATGATGAAACTTGCCCAATTGCATCATGATTCACTCCATCCTCAATGGTTTCACTTAGCTCATGCTCCATTGAATCAATTGACATTTCTCTCCTGATAAGATTATGCAGAAGACTATGATTTTGCAATGTGTTTTTATTGCATAAAAAGATGGACTCCGCAATATTGCCCAACGCATTTTTAGTAGTCCAAAACAACGTTCAATGACATTTCTTGCTTGTGAATGCTTCATGTCAAAGTATTTCTCATGGTTAACAGGGGTATAACCATCTCTCCATTCAGCAAAATGATATCTTGTTCATCTATATGGTGCTAAAAATCCTTCACCATTCGTATAGCCTCCATCCACAAGATAATAACAACCTAATAGTCACAGAGAATAAAAAAAAAAATTAATATCTATATATATCTACGTCAAGCTAAATTCATAATTTATTTATCACTCATTATTCTTACCATTAGAAACTTTTAGCCCAATAGGTCTAAATAGTGCATCTTAGAGTCCTCTAGAATTTGAAGTTGATCATTCCCATTCAAGAAAAACAAATGTGAACATCATATTCCTAATACAAGCACCTAAAACATTTGTTGCTATTTCACATTTTCTTGATTTTAAATGTGGCTTATCAATTGCAGGTACATTCATTTTAATGTAGGTGTCATCCAACACCCCCAAACAATTCTATAATAAATAAACCATTATTAACTATATGTATTTCATAGAAATTTTTAATATGAGTGTAACTAAAATCAATTATTAACTTTACGTATTACTAACCTTAAACCATTTCCATCTTTCATCACTGCAATTTTTAGGCACAGGAACCAGTGAAACTTGTAAATTATTGTGCAATTGTAAACTGCACATAAAATTGAATTGAAATATCTACTAATCGTATCTCCGAATTTATAAAACCTACTACAAATAGTACGGTTTTTAACATGGTGAGCAAGTATGTGTGAACATACAGACCAGTTTCTCAATAGAAACCAAACCATCGATCTTCAATCTCTCAGTGTTATGAAGCAATTCACATAATGCAGCAAACGTTCTTCTATTCATCCTTAATTGATTAATACACTCGGTATCATTGTAGGAGATTATACGATTTATATAATCAAGACGACTTCTATGGTTGATAAATGTATGGTTACTTAACATATGCCTATTATATTCGTATTGTGTCAAATAACATATAATTGCAAGTAGGCACAATCTTTGTAATTGGATCAACTACCAAAGTAAGAGTAAGAAAATATCTTCTTGCTCCATATCATCCATAACTAGTACATAAAAATAATCACTTGTTAAATTCTATCACACTAGTAACAAGTGCAAAACTATATAGTCCTAAGATATATAAAAGAAAAACCATAGTTCAAAAGTAAAATAAACAAAAAATGATGAAAAACAAATATAATCTAAACACGTCATTTCAAGAGATAAACAAGTGTCTTATAAACAAATTTCCCTACATAAAAAATTTTTAAAAAAAAATTAAACTACAAGTTGATTCCATTATTATTGCCAGAGGATATGAATAGATCTTGTTAACCAGTGTCTGATAAACAACTTTTTTATTTTTTTATTACCCAACCACATAAATCAAACTATTATTCTATCCCTAAACTATTCAATCTTCATATGGAGCTTGGGGCCTGGATAAGAAATGTTGGATGATCTAGCATCAATCAGTTCTTGGATGTCCAACTAAAGGCTTTTCGAAAGAATAGCAGAATAGTTGTACAAGTTCTTGGTGATATTGTGCAGTAATATCTACAGCCATTCACCTTACTATGCTTTTTTGTTCATAACTTCTTGCTCCTAATGGAAAGTGTTATAGCTCTCGCTTTAGGGTTGAAGCAAGATCCAATTGACCAATTCATGACAAGTTTTTTAACAGAGTATGTCTTTGTAATGCTCCCACTCTAAAAGACAATCTGACCGACATAGCAAATAAAGATATATTAAATTGCAAGTGTGACATTAATGCGGCAAGTCCATCCGCACTGAATAATAATCAAGTCAAAATCAAAACCACATTATAATCTATATCAATTCACTCCTTTATGCTCGTGCTTCAGTATCAATGCACAAAATAATAATAATAAGTCTTCAATAGAATACAACAGGATGGAGGATGAAAACTTCAAAAACCTTCGTACTCAATAGTCACTCGTTGTAGAAAAGAAGGCAATCTTAACCTTGGTAGAATCTCTTTCAGACAATCACAACATATTAGAAACTCAAATCAACTTAAAAAAAGTCTTTTATGATGGCTACATGAATCAATAAACTTTAGATTTAAATGTCAACCAGCTACTTGTCTTGAGCCTAGTATAAACAATTCCAATCTTGGGCATAGAAACACTTTTCTTTTACATCAAAAATAAAACCGAAAACACTTCTTCGTTTTATTGAATACAAAAACGACTTGAAAATGAATGTTACACCCAGCTGAAATTTGCATGCACATCAACCAAAAAACTTGTTTTCAAAAACCATGTACATCTTAATCAATAATAGGACTTGTGACATTGAAACAGAAGATATGGATCTCCATCATAGCAAAGCAAAATAAAAGTTTAAAACAACTTCCAATCAGTATTTTATAAACAACTTTTTTATCTTGTTAACCATTATATAAAAAAAAATCAATCAGTGTCTTATAAACAACTTTTTTTTTTATTGCCCAACCACATGAATCAAACTATTATTCTATCCCTAAACTATTCAATCACATAAAAAAAAACTATTCTATTCCAACAACTTTTTATTCTATCCCTAAATTATTTTAATCACATAAAATTTATAAAAATTTAAAATAAAAAATAAAAAAACACTGGTTCCTTGGTGGTTTTACGATCACAAAACCACCAACAGTTCATAATGAATTTTTTTTTTTTTTAAATAAGGAAGAAGAATGACGAAGAGAAAAAAGAGGAGGGAAAATACTTGTTGCGGCAAGAAGAGGAACGAAAATGGACCGAAAATACTGAGTTTCCCGTTCGTATCTTGCGGTTGAGGTCAGGTTTATTTTATCCCATTCTAACGGATAAAAAGGCAAGTGGGATAACTTTTTATCCCATCCAATCTCCCAACCAAACACAGGATCAGGACTTAAAATAGCCCTATCCCGTCCAATCCTGGCTAGTACTCATAATATATAACTACTACTTACTACTCCTCGTTCTTACTCGTGTAACATCCATGTATACATACATGCATTTATTTTGAGATTTTATTAAAATACTGGGTCTCATGGATGTTTTATTAATATTAGTTGTGAGGCTCAATTTCGTTTCCTACTTCTTCAGCCTCTCCCTTATGCAAGCAGCATATGCATCCTCCATAGCCCCAACGCGCCACAACAACCATACATGTAATATTGCAAGACCTTATAATTGTTGTCATCGAGATCCACTTCATTTTCTTTTGCACTAACCTTCTCTTTTGCAGCTGTTCAAAATGTCTCTCTTAGAGAAATTAAACTTTTCCCCTTTTTCTTTGAGAAGAAACAAATTAAACTTTTCCCCTTTTTTCTTTGAGAAGAAACAAAGGATTTATATTAGTTTCCAAAAACCATCATACAACCAAGAGAGCATTAGGAATGCTCAATACAAAAGACACCTCCAAGGCCTAATCACCAACACTCACTCACACCTACATACATCCAACCCAATCCCTACACCACTCCAATATTGTGAAAAGATTGCATCCCTAATAGACATTTCTTCAAATATACAAGATGCATGTTAAGCTTTACCAAAACTAAAATCGATATGGGTTACCTCAATAAGTATAACCAGAAATCTTCAAGTTTACAACATTCAACCTACATCATATTATCAGTGGAACATGAAATAGAACAAACAAAAAGCAAGCTTATTCTCTAAGAAAATCTTCCAATATTAAAAAAACACATTTATTATTCAACTTTGGGCATTCTCTAATATTTCCAGCATTAACAAATTTTTTTCTTAAAGAAGATGGGGAAAGTTTAGGGCCCCGATGCCCTAGAAAAAGAAGAGAAAAAATACCTTCGTGCGCTCACCCCTATTATTCAAGGGAAGAAAATGAAC
This sequence comes from Paratinospora sagittata, assembly GCA_035771175.1. Lineage (NCBI taxonomy): Eukaryota > Viridiplantae > Streptophyta > Magnoliopsida > Ranunculales > Menispermaceae > Paratinospora > Paratinospora sagittata. Next base: position 25,229,791 of record CM069598.1, on the reverse strand, counting down.
GCGGCTGCCTCGGCCTTCTTCTCCCATCCATCGATTTTCATAAGAGATGAGGATTTCATAGTGCCAGAGGATGAAGAAGAATCTGAGTTCTGTTGTTTAGGTTGGATTTGGGATCAAGAAGAAGTTGGTGAGCTTCCATTTTAATGGATGCCCTTGCTCCATCTCTCTTCCTTTCCCTCCGTCCTTCTTCTCCCCTTTTTTCTTCTTCTTCGTTTGGCCTTCTTTGTTTCCCCCTCTCTTTTGAGTATCACTTCGCGCAAGTGGAGCCTTCACCCTTTTATTTTCTCTTTTATCTCCTTAGAACTACTTACAAAATTGTCTAATGTGTCCATTACCACATTTATTAGCCCTTTATTTACCACATTTTCTAACATGTCCTATAATTATTTTATTCTTATTTAGTTTTTTTCTATATTTTCTTTATTTGCAACGTTTAAAAAAACAAACTTCATAAAATTATTTTTCTAAAAATGAATTATTTTTATCTAAAATAATAAAATTACTTTACATTAACAATAGTAACTTACCTTTTATTAAGACTAACAAAATTATTCTTTATTAAGTATAATAATTTTATTTTTTATTAAAATAGAAAACTTTTTTTTAAATGATAAAGTTATTTTTATTAAAAAATAATAAAGTTATTTTTGTTATTTATTTTTTGAAAGAAAGTATTTTTATCAGAAATAATTAAAATTATAAAATTATAAAATATTTTCATTAAATTAATAAAATTATCAAAAATATAAAATTATTTTTTTATTAAAATAGAAAAATTATGACGTTATTTTTGTTCAAAATGATAAAGTTATTTTTATGAAAGAATAATAAAGTATGTTTTGTTATTTGTTTTTTTGGAAAGAAAGTTAATTTTATCAAAAATAATTCATTAAATAATAAATTGTTTCATTAAAATATTAATAAAGTTATTTTTATTAAAAATAATAAATTTATTTGTGTTTTTTGTATTTTTTGAAAGAAAGTTATTTTTATTAGAAATAATGAAATTATTTTTTTTATTAAAAATAGTCCAAAGGGAACTTATAATGTTATACAAAAAAGTATTTATTTTAGTATACATTAGCATTTTAATTGAGGGTACAGTAACATTTTCTAAAATGTCATCAATTACCCTAAGACAACATTTTTGTAAAACGTCATCAATTACCTTTTTAATTAAGGGTATGGCAACATTTTATTAAGCGTCATTATATTTATTTACAACAACATTTTATAACCTTCTTAGTAGATGAATATTATGTGACGTTCATAAAACTTCATCAAAAATTCACATTACGACGTTTTATATAAAGTGTCATATTAAAAATTCATATAAAGTTAATTATGACATTTTTTATTAAATGTCATCAAACATATTATTTAATGACTTTTTTTTGAAGTGTTATAATGGCAAGATCATGCACTTCTGCAACTCTGTAAATTAAAGTTGTCAAAAATCATTAAACTCAAAAGTTATAACTCATACATAAAGGCCTAATAATATATATATATAATATAGTAATTTATAAGATGAGGACTATTAAAAGCTGATGTGCCCACAAAATTGTTAGAAGCCTTGCGTTCATGAGTTTTATTAACGAGTTACATTTTACTCTCATTTATTAACAATTAAGGACTTAAAAATTATATTTAAAACTATACCTATATTGATATGGTGTATGATTAATAAAAAACAAAAAATTGATGATATATTTATATAATGTATTATCACATTAATTTAAATATATATTTAAAATATATATTTTAAGTCATTTTAACACTCTAATATTATATAAAATATATAAAATATATATATCTAATAAATATTTATGCATAGTTATACTTCAAATTACATTTATTGTTTATTGTGTTAGATTAAAAATCGTTTTAGCATTCCATCAATTTTCTTCATTTCACGTGTTTCGAGACTTTGACCAAAGAAAGTATGGTTTCTAAGCTCTCATTCATTGTTTCAAAGTGAAAGAATGGACAGAGGCGGGGACACGTAGTTTTTGGAAAGGAAAAGAGGGGGAACACCCAGCAAGAACAACTAGCACACTACATCACGAACTCTCCTAGGCCAGGTAACCCCAGTTGTATCTTCCCTCAAAATATTGAATAACCCACGGGGAGGGGAAGACAGGATACACACTCCCCGATTGAACTTCAAAGCCTCAGTAGCCAAATAGTCTGCTGCTCTATTACCTTCTCTGTAAATGTGCTCAACTTGAACAATCCAATCTCTCTGAAGGAGTCTTCTACACTCATTTACCAAGTTGGAAAGGCTAAGCTGCGGCATACTGTTGCCTTTTAACCAACCAGCCACCATAGCCGAATCTGTTTCAAAAACTATAGAGCGATGGCCCTCCTCCCAAGCAAGACGTAAGCCATGAACAGCAGCCCATAATTCAGCTTCAGTTGCAGTACAAGAACCAATATTAGCCACAAACCCCCTCAACCACATACCACGATAGTCACGGAGAAGACCGCCACCCCCTGCTCGCGATGAAGCATTCTTAAGACATCCATCAGTATTAAGCTTAGTCCAACCATGGTTGGGAGCACACCAGCCTACCATCTTCACCCTTTCTATCAGACCAGCACCATGGACCGCTGCTTTGTCTCGAAAAGCATGAAAGATTTCAGCCACTTTCCCTTTAAGCCAAGTCATGCTATACTCGAAGTGAAAACGAAGATTACGAAAAGCTAAATCATTCCTCCATTTCCAAAGAGCCCACACGGCAACTGTAAAGTAGGAAGCCCAGTCATAGTCGACATTACAATCATTAACGCCAGCAAGATTATGAGCAAGCCAGCTTTGGAAATCCAAATGGCTCTGAAGATGATACTCAACTGGCTGCAAGAGACGCTTCCATAATTGCACGGCTCTAGAGCAATTTCGAAAAATATGATCAACATCCTCGATACATCCCACACATTCAATACAGTCAGATGCCATGGTGAAACCCCTTTTCATCCGCTCAGCATTGCACATGATCTTTCGATGCGCAACCATCCATAAAAAAGTCTTGCATCTTTGAGGAACTTTAAGCTTCCAAATCATCCTCCAAAGGGAAGTAGGATCTCCCATAAGAGTTCCAATAGAAATAGTATAAGCAGAGGACACCGTTAATATGCCACTCTTTGAAGCTCCCCAACATATGTCATCTGCAACCTCCTCCTCATCCCATAAGAGCACAGCAGCAAGTTTATTTTCAATCTCAAAAGGGAGTAAACCTGATAGAGCATTCCAGTCCCACCCTGAACCCTTCACCCAATAGCTTGAGACAGGCCTATACATCTCCACCAAACTCAAATCCCGCATTTTCATATTGATTAAGGCCACCTCACCTACCCATGTATCAAGCCAAAAAAGAGTGTCCTGACCATTACGAACTAGAGCCCGCACTCCGCTACGTAAAATAGGCGAAGCTTTAACAATGCCCCGCCACGCATTGGAGGCCCCATTCTTAGGCTGCAACCTATCAATAGTAGCATCCCGATGCAGATACTTCATGGAAACAACTCTGGCCCAAAAGCTATTCTTATCTGTAATTAGTCTCCATCCCAATTTGGCCAAAAGAGCCAAGTTCATATAAGCCATACTCTTAATGCCAAGACCACCGTCCTCCATAGGTTTGATGATGATTTCCCACTTAATGAGGTTGACGCCCTGCTTCTCAGTAGACCCTCCCCATAGAAAACGTCGAACTAATTTATCAATGGTATTACACACCCCTATTGGTAACATCATAGTCTGCATGATGTACATAGGAATAGAGTTAAGCACCGATTTAACTAGAACCAATCTACCCGCAAAGGACAAGAATTTTGTCTTCCACCCCTCCAATCGAGTAGTCACTCTCTCAATGATGTACTGAAAGTCAGCAGGTCGGACCCTCCCATGAATGGAGGGAGTACCAAGATACCGACCCAAGTTGTCCGTAAGGGGAATACCAGAAATAGTAGATATGTCTTGAGCCACCGCAAGCTCCACATTGTGAGATACAAATATATGAGATTTCTGGTAGTTAACTCTTTGGCCCGAGCACGCACAAAATAAATCCAGGCACTTCATAATAACCTTTATCTGCTCTGTAGATGCTTCCGCAAACAAAACCATATCATCTGCAAAGAAAAGGTGGGAGATAGAAGGACCATTACGAGAAAGCTGTATGGGTTTCCATTCCTTTCGCTCCACTGCCCCATTAATCAAATGACCCAATCTTTCAATACACAGAACAAAAAGATAAGGCGAAATTGCATCCCCTTGCCGAACTCCGCGCTCAGGAGAGAAACAATCCAAAAGATCCCCATTCCAGACAATCGACATCCTAGAGGATGAGACACAATGCATCACATTTCGGATCCACCCATCACCAAGACCAATCTCCTTCAACGAGTCTTCAATAAAATCCCAAGATAATCGATCATAGGCCTTTTCAAGATCAATCTTAATTGCCATATGAGATACACCACTCTTCTTAGTTCTCATTGAATGAAGGACTTCTTGATACACAATGACATTATCTGTAATTTGGCGACCAGGAACAAAGCTGCTTTGGTTGGGAGAAACAAGACTAGGGAGGATCATCTTTAGCCTATTTGTCATAGCTTTTGTAATCACTTTATAGCCCACGTTGCAGAGACTTATAGGTCTAAGCTGGGTCAATAATTCCAGATGCTGAACCTTCGGTACTAATACCAACAGAGTATCATTGATCCCATCTGGTAGCTTTCCTGACACCCAAAAGTCTTGAACAAGCTTGTAGACATAAGGCCCCACTGTAGGCCAGAGGCGTTGATAAAAACCTGCATGAATACCATCCGGGCCTGGCGCTTTGAAGGGAGCCATCTCAAATAAAGCCTGACGAATCTCTTCAATCTCAAAGGGCTGATGAATCCTTGCCATGACAGCACCATCTAGAATTGGAAAGCCCCCTTTAGGAAAATCAGACATATCCCCGCAAGGTTCTTTTGAAAATAACCTGGTATAAAAATCTTGAATTAAATGCTTCAACTGAGCTGAATCTGAAACCCAATTTCCATCGGCACCTTTTATCCTCTCAATGACATTCCTGCTCCGACGAATGACTGTAGTAGCGTGATAGAACTTGGTATTGCGGTCACCCGAAAGGATCCAGTCGGCTCTAGATTTCTGAAACCACGAGAGTTCTTCTTGATACAGAACAAGGTCCAGCTCCTTCTTAAGCTTAGACTCCAAAAGATGAATACGGTGTGTAGGGTGTTTAGATAAGACACGTTGAATGCCTGCAAGTCTCGCCCAGAGCCTCTTCTTCCTCCTAGAAATACTCCCAAACTCGGTACTATTCCATGAAGTAAGAACCGAGGCTATATGCCGATTATTTGTATCCAAAGATCGGTCACGACTCCAATTCTCCTTAATGACATTGTAAAATCCCGGATGAGTCAGCCAAGCTGCCTGAAATTTAAACTGCGTTGGCCTCACAGTGGCACTTGAACCCTTTAAACGAACCAAGATAGGAACATGGTCGGAGTGATGTTTAGGAAGGTGAAACACTCTAGCGTCCTCAAACATATGCCTCCAAGCTAAATTACATAAAACTCGATCCAGGTGAGCTCCCTTAAACTGATCCCCTATACCCCTACTCCAAGTATAGGCTTGTCCGGAGAATCCCATGTCCAGTAAATCATGATCAAAAATCCAATCCCCAAAACCAGAGCTGCCATGATGAGCCACAACATTCCCACTACTAACTTCTTCGGAACATACCACCGCATTAAAATCACCCGCAATAATCCAAGGCTCACTCATATCAAAAACATTCTTATTAAGATCCCTCCATAGCAGCTTCTTCAAGCTGGCTGTAGGACTACCATAAACAACAGATAACAACCACTGATGCATACTACTATCCCGAACCCTCATATGGATAAACTGGGGATGAGTAGCAATAACATTTATTTGACAAGAACTATGCCAGAACACCCAAATACCACCACTGAAACCCAATGATTCTACCCGGACCCATTCATCAAAACCCAGCTTTTTACAGAGGAAATCTGCCTGAGATCCACTCACTTTGGGCTCTAACAATCCCAATATGCCTGGTTTATGCATCTTAAGCAGGTCTTTCAGGGAACGGTGAAACTCCTTCGAAGCCGCCCCTTGACAATTCCAGATCATAAAATCCATAAAAACAAGATAAAATAGGCTACCCACCCCTACCGAAGACCAAAAAATTGACAAGCACGGCTTTAAGAGGAGAACCCTCCATCAACAATATCCATCCTCCCAAGCGATTCATCCTTGTCACTAGGAGCTTCGTTATGCACCCCCACCAGATTAGCTTTTGTTCCACCAAGTCCCCGCCTACCAATAGCAGGAACATGCCCAGAATCCACCACAATAGGAGGATCTTGATGATGTTCTGGTATCAAATTAATTGTAGGATGAATACCCTCCATGTTCTCAACCTGATGCTGGGGATGAGAGACCACCGATCGAGAAATCAGCTGACCTCTATTGGACCCCCGCACCACAATATGTTCCTCCGCAGCGGCAGCTTGCTTGGACTGAGAAGAGATAGAAGTGATGTCACGAGTCAGTAAATTCTTCTTTATTTGAACCGCATTGCTGGTCTCTACAGCCACTTGAGTGCTTGGGCCATTATCCACTTCCTTAGTATTTATTTGCAGATTGGGCCTTCTCCCTTTACTCTTGATATATTCATTAAGTGATATCCCTGAGCCTATGTGCGCGCCAGTATCCTTATCAAGCTGTGGCCGATCTCGTTGATCACTATCAATATTCTCCTCAGGAATATCCTCAACCGCTAATGCCGCATACCGAGAAATATGTTGCTGAAAACTAGCATTTTGTTTAGCACCAAACAGTGGCATATCCCGAGGATCACGTCCAGCTCTCCCACTCTTTCCATTTTCAGTTTTGGTCATACCTCTACGAGATCTTCTAGAAGCCAACATCCATGGCCCATAACTTTCGGTTATTTCCTGATTCACCGGAGGCTCAGCCGGCCTAGATTGAACTCCGACCACATCTCTAACATCTCCGGCCAGCACTTCCGCCGGTCCACCGTGATGAGGCGTCTCTTGGCCCTCATTCTTTGGACACGCATCTTTCCGATGCCCATAACATCCACAATCAAAGCAAATTAAATGGATCCCCTCGTATTCAATCCGTCGAACCCGACGTCGCAAAGTGAATTTAGATAAAAGTGGCTTGGTTATATCAACCTTTATGGCTTGATACCAATTTGATGGTCCACTCATTATCACGTGGGCAACACAAACCACAGCCAACAAATATTGTCAAAATGGGTGGCCAAGGTGGCTGAAATGTCAATAGTGATGGCTAGCAAGAATCGCGTGGGATGCATGGGAGCCATGCATGGATCACGTGGTTGATCAACAAATTACAAAAACGCCCTCCATAACTCTATAAATAGAACCTTGTTTCAACTCAAAAATTCAATCTGAGAGATTCAGAGAGATCTAATTCTAGAGATCTAGAGAGCCTCAAAGAGAGTTTCTTTGAGAAGAAAAAGTGTGAGCCAATTTGTGAAGTGTTATCCACAAATTGAAGATACATAGTGAGTGTATATTTGTGAGAGATCCACCTAAGGGTGAAGTGTGTAATCCCATTATATTATAGTGGAAGTCTTTAAGCGGCCTAAGGGTCCCGTGGTTTTTACCTCATTTTCAAGAGGGTTTTCCACGCTAAAATCTTTTGGTGCTATCTTTGTTGTATTCTTAGTTTGGGAAATTGTCCTGGGATTGTAGAATTTATTTCTTTACATCCATCGTTTTTCCCAACAAAGTGGTATCAGAGCTTGGGTCGTTTTTAGCGAAGGTATTGTTCATACGTACAGTACTATTCACGTATACGGTACTATTGTGTCAGCAGTCACTATTTAGAATAGTAATACTATTTATAGAATACTATTTACGGAGCACTATTCACAAGGGCACTATTCATATAGTACTATTCACAAGGGGTACTATTCATTGAGTACTATTCACATAGTACTATTCATCGTCGGAAAAGTGTCAAGCTCCGCGAAACCTGTTGACTGACGACTCAAATGGAGGAGAGCACAAGCAAGCAAGAATGGCATGGAAGTAAAAACAGAAATTCTCATAACCAAAGTCAGCAAAGAGGATGCTCGACGTCCAGATGGAGGCATGACAAGAACTGTCATCACTGCGACAAGCCCGGACACTTCATTCGAGAATGTCGAAAGTTAAAGGCGGAACGATCCAGAAATCAAGAAGCAGAAACCCGAACAAATGACACTGCAACTCTCACTGAAGAAGTTGGTATTGTTCGAGATGCTGATTATGTCAACCTTGCATGTAGAGACTCTACATGGGTAGTTGACTCAGGTGCTTCTTACCATGTCACCTCACGACGAGATTTCTTCACAGCCTACACGCAAGGTGATTTCGGACGAGTGAGGATGGGAAATGATGATGCATCCAAAATTATCGGCATCGGTAATATTTATTTAGAAACTAACCTTGGATACAGGTTACTCTTGAAAGATGTGAGGCATGTTCCAGATATCCGCCTAAATTTGATCTCCACCGGAATGCTTGATGACGATGGCTACAATAATAACTTTGGTGAAGGAAAATGGAAGCTCACCAAAGGAAACTTGGTAGTAGCCAGAGGAAAGAAAGATGCATCACTCTACCACACAGAAGCCAAGCTGTGTAAAGGAGAAGTAAATACCATGAGGAAAGAAGTTCCCACCGAGTTATGGCATAAGCGGCTCGGCCACATGAGTGAAAAGGGTCTCAGAATTCTTTCCAAGAAAGAGCACTTGCCAGGAATGACAGGTACATCTTTACGTACTTGTGTTGATTGTATTATGGGTAAACAACACAGAGTTGCATTTCGTAGTTCCTCACCTTCTAGAAAGGCAAATATTCTAGATTTAATACACACAGATGTCTGTACAATGAGTTGTAAGACACTAGGAGGTGCTCATTATTTTGTGACTTTTATTGATGATCACTCTAGAAAAGTGTGGGCCTTTGCTTTGAAAACTAAAGATCAAGTGCAGGAAGTTTTCAAGCAATTTCATGTAAAGGTTGAAAGAGCAACTGGCAGACGTTTGAAGTGTGTACGATCAGACAATGGCGGTGAGTATCGCGGATCATTCGAGGAGTACTGCAGAAGTTTCGGCATCAGGCTGGAAAAATCGGTACCAAAGACACCTCAACACAACGGTGTCGCAGAGAGGATGAACAGAACCATTTGTGAAAGAATCAGATGTATGCTCTCAAATGCAAAACTGCCAAACTCCTATTGGGGGGAGGCAATGAGGACAGCAGTCGATTTAATCAACCTTTCTCCATCAGTTCCACTGAACTACGACGTACCAGAAAAGGTTTGGACGGGGAAAGACGTTTCTTACAAACACTTGAAAGTATTCGGCTGCAGAGCATTTGTGCACATCCCTAGAGACGAGAGGTCCAAGCTGGATGGAAAAGCGAAGCAGTGTATCTTTGTGGGATATTCCCATGAAGAATTCGGCTACAGACTTTGGGATCCTGTCAACAAAAAGATTGTCAGAAGCAGAGACGTGGTGTTTCTTGAAGATCAGACGATCGAGGATTTTCAGAAACCTGAAAAGCCACAATCAGAAGAACTTCCAGTTAATCTGGAACCAGTCTCTTCATCAACAAATTCAGATGACAAGGAAGCTACACCAGATACTGATGATGATGTTCCACCAGCTCACAGTTCAGAACAAGAACAAGTTCCTGAACAAATTCCTGAACAAGTTTCTGAACAAGTCCAACCAGAAACACAACTAAGGAGATCTACCAGAGAGCGACAACCAAGTCAAAGATATCCTCCTAGTGACTATGTGATGCTCACTGACGGGGGAGAACCGGAGAGCTATACCGAAGCTATCACTGACCAGCATAAGACTGAGTGGATGAAAGCCATGCAGGAAGAAATGAAATCTCTGCATGAGAACCACACATTTGACTTGGTGAAATTACCGCAGGGAAAGAAAGCCCTCAAGAACAAGTGGGTGTACAGGATCAAAAGCGAAGAAGGTAGCTCGCAACCTCGATACAAAGCAAGATTGGTTGTGAAAGGATTCGGACAAAAGAAAGGCGTTGACTTCGATGAAATCTTCTCATCGGTGGTAAAAATGTCTTTAATTCGAGTTGTTCTTGGCTTGGCAGCGAGTCTTAATCTAGAGGTTGAACAACTTGATGTAAAAACTGCATTCTTACACGGTGATCTTGACGAGGAAATCTATATGGAACAGCCCGAAGGTTTCCAAGCCAAAAGAAAAGAGAAGCTGGTATGCAGGCTAAAGAAGAGTCTGTATGGTTTGAAACAGGCACCGAGGCAGTGGTATAAAAAGTTTGACTCGTTCATGGAGCAAACGGAGTACAACCGAACGACAGCTGATCACTGCGTCTTCATCAAGAAATTCTCTGATGGTGATTTTATTATTCTTTTGCTTTATGTTGATGATATGTTAATTGTAGGCCAAGATATCGGCAAGATTAACAAGTTGAAGAATGAGTTGAGCAAGTCCTTTGCAATGAAAGACTTAGGACCCGCAAAGCAAATCCTTGGCATGAAGATAGTTCGTGACAGGAAGAACAAGAGACTTTGGCTATCTCAAGAAAAGTATATTGAGAAAGTCTTAGAGCGATTCAACATGAGCAAAGCTAAACCTGTTAGTTCTCCACTGGCAAGCCACTTCAAGCTTAATTCGAGCCAGTGTCCTTCAAGCGAGGAGGAGAAATCAGAGATGAGCAAGGTGCCTTATGCATCGGTGGTTGGCAGTCTAATGTATGCTATGGTATGCACCAGACCAGACATTGCTCATGCTGTTGGTGTAGTGAGCCGATTTCTATCAAATCCTGGAAAGGAACATTGGACAGCAGTCAAATGGATACTCAGGTATCTTAGAGGTACTTCTAGTCATTGTTTATGTTTTGGTAATGGTAAATCTGTATTAGAAGGATTTACAGATTCAGATATGGCTGGCGACGTGGATACGAGAAAGTCGATATCCGGGTACCTAATAACCTTTGCAGGGGGAGCTGTCTCATGGCAATCACGATTACAGAAGTGTATTGCTTTAAGTACCACAGAAGCAGAGTACATTGCAATCACTGAAGGTTGTAAGGAGATCTTGTGGATGAAAAAGTTCCTACAAGAATTGCAGCAGAACCAAGAAAAATATGTTCTTTATTGCGACAGTCAGAGCGCAATACACCTCAGTAAGAACTCAACCTTCCATTCAAGGTCCAAGCACATCGACGTGAGGTATCATTGGATTCGTGATGTGCTGGAAAATAAACTGCTGCAAGTTGAGAAGATCCATACTAATGACAACGGGGCAGATATGATGACGAAGTCCCTGACCAGAGAAAAACTTGGTATTTGTAGACAGATTGCCAGTGTGGAGGAGCCCAGTTCCACATGAGGTGGAGGGGGAGATTTGATGGTCCACTCATTGTCACGTGGGCAACACAAACCACAGCCAACAAATATTGTCAAAATGGGTGGCCAAGGTGGCTGAAATGTCAATAGTGATGGCTAGCAAGAATCGCGTGGGATGCATGGGAGCCATGCATGGATCACGTGGTTGATCAACAAATTACAAAAACGCCCTCCATAACTCTATAAATACCAAGGTAGCTAGCCGCCGATTTGGAGGTTCGGAACTGCATGTTGTCGAACTTCTTCGGTTGTATCTTCTTCTTGATTATTGGACATATTTAAAATCTGCAAAACAAGGTTAGAATCCTCACAAGCACTCCCTCACTTTTCACTCAAGAATTTGATACACTTGCACTCGTGTTTTCACTCTAAACGGCTTTTACCCTCTTATGGTCTCACACACTCTTGCCTTTTTCCACTCTTTTGTGTCTCCTTTAGTTCTTAATCAAACTTCAAGAAACTAATTCAAAATAATCTAGCAGCAATTCAAAAATGAGAAACAACCAAAACTCATCAAAAGATCAAGAACATGAATAAGGTGAGAAACAAGATTGAAAAGAGGAAATTTTCTCACTGGAATCACTTTTCTTCTCTTTTTTTTTTTTTTTTTTTTTTTTTTACTGCAGGATCAAGAACATGAATAAGGTGAGAAACAAGATTGAAAAGAGGAAATTTTCTCACTGGAATCACTTTTCTTCTCTTTTTTTTTTTTTTTTTTTTTTTTTTACTGCAGGATCAAGAACATGAATAAGGTGAGAAACAAGATTGAAAAGAGGAAATTTTCTCACTGGAATCACTTTTCTTCTTTTTTTTTTTTTTTTTTTACTGCAGGATCAAGAATAGAAAAAAAATGAAAATAAAAGATAGTCAAACTTATCTTAGAACCAAAGCTCTGATACCAAATGATATGAACTCCACCAACAATTGTGATGAAACCCAATAACAATGATGGATTCACAAATAGGCATTCTTTCACTCATAAAGGGCAGCCTATTATTCTTGTGCCATTGGCTCCAAAACAAGTCAGGGAGGACCAATTAAAGTTGCAAAGCTCAAATGAAAAAAAGAAAGAAAAAGAAATGAAGGCCGAAATTGAGAAAAAAGAGAGAGAGAAAAACATTGATCAGAGAGAAAAAGAAAGAGAGGGGATTTCAGCCATAGTGAGAGCAAGAGAGGAAAAATTCAATTGCATTGCAAAAAAAAGTGAGATCAAGAGAGCATTATTTTCACACCAGCCCCTTATTGTACTCTTGTACAAGGAGGCTCTTTTATGTACTAATGATCTCGTCGGTGCTTTGCCGAGCGTTATTGTTTCTCTTTTGCAGGAATTTGAAGATGTCCTTCCCGAAGAAGTACCTTATGGATTACCTCCAATCCGAGGGATTGAACATCAAATTGATTTCATACCAGGTGCATCAATTCCAAACCGACCTGCTTATAGGAGTAATCCCGAGGAGACCAAGGAACTCCAAAGGCAAGTAGGTGAATTATTGGAGAAGGGGTATGTGCGTGAAAGCATGAGTCCTTGCGCAGTTCCAGTGCTGTTAGTTCCTAAGAAGGATGGAACATGGAGGATGTGTGTTGACTGCCGAGCCATCAACAACATAACGGTAAAGTATCGCCATCCCATTCCTAGATTAGACGATATGCTGGATGAATTGCATGGTTCTTGTGTCTTTACAAAAATTGATCTTAAGAGTGGATATCATCAGATTAGGATGAAGGAAGGTGATGAATGGAAAACTGCTTTTAAGACTAAATATGGTTTGTATGAGTGGTTAGTGATGCCTTTCGGTTTAACTAATGCTCCGAGCACATTTATGCGTTTAATGAACCATGTTTTGCGTGCATTTATTGGCAAATTTGTCGTTGTGTATTTTGATGATATCCTAATTTATAGCAAAAACTTGGAAGACCATGTATTGCATTTGAAATCTGTTTTGGAAATTCTAAGGACAGAAAAGTTGTTTGCTAATCTCAAGAAGTGCACCTTTTGCACAGATAAACTTGTGTTTCTTGGTTTTGTTGTTAGTAAGAGAGGAATTGAGGTGGACGAGGAAAAGGTTAAGGCAATCCAAGAGTGGCCAACGCCTACAACAATCAGCCAAGTGAGGAGTTTCCATGGCTTAGCTAGCTTCTATAGACGGTTTGTGCGTGATTTTAGTAGCTTAGCCTCACCTCTTACTGAAGTCATCAAGAAAAATGTGCCGTTTAAGTGGGGGAAAGAACAAGAAAAGGCATTTAATCTGATCAAAGAAAAGTTAACTAATGCACCTTTGCTTGTTTTACCTAACTTTGCTAAAACTTTTGAAATTGAGTGTGATGCTTCAGGTATAGGTATTGGAGCTGTTTTGATGCAAGAAGGCCGTCCAATTGCTTATTTCAGTGAAAAGTTGAGTGGGGCAGCCCTAAATTACCCTACTTATGATAAGGAGATGTACGCCTTGATAAGGGCTTTGGAAAATTGGCAGCACTATCTATGGCCAAAGGAATTCGTGATTCACACAGATCATGAATCTTTGAAGCATTTGAAAAGACAGCAAAAGTTGAACAGACGCCATGCCAAGTGGGTGGAATTCATTGAAACATTTCCTTATGTGATCAGATACAAGCAAGTTAAGGAAAATGTGGTGGCTGACACATTGTCCCGAAGGTATGCTTTACTTTCCATTTTAGATACAAAATTGCTTGGTTTTGAATACATTAAGGATTTGTATGCACAAGATTCTGAATTTGGTGAAGTGTTCAATGCATGTGAAAAAGTGGCGTTTGGTAAGTTTTATAGGCATGATGGATTTTTGTTTCGAGAAAATAAACTGTGTGTGCCTATGTGTTCTTTGCGTGAATTGTTTGTGAGAGAAGCTCATGGTGGTGGTTTGATGGGTCATTTTGGTGTAGCTAAGACATTAGGAATTTTGCATGATCATTTTTTTTGGCCTCATATGAAACGTGATGTGGAAAGAATCTGTGAGAAGTGTATCACGTGTAAACAGGCCAAGTCTAAGTTGAAACCCCATGGTTTGTACACCCCTTTGCCAATACCTAGTGAACCTTGGACTGATATTTCTATGGATTTTGTTTTGGGATTACCTAGGACTAAGGGGGGGAGAGATTCAGTTTTTGTGGTGGTAGATAGATTTTCCAAGATGGCACACTTCATTGCATTTCATAAAACTGATGATGCATCACATATAGCTGATTTGTTCTTCAAAGAAATTGTTAGGTTACATGGCATGCCTAGGACCATTGTTTCTGATAGGGATGCAAGGTTTTTGAGTTACTTTTGGAAGACTTTGTGGGGAAAGTTGGGAACCAAGTTATTGTTTTCTACTACTTGTCATCCACAAACGGATGGTCAAACTGAAGTAGTGAATAGAACACTGTCTTCCTTGTTACGTGCTATCATTAAAAAGAACTTGAAAACATGGGAAGATTGTTTGCCACATGTTGAATTTGCTTATAATCGAAGTATTCATTCTGCAACTAAATTTTCACCATTTGAAATGGTTTGTGGTTTTAACCCATTGTCACCTTTGGATTTAACTTCTTTACCGTTGAGTGAACGTGTAAACTTAGATGGCAAAAAGAAGGCAGAAGTTGTAAAGATGATTCATGAAAAGGCACGGCTGAACATTGAAAGGAGGACTAAACAATATGTTCAACAAGCCAACAAGGGACGCAAGAAGGTAGTGTTTGAACCCGGAGATTGGGTTTGGTTGCACTTAAGGAATGACCGTTTTCCGGAAAAACGACGTTCCAAACTCCTACCTCGGGGTGACGAACCATTTCAAATACTGGAACGCATCAATGATAATGCCTACAAGCTTGACTTACCAGGTGAGTATGGTGTCAGTGCAAGCTTTAATGTCGCTGATTTGTCTCCTTTTGATGTAGGTGACGATTTGAGGACAAATCCTTTTCAAGAGGGGGAGAATGATGCAAACCAAAGAGCAAATGATGCAAACCAAGGAGCTGGACAAGTTGATCATACATTTGGGAATGTAGCACAAGACCCATTGTCACTTCCAAGTGGTCCAATTACAAGACTTAGAGCCAAACGTTTCAAGGAAGCACTAAATGGACTAATCCAAGAGAATTGGGCTGATTCTAAGAAGACCAAGATGGGCTCAAATAATAATCAAGGCTTAGTCCATGTCATCAAAGGAATTGAAGAAGTTAATTAGTCCATGTCATCAAATACATTGAACTTAGTCAATTAACTATTTTTGACTAAGTTTAGAAGTCAAATCGGTGGTTGGTATTTAGAAGTCCAAAGAAGCGGCTAGAATTCAAAAGAGGCGGCTAACCACCTTTAGAAGTCCAAATCGGCGGCTAGCTACCTTGAGAAGTCCAACATGCACTCATGTGCTTACTACCTTAGAGGTTCATAGAGGTGCACGTATTTGATGGCTACAAGTTGACTCAAGGGTAAGGGTGACAATTTGGCCCATTTGACTCGGTCTGTTATAAATAGTCCAGTCTAAATTTGAACTCGACTATTTACATAGGCCGACCCGACCCGATTTTAAAACTTATTAGACGAGTTTAGGATGATATAGCTAGGTCAGGCCGGACCTGTTAACCCGGTTCATGGGCCCAGCCTGAAGATTGAGCTCAATTATATATACATACATTATACATACATACATACATACATACGTATATATATATATATATATATATATGTATTATATTTTGTATATATTTTATATATTTTAGATTTACTGTAAAATATATGTATGTGTAAATTATAATATATTCTTAATACAAAGTTACAAATACACACACATATAGAAATATATATATATATATATATATATTATAATAAATACAAAATATATATATGTGCACGTAATTAAGAGTATAAAATAAAAAACAAAACATGGTATATATAAATATAATACGTACCATATACATAATACATTGTGTCAAAAAAATAATATATATATATATATATATATATATGTATGTATGTGGGTATGTATGTATGTATATGTATATATAATAATAATAAACATAATCAAGTGTATTATCATGATTAAGAGTGTATAATATATATTTAATTAAGTCAATAGTGTTATTTAATTAAGGGTTTATATTTGTATTATATATACATTATTAAGAGTATGTTTAATTAGGTATATAATACGAATAATCCACATACCTACTCTATTTCTTAATAAGAGTATATATAGTATATAATTATAGTATAAAATGGTAAAAATAAAACATAATTAAGATTCAAGAGTATTATATAAATAAAAAATATATTATTCATACATATATGCACACACAAACTTATATGTATGTATATATATATACACTATATATATAATTAAGAGTTTACAAAATGAAAGAAAAAAAACATAATTAAGAGTATTTAAAGTGTGTATAATAAGGAAAATACGATAGTAAAGAGTGTTATATACTTATATATAATTAAGTGTTTATATTTATATTGTATTTACATAATTAAAAACATGTTCAATAAAGTATATAATACAAAAAAAGAGTACATATAATTAATTAAAAATACATATATGCATTTCAACTTTGGTAACTATACTCTCTAAAATTTTATTTACCAAATATACTTTATTAAGTATATTCTCTAAAAATATGTAGTAGGGCTAGATATAAATATATAATGAATTTAACTAAATTATAATAAGGTCAGGTTGAGCTAAAATTATGAAAGAAAGAAAGGTATTATCCAACTATATACATAAACTCATTCATTTAGAATAAATTAACAAATATTTAAGATAAATTAAATAAAACAAATAATTCACATACCTAGTTGTTGGACCAATGCTCCTCACGCCAGTATCTCAGTATTTTGATAATTACAAACCACATGATATCACCTGTATTGTTTCTCTAAGTACTACAGTCAATCATTAAAAACACATCAAATAATAGTTATCGAAGTCTACAAAGATGAAGCTCGAAGAACGAAGACATATCTCATATGGAATGCATTAGTTTGATCTTAGGTGTGTAGGGTAACCTCTCGATCAATCTCAACACTAAAACTCTCAAAATTGCAAAATTTTCAAAATCATTTCGATTTAGTATTTAATTTTAACAAAATGTTTTCCGAAAGGTTTTAATCATAATTTTAATGAGTTTTGAATGATTTAAAAGTGTTTAATCTTATATCAAAGTATTTTGATTCAATGGAATGATTCTCGAATGTCAAAAGATTGATTTTCTCAAAATCAGGAACCTATAGCGCGCTATCATTAACGATTGCCCGCTATCCAGCCAATTGCCAAAGTTTTCATAAGGCAATAGTGCGCTATCATGGATGATAGAGCGCTATTAATGAGTTCAGAAACTTAGGAACTCTCGATTTTCAGTATATCGAGCTTTAATAGCCCGCTATAGGCCAATATCGTGCATAATGAACAGGCAGATAGCGCGCTATGGGACATGATAGCGTGCTATCATTGCCGGAGACAAAAATTTGACTTTTATGACGAGAAAAACGTTGGCAATTTCACTTACTCGATTTTTTATTCCTTGTACAATTTTGCCAGGTTATCTTAACTGAAATATCCTCCACTAACACCTGGATGATTCCCATTGTCTCGTACTCCCAAAATAACTTTAGATTAAACAATGTTTTGAATTCAAATCATTACATATTCTTTTGTTCTTTAACCTACAACTGCTCATTTTAGAAAACACTCATTCTTTGATTTATATTTTATTGTAACTAATTTAACTTAAAAATATGTATTTGATTACATTGTTGTCCAAAAGCCCGGTCCATATATTTTTTGAATTGGGTCTGGGCCAAGACTTTTTAGTGTTGGCCCAACCTAAAATTTTATAAGGCCCTACCCGATTATTCCTAGGCCCGATGGGATCGGGCGCTGCCAAATGGCCAGAATTTCCACCCCTACCCAAGGGACACTTGCATCCGAGTGCATTTCCCAAGTCCAATATTACAAAGTCTTAATTTAAGTGTAATAAAAGAAGTATGTAGTTAGGGGTAGCAATTTGGGTCGACTTGGCTCAGTCCCGCCGAGCTTAGGAATAATCGAGTCGGGCTTTATAAAATTTTGAGCCGGGCCGACATTAAAAAACTTTGGCCCAAGCCCGACCCAATACATAAACAGATCGGGTCTTTAGATCGAGCCTCAAACGATCCAATTATATGAGTCAAATTTATTAGCTGCGATTAAATTAAAATTTAGAATATTGCAATTTAAATTTTATTTTGATAATAAAATAAAACATACAAATCATAAATTAAATAGTGTTATTTATTAATTTGTTAATAATAACAACTTGTACACATATAATTTTTTTTTAATTTAAAAAGAGATCCTAATTACTACAAAGTTACAACTTTTTTTAAGAACACAATGCTCCAATTTATCATTATAAATAAAATAAAATTTATAATAATTAAAAATAAAAATAAAAAGATTTATCATTTTTTTTGTCTTATATATAGTTTACATCTTATTACTTTGTAGCGAATCCTAATATTATTATTTTATATATTGAGCTACATAACATTATTTTTATTTTTATTTTCTATTTCATTCTAATCTTTTTACAACTTTTATAATTTTTGTTCATTCTATAACATCTATATTTAATTGTGTATAGTTAATTTATGTTTTTATTACTTATCACATATTACATTATATATTATCATATTACAATTAATTACGTAAACTTTTATGAAAGATTATCACAAATTAATTATATTTTATAAGATAACAATTTTCAAATTAAAGCAAAAAAAAAACTTAATGAATATTATATATTCACGTGCAACCCAGACACACACACACACATATGTATATGTGTGTATATAATTAAATTAAGTATTGGGCCTTCGGGCCGGCGGGGCTGGGTCTTGATATATGAACTCAAATCTGCCCCATAAATTTTGGAATTGGGCCGGGTATAATAATTGGACCCAAATTTGGGTCGGCCATTTTGATCAGGCCAAGTCAGACTCATGGACCCCGGCCAAATTGTCACCCCTATATGTAGTACATGAACTAATGAACACGTGGATACATCATTAAATACGTATGAATCACACATCTTAATAAATTTAGTGCATGATTCAACCACTACTAAATATAATTATACATGTAGTTTATATTTTTTTGTAGTTAGAATAACATTTATGAAAATGATTGTTAGATAAGTTAGGTGAAGGAGTTGGATTCTCTCTCCAAAGGGAGCCTAACTCCCTCTCGACCTTATCCAACAAAGATGAGGGGGATGGGAAACCAAATTCAGTTGGTATACTCGTGTGTCCAAGTTCTTTCAATCATTCTAGACTCATGTGAAATAGAAAGCTTTAGGAGAATCTAAGGGACTAAGATGCATTAGTACACCAACTAAGTTTAATTTTTGAATCCCTATTGCATTGCCTTTGGTTTATTATATAAGAGTGTTGCATTCAAGTTTATATATATCGTTTGACCCACATTTAAAGCCCTTTTGCTAATTAACATATGTAAGACTTAAATAGAATGTCAAGTGGGCCGCTGAATGATAAAACAACAAAACTGTTCGTAAATCATAACTATAATGCTACGTTGAAGCAAAGATTGCTTAAACAAGTATATGGAGCCTTCTAGTTGCCCTAACAATTCGACTTGTACAACACCTTGGTACTCCTTATTCTTAATTTTCACATACTATTTAGTGGTTCTACATTAACATTCAATATGTACATTTAAATTATACACCAATTTTGTATATTATTAAATTGCCTAGAATCATGTACCAAATATATGATTCGAGACAATTCAATGATATATAAATGTAATGTACATTTTAAATGTCACTTAGTATTTTTCAAGATTATAATCTTTAAGAAAGCAATCTTATGTGGTTTTCCAAATCCAGGGGTCTTAGTTGTCATAGCTCTTGCTGCCACTTCCGAGGACCTCATGAGAAAAGCAACAGCCAAGAGAAGGCTTGTAACAATGAGAACCTTGAAACCATTTTGCTCAACATTAATTAATGGAACAGGACTCAAATCACAAGCTAATTCCTCAAATGTAGTAGTGCTCGGAGAGAGGGTAGTACTGAATAATGATGACTACTGAAGCAACTTATCCTATTTATAGCGATGGCGAAAGATGAGAGAGAGTATGAGATACAAATATAGGTGAGAAGGCAATTAACAGAGTAGCATCATCCTCATAAATTATTGAGGGTACTGTGTGTGACCCACACAAAATATGTGGAGGTGTTTATTAAGAGCCTTGCGTTGAGTCATTTCTGTTAGATCCAAACATCTTCATATCCTTCCGTTTTGGTGCTCCGGTGGGCGCCGCCTCACTGTCCCACTTGTGTGGTGGCTGGGCTGATATGTGAAAGAAGGTTGTGCATTAATTCATATTAAGGAAATCTTTACAAATCTACATTGATAAAAGTAGGAAAATGATGAGGGTATGCATTTGATAAACTCTCGTGCGCTTCTAACACCAAGTTATTTAGATCATCATAGGGGCGCGTGCATTAAATGGTTGTAGGATGATGTAAGAGACTTGATGTTAAACGTACCAATGACTAGGAAGACTTGACGAGTTATAATTTATTAATACTTAAAAATTAATTTAATAAGAAATTATGAATTTATTTAATATTAGAATTTTTAATTTATTAGAAAAGTTTACTTCTTTAGGAAATTAGTAAGTAGTTTTATTTTGGGAGTTGTTAATAAAGTGTAATTGCACAGGGATGTAGGTAAAGTTTGGTGACTTTAATTCTACCTTCTAATTTTTTTAAACTCTAATAAATAAAATTGAGGTTGGACAAAATTAAAACGTTTGGTAATAATTTATCAATTTCTAAATAAAATAGAGGTTGAGAAATAGTAAAAGTTAAACCTCTAAAATAAAAAGTAAAAAAAGTTTATTTTTTCTTGTAAAGGTTTATCCTCTACTTGTAATAAAGGATTATCCAACTATATTAGAAATAATTCATAGCATACCAAATTTATATTAATTATTATATAAAATAATAGAATAATTTGTCATAACTCAGAATTAGCAACTGAGAATTAATACAAAATAATTTTTAATATCGCATATGATTACAATATAATAATTAATTTTGATTTTTAATTTTGTAATATAAGAAGTTGAAGTATTTTTTTTACCAAACAATATTTTTAAAATAAGCTCTAATAAAAGTAGAGCTAAATTTTTTTAGAACTAAAAATTGTAGAGCTAAATAAAAGTAACCAAACAGTACCATAGTTGTATTACAATTACAATTAGATACTTGGATGTAGTTGTATTAAAGAGTTATTCAATATTATAAATAGGGGATATCGGTAAGAAAATATTGATTTCTTGATTATTGATGTTATTTTCAGTTTATTGAAAAGAAATAATAGAAATTTTTCTAGTTTTATTCTAGGATTTTGAGCTATTTTTCCGTTAAGAGTACTCTGCATCAACTTCATGACGTTTGCGATTATATTGTGTGGGAGACGAGCATGTCGTGGCTACCTATAGTTCTAGTTCCGATCAACGATGTGGAATATCATGAAAGATTGGCCAAACTCCAACAACAGGTTGTGGCACTCACCTATCAAGTGACAATGTTATTGAACGAACAACAACAATGCTCAGAACGTCAACATTCTATGTCTCCAATTGTGAAAGATGAATGAAATGATAAAGAAAATTCTTTTGATGATCTACTCATATTTGATGAATATAGTGATGAATATGAGGAAGTGATTGTTGTTGATAACCAAGGAGTATTGTTAATAGATCGACAGTTATCATTGGCTTCAAAAGTTGAAGAGGTTGATGCGTGGATTGAGAAAAAACTTGAGAACATGTTTATTAATCAAAAGAGTTCTTATGGTGATCTCGAACCCGATGAGCTAATGGATTGATGAGTTTACCAACTTAGCCCCCTGCACCCTAACACCTTCCATAAAATTATTTAGAGTACGTATTAAATTGACATTCGTAGCAGTAAAAGTAGATAAAAACATCATCGTTAATATACTATATATTGGATTGCTTTGAAGTATGTATTGTTTATGATTCGAGACAACCTAATGGTACATTAACGAAAATGAATTTATCAATATAAATCAAAAATGTCATTTTAGCCTTTTTTAAGTATTTAGTCAATTGACTTTTTTAAGAACTAATACCTCTTCAAATTAAATTTTGAAAAACTTATAACCTATTTTTATAGGGAAAAGTTTTTTGGGAGGTAACTAGTTTTATTAACTCATTACCATCTGCAATGCCCATCCCCTTGATGTCCACGAAAACTGGCAATATTCACTTTGTTTGCCTCTTTTTTTGCAGCTCTAAGCTCATGTATATATAAAGATGTAGTTAATTAAATTGATATAAAATAAGATTTTTTATTGAAAGTTTTATTTGTAATACCCACCAAAAACATTTATTGTGCCCCACCTCTTTTCTTTACTTCGCTTAAATTTGAAAAATAAAGGTTTTCAAAATTATTATTATTTTTTTTAAAGTAATGAAATTTCTCACTTTACCCCATCAGACCAAAATTACTCCTACCTGTGCCCACCACACCTATTCTTCGTCCTTCAATGGATGCTTCCACTAAACCCTAGATCTCTCCTACAATTTCCTTAAATTTTAAAAATAAAGGTATTAATTTTTTTTTTTTTTTTAAAGTAATGAAATTTCTCACTTTACCCCATCAAATACCAAAATTACTCCTCCCCTGTACCCACCACACCTATTCTTTGTCCTTTGACGGATTTAGTACTCAAAGAGATCATTACTTTTCTTCTCATATGGACAAAGTGTGTTAATTGGTGAAGATGTATTCAAACACTAAAATAATCTTGTATTGAAAGTGAGGTGAGAATGAAAATGGAAGAGAAGAGAATCGGTAGCTAAAGTAAGTGAGGAGATGGAAGCTATGTCACTACAAGAAAAAGAACTTTTAGTGACCAATATTTTCTCGCCAAAAGTTTTATGTTGGTGGCCTAAAAGTTTTTTGGTCACTTGTTTGCCACCCAAGCCTAGTCCTTGAATCTTTTTAACGACCAAACAAATATTGGTCACTAAATATTGTTTGCGGCAAAACATTGATTCAATAGCGACTAATCAAATGTCAAAATTTTTTGGTGGCTTATTTCTTTTTGCGACAAAACAATATTGTCGAGAATCGCTTATGGCGATCAAATCTAGTTGGTAGCTAAAATATTTTGGTGACTGAAGTTTTGCTCGCTAAACCTCCTTTTTTTGTCACCAAAAGCTTTTTGGTTATTAAATCTATTTAGTGACCAAAAAAGTAGTTCCTCACTAAATATGTTTTTAGCGACCAAAATCTTATTACATGGCCACCATGCCCTTTTAGCAACCAAATATTTTGCAAATTGGGTCGCTTAATCGTTTTAGCAATGAGTCATTTAATCGCTAAAAGGATTTAGGTAAAAAAAAAATTGGTCTCTTAATATTTTTGGCAACAAATTTTTAAAAATTGATTTAATGAATTTCATTTGTTTTGGTGTGTATTAAATATTTAAGAATACCTGTATAATCACCTGCATTAACTGAATACATGATTATTTAGAAAGTTTTTCATATTTAGAGATTATACTATACACACACATAATATTCAACAACAAAAAATGTATATGTATATTAAACAAAATAAAAAGGTAACAATCATTATATGACGTTAAAAGAGATGGTCTTTGTTGATTAAATTCTAATAGTCTGCATATAATAATAAAAAAGTATAAACTATACTTAAAAAAGTCACATATGAGTAAGTATATAATGTCAATCTTTTGAAAAGTCATAGAGTTTAAAGGCCTGTGAACGACTCTCAATACAACATCTCCATCATCATATCTATGTGATAACTGCCACCACCTCCGGTAAAAATGAAAGAATAATATATTACAACATTAGTATATCATAAAACTACAAGAACATACTATAGATATATGATGGCAAAAACAGCTAGGATTAGGAAACAAGGTTTTACCTATAACATGACCTCTACCATCAATAACAACTTGAGCTATCAAACTGTCGCGACCCCCTCCGTAAGATGATGTCACGACCGACACATAATACTACATACCCCATATACAGACTTATATGATACTTTGTTAGACATCCAATATATTCCATTACTGAAAATTCTGATATAACCTCCCCATAAATACAACATATCACAAAACCTGATTCAAAAGTCATAAATTTCCACATTAACAAAATTTCACACATTAACATTAATCACATCTCAACATTTATATATACCATTTATACATCATGTTGTATTACCGAAAATCCATGTATCCATACCCATAATATTTACAATATCCTAATCTTGGTGACATACCTTATCTAAGTGATATCATATATATACATTAATCTGTGTTATATATATATATACTCAAAACATAGAAAAGAGTCCAACTTCTCAAACTCACACACATAACAAGAATTGGAAGAATGAGCCACTCTTCTCTCATTTTTCCCTTGCCGTGTGGGTTCTTTTTAGAAATGTTTGAGAAGAAGGATGAGGTACAACAAACTCAGTGAATATTTCTAACTATGACATTATATATGTGTTAATAATAAAAACATGATTCTTGATCAATCGATTAATAAATAAATATGCAACACATGATTAAATAATATAAATGCTCATCATATGCTCACAATAGTTGCTACGCAATCAATTTCTAAAACATGCAATTATCATTTAAATCATTCCATAACCATCTCCCTCTTTCCAAGTAATAGAGGATCATGTATCCCTATTATGCATTCATAGGGTAGATACCGGATACTCATATTACTCATTTTTATTTGTTCATTAATTTTGGGTTCTTATCAAAACCAAGAAAGATCTCTATGCATGAGCACATGACCAACTACTCATGTGAGACTAGTTCTTGAGGTTTCCCCAAGAATTGACTTCACGCAATTAACCTGCTCTTACAAGTCGAAGACATGCTCCATTCTTATCATTCAAACACATTTCATATCTATAATGCCACCTAAAACATCCAAAGTATATAAATACTCAAAATAATACGGTGTACACCTACTCTCTACACCAACTCCACTGTCAGAATCCAATCAATCATCACAATCCTGTCGAATAATTATTTCATATAACCATAATCAATTATCTAATCATCATATTCATTTAATAATTTATTTCTAGCTTTCCAATCCATTCAACTAATTTTCAAAATCCCATTCCAGTCTCACATTCATATGAGTGCGTCCCAAATAATTCTTACCACCCTCCTAGTTAATTCTAAGGCAAATAATAGTAAAAAAGGCTTTCCAATCACGTTTTCACTAATTTCCAAGTTTACTATATTTACCGGATTCATTCAATCAATTTCTAAAAACACCAATCGATATCCAAAAATCATATTCTTGATATCGAAATGTCCGAAATTCAATCCTTTACGATTCTATAGTCTCAAATTGGAATTTCACTTTTTGGCAAAAAAAAAAATATGGGGATTTCACCAGAGTTTAACATGATTCCAATGGTCTCCAATGTCAAATTTGGCTTCCGACAATTGTACCGGTGCCAATAATACTTTAGAACACAAATAAATTATACATCGGGGTCTACACAACTATAGAAGTGATAATCAACCTTTCCTACACGTTTCCAGTCCAAGTGGGTCGAAACCCCATTTCTGGAAACATCGAAAAACAACTCCAATAGCAAAAACTAATCCGAGGGAATCGTTTCTCTAGACTCCAATTGCAATTTCACAAAGAAATTGGGTGAAAATGGGTTACTTAGGTGTCGATTGGCCGCAAAATCACCTCCCCCTCTTTTTCAGTGCTCCTCTCGACTTCTCTGGTTGAAAATAGGTTGAAAATGACGAAAATGTAAAAAAGAAAATCGATTAAATCGCACCCCACCACCTCAGCCCAAGTGGTGGGCTCCACCAGAGGGAATCTCAGTCGATTGGATTCTAATCCACTCGACTGGTTCGACTGATTTTTCCCTTCTTTTCTTCCCGACAATTATTCGACCAAATGAACGCAAAACATACATATATTATATATCAAAATGTATGTAAAGGCACACTCTGCACTCATATTTAACATAATTAATCATTTTTAACGTGCCAATTTTTAGTTAACCCACCTTTCAACCTTTTATACGCTTAAAAATATGCTATATGTGCCTATACACATCCATACATACACACTCACTTAATATACATGCATATCAACACATACTCATAACTCCTACATACGAAACATGCGTATAATATGCCTCAACATATAGGTAAGAAGGCAATTAACAAAGTAGCATCATATCCTCATAAATTATTGAGGGTATTGTGTGTGACCCACACAAATCAAGTGGAGGTGTTTATTAAGAACCTTGCATTGAGTCTTATCTGTTAGATCCAAACAACTTCATATCCTTCAGTTTGGGGGTTCCGGCGGGATCCTCCTGACAGTCCCACTTGTGTGGCGACTGGGCTGATACATGAAAGAAGGTTGTGAGCATTAATTCATATTAAGGAAATCTTTACAAATCTACATTGATAAAAGTTGGAAAATAATGAGTGTATGCAATTGATAAACTCTCGTGCACTTCCAACACCAAGTTCTTTGGATCATTATAAAGTCACGTGCATTAAATGGCTATAGGGTGATCTAAAGGACTTGATGTTAAAAGTATCGATGACTCTAGGACGAACTGACGAGTTATAATTTATCAGTATTTAAAAATTAATTTAATAAGAAATTATGAAATTATTAATTTAATATAATTTATTAGGAAAGTTTACTTCTTTAGGAAATTAGTAAGTAGTTTTATTGTGGAATATCAGAAAAGATTGGCCAAACTCCAGCAACAGGTTGCGACACTCGCCTATCAGGTGTCAATATTATTGAACCAACAACCACAATGCCCAAAGCGTCAACATTCCATGTCTCCAATTGTGAAAGATGAATGAAATGATGAAGAAAATCCTTTTGATGGTTTACCTATATTTAATGAATATGGTGATGAATCTAAGGAAGAGATCGTTGTTGGTAACCAAAGAGTATTGTTAATAGATCAAAAATTATCCTTGGCTCCAAAAGTTGAAGAGGTTGATGCATGGATTGAAGAAAAACATGAGAACCTGCTTATTAATTGTTGGTGCAAGATTTGACCAACATCAATTTATAGTGATGTGGAGGGAATCTGGAACCTGCCAAGGTGGAAACTCGCTTGCTCGGTACCTCAGACCTGAAAGGGAAGAAAATAGTGAAAGTTGGCTATCGTGAGGAGCATCGGTGTGGTTCCGACCAAAGACCTTCTGATGTCTGAGTCAGACCTAAGGTGAGTAGAATGAATTCACTGTTACTGGTGTAGTGAATTGCTTACTTTGCTAATGAGAGGTGTCGAGTCTTTATAGAGGAAAAGGGTCTTTGGCCAGAAGTGGTAGGTCCATGTTCTGCCGTGACATATGTGTGGTATTTTTGATAGGCGCGTGTCTTGCCATGATATACGTTCACTGTTGCTGACTGGTGTATGCCTTGCAGTGATATATGCTTAGTGTCTCTTGTGTCTTACAACAGATTTTGCGGGATCCAGCGTGTCTTGCAATTTACCTTCTATGCTTCCAATGAGCTCAGCATACCAAGCTCATGGGCGTCGTATTCGCTATCGAGGGTTACTCTCCTGATAAGTGTTATGTAGTCCAAACAGGTCGGTACTTACAGACCTGCAGCTGTCTCTAACCTCATCATCTACATACATTGCAGTCCTTTGGTTGTTTTCCCAATCAGCTCGGTAAGGCCGACCAGGATGTTGTATTTCCCTTTTTCCTAGTGACATGTGGATGATGTCAAACTAACTCGGATCCAAATCGGCATGCCGATTATTATGGCTCAACATCTACCCCTCGGGGCTGGAGTTCTTATTTTGAGGTCGGACCCTGAGGTGTTTGGCGTATGGTTAGCTCGATATCATCATAATCTCTTCAGGCTGTCATCGCCACGTGTCTTGTCGATCATCCTCAAAATGCGTACCTTTTTTTTTAATCGTACGATCACACGTGTGATGCTTTGGTTGCTCATTGTGCGGCCAAGAGATTTTTCTCGAGATACGTTACGATAAAAAATCTAGCAGTTCTAGTTGATCGATGTCCAACTATATAAAAGGTGTCCATCATTTGCAACTTTATCGTTTTGCTAAACTCACCGAGCTTGGTATTTATTTTTTTTGCTTGGCTTTTTCCTTTGTCTTTTTTTTTTGAGTCTACTTCCTTAGTTCTTATAGCCATGTCTCGACACGCCTTTGACACCGAGCAACCTTTCTCGTCATCCGAGGAGGCTAATTTTGAGTTCGACTTCCTCTATCGACCTAAAAAGGGAGAAAATGAAGAAGATGAGGATGAGGTTTCTGAGGAGGGGGCCTCTAATCAGGATGCCTCTGAGGATGAGGTTTTTGACGTTACTCCCCTTGCGATTGATCGTTCCCTGTCTGTGCTCGCTACCTCCCGAGCTAGTACTTCTGGTTTGTCTTCTGCACTGGTAGCACCGAGGGCAGTTGAGGCGGCCGAAGTAGAATACATGATTTGAACCAACAAATGATTCAGATTTTACCTTGGTGCTTGCCATAAGACAAATTGCAACTTTGTGGTTTGAATCCGAGTCGCTCTCACTTGAGCTTGTGTCATCCCATGTAGCTTTCAACACTTTCTTATCCTTCCTTTTTGAGTTGAAATTCTTCTTATACTTGTTAGGACGATCATTCTTAACATGACCTGGTTTGTTATAACCATAGCAAATAAGTTCGGTAGTTTTAGCTTCAAACTTCTTTCCTTTGTGAAATTTGGAGCTTGAGCTTCCCTTTCATTTTCTCCTAATCAACCTATTAAACTTTCTAGACAACATTGCTATGTTCTCATCCGTACTCTCATGATCTGAAGTATTTTCAGATTCAGTTTCAACATTCAAGGTTACGAATTTTTTCTCCTTTTCCTCAACCTTGGTTGGGCTTTTGTTATCTTTCAGCTTCACCTCATGTACCATTAATGAACCACATAGTTCATCAAAAGTACACTTGGCCAGATTTTTGATTTCTTCTATAGCCATGGCCTTGGGTTCCCAAACTCTAGATAAACCTCTCAAAAATTTCCTAATGGTTTCTTCTTGATCATAGCTTCTACCTAAGGTATTCATCTCATTTAGGTTTGTGGTAAATCGAGCAATAGCCTCAGCTATGTTTTTGGTTTCCTCCATTCTATAGGTCTCATACTTCTTAACTAACATTTGGAGCTTTACCTTTTTAACTTGCAAAGTTTCTTCATGGGTTACTTCTAGTTTCTCCCAAATATCTTTTGCATTCTCACACACACTAACCCTATTGAATTCATCAACCGTTAAACTACAAAACTGTATGTTCACAGCTTGGTTGTTAAGCAACTCCTTCTTCTTTTCTTTTGCAGGCCACTCATCTAGTTCCTTAAGAACAGTCTCACCATTAACTAGCTTTGTAGGTGTTGGACAACCATTTGTCACAACGTCCCACATCTCTAGGTTTTGGGCCTTAAGGTAAAATCTAATTTTGGTTTTCCAATGTAGGTAGTTTTGTCCTTTAAACAGAGGTGGTATGTTGGTGGAGTTTCCTTCACCGACAATTTGAATATTCTTAATACTTTGTCTTGCCATAATCAATCAAAGATGGTTAGATACTTTGATGGGTAATCTGTTCTTATACCAATTGTTGGCCTAGATATGTCTAAGAGGGGGGAGGCGATTTGGACGATTTAGCAGGTTATACCTTTTTAAAAAAAATGATTTATGGATAAAATAATGAACAACAAGAAACTATAAATGGAAGATGAATAAAAAAAGTACACAATCAATTTATAGTGGTTCGGCCCTTGCCTACATCCATTACCTAACCTTCTCAATTAGGATTTGTTCAAACTCCACTATCGAATCCTCTTACGGGTGAGGATTAAACCGTTACACCTTTCACAAGTTAACGGGCATGTGAATAGTCGTTAAACTTGAGCAACACTTGCTCAGTCACAGTGACAAGCACAATCACTTCTATAAATCAAATATAAGTTTGAGTACTTGAAACTTTTACCAAGAATCAAAGAAATACTTACAGAAAAAATATTGAACCTCAGACCAACACTGATTTCAACAATGATTAAGTATTGAGCTCGACTGAAAAGTAAGAGGTTGTTTGCCCCTCTTTCCTTCAATAGATTTGAATGACATGAATGAAGTTTAATCAATCAAGAAGGTGAACAAAATATAGTCGCACTACTATCAAAGAGTTTGCAGCGAGAAGAAACGACTAATTTTCAAGAGTTTTTACTCAAAACAAAATTCTGTATATGTTTCAACTGTTCAAAAAACTATTTATAAAACTTGTTCAGATTTTGATTCTCAAAAATTGTTTTGGCGCTTGTTTTGAATTTCAAAGCAAACGGTCAAAATTTTTCACCAAAATGTGTATGTTCAGATTGTTCAAGAAAAACTGAACATTTGTACAATCACAAGAATAACAAGTATCAGAAACTGCACAGGTTGACAGTACTTTCAAACTATTGTCAATATCGTATTAATGCCCTAAAAGAGTGCCAACGTCCTGAATTATACTGTTATGAAAAATATACTTTTGTCAACTTTTTCTAGGAGGGCGCTAATACTACATTAGCATCCTGATGAGTTAATATTTAGGAAACCCAGAAGTTCAGGGATGGTGCTAATACTCGATCAACATCCTGATGGCAACTGCTGGTTTTTTTAGGTTGGTTTGATGAGGGCGCTCATACTCGATCAGTGTCCTGCTTTGAATGATGAACATTCAAATCTAGAAACCATCAGCGTCCTGCAGTGTTGGCTTGTTATTAAGTGACTAGCCACTGCATTAGCATCCTAATGTCCCATCTGCGTCCTGATAGACATTGAAAAACAGTTTTCTTGAAAATTGATTTTTCCAAAACTCGATCAAATCAAATTGATAATTAAGCTTTTTGGATTAAATTAAACACTCTGAAATCATGCAATTGGTTAAAAGATAAATTGATTTTTTTTTTAATTGGATCGATTAAACTCATTTTCTACAAGATATAAAATGGTTTGAAAACTTATGAGAAATAATGAGAAATTCATGAAATAAAATGATTTGCTGAATCAGATGATGACTGACATTCTACAAGCGTAAATAATTCTAGAACATGAAATCGAATTTCTGAATATATGGTCTTCATATCCATTATGAGCTTGACTTCCTTTTCATCATGCTTTAAGTAAAGTATCAATGCATCATCATGTATTCAATATGCATAGGAATGTGGTTTGTTGATCATCAAAATATCTTCTCTTATATACTGGACATGAAGGTTATTGGAATAATAGCTGATTAAAGCTTTT
Source organism: Paratinospora sagittata (assembly GCA_035771175.1). NCBI lineage: Eukaryota > Viridiplantae > Streptophyta > Magnoliopsida > Ranunculales > Menispermaceae > Paratinospora > Paratinospora sagittata. The sequence continues at coordinate 25,197,901 of CM069598.1, read as the reverse complement.
TGGGTTTCAATGCAGTAGCGCCCTCATTGAGCTGCAAGATACTCACATAACTATGTCAGAAGTGACTGTCTTCTAAAGCGTGCCGCGACAGTTTTAAGCAGTTTGCTATTTTCATGTAAATGTTTTTTGACAGAATTTTTCAACAGTTGTGTTCGTTCCATTTTCGTGAAAAATTCTATCCGTTGGTTTTGAAATTCAAATGAAAGTGTTAGGGTTTTTGGGAGATTGCAACCCTAATGCTCATCTATTTAAGCAACACTTTGGTGTTGCTTGAGGGAGAGATACAAACAAGAAAATATTGATTTTACACTCTTTGAAAATTAGTCGATTATCTTGCAAAAATACTATAAATTGATCTTTCATTTTCTGAGCTTTTGAATTCATTCCTTGGATTTTAGTGCTTTTCATTTACATCTTTCAATCAAATCCAAAAAGAAGCAAAGAAAGAGGAACTTCACTTCTTCTCAGTTGTGTTCTGTTGGCCCAGATATGTCCAAGAGGGGGGGTGAATTGGACACTTAATAGATTTTAACTTTTCTTTTAAATGTAAAAAATATTGAAAACAGATTAAATAGAGAATAACAAATAAACACAATGAAAGTAAAAGGGACAGTGCAAACATGATTTCTAGTGGTTCGGCCCCGCCTACATCCACTACTTGACCTCCGAAGATAGGATTTGTCCAAACTTGACAAAGGATCTTCTTACGGGTGAAGACCAAACCAGTACACTTTCTAACGTACGGGTGTGAGAAGAACCGTTATACTTTCTTAACTTACGGGTGCGAAAAGAACTTTTTCTCAAATTCCGGGTGTGAGAAGAAACTTTTCTCAACTTTCGGGTGTAAGAAAAACTGTTACATCTTTGAGCAACACTTGCTCTAGCTTAGTGACTAACCAGTCACTAATATATGAATACAAGACGAGATATGATTTCCTTTTACTTAGAATCAAAGTAATACTTACAAAGCTTCGGATTGAACATTCTGTTACCACAGATTCAACAAAATATGTATGATGAGGTTCGACTAAAAACTGGTTAAAAAACTTTTGTCTTCTTCAATGGATTTTTGAAGATGATATAAATGAAGATCAACTAATCCAGAAGACTTAATGTATTTCAAAAGATCGTGAGTTCAAAAGCAGAGAGTAGAAGACTAACGTCCAAAAGTTTTTGCTCAAGTGAAAACTGTAAATACGTTTTGAATGAATTTCAATTTTCATATTGATTGATCGATTATTTTGATATACTCTAAGGCATCATATATATAGAAATAATAGTGACACAATGGACTTGGTGATTTTGGCGCACAAAGTCATTTAAAAAACAACGAATACATTCTTTCCCAAAATAGATCGATTCAACTCTGTGCATATTACGACGATAACACCTGAATCTTCTGATCTTTCACGAAAGAGAAATGTTCTGATAAAGTATTAGAACGTTCTGAATAGATTCAAAAAGTTCTAAATTTTTTGTTTAGTTCTGAAAAAGTGTAAGTGTCAGAACAGTGACAGTGCTGAATTAGTGTCCTGATTGGTTAGTCAACGTCCTGACATGTAACAACAACTTTGTCGTTTTGTTCCTTGAGGGGGCTCATGAACTATAAGCGTCCTGCTGAACTGTGTAGTGAGGGCACTACTTAATCGTAAGCGTCCTACCTTACTTTAACGATTAAAACGACTAAACTTCGTGAGGGTGCTAATCAATTAGTGTCCTGCCTTGTTTTAAACTATTTAAAGTCATGAGGACACTACAAACGAGTAAGCATCCTGATATTAAAAACAATTTAAAAACTATGAAAACAATCAGTGAGCTGATTCTGAATCAACATCCTGACAGGTTCACAAGTTGACTTAAATGGGGCCATTACTGATAAAGAGGGCGTCATGGTGAATATGTACAATTCAACCTTGAACATTATCAGCATCCTAATGTATTATCAGCGTCCTGAAACACCACGTCCAAGAGGGCGCTGCTAAGACATTAACGTCCTCATAAAACGTATTAGCGTCCTGATGGACACTTAAAAACAATTTTGATTTCTCATTTAAAACTCAATAAATACGGTTAAAATCTCAGTATTTTCAGATAAAATCAAACATAAAAAATTCAATGCAAATGATCAAAAATCAACTAATCATGCAATCATGCTTATTGCTGAATCATATGATAGTGAAGATTCTACAACCTAAACACAATCTAATCATACAATTATATATATCTTTAAATGATCATGGTCTTCAAGTAAATCTTAATAATACGCTCACTATGCATCATTGATTCTTCAAAACCTTCAAGCAGGATTAGATATGCCCTGTATGCAATATTATCATAAACAGAATGTGGTTTGTAATCATCAAAATATCTTTCACATTAGGGACATACTCTTGTAAGGGATATGAGGATAATTGGTTCAACAATCTCCCTGTTTTTGATGATTTCAAACACATTACTATAGGCTTTGAAGCAAGCTAAGATAATGATGTGAATATGCATGAAATGCAGTAAATAATGTATTACTAATACTCCTTGTTTCATATGATATGAGTGTAGTTCCAAAGAATATACTAAAACTCTCCCTTAAAGTTAATCTCCCCCTGAATTTATGATGCTTCAATGATATTACTTCTCCCCCTTTTGAAAACATTAAAAAGTGTAAAATATTATGAAATATTTCTCCCCCTAGATAGAGGTAAGCATCAAAATATCACAGATCAATCTCAAAGAGCATGCCAAGCTCTCTTCGAATGTGAACAAGTTGGTCTTTTGGTAAAGCTGTAGTAAATATATCTGTGACGCCCCGAAAATTATTTCAGCTATCGAATTAGTTTCCTCCATTCTATAGGTCTCATATTTTCAACTAGCATTTGGAGCTTTGCCTTTTTAACTTGCAAAGTTCCTTCGTGGGTGACCTCTAACTTATCGGTTTCACACGTGCTAACTCTATTAAACTCTTTAACAGATAAACTGCAAAACAAAATGTTTATAGCTTGGTTATTTAATAACTCTCTTTTCTTTTCCTTGGGACTCAATTCGTCTAACTCCTTAGGGACAGTGGCACCCTATACTATTTTAGTAGGTGTTGAACAACCGTTTGTCACAACATCCCACATTTCAAAGTCTTGAGCTTTTAGCTAATACCTATTCTTTATTTTTCAATGAGAATAACTATCTCCCTTGATTAATGGTGGTCGGTTGGTGGAGTTTCCTTCACATGAAAGATAAGCACTTCTTCTGTTTTGTCCTGCCCTACTTAATCAAAGATGGTTAGATACTTTGACGGTTAACCTGCTCTGATACCAATTGTTGGGCCAGATATGTCCAAGAGGGGAGTGATTTGGATACTTAACAGATTTTAACCTTTCTTTTAAATGTAAAAAATATTGAAAGTAGATTAAATAGGGTATAGCAAATAAACACAATGAAAGTAAAAGGGACAGTGCAAACAAGATTTATAGTGGTCTGGCCTCGCCTACATCCACTACCTGACCTTCTTAGTTAGGATTTGTTCAAACTCCACTAAGGATCTTCTTATGGGTGAAGACCAAACCAGTACACTTTCTCAACTTACGGGTGTGAGACGAACCGTTATACTTTCTCAACTTACGAGTATGAGAAGAACCTTTTCTCAAATTTCGGGTGTGAGAAGAACCTTTTCTCAACTTCCGGGTGTGAGAAGAATCATTACAACTTTGACCAACACTTGCTCTAGCTTACTGACTAACCAATCACTAATATCTAAATACATGATGAGATATGATTTTCCTTTACTTAGAATCAAAGTAATACTTACAAAGCTTTGAATTGAACCTTCTGTTACCACAGATTCAGCAAAATATGTATGATGAGGTTCAGCTGAAAACTGGTTCAAAAAGTTTGTTTTCTTCAATAGATTTTTGAAGATGATATAGATGAAGATCAACTAATCTAAAAGACTTAATGTATTTCAAAAGATCGTGAGTTCAAAAGCAGATAGTGGAAGACTAACTTCCAAAAGTTTTTGCACAAGTGAAAACTGTTAATACGTTTTGAATGAATTTCAATTTTCGTATTGATTGATCGATTGTTTTGATCTGCTCTAAGGCAACATATATATAGAAATAACAGTGGCACAATGGACTTGGTGATTTTGGCGCACAAAGTTATTTAAAAAACAACGAATACATTCTTTCCTAAAACAGATCGATTCAGTGTTGTGCATATTACGATGATAGCACCTAAATCTTCTTGTCACGACCCATGTCGAGTAACGTCATGACCGACATAGAACCCCGAGTTTCCATCAGCCTTCTACCATACAGCATAATCCCAAGATACATACGTAAACACATGAACATAATTAAATCAACAATATAAATACAACCAAAAAATTTTATTTTATTTTTTTCCTCCAAATGTCCATAAAGTTCATCAAATACAAATATAATTCAAAAGCATAATACTTAACCATTTAATACAACCCATCTAAATGTTAAGTATTTACTATAGGTGTTATTCAATACATATTTAACAAAATACAAGAAATGCACTAACACTTACATCACAAAAATCCTAGGGAATGCTCCGCAGCTAAGCTTTACCTTTCCCCCTTCATATCCGGACCTGAAATGATAAGGAGGAGGTATGAGCTACAATAAGCTCAGTGAATGTTTTCTACAAGTGGCAATATACATGCATTTGTATAAAACATGGCAAGTTCATTAAAACCATTTAAATAACATGATCATAAACGAGATTACATACATGCTCAATATAATGCATCATGTCATAACATGACAATGCATATCATTTATAACATGCTCATGCAATCCTAATCACCTCCTGAATAAGAATCAATATAGGAGCATAGGTGTCACACCCTGGGTTGCACAGCGTGCCCCCTACCCAGGTGTGGGCGCACCCCCTCGGGGCGAACGCCTAGCCATTATGGATCCATAATATTGTCCTATCGCCATGTAGCAACCCAACCGCAGCTGGTCTACATCGAAACGATTATTTGTCTACCACTATTCATGAATAGTGAAGGGCCTCCCCCAGAATCGAACTCGAGATTGGCTCAGTGGCTACTCAGAATGCTAAATTAGACTCCTTAAGGGAGGTCTCGAGTTCGATTCCTTGGGAGGCCCTGCACTATTCATGAATAGTGAAGGGCCTCCCTCAGAATCGAACTCGAGACCTCCCTTAAGGAGTCTAATTTCGCATTCCTAGTAACCACTGAGCCATTGGTTCAGTGGCTACTCAGAATGCGAAATTAGACTCCTTATAGGGAGGTCTCGAGTTCGATTCTGGGGGAGGCCCTTTACTATTCATGAGTGAATAGTAGGGATAAATAATCGTTTCGATGTAGACCAGCTGCGGTTGGGTTGCTACATAGCGATAGGACAATATTATGGATTCATAATGGCTAGGCGTTCGCCCCGAGGGGGTGCGCCCACACCTGGGTAGGGGGCACGCTGTGCAACCCAGGGTGTGACAATAGGTGCGCAAACCCATATGCCCCGATCAACTTCTTATCCGTATCCTATTAGGTATTCCAAGGAATCGGGCATGTCGCCGGGTCACAATCCTTCCCACACCATGTTTCATATCTGGGCGAACCCATCTGCACCTATCCTTGAAACAAACTCTTTGTAAGGTTCACAACTAGGAATCGCCAGGCGGGTCTTCGCAAAACCCATGCACCAAAAAATCAATCTAATTGCTACCAAACTGACTATGCTCAAATATATTTCATGAATCAATTAAAACATGCATATGACATCCATACAAATATATCAATTCAAATCCATTAATATAATACAATGCCACATATATAGAAATCCACAAGTAAAAGAACACTCACTCTTGATTGGCTAGGCTTAGCCAATTCAGATCCAACCACAAGCACTAGAATGCCTACTAATCACCCCAATGCACTTCGACTACAACTTGGCTTGTTTGGGTCACTTAGATCAATCAAGACCCCTGCATTAAACATGGTTTATGCAAAAATTGAAAATCAGTCCAAAGTATGCAAAACAAACATGTTCAACCCAATTCCATAGCTAATTTTAGAATGGTTAACCCATGAGTCAATCCATATTGCCCAATTTAACCATTTAACGTCTAATTAAGCCATACTTAACCCAAATTGAATGTAATAGGTTGATCCCATGATCCTGTTGACCCAGATGTGTCCAAGAGGGGGGGGGTGAATTGGACACTTAGTAGATTTTAACCTTTTAATTGTGCGGAATAATGAAAGCAGATTAAACAAAGTATAGCAATGAGATACAGTAAATGTAAATGGGACAATGCAAGCAAGATTTATAGTGGTTCGGCCACGCCTACATTCACTACCTAACCTCCTCAGTTAGGATTTGTTCAAACTCCACTATGGACCTTCTTACGGGTGAAGATCAAACTAGAACACTTTCTCAACTTACGGGTGTGAGAACTACTGTTTCTCAGCTTACGGGTGTGAGAGGACCATTTTTCTGCTTACAGGTTAGAGAGAACCTATTCTCAACTTACTGGTGTAAGAAGACCGCTTACAACTGTGAGCAACACTTGCTTTAACTCAGTGACTTAACTGTCACTACAATCTGATTAAAGAATGAGATATGATTCACTTTACTCAGAATCAAAGTAATACTTACAACGCTTTGGATTGAACCTTCTGTTGCCATAGATTCAGCGAAATATGTATGATGAAGTTTATGCTGAAAATAGGTTCAAATAGCTTTTATCTTCGTTAATGGGTTTTTGAAATAATGAAGAAGAAGATCGATCAACCCAAAAGACTTGAAGTTTTTCTTTCAAAAGATCATAAGATTAAGCACAAGTGAAAGAAGACTAACTTTCAAAGAGTGTTTTGGCTCAAACGAAAACTGCCAATACATTTTGAATGAATATCAGTTCTGCTCTGAGGCAGCACGTATATATATGAATAACAGAGGTGTAATGGACTTGGTAATTTTGGCGCTCTAAGTTAATTCAAATATAACATTAACATTCTTTCCAGAAATGGACCGATTCAGCTTAATGCATATTACGGCGATAACACCTGAATCATCTGATCGTTTCATGAAAGAGGAATGTTCTGATCAAGTTTTAGAACGTTTTAAAAAGTTCTAAAAAGTTGTTGTACGATTCTGAAAAGTTATGAAAGTATTCGTATGTTTCTGAAAAAGGTTAACAGGAATGGCAGTAATGTCAGAATGACAAAAATATCTTTTCTGTCGTTTTGTTCCTTTGAGGGCGCTCATAGAACATCAACATCCTACTGAGCAATGAAGTGAGGGCGCTACTAACTAGTAAGTGTCTTGACTTGCTTTGACAATTAAACGACTTAAAGCATGAGGGCGCTACTTCGTAGTAAGCGTCTTGCTTTGTTTTAAAACGCAAAAAATATGAGGGCCCTACTCAAGAGTAAGCGTCCCGAACTATTAAAAGAAGTTTTAAAAACAATGTTTAAGTGCGCTGACGGACAGTGAGCGTCCTGAAAGTTACTTAAGTTGATTCCAAAGTTGAGGGCGCTCCTACACAAGTAGCGTCCTGATAACTCATTCAATTTATAATTTATCAGCGTCATTAAAATAAAAAGATCTTTCAGCGAGGTGAAACTAAGTCAGCGTCCTGACATTTTCAAAGGTTGATAAAAGAAATGTCACTATTAACGAGTTAGCGTCCTTATTAAATAGTTCAACTCAACGTTGAGCGTCCTAACATTTTATCAGCGTCCTGACTTATCAAGTCCAGGAGAGCACTGCTAAAACATTAGTGTCTTGAAAGACTTTATACAAGCGATTTTTGATTTTTCGATTAAACACGTAAAACATAAAGTAACCGGATTAAAAATATGCAACTAATCAATTAAAACATGCAGGCATGCATATTGCTAAATCACATGGCATAGAAGGTCCTACAACTTATCATAATCTAATCATACAAATAAACATCTTCAAACGATCATGGTCTTTAAGAAGATCTTTTAATACATTTGCCATGAATCATTGAATCTTTGATACCTTCAAGTAAGATTAGATATGTCATATGTGCCGTAATATCATGAACATAATGTAGTTTTGTAATCATCAAAATTATTCATAATAGGGACATATTCTCGTAAGGGACATGAGGATAATTGGTTCAACAATCTCCCCCTTTTGGACGGTTTCAAAGACATTACTGTAGGCTTTAAAGCAAGCTAATAAAGTGTTGTATGCATGCATGAGATGCAATACTAATGTTCCTTGTTTCATATGATATGAGTGTATTAGCAAGGAATGTACATAAACTTTCACTAAGACTCCCCCTGAGTTTATGATGCTTTAATGATGTACTTTCTTCCCCTTTTGAAATATCAAAAAGAGTAAAGTAACATGAAATATATCTCCCCCATATGGAGGTAAGCATTAAAGTGTTACAAATTAGTTTCAGATAACATTCCAAGTTCTCTGCTAATATGAACAAACTGGTCTTTTGGTAGGGCTTTAGTAAATATGTTAGCCAGTTGTTCTTTGGTTCCAATATGAGATAATACGACTTCTCCATTTTGCACATGATCCCGTAAAAAGTGATGTCTTATTTGTATATGCTTAGTTCGAGAGTGCAATAAAAGATTTTTAGATATGTTAATAGCACTAGTATTATCACATAAAATCTCAGCACATTGAATAAATATTTGATAATCCTGAAGTTGTTGTTTCATGTAAAGAACCTGAGAACAACAACTTCCAACTCCAACATATTCTGCTTCAGCTGTGGATAGTGTCACAGAATGTTGTTTCTTGCAGAACCAAGAAATCAAAGAATTTCCTAGAAAGTGACAAAATTAGAGGTACTTTCCTATCAGTTAGACTGCCGACATAGTCGGAGTCTACATAACTTCTGAGATCAAAAGTAGTACCTTTGGAATACCAAATTCCTAAATTTGTTGTGCCATTTATGTATCCAAATATTCATTTGACACATTTTAAATGAGATTCTTTCGGTTCAGATTGAAATCTTGCACATAGACAGACACTGAACATAATGTCAGGTCGACTTGCTGTTAGGTACAAAAGACTTCCAATCATGCTTCTATAAAGTTTTGAATCAATTGGTTTACCTTTTTCATCCTTATATAATTTGATTGTAGAAGTACAAGGAGTGTCAATCGATTTCAAATTGTGCATTTGAAACTTTTTAAGCATTTTCTTAGCATACTTTGATTGGCTTAAGAATGAGACTTTCGACATTTGTTTAATTTGTAAGCTGAGAAAGTATGTAAGTTCTCCCATCATACTCATTTCAAATTCCTTCTGCATTAATTTTGAAAACTCATCACATAGTTCTTGTTTGATGCACCAAAAATGATATCGTCCACATATATTTGAACAATGAGCATATTGTCATTGTGGTGTTTGACAAACAAAGTTGGACCAAGTTTTCCTTTTTGAAACTTATGATCGAAAAGAAATGAACTCAGTCGATCATACCAAGCTCTTGGAGCTTGTCTCAATCCATATAAGGCTTTGTGGAGTTCGAACACATATTTCGGGTCTTGAGCATCCTCAAACCCTGGAGGTTGTTCCACATATACCTCTTCATTGATGTAACCATTTAGAAAAGCACTCTTTACATCCATTTGGTATAAGGGAAAATCCTTGTAACAAGCGTAGGCAAGTAACATTCTTATTGCCCCTAGTCTTGCTACTGGGCAAAAGCTTCTTCAAAGTCTATGCCTTCTTCTTGATTGTACCCTTGTGCAACCAGTTTAGCCTCATTGCAGACAATGATGCCTTGTTCATTCTTTTTGTTCTTAAAGATCCATTTGGTTCTTATAACCGATTGATGAAAAGGTCTAGGAACCAATTCATATACTTTGTTGTGTACAAAGTGTCCTAGTTTTTCTTGCATAGCAAGAATCCAGTTTTCATCTTTTAGTGTATCTTCCACTTTAATTGGTTCAAATTGTGATACAAAAGCAACAAGCTCTTGATCTTTTTGAATTGAGGCTCTAGTGGATACACCTTTTCTTGGATCTCCTAAAATTTGATCTTGGAAAAGACTTTGAAGTAGTCTAGAGTTTTTAGAAGATTCTAGAGATGGTTCAGGTTCAAGATCTAAACCTTAGTCGTCTTAGGTTCATCGTCATCAAAATTTAATTGCTTAAATTCATCCTCAAGACTTTTCTTATTAACACTTTCATCAAAGTTTACAAGAATTGATTCTTCTACAATTTGATTTGATTTGTTGAAGACTCTGTAGGCTCTACTATGAGAAGACTATCCTAAGAATATTCCTATGTCAGATTTAGGTTCAAACTTGTCTAGATTGACTTTATCATTTAGAATAAAACATTTACATCCGAATACTCGAAAGTAACTGATGTTGGGTGCTCTACCCTCCCATAATTCATATGGAGTTTTATTCAAATCTTTTCTAATCAGAACTCGATTCATCACATAGCATGCAATGTTTATAGCTTCACCCTAAAAATGATTTGCAGTGTTATACTCATTGAGCATTATTCTACACATCATTTTGCTGTGGTGTCCTAGGGGCTGATAGATGGTGAGTGTAACCTTGATTGTTATAAAATTCTTTGAGATTTTTATTGACAAATTCACCACCTCTATTACTCCTAATTATGTTGATTTTGTACCCCTTTTCATTTTCGACTCTTTTATAGAATTTTATAAATATTTCACAAGCATCAAATTTAGGAGCTAATAGAAATACCCATGTAAATCGAGTAAAGTCATCAACAATCACAAACACATATGATTTACCACCTAAGCTGTGGGTTTTAGTTGGTCCGAAAAGATCCATGTGAATCAGTTCGAAAGCTCTAGAGGTTGATTGATGCCTCTTGCTCTTAAATGATGATCTGGTGTGCTTGCCAAGTTGACATGGTTCACAAACCTTGTCATTTGAGTAAGTTCCTTTCGAAATTCCCATGGCTAGATCATGTTTAACAATCCTAGATATGTTGTCCATATTAATATGAGCTAATCTCCTATGCCATAGCCATGCATCATTACTAGAGATAGCACTTAAACATGTTACATTTTGTTTCTTCATGTCATTGAAGTTTGTGCAATACACATTCTTAATTCTAGATGCCATGAATTCAATAGTTTTATCGACATGCTTGACAATGCACCTATTTGCCTCAAATGAAATGTCATAACCTTTGTCACATAATTGACTTATGCTCAAGAGATTATGCTTCAGCCCTTTAACATAAAGTACATTAGATATGGATAGAGAATTGTTACCAATAGTTTCAATGCCTTCAATATCACCTTTGCTATTGTAATACCCTAGGTTTACACACACAAAAAATTGAACTTCGGGCAAGGTGCCCGAACATTCGGGCGCATGCTCGAACCTTCAGGCGCATGCTCGAACCTTTAGGCGCCTGCCCAAACGTACGGGCACCCTTCAGGCGTCTGCCCGAACGTAACCTTTAAGCGCATGCCCGAACCTTCGGGCACCCTTTTTTTCCTATTTAAGGAACCCCCCTCCTCATTTCACACACCAAAATCACTTCTCCTTGTAATTTTTCTTCTCTCACACTCATTTTGAATTTTTGTCTTCTCTTTTGAGACTCTCTGTGCGGTGCAACGTAGTTCTGCTTGGAGAAAGGCATCAGTTCTCGAAGGAATTTTTATTTGAAGGTGGGGAACGAAACATAGGTTTGCGTGTCTTATAACTTTTATTAAAGTTTACATTCATTTATCATTATGTCTACTATTCATTTACACTGCATTATTGCGTATAATGTTTATACTTGTCATACTTATGCTTGTATATTCGGAGTTAATGTCTTATACTATTGCTATGTCGGATTAGTGGTCAATCTGGCTCAACCAGACTCAGTCTTGTCCTCAGTAACTTTAAATAGTGAACGGGAGGCAGCGTGCTGCTCTAGACGATTGGTATTTAAGTAGACCTCGTGTCTCACCTCTCAACTGGAGACTGATCTGGTTGTTCTTATTTGAAAGCTATCAACTTATACAAGTAAACTGAATGTCCTAACCTTGCACGTGGTGATACCGACCCTGATAAGGATCATCAGACGTTGCCAAATCCTGTCTAATGTTAAGTAAAGACCGGACCAGTTCATGCATTGGCATCATACATAAGCACCACCTAGGGACGTATGTGGTTTATGATTCATAAAATAGTTAGAAGCAATGCTCACTATTCATTATATTTATCTGGACAGGGACGGACAATGAGAACTCGGCTACTCCTGGGGAGGAACATCTGTACGTGAATTCAGAGCGTTGTTCCTGAGGAGGGACGTACAATGAGAACCCGACTACTCCTAGGGAGGGACATCTGTACATGAGCTCAGGCGACGTACAATCATGAAACCAATACGAGATAGTGTCATGCATACATACATGTTGGATTGATTATGATGCTCTAATGTGTATTTATGATATTTGATTATGAAGTTTGCTTTGTTAATTGTTATATTCACGAACTATTTTACCCACTGAGCGTGTAGCTCACCCCGTTGTTATCCAATTTTTCACAGGAGATTAGGGTGGACTGAGTGCAGGTTTTTAGGCCCACATTTTTGTACCCTTTGTATTATTCATTGGGGATTTTGGGAGGATGTTTCCTTAACTATTTCATGTACAAATATATTATGAAATTAATGAAATCCAACTTGTACTTAATCGTGTTTCCGCGCACTCGGCGATTGTTATAATGCATTCGCGCCCCGTCCGTGAGTGTCCCGCTGGTTTAGGCGCGTCCGGGCGGTGTTTGACAGCTATCGTCTCTGAAGGTGACCTTTCCTCCTTTCTTCTTTTCAAGGCTCAGAAAGTTAGATCTATCTCCAAACATCTGCCTGAAACACCCGCTGTCTAGATACCATACATCTTCGTTTTTGCATATCTACACAACATAAAATATTTTTGACTTTGGTACCCATGCTTGTTTGGGTCCATGCATGTTAGCATCAATAAGAACATATTTTTTAATCCATGCATATTTTCTTTTCTTTTTACGTAAGACATTGCATCTGAGTATTGTATGACCTTCCCTATGATATTTGTTGCATTTTGGTCTCTTGGTCAGTACGGTGTCGTACTCCTTTTGTTTAGACCCATGAGTGTAGCCTAGTCTAATATTGTCTAATGCACATTTTTGTGATCCTAACATCATGTTAAATATCTTTTGACCATTTGTGAATTTAATCATTGTGCAGTGCAGGTATTCCTTTTCTTTTCTAAGGGTTTCATTTTCATTTTTTAGTTTCCCAACAACTTTCTTAAGTTGTTGATTATCTAGAGACAGTCTGTCTAGCTTTTCTTGTTGGAATTCAATTTCCTCAAGAACTTCTTCAAGACTATGCTTAAGTTTTTCATTCTTCCTAATCTCTTTACTAAGTTTTGACTTAAGCTTCTGAATATAAATGTTGAACTCATGCGATTTGTCAGTAGGTTCAGTTTTTACCTCTGTGCTTGCCATTAAGCATGATGCAGTCGTGTGATCTGAATCCACTTCATCTTCGCTTGAGCTTGAATCATCCTGTGTGGCTTTGAGAACTTTCTTGTCTTTTTTGTAAGAACTGGTGTTCTTCTTATATTTTATGGGGCATTCACTCTTTATATGACCTGGTTTGTTACAACCGTAACATATTAACTCTACAGGTTTAGACTCAGGTTTCTTTCCTTTGTGAAACCTTGAGTAAGAGTTATTCTTACTCTTTCCCCTAAGTAACTTATTGAACTTTTTTGGATAGCATAGCCATGTCATCATCTGAGTCTGAATCATTTTCAGAATAAGTTTCAGCATTGAGGGCAATTGATTTCTTTTCTTTTTCCTCAATCTTGACTGGACAGATTGTCTCTTTTAGCTTCATTTCATGAACCATTAATGAACCACACAGTTCATCAAAAGTGTATTTAGCCATATTCTTGGCTTCTTCTATGGTTGTGGCCTTGGGTTCCCATGCTCTGGGTAGACCTTTTGGAAATTTTCTAACAGTTTCTTCTTGGTCATATATTTTTTCTAGGTTCTTCATCTCATTGATGTTTGTTGTAAACTGAGCAATAGCTTCACCTATCGAATCAGTTTCCTTCATCCTATAGGTTTCATATTTATCAACTAACAGTTGGAACTTTACCTTTTTAACTTGCAAAATTCCTTCGTGGGTGACCTCTAACATGTTCCAGATTTCCTTAGAGGTTTCACATGCACTAACTCTATTGAACTCTTCGACTGATAAACTACAAAACAAAATGTTTACAGCTTGGTTATTCAATAGTTCTCTTTTCTTTTCTTTAGCACTCCATTCGTCTATATCCTTTGGGACAGTAGGACCATCAACTATTTTAGTAGGCGTTGGACAGTCGTGTGTCAAAACATCCCACATCTCTAGATCTTGGGCTTTAAGCTAATACCTAATCTTAGTTTTCCAGTGTGAATAGTTTTCTCCCTTGAACAGTGGTGGCCGGTTGGTGGAGTTTCCTTCACCTGAGAGATAAGTGCTTCTTTCGTTTTGTCCTGCCATACTCTATCAAAGATGGTTAGATACTTTGATGGTTAACCTGCTCTGATACCAATTGTTGGCCCAGATGTGTCCAAGAGGGGGGGAGGGGGTGAATTTGACACTTAGCAGATTTTAACATTTCTTTTAATTGTGCTGAATAATGAAAGCAGATTAAACAAAGTATAACAATGAGATACAGTAAATGTAAATGGGACAATGCAAGCAAGATTTATAGTGGTTCGACCGCACCTACATTCACTACCTAACCTCCTCAGTTAGGATTTGTTCAAACTCTACTATGGACCTTCTTACGGGTGAAGTTCAAACCGGAACACATTCTCAACTTACGGGTGTGAGAATTACCGTTTCTCAGCTTACGGGTGTGAGAGGACCATTTCTCTGCTTACAGTTGAGAGACAACCTATTCTCAACTTACTGGTGTGAGAAGACCGCTTACAACTGTGAGCAACACTTGCTCTAATTCAGTGACTTACCCGTCACTACAATCTGATTACATAATTCCCTTTACTCAAAATCAAATTGATACTTAGAATGCTTTGGATTGAACCTTCTGTTGCCACAGATTCAACGAAATATGTATGATGAAGTTTATGCTGAAAACAGGTTCAAATAGCTTTTGTCTTCGTTAATGGGTTTTTGAAATAATGAAGAAGAAAATCGATCAACCCAGAAAAATTGAAGTTTTTTCTTTCAAAAGATCGTAAGATTAAGCACAAGTGAAAGAAGACAAACTTTCAAAAAGTGTTTTGGCGCAAACGAAAACTTTCACGCCTTGATCGCAGCCAGAACGCGGGCGCACCACCGCAGTGGAGAACGCCAGCCCCGTATCTCACAATATTGTCATATCGCCATGTAGCAACCCAACCGCAGCTGGTCTACATCGAAACGATTATTTGTCTGTCACTATTCATAAATAGTGCAGGGCCTCCCTAGGAATCGAACTCAAGACCTCCCTTAAGGGGTTAGATTTCGCATTCCTAGTAGCCACTGAGCCTGCACTATTCATGAATAGTGGCAGACAAATAATCGTTTCGATGTAGACCAGCTGCGGTTGGGTTGCTACATGGCGATATGACAATATTGTGAGATACGGGGCTAGCGTTCTCCACTGCGGTGGAGCGCCCGCGTTCTGGCTGCGGTCAAGGCGTGACAAAAACTATCAATACGTTTTGAATGAATATCAGTTTCATATTTCATTAGTTAATTTTTCTGCTCTAAGACAACGCATATATAGGAATAACAGAGGCGCAATGGACTTGAAAATTTTGGCGCTCTGAGTTATTTCAAATTTAACGTTAGCATTCTTTCCAGAAATGGATCGATTAAGCTTAATGCATATTACAGAGATAGCACCTGAATCATCTGATCCTTTCATGAAAAAGGAATGTTCTGACAAAGTTTTAGACCATTTTAAAAAGTTCTGAAAATTTGTTGTACGATTATGAAAAGTTATGAAAAGTATTCGTACGTTTCTGAAAAAGGTTAATAGAAATGACAGTAATGTTAGAACGACAAAAATATTTTTTCTGTCGTTTTGTTTCTTTGAGGGCACTCATAGAACATCAGCGTCCTACTGAACAATGAAGTGAGGGTGCTAAGCCTCTTGACTTGCTTTGACAATTAAACGACTTAAAGCATGAGGGCACTACTTCGCAGTAAGCAACCTGCTTTGTTTTAAAATGCAAAACATATGAGGGCACTACTCAAGAGTAAACGTCCTGAACTATTAAATTTTTTTTTAAAACAATGTTTAAGTGCGCTGACGGACGGTTAGCGCCCTGAAAGTTACTGAAGTTGATTCTAAAGATGAGGGCGCTCCTACACAAGTAGCGTTCTGATAATTCATTCAACTTATAACTTATCAGCATCCTTAAAGATAAAAATCACTTAAAGATAAAAAGATCTTTCAGCGAGCTGAAACTAAGACAGCGTCCTGACATTCTCAAAGGTTGATAAGAGAAATGTCACTACTAACGAGTAAGCGTCCTTATTAAATAGTTCAACTCGACCTTGAGCGTCCTAACATTTTATCAGCGTCTTAACTTATCAAGTTCAGGAGAGTGCTGCTAAAACATTAGCGTCCTGAAGGACTTTATAAAAGCGATTTTTGATTTCTCGATTAAAACACAATAAAACATAAAGTAATCGGATTAAAAACATGCAACCAATTGATTAAAACATGCAGGCATGCATATTGCTAAATAAATAAACATCTAATCATACAAATAAACATCTTCAAACGATCATGGTCTTTAAGAAAATCTTTTAATACGTTCGCCATTCATCATTGAATCTTTGATACCTTTAAGTAAGATTAGATATGCCATATGTGCAGTAATATCATGAACAAAATGTAGTTTATCATCAAAATCTTTCATAATAGCGACATATTCTCATAAGGGACATGAGGATAATTGGTTTAACAGATCCAACCATCATAATCCATGTCATTCAATCATACATAGGGTTAATTTAACTAATCCTAAGTCAATTTCACCAATTGATAACATTTGGGTCAAAATCCCCAAATTTGGGCAAATTCCCAAATCATGAAAAATTTTCTCAAATCCAAGACAAAGGCCAAATTTACACTAGGTCACCATAATCAGCCCACTGATTTGTTGATCCAACAACATGATTTTATTCACAATGCCATCTAGAACAACATAGTTGGCATGGTTTTTGGAAAAGCCTAAGGCCATGAACCAAGCAATGACCATTTACACTAAACCATATGATTTCACCATTGAAATCTCAAACTAAAAACATGAATCAGTCCCTAATACTTATCAGTCCATCATAGATGGCATGCAAAACTTAAGTCAAAGTTTAGGTCAATGAACCAAGACTAGTTTATTTGTACTAAACCCTACCAATTTCTTGTTAGAAATTCGGGCTTTTGCCTTTAGAGGGTTCCCAACACACTCTAAACACACATATCAAACATGCAAAGCATTTGGACAACATTTGATTTCCACCACCCGTTCAAATCTGGGTTTCATACAATGCATGCATCAAAACAACACTAGTATGCATGAACCCAAAGAGATTAAAGGAAGAACAATGAGGAAAAACATGCAAACCTTAGGGATTTTGAGCAAAATTCACCAACCCTAGGTTTCCTCTCATTTTCTTTTCTCCAGCTCCTTTCTTTCTTTTCTGGCTGAAAAATAATCAAATGAGCCTAAAATTTCGTTTTGGTTGCTTAAATAGACAAGCTTGGGCCCACAACTAAAAGTTGCTAAAAATTGTCAAAAATCAGTTTTCCTATTGCAATACTTGCACTTAGATAATCAATTTCTTGCAAAATACTAACCAAAGAAACATCTTAACCGTTCAAAATTTTTATGATTCAGCTAGCAACATTATGGTAAACCTTTAGCTCAATCCAACGATGGGATTGCGAGATCCAACCATTTGATTAAAATTGCGCAAGAAAATCTGCAAATCCAAGAAACAGTGTTTGGAATCTTATATTTCATAGTAGACAACTCCAATCAAGATCTTCACTTTTCATAATGAAGATCTATCAGAGAAAAATAAGCTGAACAAATTTTAGCTCAATGAGACCACGGATCTAGGAGATCAAGCCCTTGATGTAATTGGTGGCAGAAAATTTCTTCCTCCATAGAGCAAGCTCCATTGATCCGAAACACTGTTGTCGACATGTTTCGACGCCGAACGGGCTCCGATGGTTCTGAAACTTTACGCACACTTCAAACAACATGAAGGCATGCAAAACCACTTGAACCAACACGCGTCGAGTATCAAGTTCGCATATGCATACGTATACGGGTACTATATGGGTACTCTATGAGTTCAAATGACATCATCCTAAGGAACGAGTGTTACACTTCTGATCTTGCACGAAAGAGGAATGTTATGATAAAGTATTAGAATGTTCTGAATAGATTCAAAAATTCCTAAAAAGTTTTGTTCAGTTCTGAAAAAGTAATATGAAAAAGTCTAAGTGTCAGAACAATGACAATGTTGAATTAGCGTCCTGATTGGTTAATCAACGCCTTACATGTAATAACAACTTTGTCATTTTGCTCCTTGAGGGCGCTCATTAACCATAAGCGTCCTGCTGAACTGTGAAGTGAGGGCGCTACTTAATCGTAAGCGTCCTAACTTACTTTAACGATTAAAATGACTAAACTTCGTGAGAACGCTACTAACGAGTAAGCGTCATGATATTAAAAATAATTTAAAAACTATGAAAACAATCAGCGAGCTGATTCTGAATCATCGTCCTGACAGGTTCACAGGTTAACTTAAATGAGGTCGTTACTGATATAGAGGGCGTCTTGATGAATAAGTACAATTCAACCTTGAACATTATCAGCATCCTAATGTATTATCAGCGTTCTGACTCACCAAGTCCAGGAGGGCACTACTAAGACATTATCGTCCTGATAAGACGTATTAACGCCCTGATGGACACTTACAAATAATTTTGATTTCTCATTTAAAACACAATAAATACGATTAAAATCTCGGTATTTTCGGATCAGATTAAACATAGAAAATTCAATGCAAATGATCGAAATTTAACTCGATTAAATCATGCAATCATGCATATTGTTGAATCATATGACAGTGAAAATTCTACAATCTAATCATACAATTATATATATCTTCAAATGATCATGGTTTTCAAGTAGATCTTAATAATATGTTCACTATGCATCATTGATTCTTCTAAACCTTCAAGTAGGATTAGATATGCCATGTATGCAGTATTATCATAAACAGAATGTGGTTTGTAATCATCAAAATATCTTTCACATTAGGGACATACTCTTGTAAGGGAAATGAGGGTAATTGGTTCAACATGTTCAACATTAACTACTCTTACTGAACATATATTTTGTGAAGTTAAAATTGCGCGGTAAGTATTGTTACTTGATTCTTGGTAAGAGAATCAAATTCATTGAATTGTAATTTTATTTGTAAAGTGACGGGGAGTCACTAAGTGAGAGCTTATTAAGCTCAAGTGTAACGGTTTTCTCACACCCGTGAAGTTGAGAAGTGTAATGATTTTCTCACACTCGTGAAGTTAAGAAATTGTAACGATTTAATCCTCACCCGTGAAAAGGATTCGTTAGTGGAGTTTAAAAAATCTTAATCGGGAAGATTAGGTAGTGGACGTAATTGAGACCGAACTACTCGAAATACTTGTGTACTTTATTTTATATCTGCTGCACTTTGATTTTTTCTATTTATTTTGTGAAAGGTATAACCTACGAATTTGTCGAATTCACTCCTTCTCTTGTACACTTATCTAGGCCAACAAGTGGTATGAGAGCGGGTTAACTATCAAATATTTCTAACAATTTCTTTGAGTAAATGATAGGAAACAACAAAGATAATCTCTTCAGTAAAGGCCATTCAATCAACCGGCCACCACTCTTCAAGGAAGATAATTATCTTCATTAGAAGACTAGAATGGAATTATATTTAAGGGCCCAAGATGCTGAAATGTGGGATGTTATAGCTTGTGGCTACCAAGAACCCACAAAGACCATAGGAGAAGTAATTGTACCCAAAAGATGGATGAGTGGAATGCAAAGGAGAAAAAAAGATATGTCCTCAACAATCAAGCTGTAAACATATTGGTTTGTAGTTTTTCTAGTGAGGAATTTAATAGGGGTTAGTGAATGTGTGACAACCAAAGAGATTTGGCAAAAACTAAAAGTAACCCATGAGGAAACACTACAAGTGAAAAAGGCAAAACACCAAATCCTTGTAAAAAAATATGAGTCATTTAAAATGGATGACAATGAGCCATTATGAGATACTTTAGGAAGATTCACGAGAATCATCAATGAGCTAAAGACCTTAGGAAATGTTTATGAACCTGATGAGATGTCTAGGAAATTACTTAGAGGTCTTCCCAAGTCATGGGAACCTAAAGTGACAACAATCGTTGAGTCCAAAAAACTGGGCACTTATAACTTTGATGAACTATATGGTCCACTCATGGTTCATGAGCTTACATTAAAAGATGACATTACTCCACCCAAAGTGGAAGAAAAAGGCAAGAAGGACTTGGCCTTGAATGTCATAATCTAGACCACCTCATCATCGAAGAATGAGAGAATCGATGAGGAAGTTGCTATGTTTTCTAGGAAGCTTACTCACTTAATAAAAAAGAAGGAAAAATCTGGCTCAAGTTCAAAATTCCATAAGGGAAAGAAATTTGGAGCCAAACCGAGTGAATTGATATGTTTTGGGTGTAATAAACCTGGACATATGAAAAGTGATTGTCCTAGCAAGTACAAGAAAAACTACAACTCAAAGAAGGACAAGAAAGTGCTTAAAGCTACTTGGGATGACACAAGCTCAAGTGAAAGGGATTCGGATTCCGATGACAACAAAGCTGTCATTTGTCTCATGGCAAATGTTGAGGTAAAATCCGAACCATGTGATGAATATGATGATTTTTTTTTATTCTCTTGATTATAATGTTGTTAAGACCAATTTAGCTAGATAAACCAAAAAGAGTGTCAAGCTCAAAAAGAGCTTAATGGAGGCTCTTAAAGAGATTGAATCTCAACAAAAGACCCTAAATGACCTTTCCCTAGATAATGAACAATTGAAAAAGGAGAGCGAAAGGTTAAGGAATGAGGATGAAACACTCAAAAAGAGTGTTGAAGACATGACCAAAATAGTCTTCAAATTCACTAGTGGGCAAAAAATGTTTGATATGATGTTAGGAGCCCAAAGGCGTGCTTTTAGTAAAGCCAACATAGGTTTTACTCAAGGGTCAAAACAGAAAGACTATAATCATTTTTTGATCAAGAGACTTACTTGCCATCATTGTAATAAGCAAAGTCATACTAACCTTAGGTGCAAATTTAAAACAATGAGAGAGGGTAAATTAGCATGGGTTAAGAAAAGTGTCTTGAATGATGCAAACTTAAAAGGACCCAAAGCCACTTGGGTACCAAAATCAAAAGTATTTTATGTTGTGTAGGTTGAAACAATTGAAGATACTTGTTACCTTGATAGTGGATGCTCAAGGCACATGACTGGAGATAAGTCAAAGTTCTTGTGCTTGGAAAAAATAAAGGAGGCTATGTGACTTTCGGTGACAATAGCAAAGGTAAAATTGTCAGCATTGACACCATTGGTAATTAATCTCTTTCCATTTGTGATGTTTTCTATGTTAAAGGCCTCAAACATAATCTCTTGAGCATAAGTCAATTATGTGATAAGGGTTATGGAATATCTTTTGAAACAAATAGATGCATTGTTAGGCATTCAAATGATTCTATTGCATTCATTGCATCTAGATATAAGAATGTGTATAGCACAAATCTTGATGATATTGGTGAACAAAATGTTTCTTGTTTGAGTGCTATGACTTATGACGATGCATGGCTTTGGCATAGGAGACTAGCTCATGTTAGTATGGATAACATATCTAGACTTGCCAAGAATGAGCTTGCCCAAGGGAGTGTACCTAAAAGACAAGGTATGTGAACCATGTTAATGGGGCAAGCATACCAAATCATCATTTAAGAGCAAAAATTATTTGTCTACATCTAGAGCTCTTGAAATAATTCACATGGATCTTTTTGGACCTACACAAACCCAAAGTCTGGAAGGTAAATCATTTACTTTAGTAATTGTTAATGATTTTACAAGATTTACTTGGGTATTTTTTTTGGCTCATAAGCATGAAGTGTGTGATATAATTGTCAAATTTTGTCGTCAGGTAGAAAATGAAAAGGGATATAAGATAAATATCATTAGAAGTGATAGAGGTGGGGAGCTTGTAAACAAAAATCTTGAAGATTTCTATGACAAACAAGGTTACAACCATCGTCTTTCAGCCCCTAAGACACCACAACAAAACGAGGTAGTTGAAAGGAAGAATAGGACTTTACAAGATATGTGTAGAACCATGCTTAGTGAATCTAATGTAGCAACTTATTTTTGAATTGAGGCAATTAATACGACATGTCATGTTTTGAATAGATTAATTAGAAAAAGCATTAATTAGACTTCCTATGAGCTTTGAAAAGGTAGAACACCTAATGTTAGCTATTTTATAGTTTTTGGATGCAAGTGCTTTATTCTGAATGATAAGGATAACTTACATAAGTTTGATCCAAAATCAAATATCGGTATCTTTTTGGGATATTCTTTTCATAGTAGGGCTTATATAATATTTAATAAGTCTACTAAAGTTGTAGAAGAATCAATTTAGGTGAACTTTGATAAAAGTGATCCTAGAAAAGTATGGGAGACAAAATTGAAAAGATGAACATTGATGAGGATGATGATGCTCCTAAAGTGTCAAAAAGTGTTGAAATTAGTGATGAACCATCTTTAGAAGTCCCTAAGAACACTAGATTGCTTCTTAGTCATCCTAAAGAACAAATCCTAAGTGATCTTTCTAAAGGAATGTCAACAAGAGCATGTAGCTTTTGTGTCTCAAATTGAACCAACAAAGGTTGAAGAAGCCTTAAAAGATGAGAATTGGATTTTTGTTATGCAAGAAGAGTTAGGACATTTTGTGAGAAACAATGTTTGGGAATTAGTTCCTAGACCAGCTCATCAATCTATCATAGGAATAAAATGGGCTTTTAGGAACAAGAAGGATGAATGAGGTGTTATTATTTGAGAAAAAGCTAGATTGGTTGCCCAAGGGTATAACCAAGAAGAGGGCATTGATTATGAAGAAGCATTTACCCCTGTAGCAAGATTAGAGGCTATTAGAATGCTACTTGCCTACGCTTGCAATAAATTTTTTTTCTTATACCAAATGAATGTTAAAAGTGTTTTTCTTAATCGCCATATCAATGAAGAGGTATAAGTGGAGCAACCCCCTAGGTTTTGAGGACTCTCATAACCTAGATTATGTATTCAAACTCTACAAGCTTTGTATGGGTTGAAACAAGCATCTAGAGCATGGTATGATAGGCTTAGTTCATTTCTTCTAGAACATGATTTTCATAAAGGAAAATTATATCCTACTTTGTTCATCAAGCACAAAAATTCTGATATGGTACTAGTTCAAATATATGTTGATGATATCATTTTTGGTGCCTCAAACAAAACTCTTTGCAATGAATTTTCCAGACTTATGCAAGATGAGTTTAAAATGAGTATGATGGGAAAACTTACATACTTTCTTGGTCTACAAATCAAGCAAATGCCTAATGACATATTCTTGAGTCAATCTAAGTATGCTAAGCAAATGATCAAAAAGTTCAAGTTGGAAAACTTGAAAACTATTGATACCCCATGCAACTCTGCTATAAAGATGGACCAGGATGTAAAAGATAAACCTATTGATCCTCAGTTGTATAGAGGTATGATAGGAAGTTTGTTATATCTAATAGCAAGTAGACCCAACATAATGTTTAGTGTATGCCTTTGTGGTAGATTTCAATCGAGTCCTAGAGAATCCCATTTGAAATGTATAAAGTGAATCTTTAGATATGTAAGAGTTGAACCATTTATCCTTATGTCCCTTACGAGAATATGTTCCTTATAAGAAAGATATTTTGATGATTGTAAACCACATTCTGATTATGATAATATTATATGCAATGCACATCTAATCTCACATGAAATCTCACCTGAAGAATCGACAAAGCATGGTGAAAGAGCTATCAAGATCAATTTGAAGACCATGATCGTTCGAAGACATATCTGTGTGCTATTGGATTGTGTTTAGATTGTAAAACCTCTTTTATCATTATGCATGATTGCATGGTTTAGTCGATTTAATTTTGAAGTATTTTTTGATCATTTATAATGAAATCTCTATAATAGATTTGATTCAAACATACAGAGATGTTAATCCTGTTTTATAGAGCTTTAAAAGTTGAAAAATATGATGTGTTTATCAGGACGCTAATGTCTCAGCAGCACCCTCCTGAACTTGGTAAGTCAGGACGCTGATGATGCATTAGGATGCTGATAATTTTCAAGGTTGAAAAGTTCATATTTATCAGGACGCTTACTTTGTCAGTAGAGTCCTCATTAAATCAACCAAGGAACTTATCAGGACGCTGATTGAACATCAGCTCGCTGATCATTTTTAAACATCAAGACGCTGACAGTCCAGTAGCGCCCTTATGTTTTTGGTCGTTTTAAAAGTTTTAAACATCAGGACGCTCACATCTTTAGTAGCGCCCTTATGTTTTCAAGCTTTGAATGTTAGGACGCTTATGTCATTAGTAGCGCTCTTGTGATTTTAAGTGTTTCGAAAACAAGTCAGGACACTTATCTTTAAATTGCGCCCTCATAGCTTTATTTAATTTTAAACGTTAAGTAGGTAAGGACGTTTAAGCTCTAGTAGCGCCCTCACTTGATAGTTTAGCAGGATGCTTATAGTTTATAAGCATCCTCAAGGAACAAAACGACAAAGTTGGCTTTACGCGTCAGGATGCTGATTGAAAAATCAGGACGTTAATCCAACACTGTCATAAAACTGTTATTTGCACTTTTTCCAATACACTATTTCAGATTTGTTCTAAACCTTTTTTCAGAACTTGTTGAACCTTTTTAGAATGTTCTAATATTTTCTTAGAACATTCTTTTCTCATGTATGATCAAAAGATTCAAGTGTTGTCGCCATAATTGCACAAACTGAATCAATCCTTTTCGGGAAAGAATGTTTCCGTCGCCAAAAATTATACTTGAAAAAGTTCAAGTCCATTACGTCATTGCTATCTCTATATATATGTTGTCTTAGAGCAGATTACACATACAAATCAACGAGAAAACTGATAACCTGTTCTCAAATCTTTAAACAGTTTTCACTTGTGCAAATACTCTTGAAAGTTATACTTCTACTTGCTACTGTAAACTCTTGATCAATTTTAAAATACGTTAAGTCTTCTGGATTAGTTGATCTTCATTCATATCTTTTCAAAAATCCATTAAAGAAGAAGAAAGCCTTTTTGAACCCATTTATCAGCTTCACTTCATCATACATATTTTGTTGAATTTGTGGTAATAGAAGGTTCAATCCAAAAGTTTTATAAGTATCACTTTGATTGTACGTAAAGGGAATCATATCTCATCGTGTACCTTTGTATTAGTGACTGGTTAGTCATTAGTTTAGAGCAAGTGTTGCTCGATTTGTAACGGTTGTTCCCACACCCGAAAGTTGAGATAGGTTATTCTCAAGCCCGTAAATTGAGAAGGTGTAACGGTTTGGTCTTCACCCGTAAGAAGATCCTTAGTGGAGTTTGGACAAATCCTAACTGATGAGGTTAGATAGTTGATGTAGGTAAGGCCAAACCACTCTAAATCTTATATGCTTTGTATACATTATAGTTACTGTGTTTGATTTACCGTCCTTATTTTAATTTGTTTTCATTACTTTAAACGTTTTAAAGAAAGGTTAAAAATCTGCTAAGTGTCTTATTCACCCCCTCTTGGATACATCTGGGCCAACAATTGGTATCAGAGCAGGTTAACCATCAAAGTATCTAACAATTTTTGATTAAGTATGGCAGGACAAAATGCTAGAAATGCTTATCTTTCAGGTGAAAGAAACTCTGCCAGCCGACCACCCTTGTTCAAAGGAGACAACTACTCACATTAAAAAACCAAGATCAGATTCTACCTTAAAGCCCAAGACTTAGAAATGTGAGATGTTGTGACAAACGGATGTCCAACACCTACAAAGACTGTAGAAGAAATTATTGTCCCCAAGGAGTTAGATGAATGGATTCCTAAAGAGAAGAAAAGAGAGTTGTTGAACAACCAAACTGTAAACATTTTGTTTTGCAGTCTATCAGTGGAAGAGTTTAATAGGGTTAACACATGTGAAACAACTAAGGAAATCTGAGATAAGTTAGAGGTCACCCATGAAAGAACTTTGCAAGTTAAAAAAGCAAAGCTTCAAATGCTAGTTGAAAAACATGAGACTTATAAGATGGAGGAGAATGACTTTATAGTTGAGGCTATTGCTCTATTTACAACTAACATCAATGAAATGAAAAACCTAGGCAGGAGCTATGACCTAGAAGAAACTGTTAGGAAGTTTTTAAGAGGTCTACCTAGAGCTTGAGAACCCAAGGCCATGGCTATTGAAGAAGCCAAAAATCTGGCTGAGTATACTTTTGATGAATTGTGTGGTTCATTAATAGTTCATGAAATGAAGATAAAAGATAAGATGTCCCCAGTCAAGGTTGAGAAAAAAGAAAAGAAATCTATTGCCCTCAATGTTGAAACTGATTCGGAAAATGACTCAGATTAAGAAGATGACATGGCTATGTTATCTAGGAAGTTCAACAGATTGATTAGGAGAAAGGGTAAGAGTGGCTCATACTCAAAATTCCACAAAGGGAAGAAACTCGAGTCAAAACCTATAAAGTTGATTTATTACGGCAGCAACAAACTTGGTCATGTGGAGAGTAAGTGTCCCACTAGACATAAGAAGAACACCAATCTGAGGAAGAAGGACAAGAAGGTTCTCAAAGCTACATGGGATGATTCAAGCTCAAGTGACAATGAACCAGATTCAAACCACACTGCTGCACTGTGCTTAATGGAAAACACGAAGGTAAAATTTGAACCTGACGATGAAGTTAATGCTTTTGATATTCATATGCATGATCTTAAGTTAAAACTCAGTAAATAAGTTAGGAGAAATGAAAAGCTCAAACACAGTCTTGAAGAAGTTCTTGAAGAAATAAAGTTTCAACAAGAAGATCTAGATGGACTGTCCCTGGATAATGAACAACTAAAGAAAATAGTTGAAAAATTGAAAAGTGAAAATGAAATACTCAAAAAAGAAAAAATCTTTTTTGACATGATGTTGGAATCACAGAGATGTGCATTTGATAAAGTTGGCTTAGGGTACACACATGGGCCAAAGCAAAAGGAGTACAACACTCTATTAACCAACAGACCGAAATGCCATAAATGTCATAGGAAAGGTCATACCATACTTAGATGTACTGTCTTAAATGGAAAGAAAAAGAAATATGCATGGATTGAAAAGACTGTCCCTATTGATGCTAACATGCACGAACCCAAAGTAGCATGGGTTCCAAAATCAAAAATATTTTATGTCGTGTAGATGAGCAAGAATGAAGAATTATGGTATCTAGACAGGGGCTGCCCAAGAAATATGACTGGAGATAAATGTAAATTTTTGAGGCTTGAAAAGAAGAAAGGAGGAAATGTCACCTTCGAAGACAACAACAAAGGTGATATTGAAGGCATTGGAATCATTGGTAATAACTTTCTATCAATTTCTGATGTACTTTATGTTGAAGGGCTGAAGCATAATCTCTTGAGCATAAGTCAATTATGTGAAAAGGGTTATGACATTTGCATTCATGGCATCTAGACATAATAATGTTTATTGCACAAATCTTAATGATATGGAGAAACAAAATGTAACCTATTTGAGTGTTATTTCTTGTGATGATGCATGGCTTTGGCATAAGATATTAGCTCATGGTAGTATGGACAACATCTCTAGGATTGCCAAGAATGATCTTGCCAAAGGTATTCCCAAAGGAATTTACTCAGAAGACAAGGTGTGTGAACCATGTCAACTAGGCAAGCATACTCGTTCATCATTTAAGAGTAAGAGACATTTGTCAACCTCTAGAGCTCTCGAATTGATTCACATAGATCTTTTTGGACCAACCAAGACCCAAAGCTTAGGTGGTAAATCTTATGTATTTGTGATTGTTGATGATTTTACTAGATTCACTTGGATATTCCTTTTAGCTCATAAATCTGAAGCATGTGAACTGTTCATAAAATTTTGTAAAAGAGTTGAAAATGAAAAGGGTCACAAAATTAACATAATTAGGAGTGATAGAGGAGGTGAATTTGTTAATAAAAATCTTGAAGAATTTGTAATAATTAAGGTTATACTCACCATTTATCGGCCCCTAAAACACCTCAACAAAATGGTGTAGTTGAGAGGAAAAATAGAACTTCGTAGGAAATGTGTAGAATAATGCTTAATGAATATAACACTGCAAACTATTTCTGGGTAAAAGCTATAAACACAGCTTGCTATGTAATGAATAGAATACTGATTAGGAAAAACTTGAACAAAACTCCATATGAACTATGGAAAGGTAGAGCACCTAACATCAGTTACTTTTGAGTATTCAGATGTAAGTGCATTATCTTAAATGATAAGGATAATTTAGACAAGTTTGAACCCAAATCAGATATAGGAATATTCTTAGGATACTCTTCTCATAGTAGAGCTTATAGAGTTTACAACCAATCTACTAAAACTGTAGAATAATCAATTCATGTAAACTTTGATGAAAGTGAAAGTAAGAAATGTCTTGAAGAAGGGATTAGGCAATTAAACTTCGATGATGATGATCCCAAGACTGCTCGTGACATAGAACCTGAGATTGAAAAGCCTTTAGAAACATCTAAAAACACTAGATTGCTTCAAGGTCACTCCAAAAATAAAATATTGGGAGATCCACAAAAGGGTGTATCCACTAGAGCTTCAATTCAAAAAGATCTAGAGCTTGTTGCTTTCGTATCTCAATTTGAACCAATCACAGTGAAAGACTGTGAGAAACAAAGTATGAGGATTAGTTCCTAGACCTTATCATCAATCAATCATAGGAACCAAATGGATCTTTAGAAACAAAAAAAATGAACAAGGCATCATTGTCCGGAATAAGGCTTGACTGGTTTCACAAGGATACAACCAAGAAAAAGGCATAGACTTTGAAGAAGCCTTTGCCCCAATAGTAAGATTAGAGGCAATAAAGATGTTATTTGCCTATGCTTGTTACAAGGATTTTTTCTTATACCAAATGGACGTAAAGAGTGCATTTCTCAATGGTTACATCAATGAAAAGGTATATATGGAACAACCTCCAGGGTTTGAGGATGCTCAAGACCTAGAATATGTGTTCAAACTCCACAAAGCCTTATATGGATTACGACAAGCTTCAAGAGCTTGGTATGATAGACTAAGTTCATTTCTTTTAGATCATAAATTCCAAAAGGCGAAACTTGATCCAACCTTGTTTATCAAACACCGTAATGATAATATGCTTATTGTTCAAATATATGTGAACGATATCATTTTTGGTGCACCAAATAAAATGTTGTGTAATGAGTTTTAACAATTAATGCAAAAAGAATTTGAAATGAGTATGATGGGAGAACTTACATACTTTTTCGGCTTGTAGATTAAACAGTTGTTGAATGACACATTTATAAGCCAATCAAAGTATGCTAAGGAAATGGTTAAAAAGTTTCAAATGAATAATTTGAAATCAATTGATACTCCTTGTAACTCAACGATCAAACTAGATAAAGATGAAAAAGTGAAACCAATTGATCCTAAACTTTATAGAAGTATAATTGGAAGTCTTTTGTACCTCACAGCAAGTAGACCTGACATTATGTTCAGTGTCTATCTTTGTGCAAGATTTCAATCAGAACTTAAAGAATCTCACTTAAAATGTGTCAAACGAATATTCAGATACATAAATGGCACGATTAACTTAGGAATGTGGTATTCCAAAGGTACTTCATTTGAACTGAAAAGTTATGTAGATTCAGATTATGCTGGAAGTCTAACAGATCGAAAAAGTACCTCCAGATTTTCACTTTCTTGGAAATTCTTTAATATCCTGGTTTTGCAAGAAGCAACACTCGGTGACATTATCCACAGCTGAAGCAGAATATGTTGCAGCTGGGAGTTGGTGTTCTTAGGTCTTGTACATGAAACAACAACTTCAGGACTATAAAGTGTTTGTAGAATGTGCTAAAATTTTGTGTGACAATATTGCTATTAATATATCAAAGAATCCTGTATTGCACTCCTAAACTAAACATATTCAAATCAGACATCACTTTTACGAGATCATGTGCAAAATGAAAAAGTTACATTGTCTCACATTGGCACAAAAGAACAACAGGCTGATATTTTCACTAAAGCCTTACCTAAGGACAAGTTTGTTCACATTCGACACGAGTTTGGAATGTTCTCTGCTTCTAACTTATAATATTTTTTATGCCTACCTCATTAAGGGGGAGAAGTGTCTCATGACTACTTTACTCTTTTTGATGTTTTCAAAAGGGGGAGAAGCAATATCTTTGAAGCATCTTAACTATCCATAGAGTCAGGGGGAGATTTATTGAAACTGCATTCCTTGGTGCTAAATTCGTATCATATGAAAACAAAGAACATTAGTATTAGTAATGCATAATATTATCATTGCATTGCATTCTTACCATACATTCATATCAATATTTAGCTTGTTTCAAAGCCTATAGTAATGTGTTTGAAATCATAAAAAAAGGGGAGATTGTTGAACCAATTATCCTCATGTCCCTTGTGAGAATATGTCCCTTATAAGAAAGATATTTTGATGATTGCAAACCACATTTTAATTATGATAATACTATATGCATTGCACATCTAATCTCACATGAAAGCTCACCTGAAGAATCGACAATGCATGGTGAAAGAGCTATCAAGATCAATTTGAAGACCATGATCGTTCGAAGACATATCTGTGTGCTATTAGATTGTGTTTAGGTTGTAGAACCTATTTTATCATATGATTCAGTAATATGCATGATTGCATGGTTTAGTCTGTTTGATTTCAAAGTATTTCTCGATCACTTATAATGAAATCTCTATAATAGATTTGATTCAAACATACCAAGATGTTAATCCTATTTTATCGAGCTTTAAAAGTTGAAAAATATCAAAACTATTTTATAGTGTCCATCAGGACGCTGATGTGTTTATCAAAACCCTAATGTCTTTGCAGCGCCCTCCCTAACTTGGTTAGTCAAGATGCTGATGATATAGTAGGATGCTGATAATGTTTAAGGTTGAAAAGTTCATATCTATCAGGACGCTTACTTTGTCAGTAGCGCCCTCAATGAATCAACCAAGGAACTTATCAGGACGATGATTGAACATCAGCTCGCTGATCATTTTTAAACACCATGAAGCTGACGGTCCAATAGTGTTGTTATGTTTTCGATCGTTTTAAATGTTTTAAACATCAGGACACTCACGTCTTTAGTAGCGCCCTTATGTTTTTATGCTTTGAATGTTAGGACACTTACGTCGTTAGTAGCGCCCTTGTGATATTAAGTGTTTCAAAAACAAGTCAGGGCGCTTATCTTTAAATAACACCCTCACAATTTTATTCAATTTTAAATGTTAAGTAAGTAAGGACGTTTATGCTCCAATAGCGCCCTTACTTCACAGTTCAGCAGGACGCTTACACTCTATAAGCGTCATCAAGGAACAAAACGAGAAAGTTGGCTTTACGCGTTAGGACACTGACTGACAAATCAGGATGCTAATCCAACACTGTTTTCAAAAATCCATTGAAGAAGAAGAAAGATTTTTTGAACTTGTATTTAGCTTCACTTCATCATACATATTTTGTTGAATCAGTGGTAACATAAGGTTCAATCCAAAAGCTTTGTAAGTATCACTTTGATTCTACGTAAAGGGAATCATATCTCATCTTGTACCTTAGTATTTGTGACTGGTTAGTCACTGGTTTAGAGGTGGGGAATCATATCTCATCTTGTACCTTTTTATTTCATATCTAAATCTTATGTGTTTTGTATGCATTACTGTTACTATGTTTGATTTACCATACTTAGTTTAGTCTGCTTTCATTACTTTAAACGTTTCAAAGAAAGGTTAAAAATCTGCTAAGTGTCCTAATTACCCCCCTCCTCTCTCGGACACATCTGGGCTAAAAAGCATATTTTTTGTGAAGTTCAAATTACGCTATAAGTATTGTTACTTGATTCTTAGTAAGGGATTCAAATTCATTGAAGTATAATTTGATTTGTAAGTGACGGGGAGTCACTAAGTGAGAGCTTGTTATGCTCAAATATAATGGTTTTCTCATACCCGTGAAGTTGAGAAATTGTAACGATTTGATCCTCACTCTTGAAGAGGATTCATTAGTGGAGTTTGAAAAATCCTAATCGAGGAGATTAGGTAGTTGACGTAGGCGAGGCTGAACCACTTTAAATACTTGTGTTCTTTATTTTATATCTGCTGCACTTTTATTTCTGCTATTTATTTTGTGAATGGTACAATCTGCGAATTTGTCCAATTCACCCCCCCTCTTGGACACTTATCTGGGCCAACAATCAAATGTAAAAAAAAATTGAGTTTTCTTTTTCTCGTTCTTCTTCTTCTTCTTCTCTCTCTCTCTCTCTTTCTCTCTTATTGTCTCAATTGTCTTTAAATAAATCTCGTTTTCTCTCTTAATTCCTTCCTCATTTTACGATCGTTAACCAATCTATCGACGACGTTTTTTATTTAAAAAAGAAATTTGAGTTATTTTTCTTCGCCGAATTTGATATATTTTTTCTAGGGTTTCAAATTTGACTATAAATTGATCAAACATCGTCTTTAATCCCTCCCTTAACTTCTACTAATTGCGTTACATGAAGGCAACTATAGGTTCTTAGGGTTTGGTCTTTCGATTTGATTCTAAAGAAAATTGATTTATACTTACTAAATTTTAGCGTACTTATCCTCAATTTCTAACAATGTTAGCAAATATCTAAGAATACTTAAGGAAGAGTATCCAAGAATATTGGAAAACCTAACCAAAGTAATAACAATGTCATTTTATTTTACAAGACAACAAAGTGAGATGCATGCGTAAAATTGGTAAAAGGAATGGAGCAAAACAAGTAAGAAAGAAACAACGATTGGAAAAAGTTGCAAAACTTTCTCTATAAAAATAGATATACAAAGATGAAAAAAAAAAGTAAATTAGAGATAGAAGAGTATGATGCGCACCTGAAAATGAAGATCGAATGCTCAGGAAACAAAGAGATGACAAAAAGAGTCACGAGCATGAGAGAAATGAAGTTACGATGTGGAAGAGCTCTAACGTACTGCAAAAAAACTGAGAACAAGAGGGGCAAGATAGAGATGAAAGAAAGACTAGAACAGAGTTGAGGAAGACAGAGGGACAAGATATTTGTCTGTGTTTGTCATAAACAAAAAGTAAAGGGCTAAAAGAGTCATAAAATTTGAGTTGGTGAAAAAAGCTATAGTGTACCAAACTGCCTCTCTTATAATAGTTATAGGTTATATGAGCCTCATAACTAATTTTTAAAATATACAATGACTATACATTTAAAAATACTTGTTACAAAAAAAAAATGAATTTTGAATACTTAATTTCTTTTTTTGAACCCATGAAATGAGTTCCTCCCTAGTATTGAACGAAATGTTGGGGGTAAGTGTTAATCTAAATGGTTTTCTACTTAGTATTCTCCTAAGTGTTTTGATGCTTACAAATAATATAATCACGGTACTAATGTCTTCGATGCAGTTGTTTTAGTATTAACTAGATATATCTAATGGATTCAACTACAAATGTCAAAGCATGTGGAACGAGCAATACTTCAAGAAGATTCAAGAGCTTCATGGTTGTATTACTTTCTTAAAATCTTAGTGTTGTAGAGTAACAGTTAATTGTTCCAACCACACATGATTTGTATCTTTTTAAAATCATTCATATAGTAGTTTATTATTATCATGCATGCATATATTTTAGTTTGGTAATCATGCTAGTACTTAGTCATTTATCATACATATTTTGATCAATGTTTAACATGCATTCATCTTGTCAACTATGGTTTTATCGTTTCACATGTATTGTACTTAATGATTTTATCGTTGGTTTAATTGATCAATCTATTCATGTTTAACTTTGATTATTGTGCCTCAATTGTGTCAAAATATTTTTTAAATGTTAATTTATGCTTTTGATAATGTCCTAAACCTATTTTGATCAAAAATCAAGTTTCTATCACTTCATAGTGAAAGAATGCGTTACTGATTGAAGGAACTCGCTCTTGTACATTTTTCCCGAAACTTAGAATTTTTTATCAGGCTTTAAGGAACGCGCTCCTGTGGAATTTCTCGAGACTCAGAATTTTTCTGATCAGGGAAAAAGAACACGCTCCTGTTGCCAAGGAAAAAATGGTAAATTTTTTAAGAGTCAGTGGTTCTGGTTGAAGGAACCCGTTCCTATGCCCAACAAATACATTGAGGAATGCGTTGCTTAAGTAAGGAACACACTCCTTCAGTGGAGGGAAATCTGGAACTTTTTAGATTTCTAACCAGAAGCACACTCCTACTTTGAGGAACTCGTTCCTGTACCTCCGTGTGGTGTTTGTCTATATATACTACACTTGCTCATTTAAAGAGCAACTTTTGCAAAACTTGAGAGAACTTGTGTTTTTTTTCTCCAGTATTTATACTCGTCCAAAACAGGTTCTTAAGCCTATTTCAAACATCTTTCAAGCAAAAGTTCAACACATTTGATCTCTCTGATTCACACTTCCGAAAAGTTCTCCCAACCTTTCAAAACTTTGAGAAACTTGTGTGTTTCATTCAAGCAAGGGTTCAAGGCGTTTTTGAGTGATTTTCATACATCTTGTTGAGTCTTGATCGTTGTTGATCGTAATATCTATCTTTCAACTTTGCACGAAAGGAATCATTGAGCTTCAACCTTACCCAAGTGGGGTAATATCTTTTTAACTTCATTCTTGTGATTTTGTTTGAGGAAATCAATTTTATGCTTTAATCTATATTTTGAAAACTGATTTTGAGTATCCGTTGTGTGTGAAACCTTACTTTGATGATCATATTATCATATTTTGTTTAGTGGTTTCATAAACATTTTGTGGTATCGATTCATGTGTTGAAGATATATTATTTTGAATCGATTGCCTAGATCAATTCTTGATTTGTATGATTCTTGATCTTAACCATTTACATACTTAGAATCATCAAGTTTTAATCATCATAGTATATTGATTCTTGTGCATTAAACTTATTATCATTTAGAATCAATACCTTGATAGTTGTGCATAGTCGATTCACGGCTTTAAATCTATATATTTGAATCGAGTGCATTTGAGAAAAATATATATTTCAACACTTTGCATCATTTAAAATCATAGTGGTTGGAATAATATTTGTTGATTCATTCAAGATTGTAAGCTTTCATTATTGAGAGTGATTTTGATCACTTCTCTATATTCTTTGTAATCCTGATGTATTGTTAACGTGTGTCAACTTGGGATTATTTGACCATATATTGTACGACACGTAACAACGTTCGTAAGTTGGTTACAAGTGTGGCTTTCTAGCCAAACCCAAGTGTAGGCTAGACTATGGCTTTCTAACCAAGCCCTAGTGTAGGTTAGAGTATGAGTGACTTCCTAAGCAAGCTCTGGTGTCGATTAGTGTATAGGCTTGAGCCAAGCCTTGGTGTAGGCTCAGTGTAAACAACTTCTAATCAACCCGTAAGTAATTAGTCAATAATGGATTGAGAAATCCTGACCCGTGCCGTTGGGTAGTGAACGTAGACTCGAAGGGAGTTGAACCACTCTAAATCGCTGTGCACATTTATTTATTTTCCGTGCACTTTACTACTTTGCTTATTACCTTCTGCGCAATTTAATTGATTAATTAAATTAACTACAAAGGTAAAGCGAAAAATCTGTGAAGTCCAATTCACCCCCCCCTCTTGGTCAACAATAAGCTGTTCAATATAGTCAAGAATCATCTCTAGACTTGGTTCTTCATTCTAAAATTATCGAAAAAATTATGATTAGACAAACAATAACCAAATAAGATCGTAAACCACATCAAATAAACTCAAAGACATAACATACAAATTGCATGCATAAATCTAAAAAATATAAATATAAATATATGGTACGACCCTTGATGGTCAAACCAAAAGCTTCTGTTTGGCCAAACAGGGCCGAACTAAAGCCTTTAGTTCAACCCTGTATGGCCAAACTAAAATTGCACACTAGTTCGGCCCTGTGTGGCCGAACCTAGGTATTCAATTCGACAACGTGGGTCCGAATCGGTTTGCAATTTCTTTGAAAAAAAAATAAACTAAAGCCATTAAAATAAACCAAAAACTTACCTTTGTTTAATGTATGTCATTATCTAAGCTTGATTCTTATGTCCTAACGGTACCAAAATGTGTTGATAGCGAGAGTTTTTGAATGCCCTAACTTTGGTTTTTATTACACTAAAATAGGATTCAAACACTTTAAAATCGTCTCAAAATGATTTAATCAAAGATGAATCTTAAAGGTTTGAAATAGTAGTTAGAAGCAAGAAAATGTATAGAGCAGAGAAGTGATGGAAGGAGTTGAAGAAAGGAAGTTGAAGTAGGAAGAAGATGCAGAAGATAATGGTGGTAGGTAGGTTTAGTGGGTGGGTGAGAGAAAAATGATAAAATAGTTGAAAGTAGGGTCATTTTGGTCAAATGACATAAGGGTAATTTAGGAAATAATTTTTTTAAATTTTGTGGGGCTAGGATAGTGGTTAAGTGGGGTTCAAATAACAACCCTTTAAAAGTAAATGCATTTAAATGTATAGGCATTTGAAAATATTTTCATAACAATATTAATAAAATTTTAAAAAGATAAATAATAAAAGTAATTTGTATTGCATATTACATGTTAGTCACTTCCACACTATATATTTTTAAAGAATCTTGTATAAATATAAGTAAACTTTTAAATTCGTTCTCATATAAGTTACCGACAAGGGGTTAGTTTGCTTATTGAGGGGAGCGAACTACGATGTACGATTAAGGGATTCATTACGAATTCGAGTCCGCCCTCATCCATCCCTACTAGACGAGACTAATCCTTCCGGAATCTTCAAATTATAAAGGATTAGTCTCAGTCCAAAGAAAAAGAAGACATCTGTCGAGTGCCAAAAAATTGGTACCAAAAAAAATAAAGTAGTAAATAAAATCTATTTTATTTTATTCATAATATATAATAGGGTACTCGTTTTTTCGTTTGTTTATGTCCGGAATCGACCCGCTTTTATCGCCTACTATGTTCGGACCTGTTTTAAAACGGGCTAGCAAATACGGACAACCAGATCCATGCCACTATTGCCACGCCTAGGTATAGGGTCCGATACCATTTTGGAAATGGCTGCAATAATTAATGTTTCTAAATGTTGCTCCCTTTATTTATTTGCTTGCTTTCTTCCACGTAGATTTTGTTCAGTCTTTCATCACATTGAGCATCCAACAATGTTGGAAATGTAAGGAAGAAAACCAACATTTCACATCCTAGATTATGGTCGAAGTGAGAGTTAGTGCTCCTCTGCCATCTCCTCTCCCTCTTTCAAGAAGGTCGTGAACATGGCAGACCCTACACCTATTTGAGGAGATCGTCGAATCAATGGTGGCAGCAGGGACCAAGTCCATCCTACTTCCTACTTAGTTATCTTATTCCAACTGTTATATTCTTTTCAATTTTGTTCAATTAATTAGTTTCGTTTCTAAGTGAACTCCACACGAATCTTATTTTTCATTATATTTTACTTAATTTTGTATATGTTTTTTAAAAAAAATTGTTGGTTTGTTTAAAATTTTATTTTAATGTTTACAGGTGGCATTTTGTATAATTTAATGATATTATATTTATCTATAATAAGAATACTTGAGATAGTTGATGGCAAAACCTTTTTTCTACCCAATGTACTTTTAAAAAGTTTATCTTATTTTTTATTTTTTAAAAATTAATTTTATTATCAACAAAACTAAAATAGTAATTTGCAATTAATTAATTTTCAATTTTTTCCCACACCTTACATTTTAGGCTTTTTTTTTTATGAATTGTTTCTCTACTTTACCCTTCTAATTTTTAAGTTTTACTTTTAATTGCCCTCATCCATATTTTTAATAATTTTAGTTATTTTAATCATATTAAAAGATAAAACATATATAATTTATTTTTAATAAAATTTTATTTTATTTTAATTATTTTTTAATAAAAATCACGTGCACCAACACTAGTTTTTTTTAAAAAGATATGTTTACATAATTTTTTTAACTAAGATTATTGGTGATATTTTATAAATTCATCATGGTTTTTAGTTTTCAGTAAACAAAATTATGTTTAATGTTTAATTTTATTAAGTAAATGTCTAAATTATTGTAACTTTCATACAATTTTATATCAATTTTCTTTTGTTTTTGTCACGTGCAACAAACATGCACCGCCACTATTATCTAATATCAATACAAATAATATTGTTATATATTTAACTATGTCACTTAGTTGATAATTTATAAATCAACATTATAGTTGATAAATAATATTATTATACACTAATATTTTCTAACCTATCATAATTTTATAGGCATGTTAAATTTATGAATTAACAAATATAATTATGAAATATTACCTTTTTATTTCATATTTAAACACTATGGTTTTATTTTCATAGAAGTTTTTAAAAACTTTTTTTTTTTTTTTTGCAAGGTCAATAAAGAATTATATTAATGAGTCAAACAAAATGGAACTATTAGAACCTATAAACTGTTGGGGTCCACCTCAAGGTGGGCAGCCAACCATTCTTGAAGAAACATGGGCGGCTGAACTGCATGAACGTCAACAATTCACGTGGGCTGCATGTGAACAAAGCAAGATTCACGTGGGTTGATCAATAAATTACGAAAATACCTATGTTTTTAGCTCTATAAATAGAGCATTAATTTCATTCTTCAAATTCATCTGAGAGAGATATAATTCTAGAGATCTAGAGAGCCTCAAAAAGAGTTTCTTTGAGAAGAAAAAGTGTGAGCCAATTTGTGAAGTGTTATCCACAAATTGAAGATACATAGGTATTGTGTATTTGTGAGAGATCTACCGAAAGGTGACGTTTGTAATCCCATTTTTATAGTGGAAGTTTCTTTAAGCGGCCTACGGGTCCCGTGGTTTTTACCTCATCTTTTAGAGGGTTTTCCACGCAAAAATCTTTGGTGTTATTTTGTTGTATTTTAGTTTGGGAAATTGTCCTGGGATTGTAGAATTTATTTCTTTACAATCATCTATTTTCCCAACAAAGTGGTATCAGAGCCTGGGTCGTTTTCAGCGCAGGTACGGTTCATACATACATTACTATTCACGTATACAGTACTATTTTGTCGACAGTCACTATTTAGAATAGTAGTACTATTCATATAGTACTATTCACAAAGGTACTATTCATTGAGTACTATTCACGTAGTACTATTTATCACCGAAAATTCATCGCCGGAAAAGTGTTAAGCTCCGCGAAACCTGTTCATTGACGATTCAAATGGAGGAGAGCACAGGCAATATGAACACAGGCAATATGATCAGGTTGACTGCATTTAATTATGCAATTTGGAAGCCGAAGATGCCTATCTTTTATACATTAAAGATCTGTGGAAGCCGATTATAATGCCGAAGGAGGAAGCTGTGACTACAACTTCAACAGATGACAAGACATCAAAAACAACCAGCACAGACGTTGACTGGGCCGTGCTGAACAGAAAGTGTGCTGCTCAAATTAGACAATGGATCGACAAGAGCATTTTCCAAAATTTTGCAAATGAACACGATGCTTACGTTCTTTGGCAAAAGTTGGAGACAATGTATGCGAGGACAACCGTACAAAATAAAGCTAATCTCATACGACGATTAGTCAATTTGAAGTATAAAGATGGAAGCAGCGTATCGGAACACATGAGTGAGTTCCAAGGCATTGTAGATCAACTCAACTCTATGATGATGATCGTAGATGACGAGCTACAAGCGTTGTTGTTGACGAGTTCTCTACCAAAAAGTTGGGACACTCTAGTTGTGTCAGTTAGTAACTCAGCTCCTGGCGGCAAGCTTACCATGGATATGGTAAAAGACAGAATGCTGAACGAAGAGTCTCGACGAAAAGACAATGGTTATACTCCTGAAACTGAAGCACTTGTCATGGAAAAACAAGGCAAGCAAGAATGGCACGGAAGGAGTAAAAGCAGAAATCCTCGTAACCAAAGTCAGCAAAGAGGACGTTCAAAGTCCAGATCGTGGCATGACAAGAAGTGTCATCACTGCGGCGAGCCCGGACACTTCATTCGAGAATGTCGAAAGTTAAAGGCGGAACGATCCAGAAATCAAGAAGCAGAAACCCGAACAAATGACACCGCAACTCTCACTGAAGAAGTCGTCATTGTTCGAGATGCTGATTATGTCAACCTTGCAAGTCAAGACTCTACATGGGTAGTTGACTCAGGCGCGTCCTACCATGTCACCTCACGACGAGATTTCTTCTCAGCCTACACGCAAGGTGATTTCGGACGAGTGAGGATGGGAAATGATGATGCATCCAAAATTATCGGCATCGGTAATATTTATTTAGAAACTAACCTTGGATACAGGTTACTCTTGAAAGATGTGAGGCATGTTCCAGATATCCGCCTCAATTTGATCTCCACTGGAATGCTTGATGATGATGGCTACAATAATAACTTTGGTGGAGGAAAATGGAAGCTCACCAAAGGAAACTTGGTAGTAGCCAGAGGCAAGAAAGATGCATCACTCTACCACACAGAAGCCAAGCTGTGTAAAGAAGAAGTAAATACCATGAGGAAAGAAGTTCCCACCGAGTTATGGCATAAGCGGCTCGGCCACATGAGTGAAAAGGGTCTCAGAATTCTTTCCAAGAAGGAGCACTTGCCAGGAATGACAGGTACATCTTTACGTACTTGTGTTGATTGTATTATGGGTAAACAACATAGAGTTGCATTTCGTAGTTCCCCACCATCTAGAAAGGCAAATATTCTAGATTTAATACACACAGATGTCTGTACAATGAGTTGTAAGACACTAGGAGGTGCTCACTATTTTGTGACATTTATTGATGATCACTCTAGAAAAGTGTGGGCCTTTGCTTTGAAAACTAAAGATCAAGTGCAGGAAGTTTTCAAGCAATTTCATGTAAAAGTTGAGAGAGAAACTGGCAGACGTTTGAAGTGTGTACGATCAGACAATGGCGGTGAGTATCGCGGATCATTCGAGGAGTACTGCAAAAGTTTCGGCATC
This sequence comes from Paratinospora sagittata, assembly GCA_035771175.1. NCBI lineage: Eukaryota > Viridiplantae > Streptophyta > Magnoliopsida > Ranunculales > Menispermaceae > Paratinospora > Paratinospora sagittata. The sequence continues at coordinate 25,156,503 of CM069598.1, read as the reverse complement.
AGGCTGGAAAAATCAGTACCAAAGACACCTCAACACAACGGTGTCGCAGAGAGGATGAACAGAACCATTTGTGAAAGAGTCAGATGTATGCTCTCAAATGCAAAACTGCCAAACTCCTATTGGGGGGAGGCAATGAGGACAGCAGTCGATTTAATCAACCTTTCTCCATCAGTTCCACTGAACTACGACGTACCAGAAAAGGTTTGGACGGGGAAAAATGTTTCTTACAAACACTTGAAAGTATTCGGCTGCAGAGCATTTGTTCACATCCCTAGAGACGAGAGGTCCAAGCTGGATGGAAAAGCAAAGCAGTGTATCTTTGTGGGATATTCTCATGAAGAATTCGGCTACAGATTATGGGATCCTGTCAACAAAAGGATTGTCAGAAGCAGAGATGTGGTGTTTCTTGAAGATCAGACGATCGAGGATTTTCAGAAACCTGAGAAGCCACAATCAGAAGAACTTCCAGTTAATCTGGAACCAGTCTCTCCATCAACAAATTCAGATGACAAGGGAGTTGCACCAGATACTGAGGATAATGTTCCACCAGCTCAAAGCTCAGAACCAGAACAAGTTTCTGAACAAGTCCAACCAGAAGCACAGCTAAGGAGATCCACCAGAGAGCGACAACCAAGTCAAAGATATTCTCCTAGCGAGTATGTGATGCTCACTGACGGGGGAGAACCGGAGAGCTATACCGAAGCTATCACTGACCAGCATAAGACTGAGTGGATGAAAGCCATGCAGGAAGAAAGGAAATCTCTGCATGAGGATCACACATTTGACTTGGTGAAATTACCACAGGGAAAGAAAGCTCTCAAGAATAAGTGGGTATACAGAATCAAAAGCGAAGAAGGTAGCTCGCAACCTCGATACAAAGCAAGATTGGTTGTAAAAGGATTCGGACAGAAGAAAGGCGTTGACTTCGATGAAATCTTCTCACCGGTGGTAAAAATGTCTTCAATCCGAGTTGTTCTTGGCTTGGCAACTAGTCTTAATCTGGAGGTTGAACAACTTGATGTAAAAACCGCATTCTTACACGGTGATCTTGACGAGGAAATCTATATGGAGCAGCCCGAAGGTTTCCAAGTCAAAAGAAAAGAGAAGCTGGTATGCAGGCTAAAAAAAAGTCTGTACGGCTTGAAACAGGCACCGAGGCAGTGGTATAAAAAGTTCGACTCATTCATGGAGGAAAAGGAGTACAACCGAACGACAGCTGATCACTGCGTCTTCATCAAGAAATTCTCTGATGGTGATTTTATTATTCTTTTGCTTTATGTTGATGATATGTTAATTGTAGGCCAAGATATTGGTAAGATTAACACGTTGAAGAAAGAGTTGAGCAAGTCTTTTGCAATGAAAGACTTAGGACCCGCAAAGCAAATCCTTGGCATGAAGATTGTTCGTGACAGGAAGAACAAGAGACTTTGGCTATCTCAAGAAAAGTATATTGAGAAAGTTTTAGAGCGGTTCAACATGAGCAAAGCTAAACCTGTTAGTTCTCCACTGGCAAGCCACTTCAAGCTTAATTCGAGCCAGTGTCCTTCAAGCGAAGAGGAGAAATCAGAGATGAGCAAGGTGCCCTATGCATCGGTAGTTGGCAGTCTAATGTACGCTATGGTATGCACCAGACCAGACATTGCTCATGCTGTTGGTGTTGTGAGCCGATTTCTATCAAATCCTGGAAAGGAACACTGGACAGCAGTCAAATGGATACTCAGGTATCTTAGAGGTACTTCTAGTCATTGTTTATGTTTTGGTAATGGTAAATCTGTATTAGAAGGATTTACAGATTCAAATATGGCTGGCGACGTGGATACGAGAAAGTCGATATCCGGGTACCTAATAACATTTGTAGGGGGAGCTGTCTCATGGCAATCACGATTACAAAAGTGTATTGCCTTAAGTACCACAGAAGCAGAGTACATTGCAATCACTGAAGGTTGTAAGGAGATCTTGTGGATGAAAAAGTTCCTACAAGAATTGCATCAGAACCAAGGAAATTATGTTCTTTATTGCGACAGTCAGAGCGCAATTCACCTCAGTAAGAACTCAACTTTCCATTCAAGGTCCAAGCACATCGACGTGAGGTATCATTGGATTCGTGATGTGTTGGAAAATAAACTGCTGTAAGTTGAGAAGATCCACACTAATGACAACGGAGCAGATATGATGACGAAGTCCCTAACCAGAGAAAAGCTTGCTATCTGTAGAGAGATTGCAGGTGTGGAGGAGCCCTGTTCCACATGAGGTGGAGGGGAAGATTTGTTGGGGTCCACCTCAAGGTGGGCAGCCAACCATTCTTGAAGAAACATGGGCGGCTGAACTGCATGAACGTCAACAATTCACGTGGGCTGCATGTGAACAAAGCAAGATTCACGTGGGTTGATCAATAAATTACGAAAATACCTATGTTTTTAGCTCTATAAATAGAGCATTAATTTCATTCTTCAAATTCATCTGAGAGAGATCAAATATTCAGAGAGATCTAATTCTAGAGATCTAGAGAGCCTCAAAAAGAGTTTCTTTGAGAAGAAAAAGTGTGAGCCAATTTGTGAAGTGTTATCCACAAATTGAAGATACATAGGTATTGTGTATTTGTGAGAGATCCACTGAAAGGTGACGTTTGTAATCCCATTTTTATAGTGGAAGTTTCTTTAAGCGGCCTACGGGTCCCGTGGTTTTTACCTCATCTTTTAGAGGATTTTCCACGCAAAAATCTTTGGTGTTATTTTGTTGTATTTTAGTTTGGGAAATTGTCCTGGGATTGTAGAATTTATTTCTTTACAACCATCTATTTTCCCAACATAAACTTCATTCCAAAAAAAAAAAAAAAAAAAAAGAGAACCTATAACAAACCACATTCAAGCAGCGCCATCGGCCAAAAGAACAAACTGGGTAGGCAACACTGAGGGAGAAAAGCAGCAAGCAGATGATTACACTATACCTGAAAGAAAGCTTTTCCACCGTTGCTGCACGCTAAAACCCCTATTCAAGTAAGGAGTTTCTCAGGGGACCAACTTGTCTAGAAAATTAATGCACCGTACTATTAAAAGCTTCGGCTTAAGTAAGCTCCATTAGGCTCCAATACTCAAAGGCAACACTTCTCAAGAACCAAGGGGAAGTGCACTACTTTTGGATTTATCTGAACTAAGTGTTACATTTATTTATAAATATAAGATTTGTTTAGTCATTCCTAGATCCCGAGAACATTAATAGTCAAATATCAAATATATATAAACATTTATGTGTTGGTACATTTGGTATGTGCGTGATTAATATTATATTTGTATCATTTAAAATGTACCCAAATCAAGTAATATGAACAGTTTAAGTATGACCCTTATATTATGTACATGTTAGACTTATAATGAGATAAGTTAATATTTTGACTAATATGGGGAGGTCCCTACACTCAACCACTTCTATAAATATGTGGCTAGCCCATTGAGCTTAATATCTTTTAAACATTAGGTTCATTAGTTGTTAAGTGATAAGAGTGTAGTACTCCACCCCATTATCTCTCTCCCTCTCTTTTCTAATAGAAGATCAAGTTCCACCTCCGATGATGGTTCTAGCGACGTTCACTGTCGGAGAAAGCTCCGACAAAGGTGCTCCACCTTCGGCTCTCACAGGTTTGTGAATCTTTTATATTAAAGTATGTGTAGATAGATTTACAAGTTATGGATCCTTGAGGTTTGTTTATATCTCCATGAATTGTTTTCAACAATTGGTATCAGAGCCTAATTGTTTAAGTCCATCAACCATGTTTGTACACTTGAGAAAATTGATTTTTTGTTGCCCAAAAATTAATTTTCAGATGAAACCATAAAACTCATTTTTGGGTATTTCGGATTTTTTGATTTATGCAAATATAATGTTAGATTTGCATTGTGGGGTTAGTTGTGGTTTTAAAAATGAAAAGGTTGCAAATAATATTAGTAGCTTGGTAAATAAGATAATGAAAAATAGCAATTAAAATAAATAAAAGAAAATAGAGTTGCTTAAAAGACAAGGGGTTGTATTAAATAAAGAGAGAAAAATCTGTTGCATATCTCGTTCTCTTTGCTTGATAGACAAGGCAACATTTAATTACAGGTGGAGCCTACAAACCGTTAAATTGTATAAAATTGTATACCTACTCCCATGTGAACATATATTTTGTCAACATTCATTTAATTTTAGATGGGACCCACAAACCACTAAATTGAGCAACCCACTCTCGTGGGCTACTATGTGATAATGTTTGTTTGTCAACATACATTAATTCAAGTGGGGCTCATAGGATTTTACTTTTATAAAAGAAGATTTTATTTTTTATAAAGAAAAATTCACTTTTATAAAGAAGATTTGTTATTTGTCTTCTTCTGTCGTAAATAATTAATAGTCATTGTTTTGAACAATTAAGTTGTTTTGTTTGCTGCTCAAGGTAGTGAAATAATAATAACAATAAATTAAAGTTAGGGTATAAAGTTGGAGAGAGATATGAGACATTTGTTGATTAATTTAATCATTTTTAGTCCACATACACATCTTGATTGGATTAAAATATGTGAATTATTTTTGGACAACTTTATTAATATTATTTTATTTACCCATGTTGCTCATAAATAATATCATCTTGAATGTCATATCATTTATAGTCGTTTTGCATGTTACCTGTAACGCCCATACCTTAGGATGATGTCATCATGACTTGTAGAGTACCTGTATACATGTATCTATACGTATTTGATGCTTGATGTGTGTTAGTTTAAGTGTTTTTACATGCTTTTAAGTTGTTTAATGTGTGCGTAAAGTTTCAGAATGATCGGAGACCCGTTCGGAGTCGAGACATGTCGAAAATGGTGTTTTAGATCAGTGGAGCTTGCTCAATGGAAGAAGAAATTTTTGTCACCGATTACATCAATGACTTGATATCTTAGAGTCATGGTCCGATTGGGCTGAAATTTTGACAGATTATTCTTTTTTGATAGATCTTCATTATGGACGATGAAGATCTTGATCGGAGTTGTCTACTGTGAGGTATAAGATTCCAAACACTACTGCTCAGATTTTTGAATTTTCTTGCGCAGTTTTGATCGAATAATCGGATCTCGCATTCCCACCGTTGGATTGAGCTAAAATTTACTAAAAGGTTGGTAACTGACTCATAAAAAATTTGAACAGTTAAGATGTTAAATTCGTGAGTCTTTTGCAAGAAATTGATTATCTAAGTGAAAGTAATTATAGTAGGGAAACTATTTTTTTATTATTTAAGTGTGGACCCAACTCGAAACTTAACTTATATAAAACCCCTTGGACGACTTTTTGCTCATTTTTACACTTAGAAAAGGGGCAAAAGAGTTTGAGAAGAGGGAAAATAGGTGGAGAAGAGAAAAAAAGGACAAAAGCTAGGGTTCTGTGCATTCTTGCTCAAGAATCCCCCAAGGTTTGCATGTCTTCCTTATTTTCTTCCTAAAATCTCTTTAGCTTATGCATTCAAGCTTTCTTTTGACCTAGGTAATGGTATGAACCACGGATTTGAAGGGTTCTAGACTTATGGTTTGCTTGTTTGTGTTCTTTTAAGCTTGTAAATGGTGTTAATGGCCTTCCTTGACCTAAACCTACACCCAAGGAGTATTTTCCACACTTGAATCCTGAATTTGAAGGGGGGTGGGAGGGTGGAAGAACACATGTTGGAGTTAGGTCTTGCATGTTAGATATGTGTGATTAGAGGGTGTTAGAAACCTATTAATGGTGAAACCCCCAATTTCTAGTAAGAAATTGGTAGGGTTGTGTGTATTTGGCCTAAACCTAGGTTATGGACTTAAGGTTTTCCATTCAAGTTGCACGTCCTCTATGTTGATTAAATGGGTAAATGTGGATGATTAATGGTTCAATTTACTGATTTTGAATGTTGAAAAACCTAAGTGTAGTGCAAATTTGACCTAGGCCATGAATTTAAAAAGTTGCCCAAATTTGGGAATTTTGACCTAGACTAAGTCAATTGATGAAATTGACACGGGGATTAGTCTAATTGACCCTAATTATGATTGAATGCATTGTATTATGATGGTTGGATCATGGGAATCAACCTTATGCATTCTTTTGGGTTGAATGTGGTTTAATTAGATGTAAAATGGGTTGATTGAGCTATATGGGTTTGGGGTTATTCAAGGTTGAATGTCATGCATTTGGACTTATTTTAATGATGAATGAGCCTATGTATATGCAGGTTTGTGATTTATCCAAGGGTCCCAATTAAGCCAACTGCAGGTTGTGGTGCATAGGAGTGTTTTGGTGGCATCCTAGTACTCATATTGATTGGATTTGGATTGGCTAAGTCTAGCCAATCATTCGTGAGTGTTTCTTTCATTTGGATTCTATATATGTGGCATTGTATTATATAAAATGTTTTACATTAATATATATGTGTTCTGATTGATTTAATGTTCCATGAAATGAATTTAAGCAAAGTCTGGTTGGGTTAGCAATTGGGTTTTGGTCTCCTAGTTGAGATTTTCTTTGGAAAATATCGTAAGTCTAAAGGTGATCCCAGTTGTGGACCTTGTAGAGGATTTTATGGCTTGTGTAGATAGGATCACCTAGACATGGTATTTATTTTGGTGGGCTGATCCTATTAGCTACACAACCCCAGGAATCCTATTAGAATAAGAGTATTGTTTGGTTGGATCGGGCGCTGAGTGTCACGAACCCAGGCCTTTGATCGCCCTTGCTCATGAGGTGTTAAAGATTGCATTGGCATGTTTGGAAAAAAATGATATGCATTGTCTTGGGTATTGACATGATGCATTATATTTGGCATGTATGTAATCTTGTATATCACCATGTTATTTAAATTGTTTTGATGATGTTGTCATGTTTTTATCTAGATGCATGTGTATTGCCACTTGTAGAAAAAATTCACTGAGTTTGTTGTAGCTCACTCCTCATTCTTATCATTTCAGGTTCTGATAGGAAAGGGAAGGGAAAAGTTTGACTGCGGAAAATTTTTCATATTTTTTTGTGAAGTAGGTGTCTTTGTACATATTTATATTTTGGTAAATATGTACTTAATAACACCTACTGTATTTATACTTAACACATAGATGGGATGTACTTATGGTTAAGTATGGTTTTGTATATTTGATTATTGTGGACTTATGGAATTTTATGGTTGTCAATTTTATAATGTAATTGTCTTAATGATTTGATTAGGTCCATTTAGATTGATGCCTATATGGGAATTATGTGTTCATTAGGTTGTTTAAATTAGGCTGACAAGACGTCGGGTGTATCGAGGGAGAATATACCCGGGGGTTCCGTGCCGGTCATGACGTCACTAGTTGTGGGTCGTGACAACTTTGGTATCAGAGAAAGTGCTTAGGCTTCAAAACCTTAAAGATAATAAAAGACTTATATGATATTATGTTTAGTTTTATGGGTATGATTATGGGTAGTTATCTTAGGGATAACAATTCTCATGGATTGTGATTCTGATGAGCTTTCCCTTATTTGTGAATTTTAGATTTACAAGAGAGGAAATACAAGATCAACCATGGACCCAGATGAGAGATTTAGGTAGATTGAGGCCTTACTTATCGCTTAGACCTAGATACAACAACAACAGACTCTGATTTCAGCACTGCTTGCCCAGGTTCAGGGCAATAGGCAGCCACAACAGGGTGTTTCGGTGAGGGGGAGCACACAGTGTTGGCATGGCTGTGGGAGATAGGGTTGGACCAACTGCAGTTCAGGCTGAGGCTATGGGGATTCCAGAGCAGAGGTCTGTGGCAGAGAGATATGAGAAGGTCATGAAGGCCTTCAAGATCAGAGGCCCGACAAAGTTTGTGGGAGGCCTCTGGTGTTGATTGATTACCAGCGCATGCAGATGACATGAAATGGGTTTCGTGACCGTATTCCTCAGGGTTTGACACTCGCTGGCGTGCAGACTTACCTCAGGTGATGATGTAGGCCGCTGATTTTGAGACTGTAGAGGTTCGCTCTTGTATGAGGACATTAGTCACAGTTCAGGCACCTACAGCTCCTTCAGTTCAAACATAACAAGCAGGGTCAGAGACTAGGTATTTTGGTGATAGGAAGAACATACATAACAAAAAAATAGAGATTCAGTAGCAGTGGATATGAAGCGTCTGTAGCCTCCGCTCCAGTGACTGTGATACCGCTAGTTGCAGGCCAGAGTGTTCAGATTTCAGGCCGACCCCAGCAGCAGAGCTCAACGAGATATAATGGGCAGCAGACAACTGAGCAGAGTCGCAGGTTGTGTCTTTAGCACCTAGGGCACCGAGATCGATAGTTTGTTTTGAGTGTGGGGCTCAGGTGCACAAGAGGAATCAGTGTCCTCGTAGAGCGTCTGCAACCCAGCTCAGTCCTATGCCAGTTGCAACCAAGAAGCAGGCCAGAGCTGTTACTCAGGCAAATCCAGAGGCTAGCAAACAATTAATTGAAGGTACAGTCAACATTTGTGACTCTAGGATGTATGTCTTGATTGATGTTGGTTCTGCTCTGTCATTTATTTCTGGTAGTATGGTAGATAGATTGAGATTATCTCCTGTTAGGACTAGTACTCCGTTGATCTTGAGTATGGCGGCTGGTGAGAGGATTTACCCTAATATGGTATGTGTGGGATGCATTGTTAGATTCGAGAACCATGAGATGACTATTGACCTTAAAGTCTTAGAGTTCCTCGAGTTCAATGCCATATTGGGTATGGATTGGCTGGCAACATATCACACTCATATTGATTGCTTTGGCAAGAGGGTTGTCTTTCAAATACCCGGACAACCGGTCTTGGTTTTTTAAGGCAGGACTGCATCTAGACCACCTAGTCAAGGTAGATTAGCCACTGATGTTAAGGTTGCTACGATGACCAGAAGAGGTCAGTGGATGATGTGGGACAGGGTGTTCAGCTAGCAGACATTCATGTGGTCTGTGAGTATCCAGATGTTTTTCCTGATGAGTTACCTAGCTTTCCACCTAAGCAAGAGGTAGACTTCATTATTGAGCTGATGCCCGGGACAAAATCCATTTCCATTCCACCGTATCGTATGGCACCGAAAGAGTTGAATGAACTCAGAGCCTAACTAGATGAGCTGATCGGCAATAGGTTCATTTCCTCTAATATGTCACCTTGGGGAAACACATGTGTTGTTTGTTAAGAAGAAGGACAAAAGTTTTAGATTGTGCATAGACTACCGTCAACTGAACAAGGTGACTGTGAAGAACAAGTATCCTCTTCCACGCATCAATGACTTGTTTGACCAACTGATTGGGGAAAAGTTCTTTTCGAAGATAGACTTGAGGTCTGGGTACCATCAGTTGAGGATTAGGGATGGGGATGTACCGAAGAGTGCTTTTCAGACAAGGTATGGACATTACGAGTTCTTGGTGATGCCCTTCGGGTTGACTAATGCACCAGCTATGTTCATGCATCTGATGCAAAGAGTATTCAGACCGTATCTTGATCAGTTCATTATAGTCTTCATTGATGATATCTTAGTCTACTCTAAGACTAAGGAGGATCATGAGCGTCATCTCAAAGTTACAATGCAGACATTGTTGGAGCACAAGCTGTATGCCAAGCTTAGCAAGTGTGATTTTTGGATGACTGAGGTAAAATTCTTTGGTCATGTGGTTAGTGCGAAAGGTATCTCAGTTGATTTTGCTAAGGTCGAGGCAATCATTGGTTGGGCAAGACCTACCATAGTGACAGAGATTAGTAGTTTTCTGGGTTTGGCTGGCTATTACAAGAAGTTTGTGAAAGACTTTTCCACCATAGTCGCACCGTTGACTAAGCTGACTCAGAAGAATGTGGCCTTCACATGGACGGATGCCTGTGAGAAAGCTTTCAATGAGTTGAAATAGAAGTTGACTACAGCTCCAGTGTTGATTCTTCCAGAGCCTGGGAAAAATTTTGTGATTTTTATTGATGCATCATTCTTGGGTCTGGGATGTGTATTGATGTAGGAGGGTAGAGTGGTGGCATATGCATCTAGGCAGCTTAAGGTGTATGAGCACAATTACCCTGTGCATGATTTGGAGCTGGCAGCTATAGTGTTTGCACTGAAGCTATGGAGGCATTACCTTTATGGTAAGAGGTTCACTTTATATTCTGATCATAAGAGTTTGAAGTATCTTTTTGATCAGAAGGAACTGAATATGCAGCAGAGGAGATGGCTTGAGTTACTTAAGGAATATGATTTCTCTTTGGAGTATCATTCTGGCTAAGCCAATGTTGTGGCGTACGCATTGAGCCGAAAGTGAGCAGAAACTCGAGTAGTTGCTTTTTAGATGGCCCAACAGTGGCATTTACTTGAAAGAGTGACGATTTTGAGTATACGCTCGGACATATCACGTAGTGAGATATGTGCTCAGATGCACGTGCAGCTTGCTGATGCCCATATTCGGAGGGTTAAGGATCTACAGGAACTTAGTCCGAATTTCGATATGTACTGTAGATATGCAGACAGTGCTGACTAGACCAATTGGCAGAGAGGGTCAAATGATGTCTTGCGTTTTAGAGGAAGACTATGGATCCCATATGATGTTGAGTTGCGGACTAAATTACTTTAGGAGGCACACATATCTCAGTATACTATTCATCCAAGGGCTACCAAGATGTATCACGACATGAAAAGATTTGTGTGGTGGCATGGGAAGAAAAAGAGTATAGCTGAGTATGTGCAGAGATGTGAGGTGTGCTAGTAGGTTAAGGCTGAACATCGGAAGCCTAGAGGTCAGATGCAACCATTGCCCATACCTTAGTGAAAATGGGAGCACATTACGATAGATTTCATCATGGGACTGCCGAAGTCTCAAGGCAGATTTGATGTCATTTGGGTTGTGGTCGATAGATTGACAAAGAATGCACACTTCCTTCCTATGAGTGCTAGAGACTCTATGGATAGACTGAACAGATTATATGTGAAAGAGATCGTGAGATTGCATGGGACACTCGTGTCGATCGTATCTTATAGAAATTCACGGTTTACATCGAGGTTTTGGTAGGCTTTGCAGACTCGATTTGGGACCTGTCTCTGACTCAATACAACATTTCACCCTTAGACGGATGGTCAGACTGAGAGAGTGATTCAGATGCTGGAGGATATGCTCAGGTCTTGCATTTTAGAGTTCGATGGGGGTTGGAGTGAGCATTTTCCTTTATGTGAGTTTGCTTACAATAACAGTTATCAGGTGAGCATCGGTATGGCACTGTATAAGACTTTGTATGGAAGACCATGTAGATCACCAGTTTGTTGGTACGAGGTGGGCAATACGTAGCTATGGGGTTCTGATATAGTTGTTGAGCAGACGATAAAGATCAAGCTGATTCGGCAGATGCTGAAGTCGGCTCAGGACAGGCAAAAGAGTTATTATGATAACCGACATCGATCTTTAGAGTTTGCCAAGGAAGTCCTAATTTTGTTTAAGGTCTTACTACGGAAAGGTCAGATGAGGTTCGGCGTTAGAGGAAAACTTGCCCCTAGGTTTATTGGACCATTCCGAATTGTTGAGAAGATTGGACCAATAGCTTACAAGTTGGCTCTACCTTCTCAGCTCGAGGGTGTTCATGATGTATTCCATGTATCGATGCTGAGGAAGTATAATGACGATCCGTTGAAGAAGTCTTTTCCTAATCCAACTCATGTGCTTGATGTGAGTCATTTGCAAGTTGGGGAGGACACAACTTATGAGAAGTTGCCGATCCAAATTGTGGCTCGTCGGGTTCAAAAATTGAGGAATAAGAAGATCCTACTTATGGGAGTCAAATGGCAATTCCACTATAACAAAGAGCAAACCAGGGAGCATGAGGACCAGATGAGGGGAGCAGTTCCCTGATCTTTTTACCGACTGAGGTTAGTTCTCTTGATTTCATTTTTGAGGACAAAAATACTCTTAAGTTGGGGAGAATTATAACGCTCGTACCTTAGGATGATTGCATCATGACCTGTAGAGTACCCTTATACGTATACGTATACATATTTGATGCTTGATGTGTGTTAGTTCAAGTGTCTTTGAATGCTTTTAAGTTTTTTAATGCGTGCGTAAATTTTCGGAATGATCGGAGACCCGTTCGACGTCGAAACATGTCGAAAATGATGTTTTGGATCAGTAGAGCTCGCTCCATGGAGGAAGAAATTTCTGTCACCGAGTCCATCCATGGCTTGATGTCCTAGTGCACTGGTCCGATTAAGTTGAAATTTTGACAGGTTATTCTTCTCTGATAGATCTTCATTATGGACGGTGAAGATCTTGATCGGAGTTGTCAACTGTAAGGTATAAGATTCCAAACACTGCTGCTTAGATTTGCGAATTTTCTTGCGCAGTTTTCTTGAGCTAAAATTTACCATAAGGTTGGTAACTGACTCATAAAAATTTTGAACAGTTAAGATGTTAAATTCGTGAGTCGTTTGCAAGAAATTGATTATCTAAGTGAAAGTAATTGCAGTAGGGAAACTATTTTTTTATTTAAGTGTGTTTTATTTAAGTGTGGGCCCAACTCGAAACTTAACTTCTATATAAAACCCTTTGGACGAATTTTTGCTCAGTTTTACACTTTGAAAAGGGACAAAAGAGTTGGAGAAGAGGGGAAATAGGTGGAGAAGAGAAAAGGAGGAGAAAGACTAGGGTTTCGTGCATTCTTGCTCAAGAATCCCCCAAGGTTTGCATGTCTTCCTTATTTTATTCCTAAAATCTCTTTAGCTTATGCATTCAAGCTTTCTTTTGACCTAGGTAATGGTACACAAATTTGAAGGGCTCTCGACCTAGGGTTTGCTTGTTTGTATTCTTTTAAGCTTGTAAATGGTGTTAATGGCCTTCCTTGACCTAAACCTACACCCAAGGAGTGTTTTCCACACTTAAATCCCGAATTTGAAGGGGGTGGTCACATGATGAAGTTAGGTCTTGCATGTTAGATATGTATGATTAGAGGGTGTTTGGAACCCATTAATGGTGAAACCCCCAATTTTTAGCAAGAAATTAGTAGGGTTGTGTGTATTTGACCTAAACCTTGGTTATGGACTTAGGGTTTTCTATTCAACTTGCATGTCATTTATGTTGATTAAATGGGTAAATGTGGATGATTGATGGTTCAATTTATTGATTTTGAATGTTGAAAAACCTATAGTGCAAATTTGGCCTAGGCCATGAAGTTGGGAATTTGCCCAAATTTGGGGATTTTGGCCTAGACTAAGTCAATTGATGAAATTGACATGGGAATTAGTCTAATTGACCCTAATTATGATTGAATTCATTGTATTATGATGGTTGGATCATGAGAATCAACCTTATGCATTCTTTTCGGGTGAATGTGGTTTAATTAGATGTAAAATGGGTTGATTGAGCTATATGGATTAGCTCATTGGTGCAACCATTTTAGAGTCTTAAATTGGCTATTGAATTGGGGTTATTCATGGTTGAATATCATGCATTTAGACTTATTTTAATGATGAATGAGCCTACGTATATGTAGGGTTTGTGATTTATCCAAGTGTCTCAATTAAGCCAATTGGCGGTTGAGGTGCATAGGAGTGTTTTGGTGGCATCCTAGTACTCATATTGATTGGATTTGGATTGGCTAAGTCTAGCCAATCATTTGTGAGTGTTTCTTACATTTGGATTATATATATGTGGCATTGTATTATATAAAATGTTTTACATTAATATATATGTGTTATGCATGATTTAATGTTTCATGAAATGAATTTGAGCATAGTCTGGTTGGGTTAGTAATTGGGTTTTGGTCTCCTAGTAGAGGTTTTCTTTGAAAAATCTTGTAAGTCTAGCGGTGATCCCCAGTTGTGGACCTTGCTGAGGATTTTATGGATTGTGTAGATAGGATCGCCTAGACATGGTATTTGTTTTGCTGGGCTGATCCTATTAGCTACACAACCCCAGGAATCCTATTAGAATACGAGTATTGTTTGGTCGGATCGGGCGCTGAGTGTCACGAACATAGGCCTTTGATCGCCCTTGCTCATGAGGTGTTAAAGATTGCAGTGGCATGTTTGGAAAAAAAATGATATGCATTGTCTTGGGTATTGACATGATTCATTCTATTTGGCATGTATGTAATCTTGTATATCACCATGTTATTTAAATTGTTTTGATGATCTTGCCATGTTTTATCTAGATGCATGTGTATTGCCACTTGTAAAAAACATTCACTGAGCTAGTTGTAGCTCCCTTCTCATTCTTATCATTTCAGGTTTTGATAAGAAAGGGAAGGAGAAAGCTTGACTGCGGAACATTTTTCGTTTTTTTGGTGGTGTAGGTGTCTTTGTATATTTTTGTATTTTTGTAAATATGTAATTAATAACAACCTACTATATTTATACTTAACACATAGATGGGATGTACTTATGGTTAGGTATGATTTTGTATATTTGATTATTGTGGACTTATGAAATTTTATGGTTGTCAAATTGAGAACGTAATTATCTTAATGATTTGATTATGTCCATTTAGATTGATGCTTATATGGGAATTATGTGTTCATTAGGTTGTTTAAATTAGGCTGACGGGACGACGGGTGTATCGAGGGAGGATATACTCGGGGGTTCCGTGTCGGTCATGACGTCACTGGTTGTGGGTCGTGACATTACCATTTCATCTAATTTTAGATCATGTCATCGATATTGTATTCACACTTTTGAGATTATGTTTTTGGTTATTATATATATCTAATTGTTGAGGCATGTATTAATCTCAATAAATTCTCGGTATATTAATGTAATATCAAAACCATTAATTTGGAATGATTATGTACGTACTTGTCGTAAGGCCAATCATGACAAATTGTTCTGGGTTTTGATAATGTTTATTGGGCAACTGAGATCCCAAGAGCAGTGATTTTCTTAATCGGTTAATTATTACTTGGAAAGATGCTCGGGACTATAAAGTCGAGTATGTTGCACTTAATGATTTTGTTGCCCTGTTGGTAGCTAGTCATTAAGTCTAATACCCAATTAATTTGCTTTAATTTTGTATTATTTTGTAAGACAATTTTTGATTTATGAAAATTATGGAATAACTTTAATAGCACGATTTCGATTCAACATGCTTAAATTTTCCATTTTCTGTGTTATTTCCCAGCTTTCCATAATCCTTATGCGTCTCTACAACTATCTGCAGTCAAGACATTAACTGGCTCTAATTTTGATGATTGGTATGAGTCACTCTCTATGTTTCTTGGTGTTATGAACCTAGATTTGGCTTTGAGAGTTGACCCACCATCTATACCCACAACCCAGAGTTCTAATGAGGACAAAGTCTATTAGAGCCCTAAACCCTAAACCCTTATAGTTGGGAACACTCAAATATGAATTGTTTGATGATCATGAACTACACTATAGAGAAATCCATTCGAAAGAGTGTTCCACCAGTTGATAATGGCAAAGCCTTTATGGATACCATTAAGAAACAATTTGCTAAGTTTGATAAGGCGGAAATATCAAACTATATGAGATTGTTCACAACTACTAAATACGATAAGATTAGTGGTGTGCGTAAGCATATTCTGAAAATGACCAATCACTATAATAAACTTAGAGAAATGAAAGTCGAAGTGGGGGATCAATTTCTCGTGTGGCAAGTGCTTGAATCCCTTCCTTCTTAGTTTAATGCCCTCAAAACTAGTTATAACACTCAAAAGGAAGTATGAGATTTGCACACTATGAGTGCTATCGTCATCCAAGAGGAAGAGATCTTAAAAAACTAAAAAATCTCAATCTGCCTTAATGATGACACAGCATAGCACCTATGCCAAGAAAAATTTCTATAAAAGTAGTACTAGCTCCAAAATATTCAAGAAGAAGAAGTTCACAAAATTTACTCCTCAATCTAATATAACCACAAATTCTAGAGCCAAATCAGAGGGTTTCAAGGGTGAGTGCCACTTTTTCCATAAAATTGGGCACAAGAAAATCAATTGCAAAAAATTTAAAGATTGGAAAATGAAGAAAGGTATTCATCACGCTTTTGTCTTTTTCGAATTCAATCTTATTAATGTACCCTCTAATTCTTGGTGGCTAGATATTGATGCTAGTATTAACATAACCAATTCCTTACAGGAGTTAACGAGCAGCCAGAAGCCAAATGAAGGGGAGATTTTAGTGAACATGGGAAATGGAGTCAAAGTCAAAGCTGAATGCATAGGAGTGCCACATTAATCTTGTCTTCGGGCCATATTTTGGAATTGCATAATACATTGTATATTTCTATCATTAAGAAGAAGCTAATATCAGTTTTTCTTTTGGTTAGGGATGGTTATACTTTTCATTTTGGTGATGGAAAAGTATTTTTGTATCATGATAATTTGAGTATTGGTTCTAGTACTCTATATGATGGCTTATATATGATAGATTTGCATCTTAATCTTAATGTTGGCCAATCTTCATCTCTTATGCATGATGCTAATAATGTGGTTGGTTCTAAATGAAGTATAATAGAACAACATTCCTCTATCTTGTGGCATAGGCGTCTGGGGCACATATCTCGACAGAGAATATATATACTTATTAGGGATAACATTCTACATAGCCTTGATTTCTTTGATTTTGGCACTTGTGTTGATTACATCAAAGGGAAACTCACTGCTAAGACTCGAAAGGACAGAGTTGGCAGAAGTAAAGACGTTTTGGAACTAATTCATACTGACATTTGCAGACCATTTACACCCATCGCATTGGGTGGATATAAATACTTCATCACCTTCATTGATGATTATTCACGATATGGCCACATTGATCTTATACGTGAAAAGTCTGAATATTTGGATGCCTTTAAAATTTTCAAATCCGCTGCAGAGCTTCAAAAAGGTAAGAAGATAAAGGCAGTAAGATCAGACAAAGGTGGTGAGTATTATGGTCGGTATGATGAAATTGGGCAGAATCCTAGACTGTTTGCTAGATTTTTACAGGATTGCGGCATTGATGCTCGATATACAATGCCTGGGACACCTGAACAGAATGGGGTTTCAGAAAGAAGAAATCGTACACTTCTTGATATGGTACGTTGCATGTTAGTAACTTTACATTACTAGATTTCTTATGGGGTGAAGCTCTGAAAACTGCAATTCTGAATCAAGTTCCCAATAGTTCACTTCCCAAAAGTCCCTATGAATTATGGTCAGGCAAAAAGTTGTGTTTACATCATTTTCATATTTGGGGTTGCAAAGCAGAGGTCAGACCTTATAATCCTCAGTCAAGGAAACTTGACCAGAAAACCATTAGTGGTTATTTTGTTGGCTTTTGCATAGGCTCAAGAGGTTCTAGATTTTATTGTCCCTCCTACACTACTAGAATCATTGAGTCTGATCGTGTTGTTTATTTTGAGGATGATTTTGATGGTGAGAGTTTAGAACCTCGAAGTCTTGTCTTCAGAAAAGAACGTGTTGTTATGCAAGTCCCTTTTGTACCAGCTCCCTTGATTCAATTGCCACCAGTTGACCAGCCTCTTGCAGAGAATGCTCCTATCATCCCTGAACATGCACCTGAACCTGGAGTTATTATTGATAATGCCACCAATAATGTCTAATTGAGGAGATCACAAAGGACTAGGAGGCCTGCTATCTCTGATGACTATGTCACCTACTTGCAGGAACATGAATATGATGTTGTTATGTCCTCTGATCTTGTTACATTTCAGGAGGCTATTAGTGGTCCTAACTCTTCTAGTTGGACACTTGCCATGCAAGAAAAGATGACATCTATGTATCATAATGGTGTATGGGAATTGGTTGAATTACCATATAGTTGCAGACCCATTGGTTGTAAATGGGTTTACAAAAGCAAAAAGGACTCCAGGGGCCAGGTAAAAAGATATAAAGTGAGGCTTGTCGCCAAAGGCTTTAAGCAAAGAGAAGGTATTGATTATAAAGAAACCTTCTCACCTGTTTCTACCAAAGATTCTTTTCGGGTCATCATGGCATTGGTAGCTAATTTTGATTTGGAGCTACAACAAATGGATGTCAAAACAATTTTTCTCAATGTTAATCTGTTTGAAGACGTCTATATGGAGCAACCTAATAGTTTTGTAGTTCCAGGCATGGAACAAATGGTTTGTAAGCTTCAAAAATCTATTTATGGACTTAAACAGGCATCCAGACAATGGTATTTAAAGTTTGATAAGAATGTCACCTCTTTCGATTTTAAGGAGAATGTTGTTGATCAATGCATATATCTAAAGGTCAGTGGGAGTGCTTATGTGTTTCTTGTGCTTTATGTTGATGATATATTGCTAGCAGCCAATGACACTGGCCTTTTGCTTGAGACAAAATATATGTTATCATGTCATTTTGATATGAAGAATCTTGGTGAGGCCCATTTCGTGTTAGGGATTGAGATTCTTCGTGACAGATCCAGAGGCAATCTTGGTTTGTCTCAAAAAACCTACATTGATCATGTTTCAAGTAGGTACTATATGCATTCATGTTCTCTTGGAAAGGTGCCTATTGTGAAAGGTGACAAACTAAATCGATCTCAATGTCCTCAAACTGATAGTGAGAGAGCTCAAATGTTGAATGTTCCTTATGCCTATATTGTGGGTAGTTTAATGTATGCTCAAGTTTGTACACATCCTAATATTGCTTATGTTGTTGGTGTACTTAGGAGATACTTGAGCAAGCCTGGACTAAAGCATTGGAAGGCTACAAAGAAAGTGCTGAGACATCTTCAAGGCACTAAAGATCTTGTTTTGACATATTAATGATCTGACACTCTTGATGTGGTCAGATATTCGGATGATTTTGCAGGCTATCCAGATGACAAAAAGTCCACTTCTAGTTATATATTCATGATGGCAAGAGGAGTTGTTTCTTGGAAAAGCGTGAAACAGTTACTTACAGCTTCCTCAACTATGGATGCTGAGTATGTTGCTTGTTATGAAGTTACATGTCAGGCCATTTGGCTACAAAATTTCATCTCAGGGCTAGATTTTGTTATTCCCATCCCTAGGTCGCTAACGATGTATTGTGATAATTCTGTTGTTGTTACATTCTCTCGTAACACTAGGAGCTCTTCACGCTCCAAGCACATTGACATCAAATATTTGTTTGTTAGAGAGAAAGTATTTGAATCTATTATTTGTATAAAACACATTCCTAAGGGGCTCATGCTTGCAGATCCACTAACCAAAAGTTTGGCTGCTAGAGTGTTTCAAGTTCATATTTCTAACATGGATCTTGTAAAACCTTTTGTTGTATTAAGTTTGTGGGAGCCTTGGATTTTTGTAATCAGTTGAGTTGCAACTGTGTTCAATGGATTCTATTTTCCATATATGTATAGTTTTATTGTGCACATTATGTGATTATGACATTCTATTGGATGAGACATTTTGTGTTAGTCTCATGGGCTTCTTTTGAAGCATGTGCATCATTTTGTTTAGATTCATGGACCTTATGGAAATGAAAATCTGCTCACATACTTTTGGTATTATTTCCATTTCCCACTTGCATACTACCGCCTTATTGGATGCTTATAAGTTCATGTATTTGTATCCTATCGATACTTATATATTCAGTTGCTTGTAAGCATATGTTGGAAAGGCTTTGGTGATTTGGGTATTTGCTCACATTTGACATTTTTTACATCTAGTAAACTTGTTTGGAAAATATCCAAGAATGAGCAATCCAAGTGGGAGAATCTTATATTTATTTATAAATGATGTGGACTAGCATAGTCATTCCTGTTTACATAACGATGACTTGTGTTGTCCAAGTGGGAGAATGTTGCATTTATTTATAAATATAAGATTTGTTTAGTAATTCCTATCTGGATTTAGAAACATTAATGGTCAAATGTCAAATATACAAAAACATTTATGCGTTGGTACATTTGGTATGTGTATAATTAATGTTATATTTGTACCATTTATAATGTACCCAAATCAAATAGTATGAACAGTTTAAGCATAACCCTTGTATTATGTACATGTTAAACTTATAATAGGATGAGTTAATGTTTTGACTAACATGAAAAGATCCCTACACTCAGCCACTTCTATAAATATGTGGGCTAGTCTATTGAGCTTAATATCTCTTGAACTTTAAGTTCATTAGTTGTGAAGTGGCAAGAATGTGGTACTCCACTCTATTATCTCTCTCCCTTTTCTTTTCTAATAACAAATCAAGCTCCACCTCCGATGATGGTCCCGGCGACGTTCACCGTCGGAGAAAGCTCCGGCAAAAGTGCTCCACCTTCACCTCTCACAGGTTTGTAAATCTTTTATATTAAAATATGTATAGATGAATTTACAAGTTATTGATCCTTCAGATTTGTTTATATGTCCATGAATTGTTTTCAACACTTACACGTACTTAGAATCACATTGAATTGTGATATACAAGAAGTTCAATTGCAAAGTCGACGTGAAATTAACTCGGTCAATTCGGCAAGAGCTGGTCGGGTCTAATAACAAATGTATTTCTTTTCTTGTATGACAAAAGATAACATTTGAGTTGATTTCAATCCACTCCAAGACTTGGTAATGAGGCATTTAGTTGAGAATACATCGTAATCTTGGCTTTAATTAAATAATACAAAAGAAGAGAAAATCAAATAAAAAAAAAAAAAAAGAACGGAACCAACAGATATAATAAAAATATGAAATCACATATGCCTTAACAGATGTAAGTAAATACCGAAAGAAGTGACAATAAATAAATGATTGGGGATGGCTACCTATAGCTACAAATCGATCTTTCTGTCATGGACTGGGATGTTACCATTGGATCTCCTGACCATCCCAAGCAAAGAATTTCCCATTATCACACCTTTTTACCGTGTTGATAATGCTCACGAGTTTCTGAACAGAGAATTCCTTGGTGAACAGCTTGCCCGGTGCAACATTTCTCTGAAATGGCCTTGAGAGATCTGTGTCAACAGTTCCGGGGTGCAACAGGATGCATATGATTGGATCCTTTTTGCGTGCAAATTCCAGTGATATATTCTTCGTTACTTCTTGCAAAAGGGAGAAAAGAAAAAGATAGTATAAAAATGTCATCGGGATATTCAAATATATGTTAATAGAGCACAGGATGTAACAAAATGGCATTTGAACATTCCATGCATGCATAATTTTCATGCATAGATGCTGAATGTAGAAAGGAAAAATAAATAAAATAAAGCAATATGTGTATTCATGTGTACTTGAATGTCTTAATCTAGGATGGGGAAAATGCAATGTGTATTCATGTGCACGCATCCACATTAAGGGCCATTTTGACCAAGATGGCGACATCATCCCAGCAAATATGGTGTCAAATTTGAATGTGAAAAAATAAAATTTTGAATCATTCTCATGTTTTGATTAATGAGCCATTTATCACCATGTAGATTAAAACAACTTTCAGAGTATAAGAATGTACATTGATTAAGTGCTGTCTTTGAAGATCGATACGAATGCCATCCTCCCAAGCGGTTGTCTCCAATGGAGCTAACTCTAGCGCTTAAGTTAGCCACAACTGCAAAACCTCGTTCAGCTCCAGAATGACCTCCAGCCTTTAGAAGTGGCCACATATGCTAAATATAATCACCAAGTTAGCTCAGCTGAAGGATTTTTGCTTTCAAAATAGTTTAGCCATGAAAATACCTTCTTTTAAGACCATCTGGTTTTAATCGATCCTCACTTTCACAGAAACAACATTTGCATTTTTTATTTTTTTATTTTTTTATTTTTTATTTTTTTTGAGCTTTCTTTTAAACCAAGAATAATGTTTTTTCCCTTTTATATTTTTAAGGATTTTAGATTTTTCTGATATACTTATCTTCCTTTATTAGGTTTGTATCTTTCACGGTCAACTTCTTCTGGCTCACGTTTTATTTCTTCACAGATATTATCACAATATTCATCGTATCTTATTTTATTTATTTATTTTTGTTGTCTCATTATTTATCATAAATCTTTCATATAATGAATGTCAAATTCTACTCTTTTTCCAAACATCTTGTTTAACATTTCTCCACTTGGTGTCCATTTATGCCATATTTGTTCTTATTGGTCCAACATCATAGAAACATACATACTAGCACATTTGGATCAAATATATTTTTTCTGCCATCATATGTCTCAAAAACGCTTACAATATTCCTTTATTTCACTAAATTTACATAATCTTAGTCTACCAAATATTTTTGGGAATAATAATTTTCATACTAACTATCATTGTTGTCTGTTTCTCCTAAGAATTATTGCTTCACAAGACTTGCAACCATTTCAACAATGGTGCATTGTTCAAGTACTTGATAGTTTGTAGGGTTCTTTTCGTTATGTATGATGTGGCTCGTTAATTATGGGTTATTTTTATTTTCATGTATTAGTTTCCTAGTCTAAATTGGAAACTTTCCTAGTTTGTGTTGGAAACTAATGCTAACACCTTGTGATAAATAAACCCTTACTAGGGTGAGAAAGAAGTGTGTGTGAGAATTTGGAATTGTGTGGGAGCACTTTGGGTTTGAAGGAATTTGGATTTAGGTCTTTGCATGGGTTGTAGTAACCTATTTGTTTCTTCCCCATTAGTAAATTGATTCTCATCTCCCGTGGACATAGGATCATTCACTGAACCATATAAAATTTTGGGTGTTCTTGCATTAGTCTATTTTGCATTCGTTTAGGTTTGTGTTTGATTTGTGTTTTCGCTTCCGCTACGCACAACACTTTTCTTGAAATTTCTCTAAAGTACTTGTAGATCTCCCAAGAATGTCTTTTTACACAATTCAAATTTGGTTTCCGACCTCCAGTAACATGCATTGGCAATTATTTTTGTTCCCAATTTCTAATAATTGCTTTGAAGTTTTGGGAAATTTCATTATTAGGATTTGATGTTCTTCCAAGTCTAACAATAATTTTTCTAGTTAAATCCTCTTCAGGATCATCATCCTTTTTACTACTTTTAATAAACTTATTTCTTCTATGCCTTCTCAAGGAGTATGTTACCAAAGGAAATTGCATAACAGTTCTAATATTTCTCTCTTTTGTTTAAGAGAGTATTATCCACATGTGGATTTTGCATGGTACTGATACTAGCTCCATCATCCATGGCACGAATTTCTATTCTACACATCATAATTTCTTTAGAGTAGTAAAGTTGTTCTAGTCCTATCTATTCGACTGTTGTAATAAACTCCTCGTCACTTTTATCTAATCATGATAATCATGAAAATAAATTTCTCCTTGATTTAGCTTTTTAAGTACTCTATCAACAAGGTGTTTCTCATCATGAGGACATTGATATTATCTTGCATCCTGTTTGCGCTTTAACTTCACCATGCTTATCATTATCCTTTCTTCTTCATCTTGATTGTTTCACCATTTTGCTATTGAAGGTTTTTACAATATGTTCAAATTCCAGCAAATATGTAACACCTAGATCATCTATACTTTTGCCAAAAATCTTGATAATATTGCTAACTTCCCTTCTCCCACATCATATCCTCTAGTTGCAATATTGACTTTTATACGCTTAAAAATTCTGCCATATCCATTATTGTTAGGCAGGACTCCAGCCATTGCATGTCCTTTACTCATCCATTTTTATTGTTGCAATCAAGGCTTGTTGGTAACTTCTGAACATATCATCATAAATATATTTGTTTACAATGTTAGTGATAGCTTGACACGCATTGTTGGATTTCCACCAACCAACTATAATTTTTAGGTGAAGTGGTTCTAACACGGTATTAGAGCAGTTCAAGTATCATTGTTGGCATTTTTATGATTGGTATTTGTCTCCACGTGCTGGTTGGGGTTACACACAAGGGAGAGTAAGGTGATATAATATGCATTTTTGGGATTCCACCGACCAGCTATAGCTTTTAGGTTAACCAGCTTCTAACATTTAAGTCATCTTATTTCTCTAGTCAATGATGACTCCAATCATTATAACTCCTAGATGCATGTATCTTATACCCTTAGCGATTTAAGTCTTATTTTGTTTCTTTTCTCAAAAAATGCACTTCTACTTTAAGATGTAGCACTAATTCTTTCTTGGTTCTTACTACTTCATATCTCTTTTTTACAAGGATAAATATTTTGATGCTATTATAGAACTGTCTGTCATATATATCCTCTTGCATTCATTATCATAAATTTGCTATATTTTGGTTATGGATTGATTCATGCTTGAGCTGAATTTCCACGTTTTCTTCTCAAAAGGATTGATCTTTACTCTTTTGTATTTCTTTACTTTCACTTACTATTAATTTATCAAGATTCTAGATTATATTTTCAGTCTTGAATCTAATTTTCTTCATACTAATTTTGATCTAGCCTTTTATTTCTAACAATATTCTCAAAGCTAAGAATTTTCCACTAATAAAACCACCATTAGAAAAAAGCCTACATGAAAATCTAAACAAAAGCTTCTAGCCTTCTACTAGAGGACGGTTGAGAATGCTAATTTAAAAACTTGCAAGTTTCAGTCCAAAGACAACAAAAAAAATATATGTTGATATGCAAGTGGAAATTTTAATAACACTAATAGACCTTAAAATTCTTAGAATTATACTTTGGATAAATTTCAAATGACAATCTATTGTAATGATAGAGGTAGAGGAAGACCTAAAATAACATTGACAGATATAATTAAGAAAGATATAACTACTTGTAATTTAGATGTCGATTTAGCCCTTGATAGAGTGGACTGGAGGAAGTAGATTCAAGTAGTCAACCCTATGTAGTTGGAAAAAGGCTTAGTTGAGTTGAGTTGAATTGTATTGTAAAACTTTATGAAAAGCAAAAGCACCATAAGATTTCTTAAAGAAGATGGGTAAAATGTTGCTAGTGCAAGATTTGACCAACACCAGATATGTACGTGATTATCTTGAATTTAAAGGGATAACTCGACTATCAGCTAGAAGGAAGGACCTCGTGGTCTTTTGGTGGAAGAGCTCCAGATAGGATGACTTAAACACTAACTAGGGAGACCTCAAGTAGGACCTAAAACTTACAAGGAAAAGAAGATTATTGTGAGGAGGCACTAGTGCGGTGTTAGCCTAATGCCCTCCAATACTTAACTAAGAGCGAAACTATTAGGACCAAAGAAATACTCAAACTATAAGCTTAAATAATACTATTCGGAGGGGACTATCGTCATCCTTATACAATTATACTAAGGAGCCTTTATCCACATGCAATGTAGTCAGATTAGTAATATCTCGAGGGCATTTCTTCCATTGGTTGCTAGACACGTTATCCTTGCTATTATGCAAGGTCTGCCAAGTTGACAATATGAGATTGACACTCCAACTTAACTCCTATCTCTTGATCCAAAGTGAGGTCATCCTTAGTTGACCTCTATTTTGTCTAATATCGAAGGTGAGATTGATACTTCGACCTCACCTTCTCATGGTATTCTAATCACAAGGAAAAAGTTCTTATTTGTTTTCTTGGTCACCTCATAAAACCTTTCAGCTCATCCATGTCGAGCACAAGGTTTTCTTAATTCACGGTCCAACAAGTGTATTAATTCTACTATTGGAAGAGGATTTATCCCCACTTATGAGAATATTTCAAGAAAAAAAAAGCTGACACATATACTTTAAAGGTTAATCAATCAACCTAAGAGAATAATATAATGCCTTTGTAGTAATACTAAAGAGCAAGAAAGTTCATCTTTCAATTTCTTTGAATGTTGCAAGTTATTAATAACAATCCTGTTTGTTACAAATTCAGGAAAGTTGAGTCAACACCAGCGTGTACAAAACAATCTTCTCCAACAGAATGGGTTTTCTTTAAAAAATATAGACCTATGAGGCCTATACCTATAGATCAACAAATTATTTTGGATAATCTATGGAATACTTATCATTACAGTTTCAAAGGTTATTTTAACGATCATGGATGTGATAAGAACCAACACATGAAAGAAAAAAAAAAAAGCAAAAAAATGATTCTAGTTCTTCAAGGTACTAGGTCTCCCAAGACAAAAATTGGCTATTGAGAATTTGTTGCCCTTCTTCATTAGCCTTTCAACCTTTCATAAGATACAATCCTACCATTACCACTAGGAAAAGAAACAAATAAGAACAAACTAACTACCCACAACCCACCCAATTCATTAACCAATTCAAAATCTCTAAGACAGTCTCCAGCAACATGTGCAACTAGTGGCAAACTTTCAGCAACAAGTTTGGACACCCAGCAACAACTAGCAACTCCCTGCCATGCGCATAGACTTGAACTTGGTGCATGTAGCACCGTCTGAAATATCTCCCCCCTCTCTTAGAGAACACCCTTGTCCTCAAGGGTGAGATTTGCAAATTGCAATGTCATCATCTTTCTATCCTCCCAAGTAGCCTCAGCTGGTCAAAGTCCTTGCTAGTGGATCAATACCTCTTGCCGTTCCTCAATCCTTCTATCCAAAATTCCTTGTAGAAAGGGTAGAACTTCATTTTCTTCACAATCCATATGGTAAGGTCAATTGCACAGTTGTATTTTCCCTCCAACATTCTTTCTAAGAGGAGACATGGGGAACATAGGATATATATGCTTCAGCTTGATGGTAATTTCAGTTTATAGGAATCTTTCCCCACTCATTGTGGCACTTGATAAGTTCCGAAGAACTTGGTAGAAAGTTTAAAATTCTTCATTGTCAAAACTAATAGCTGCTTGTAAGGGTACAACCTCAAAAACATCATATTTACCTCTAAATAATCTCGTTCTTCAAGCTTGAAATCATAAATCTCCTTTATCTTTGGTGAAGCTTTATTGTTCTTGGAATGTAAGTCAAAAAAGTGTTGGAGGGCTCCTAATATAGACTACCTCAAAATGGGTTTTCTTAGTTGTGGAATGTGAGCTAATGACGTAAAAATATTCTATTCAAGAAGTTCTTTTCTTCAAAAGTTCTTCTCTTGAATGTTGATGACAAGATTATTACTAGTGATGATATGGATGGGATTGCAGAGTTGAAGTCAACATTAACCCATAAATTTGAGATGAAGGGCTTGGATTCTCTACACTACTTCCTAGCTTATTCTCTTAAGGGTTATCTTCTTTCTCAGTCCAAGCATACTAATGACATCCTTCAGCTAGTTGGCCTATTTGATACTCAGATTATTAGTACTCTTGAAATTGATGCTCGGCACACCTCTCAATAGCATTCCTCCATTAGAGCCTACTTTTTATTACATTATTGTTCATAGCTTAGTCTGTCTAACAATCAAACACTCAAATATCGCACATGTTGTTAATCACTTTGTTCCTTTCCTATTATTGTTCATTGGGTTGTTGTATAACGTAGTCTTCCTTATCTTTGAGGTACTCTACATCAAAGTCTTCTACTTCCATCCACCTTATATTTGGAGCTTCATGCATACTTTGATGTTTATTGGGCTAGTAGTCATACAGACTGTAAGTCCACCGTGGTTTTTGCATTTTTCTTGAGTGTTTCTTTTGTTTACTAGAAAAGCAAGAAGCAAACTTTTGTTTCTAGGTTTTAACAAAAGTTGAGTACCTGGCCATGGCATCTACCACAAGTGAAGTAATGTGGTTATGTTAATTACTTTCTGTTATGAACATTTCCCCTACTTATCCCACTCTTATGTATTGTGACAATAAGAGTGAATCAAATTGTGCACAACTAATTTTTTCATGACATGACTAAGAACATCAAGATAGAATGTCATCTCACTCGTTATCATCTCCAGATTGGTACTATACCACTATTAGTTTGTCATTTGTCACCACATCCTTACAACTCGTAGATGTCTTCACAAAATCACTCTGTTTAACATTTTAGATTTCTTATTGACAAACCCTTGATGCTTCTTGTAGTTGCACCCTAAGTTTGAGGGAAGATATTAGAGTAATTATGTACTTATTATATTAGCTCTTAAGAAAGGGTAGTTTAGTAATTTTCCTTGTATGCTATATAGACTTTTTTTTTTCCTGTGTCCACTCTTTCATTCAGTAGAACCTTAGCATTTTTGGTCTCTTTATTTTTCTCATTTTGCATTATTCATAAATAATACAAGATGAAAATTGGTAGGAGAAATCCCAAACGTGAACATACTTTGGGTTGAAGATAACTACAAGTTATTTCCTTGGAACCATATCCTAGTGCAACAAGCAAAACATGTTGTACAAGCTCAAAAGAATTGATGAATTAGTCAATCTGAACACCAATTTTAGGATTGTGAGAAACATATACTGCACAAAATAAAGAAGAAAATCAGAATCAATGCACATGTATGACCCTAATGATGACAATTATTATCCATGAAATGGGCATTTGTCTATTTGATGATGAAGCCATGCAAAACATCCTAAATAGCGTGGAGTTTTTCTTTTCTTTTAAAAAAAAAGGAAGAAAGCATTAGTTCAACTCCACCAAATATCTAAGATATGAAAACAGCGTCAGCTTTCTCCAACTATCTACTCAAATCCAAACCATTACCACAAAGATACTTCTTTGACTTTCCAAACTTACCCCAAAAAAAATTTTATTCATCACAATGAATAAGATGAAGTGTGATTTCCTTTCATAGTATGTTTCTCTGCTCTTTAAAATTCCATATTTGACATTTCCATCATCTTATAAACTTAGTACAAACCCTACATGATTTCCTTTAAACTTGTTTTTGTGAAGTTATTGATATACTCTAAAAACATAAGGTTTAAGGTTTAAGGTTTAGGGTTTAGGCATACTACAAGTCCTCAACTCCGCCACGGTCCGTCCCAAGTTCGGGTAAAGGAGGACGGTTGAGTTAGGTAGCTGATGGCCAGCATAAAACTTTGTCAGATCAACTATGAACATGATATAAGTCCTCATGATTAATGCAAGAACGAAAAGGGAAAGCTATTTTCAATAGCAAATTCCAACATGAAAAAACTTTGGGCAACTATATACTTGGAAGCCAAATATGTCGTAAAAATCAAAATCGAAATGTAGACCATAAAAAAGTTGAAGCGATGCGATGAATCACATATACATGAAAGATAATGGAAACAAATAATAATAAAATAAAAATTTGTATTCATATGTTAATATTTGTGGGTCTTTAGATAGAGCAAAAAGAGGAAATTGATTAAAATTGAAGAAGCAAAAAAAAGAGAATTTTGATACCTTGATCACCAGAGTGGGACCCACAGCATTAACCTCATAAGCATGCAACAATGACGACTTTTCTACCTTACTTAAAGTTGTTTCTGCAGCAATGACATTATATAAGCTTCTCCATTGATGTCAACCAAAAATAGGCAATCTAATTAATTCCCATAAAAAGAGAAAAAAAATATAATTTGAGTATTTGCCTATTCCAGATATCACAACCATTTTTAACTTGTCCAATTGTAAATTTGTCTTATAGAAGAGTGGTCAATCGCCATAATAGTTGTTAAGCTAGTCACTTTGGGTTTGCACTTAAATGCTTAACTTTTTGAGGATGCCAAAATCTGTGAAAACTGTTGTAAAAATAAAATAATGAAAAACACAAAAATGTAACGTGGTTCGGCTCTATGGCCTACGTCCACGGGAGAAGAGAGAGGATATTTTCTTATTTTTCTTGTCTCAATGTGAGAGCATGCATAAATAGATATACAAGGCTGTATACTTTACAAACTTAGTAGATGATATAAATGGCAACTTCTGAAACACTCTTTCTTGTACATGGTAATACAATCCCATAGATTGCTCCCTTCTCTGCAACACTCCCCCTCAAGCTGGTGAGTAAAGTTTACCATTCCCAGCTTGAACACATTTGTTTGAAATACAGAATGGCTTAACCCTTTAGTGAGCATATCGGCGAGCTGATTATTGGTAGACACATATGGAGTACATACCAACCCACTATCAAGCTTCTCTTTAATGAAGTGTCTATCAATCTCTATATGCTTGGTTCGATCATGTTGAACTGGGTTGTGGGCAATGCTGATGGCAAACTTATTATCACAATAGAGCCACATAAGGTCGTCCCAGCGTATCTTCAAGTCTCCCAAAATTATTTGTAACCATAATAGTTCACACACCCCTTGTGCCATTGCTCGAAATTCTGCTTCCACACTAGATCTTGCCACTACGCTCTGTTTTTTACTTCGCCACGTCACCAAGTTTCCACCAAGAAATGTACAATATCCTGTAGTTGATCTCCTATCAACTACTGAACCAGCAAAATCTGCATCCGTATATGCTTCAAGAACCACTCTTGTGTGTCGTTTAAATAAGATACCCTATCCTGGAGTCCCCTTAAGATATTGTAAGACACAGTTAGCTGCTTGCAAATGAATATCTCTAGGGTTATGCATAGACTGACTAATTACACTTACTACATATGCAATATCCGGTCTCGTGTCAGAAAGATAGATGAGTCTTCCTACTAGTCTTTGATACATCTCCTTATTAACAGTAGGTGCTTCTTCAGCTTCTCCAAGTTTGTGATTGGGATCAATAGGTGTGGTTACTGGTTTGCATGCTAACTTCCCTGTCTCTTTAAGAAGATTTGTAATGTACTTCTGTTGAGAAATAAAGATCCCCTGTTTGGAGTGTGCCACTTCAATTCCAAGAAAGTGCTTTAATCTTCCCAAATCTTTAATCTCGAATTCTTTGGCCAAACGTTGTTTCAGGCTCTGTTTCTCATGCTCATCGTTTCCCGTCATAATTATGTCATCTACATATACCAAAAGTGCAGTGACTCCCCCTGAAGCTGAGTGTTTAATGAATAAGGTATGATCCCCTTGGCTTTGCTTGTACCCCATTTCTTTCATTACTTTGGCGATGCGGCCAAACCATGCTCTTGGAGACTGTTTAAGTACATACAAGGCCTCTTTCAGTTTGCTTACTTTACCAGTGGTTAGGTTGTTCTCAAATCCAAGAGGGACTTCCATATAGATCTCCTCTTCCAGATCTCCGTGAAGAAATGCATTTTTCTCGTCAAATTGTTGCAAGTCCCAGTCATAGTTGGCTGCCAAAGAAAGTAGTAATCGGACAATATTCATTTTGGCAACTGGTGCAAATGTCTCCAAATAGTCCACACTGTATGTCTGAGTGTACCCTTTCACTACCAATCTTGCCTTGTATCTCTCCAGTAACCCATTTGCTCTGTATTTAATCGTATAAACACATTTGCATCCAACAAGTTTCTTTCCGACAGGCAGATCAGCCAACTCCCATGTTGTATTTTTCTCCAGGGCTTCCATTTCCACATTCATAGCTTGTTTCCAATTTGTATTAGATAAAGCCTCGGATAATGATGTAGGAGTCTGGATATTGTTCACGCTAGTAAGGAAACTCTAATGTGTCGGTGAAAACTTCTCAAAGGATACAACATGAGATAGTGGATACAAGGGATGTTTAGTGCATTCCCTTGTTCCCTTTCTAATGGCAATGGGAAGATCACTGTCAGGTTCAAAGGCTAAAAGATCATTGTTAACTTCAGGAACTAATGAAATTTGTAAGGAGGGTTCAGGATTTGTTACCTCATTTTCAAGGATTGGTTTAGATTCTTGAACTTGCATCGCTTCAGGAGCTGCAACTTTCTTCCTTGAGTACATTTATTCAGTCATCCGATCCTTAGGTTCATCATTGGGTACAGAGGGTGTAGGAGATTCGGGTTTAGTTTGTTGGAGGTTAAAAGGGCCAAAAAAATCAAAAGAGTTATCAAGGGAGTTCTGATCCTTGTCTTCCATGATTGCACTCTCCTCCTGAAGAGAAGGAGCGGAGAAATATGGCTCATGTTCACTGGAAGTAACATCGGCAGAGACAAAGAATTTCTTGGATGGTGGGTGATAACACTTATATCCCTTTTGAGTGGAGGAGTGCCCTACAAAGACACACTTGAGAGCTCTGGGAACCAACTTTTCCCTGTTGGGGTGATGAACATGAACAAATGATACACATCCAAATATCTTAGGTATACGATTATTTGAGATTCTGAGCTTAAGGTAAAATTGACAAAGTTTTTTTATAGGGCTTTTGAAACAAGAATTCGAGACAGTATGCGATTAATAAGGTGTGTTGCAGTGAGTGCAGCTTCCCCCCAATAGGACTTAGGCACATTATTTTGAAATAAGAAGACACGGGTTGTATCAAGCAGATGGCCGTTTTTTCTTTCAGCAACGCCATTTTGTTGAGGGGTGTGAACACAGGATGATTCATGAAGGATCCCCTCGTTTTGGAAGTAATTGGTTAAGGTTTGATTAAAATAGTCTCTTGCATTGTCAGATTGAAATATCTTGATTTTTGCACCAAACTGGGTGTGTATCATGTTATGGAAGGTAGGAAGAACAAAGCTCACATCGGATTCTTGTTTCAGTACGAATATTCACAAGGCTCTAGTACAGTCATCAATGAAAGACACAAATCATCGCACTCCAGAAACATTAGGTATGGGAGAGGGACCCCAAATATCACTATGAGTGAGATCAAAAGGATCTGAACTTCTTTCATTACTAAGTGGAAAAGATATACGCTTGTGTTTTGCTAGGTCACACTTTACAATGAAAATCGTCAACATCTAGAGACTTGAACAAAAAACGAAACATTATTTTAAGGGTTCGAAAAGAAGGATAGCCAAGGCGGCGATGATGAAGCCATAGCTTTTCTTTATTGGAAAACTTGTGCTCGGAGAGAAATGAAGTGTTACTCTTGATAGGATATACTGGTGTCTCAAGGCAATACAACTAGTCCTATTCCTTAACACGTCCAATCATCGTCCCCAAGTCCTGGTCCTGAAATGCACGGTAAGTAGGGAAGAAGGTTACATTACAACTCAGATCGTGGGTCAATTTTTTAATAGAGATAAGATTAGTAAATAGTTTAGGAACATGGAGAACATTTCTGAGTGTAAAGGTGGAGCTGATGTGAACATCACTTATACCAACAACTGTGGTTAAGGATCCATCAGCTGTGGCTATTTTCCAACTACTAAGATAGGGGTTGTAGGTATGAAACATATTGGGGGAATTGGTCATGTGATCAGTAGCACCAGAATCTATAACCCAAGAGTTAGCAAAAGACTTATCCGAGACTTTAAATCCAATAGAAATAGGAAAGTTACCTGAATGTACCAATGAACAGGTACCTAAAGGTTTGTCCACACCAAGCAAAGATTTCAATCTTTCGATGTCGTCTTGGCTAAATCCTACTGGCACTAGGGAGTCTGCAACTGTTTGTTCAGTAGACAGATGTGCTTGTCCATTGGTCTTCTGTTGTCCCCCTTTGTAGCCCCATTCTTTACTGGAAGTTAAAGGCTTGCCATGAAGTTTCCAACACTTCTCCCTGATATGTCTAGCCTTCTGACAATAAGTACACCATAGATTGTCCTTATTGTCTCGATTTGGGACCTTTGATGATTCAGCTTGCGGAGTGTTTGTCTTCTGATCATTTCCCCGATTGGCAACCATAGCTGAGCCTTCCATCTTCTGAGGTGTGAGCATAACACTTCTCCTGCTTTCTTCAGTCCGAATAATAGAGATAGTCTCATTCAGAGTTAGCAACTCTTTGCTAAGAGTCTAAACTCTCACTTGATCAAACTCTGCATTGAGTCCAGCCAAGAAGTCATAGACACGATCCTTCTCAATGTAGTTTTTTAAAACTACAGCATCTGCAGGGCATTTAGTTTCAATACACCTATAATGGTCAAGTTCCTGCCAAAGATTCTTCAATACATTGGCATATTATGTGACCGTCATGTTGCCTTGTTTTGTTGTTCCAACTTTCACTTTGATCTTATACACTTGGGCTGCATCATGGGCCTTAGAGTATGTCTAATGAACGGCATCCCAAATGTCTTTGGCGGTAGTCAGAAACATGCATGTATCACTAATATTTGGCATCATTGAATTCCATAGCCACGCCATTATAGAAACATCTTCGTTATCCCACGCTAAACTTACGATCTCCAGGTGTAGGTCCAGTGCAGTGCCCAAAAGATGACTCAATTTTCTTTTGCCCTTTAAAAAGGTACACATCAGCTGAGACCACTTCAAATAATTCTTTCCATCAAGTCTATATGCTACCTGAATGTTTGGTAGTTCCTCTTTCTCCGTTTTGTCAATTGCTTCTTCAGTCTGCACCGTTTTGGAAGTAACCGACATTTTTGTTTAGCAAATCTGCCAGACGATGGCGACGAAAGAGAAGGAGAAAAAGAAGAAGTGGAAGAAGGCGTTGAGGGTGAGGTTCACAGAATCAACGACAGGCAACGTCAATGGCGATGAAGATTGCGTTGATGGTGATGAAGGAGATAAGCAGCAGCAATGGCAGCAACGATCTGATGGATGTGCGATCCAACAGATGCAATGATGCGCGAAATCAGAGAGACAATCAAGGTCAGAGAGATGCAGTGATGCGCGAGAGACGACATAGATCAGTAGCAGCGTCTAAGATCAGCAATGGTGGGTTCGAGCAGCGGCGGCTGAAACACAGCAGAGATGGAGATGAAGGCGTTGGCGACGATGAGGATATCGACAGAGACGATGAGGATATCGGCAGTGACGATGAGGAAGACGCAGTAGCCGCGATGATGTTGCGATTGCAGTGATGAAGACGCACAGTAGTGGAGTTGCAATGGTGATACAATAGCGGTGATGAAGACGCATGCACCAATCAGCAACACGTTTAATGGCGATGAAGGCCAAAGAAGAAGGTTCCGGCAATGAAGGCCAAAATAAAAAATTCAAACGATGAAGGTCGGAAAAAAAAATTTCCAGTTGTACGAGCCTAAAGTTCTGATACCATGTTGTAAAAATAAAATAATGAAAGACACAAAAATGTAACGTGGTTCGGCTCTATGGCCTACGTCCACGGGAGAAGAGGGGGGATATTTTCTTATTTTTCTTGTCTCAATGTGAGAGCATGTATAAATAGATATACAGGGTTGTATACTTTACAAACTTAGTAGATGATATAAATGACAACTTCTAAAACACTCTTTCTTGTACATGGTAACACAATCTCATAGATTGCTCTCTTCTCCGCAACAAAAACTCTTTACCTCAAATCAATTTTAGATATTGAGACCGTCAAAACTATGTAGCCTGTAAAAATGGTTAGAGATTTAATAGCAACGGAAGAGCACCACAATGTATGAAAAAATGCCCTAGAAGTCAAGAAAACAAGAGAAGCTGGTAATTCACATATTAGACTAAATGATTTGAAATTTATGCTACGGATGCTTCAGCTTAGGGGTGTGGACCATATAGAATTATGGAATTTTCATGAAGTTGCTACAAATTGATTGTCCACATAGGTCAACTTTGACAGTGTGCACAGAATTCCTTCTAGATCAAAATTGAACAATCTTAGAGTTGTTGGAATAATTTGCCTTTATTTTTTTGTTGCCTTGAAAGGAGATGAATTTTGAGCTTTGGTCAAAAAGTTATTATCAGAACATGAAAGCGTGATGGTTGTAGGTAATGTAGTTATCGAAAATGAAGTAGCACTTATTCTATTAAAATAATGAAACTTTCTTAGTAGAATGTGTTGAACTTGTAACTATAAGAAACATTAAAAAAAATATTACGAAAAGTTTATAAAGTTTCCCTTGATTTTACAAAATTTTCTACATATTTTAAATAAATTTTCAAAGAAAACTTATAAAATAATATCTAGTATTTAAGAAAAATAAAATCCTTGATATTGTTTGTGTTACCTTATGATAACATGATCTAAAGTATCATTTCCAATATTAATATATCAAGGTCATTTGTTTTGTTAATACAAGTTAATGTAATGTGATTTAAATATTTCACAAGAGTTTGAAAAATTTTGGAAATTATGTTTTGAATCTTGTGACAAATAGGATGTTGTGCAATGATTATGTGTATTACTGTTACATTAGGCCCCAGTCCAAACAAGGTCTCAAGGATTGATGATAGACCATCCTAAAGAGGAAAAAATTGGTATTTTAGGAACTCAACAAAAATCAGGGTGTCCCTCCTTTAGTTTAGTTCCACTAGAGTGAGAAAAGCAGGAAGGGGGGCCCCCTCCTTATAAAATGAAAGGCTCCCCCCTCCTCTCCTTGCTTCGACCGCGGCCGAGGCTCCTTTGTCACGGCCATAGCCAAGGCACCTTGCCTCAACCATGAACAAGGTCCCCGGTTTCCGCCATAGCCGAGACCTCCCATCTCTGCCGTGACCGAGGCTCCCTTAGCAGTGGTCGAGGGGCTTACTGCGACCTCGAACCGGGGCCTTCTTTTGATTAAACCAACGAACCTTCCACAACCCTTCATCCACGATACACGATTGCTCGAGACAAATTCAATCAAGCAAACACGGATCTCGATGCGTGAGATTGCCTGTCCAGCCCTGATAAGGAAAAGGCTTAAATGCCTCCTAGTAATAAATGTTTGCAATAAATGTAGGGAATCCACCCTTCACTATAAAAAGGACTCTTAATCCACCGTACAAAGGTATGCTCTGAACTCTAATCCTTTAAACTTATCATTTTTCTCTCCCTCAGAGGCTAACTTAAGCATCATAGTGTTTTCGATGACATCCCCCGGTGCCACCGCCCTTTGCAGGTTCAAAGCAAGGAGATCGACCGAAGACAAGCAGTTAGGAGAAACAACAAGGTATTCCTCTAGGAGAAACAACAAGGTATTCCACACGTAATCAACCGACTTCATCGCTTGGGTTGCTTGGGTGCGATTTTTGGTTGAAACAAAGACCAACTATGTTGACAATGAGACTAATTGTTTGGTTCAACATCATTTTTCCAACTTAAATAAAAAGAAATTGAAGTTTGAACAAAAAAATGAGTTGTAGATTTTATTAACTCAATCTAGAATGAATATACTTGGTCTAATCTATATCTTTTGACCATTTGAAACAAAATCAAAGCCGTGACATTAAGTCTTGCCTAAAACACAAAAAGTCATCATTACACCACTCAGTGTTTTCAAGGCGTCGCCTAGGCGCAGAGCTAGGCAAGTGGTGGGGAGTTGTGCAAATATTTACAAAGTTTTCATTAATTTTTTTTTAAAAAAAGTTTTAAAAACAAAAACCCCCCTTTCAACAGTAAACCCTCGAACTATTCTCCTCCTAAGTCCATCCTTTCCATTTGCTCCGACCAAGAACCGTCGTCAAAATCCTTGGCGACCGTCGGCGACCCTCCGGCTATAGATATTTGTTGTCCAAAAATTTTTTTGTTTGATGCACGGAAAAGCTTCCAATTTCGTCAAATCTCTTGGAGAATGTGTATTGTGGCATGAATTAATGTTTTGTGGACATAATTTTTATTAATATGAAATGTTTTTGATCATTTTATGAAAATTTAACATTTATTATAGAATACAATTAGATACACATAATTTTGTATATGAGTCCAGGGACCTGTAAATAATTAATTAACTAATTATCTAGGCTACACCTCGCCTAGACAGTGCAAATCGCCTAAACATCGCCTTGACGACTTGAAAACACTGGCACCATTAGCCCTTTAAAGCCTTTAAATAAAACAACCAAAAAATTAGCCCAATGATGGGTGTTATTGAGAAAAGATATTCATAAGCCACCAAAGTCCAAATGTATTCATGACACAATCTAAGACTTAAAAAAAAAAACTAGAAGATAGAGTCCATAATACTAAATGCTTTACTTTTTGTGATTAAAAAAAATGTCTTTCAATTTAGTCTCTCCACAATTATTTGGGAGATAGATTGGATAGGGAAAGAAGGATTTTTAAAAGGAAGCAAGATTTTATGATACAGTACACATCAATATTTGGTTGCTCTATTTCATATGCACGTTAAGGATTTTCCATCCAAGGTTCTTGTTTTTAGGTAGGATTCAATCAAGCATGTAGCAGAATAGATGTGCCATTGAGTAGTGTTATGGGTCATTTCAGTTTCTATGCTATTGTCCTCACTCTGTTTTAGAAAGGTGCCTTGGCCTACTTCTTTCTACATCCTTCCTTTTGTATTGCCCCTATACATTGCACTTTACCCAATAATTGATAACAAATACCAACAAAGGAATGTAAAAGAGAAACTCTATGGGAATATTAGTTTCTTTGCATGTACTAGAACTCTAGAACAACAAAGGTAATGAATGTGAGCTTCCAACCAAAAGAGAAATAATTATAACAAAAGAATGCAAAAGAAACTCATAATAGGACCACAGAGTGTGCATCTTCAATGGCCTAGAAAAAGCTCATATGAAAATGCATTGATGATCTATTTGTATGGTAAAACTCTAAGTCCCTCAGTAAATTGAAGATAAGTTATACCACACAAATTAACCAATATATAGTGACTCAGAGGGCAGAAAAAAAAAAAAAAAAAAAAAGGGTGTCTATAATTGGCACAATCAATGGGTATTCCACACAAGAATAGAATTTAAAGCTGAATGAACTTACACAAATTATAGTCCCAAGTGTCTAAAGAAAGAGAATCTCTAGCAAGATAATAGCCCAAAAGGTAGATGTCAGATGAGAAGTTGGGTTTAGATGCTCAACCAAAGATAGTGGCTTGGACCTAGATAAGATAGCTCTTCTAATCTTCTAGTGGACCAAGGAACATCTATGCTCAACATGCCATGATTAAGTTGTTTGTACTCCACAGACATAACAAATAGACAGAGATAGCATTTGTAACCTTACCAAATCGGTGTAGGTAGAGTGGCAAGAGTGTTGACTTTATGTGACCCATGTAGTTGGGAAAAGATTTAGTTGAGTTGAGTTGAGTTGAGTTGAGTTGAGTTGAGTATAGAATTTGTAAGCTTCTATGGTCAAGGCACTTCTATGATCAATGCCCCATGGGGGCAATTCTATGATCAATGTCCCATGGTTTAAGTTGTATGCACCCTACTCACAGTAAATAAATAGATCTTTATGTTTGGACCACTAAAAGCTTGGAATATGAAAAGGTCAATTAAAAATGATATCAACCATAGTAATATGGGAGGTAGAATAAAATTTATAATGAACTTATATGCAACTAAAGACTCAATTTACTATTGTGAACTCCGTGACTCATTATTTATTCCATTTGAAGCCCGAAGACAAAACCCAAACCTGGTTGTAGTACACTAGGTAATGAAAGAACACCAGATGCATTGATGAGAAGGTTTAAAGAACCATAACTTTCCCTTAAGGAGCAAGCTGATGCCTGCAGATAAAACACTGAAGTGAATGTAGATATTTGTAAGTATACCCTAAGATACGTATAACGAATTGAAATCTGAAAAGCTTTACATTTCAAGATTCAACATTATGCAATAAGTATTTGTTTTTCATCAAAATAAATAATTAATTAAAGAAAATAGAAAATTCAAGATGGGGATCTTTCATAAGGCATGAGCACCTTTAAAAGTTAAAGTAACCTTATAATAGAGTTAAGCTTCTGCTTTGAAAATAAATATTCCAGCATAATGAGTGTAGAATATGTCGTTTTTCATGTGATAGACACACATTGAGATCAAATGATTCTGGTATGCTTCAGCCACCTGTTCTTAATCTCAAATGAGTTAACCTGTCTTGGTAAAGCAGCAATACAATCAAATACAACATGAGAGAGAGAGAAAGCATTATAAGTAAGCATAAACCTCAGCCTTCACCAAAGCCAGGTTACTTGACACACTATATTCTATCTTTTGCCTCAAATTCTATAGTAAAAAATTGAAGCTTCTGTCTTTTATGCAAAAGGTAATATTTTTCTTTCTAATTAGTAGTAGATTGAATAATACCATTTGGAAAAAGAAAAGAAAAAGAAGAAGATTTCAACTTGAAACAACAAAACCCTGAATGCAAGAAAAAGGTCATGATAAAAATGCAAAGAAAAAGAGTAGAAAACTGCATGGAAGCAAGAATTGGTTGCAGAACTATATCTTCATGCATTCAATTCCAAGAGAATCAGCTTGCTATATCTCATGAGAGTTTTGGAAAACTGAAAAATGAGAGATTTATGAGTCAACATTGACAGAAACATTGTTTGTAGTTGTAGAGCACACTCAAAGCAAATGAGCTACTTAGGGGATTGAGGATTGTTAAGATGGATAGTAGAAGAGAAAATACTGGTAACATAGACACTGGAATTTACAACAATGCATTTTAGTATTATTCATGGTTTAATGCACTCTAATTTATACAAAGATGTTCTGTCTAGCATGAATTAGTGTTGCAATATTTCAGAACCAATAAATCATTTATACTGCTAGGTGATAAAAGAGTAAGCTGAAAATATACAATTGTCTCAAAAGGAATTATTAAGAAAATGCTAAGATTAACTTCAAACTAGTGAAATGAATGAAAATAAAACTACCTCAATGGTGTTCTCATCTGTTACATCCAAAGGTAATATGTCAAGGCGTTTTGAGAACTTATTTTTCAACTCAAGAAGGCCTGTTGCCCCAGTAGGATTTCGACAAGTAGCAACGACATACCCTTTATCATCTTTGTCTAGTAGTTGTCTAACCTATAAAGGAGTCAAAGAACGAGCAATATCATGACAATAAAACACTACAAAGTACAAAATCCATTGATGAATATGAATAATAAAATACAATGAGTATATATAGTGCTTAATTGGTATATTTAGTTAATCAAATATTTGGCATGCTAAGGTTGGATTGATGTGGCATGACTACCGTCTAATTTGTGTGCAGAAGATATTTTTTTAGCTGTGAGACACATATGATCTTGCCCAAGTCTCAATTACTAAGACAGCTCAGATAAAAACACTGAAAAAAAATCTACTCCCAAGGAATTTCTCAAAAAATATTCATAATAGAGGTCTCAGAATTTTCAAGCTTTGTAGCAAATAAGAATTCCAGGTCATTACCTATTTAACTTATAAAATGAAATAAAACCTCAATATCTAGCATTCAGAAAACAGTATCAGAAAGTGAGAAACCACGAAATCAAGAGATGAATCCAAAATTCACAAACTTGAAAATCGAGTAAAAAGAAAAATGCTGAGTCAGGGCATCATTCTGCCAATCCTTCTAAACTAAAACAAAAGAGATCGATGGAAATTTGTAAAAGACAGTATTTAAAAAACTATATATCTAATCTACCTTGTATTTCAGAATCTAAAGCTCAGAAAAAACCTAATTGAAGCAACACAAACCAAAATCTTATGTTTTATGGTAAGATATAGAACTTGTAATTGTGGACAAAGTAAAAAGAGAAGAAATTTCTCACGAACTCAAGGCCGATTCCTCTTGAAGCACCCTGCACCATGGAAACTCCAACACCTTTCAAATTCACAGCGGAGCTACAGAAAGAAGCCCTGCAGATTGATCTCAGAGGTGTCATGATGAATGTGAGAGATATGACGATTCATGAATATCTGTTAAGAGACGGAAGATACATGCGAGCTGTTCCAGAAAGGAAGAAGGAACTGAGACCAAATAAAAAACTGCTTGGAGAGAGGCTTTAGCTGATGTATGGGTAATATTGTTTTGAGTTTCTTATAACTTCTCTGGAGCAAAACATTCTCCTCTTGGCCATAACCTTATTTTGTTTACAAGTTTTTTTTTTATTATTATTTTATGTAATCTTTTGAGATTGGTT
This sequence comes from Paratinospora sagittata, assembly GCA_035771175.1. NCBI lineage: Eukaryota > Viridiplantae > Streptophyta > Magnoliopsida > Ranunculales > Menispermaceae > Paratinospora > Paratinospora sagittata. The sequence continues at coordinate 25,115,060 of CM069598.1, read as the reverse complement.
TGTAAAGTTTTTAAATGTTGGGTACGTCATATTTTTTAAGGAGTATTAAAATATTTAAGATATATATTTAAATTTATGTGTCGATACATTATATTATTATATTATTAGATGAAAAAAAAATATTTGCTAATCATTGTATTTTATATCAATCGTGAATTTAATTTTAGATTGTAAAAACATTTCTCATTTGAAGTTAAAATTCACGGAAGTCGGGTCATTTGAAGTTAAAATTCACGGAAGTCGGGGGAGTTTTGTAGTGATTACCCCTGTTTATCAAAAACAATGTTGTACATACATTTTAAAAATAATGACAAAACTATCCTTCTTTAATACTTCACCTAATTTTAATATTTCACCTATACTATAACCTCGTCTAATTGATTAGGCAGTAGTATCTTTACAGAATCAACCATTCGTTCGATAGCAGTAGCTAATTTCCTTGATGCAGATGTTTTTTGCCCTTTTTTACTTGTACTAATTCCACCATGAGTTCGTTTTTTCTTATAATATTCACTTTGATTGTTAGCAGACACGTTAATACTACCTTGTTCATCGTCATTATTTGACGCAAGCATGTTCCGCGATTGTAGCAACACCAGTGACACGTAATATCCAACTTCTCTTTTATGCTCAAGACCTCTTCGCGAAATTTTGACACCTTAAGAAACTTCTGAAGAAATAGATTGTATAATGAATTAATCTATTAGTAATTATCATATCTCAATTAAAAATAAAAAGAAAAAAAATATAGGATACCTCTATTTTAGCTCCCACCGTTCGTAACTTGCAGGGCTATAGCTAGAAATTTTATTTAAAGTAGGCTAAAAAAAATGTTTACACAAACATTGACGATACAAAAAAAATTTATTGATTAAGATATATAAATCATTAATATTAAAAGGATAAGTATATATAGTCACATATATAGTTACAACTTTTACAGTTAAATTATTATTTATCTTTCAATAAAAAAAATATTAATTTAATTATAAAAATTTGTAACTACATATGTAACTATATATGTGTATCTATTGAATTATTTATGGCACACTTTAAGATATGTTAATCGCTAATATTTAAATAATATACATGCGTAGTTATTTTAAATTCAATTAAGCATTATTATAAAAAAAAAAGGTCCAGCTAAACTTTTCAAAAATCAGTTGACAGCCTTATTTTTAACGTTGTAAATCAACGTTTGAGTGACAAATTCAAGAGTGTTTGTAAGTGTTTATATGTAAATTTTTTATTTGATTGTGATTATAATTTATTCGATATTGTATTTTAATAAATTAATTTTTAACTCACTACTAGTTAGTTAGGCACACGGATGTATTACTAACACTAATATAAATACAAACATTATTTCTTCTAAAAAATAATAATAAATTAATACTTAATATATTTATATACGAATGGTATCAGAACCATCCTCTTTTTCCTAGAGGATATATGTAAGTATTTTGTATTATCAATGGTATTAAGTCGTTTGTCCTTGTATTTGCTATGTGCTATATTTGCCACAGTATTAGCAGCGTGTGTTTTACTACATCATAATTTTCGTACTTAAACATTTACATAATATCTTTTTTACACAATGATGTTGTCAAACCTCCTTGTTTGGTTAGTAATAGTCCTTATCATCGTTTTCATAATCATTATGGTCGTCTGTCGACTATGTTTAGTGTGTGCAGTCTGTGACTCAGACACTGTGCAAGATTCTTAGACTAAGACAATAGTTTCGGTCAAAGGTATTTACAAGCTACCAGGAACTAGCTTTTTTCACCTGTTTGATCTAGTGGATATAAGAGGACAGTCCTTAAGAGGCCAGGAGAGCCGTGTCGGATAGTCATACCTTATCCATGGAAGTTTTTGGTGAAACTACTCCCTCTACGTCTGTCTCTACCCCTCAACCTATTCTAAAGTCTTCTTCTTTTAATTTTTCCAGTCTACCTGAGTCATGTTTAAAAACCAAAACATCTAAGATAGATCAGTTGATAGAAGTCACTCATATTCTCGATGATAATAAAATAAATGAAATTATAGCTCCTTTATTAAACCCCTATTCTATGTTTAATAAGCGTCGTCCCTCTTTTACTAAGTCTATTAAAACTTTAATTTCTAAAAAATCTCCTCCTGTTAAAGAGTATGTTCAGAGCACAGCCTTAGCAAACTGTCAGTTAGAGTCAACACATCAAGAACAATATGTCACTCTTGAGTTTGATCCAGATTTCATAAGTCACTGGTTATCCAATGGATACACTCACCTTCACTTAGGTGCCATCCGTCTGGTTCTCTCTGGTTCTCTCATATCATGGTCGAGGTGATATACTTCTATTTGCACGTGTTGCTCTTCTGGATACGAATCTGCTAGAATATGAATATGCTTGCATCGGCACGGTCATTACAACACTCAGTCATGGCTCCATGGTTTTTACCATAGCCCCAGACTTCAACGTTTGTTTAAATGATCCTACTCTGCCTACCAGATTCAAAGTACAGATCCAATTCTCTGGTGCTCAACACAAAGCTGAAGGAGTTTTAGCAACTCTTCATCATCAAATGGTTTTCAGATTGCAAGATCATGCAATCCATCTCAAAACATACAAACCTCACGGTACGATTATGGCTTTTGTTAATGATAATGAGGTTCCAACTATTGTGCAAATCCCAAGGCAAGATCTTTATCAACTCATGCCTACTACCTGATTTACAAATTATGAAAGATTCATCAAGCACAATGAATCTGTTGTTACCAATGAAAGTCCTTGTCTTACAAAGCAACGTGATGGTTCAGTAAAAATCAGTTTTGAGCTTCCAAGCCATACAATCCAGGATAATCTCCCAGTACATCATTCTTTAATGATACAGCTAGTCTACAAGTATCACAAAGACAGACCCCCTGTTCATTCTTTCCAGACTTCGGGGTTCCCTGTTTATAATTCACATGTAGATGGTCATTTTATTTGGGATTGTAATCCTGATGTGTGTCATCCTAACTGTTCGTGCCACAATGATATCTTAGATGATGATATTGAAGAATGGATTTTTGATGTACCTCATTCTCAATTTGAACCACCACTTCAAAGGTATTATACTTCATGCAGACAGGATGTTATCTATCATCAAGATGATCCTCCTGCTCCACCTGCAGCAGCTGTGGTTCAACCATGTTTTCCTATCAGCCAATATGATCAGGATTTTCCACCTTTACAACGAGTATCTGATCCGCATCATCAAACTATAGCTAAGCCTTTTCAGTTCCCACTGAAGTCAGGCCAGATGGCTCAACCAAGCCTATTTCTCAACCTGAAGAAGTACTGAATTGGCAAACAAAGAATGCTTTAGTTCAGAATCACTATATGCAAAAGATTGATCATCAACTTACAAGCATATCTTCTGCCACAAACAGTCTTGCAAATAAGACTGATGCACAAGCCGCCATAGCTCAACAATACTACCAGGAAATACGAGAAAAAATACAGAAGCTTGATGCTACTTTGAGGTATTATCTGGAGAATAAATATTTTGGCCCTGAATTCATGCAGTATGAGACTGAAATCAGACAGTTGAAGCAACAACTATCATATGTTGAGGCTGATCTTCAAAAGACGAAGAAACCACCAACAGATCCTTGCACAACCTTGTTGGACTCTTACATGTATACATCTCCTCAACCTACACCTAGACCTCATACACCTTCAGACACCACTCCTTTCTTATTCTCCACCATTTTCCGTAAAAGTCCTCCTTCATTTCCAACCAGACTTACATTTGAACCTCCACCTAGAGGTCCACGTCCTTCTTATGGTCGTGCAGTCAAAGGTAAAGCTATTATGGACTTTGAACCTTATGATTCACCTACATATGCCCCACCTCCATTTGAAACTTTATCTGCACAACCCATCACCACCTTACCACCAAGTGATCCTCTACTTTCTAACCTTATCCAACCTCTTGTTCAATTCCTTGACCATTTGGTTACTCAGGATACTGTTGTTCCTCAATCTAATGTGCCTCATGATCATATGCAACTTCATGACATATCTGATATTTCTGACTCAGATGAATATTCTTCAGATATTTCAAATCAGACTGATGATGAAAACAATTATATGGATCTTTCCCATATAGCTGATATCCATATGGCCGATGATCCATCATCATCTAGAAGAAATGAACCTGGTATATCTGAAATCCTGTCAGATACAGACGATCCATTTCTCGAACCACCCAGAACAACTCCTGCAACTTTCCAACATAATTCTGGCCCATGGTTCAGTCTTGATAATATCCCAGTTGACCAATGGCGAGTTAAACTCTTCACATGGTGTGCATGAATGGATAATCAACAATTATCAGGCAAAACTGCTGAAGATATCATCAAAGATTTCTTCTCTTGATGCACTGGTCTTCTTCGGAATTGGCTCCTTAGCCTTGGTGAATATAAAATTCTTCAACTCATTCAATCCTTCATATTTAATGTCTACAACGTCATGCTCAAAGAATTCGTTGGAGATATATCTCTTGTTGAAAAGCAATACAAACAAGAATTCTTCACCATGAAGTGTTGTTCACTTGATCGGAAGAAGTTACAAAAACACTTCTCCCGTATGATCTTTCGTTTCCACCTCCTTAGTGGAATCAACAAACCTGATCTCAAATATACATTCATTGCTTCTCTCCCAGAAGAAACACATGCAGATATCAATCGCCTTATATTAGCCACAGGCAGACCAATGGAACAAATCTCTTTTGCAGAGATTTTCCAATTCCTCACTACAGCCATTGATAAATTATGTGAAATTCGAAAATTATGGAAGGAAATGAAAGACCCTTCTGTTGATTTCTCCCAATCTTGCCGAAAGAATTATCTCAAAAATGGTTGTAAGCATACAAAGAAATGTGTGTGTAAAAATAAGAAGAACAAGTCTTTCTCCAAATATTCCAAGAAGAAGAAGTTTCGTCATAAAAAAGCATTCACCATGGTATTCCAAGAGATTCTCTAAAAGGAAAATGAGAATCCAATATTTTAAAAGCAGACGATCTTCCTCAACAAAGCAAGCTACATGTTACATCTGCAAGATATCAGACCATTTTGCTAAACAATGTCCTGAAAAGAAAAAGAGTCAGCATCTCATTCATCAGATTCAATAATCTTATTCTTTATCTCCTAATCAAGATATTGAATCCGTTTTCTCATAACAAAATTCTCCTGATGAAGAAACCATTTTTACTTATCAAGCTGCTGAGATCTCAGACTCTGACATTAATTCTCCTCTGATTACTTCAGATGATGATGCAGATGATGCTTTTATGGGAATGATTTCCCATTCATTTCCAACAGCTAAGGTTACTCATTCAATGCCATATGCTCCCATATCCATTTTGCAGACAAAATATGATAATCACATATCTGTGATTGCTTATTTTGATACTGGAGCTTTCAAAAGCATGATGAATCCGAGAATCCTTCCTCCTGAATGTTGGACACCACACAAAGAACTGTTTAAAGCTGCCAGCAATGAGATTTTTCAGACTAATCTCATTACCACTTCCAAAATTGGAATCAAGTTCTTCCCAGATTTATCTGGACGCACATCATTGATTGTGATCTTCCTGACAAAGACATCCTTATCGGTATGGATATTTACTCTTTAACAAAGCTACGTATACTACCCCATGGTATACAATTCTGTCAACAATTTCTTCCATATACATCAGTCCCAAAGATGTATGCAATACAAAATCTAGATGATCTCTAATTCAAGTTAGAAAGATCATTTACTGATTCTCACAAGGATTTTCAAAATCCTCATCCTTTCTGGAAGAACCCTACGTATTTTGTCCACCTTCCTTTCAAGAAGAATGAAGATCTCAATCCAACCAAAGCCATTCATCCAGGAATGCCTCCTGATGAACTTAAGCTTGCCAGGCAAGAATGTGCAGAACTTACTGCCCAAGGTTTGATTGAACCTACTACCTCTGATTGGACATGCCAAGCATTCTACGTTAACAAACGTGCAGAACAAAGACGTGGTAAAAAGAGACTGGTAATCAATTACCGTCCTCTTAATATGTTCCTCACAGATGATAAATTCCCTCTGCCAAAAATCTCTTCTCAGCTTACACTCCTTGCTGGATCAACGATTTATAGTAAGTTTGATCTCAAAGCTGGTTTCTGGCAACTAGGAATTCATCCAGATGATTGTCCTAAAACAACATTCTGCATTCCAAATGCACATTATCAATGGACAGTCATGCCTTTTGGCCTTAAGGTTGCACCTTCCTTATTTCAGAAAGCAATGACACGTATTTATGCTCCTCTATTATCTACTGCATTAATATACATTGATGATATTCTCTTATTCTCCAAATCTGAAGAAGAACATCATCAACTCCTCCATCAGTTTCTAGACATCACAGATGCAGCTGGTATAATGCTTTCAGAAAAGAAAAGTGTGCTCAATACTTCTGAAATTGACTTCCTCAGCATGAAAATATTCAATGGTGTTTATCAACCTGGTTCTCACATTGCTATTGAACTTCTAAAGTTCCCTGCTGATAATCTTACTAGACAACAGTTACAACAGTTCCTTGGAATAGTCAATTATTTACGGATCTTCTTACCAAAAGTATCTCAGCATACTTTAGTACTTTCAGCTCTACTGAAGAAGAATCCTCCATCTTGGCAATCATCCCATACACAGGCAATTCAACATCTGAAAGATATTTGTCAGAATCTACCACCATTGGTGATTCCATCTACTGGGCAAATCATTCTTCAAACAGATGCTTCAGACCATTATTGGGGTGCAATTCTTATAAAACTCAAGGATGCCAAAAAACACATATGTGGATATCAGAGTGGCGCATTTTCTCAAGCAGAACTCCATTACCATATTACAATCAAAAAAATTCTTGCAGTCAAATATGGTATACAGAAATTTGCCTTCCTCCTTAGGCCCATTAAATTTGAAATCTAGATGGACAATTCAGTCTTCCCAAAAATGCTGAACTTCAAGAACAAACTTGTTCCCCATCCTCAACTGTTAAGGTTACAAGAATGGTTCACTCAATTTGACTTCACTGTCAAACACATTAAAGGAACCAAGAATGTCCTAGCAGATTTTTGAACCCGTCCAATCCAAAAGTCCAAAACTGTTTCTCCAGTTTTACTATTCATAGACTTTTTGAGCCTTCCACTGTTACTACAGTCCAAGATCATTACTAGATCCAAGCCCATTAACCTCCATCTTCCTTCTGGACCCATTCCACTTATTTGTACCATTACTGTTCCACCAGACAGCCCAGAACCTAAAACGACCCATGAAGTAAAATTATTGGCCCAGTCCAAAATATTTTACTTTGCCCACAAACACATTATGGATTTTCCAGATCCACTCCAATATGGAAATCCATTCCGTCAGGCCTACCCATACCTATTCATTTTCCATCTTAGGCCCATTCTCACTGACAACCTTTACTGGTACATATGGTGTGTCTCCTGTTTATATAGGATTACTATCACTTTCCCTCATAGCAAAATCCTACGTGATGTTCAATCTCCTCTTCCTCCAAGGATCAAAGATTGCCTGCAGTTATTTGCTCCCTTATCCTTTTGGATAACTGAGATCCAGACCATCAAGCAGAATCCAGAGCTCAAGACTTCTATATATATATATATATATGCTATCATCCATATTCTGATTCAGAACAAGGCATTGCTGCTGAGCATTATATACAGAGGTTTCAATCATACTCCTGCTTTCTCTTAGATTCTATCCTTACTGGTCTATGCAGTTTCCTTCACGATATTAACGGCAATCCAGATACTCAACCTCCTCCGATCATCTGAGGTCCTCAAGAATTTATTCATGAAGACCATTTGTTCTCTCTGATCGAAGCCATCGCACCATTCAGTCCTGACAATCCTAATGCTCCTCTGACTGAAGAACAGATCATTGCAGAAACTCAAGTTAATGAAATAGCCGAAGCATCTTCTTCAGTTCTTCCATATTTCCAGGACACACAGACTTACTGGGAAATCGAACCTCTCACCTCCAGCGAAGTAGAAAACCTTTCTCCTTCGCATTCTCACAATCCTTCACGTGCTCCCACACCGTGACAACATGACCAAGAAATCTTCATTTCCAGGTCTCCGCCTCAGCTCTCAGTTCTTCTTCAAAAAATGCCGATTGTACAAATGTGTGTTTCCTCCTTTGCAGGTTTCCACCGTTCTTCCTCCGATTCGTTCATGCATCCATCGAAGTCAATATAGACGTTCTTTCTCTCTTCCCAGAACTCCTTCTCCTTGTGCTATGTCTCCCCCAACACATAATGCATTATCATCCCTAGCTGACACTCTCAGATGGCATTACCACTTCAGACGACAACTTATACGTCTCTTCCCTGAATTGCAATCACCATCTCCATAAACGATAATGACATCCATGTTTTCCTTCTCCATTGTCAATCTCATCGTGCAAAGATTCATTCTCATCGCAAACAGATCACCCTGTCAATTCCTACCGACGCAACACGACAAAACGTCAAGCATCTTCTTTTGATAAAGCATGAACAGTAACCAACAAAGTACTGATTACTTTTCCAAAAGTAAGATTGTTCGCCAGGACGCCTTGTCGGCCATCAACTTTAAGCACATGCACCTATCAGTTCAGACTCCACTCGCAGATTCCTTCTTATCCTCCAGCTGTCCGGATTTGAAGATGTCTGAAGTCCGTAAAGCTCCCTCAGCCTCAATAAAAACCACTTCACTCTTCAGTTGCAAGACATCGAGTCCTCAGTGCAAATCTTCCAGTGCCTTCCATAAGTCTAGTAGTGTTTTGTAAACCCTTTAAGCTTTCATGTTTGCAGTCTACGCTTTCTTCAATTAGTGTTGTTCTTGAATGTTTGTAAGTGTGTTCAGTTCTGGTCTGTTGTTCGGTTCTGGTTTGTTTACTTGTTTGTGATAGTACTCGTACTTGTTTGTGATAGTACATACGAAATATATATAGGGGCTGCGCGGGTACTGTGGCTTCGCACCTGGTCACTTACATCTACAGTTTGTTTAATAAGATTTCATCCTAAGCTACTGTCTCTTCTTACTAAAGAGTGTTATAATTGTCATTCGTTCTTCAAAGTATCCCAAATACTTTTATGTTGTGATCTCACGTAACTTTTTCAAGTTGCTTTTGTGAATTTTGCTTCTAATTAAGTTTTCTCATCCACACATATTAAAATGTGATCCTAGTCAATTTCCTACAATAGCTTCCTCAACACCATAACCAATTCATATTTTTGTTACTTCCTGCAGTCCATAAAGTTTTCTCTCGTTCACTTTGAGCTTGAATATAGTTGGTCATGTTACGGGACTAAATGTTGTTTATATTTGACATTAGATGCACTGTTGCATGTAGTTTGAGAAATATTCACACGTACACACTAAGAAAATATTAAAAACAACTTTATAATAAATACAAATAAACTATTGCACAAGCATTAAGAAAAAGAATCATTTGACACAAAGATTACTCTAAACCTTAAATCAACTAATATAATAACCAAGGGTCTGTGTGACTACTAAATTTCTTTCTCTATTTTGTTAAAACTGTTATTAAAGTAAGTTTCGTATAACATTGAATGTTTGATATGTTGTTTAAAAACTCTAAAAAAAATAGAGGTTAAACCTCTATTTAAAAAAGTAAAACAACAATATTTGCTTTTTTTTTTTTTTTTTTGTATTGGTTTGAGCATGAACTACCTATATTAGGTTAATCACCTATATGGAATAATTTTTCGTAGCAAGTGTAATTAATACAAAATAATTTTTTATTTATCCAAATATGAAATTTAATCTCAAAAATAACAATTAATTTTAATTTTTTTTTATTTTTTTATAAAGGTAAACAACAATTTCTTAATATTTTTTTGAAAAAAAATATTTAAATTAGTAAATATTAAATGAATTATAAATATCTACATAAAAAATTATGATATAATAAATAAATTGATAAGATTTGAAAGAAAGAATAGCAACAATGCACATTGAGTAGAACGAGAGAGAAAGATGAACAACGAACAGAGAAACAGTTTATGGAAATAGTGAAAAGAATCAATTGTATTTTAATGATAGTTACACTGATATTTATACATGAAGATGAATTGTTTCCTAACATATTGTTTACTAACTAAGTGTATAACCAATTGAGTTAACTAATTCTAACTCAACAATTAAACTAACAGCCACAACAAGATTAATTAACGGCTCAACTAGACTTCACAACAACCCTCCTCAAACTAAGTGTGGGAAGAGCCTCACCACTTAGTTTGGAGCGTATATATGGGAATTTTGAACTTGAGATTGGTTTTGTCAGAACATCTACTATATGAGCTTTAGTAGGAACATGTTTGATATCAATAAGTTTTTGCTTAACCTTTTCCCTTACAAAATAAAGATCAATCTCAACATGTTTGGTCCTTGTGTGGCGAAACGGATTAGCTGCCAGTTGAATAGTACTTAAATTGTCACACCAGATAATTGGAGGAGAATGAGAAATTGGGAATTGCAACTTAACAAGTAAAGATGTAACCCAAGTAATCTTCGCTACTGTGTTTGTCAAACTTCTAAATTCATCCTCAGATGAAGATCGCGATATAGTGGTCTGCTTCTTGGAACACCATGAGACTAAGTTAGAGCCAAGATATACACAATAGCCAATGGTTGATTTTTTGTCATAAGGATTCGAAGCCCAGTCTCCATCACAATAGACATTTAAAGTGAGATCAATCGATTGTTTTAGGTAAATCCCATAGTCTATGGTGCCTCTGAGATAACGAAAATGTTAGTCACCCAAGAGGGGGGTGAATTGAGTGTTGTCCAATTTAGTCAATTTTATATTTCTTATGTTATCCTTGAATTGGTTAAGGTATTTGTTCAAATATGTCTTGTGCAAGTGATAAATACAGAAATTTACATGCAAAGACATAAAATTTTTACATAGTTCGATAAACCTTTTCCTACTCCACGCCTAGAGAAACCTTCTCTAGAATTTTACTATCTCAGATTCACTTACCGGGTATGAATCAAACTATTATAAATGTCTTTTTACAGGTTCAAGACAAACCTATCCTTTTATAGGCTAAGGATGAACCTTTTACTTCCTTTTGTGAGATAAGGAAGAACTTAAAATCCTTTTATCGGGGTAAAGATGAACCGCTTGACCCTTTTCAAGAGAAAGGGTGAAACTACTTTTGATTCCAACCTAGAAAGCTTAAGTGAATCAAACTCACTTGACTTCGTTGTTTCAATCTTGAAATAAACCAAAACTCTAATTACAAGTATTATAATGAAGCTCAAGATATAACAATTTCAATCAATACAAGATATGAAATTAAAGCTCATGGATTGAGAAAACTTACAACAATATACCTTTCATGTATCCATATTATCCATTTGAATGATGTTGAAAAATGTGCATGATTGATGTAACAGATGAAGTGCAAGCCGATAAAACGAATTTGGATTTGAACATGATGAAGATGAAGCTTGAAATGAAATGTATTTCTTCGAGGATGAAGATGGAAAGTACCAGAGATTTCTTTAAAGTGATGAAACTCTCAAAAATGCTACTTGAAAACTTGTTGAAATCACAAGAAAACTTCAAATGATTTCTTTTCAAAATGAACTTCAAAAACTTGAAGAAACTTGCATTTTTGGCAAAGATGTGGAGAACAAAATGATCTGCACAAGTTCACATTTTGCAAAACATTACTCTTAATGAGCTAAGGGCTGTATTTATAGAACTTTAAAAATTGAAAAAGTAAGAACCATGGTTTTGTACATAGAACCCCGTTTCTATTCAAAATACACAGAACCCCGTTTCTATTTTTGTCACGCAAACGCGTTTCTGTGTGAAATTCCATACTTGCCCAAAAAAGAGGATACACGTTTCTGTATGTATTTCTCGAGAGCACAATTCTGGGAATTTTGAGGAAACGTGTTTCTGCTCGACTGAGTGAGATTTTCACGTTTCTGGTTGACTGAGTGAAATTTTTTACTAAGTCCAAATAGGAAACGTGTTTCCTATTAAGGAAACACGTTTTTGCAACACACATAAACTTAGACATGTTTTTTTTTTTGATAATTTTGCAATTAAAACATGTTTTCATGACAAACTAATGTTTAATATAATTGTATGAACTTTGAAACATTGTAATTGAAATACTTTTGAGATCAACTTAGAGATTAAAATCATTTTGATTAAACAATCAAATTTTGACTTTTATGAAAACTTTTGACTTAGAAAAACAAGTATGATTTTCAAAATCATTTTAAAACATATGTCTGATTTGGAAATAAATGAGCAATATAGAAACAAGAAAGATTACAGCCTAATTCTACTTACACTTGTAAGCTCTCATCCTTTATCATCGAGTCAACTTGGCCAAGCTTTTGACTTTGACTTTGTTTGAGATCACTTGAATCTTGTATTCGTCTTTTGACTTATCCTTGGTGCTGAAACATACTCATTTCAACCATTAGCACCATGATTATATTGTTTGTTAGCATCAAAACACTTAGAAGAATTTTAAGTGGAAAACCGCTTAGGTCAACACTTTACAACCTTCCAATGGGACTCAAGTGGACAATGCATAAATTGGCAGACTTTATTAACACAATAAGAGAGCCTTGGCCTAGTGACAATCACATATTGTAGTCCCCCAAGAACATTGCGATATAGGTGAGGATCACTCACATCATCACTACCCATTGAGGAGAGTTTGGAACATGAAGGCATTGTTGTTGGAATTGCATTATCAGACTACATATGAGTTCGACTCAACAAATAAGATTTGTACTTTGTGACATTTTTACCTAAAATCCAGAAAATGACAAAAAAAGGACAAGATTGACATTATGCGAAAAAGGACATTGTTGGTATTATTTAAAAAGAATATTCTCGAGATATATCTCGAGAAAGGATATAATAAGAATTTTTGTAAAAAAATTTTCTTGAGAATACTCTTGAGACCTTACCCGAGCAAGAGACGAGAAGATAAATATATAAAATCTCCAAGGGCATTTTTGGAAAGTGACATATTTTTCATTCTATAAATAGGGGAGAGGTTTTCAGAATTTTCAAACTCAAAACTCTCTTTTTTATGTGTTTTCTAAAAAAGCTCTAGAAGATGTTGTCTTAGCTCTCATATTAAGGTGGGGAGGAACCTATGGTTTGTGCATTCTAGTTTTTTAATTAAAAGTTTATATTCATACTGTGGTTATGCAGACGTCTTTACTGTCACTAGTGAAATGTTATTTGGGTTGAAAGTTGGCCCTTACTGAAATACTAAACGCAACTTATTTGGGGTTGGAAGTTGGCGGTTGCTGAATTGCAAAATGCAGCTTATTTGGGATTATAAGTTGACCCTTTCAAGATCGCTAAATGCAGCTTATTATTTCGGATTTCATATATTATTTATTTGCTAGCAAAACCTTCCATATGCTTATGTGTGCAATTGGTGCTATTATATTGTTTCTATTCCTGTTTGAATATTTATTTTGATGATTTGCCTAAAGTGTGAAAACCCGCTAGGGGACCCACTGGGCATAAAGCTCACCCTTAAATTTTATCTCCAGGAAATTAGTGTCAAGAGAATGAAAAAAGTGGAGAAAGAAAGAATGAAAGACAGGAAGAACGCAAACAACAAATAATGTAAATTTGTGAATATACACAAATATGCCGACCGTTACAACCTTTACCTGTCTATAAAGGTTGAAGTGTGTTCGACACTCGCGTGTGTTAGTTTTGTTTAAAATATGTAAAAATTATAGCATATGTGAGAAAATGACATTGTTGTATTATAGAACATAAGTCATATAATAAAGTGAAGTTAGATTGGAGAATACGACAGTTGTAACCTGATGTTTCTCTTGTTGCTATTTACCATCAAGTCCCCATTTAAATGAATTTTAAAATGAGAGAATATTCGGGGTGTGACATACTTAGCTTGAACGGATAGAAGAATTGTAAGCAGGTGGTGATTTGACCGTAGTAGGGATAGGTGAGGGAGTGGATTGACAACCAAAATTCTGAGTTGAGAATGGAAAGGTATTGTCATTGAAGATGACGTCTTGACAAATGTATATTATGCCATTCTTGTCTAAGCATTTGTGGCCCTTATGATTACGGGTATAACCAATGAAGACTGTAATACCCTGTATTTCACAAAAAAAAATACTATTTGGGCAACGCCCGAACGTTCAGGCGCATGACAGAACGTTCAGGCGCATGACAGAACGTTTAAGCGCAATGCATGCCAGAACGTTCAGGTGCATGCCAGAACGTACAGGCGCATGCCAGAACGTTCAGGCGCATGCCCGAACATTCAGACGCAAAAATCTCTATATAAGAAACCTCCTCATTTCTCATTCCTCACACCAAATCACCTTCTCTTGTGAATTTCTTCTCCTTTCCACGCATTCTAAGTTTTTGAGACTCTCTGTCCGAGACTCTCGGTGCGGTGCAACAAAGTTTTGTCCGGAGGAAAACGCTAGATCTGAAAGCGGTGGAACGAAGTTCTGTCCCGAGGAAAGCGCCAGATCTGAAAGAAGAAGTTTTATCTAAAGGTGGGGAATGAAACATAGGTTTGCGTGTTTTATAACTTTTATTAAAGTTTACATTCAATTATTATTATGTCTACTATTCATTTACACTGCATTATGTCATATACTGTTTATACTGCCGCACTTATGCCTGTATATTTGGAATTCATGTATTGCACTGTTATAATGCCGGATTTGTGGTCAAACTGACTCAACTAGACTCGGTCTTGTCCTCAGTAACTTTAAATAGTGAACGGGAGGCAGCGGGCTGCTCTAGGCGATTGGTATTTAAGCAGACCTTGTGTCTCACCTCTCAACTGGGGACTGATCTAGTTGGTCTTATTGAAAACTATCAGCTTATACAGTAATACTGAATGTCCTAATCTTGCACGTCGTGATACCGACCCTGATAAGGATCACCAGACGTTGCCAAAGTCAGTCTAAATGACAAGAAAAGACTAGACCAGTAGACTAGACCAGTTCATGCATTGGCATCATACATATCACCACCTAGGGACGTATATGGTTTATGACTCATAGAATAGTTAGGAGCATTGCTCGCTATTCATTACATTTCTCTAGAGAGGGACGTACATGAAAACCCGGCTACACCCGGGAGGGACATCAGTACGTGAATCCAGAGCATCGTTCCTGTACGTGAATTCAGGCGATGTACGTTCATCAAACCATTACGAGACGGTGTCATGCATACATACATATTGATTGATTATGATGCTCACACGTATATTTAAGATATTTGATATTGAAGTATGGTTTATTAATTGTTATACTCATGCACTATTTACCCACTGAGCGCGTTAAGCTCACTCCAATATTATCCAATCTTTCATAGGAAATTAGGGTGGACTGGGTGCAGGTTATGGGGCCCACATTTTGTACCCTTTGTAAGATTCATTGGAGATTTTGGGAGTATGTTCCCTTGACCGTTTCATGTACAAAAGTATTCTGAATTAAATGAAATCAGATTTGTACTGTGTACTGTATTTCCGTTGCGTACTCTGTTGTTACCATTGTTATTGTTCCAAATGCGCGCCCCGTCCGAGAGTGTACCGCCGGTTTAGGCTGACATTTAATGGTATCAGAGCGTACGGTCCACGACACGCCCAAGTCCACCTAATTAGGAGAAGAAAAATTTCACTAGATATATATATCTTTAGAACTATATATATATGAATTATATATAGTTAAGATTTGTATTAAATATATATCTAGAAAACTATATAATTTTTATATAGTTTGATTTAAATATACATATAGTCATGATTTATTAGAAACTATATGTGTAGTTATGATTGAATATATATATCTATATACCTTAGTGTATATGAGGTGTGTATAAAAAAAAAAAAATATTTGAAAAAAAAAAAATTAAAAAAAAAAAATTTATTTGATATATCTAGAACTATATATATATGAATTATATATATAGTTAAGATTTGGATTAAAAACAACTATATGATTTTTATATAGTTAAATTTCAAATATATATATATAGTTGATTTTTGGAAACTATATATATAGTTATAATTAAATATGTCTATACATTCATATGTGAATACGACATATATACATATTTCAAATAGTTGATTTTTGGAAACTATATATAGTTATGATTACATATGTCTATACATTCATATGTGAATACGACATATATACATCAAATTACTAATGAAGAAATTTTCATGATGGCATAAATATCAAAAGAAAACTTGAAAATAATGTCTAACAGACAAGGCATAAATCTTAAAAATGTTAGGAATATATTTTGTGTCTTTCACACAAATTTATTTTTCTTTCAGCAAAAGAATGGCCTCAAGGGAAGGAACAACTTCCACTAGCAGGGAGCCAATTCCCACTAGACTAACGGAATTGTCCAAAAGAGAGGTTATGACTATGAGGAGCATCGACAATAGAGATCTCCGCCTCCGCCCAATCCTTCAAGACAAACTCGCAACACTGGATTGGTTAAATATAACCAAAGTCGAGGGTCAAGTCTCTTACAACTTGGTGAGATCCTTCTATGAAGCCATAAATTGCGTGGGACTTCACGGAGATGAGATCAGCCCTGTATTGGAGACAACAGTTATGGGGATAAAAATTCCTATCAACGTCGAAATTATTGCTCGACTTTTAGAGATTCCGATTGAGGAGAGGATTATCGATCCACATGAACCTCAGACAGTTGCAGAGATCGCAGAATCTAATGAACAATTGTTCAATTCCCTCGCCAAAGAGCCATACACTCAATCAACATACACCAACCTCCCAAACAATCACCTTAAGCCATCTCTTGCCGGTCTCGGAAAGATTGTATACGACAACATCTTGCCAAAAAGGGGGACTAGAGGCACTATGTCAAGGGCTCAACTTCTTATGTTATACTGCATAGAGAAAAAAATTACGGTCTCTCTACCTCACATTATTATCCAACAAATGTTAAGGGTGATACAAAACCCTTTAAGAAAAGAATTCCTCGGCTATGGAGTTTTGATTATGAGAATACTATACGAGGCAAACGTCGCCACTTTCGATGGAACGTCAAAGCTGATCACTGAACCAGTTACAGTATCCTCTATCTTCAAGACATATGGCACAAGTGGAGGGGTAACTGACGAAGATGTATTCAACACGACAATACGAAATGCTGAAAGAAGGAGAGACCAGGATGGGCGTTGCCTTCGCAAAAGTCAACGCAAGATGCCCGTCCAAGAAGGCCCAAATAATGATTCAAATCCAAATCCTACATCAGACCCAGCCCTGAATCGTGATCCAACCGATCGACCATTCACTGACGAAGAGTTATATGCCACACTAAATCAACCTACACAAAGTCATGATAGACAAACTACACAAGCAAATCCACCAACTTGGAACGTGCCCACTCAAGGCACCACTTCGTACCAAAGACTTCCAACTCCTACGGTACAGTATCAACCAGTTCCGCAAGTTGCTGTGAACCAACAACAACAATATTGGGCGTCACCAAATCTTGGAGGACAAAACATCCCAATAAGCCCATTGTTTCAAACTTTTTCACCACAAACAAATCCAAATATCCATGGGGTTCTAGTTAGGGGATCCCCGTACAATCAAAACAACTACCTTCCACCTATGAACCATTACTTTCCCCCAATGTCTATGGCCTACCCTTCACCTACGGGACAACCGACCCATCAACCACCAATGGGACAACCGACTAACCTACTTGAATGGTTAGATGAAATGGCATCCAATATTGCTACACTGAGAGAGAGCCACAATAATATATTAACTCGGTTGCAAAACTCCGACGCAGAGCGTGCACAGTTTCAACCTTCTGTTAGTAGTCGTTCTGTACGTAGCAGTAGATCTCGAAGGAGCAGTAGTAGGCAAGAAAGTTAAAATTAATTCCTGGCATTGTAAACTTTTCTTTGATATATATGAATGAAATTGTTTTGTTTAAAGACTATCTTTGGTGGGCCGACTTACAACCATTATTTCTTTTGTATCACTAACTTTGGAGTGGTATGGGATACAACAAAATTGGAGGATACTAAATAAAATGTGGAAGTAAGAAAACCCATGACCTTGTGTGCAAAGAAACATTTGGAGAAAGTTGCATTACTAACATTATCACTAAGTTTACACGGTATGGGACGAGTAAACTTGGAAGATACTATTAGTGAACTTCTATTCAGCCAATGTTTTTAGAGACCGTGTTCATACAACTTAACTTGGTTGACACCCTTATTCCTAAATTCATGTGGTATGGGACACATGAACTTGGATAATAATCGAAAAGACTAAGAGTAAGTGTCTGAATACATAAGATTACGATAGAACGTTAGATCAGGATATTTACCGAGGCAACTCTTAGAATTTTTATGACTCGTATGGATTTTCAATGCAATATATATGTATGTTCACAAACAGCCAGAACCAAATCATTTTAAATACTTGCAAAGTTTTCTACTTATTATATACACATTCTAACCTTGTTTTTACACCATGGACAAACATACGAGATATATAAGATTCTTTGATTCCTCAACAAAAAAACCTTACACTATACTTAGAAAAATAGGTGATTTTAATATTGCAGTACTCTCGAAATTGTTGCTGAGCATACTATAACATTATACTTGGCTACAGTTTCTTAATCTTGGTTTTCTTTTTCTCCTTGCCAGTGAGAAAATGCAAACCAGGAAGAGAGGAAGGCCACGTACTGTTCGTCCCGCAGTGGAGGCACCTCCTAAGATTCAGGAACCAACGCCTCCGACAACAGCACAGGCCACTCCCAACACTGCCACTACATCTGGGCAGGCAATACCACCCCCACCCCCACCCTTTACTATGCCTTCGAGCATGGAAACCTTTTTTGCTGGATTTATTGAAGCAATCAAAGTCACTGTTCAAACGGCTGTTCGTGAGACCGCGACCAGTCAGGTTACCACGGTTCAAGCACCTGTAAAGTTTGGATCGGAAGCTCAAACCGATCAGATTACTAAATACAAGCAGCTACAACCTCTTACTGTCGCTGGCACCATTGAGGCTGATGAGGTGCAAAAGTGGCTGGATGAGTCAAAGAAGGCTCTTGATGCAATGGGAGTCGATGAGACTCGCAAAATTCCACTAGCAACCTACCAACTTGTTGGTGCCACAAACACATGGTGGATCACAGAAAAGAAGACCCAAGGGTCAATATAGCAGATATGACTTGGCAACAGTTTGAGTCAATGTTTATTGATGAGTATTTTCCCAGTGCGGTGACAAAGCAGAAGGGCACCATGACAGTCAGAGAATACGCTGGAAAATTCAAAGAATTATCAGTCTACTCTCTCTCCACCATCTCAACGGAGCGAGATAAGACTGAGAAATTTTATAATGGTCTTCGCCATGACATTCGACACGCCTTGTCGATCTTGGATCTCAAGATTTACAAGGAGGTTGTTGACAGGGCCATCAGCTTTGAACAGGAGATTATCTTACGGGAACAACGAATGAATAAGGGCAAACGGCTTGCAACGTTTTCCCAACAAGGCTTACAACAGGGCAACAAGAAGAAGCCCTACTACAATCAAAACCCAGCCCTCCCAGCCCCGGTTTCGCAGAATGAGGCCACAACACCTGCGGCTGAACCTTCTAACCCTCACCATTAGGGTTTCCGAAATCATGGCCGTGAAGGTCGATATGGAAGAGGTGGCCGTAGAAACGGAAATGGCAGAGGTGGTGGTCGACACCACAATCAGCTAGGCCAGCAGAATAATCAGAATGGCCAGCAAAACAATCAGCAGTACAGGCCGACTTGTTTCAACTGCGGCCAGAAGGGTCATGTACGATATGCCTGTCCACACCTTCAGCAACCTATTTCCGTTGTTCCAATCCAACAAGCACCACCTGCTGCAAATGCCCAACCCAGGCAGAACCAACAGAACCAGGGTCAACGGAATCAGGGCAGAGCATATGCCATCGCTCAACAACCCCTCCCAGACAATAATGTAGTCGAAGGTACCTTTCCTTTGTTCAATACAATGGTGCATGTTTTGTTTGATTCAGGTGCTACGCATTCTTTTATATCATCAGCATTGGTAAGACATTTAGGCCTGCATCCTGAACCCACAAACATCACACTCCATGTCACATCACCGTTCGGATCTGGTGCTGACATCAACTTGCAATGTTCTCGATGTGAGCTTCGAATGTCAGAACATATAATATATGCCGATCTTTTTGTGATGGATTTTGAAGACTTCGACATCATCCTCGGCATGGACTGGCTAACACCACTGAATGCAAAAATTAAATGTATGAAGAAGCAAGTTCAGTTAACCTTGCCTACAGGAGAGTTGGTCAAGCTTCAGGGAACGAGGCAATGGATACACAAATCAACCGTTGCCCTTCTCAAGGCACAACTTCGAGCTCTATCCCTTGGCAAGGAAACCAACTCACCAGCACTATACCCTCTCGAAGTACATGATGTTCCAGTCATATCTGAATTCCCAATAGTTTTTCTTAATGACCTTCCTGGTCTACCTCCAGTTAGGGAATTCGATTTTGAAATCAACCTCATACCTGGGACAGGGCCTATCTCAATTCCACCATACAGAATGTCAAATGTCGAACTGGTCGAATTAGACAAACAACTTAAGGAATTAGAGAGTAATGGCTTCATCCGAAAGAGTTCATCACCCTGGGGCGCTCCAGTTCTGTTTGTTCGCAAAAAGGATGGTTCGTTACGACTTTGCATCGATTATCGCAAGTTGAATAACGTCACCATCAAGAATAGATATCCGTTGCCCAAGATCGATGACTTGTTCGACCAACTTAGAGATGCCAAATACTTCTCTAAGATTTATTTACGGTCCGGTTATCACCAACTCCGGATCCGAGAGTCGGACATCACCAAGACGACGTTCAGAACTCGGTACGGTCATTACGAGTTCTTAGTTATGCCGTTCGGTCTAACAAATGCACCTGCTAAATTCATGGATTTGATGAATCACATATTCAGGCTATACTTAGACCGATTTGTGGTGGTTTTTGTGGACGACATCTTGATATATTCCTCAACCGAGGAAGACCATAAAATACATTTGAAGATAGTCCTCCAGACATTGAGAAGCCACCAACTGTATGCAAAGTTGAGTAAGTGCGAATTTTGGGCAAAAAGAGTTCAATTCCTAGGCCATGTGGTTTCAGGCGATGGCATTGAGGTAGATCCTTCTAAGGTTGAAGCAGTTTTAAACTGGAAGCAGCCTACCACTGTTACTCAGATTAGGAGTTTTCTTGGTTTAGCTGGCTATTACAGACGCTTCATCAAGGACTTCTCAAAGTTGCTGAACCTATGACCAAGCTCACTCGAAAAGACGTGCGATTTATCTGGAATCCCGCCTGTGAAGCATCATTTCAGGAATTGAAGAAACGCCTCACGACAACACCTGTACTTATCACTCCAAGAAATGCAATTGGATTTTCATTATACACCGACGCCTCTCTCCAAGGCTTCCGTGCCGTGCTAATGAAAGAAGGCCAAGTGGTTGCATATGCATCCAGACAACTGAAGATTCATGAGGGTAATTACCCAACGCATGACTTGGAACTTGCAGCTGTCGTATTTGCACTGAAGTTATGGCGTCACTACCTATACGGTGAACGGTTTGAGGTCTTCTCGGATCACAAGAGTCTTAAGTACATATACACTCAGAGAGACCTTAACCTCCGCCAAAGACGATGGTTGGAATTCTTGAAAGATTATGACTTTCAACTCCAGTACCATCCCGGAAAGGCTAATGTTGTGGCCGATGCCCTGAGTAGAAAATCTTATGTTGCTTGCACTCTTAACTATGAAATGGGGAAGTTGGCTACAAAGTTGGAGAACTTTCACCTACAGCTGAACGTCGAAGGACCAAGACCACGACTCTCTCAATTATCAGTCAACTCTGAGCTCGTTCGAAAGATTTCAGCCGCTCAAGCCAATGACCCTATGTTAATGGAGAAACAAGACCTTCTACTCAGCGGCCAGGACCTTCCTCATTGGTCGGTCTCTGGAGACGGCACCGTTTTCTATAAAAAACGTCTCTGCTTACCGAACGATCCTGAGGTTCGTAAAGAAATGCTTACTGAGATGCACTGTTCGAGGTACGCTATGCATCCTGGGGGTGACATGATGTACAAGGATGTCAAGCGACAATTCTGGTTTTCTGGAATGAAGACGGCCATTACAGATTTCGTCGCTCGATGTCTCGTTTGCCAGAAAGTTAAGGCAGAACGAAGACTTCCTTCTGGACTTTTCCAGCCGTTACCTATTGGAGAATGGAAATGGGAGAACATCGCAATGGATTTTGTCACGTCCTTACCTCGCAATAATAAAGGGCAAGATGCTATATGGGTTATCATTGACAGACTTACAAAGTCTGCACACTTCTTGCCAATAAAGTTCAAGGATAATCTCGCCAAACTTACAGAACCATATGAACGAGAGATCGTACGCCTTCATGGCATACCACTCACGATCGTCTCTGATCGAGACCCTCGATTCACATCAAACTTTTGGAAAAGCTTCCAGAGTAGAATGGGCTCTAAGATCACTATGAGCACAACCTTCCACCCTTAGACTGATGGGCAATCAGAGCGGCTTATCCAAATCTTAGAAGACATATTACGATGCTGCATTTTGGACTTTAATGACAGATGGGCAAAGTATTTGCATCTAGCTGAGTTTGCATACAACAACAGCTACCAAACTAGTATCGGCATGGCACCATACGAGGCTCTTTATGGTCGGCCTTGCAGATCTCTGGTATGCTGGTTAGATATGGCAGATCGACCGCAGTTAGGCCCTGACCTAGTTCAAGAGACTTCTGAGAAGATCACACTAGTAAAGGAACGCCTTCTTGTTGCACAAAGTCGATAGAAGAGCTCTGCTGACAAGCGGAGACAACCTCTAGAATTTGATAAGGGGGACTTTGTTTTTCTGAAAGTCCAGCCCACAAGAGGTGTCAAACGCTTTGGAATCAAAGGCAAGCTCTCCCCGCGATATATCGGTCCATTTTAGATCATTGAACGTATTGGCAAACTTGCTTATCGTCTGTCCCTTCCATCGTCCATGCCTAAGGTTCATGACGTTTTTCACGTATCTATGCTTCGCAAGTATCGTTCTGATCCTTCGCATATCATCCCTTTAGTCGAGGTTCGGGTTGAGGAAGGAAATACTTATCAGGAGAAAGCAATCCAGATTTTAGATCGAAAACTCAAGAACTACGGCAACGTAGCATACCACTTGTGAAAGTGCTCTGGGATCACCACGGAGTAGAGGAAGCAACATGGGAACTAGAAGCAACAATTAAACAGAAATACCCTGAATTGTTTTCTAGTACCAACTGATGATGTGGTACATTGTATCATTTTCACTTATCAATCCCAGGATGAAACATTGTTTACACCTATCTTGATCCATTGTTTCACTTCAATAACTACGCAGATGTCTAAAAATAATATCAATGGATATAGTGATGCACACATGCAGTGGCCTCCTTATCAACCTGTGGCTACTTCTCAAGCCGATAACCCTCATCACTACTTGACTTGATTTTGTGGGCGAAATCCCTTTAAGGGGGGTAGAGTGTAATACCCTGCATTTCACAAAAAAAAAAAATTACTATTCGGGCAACGCCCGAACGTTCAGGCGCATGACAGAACGTTCAGGCGCATGCCAGAACGTTCAGGCGCAAAAATCTCTATATAAGAAACCTCCTCATTTCTCATTCCTCACCCCAAATCACCTTCTCTTGTGAATTTCTTCTCCTTTCCACGCATTCTAAGTTTTTGAGACTCTCTGTCCGAGACTCTCGGTGCGGTGCAACGAAGTTCTGTCCGGAGGAAAGCACCAGATCTGAAAGAAGAAGTTTTATCTGAAGGTGGGGAACGAAACATATGTTTGCGTGTTTCATAACTTTTATTAAAGTTTACATTCAATTATTATTATGTCTACTATTCATTTACACTGCATTATGTCATATACTATTTATACTGCCGCACTTATGCCTGTATATTTGGAATTCATGTATTGCACTGTTATAATGCCGGATTTGTGGTCAATCTGACTAAACTAGACTCTGTCTTGTCCTCAGTAACTTTAAATAGTGAACGGGAGGTAGCGGGCTGCTCTAGGCGATTGGTATTTAAGCAGACCTTGTGTCTCACCTCTCAACTGGGAACTGATCTAGTTGGTCTTATTGAAAGCTATCAGCTTATACAGTAATACTGAATGTCTTAATCTTGCACGTCGTGATACCGACCCTGATAAGGATCACCAGACATTGCCAAAGTCAGTCTAAATGACAAGAAAAGACTAGACCAGTAGACTAGACCAGTTCATGCATTGGCATCATACATATCACCACCTAGGGACGTATATGGTTTATGACTCATAGAATAGTTAGGAGCATTGCTCGCTGTGACGACCCCGCGCCCCGGACCACCAACCCCGCAGGGAATGGCATGCGGAATGCCGGGACGGGACGCCCGGCGTAGGCATCTCTGACCACTCCTCAACTCCCGTGAGGTGGTTGAGACCCTACGAGCCTTATCTCAAACAACGACATAATATCAAAAGGTACTAAACAAAACTACCCACCGTATTAATCATCCAAGACAAGAGATAATCCATAAAAATGAACCATAAAATCATAATCCCTACAGTCCATTAAAATTGACATACACATAAAGTCTAAAATTGTGGGTACAAATAAAAACCGTCATATGCCCACTTGGTCTATCTAACAAGTCCCAACTCACCCATACTACAATGTGGTAAGTATTATAATTACATAATCCAAAATATAATACTTCATAATTTAAAACACAGTTCACTCAAAATGCCTCTCAACTCACATCAAGGCCTTGGATTCTCTCGCAGGCAAGGCCCTCAAGATATAACTACTTCTTTGCCCTTATTCGAGACAGAAGGACCTGAAAGAGGAAAATGAGGGTGAGCCAACAGTGCCCAGTGAATAGAATTCAAATATGCTATCAATACTCATCAATAAATATCATGTATGCATGTCAATGTGTAGTATGATTAAAAGCTCATAACATATAGATATCAAACATTTATAATAAGTTCGATGCAAGTAAAAGCTTATCAATTTGGATCCACATTCCACATGCATTGGGTTACTAGTGCACGTCTATTTCACCGTACCGTTGATCCCAATCATGTTTATTTGGGTTACTAGTGCACGTCTATTTCACCGTGCCGTTGACCCCAATCATTTCCTTTCCGAAAACCCTCTTATGACAAGGTTAAGTCCCCCTATTAGCCAGATAGATGGGCCCAACCAAAGTCATAAGGTTTTCTCAAATCAATGCATCATTCAAAACATTAGAACACATTCGTGCTTTCAACATACAATATATATAAGTGATATGATGACATAAAGGATATAATCATAAATGAAGTCTACTCACAACCAAGCTTCGCGAGAGTATTTAACCACACACGACCACCAAACCGAATCAACCCAATCAAGATCCTGAAACATACATCAATATCCTACCATACATCAATTTCTATGCTCAATCACATAGACATTACACATCAACCCTAAATCAGCCCACATATAAACAACAGGCCTAAATCCCATCTAATCCCATCATTCAACTCAAATCACATGACTTAGGCCTCTAATGCATAGTTCTCATTCATAAACCATTCTATTAATCAAAAATACTGATTTTCAATTCCTTAGGCATAAACATGCCCAAATTGGGTCACTTGATCACAAGTAGGCCTAACCCATGATATGGTCACAACCACCAAATCAGTAGCATAATCAACCCTAATCATGCTTAATTAAACATAAGTTGCATCAATTCAATGATTCTAGGCCAAAAGCATCAAAAGCCCTAAAATATGAAATTTTTCATACTTAGGCCATATTGCCGATTTACACTAGGTCACCATGTTCAGCCATGTATATCACTGATTTTGCATCATGGGTTCATCAACAATGGCAACTAGGTCAACATAGTTGACATGCAAGCTATTTGGAAAGGTCTAAGTTCATATTCTAAATTTAGTAATACAAGCAACCCTACCAATTCTTCATTTAATATTCTGTTCAGATGTATCAATCTACCAACAAAAATATGTAATCACAAAATCAACCGTACAGATTGAAGTATGTGAAGAAACAAACCTTCTGTCCAAATATCAGCCTAATCCAACGGTGGACCGAAAAGATAAGTATCTTTGATGAACAAGTCTCTAATCAGACAATTTCTCCTTTCCTGCTGCAAATACTCAAACTCAGATGACTATATCACACAAAATACTAAACGCATAAACATCTTCACCATTCAGAATACAGAAATATCAGTTATAAACTACATATCCAAATTTTATATCCATCCAACGGTAGATTGAGGAGTCTACAAGTTTAAGAGAAACGACACGAGAAATCCAGACTTTCCGACCAGCTTTGTTTGAGAAGTTAGATCTCTCAGAAGAAAACTCAAATCAAGATCACCACCGTTCCGAATGCAGAAATATCAGTTGTACACTACATACCCAAATTTTATATCCATCCATCGGTAGATTAAGGAGATCTATAAGTTTGAGCTAAACGGCGCGAGAAATCCAGACTTTCAGACCAGGTTTGTTTGAGAGGTTATATCTCTTAGAGAAAACCTCTGATCAAGATCTCTACCGACCAGAATGAATAACCATAAGCTACGAACTTGCTGACAAATGTTGAGCTCAATCTGACCATATATCGCAAAGTTCCAGCTCTTTGATGAAAACGTCGCAAAGATCTTCATCCTGCAACTCCCTCATTTCTCTTCTTCTTTCCTTTCTCTTCTTTTCTTTCTCTTCTTTTTTTTTCCTTTCTCTCCCCTCACCTCTTTCTAGCACTTCCTTGATTTCCTCCTTGATTCTCTCCTTGATTCCCTTCACTCATTCTAGCACTTCCTTGAAGAAGAGAAGTGGGCATGGGACACTTGTCCACTTTCATGCACCAACCTTCACATGTGTTGGTCTCATACTACCCATACCAACCACATGTACTTTAACCAATCTCATGCTTCCATGTATTTTAAATGTCCAATCCATTTAATACACCAAATTTTCATTCTCATTTATCCTTTTATTCAATCAATCCTAACTCATATCAATTCATGGTTTAATGGGCCCATGCATAAATAATAACATATGCATTATAATTTAATTTAACATGACCCATATACAATTTATGATACACATATTTATATACATTATCAAGCATCAACTATACAAACATTAAACAACCATCAAACAAACACCAAACATAACAAGGCAACGCATAGAGTTTGGGCAAAGTGCAATTGGGTTATGGGCTAGATGAAATAATTTTCGGGGCATCACACTCGCTATTCATTACATTTCTCTGAAGAGGGACGTACATGAGAACCCGACTACACCCGGGGAGGAACATCAGTACGTGAATCCAGTGCATCGTTCCTATACGTGAATTCAGGCGATGTACGTTCATCAAACCATTACGAGACGGTGTCATGCATACATACATATTGATTGATTATGATGCTCACATGTGTATTTAAGATATTTGATATTGAAGTATGCTTTATTAATTGTTATACTCATGCACTATTTACCCACTGAGCGCGTTAAGCTCACTCCAATATTATCCAATCTTTCACAGGAAATTAGGGTGGACTGGGTGCAGGTTATGGGGCCCACATTTTGTACCCTTTGTATGATTCATTGGGGATTTTGGGAGTATGCTCCCTTAACCGTTTCATGTACAAAAGTATTCTGAATTAAATGAAATCAGATTTGTACTGTGTACTGTATTTTCGCTGCGCACTCTGTTGTTACCATTGTTATTATTCCAAATGTGCGCCCCGTCCGAGAGTGTACCGCCGATTTAGGCACGTCCGGGAGGGGTGTGACAAGACACAAGGGGCTGATCGAAACTCCAGCTTATGTTTGGTATAAGGAGGTTGGGAAAGCTAGTAAAAAAAAGAGAAGCTTATGCGGGTCTTGTCAAATACAAATCAACTAGAGAAAAACATAAAAAACAACTTTTATATGTTTTCTAGAAACAACCCTTTTTTTTAATTTTTTTCCTATAAACATTTTTTGAATCACAATGAACCAAACAAATTCTTACAACTTTTTTCACTTTTTATTTTTTAATATAGAAAACATAATTTAAAAACAATACCAAACGCAACATAAATTTTTTTGTTATTCTTATGTCATGCAATGTTTGACGGTAGTCTAGTTGAGGCGGTTACTTCATTCTTTGTAGTAGACGAGGAGTGTGTTTTATTGACCAAGAGGTCTACAAAAAGGCAAACCATGCCCCATGCGACATTCATGTGATCATATATTTTTCCTTAATTTTTTTTTTCTTTTAATAAAGGAAGGAAGGACATCTTTCATTAATGCACATATAGTTACATGCACGTAATTGCGCGCTATTAAATTATTTTAAACAAAATTATATTTTAGATAAAAATAATAATTTTTTGTAAAATTGATTTTTTAATAAAATTAATTTAATTATCAAAATTAGTTTTACTATTAAAATTAATAAATTATTTTATTACAAAATAACATTAGTTTTATTAAAAAGAATAAAATCATTTTTCAAATAATTTTAATAAGATTATTTCAAAAAATTAAAAATTAATTTTTTAAATCCACATTTTTCCTTTTTTCTTATCTATTTTTTATATCCTTATTTTCTACTACTTTTTTTTTTGTATTTTTGGTGTTTATATTTTTTGTAACCAGACCAAATTTTTATGCAGTTGAAATATTCTAACATTAAACTAATATAATTAAGTACAAAATATCTAAATTGTCAATAAATATTAATTTATTAAAGACTACTATCTAACAAATAATCACAATGAACTAAAAAATTACATACACATAATTAAAATCAACAATAAATTAAAAATATATAAGTTGTTGTAATGTCTTTAATCTTCTCATGCAAACACCTAAAAAGAATTATTATTATTATTATTATTTCATCATATTATGATTAATAATAAATTAAAGTCTAAAAATAAGTTAAAATGTGTTATTATTTTACCATTTTTGAAAACAAACTTGAGCCCCTCATATGTTTTCCAAGTGATATTAAAGTCTGCAACACAACTAAAAAAAAGTAATTAAGAATTAATAAAAATTAGCAACACATGTTAACTTAATTTATATAGGATACCTGTTGTATTCAAATTAAGTATTAGATCACTGACCTGATGGTATTCTTTGTCCCGGATGCATGCATTATTATAAGAGCCAAAACATTTGAACTACACACACATGTAAAAATAGATTTTGAGGCCTGTTATTTGGACCCTAAATCTTCTCTATCATCACCCCAATTACTAACACTACCCTACCCTAGATATTAATACTATTCCTACCCCAACCAAAAAATAAAGAAACCTACCCCACCCTAAAATTCAAAAAACAAAACTCTTTTTCCTCTCCCCACCGTCATCTTTTTCCTCAATTTTCTCTTCCAAAAACCCTAACCCCTAACTCCAAAGCCCCAGTTTCCCACGATTTTCATCTCCTTATCTTGGTTGGAAGAAGATTGGAGTTAGAGACTCATCTTTTGGACCCAAAAAAAAGGGAAACGTCACTTGTTCGTCGATGAAAGATTTATGTCGTTTGATTTATTGATTCGGTAAGAAATACATGTTTTATACTTTTTTTTTGTTTCCATGCACTTTTATTTATGAAATGGACCATGCATGAATGTTTTTCATTGTGGTTTCCGTGAAAAAAAAACACGAACGGAAGCTCGCCACCATGGACGAGCTTCGTCATCAATTTGGCCACGTAAGGCCAACTTGACGCAGTTGGTTCGACCGATTCTAGCCAAACCATCTGTGTACATTTCGACCCTGGGTGGCCGAACCTTTTCCCTCCTTCAAATGTTTAATACTTTTTTTGGGAATTATTAATTAATTTTTTTATTGTATACAAATATGTTGAGGACACAATACCACTCCTAGTGAGCAAAATGGCTCACGCACTCGGCCTACAACATTTGAAAGGAGACGATGACGTATTGAAACTAATTTACCAGCCATCGCAGACAATGTAAAACAAGAAGAAGAACAAGTAGGTGAGACAAACATGCAACACACTGGTCATGGGAGCTTAAACATTGAAGAAGAAGACGAGAGCGCCCCTGTCTCATTTCCAAGAGGCCCTGCTGATCCTGATGTACTGACTAGTTTTAAGAACCATGTTGCTGCAACTATATGGATTGGTGAAGTAAGTTTTTATCCCTTTTTAAAGTACTCTTGTTGTTGACGGTTTTTTCTTGTTAATATTTTTTTTATTTACAACATCGATCCCCATTGAAGTGTATAAATCATGGAGCACAGGTGGGTGGTTGGGATCTCAAATGCCACCTCGATCAACAAAGGCTCCAAGAAATCATATAAGCATCGAGGTTTAGTCGTCTCATTGGTTGCTCGTACTCTTTCGCAAACAAGACACTGATTTCTGCGTTCGTGGAGCGATGGCAACCAAAGACGAACACATCTCACCTTTTTTTTTGGTGAAATGATTGTTGGCCAAGTATTATAGTCCAAGAGAGGAGGGGGGTGTTGAATTGGACTTGGCGGATTTTTGCGTTACCTTTCGGTTAACTAATTTAAATATAATATATGCGCAGTAGGTAACAAGCCAAATAATCAAGTCCAGGAAAAATAAAGGGATACAACGATTTATAGTGGTTCGGTTCCTATTGAACCTACTCCACTGCGTGATCACTCACGATCAGGATTTCCCGATCCACTATTTTCTAGTCAACTTATGGATGTGACTAGAAGCCTACGCTAGCTGACATAAGGGCTTGGCTAGAAGTCGCACACACTAACCAACATAAGGGTTTGGCTAGAAAGCCGCACTGTAACCAACTTACGGGCGTGGTTACAAGCCGTATAACAATATAATATAGTCTCGGTTGATTAACAAGTAAACAATACATCAAAATTACAAATGATAGAGAGAGATGTTCAAAAAACACTCTCAACAATTTTAAGCGTACAGTCTTGAATGAATAATCACTACTATTCCAACCACAATATTTTAACTGTTGTGTAATGTTGAAATAGTTATTTTCAAATACATGCAAACGATTCAAATAGTGATAATGTAAGATCAAGAATCGAATATGCACATGTATTCAAACATTGATTCTAAAGGTGATATGTATGAAGCATAAGAATCAATATGCACAAATGATCAAGACTTGTTGATTCTAAATAGATCAATGGTTAAGTTCAAGAATCAATATGCTCAAGTAATGATTAATGAAATCGATTCAAAATAATGTAAGTTTAGCACATGAATCGATACCACATAAGATGTATGAAACCACTAATCAAAATAATATCATATGAAGATCAAGTATGGTTTCACAAACACTTAAACAAAATGATTTTAAAGATAGATAAATCAAACACAAAAACCTTTTCTCAATCACAAACACAATCACACAAATCTTAAAAAGAGATTTTACCCAACTCTTGGGAAGGATGAAGCACGCAAGATTCTCCAATGTGTGAAGGTGATTGAGAGTGATTTCGCCTTCAAGAAAGATCAAGATCTACAAGATATGCGATGAACTTACTCAAGAACGGCTTGATCTATGCTCAAGAAAAACTCACAAGTTTCTCAAAGATTTTGAAAGATTAGGTGAACTATTCGGAAGTATGAATCAAATATTCAAATGTAGGTGAAATTTTACTTTGAAAAGATGTTTAAAGCACTTAAGAACTTGTTTTGGACTTGTAGAAATGAGAATATGAAAATCAGAACAAGTTCTAGGATTTTGCAAAAGTTGCTCTTCAAATGAGCAAGTGTGGTATTTATAGAAAAATACTAGACCGAGGCACAAGAATGCATTTGATAAGTAGGTATTTAATATAGGTTTTAGAGCATGTTTTAGGTGAATTTTATGATGTTTAGTTCATATATTAGGTTAGTTTATCATAAATTTGGTTATTTGATAGTTTAGTCAAGTTTTGGTATTTTGGCATTATTTCGGTTTGGATTTTTATAGGTTAGTTCATGTGATCATATAAACATGTTACTCATTGAGTTTGCTTTATTTTGTAGGTGTTTAGATGTGTTGAACATGGATTTGGATGATGGAAACAAGTTACAAGAAGTTGGAATGCAAGAACATGAAAAATGTAAGTCATAGGAGATGATAAAATGGCTAAGTACACAAGAAAAGAGGAAGAAAAATGTGCAAAAACCCGTAATTGGGCGCCACGGCACTGGGGCTTTCTATTTTGCACGACTTTGAAGTTTTGGCCATAACTTCTCAATTTAACTCCGAATGGGACGCGGTTTGTTTCTTCTTCTTCCTTAATTGAAATACTACAATATGAGAGGGTTTTGAGGGGGATATGAAGTGGAGAAAAAGAGGAAAAATGGTAAAGAAGAAAGTAGAGGTGTGACAGAATTAAAAACCTTCCAATTTTGTTGAGAACTTTTCTAGTTCGACTTGGAGTCTTTTATTGCGACTTCCTATGGATTTGTGGCTCTATAAAAACCATTGTTTAGGGTTTTAAAGGCATCATAGAGGGGAGAACGAAGACAAGATGGCTAGGGTTGCGTGAAGAATAAGAAGATTAAGTTCGAGAGAAGGAGATCATCAACTTCAAGTTTTATCTTCTTTAGATCGATTCCTTGATTTATGTTCACGTTTTCATTGTTATTTCATGCTTTTATGTCATGAGTTATGAGCTAAATCCTCTATCTAGAGGTGTAGATCAATCCAAACTAGAAACTATGCCATGTTCTTAAACTTTTGATTATTCATTAATAGAGTTGTTAGTTTATTTATGTTTTTCTACTCTTAATGCTATTGATCCCTTGATCATGGATTGATTGATCCTAGACTTGGAAGGTGACGCTCGATAGAGGGTTTTCCGGGTTAAAACATGAGAAGCATGACATGAAACGACCATAGAATTGATAGATTTATGGAGTTTTATGAAGTCTTAGGGAAAATCATAGAACTTAATGAATTTTTGGGTTTTTGATTTTTATCGATAGATCAAACTTAATTTCCTAAAAATATGCTCTAATGCGGCACTCGAGAGAGGGTATTAGAAATCTCAGGATTTTCAGCTTATAAATTATAACTCTAATTGATGAATATCACATATTTTTAGGCATAGTTGACAGTGAGGAGAGATTGAACCTCTAGACGTTTTTCATATTGATTTTCATCCAAATTCTCATAATTTGCTGTTTAAATTTTATTTCTTGTTTAATTACTATTTTTAGTTATTTAATCGTTTAATTTTGATTTTCTAAATAAAATTAGAGTTAGGAACGAAATAATTAGTGTAACTAAACAATCCTTCAGGGACGATAACTCGATCTTCATTGGATATTATAACTTGACACTATACACTTGTGGTTTGCACACAACAAGTTTTTAGCACTGTTGTTGGGGATTGTAATTTTAGTTTACACTATGATTGTCACACCCCACCCGGACACGCCTAAACCAGCGGGACACTCACAAGCGGGGCGCAACTGCATTATAACAGTTATCGAGTGCGTCAGTACGCAATTTAAGTACAAGTTTGTTTTTATTAATTTCAGAATGTATTTTGTGTAGAATGTAGGCAGTCTGGAACTGCCAATAATGAGGGAACATCCTACCAAAAATCTCCCTAAATAATTGAACAAATAAGTAAGGGGGTACAAAATGAGGGCCCAAAACACCTTTGCCCAATCCACCCTAGACTCCTGTAAAATTGTTAGCAACGAGATGATTTATTGCCCAATGGGTAAAATAGTTCATGAATATGACAATTAATAAAGAAGACATCATAATCATACATCAAATATACATAACATAGCATCATAGCTTAACAGGTAAGTATACATAACACCGTCTAGTAATGACTCTATGACCGTATGTTGCCCTAGGTTCACGTACAAATGTCCATCTCCAGGTAATCCTGGGTTTACATTGTACGTCCATCTCTAGGGGAAACATCAATAATAGTGGGCATAGTAGCGTCTGGTGATGTTTATCAGGGTCAACATTACCGCGTGCATTGTTAGGATGTCTAATATCACCTATACAAGCAAACAACTTTCAATGGAACCAACTAGACCAGTCCCCAGGTCGAGAGGTGGGAACACAAGGTCCCGCTTAAATACCAAGTCTTCTAGAGTAGTAAGCTGCCTCTCGTTCACTTTTCAAAGTTACTGAGGACAAGAATAAGTCTGGTTTAGTCAAATTGACCCGGCGTAGTAACAATATAATACATGAACTCCAAATATTAAGGCATAAGCATGACAAGTATGAACACTACATATAATAATGCAGCGTAAGTAAATAATAGACATAATGATAAATGAATGAGAACTTTATGAAAAGTCATAAGACACGCAAACCTATATTTCGTTCCCACCTTCAAATTGTACTTCTTTTCAAAACTGGCGCTTCCTCTCGAGGAGAACAGCTTTGTACCGCAAAGAGAGTATTTAAGAGAGAGAGAGTCTCCAAAGAGGAGAGAGGAAATCACAAAAAGAGTGAAGGAAACCAACTCAATGAGAGGGAGAGAGAGGGAGAGAGTTGTGGTGTGAGAAATGAGGGGGGAGGGGCCCCTTTTATAAAAAATCCATGCCCGAACGTTCGGGCAATGCCCATTTTTTTTTTTTTGTAAACCAGGGGTATTACACTCTACCCCCCTTAAAAGAATTTCGCCCTCAAAATTTCAGTCCATGTAATCATGATTGTTGTTTTCATGATATTCACTTCCTTGGCCATCTTCCATTAGATCATAATATTGCTGGTAAGGTCCCTGAATTATACTTTGGCCTATGGAATCCTCGACATCATCAAACAATGGAGAGCAAATGGAATTGGATTCCTTCGCAGAAGGTTCCGACATTTGCCTGACAGATGGTGGTGTAGGGCATTGTGAGTTGTTGTGTTTCAGAGGGGCAGATTAAGTGGGGGAATGCTTTTATGTGTTGTTGCCCGAATTCGCCCGCCTAGTAGTTTTGGTAGGAGATCCTGCTAGGATGACGGGCCCAGATTGTTTCGGGCAATTTCATCACGATATAACCATATACGTTCTGGCGAAGGGGATCGCAGCCATTGAGGTGAGAGAGTTCGTGATGCATAGAAGTCGTGGGTTAATTCTGGACTTGAAGGGCTCCCCCGAGGTTGCCAAGCAGGCCATGGTGTATATGGTTCTTTACTCTTGTCTGCGCTATCAACAAACATCTGCATTTTTGTAGTGAGATTAGATGTTGACACAATTATAGTTGTAAAAGAATAATTTAATTGATAATTGAAAAGTATAATATATCACATCATCAATTATTGTTGGAACAATTCGGGGTATTTTTGTTTGATTTTATCTTCAAGTTCCCAAGTTGCTTCCTCTATTTCGTGGTGATCCCAAAGTACTTTTACAAGTGGAATACTACGTCGTCTAAGTTCTTGAGTTTTCCTATTTAAAATTTGTACCGCTTTCTCATAATATTTGTTTCATTCTTTAACCTAGACTTGGACCAGAGGGACAATATGTGAAGGATCAGGACGATACTTTCGAAGCATGGATACATGGAAAACGTCATGAACTTTGGACATGGATGAGGGAAGGGATAGTCAATAGGCTAGTTTGCCAATATGTTCGAAAATCTTAAATGGGCCGATATATCATGGAGAGAGCTTTCCTTTGATCCTAAAGCGTTCGACACCTCTTGTAGGCTGGACTTTCAAAAAAACATAGTCCCCTGTATCAAACTCTAGAAGTTGTCTCCGCTTGTCGGCGTAGCTCTTTTGTCGACTTTGTGCCACACAAAGTCGCTCATTTACTAATATGATCTTCTCAGAAGTCTCTTGAACTAGTTCTGGCCCCAATTGCGGTCGATCTGCCATGTCTAACCAGCATACTGAAGATCTGCAAGGGCGACCATAGAGAGCCTCGTATGGTGCCATGCCAATACTGGTTTGGTAGTTTTTGTTGTATGCAAATTCAGCCAAATGTAAGTGTTTAGCCCATCCGTCATGAAAGTCCAGTATGCAGCATCGTAACATGTCTTCTAAAATCTAGATTAAATGCTCTGACTGCCCGTTAGTTTGTGGGTGAAAGATGTGCTCATGGTAATCTTGGAGCCCATTCTACTCTGGAAGCTTTGCCAAAAGTTTGATGTGAATCGAGAGTCTCGATCAGAGACGATCATGAGTGGTATGCCATGGAGGTGCACAATCTCTTTTTCATACAATTCGACTAGCTTGGCAGGGTTATCCTTGAACTTTATTGGTAAAAAGTGTGCAGAATTTGTAAATCTGTCAATGATAACTTAATTGCATCATGCCCTTTATTATTTTGAGGTAAGGCAGTAACAAAGTCCATCGCTATGTTCTCCCACTTTTGTTCTCCAATAGTTAAAGGTTGGAGAAGGCCGAAAGGAAGTCTGTGTTCCGCCTTTCCTTGTTGGCAAATGAGACATCGAGCAACAAAGTCTGCAATAACCTTCTTCATTCTAGAGAACCAAAATTGTTGCTTGACATCTTTGTACATTTTGTCTCCCCCAGGATGCATAATGAACCTCGAACAATGCATTTCGGTGAGCACTTCTTTTCGAACTTCAGGGTCATTCGATAGGCACATACGTTTCTTGTAGAAAACTGCCCCATCAATGGAGACCGACCAGTGGGGAAAGTCTTGTCCGCTGATGATGAGTTCTCTTTTCTCCATTAACATGAGGTCATTGGCTTGGGCATGTAACGCCCCAAAAGTCTTTTCATCTAGCCCATAACCTATTTGCATTTTGCCCGAACTCTGTGTGCTTGCTTGATGTATATGTTTGTGTATTTGATGCTTGATAGTGTATATAAATGTGTGCATTATAAATTGTATATGAGTCATGTTAAATAAAAGTATAATGCATATGTTATTATTTATGCATGGGCCCATTAAACCATGAATTGATATGGGTTATGATTGATTGAATAAAATGATTAATGAGAATGAAAATTTGGGGTATTAGATGGATTGGACATTAAAATACATGGAAGCATGAGATTGGTTAAAGTACATGTGGTTGGTATGGGTAGTATGAGACCAATACATGACAAGTTGGTGCATGAGAATGGATAAGTGTCCCATGCCCCATTTCTCTTCTCCAACACATGTCAAGTTGGTGCATGAGAGTGAACAAGTGTTTCATGCCCCACTTCTCTTTTCCAAGGAAGTACTAGAGAGTGAGATGAGTCGAGGGAAAAAACAAAGAAGAGAAAGGAAAGAAGAAGAGAGAGAGAAAGTTGTTTGGAGGGAAGTCTCAACAACGTTTGCATCAAAGATATGGATCTTGGTGATATATGGTCGGATTGAGCTCAAACTTTGTCAGACAGTTCGTATCTTATGGTTATTCATTTTGGTCGGTTGAGATCTTGATTGAAGTTTTCTTCTGAGAGATATAACCTCCAAAGCTAGTCAGAAAGTCTGGATTGCTCGCGCAGTTTAGATCAAATGATAGATCTCCTAAATCTATCGTTGGATGGATATGATATTTCATAAGATGGTTAACAACTAATATTTTTGCATTATCAACGGGTAAGATTTTGATGGGTAGAGTATTTTGTGTAATATAGTCATCTGAGTTAAAGTATTCTCAGCAGGAAAGGAGAAATCGTCTGATTAGAGATATGTTCATCAAAGAGGATTATCTCTTCGGTCCACCGTTGGATTGTGCTGATATTTGGACAGAAGGTTCATTTCGTAATATAATTAAATATGTATGGTTGGTTTTGTGATTAAATATTTTTGTTGGCAGCTTGATACATCCGAACAGAACATTAAATGGAAAATTGGTGAGGTTGTTTGTATTAGACCTAAATCTAGAATATGAACTTAGGCCTTTCGAAATAGCTTGCATGTCAACTATGTTGACTAAATGGGAATTGTTGATGAATCCTTGTTGCTAAATCAGTGATTATTATGACTGAACATAGTGACCTAGTGTAAATCGGCAATATCGCCTAAGTATGAGAATTTCCATATTTTGGGGTTTTTGATGCTCTTGACCTAGAATCTTGAAATTAATGCAATTTATGTCTAATTGAGCATGATTAGAGTTGTCTAAGCTATTTAATTGATAAAAATGACCATGTCATGGGTATCAATTTTCCCAAATTTGGGCATATTTATGCCTAAAGAATTAAAAATCAGTATTTTTGATTAATTGAATAGTTTATGAATGGGAACTATGCATTAGAGGCCTAAGTCATGTGATTTGAGTTGAATGATGGGAGTTAGGCCTATTGTCTATATGTGGACTGATTTAGGGTTGATGTATAATGTTTATGTGGTTGAGCATAGGAAATTGATGTATGTATGGGTATTGGTGAATATTTTAGGATCTTGATTTTGGTTGGTTCGGTTTGGTTTTCGTGTGTGGTTAGATACTCTTGCGAGGCTTGGTTGTGAGTAGACTTTATTTATGATTATATCTTTTATGTCATCATATCACTTATATATATTGTACGTTGAAAGCATGAATGTGTTCTAATGGTTTAAATGATGCATTGATTTGAGAAAACCTTGTGACTTTGGTTGGGCCCATCTATTTGGCTAATAGGGAGACTTAACCTTGTCATAGGAGGGTTTTAGAAAGGAAATATTTGGGAATGAGAACGGTACGGTGAAATAGACGTGCACTAGTAACCCCAATACATATGGAATGTGGATCCAAAACGAAAGGCTTTTACTTGCATCGAAGTTATTATAAATGCTTGATATCTATATGTTACGAGCTTTTAATCATGATACACATTAACATGAATACATGATGTTTATTGATGAGTATTGATAACATATTTGAATTCTATTCACTGGGCACCGTCGACTCATCTTCATTTTCTTTTTTCAGGTCTTTCTGTCCCGAATAAGGGTAAGGGAGTAGTCATCTCTTGAGGGCCTTGCCGACGAGGGAGTTTAAGGCCTCGATGTGAGTTAGGAGACATTTGTTTTTTAGCAGAAACATAATAACTTTATTTATAAAATAAATATAAGAACAATTACATATATGACTCTAACAAGTAACAAAAAATTAGTGAAATACAAGACCAAAACATTGCCAACCTCCTAGAGCCACATGACTGATCCACTATGAAGACACTCTATGCACACATCTTTCCCAACCCAACACCCAATCAGATAAAGATAAACCTGAGTTCCATTCTGAAATAAACACCCAAGAACTAGCCACCAAGTTAATCGATTCCCACAATTGCTCCACACTCCTATTTTTATTATTAAAGACCCTGTTGTTCCTTTCTAACCACAAAGACCAAAGGGTCACATATGACGCAATAAGTCCCACACCTTTCGCTTGGTTGGAGGCATTCATCATGTGGAACATGGAGAGACCTTCGCTAATATTTTGGTGAGGGCCTACATGTCACACCCTGGGTTGCACAGCGTGCCCCCTACCCAGGTGTGGGCGCACCCCCTCGGGGAGAACGCCAGCCATTATGGATCCATAATATTGTCCCATCCCGGTACAGCCACCGCCACACAAAGACGTCCTTGTACACGGGATCATTTGTCTGACCCAATCTATGTTGTCTGGATTATTGAATATGGCAATATTGTTAAGGTTGGAGAGTAGTAAGGAAACTTCTTCTTGTTCTCTATAGGTTAGGGCTCTAGAAAAATAAAAATTCGAGTTAAGAATAGGTGTGTGATCATGGCCAAGGAAAGATGAGATGGGACGATTGTGTATGGCTGAGATCCTACATATATGTGGGAAAGTTGTTGCCAAGGGTTCATCTCCCAACCATTTATCCTCCCAAAAATAAAAAGTATTGCTGTCTCCAACTTTAGGCCTGCAGTTTTCTAGGCGCGCTTGACACAATAAATTTCCAAGGACACCTATGAGTGACCCTCTTGGCTCCTCTCAAGCTTTCTTCATGGCCTGATAATGATAACCTTCCATATTTGCTAGTAATCACCTTCACCCACAAAGAATCTCGACTTTGCAACATTCTCCAAATCCATTTCCCACATAGAACCCTATTCCTTGCAACTATGTTGCCAATTCCAAGTCCACCCTTTTCAACTAGATTCTGAACCACTGCCCATTTCACAAGACTCTTAAACCCCGCCCCCTCCTTTCCATTCAATAGGAATGTCTTCATCTTTTTCTCTATACATCCTTCCATCTTATTAGTTATCTGAAACAAAGATAAATAATATGATGGTATGGCAGAAAGCACTGATCGGATCAAAGCCAATCGCCCACCTCTTGAAAGGAACGCTCTCTTCCACCCTTCTAACCTTCTTGTGATGGTGCTAAGAACTGGCTCCCCAAAACCCACACTTCTAGGATTTCCCCCCAAAGGCAAGCCTAAATACTCCAATGGCCATTCCCCCACAGAACACCCCACTCTATTGGCAAGCCTCAGTATGACCTCCGAATCCATATTAATCCCCGCAAGCTGACATTTTTCCATGTTGACGTTAAGACCATAAAACTCACAAAAACACATTAGGATATTTACTGCATTTCTTACATTTTCCTCTTCCCCGTTTCGATTGAACTTTGTTTTAATTATGATGTATTATATTTAGGACTACGTAATTATAACACTTACTATGTAATGCTCGTACCTTAGGATGATGTCACTTTGACTTATAGTGTACCCGTAGAGTACCCGTATACGTATATGTAAACATATATGTATGTGTATATGTATTTTGATGCTCGATGTGCCTAGGTTCGATTGTCTTTGCATGATTTTAGGTCATAGAGAGTGCGTATGAAGTTTCGGAACCATCGGAGATCCGTTCGACGTCGAAACATGTCGAAAACGATGTTTTGGATCCAATGGAGCTCGCTCCATGGAGGAAGAAATTTATGTTACCGATTTACATCAATGTCTTGATCCCCTAGATCCGTGGTCCGATTGAGCTAAAATTGTTTCATCTCATTCTTCTCTGATAGATATTCATTATGACGGTAAAGATCTTGATCGGCGTTGTCTACTGTGAGTTATAAGACCCTAAACACTGTTTCACGGATTTGCGGATTTTCTTGTGCAGTTTTGATCAAATGGTCGGATCTCACAATCCCACAGTTGGATTGAGATGAAAGTTTACTAGAATGTTTGTAACGGACCCATAAAACGTTTGAACGGTTAAGATGTTAATTGGAAAAGTAGTTGGCAAGAAATTGATTATCTAACTGGAAGTATTGCAACAGGAAAACTGATTTTTGACAGTTTTTGGCAACATTTAGTTACGGGCCCAAGCATGTCTATTTAAGCTATTAACACGGTTTTTTCAACTCATTTGCACATTTTTCACTTGAGAAAGAGGAGAGAAGTGCCGGAGGAGAGAAAAGAGAGGAAAAATTAGGGTTTGGTGGTTTCTTGCTCGAGAACACCTAAGGTTTGCATTTTTCCTCCATTTCTTCCTTGAATCTCTCTATTAGTTGCATGATAGCTTCATTTTGAACATGAGGGTTTCATTTTGATGTATGCATTGTGATGAACCTCAGATGGGTGGTGTTCCAACCCTAGGTTCTAGTTGCGTGCACCCCTTTTAGCTTGTTTATATCATTAATGGCCTTCCTAGACCTCAACCAACATCAAGTAAGTGTTTTCCAACCATTGAATCCCAGATTTGTGAGGGGTGGTGGAAAACCAAAGTTGGAGTTGTGTCTTGCATGTCACATATGTGTGATTAGAGAGTGTTAGGAGTACACTAATGGTGAAACCCCCAATTTCTAACAAGAAATTGGAGGGGTTTAGTTCAAATGACCTATTCTTAGTTCATGACCTTAGACTTTTCCAAAATCTTTGCATGTCAACTAGGTTGACCTAGTGGCCATTGTAGATGATTCCATGTTGCAAGATCAGTAAAATTCATGGCTGATCATGGTGGCCTAGTGTAAATTGACAATATGGCCTAAGTAGAGAAGTTTTCAGATTTTGGGGCTTTTGATACTCTTGATATAAAATCTGGAAATTTATGCAATGTAAGTCAAATAAAGCATGATTAGGGTTGATTGATGGTAAAATCCAGTGGTTTCACTTGCTGGAAACCCTAAGTGCTGTGTAAAATCGGCCTAAGGCTTGATTTTGGGAAATTTTGCCTAAATTGGGGCTTTTGACCTAAACCAAGTCAATTGATTAAATTGGCTTGGGAATTGGCTAATTGGACCCAAATGGAATGAAATGAAGGGTTTAGAATGGTTGAACTTGGGTTAGAATTGATTGACCTAGTTCAATTTGACCCTATGCCTATTGTATAGATTTTTCCTAAATTGGGGTATAGGCTAAGTATTGACTTGACTTGGGTCTAAATATGGTGGATTAGCATGAACTGATTTTTAGTTATGTGAACCATGTATAATGCAGGATTTTGATTGACCCGATTAGGCCTATTGATAGTCGTGGTGCATAGGAGTACTTTGGGAGCATCCTAGTGCTTGTTTGGTTGGAAATTGGATTGGCTAAGTCTAGCCAATCAAATTGTGAGTGTTTCTTTTACTTGTATTTCTATATGTGACATTGTAGTATAAAATATTTTAAATGCTTATCTAATGTAGTATGCATGATTTATTGAATTCATGAACCGTATTTGAGCATAGTTAGTTGGGAAAGCAGTTGAGTTATGTTCATTCCCTGAGCTTGGAATTTCTTATGGAATCCCATCAGGCTGACCGAGAATCCTCAATTGTGGACCTGGCAGAGGTTTTCTATGGGTTGTGTATGTTAGGATTCGCCTAGGCATGATGCTTGCCTTGGTGGGCGAATCCTATGGTTCATGCAACCTTAGGAATCCTAATAAACACGGGTAAGAAATCGCTCGGGCATGGGTTTCGCATACACATGGCCCTTGTACTGATTCTTACTCAGGAGGTGTTTAGGTTGCATATGCATGTTTATAAAGAGTATGCGTTGTCTTGTTTATGACCTGATACATTAAATTGGCATGTATGTAATCTTGCTTACTCTCATGATTATTTAAATGGTTTTAATGATCTTTCAATGTTTTAATTAAATGCATATATATATTGCCACTTGTATAGAACATTCACTGAGCTTGTTGTAGCTCACCCTCACTCTTATCCTTTCAGGTTCGGATAGGAAAGGGAAGGAAAAAGCTTAGCTGTGGAGCGTTTTCCCGTACACTTTTTGATGAAGGTGTTTAGTACTTTTGTATTTGTTAAATATGTACTAAATAACACCTATAGTATGTATTTAATACTTAGATGGGTTTGTAATTCATGGTTAAGTATTATTTTGTACTTTTGATCATTACGGACTGATTTTTTTTTTTATGGCTACATTTTGGGAATGTAATATTATTTGATTATGTCCATATGTGTTATTGTTGTGTATTTGGGGATTATGGTGTGTATTAGAAGGCTTATCGAGATGTCGTGTATGTCGTGGGAGGATATACATGGGGTTTCGTGCCGGTCATGACGTCATGTATCGTGGGTCGTGACATACCACATTGTAGCATGGGTGAGTTGGGACTTGTTAGATAGACCATGTGGGCATATGACAGTGTTTTTGTACCCATGGTTTGGACTTGTATATGTATGTCCATCTTGATGGACTATTAGGTTTTATTTATGAATTATCTTTTGTCTTGATGATTTGTATGGATGGTAGAATTGCACGGGTTTTGTATAAGGCTAGTAGGGTCTCAATCGCCTCAAGCGGGTTAAGGGTGGTTGGAGATGCCTACGCCGGGGGTCCCGCCCCGACATTCCGCACGGGGTCCCGCGGGGGATGGTGGTCCGTGGTCTGGGGTGCAGGGTCGCCACAGGGCAGCTGAGATTTTTTGAATTAGCTCAGAGTGGGCAGTTAATTGGGAGAGTCGTGATCTTCCTCCCTCCTCAATGAGCTGTAAGTTATAATCCTCCATCTCGGTAGCCAACTTCCCCATTTCAAAGTTGAGGATACAAGCAACAATATATGATTTTAATTTTAATTTTATTTGTTATTTTCTGAATTTTACTTTCTTTTCTTTCTTGTAGGTGTTGCAAGTTTATGCGACGATCGAATAACTTTGACTTGAAGTCTTTTGACCCTGAGATTGAGAGTACACTTGGAAGATTAAGAAGGGAAAGAAGAGTAGAGTTTGAGGCAACGGTGGACAACCAAAACCAATTAACACTTAGGGATTAATTCAAACCGGTGATCAACGACAACTCCTCAAGCATAGTTCGCACACCCATCAATGTGAACAATTTTGAGTTGAAGCCGACCCTAGTTTCTATGGTCCAACAACATCAGTTTGGAGGGTTCCTTATTAAAGATCCAACTATCCACATCACCACTTTCTTGGAGATGTGTAATACGGCTAATATGAATGGTATCGCTAAAGACACCATAAGACTAAGATTGTTCCCTTTCTCTCTAAGGGACAAAACACGTGCTTGGTTGTAATCCTTGCAACCGGGTAGCATAGCAACATGCCAGGACATGGTACAAAAGTTTCTACAAAAGTTTTTTCCTAATGCCAAGACCGCCCAACTACGAGCTGAGATTGGGCAATTCAAGCAACAAGAGTCAGAGTCTTTGTATGAGGCTTGAGAGAGGTTCAAGGAACTATTGAGGAAGTGTCCTCAACATGGTTTTCAAGACTGGCTAAAAATTCAACTTTTTTACAATGGGATGACATTTTCTACTCAGACATTAGTAGATGCAGCGGCCGACGGATCATTATTGACAAAGACAACTACTGAAGCACTGAA
Organism: Paratinospora sagittata; assembly: GCA_035771175.1. NCBI lineage: Eukaryota > Viridiplantae > Streptophyta > Magnoliopsida > Ranunculales > Menispermaceae > Paratinospora > Paratinospora sagittata. Next base: position 25,070,142 of record CM069598.1, on the reverse strand, counting down.
CATGTTAGAGGATTGTTGGGTATTATAGTCCAAGAGGGGGGGTGAATTGGACTTGCCAGATTTTTGCGTTACCTTATGGATTATATAATTAAACAGATTAAAGTTTGCAGTAGGTAACAATCAAAATAAACAAATGTAGGAAAGATAAATGAACACAAAGATTTAAAGTGGTTCGGTTCCCCTAGAACCTACGTCCACTACCCAATCACCAGGATCAGGAATTCCCAATCCACTATTGGCTAGTCAACTTACGGGCTTGACTAGAAGCCGTTTACACTAACCAACATAAGAGCTTGGTTAGAAAGCCACACACGCTAACCTACACAAGGGCTTGGTTAGAAAGCTACAATCTAGCCTACACAGGGGCTTGGCTAGTAAGCCACAATGTAACCACTTACGGGTGTGGTCATGAGCCGTACAAGATATGGTATAATCCCAAGTTGACGAGCACGTCAACGATACATCAAGATTACAAATGATAGAGATGTGTTCTACAACACACTCAACAATATAAAGCTTACAAACTTGAATGAGTATACAATACTATTCCAACCACAATGATTTAAATAATGCTATGTGTCGAAATAGTTTTTTCTCAAATGCAATCGATTCAAATATATATGATATGAAACTTGATTATGTACATGTAACAAGATATTGATTCTAACAAAGATAAGTTTAAAGCACAAGAATCAATATACAATGATGATCAAAACTTGATGATTCTAAAAGTATAAATGATTAAGATCAAGAATCATGGAAACCAAGTATTGATTTAGGAAGTCGATTCAATATGATATAACTTTAACACATGAATCGATACCACAAGATGTTTATGAAACCACTAAACAAGATATAATGATATGAAGATCAAAATAGGGTTTCACACACAATAATCAAGATGAAATCAGTTTTCAAGATATTGACTTAAGCATAAAATTGATTTGCTCAAACAAAATCACAAGAATCGAGTTAGAGAAATTTTACCCCACTTGGGTAAGGTTGAAGCTCGATGATTCTTCAAAGGTGATGTTGGATGAGAGATTCCACGTTTAATAAAGATCAAGGCACAACAAGGTGTGTAGTAAACACTCAAAAACGTCTTGAACACTTGCTCAATGAAAACATACGAGTTTCTGAAAGTTTTGAAAGATTTGGAGAACTTTTCGTAAGTATAAATCAAATGAACAAAGGTAGGTGAACTTTTGCTGTAAAATAGGTTTGAAATCGCTCAAGAACTTGTTGTTGGCATGTAGAAAGACTAAGATGAAAATCACAAAAGTTCTCTAAGTTTTGCAAAAGTTGTTCTTTAAATGAGCAAGTGTGGTATTTATAGAAAAACACCACACCGAGGCACAGGAACACGCTCCTCAAGGAAGAAGCATGTTTCTGATTTGAAATCTAAAAAATCTTAGATTTTCCTCCAATTAAAGAGCGCGTTCCTTACTTAAGGAGCGCATTCCTCAATATGTCTGTTGGGCATAGGAACAAGTTCCTTCATCAAGAACTACTAACTCTATAAACTTTTCTATTTTTCCCTTGGCAACAGGAGAACGTTCCTTCTTGAAAGAGCGCGTTCCTTTTCCCTGATAAGAAAATTCCGAGTCAAGGAAAAAGCCACAGGAGCACGTTCCTCTTACAAGGAGCGCGTTCCTTAAACTTTGACAAAAAAATACCGAGTCTCAAAAAAATAATCAGGAGTGCGTTCCTTAAGAGAGAAATGCGTTCCTTCACTATGAAATGAAAAAAAACCTAACTTTTTGATCAAAATGAGTTTAGGACATTGTCAAATATATAAATTAACTTTAAAAATAATTTTTGAAAAGATTGAAGTATAATTGACAAGTTAAATACGTGTAGATTAATCGATTAATCATATGATTGAGACATTTAAAATAGTACATGTAAAATGATTAAACCATGCAAAGTTTGTAAATTTAATGCATGTTAAACACTGATATAAATATGCATGATAAACAATTTTAACTAAGTGTGATTGCATAATTATCATACAAATGTTTGTGCATGCATGATTAATAATATAAGAATGTATATGCATGAGTATGATAAACTATATGTATGATTTTCGAAAAGATCAAATCATATTGTGGTTGGAACATGTATATGTTACTCTACAACACTAATATTCTAAATAAGATATAACCATGAAGCTCTTGAATCTTCGTACAATGTAGTTCCTTCCACATGTTTCGACAGACTAGTTGAATCATTTTGATATAGCTAGTTAGCACTGAAACAATTACATCAAAGAGATTAATGTCGTGATTATATTGTTTGTAAGCATCAAAACACTTAGAAGAGTACTAAGTGGAAAACCACTTAGATCAACAAAGATATGGCTACCAACACATATGAGGTTCCGGGTGTAAGATCCATGGTAAAGAAGGTAGCTGCCTACATGAAGTGAACCCACTTACATCCCTTTCTGCACAAATGTCAAGCATAGTCGACCAACTTGTTGTACTTACCACTCAAAGTGCGCAACCTTCTATTGAGAACGCGACGACTTTACACATGGGTTATTCGGGAAACGAGGCATATGAGGAGTAAGTTCAATATATAAACAACTGGGGGTATAATTATAGATTACAGAAGCAACCAAGGGATACCGAACCAATACCATCCGAGTATTAGGAATCATGAGAACTTCTCCTATGCCAACACAAGGAATACATTGCAACCACCATCGGGAATTTACAATAATGTGCAAGAAAAGAAGCCATCTACCGATGAGTTGCTGAATTAATTCATAATGGAGACAAAGGCTTCTATAAAAAATCTTGAAGTGCAAATGGGGTAGCTGGCCTCACAAATGAGTGCCCAACAACGGGGTTCACTACCAAGTAACATCGAGGTGAATCCTAAAGAGCAGTGCAAGGCCATAACTTTCAGGAGTGGCAAGGAAGTAAAGGGGGTTGATTTCATTAGCCCAAAAGTGGCATCACCACCACACCAAAGTGAAGAACAAGGAAAGCCAAGTAATGAAGTCAAGAGCCATGAAGAGAAGGATAAGTGTCAAGAGGAGGATAAGTCACTAGATAGGCCTTATAGGCTCGGTTCCATTACTTTTCCTCATAATCCTCCCATTCTAAAACCTTATCTTCCCTTTCCTCAGAGATTTCAAAAGAAAAAGCTCGATGAGCAATTTGCAAAATTTTTAGAAATTTTTCAAGAAAATTCATATAAATATTCCTTTTGCAGATGCTTTGGAGCAAATGTCAAATTACGCGAAGTTCATGAAGGACGTAATGGCTAGGAAGAGGAAGCTCGAGGAGTACGAAACAATGAAGTTAACTGAGGAGTGTAGTGCCATCTTGTAGAGGAAGTTGCCTCAAAAGTTGAAAGATCCAGGGAGTTTTATTATACCTTGCACTATTGGTACCTCTATTTTTTATAAGGTTTTATGTGATCATGTCGCTAGTATTAACTTAATGCCTTTATCTATTTTCAGGAAGCTGAGACTTGGTGAGGTGAAGCCAACCACTATTCTCTCACTTATCCTGTAGGCATCGTAGAGGATGTGCTAGTAAAGGTTGATAAGTTCATATTTCTTGTGGACTTTGTAGTGCTTGACATGGAGGAAGATGGGGAGATACCATTGATACTTGGGCAACCCTTTTTGGCTACCGGGCGAGCATTGATTGATGTACAGAAGGGTGAATTTACCTTGAGGGTGAACGAGTAAGAAGTTCTATTCAACATCTACAAAACCCCAAGTTTCCTTCAGAGCGAAAGTCACAGGATCGCCATAGTTGATGTGGTTGATAAATGTGTTCATGAGTTACATGAGGTGGCTACACCGGAGGATGCACTAGAGAGATGTCTTGTGAATTCAGATGGTAGAGATGGGGGAATAGATTAAGAGGTCAAGCATTGTGTCATGGCTCTTGAAGCAGCACCTTTTGATCCTCTTCAAGACAAAGTGGAAAATATGGATGAATCTTCTTCAAGTCAAGTTAATGAACCTACACCAGAATTGAAGCCTTTACCGGATCATCTTAGATATGCATTTTTGGAGGATAGGTCTACATATCTGGTCATCATTGGGATGGGATGGTCAATCAAGGACATCAAAGGTATAAACCCGTCGATATGTATGCACAAGATACTTATGGAGGAGACTTACAAGCCTTCAATTGAGCATCAAAGGAGGTTGAATCCAACCATGAAAGAGGTAGTAAAAGCTGAAATCTTGATGTGGTTGAAAGCGGGAATTGTGTATGCCATATCGGATAGCTCTTGGGTAAGTCCAGTAAAAGTAGTGCCCAAGAAAGGTGGGATGATAGTGGTTAAGAATGAGCATGATGAGCTTATCTCTACGAGGACGGTCACTGGATGGCAAGTGTGCATAGATTACCAGAAGCTAAACAAGGCTAGAAGGAAGGATCACTTTCCCCTTCGTTTCATTGATCAAATGTTGGATAGATTGGTAGGTTTTGAGTACTATTATTTCTTGGATGGGTATTCGAGCTATAATTAACTAGCCATTGCACCAGAAGACCAAGAAAAGACTACTTTTACTTTCCTATATGGTACGTTTGAGTTCCAGAGGATGCAGTTTGGGTTGTGCAATGCATCAATGACTTTTCAACGATGTATAATGTCTATTTTTCCTGATATGATTGAAGAGATAATGGAAGTGTTTATGGATGATTTTTTAGTTTTTGGGACATCCTTTGACCATTGCCTTCATAACTTGTCTTTTGTTCTTTAAAGATGTGAGGACTCCAACCTTGTGCTAAATTGGGGTAAGTGCATGTTTATGGTGCAAGAAGGCATAGTTCTAGGCTGTAATTCTTCAAAGGGCCTAAAAGGTGGATAGGGCCAAGATAGTGGCCATTGAGAAGCTTCCACATCCTAAGAACTTGAAGGGCATCCATAGTTTCTTGGGGCATGTTGATTTTTACAGGCGGTTTATCAAACATTTCTCTAAAATTGCCAAACCCCTTTGTAACTTACTTGAGAAAGAGGCACCATTTGATTTTGATAAGCATTGTGTTGAGGCATTTGAGTTGATTAAGAAGGCATTAATCTCAGCCCCTATTATGGTTGTGCCAGATTGGAAGGTGTCGTTCGAGATCATGTGTGATGCAAATGACTTTGCAATTGGGGCACTTCTTTGGCAAAGGCAAGATAAGATGCTTCGGGCTATTTACTGTGCGAGTCGTACTCTTGATGGGGTCCAACAAAACTACACCACGACCGAGAAGGAATTGTTAGCCGTTGTGTTCGCTTATGACAAGTTCCAGTCTTACATCATTGGGTCCAAGGTCATTGTGTACACCGATCATGCCGCCATCCAATACTTATTTGAGAAGACAGATGCCAAGCCTAGGTTGATTTGCTGGATCCTTTTGCTACAAGAGTTAGATTTGGAGATTCGAGATAAGAAGGGGAGTAAAAATGTTGTGGCCGATAATCTCTCTCAGTTTCAACATGATGACGAGGACAAGTGCCTACCGATTCTTGAAACATTCTCGGATGAACAATTGTACAGATTGGGAGTAAAAGCTCCATGGTATGCCAACTTTGTTAATTACTTGATTTGTGGTACTTTACCTCCGGATCTATCTTACTCGAGGAAGAAAAAGTTTTTGCATGATATCAAGTCCTACACGTGGGATGAGCCTCTACTTTTCAAAAAATGCAATGATCAAATGATTCGGCAGAGTGCACAGGAAGACGAGGTTCAAGATATTCTCCATAAGTGCCATTCTTCCCCCCATGGAGGTCATTTTGGAGCTATTAAGACAACGACGAAGGTGCTTCAAAGTGGTTTTTATTGGCCCACTATGTACATGTGATAGATGCCAACGTCTTGGTAACATCTCTAGGCGCCATGAGCTACCGTTGACAAATATCTTGGAGGTGGAGTTTTTGATGTGTGGGGTTGTTCGTGAATTTATCGCAAGCACACGACAGTCAAGTTATAATATACCGACAATGAGTTGGGTTATCGTATCCACAAGGACAGTTTACTTTACCAATTACCATTTTCACTAATTTCTAACTTTATCTAGCTAATCAAATGGTAGAGTTTCAATAATTAAAAGGCAATTAAAATTTATATCAAACGAATAGAATATGGGAGATATCAAGGATATATGAGAATATCTAGAGACTTGACTTCACCTAACCTTCAATCATATAACTTAGATACGCTTATTATCAAATCAATTTCCTAGTCTATAGGTAAAATCCGCACGTCTCTAAGTCCCTCTCTCGAGTGCCGAATTAGAACGTATCATCAAGAACATGATTCGATCTCTCGATAAAACCCTAATTCTCAATAACCCATTAAGTTTCGTGATTTTTCTACAACCTCATGAAATCTTGTAAACCTCTCGATTCTACAACTATTTCATGTCATAATTCCCCCCTTATCCAACCGAGAAAACCCTCTCTCGAGTGCCGCCTTCCAAGTCTAGGTTCATTCGATTTGTGGCCAATAAACCAAAAGCATTAAGTGCATGGAATCATAAATAAACTATGGAGATTTCATTAATAATAAGCTAAATCTAAAATTAAACCATGAAGTTCAGGTTAGGATCCATCTCCTCTCTAGAACAATAAATTAGTTTATCTTTGGAATGATAAAAACACAAAACATAGAGAAAAACTCTAAAGTAAACATAATATCAAACTTTAGAACTTGGAACTTGAATCTTCTTCCTAGAAGGTTGAATCTTCGCGTTCTTCGTCTTTGAGCCGTTTTGTTCTCTTCTCCAATATGTTCTCCTTGAAAAGCCTTAAAATTTGATATTTTCTATGCCCCATAAGTCGTCCCGAAACATAATTCGAAAGTCTAGAAAATCGTCCATATCGCAACAGGGGTGCCCAGCGCTGCGACGCCTCGATAGATGTTTCTAGCACCGCAGCGCTGCCCGCGATGCTCTGTTATGTTTATGTCAGCGTCGCGGCGCCCAGAGCCTCAATTTTCACTGGTTCCAGTGCCGAGGGCTGCGCCGCGGCGCCCAGAACCTCATATTTTTTACCTAATTCGTGGGCTTAGCCAAATTTTGCCTTTTTTCTGCTTGGGCCCTTCATGCTTCTCCTTTGCCACTTCTTGTACATGTTGTTCTCTTCCAAATCCATGACTAGTGCATCCAAACACCTACAAAACAAAGCAAAGTAAGTTAATAATTCACTAAATCATAAATTAAAACAAATTATAAACTAATGAACTAAAATAATGAATAAAAACCAAATTAATCCTAAGCTAACAAATGTATTAAAACTAATATAAACCTATCCAACTAATGCATGAACTGTCCTAAAATACACCTAAAACATGCTTTATAACCTATCTAAATATGCAACTATCAGGGGCATAGACTTTATGGGACCTTTTCCCCCTTCTTTTGGCAAGACATACATACTTTTGGCGGTGGACTATGTGTCTAAGTGGGTTGAAGCCATTGCTACGGAGACTAATGATGCCAAGGTGGTGCTAAAGTTTTTACATAAGCACATTTTTACTAGATTTGGCACTCCCAGGGCTATTATAAGCGATGAAGGCACTCACTTTTGCAACAAGCTCTTCAATGCAGTTCTTGCCAAGTATGGGGTGAAAAATAAAGTGGCACTTGCTTATCATCCCCAAACAAATGACCAAGCTAAAATAAGTAACCGGGAAGTCAAGAATATTTTGGAAAAGACCATCAATGTCAATAGGAAAGATTGGGCTTCAAAGCTTGATGATACATTATGGGCATACCAGACAGCCTTTAAGACACCTATTAGGATGTCTCCTACAACCTTATGTTTGGAAAGGCTTGTCATTTACCGGTGGAGTTGGAGCATCAAGAGATCATAGATTGTTGCAACTTATGGAGATGGAAGAATTTCGGAATGATGCATACCACACGAAGATCTACAAGGACTTGATCCAAGAAGTGACACGATAAGCAAATTGAGAAGAGAGACTTCGAACCAGGGAAACGAGTACTCTTATTCAATTCAAGATTGAAGTTGTTTCTAGGTAAATTAAAGTCAAGATGGTCGGGGCCCTTCATTGTGGAGCGCGTTTCCCTTATGGAGCAGTTGAGCTAAAGAATGATGGTGGTATATGTTTTCAGGTCAATGGTTAACGATTGAAGCACTACTTTGGACAAGAGGAGCGGCGTGAAGTGCGCGTCACTTTTGGGTAGCTGTGATGGAGATATGAAGGATAGTCAGGCCGAGGACTTTAAACCAAGCGCTTGTTGGGAGGCAACCCATCGGTTTCTTTCATGTTTTCTATTATTTATTTATTTATTTGGTTTATTTAGTTGATTAGTATCGACCTTTGCCAATGACATGTTTTTTTGCTATTTCTTTCCCAGGTTCTAAATCAATTTTGGGGGTTTTCTTGGATCATCTAGGAGAGAAGAATGAAGTGCATCATGTGGAGTCTTCACCCATTGGGGTTAAGGGGGTTTTTCTAAATTCTCTTCTCTTTTATTTGCCTCTCTTTTCCTAGTTTTTCTTTGTTTATTTCATGCATTGAGGACAATATTTGCTTTAGGTTTGGGGAGAGAGTTTTGATCTTGTGACTTGTCATGGTGAAGATGTAGTAGTTTTAGGTTAGGAAATCCTATGATCTTACAAATTTCGATTTGATTCTATTTTCTTTTTCTTTTTCTCAATGACCAATGAGAGGAGGACATGTATATGAACATGACTCTAGAGAATGTAGAGAGTACTTTATAAGTCTGTGTGCTTGATTTGACTAGTAGCTTAGTTTTGTTGAAAATTCTCTACATGTTTAGTGTGGTTGATTTTGTGGAATCATGACTTATTTGGATTGGATTTATGTAAGTAAAGTTATATATATTTGATCTCTAAAAATCCTAGAGAACATGTCATGAGAAAAATGATTTAGGTCATGTTTGGATAAGTTTGAGCCATATAACCTACTTTATTATTTATTATATCCTTAGTCAGACATTTTGAGCTTTTTGATCTTTTCTTTGTTACCCATGCATTAATTCACTCGAGCCTTATATGCTTAAATTCCTTATTTTTCCACCTATGCATCTTATACACTTTAATTATGTTGGAGTGTTATCTTTTTGGAAGGTTTCTACCTTCCAAAAAGAAGGTAATGAAGAAGAGTATATTGGGAGTTCGCAAAGTTTTCTAGCTTATATAAAAAAAAAAAGATGTTATGCCTATGTGTTGAAAAGAAACAAGTTTGGGGGGTGTAGTATTCTATGGAAAAATAAAAATAAAAAAAGAAAACAAAACAAGAATGGGGATTGAATGAAAAAGTTGAATATTTGAAGTGGGTATACGTGTTGAAATTGAGTTTTTGGTTCTAATTGTAATGTTTTAGATGTTTGTAAAAGATCAAAGTGTTTAGGGTGTTTTGAGCCTAAATTTTTTCAATTTTCCCTACCTTTGAACCTTGGTGTGACATTAACCCTTGAAAGACCTCTTGATTCTAAATGGCCTGTGATCTACTTTAGTGGAGAGTGGTATGAAAGATTTGCATATGGGGTTCACTTTATATATATATATATATATATATATATATATATATCTATTTGAAATCACTTACACTTTTGCACTTATCTATGAATTTCATGAATGGTTTTATGTGATTGACTATGTGATGGTGTGTTTGAGAATGGAAAATGAGGTTCAGTGAGGAGTTGGATTGAAAATCTAGACATACATCTCTAACACTATTGAAATTTTCCGATGAGTTATTATCTTTCAATGTGATCTTAGAGGCCATGATGATGATATGCATGTATATTTTTAATCAAGCTATAATTTTTTTTAGAATAGGATGGTAGATTATTGATTGATTTGTTTGTTGAGTTTTTAGTTTTGTTTTCCCTTTGTTCAGGATGATCAAAGACCTAAGTTTGGGGGTGTTTGATAAGTAGGTATTTAGTATATGTTTTAGAGCATGTTTTAGGTGAATTTTATGATGTTTAGTTCATATATTAGGTTAGTTTATCATAAATTTGGTTATTTGATAGTTTAGTAAAGTCTTGGTATCTTGACCTTATTTTGGTTTGAATTTTTATAGGTTAGTTCATGTGATCATGTAAACATGTCACTCATTGAGTTTGCTTTGTTTTGTAGGTGTTTAGATGTGTTGAAATGAATTTGGATAATGGAAACAAGTTACAACAAGTTGGAATGCAAGAATATGAAGAATGCAAGTCATAGGAGATGATAAAATGGCTAAGTCCACAGGAAAAGAGGTTGAAAAATGTGCAAAACCCCGTAAGTGGGCGCCGCGGCGTTGGGACTTTCTATTTTGCGCGACTTTAGAGTTTTGGCCATAACTTTCTCAATTTAACTCCGAATTGGATGTGGTTAGTTTTTACTTCTTCCTTACTTGAAATAATATAAGATGAGAGAGTTTTGAAGGGGATATGGAGTGGAGAACAAGAAGAAAAAAGGTGAGGAAGAAAGCAGAGGTGCGACAAAATTAGAAACCTTCTAATTTTGTTGCGAACTTTCCTAGTTTGACTTGAAGTCTCTTATTGTGACTTCCTATGGACTTGTGGCTCTATAAAGACCATTGTTTAGGGTTTTCAAGGCATAATAGAGGGGAGAATGAAGGCAAGAAGACTAGGGTTGCATGAAGAAGAAGAAGATCAAGTTTGAGAGAAGGAGATCATCAACTTCAAGTTTTATCTTCCCTAGTTTGATTCCTTGATTTATATTCATGTTTTCATTGTTACTTCATGCTTTTATGTCATTAGTTATGAACTAAGTCCTCTATCTAGAGGTGTAGATCAATCCAAACTAGAGACTATGCCATGTTTTTAAACTTTTGATTATTTATTAATAGAATTGTTAGTTTATTTATGTTGTTTTACTCTTAATGCTATTGATCCTTTAATTACGCATTGATTGATCTTAGACTTGGAAGGTGACACTCGATAGAGGGTTTTCTGGGTTAGAACATGAGAAGCATGACATGAAACGACCATAGAATCGATAGATTTATGGAGTTTTATGAAGTCTTAGGGAAAATCATAGAACTTAATGAATTTTTGGGTTTTATCGATAGATTGAACTTAATTTCCTAAAAATATGCTCTAATGCGGCACTCGGGAGAGGGTATTAGATATCTTAGGATTTTCGGCTTATAAACTATAACTCTAATTGATGAATATCGCATATTTTTAGGCATAATTGGTAGTGAGGAGAGATTGAACCTCTAGACATTTTTCATATTGATTTTCACGCAAATTCTTATAATTTGTTGTTAAAATTTTATTCTTGCTCAATTACTGTTTTTAGTTTTTTAATCATTCAACTTTGATTTTCTAAATAAAATTAGAGTTAGGAACGAAATAATTAGTGTAACTAAACAATCCCTGAGGACGATAATTCGACCTTCATCGGATATTATAACTTAACACCGTACACTTGCGGTTTGCACGCAACTGCATTCCTTAATAAAGGAGTGCGCTTATGCTTTGAAATCTGAAACTTTTCAAATTTTTCTCCAATTGAGGAGCGCATTCCTTAAAAGAGGAATGTGTTCCTTAATACGTCTGTTGGGCATAGGAATGAGGTTCTTTATCAAGAACCACTGACTCTATAAACATTCTTATGTTGTCATTGACTACTAGAGTACATTCTTGTTAAGAGAAGCAAGTTCCTCAATCTCTGTTCAGAAAAAGTTTGAGTCTTCTGAAAAACCACAGGAGTGCGTTCCTGAAACTCTGATAAAAAAAATTTGATTCTTGGGAAAAAGCACAAGAGCGCCTTCCTTCACGTTGAAGTGATAAAAACCCAAATTTTCGATCAAAATGAGTTTAAGACATTTTCAAACACATAAACCAACTTTGAAAACATTTTTGACAAGAGTAAAACACAATTTGCAAAGATAAACACATATAAAACAATCGATTAATACAGATGATCAAGACGTTCAATATGATACATGTAAAACGATAAAAACCATGCAGAGTTTGTAATACGAGTGCACGATAAACAATGTTAACTATATGATTGAATGATAATCATGATAATGTATGTCCATGCATGATCAATATGATAATAGTAAATGTTTATGAATATCTAATGACCTATATGCATGATTTTCAAAAGATGCAAATCATATTGTGGTTGAAACGCGTAATGATTACTCTACTACACTAAGATTCTAGACAAAAGATTACAAACATGAAGCTCTTGAATCTTCGTGAATTATTGTTTCATCCACCATATTTTTCAATATAGTTGAATCCATTTGATATAGCTAGTTAGAACTGAAACAACTAAGTCAAAGAGATTAGTGATAACAAGTATGTTGTTTGAAATCATCGAAACAAAACCAGGTGAGAGTTGTTACATCAACAATGACAATTACCCTTAAAGATATTGAGATACTTCTCAGCATTCTTGTCACAGGCAGAGTCGTCTCAGCCATACCAATGGACAACGAAGATGCAGCTGAATTACTAATGCAAGGGTTGGGAGTTTCAATGCCTGATGCAGTGAAGGAGATCAAGTCTACGAAAGGGCAATCGGTGAGTAAGCGGTGGCTTAAAAGATCGCTTTGGTACCGCAAAGGATGTTGACACCCCTACTCCCAGTGGAGTGCATGGCGAGGGCATTTATATTATTTCTGCTAGGCAACACATTGTTCTGTAAAAAGATTAGAATGCTGGTCCCTGTTGCTTATCTTCAATTGCTAATGCACGTGGACATGATTGGTACGTACTCATGGGGTGCCGCATGTCTTACATTTTTATATCTTCAGCTTGGATTTTAAACAATGACCTCGGCGTGTCAGATTGTAGGGTATCTCACCTTGCTTGAGGTATGCACCATTTTACATTTAACTTTAATACATATCAATTGCTATGGAGATGTTTGGATCATGATTTTAATATAAAATGAGTTTGATAAGGTTGGTTGTATGATCATTTTTCAATAATTCGTTCCTGTGTCAACCCTTCTTATTACAATAATCTACCGTGTGTGCGAATGTGGGTCCCAAAAAAGGAGATTAGATTAGATGATGATTACGTGCTAACATTGCGTAGGGCAATTGACGGGTTACGCCCTCACGAGGCCAGTCAAAATTTTATGATGTTTACTATTTTTAATACCATTGCATTTATAATTAGGATTTTGCATAACATTGTATTGTTTGTGTAATTATTTGTATTAAATTTGTTTAGGTATATTGGGACCCTTACCGTGATTTGAGACAAAGTCGTCCCATCTTGGAGTTCACATTTTTTATGGCGCTATTAAATGCATGGACGTTGTGGAACCTTACCATCCTGATATGGTTCTTTGCCAGTTACCATGTCCAAACACTTCTTCCATGACCTCTTCGTCCATTACGAGCAACTAGGGGTTCATCAGCTAAACAATACCATGTGAAGTACATTTTCTATGATCAGACATGAGAAAGATGAGATAGCCATGTTCTTTCTACTTGAACACGTGGTGAACGTCTAAGAAATTCATGGGATGAGGCTCTAAACTACCTCGAGTGGTTTACCTCTATATCTCACCCAATTATTGAGAACCCAACACACCAGAACCCTACCATCCCTCGATAAGGACTTATGGTTGATGATGAGGTCACCTAGGTAATAAAGATTGCATTTCTTTTTTCTTTATAATGAATTTCATATATATGTTATTCTCATGTACTTGTTTGTTTGCATTTCCTATATATAACAGCGAAACAGACGAGCCCTAGACATCTCATTGCAATGGAGGTCCACGCCTGAACTGGAGTTAACAATTCGTAGTGTTATGGTCTACATAGATTCAATTATTGATGTTATGTCTGGTGTGAACATCCAGGGCGATGAAGCTAGGCCTTCCTCTACGATGGATGAAGAAATTGGGCCATCAAATCCAAGGGGCGATGAAGCAGGCCCATCATTGGTTCGAGCATATTTCCGCAAGCGGAGAGGACAATAGCTTCATTAGTGGCTGTTTTTTGTTTTTTAAGTATGTACATGTATTGAATTGATACTATTTTGAAGAAACTTGATACTATTTTGAACATTTGGTGAATGAGATTTTACGTTTCCATTATATTTTTGTATATTTTTTTGTTGAAATCAAAGAAACAAGTGAACAATGTGGAATGGTGTCACACGCTGTAGATTGGGCCACCCAAATTAGCCCAGAATATTTGTAAGCATGTCAAAAATTTCAAGAAATGGTTGACAAAGCGAAATGGAATGTGAAAATCCAAAAAAGATGGGAAAATAAGAGGTTTTGGCTGGGGCAAGGTGAATGGAACCCCACCACCAAAATGAGCCCAAAATATTTGTAAACATGTTGAAAATCTCAAGAAATGCATAACAATGAAAGATGGAATGTGAAAATTCGACTAAAATTGGAAAATATGAGGTTCAGCCACCTGAGGGTGAACCTTATATAATGGGTTCGACCCTATTTGGGCAAGCTGAGAAACTCGAGTAGGCTAGAGTGGGTCGAACCCACTGTATAAGGGGCCACACCTCTTATTTTCTAATTTTAGTCAGATTTTTATCTTCTAACATGTATTCCTAGACATCGACTGACTATTTTGACATGTCTATGAACATTCAGACCTTATTTGGGTTGTAGGGTACCATTCTCCTCGGGCCTAACCCTATTACTTTTCAATTTTAGTAAGATTTTTATCTTCTAACATGTATTCTTAGACATCGGCTGACTATTTTGACATGTCTACGAACATTCGGACCTTATTTGGGTGGTAGGGTACCATTCCCCACCCTCACCCCACTAGATGGAAACGATTGAGGTATGGTACCCCACCACCCACATTAGCCCGAAATATTTGTAAACATGTTGAAAAATTTCAAGAAATGCATAACAATGCAAGATGAAATGTGAACATCGAACTAAAATTGGAAAATATGAGGTTCGGCCATCTGAGGGCGAACCTTATATAGTGGGGTCGACCCTCTCTGGTTGAACAGAGAAACTCGAGTCAGCCAGAAAGGGCCGAACCTCTTATTTTTTAATTTTAGTTGGATTTTTATCTTTTAACATGTATTCCTAGACATTGGCTGACTATTTTGACATATCTACGGACATTCAAACCTTATTTGGGTGGTGGGGTACCATTCCCCACCTGATGGAAACAATCGAGGAATGGTACCCCACCAACCAAATTAGCTCGGAGTATTTGTAAACATGTCGAAAATTTTAAGAAATGCATAATTATGCAAGATGGAATGTGAAAATCCGACTAAAATTGAAAAATATGAGGTTCGGCCACGTGAGGGTGAACCTTATACAGTGGGTTCGACCCTCTTTAGCCAAACATGAAAACCCGGGTCGGCCAGAGAGGGCCAAACCCATTGTATACGATTTGCCCGACCCCAGCCGAACCTCCTATTTTCCCATCTTTTTTGGATTTTTAGCTTTTACCATATCTTCTTAGGCATTACTTGACATTTTTGACATGTCTACGAACATTCAGACATAATTTGGATAGTGGGGTAACATTCCCCACCTATTTGGTGAACTTTGACATACATACAGAGTTCCTAATTCAAAACATTTCCACATACATATAAAAAAAATCAAAACACTCTGAACATCCAAATAAACAAATCAACATTTCCAAAATAACAATTTTGTATATATCAGGTAATGAATTAATCAATATCCAAGTCAATTACATCTTCTGTGGGGACATTTCCAAAATAACAATATATGTTAAAAATTTCATTTACAAAAAAGGATCCAAAAAATACCAACTCTACACAATCATGCAATATGGGACGTATCGGACATGTGGGGGGTGAACAAAATCTGTAGAAAATACAACATTTCAATCATTAACAATTTTTTTCTAAAATTTCAATGGAAATAGAGTGAAAAAAAAGAAATCGATTTTACCTGAACATAGTGGTTACCATTCACATAACCAATGCCAATCATGCGTTGGGCTGGGATTGGTAGAGCTTCGATTCTGAGAGGAAAAAATGTCAAACATTGCTGCATTGATAAAAACACTAACACGACTTTGTATTGTGATGCTATCAATAACCCCATATCTGGCAAAGTCATCTACGTTTCTAAAGGTGTCAGAGTATGCTTACATTGCAAAGTTTTTATTATCTCTTAAACCCTCTCAACACTACCCAAAATTATTGTCTAATGTTCCTCAAATCTCTTTACCTTTCCTAGTAAGTCCCTTCTGACTTGGCTCCAACCATCTGTTCTCATACGCATTGCCTCAACAATGACTCTGTACCCACAGTGTCAATTTTCCATAACATCTCTCACCTGGTGTATGCATTGATGCCAGCCAGGAGAGAGTTGATCTAGATATCCTTGAGATATATGTGCAAGCATGTCCTATGGACCTTCCTTGGTTTAGATTTTTGGATTGATGACATGGATAAAGGGGTGGAGTACGTAGATAAAACATGCTCAAACAACGATGGATCTTGTTCTGTAGATTTATCACTCTTCCTAGTCAGCCTCCCTTTTGTTTTTTTCTTCCCTTCAGGCATAGTGATAGAAGAGGCTGGAGGGGCAATTATCTCTCTGATTTTCTGTACCATTCTAACTATGGCAGGGGCATCAGAAATATCAAATTTATGTTCAAGTAGACTCAGCTCAACTTTAAAATTGTACTCCGGCTGGTTGTCATCCACTTTCACAGGAATAAGATTAAGTTTTTGCTAATGGGCATCCACATTAGATAGATGTATGGGCATGCTAGCTTGTTTACAGAAAGCAAGCTCACGGGCACAAGGCAATCCATACGTTTTACGTAACACACATCCACATGCATTTCGGTCCAACCCAACACTTTTGACACATTCTAACTCCTCCTATATCTTGTCCAGTGCAGCTTTAGAGATGAAGCCCCACAAATGCATGAAAGTAGAATCTTGAAAGTGATACTGTACAATGTTTAGACTTTTTTCAAATAAGGCTTTAATCTCTGTATGTTGCAGCCTTAACGCAGCATTGATTGTCGTCCATGATGTCTTGAAGTTCCCTTGTGATGAACCTAGAGATCTCTTCAGCTTTGAATGTGCACTCTCCACTTTATTGGTTGTATTATTGCCCAAGTGCATAAATCAATTCGTCCATGCCTTCACAAATTTTTTTTCTGTGGGGTTCCAAGCATGTTGTATTGATGTATTAAATCATATCAGGATACTCAACATACTCTTGAAATAATAAATTTTTTTGATGATTGTATTCCTCCACTGTTTCAGAAAAAACCAACTCATTCCACTCCCGCATAAAAGCTTCAAAGTGCTCATTCTTCCCAATCTTGCCCTATACAGAATGGCGTGGATCAGCCAGAGGAGGTATGCATAAAAGTATTTGCCCCAAGGAAGAATCCTAGAATTCCGTCTGTTTTCTGGATTTGGAAAAGCGCGGATTTTCAAGAACAGGAATCTTATGATATGTTGGGAATCTCTTATGATAATCATCCACGCCTAAAACGTATTTTGATGCCTGAAAGTTGGATAGGATGGCCCTTACGTAAGGACTATATTACTCCTAATTTCTATGAACTAGAAGATGCTCATTAAATGTTAAGAAACTCGTCTCCACTTCTACTACTTCGTATATTCTATTCAATATTCAAGGAATATTTTTACATTCTATTCTAGATCAAACAGAGTCATTGGACTTTCATTCGAATTATGGATGCGTGAAATAAAAAAAAAAATAAAAAATAGGGCTTCATCGATATTCCCTAATTTTGCAGATTGAGTTGGTTAGCACATTCTTGTTTATGTGTCATACATAAAAAAAAATTTGTATTAGGGAACACACATGAAACATTATTCATCAAGGCCAAGTCCCTGTCTGTCACAATTATCTTGGGAAAAGACCACGCTTCCAACAACTCTCTCAATTTTTGTAGTTCTAACATGTAATTGTCTTTGTTTTCAGATGCCATATACACAAATGCCACTAAAAAGGTCATATTCGTCAATGTGACACCAACAATCTCTAGTAATAGAAATCTATACTTGTTTGCCTTGTATGTACAATCCATCAACAACACATAAGGAAAACACCTCAAAAGATCTACTCAAACAGGATGAGCCCAAAATATATCTTGAACAACATTAATTCCTTCTTCCCACCTGTGCCATTCGACATACTTCTCTTCTTCTAACTTGTGCAACAATTGCTGCATCTGAGATCTGCCTCCATATTCCAACAACCTATGCTTTTGTCTGGCATTGTAGATTGTCTTCATAGTTGATGCATTAGTGGCACTTCTTTCATTTAATGTTATTAAAATGTCTTTTGGTCGGGCATTACTCTTTGACATTTGAATCATAACTTCTACCTCTTCATTAGTTAACCTTCCGGCATATTAGTGCCCTTCAAAGTACTTTGCAGCTGGGTGATTATGGGTGCCGCATGCAACTTTCAAAGTTCATTCACCATCCCAAGGGTTCTTGCTGTTTAACAAGAAAATGCATCTGCACTTCTTTGTGCTAGTTTCACTTCTCTTCCCCTTCTTACCACTTGAAGATTTCTGAGTAATGAATTTACAACGACCATATCTTTCATAAGCAAAATTGACTCTTGCTTGCTTACCATTCCCATTGGCATCTGAATTTTGAATTATAATCACTAACCCATTCCTCCTCCCAACATTTTGAACCCATGAAATGAGTTCCTTCCTGGTATTCAACGAAATATCGGGGGTGAACTGTTTTGTATAGTCGATGACCATCTCTAAACATGGTTCTTCACCCTGAAATTTTAGAAAAATTATAATTAGACAAATAATAACCAAATAAGATTGTAAACGACATCAAATAAACTCAAATACATAACATAAGAATTGCAAGCATAAATCTTAAAAAAAAAATTTAAATATATGGTTTGGCCACATATGGCCAAATTGTAACCTTCGGTTTGGCCACCCAAGGCCGAACCTAGTTATATTGTTCGGCCCTGTGCGACCAAACCTACAGTATAAGGTTGTGCCACGCAAGGCTGAACCAGACTACAATTTTTTCCAAAAAAAAAAAAGAAAGACCACAAACCATCGAATACACCAAAAACTTACCTTTTCTTGGTGTATACCGTCACTAGAGTTTTCCCTTTGTGTCATAATGCTACCAATATATGTTGATGGAGGAAGTTTTTGAATGCCCTAACCTTTTCAAAAGAAACAAAAATCACTTTAACATCTTCTCAAAAAGGTTTAAACCTTTTAAAAGAAACCAACAAAAGTTTAAATTTGTACTTGCAAGGAAAAAGATGAAGAAGATGAACAAAGAAGTAGATTTGAAGAAGATGAATAGTATGGTGGGTTGGTTTAGTGGGCTTTTAGGAGGGCTGGTAATTGATTTAAAATAAGGTCATTTAGGTGTAGTTTAGAAATTCATATTTTTTTGTTAATTGGGGTGATGATAGTGGATAGGTGGGGTCCAACTAGCAACAACTTAGATTTTTTAATAGTTTTATTAATAATAAGAAGTCTAAACAAATATAGTTTTAGAATTCATTGGCGCTAATAGCGCGCATGTGACACCCCGCTAAAATATTAAGACAAATTTCCAAACATAACACTTATACTTTCTAGAAAGTTGAGACTTTGAACTCATTGGAACCCTAAATTAGTGGGATTGAGACCTTTGATTGACGAGTCAGAAACCCTTGAACACTAAATTTTAACCTCGAAGTTTGTGTTGGGAAGCCGTAAGTGAAGACCAAACTTAAACAGATGAAAAACGTTGAGAAAATACCCAAAACAACGAAAATTCAGACCAAAAATCCTAATTCCTTAAGGAAAATGTAGAAGATGGGACTCAAACAAATCTTAAATCAAGGTGTTTGGAACCTTAGAAAGCCCCATTTTGATCATCTATAAAGAACCGAGACTCAAAAATGAAGAAAATAATAAAAAAGGGTGAAGGAATCGGGTAAGAAACGAGTTCCCGAAGTGGGAAATGCTTTTTTCCCAAAGAGAAACGCATTTCCACTAATGGAAACACATTTTCATGGTAAAACGCATTTCGAAGTAGGAAAAACATGTTTCTGACTTGGAGAAACGCATTTCCATAGGAGAAACGCGTTTTCCCTCCACCACCCAAGAGCTAGTTGCGGGATTTACCTTTGGAAACGTGTTTTTCCTTGTAGAAACGCTTTTCCATCCTGGAAACTCTATAAAAACCCCCGGATTTCTCCCATTTTCAACTTTCCACATTTTGGCAAAAAGAGAGGGTTTTGGGTGCGAGTTGGGGATACTCTTGGGAGGTTCAAGGGTGATTCTAAGTGACTTTTAAAGGTGTTTTGAAGCCTCCAAACATCAAATCCAAAAGATTGAAGGTATAATCTCTAACGTTGTGGTGATTTCTCTTTGGATTTTAGATTTCTTGTTGAACAAGTTACTTTACTCATGTTGAGCTTTTGAATCTATATGGGTTTCTTAGGTCTCTAATGAAGTTTTTGAAGTTGTTTTGATGCCTTAAACATGGTTTTGAGCAAAAATGGGATGATTAATGGTGATTTTGAGAATTTTGGGAAGTTGCTTGTTCTTCAAGCAACCAAAGTGAGTTTTGAAGAAATTTTTGAAGTTTTCGTTCTCTTTTGAACTTCTCTTTGGAGATTTCACCTTGATAGATAAAATCATGCTAAGAGAACTTGAATATATGACTAATGGTTGTTGAAGTTGAGTATTTCGAAATTGTAACTTAGTTACAAAACCCTTGAGGAATGTTGAATAAATGGAGGCCAAGAGTTCTTTGGTGATCTTGGGTGTGTGAAAAACACATAAACCCCATGTGAAATATCGGAGAATCCATGGATGAACCCCAAATACCCTTTACCTCTACAAATGGGTATGAGAATCATCATTCAAGCATGTTAAATAATGGATTCTAGTTAAATGATCCTTGAATGAGAATGAGGATTCATAAATGCTTAAGGACTGGTGAAATAGATTTGTAAGTGTAATTATGTTTAGTTGTATTCCATGGTAAAGATGAACTTAGAATAGTTCTATGAATGCTAGGAAGTGAGGAAACGACTAAGTGAGGTGAAGTTCCCGAGGCGAGGGAACTAGTTAGGAATGGTATCATTGTGAGTAGATTGCATTCCCCCATCATATGCATATCATAACTATAAAAAATCATTTTTATCTCATGGTTCATGATTGTTTACATGTTATTAAATGTTATTAGCATGAGGTGTAGCTAAATGAGATTACGTACATGTAGGGATATGAGTTTTACATGCCATGATAGGGAATGCTTTACTTTACATGTTTTTGAGTACATGTATGCTATGATGGAAAATGAGTAGATCTTCATAGATAAGATTAAGTATGCATGATATGACATGTTAAGGTTATTATTCATGCTCTTATCATAGTTAATACATGTCTTGAATTATTTATCATCGTTCTATGCAAACTAAATGATATTAATACTTATGTTGATTGATGTAGAAAACATGTTTAGGATATATGGTGATGTTATTGTTGTTGTAATGATTCTCACCTGGTTTTGTTTTGATGATTACAAACAACATACTTGTGATCACTAATCTCTTTGATGTAGTGGTTTCGGTGCTAATTAGCTATATCAGATGGATTCAACTATATCATCAAAGCGTTTGGATGGAACAATAATGCGCGAAGATTCAACAACTTCATGTTTGTAATCTTTTGTTTACAATCTTAGTGCTGTAGAGTAATCCTTACTCGTTCCAACCACAATATGATTTGCATCTTTTAAAAATCATGCATATAAGTCATTAGATATTCATGCACATACACTCTTATCATATTGATCATGCATGCACATACATTATCAGGATTATATGCAATTATATTGTTAACATTGTTTATCATGTACTCATATTACCAACTCTGCATGGTTTTTATCTTTTTACGTGTATCATATCGAATGTCTTAATCATCTGTATTAATCGATTGTTTTACATGTGTTTATCTTCGCAAATTATGTTTCAAACTTGTCAAAAATGTTTTCAAAGTTGGTTTATATGTTTGACAATGTCTTAAACTCATTTTGATAAAAAAAAAATCGGTTTTTTATCACTTTAACTTGAAGGAACGCACTCCTGTAGTCAAGGGAAAAATAGGAATGTTTATAGAGTCAGTGGTTTTTGATGAAGAACCTTGCTCTTATGGCCAACGGACACATTAAGGAACGCACTCCTCTTATAAGGAACGTGCTCCTCGATTGGAGGAAAATCTGAAACTTTTCAGATTTTAAACCAGAAACACGCTCCTCTCACTAGAAACGATTTATTGTGCCTCGGTCTGGTACTTTCTATAAATACCACACTTGCTCATTTGGAGAGCAACTTTTGCAAAAATCTTGAACTGTGCTGATTTTCATACTTTCATTTCTACAAGTCCAAAACAAGTTCTAGAGTAATTTAAACATATTTTCAAAGCAAAAGCTCACTTACATTTAAATCTTTGATTCATACTTCCGAATAGTTCGCTTAATCTTTCAAACTCTTTGAGAAACTTGTGGGTTTCTCTTAATAAATCAAGTCATTCTTGAGTGAGTTCATCACATATCAAGATCTTGATCTTTTTTGAAGGCTCAATCACTCTCAATCACCTTCATACATTGGAGAATCTTGTGCGCTTCATCCTTCCCAAGAGTTGGGTAAAATCTCTTTTTAAGATTTGTGTGATTGTGTTAATGATTGAGAAACAATTTTTGTGTTTGATTTATCTATCTTTAAAACCATTTTGTTTAAGTTTTTGTGAAACCTTATTTGATCTTCAGATGATACTATTTTGATTAGAGGTTTCATACATCTTATGTGGTATCGATTCATATGCTAAACTTACATTGTTTTGAATTGATTTCATTGATCATTACTTGGGCATATTGATTCTTGAACTTAACCATTTATCTATTTAGAACCAACAAGTCTTGATCATTTGTGTATATTGATTCTTAACATATCATCTTTAGAATCAATGTTTGAGTACATGTGCATATTCGATTCTTGATCTTACATTTTAACCGTTTGCATGTATTTGAAAACAACTATTTCAACATTACATATCAGTTAAAATATTGTGGTTGGAATAGTAGTGATTATTCATTCAAGATTGTACGCTTAAAATTGTTGAGAGTGTTTTTGGAACATCTCTCTCTATCATTTGTAATCTTGATGTATTGTTGACTTGTTAGTCAACCGAGACTATATTATATTGTTGTACGGTTTGTAGCCACGCCCGTAAGTTGGTTACAGTGCGACTTTCTTGCCAAGCCCTTATGTTGGTTAGTGTGTGCAGCTTCTAGACAAACCCTTGTGTTGGTTAGTGTGTACAGCTTTTAGCCAAGCCCTTATGTCAGCTAGTGTATACAGCTTCTAGTCACACCCGTAAGTTGACTAGCCAATAGTGGATTGAGAAATCTTGATCATGGGTGATCAGGCAGTGGAATAAGTTTAAGGGTAACCATACCACTATAAATCGTTGTGTCCATTTATTTTTCCTGAACTTGATTATTTGGCTTATTACCTACTGCGCATATATTCTGTTTAAATTAATTAATCGGAAGGTAATGCAAAAATCAACCATGTCCAATTCACCCCATCTTAGACTATAATACTGGGCCAACAACTATACATGCTTATGAATATGAATATGTTGAAATGTTTCGCATGCTTGTTGAACTAATGTAGTGGTTGAATATGTGTTGAATCATTACGCCATGAACGTAGTCTTGAATATTAAGATCATGCGTGAATTTTGGGTATAATCCTATGTGGTTGGTTGTGGAGGTGGTTGAAATTGTAATGAATTGTGTGAGGTCTACTGGCTGAGACGTCATCGGCTAGACGTCTAAAGGACTTCTAATAGAAGCCAACCATTAGAATAGGAGCCCGATTGTCATCATAGAACTATTGGTATTGTGGCGACCTCACACCTAGGACAACCATTACCCGTGGGACGACATGCAGAATGTCGGGGTAGGACGCCCGATGTAGGCATCACCAACCACCCCACTCACACTCATGAGGTAATTGAGACTCTACAAGTTTTAGCCAAATATCATCAACCTATAGATACCTACCTGTAACAATGCTACAATCTACTACTACACATCAATAATCCAAAAACAATACCCATAATCAACGCGTAAGATATATCATGCATTCATCAAAATAAAGTCCATGACTAAGGTATGTCATGCCCATCATCAAAATGACATTCAAAAATACAAATCATAAGTAGTCCCTCCATAAGACAAGTCCTCCAAGTCACAAAATCCTATCTATGGTCCATACACAACCACATGATAATCCATACCATCATCCCACATCACAACCTCACCATCTAATAATTACATGACAGTGATATATGTACATAGGTACAAAAATACAAAATTATACACTGTATACCAAAAACATCCTCTACTAAGCACACATGCCTATACTCCTCTATGTGGCTAGGTTTTTAAGAAGATGCAATTCTTTTCCCTTTGTCTTGCACAATAGGACCTGAAAAAGGATGAGGGTGAGCCAACGATGCCCAATGAATTAAATCCTATTATGTCATCAAATACTCATAAATAAAATCCATGTATGCATGAGTGTCATAATATGATAAAACATATATAAATAGGCATAGCAAGCATCCCATATACAATGATGCAATCAAAATCATTTTCTTTTCTGCCTAACTTATTCTAGTCCAGACCCACCGTGAGATTTCCTCAATCCAAGACTCTTAGGTCTAGGTGGTCGTCATGAGATTTAGCATGCAGTGCTATGATCTAGGATATAGAACTCTATCAGAGTATTAGCACGTGTCTTAAAGGACACTGGGCTTTCTACTCACATTCTACCTCATCCTTTTAGCCAAAACCCTTCTATGGTATAATCATGTACCCATTGGCATGCTAAGTCTAAGTCCAAGGTGGAGGAGTTTAGGTTTCCCCAACCACGAGACCAAATCCAAGACCTCGTTCTTTCCAATTTAGGTCATTCATAACCATTCCGTAGGGTTTTGCACACCATGCAATAATAACAACCATATTTCATACTTCAACACATTAAACATATATGAATATGATGACATAAAAGATTACACATAATTCAGAATTTTACTCTCAACCAAGCCAACGCGAGATACGTTAGACCACACACAAGTCCAACGTGATCAATACCGATATCAAGATCCTGTAAATACACATTCATCCATATATACATCAATCATCATGGTCAACAACATAACAACATACCATTTATTCCCAAATCTGTACCCTAAGTCCCAACATGGTCAACTTAGGTCAATGTATTAATCATTATCATAAGCTATGGAAAGGCACCACATAGCTTCATAATCTTCAAATCCACATTAAAACACATCATTCATGTCCAATTCCCCAACATAGCCAAATAGGTTCATACACAACCTAACCTAATCATGAGTCCAATTTCACATGTTATAAGTGGCTAAATCCAATTTCCACCCATAATTCATTAATTCAACCTTAATAAACCATATTCAACCCTTAGGCACAACCATGTCTAATTACATAATCAACCAACATATAGACCTAGGTCACTACATGACCAACATAGACCAATTATACCATAATTCATGCTCAATTAAACATAAACTCAAATTACCAATTCAAATTCAATTGCATCAAAAGCCCAAAATTAGGAAAAATCTCTACAATGAGAAATGTTTGATGCTTCATAGGTTGGAAGTATCTAGGATGTGCCTATGTTATATGATCAGTGTGTAATTTGATTTCGAACTATGAATTTTGATGAAGATATGTATTTTGTACCAATATCTACTTTTATAACTTGCACATGTAATAGTAGTACTCATCTGAGATGATCGGTGTGTGCATGGTTTTCAAGCTATTGGTGAGTATGTGATGGCGGATATGTGATATCATGTCACTGAACTATAAGCTCATTATACTCCTTTATTTTTCAGGATCTTGCAGTGCCCGAGACAAGGGCAAGTGTTGCGACCCTTGAATATCTCTCACAAAAATCTCCACATATGCATTTATATAATACATGTAAGCCATTGAAATCACATTTATAAAACAAATGCACCAATGAAAATATATATTGTACATGCTCCCAACTAATCGTAAAGATTTCGTGCATCATTTATTAAAAATATGCAGACGCCTCCATAAGGTTACAACATGATAATATTGCCTATAACTCCCCCATTGCGCTATAGGGTACAAGTCAGCACATTACCCAAACACTAGTTCTCCCACCCTTATATTCCTCGGTAGACCGAAAAGTCCCTACCATGGAGTACCAATACAAGTACTTCGAAAGCACTATTCCCCGAAGTACAAGTAATAGGAAAACCACTACGCTTCGGGTATTCAATCCAAAATACCCAAGCAATGCAATGTATGAAAATTTATTCTCATGATCACAAATACAATGCACATATACAATAGGATGCATACTATTCAACAATTTTATTTCATATAAATATAATTCCATAAATGAAAAAATAAAGTGAGGAATACTCACAACCAAGCACTAGCCAATTTACCGAAGCCAAATACTCCCAATTTGGCCAATCAATTCACAACACATTGATCAAATTCAAGTTATACAAGCCTAATTACACAATTTCCATAATCCTAGAATTAAGCTCACAACCCAATTCTCTACAATTGCAACTCTAATCACATCTAAACCACACCAAATTGGATTAGAAACACCAATTATATCACAATTAACCAAATTCAATCCAATTGTCTAAAAATCCCCAAATTAAATAAATCTCTACAAATGGCCTACATGGTGGTCAATTGAACTAATCACCATGCCATATCATGGGGAATTATTCAATTGGCACCATAATTCATCTAAGTATGTCATTTTCATCAACATAGCTCACATGCATACCAATTACACATCAAAATCACAAGAAATTCTATTAAAACCCACTTACACGCTAAATTCTAATTTAATAAGCCAAGCTCATCAATTTCATGGAAAATCACCATTAAAGCATGTATAAACAGTCTAATTAATGGAACCCAAGCTAGGATTGTTAGGTTAAGGTTTGAAATCTCGGAATCCTAACTTTACTCCAAACTAAACACATGCATGTAATC
This sequence comes from Paratinospora sagittata, assembly GCA_035771175.1. Lineage (NCBI taxonomy): Eukaryota > Viridiplantae > Streptophyta > Magnoliopsida > Ranunculales > Menispermaceae > Paratinospora > Paratinospora sagittata. The sequence goes on along the minus strand of CM069598.1, from coordinate 25,043,062 downwards.
CAATTTACATCCTCAAGCTAGAAATCACAACAAGAAGCAAAATTATGGAAGAAATGGGTTAAAAACTTTACCTTGGAAGCAAAATTCACAAACCTAACTCCCAAATCACCAAATCCCCCAATTTTTCTCTTCTCCTCTCTTCGCTCCTCTTTTCTAGCTGGAAATGACGAAATAAAGTGAGCAAGAGAGTGATTTTGCTTTTATACATGCTGGGCCCACCTTTGCATGTTTTAAAAAAATTGCCCAAAACTTGAGGAGAGTGCTCCTCAACCTTTTTTGAGAAATCTAACTCTTAGTCTGACTCAGAGAAGTTCACTTCTTCCCTAAAGAGCGCGCTTCTCTAATTCCTTGAAAATCTCAAATTTCAGTTTCACGCAAGCAGCGCGCTTTTGCTACCCAGAAACAAAATTTTCTATACTAAAGTGTATTTTCATTTACTCATACACACGAATAACATAGTAAACATGAAAATACACACAGTACTCCGTATACACACAAAATATGAGTATTATATACATCAAATACATACAGAAGCATCTAGAGTTGGGCATTCTACGTCATCATGACTTCATATGTGAATGTGGGTTGTTATAATCTCCCAAACTTAAGAAATTTTGTCCTCGAAATTTAAGATAAAGTTAAATCTTACCTCAAGCGATAAACAAATCCTGAAACATTTCCCGCATCTGGTCTTCTCGCTCCTAGCTTTGCTCTTCGTTATCATGGAACTGCCTTTTGACTCGAACCAAAAAAATTTCCCTGTTCTTGAGTTTTTGAACTTTTTGAGCCAAAATCTGAATCGGTTGTTCCTCTTAAGTAGCATTCTCCCCAACTTTTAACTATGATACATCTAGCACATGTGTGGGATCCAGATAGTTCTTTCTCAGTGTGGATACGTGGAATAGATTATGAACACTAGTGAGCTGAGGTAGCAGAGCAAGCCTGTATGCCAAAGGATCAATCTTCTCAAGGATTTCAAATGGTCCAACGAATCGAGGAGACAACTTTCCTTTCACACCAAATCTCACCTACCCCTTCTGTGGAGAAACCTTCAATAATACCTGATCTCCGACAATAAACTCTAATGGCTTGTGATGTTTGTCGAAGTAGCTCTTTTGCCTATCCTGAGTTGTCTACAACTTTTGCCTAATCTACTTAATCTTCTTAGTCTGTGCTACCACTGCCTCTGGCCCCAAAATTCGTGTCTCCTTCACATCGAACCAACAAGTAAGAGATCTACAAGGTCGCCCTTAGAGAGCCTCAAATGGTGTCATGCCAATGCTAGCCTGATAGCTATTATCGTAGGCAAACACCCACAAATGAAGATATTCAATCCAACTACCACCAAACTCCAAAATACATGACCTAAGCATGTCTTCCAGCATCTGAATAACCATCTCAGATTGTCCGTCCGTCTGAGGGTGAAATGTTGTACTGAGACGGAGCTGGGTTCCCATCTGATTATGCATCACACACCAAAATCTTAAAGTAAAACACAGATCGCTATCCGACACAATCGAAACAGGAACTCTATAAGTCTCACAATCTCTTGAAGGTATAATCTGCTCAATCGGTTGATGAAATCTCTGGTATTCATTGGAAGGGAATGCGCATATTTCGTCAACCTATCAACAATTACCCAGATGGCATCATATCTACCTCGAGACCTATGAAGTCCAGTTATGAAATCCATTGTGATGTGCTCCCACTTCCACTCTGAAATGGTCAATGGTCGTATTTGTCCTCCAGGCCTTCAGTGCTCAGCTTTCACTAGCTGAAACACTTCACACTTCTGAACATACTCAATGATATTCTTCTTCATCCCATGCCACCAAATTGTACGCTTCATATCATGGTACATCTTGGTTGCTCCAGGGTGAATAGTATACTGTGATCTATATGCCTCACAGAGTAACTCATCTCTCAACTCTGGATGATACGAAATCCATGGTCTCCCCTGAAATCTCAAAATGCCATTCGCTACTCTAGATCAATCAACTCGATCAGTACTGTCAGCCCAAACATCAAACATCCCAAAATCTGGACTATGTTGCTGCAAATACCTGATCATCTGAATATGAGTGTCTGATAGTTGTGCTTGTATCTAAGCACATACATCTAAAGATGGTTCAACAGAATATATACCCATCATCGAGATCCTCTCCAATAAACACCACTAATGGGCTATCTGATAAGCTACCATGCCCGTTTCCACCAGTTTTCTGCTCAATACATCAGTAACAATGTTGGCTTTCCCAGGATGATACTTCAATACGAAGTCATAATCCTTAAGAAATTTTAGCCATCTACGTTTTCTCATATTCAATTCCTTCTAATCAAACAAGTACTTCAAACTCTTGTGAACATAATTGTGACGCCCCGAAAATTATTTCATCTAGCCCATAACCCAATTGCACTTTGCCCAAACTCTATGCGTTGCCTTGATATGTTTGGTGTTTGTTTGATGGTTGTTTAATGTTTGTATAGTTGATGCTTGATAATGTATATAAATATGTGTATCATAAATTGTATATGGGTCATGTTAAATTAAAGTATAATGCATATGTTATTATTTATGCATGAGCCCATTAAACCATGAATTGATATGGGTTAGGATTGATTAAATAAAAGGATAAATGAGAATGAAAACTTGGTGTATTAAATGGATTGGACATTTAAAATACATGGAAGCATGAGATTGGTTAAAGTACATGTGGCTGGTATGGGTAGTATGAGACCAACACATGTGAAGGTTGGTGCATGAAAGTGGACAAGTGTCCCATGCCCACTTCTCTTCTTCAAGGAAGTGCTAGAATGAGTGGAGGGAATCAAGGAGAGAATCAAGGAGGGAATCAAGGAAGTGCTAGAAAGAGGTGAGTGGAGAGAAAGGGAAAAAAAAAATAAAAGAAAAGAAGAGAAAGGAAAGAAGAAGAGAAAGAAAGAGGGAGTTGCAGGAGGAAGATCTCTGCGATGTTTTCATCAAAGAGCTGGATCTTTGGGATATATGGTCAGATTGAGCTCAAATTTTGTTAGCAAGTTCGTAGCTTATGGTTCTGCATTCAGAACCGTGGAGATCTTGATTTGAGGTTTCTTCTAAGAGATATAACCTCTCAAACCAAGCTGGTCGGAAAGTCTGGATTTCTCACGCCGTTTCGCTCAAACTTATAGATCTCCTCAATCTACCGTTGGATGGATATAAAATTTGGGTATGTAGTTTACAACTGATATGTATGCATTATGAACAGTGGAGATGTTTATGTGTTAAGTATGTTGTGTGATATAGTCATCTGAGTTTGAGTATTTGCAACAGGAAAGGAGAAATTGTCTGATTAGAGACTTGTTCATCAAAGATACTTATCTTTTCGGTCCACTGTTGGATTGGGCTGATATTTGGACAGAAGGTTTGTTTCTTCACATACTTCAATCGGTACGGTTGATTTTGTGATTACATATTTCTGTTGGTAGATTGATACATCTGAACAGAATATTAAATGAAGAATTGGTAGGGTTGCTTGTATTAGACCTAAATTTAGAATATGAACTTAGACCTTTCCAAATAGCTTGCATGTCAACTATGTTGACCTAGTTGCCATTGTTGATGAACCCATGATGCAAAATCAGTGATATACATGGCTGAACATGGTGACCTAGTGTAAATCGGCAATGTGGCCTAAGTATGAAAATTTTCATATTTTGGGGCTTTTGATGCTTTTGGCCTAGAATCATTGAATTGATGCAACTTATGTTTAATTAAGCATGATTAGGGTTGATTATGCTACTGATTTGGTGGTTGTGACCATATCATGGGTTAGGCCTACTTGTGATCAAGTTACCCAATTTGGGCATATTTATGCCTAAGGAATTGAAAATCAGTATTTTTGATTAATAGAATGGTTTATGAATGAGAACTATGCATTAGAGGCCTAAGTCATGTGATTTGAGTTGAATGATGGGATTAGATGGGATTTAGGCCTATTGTTTATATGTGGGCTGATTTAGGGTTGATGTGTAATGTCTATATGATTGAGCATAGAAATTGATGTATGGTAGGATATTGATGTATGTTTCAGGATCTTGATTGGGTTGATTCGGTTTGGTGGTCGTGTGTGGTTAAATACTCTCGCGAGGCTTGGATGTGAGTATACTTCATTTATGATTATATCTTTTATGTCATCATATCACTTATATATATTGTATGTTGAAAGCATGAATGTGTTCTAATGTTTTGAATGATGCATTGATTTGAGAAAACCTTATGACTTTGGTTGGGCCCATCTATCTGGCTAATAGGGGGACTTAACATTGTCATAGGAGGGTTTAAGGAAAGGAAATGATTGGGGTCAACGGTACGGTGAAATAGACGTGCACTAGTAACCCAATGCATGTGGAATGTGGATCCAAATTGATAAGCTTTTACTTGCATCGAACTTATTATAAATGCTTGATATCTATATGTTATGAGCTTTTAATCATGCTACACATTGACATGCATACATGATATTTATTGATGAGTATTGATAGCATATTTGAATTTTATTCACTGGGCACCGTTGGCTCACCCTCATTTTTCTCTTTTAGGTCCTTCTGTCCCGTATAAGGGCAAAAGAGTAGTCATATCTTGAGGGCCTTGTCTGCGAGAGAATCCAAGGCCTCGATGTGAGTTGAGAGGCATTTTGATTGAACTGTGTTTTAAATTATGAAGTATTATATTTTGGATTATGTAATTATAACACTTACCACATTGTAGTATGGGTGAGTTGGGACTTGTTAGATAGACCATGTGGGCATATGACGGTTTTTATTTGTACCCACAATTTTGGACTTTATGTGTATGTCAATTTTAATGGACTGTAGGGATTATGATTTTATTTATGGTTCATTTTTATGGATTATCCCTTGTCTTTGATGATTAATACGGTGGGTAGTTTTGTTTAGTACCTTTTGATATTATGTCGTTGTTTGAGATAAGGCTCGTAGGGTCTCAACCACCTCACGGGAGTTGAGGAGTGGTCGGAGATGCCTAAGCCGGGCGTCCCGCCCCGGCATTCCACACGCCATTCCCTTCGGGGTCGGTGGTCCGGGGTGCGGGGTCGCCACAGTTGGTATCACGCCCTGACCGCAGCCAGAACGCGGGCGCACCACCGCAGTGGAGAACGCCAGCCCCGTATCTCACAATATTGTCATATCGCCATGTAGCAACCCAACCGCAGCTGGTCTACATCGAAACAATTATTTGTCTGCCACTATTTATAAATAGTGGCTACTAGGAATGCGAAATCTAAGTCCTTAAGGGAGGTCTTGAATTCGATTCCTAGGGAGGCCCTGCACTATTTATAAATAGTGGCAGACAAATAATCGTTTTGATGTAGACCAGCTGCGGTTGGGTTGCTACATGGCGATATGACAATATTGTGAGATACGGGGCTGGCGTTCTCCACTGCGGTGGTGCGCCCGCATTCTGGCTGCTGTCAGGGCGTGACAATAATACAATGTGAACCTCTCGCCATATAAATAATATTTCCAAAGCTTCAGAGCAAACACTATTGTCGCCAACTCCAAATCATGAACGGGGTAGTTTTTTTCATGCACTTTCAGCTGTCAGGATGCATATGCAACAACTTTTCCACCCTACATCAGAACACAACCCAATCCTGTTTGAGATGCATCGGTAAGATAACCAACTCTTTCCCACGTTTTTGGAAGTATCAAAACAAGTGCGGTAGTAAGTTTTTTCTTCAACTCTGCAAAAACTTCTTCACAATTATTAGTCCACACAAAAGGAAGATTCTTCTAGGCTAATTTAGTAAGTGGGGCAGCTAGCTTCGCAAAGCCTTGTACAAACTTCCTGTAGTACCCTGCCAAACCTAGAAAACTCCTAATCTCTGTCATTGTGCTCGGTCTTGGCCAATTAATGATCACCTCAACCTTAGTAAAATCAACAGAGATACCATTTGCACCATCCACATGACCCAAAAATCTCACTTTAGAAATCCAAAACTCATACTTGCTGAGCTTGACATATAGCCTATGCTCCCTTGCCTGCAAGGTGATCCTGAGGTGCTGCTTGTGCTCCTCATGTGTTTTGGACTATATCAAAATGTCGTCTATGAAGACAATTATGAAGTGACCTAGATATGGTCTAAACACCCTTTGCATCAAATCCATGAACATTGCAAGTGCGTTCATCAGCCTGAATGGAATGACCAGAAACTCATAGTGACCATATCTCGTCCTGAAGGCAGCCTTCGGGACACCTTCCTCTCTAATCCTTAATTGATGGTAGCCCGATCTCAAATCAATCTTAGAGAAAAACTGGCACCATTTAATTGATTAAACAGATCATCAATGTGAGGTTGAGGATATTTGTTCTTCACTGTCACCTTGTTCGGCTGACGGTAATCTATACACAGTCTAAGACTCCCGTCTTTCTTTTTGACAAAAAGAACTGGTGCACCCCAAGGTGACATACTAGGGGTAATAAACCCTTTGCTCAAAAGTTCTTCAATTTGAACCTTGAGTTCTTGCAACTCCTTCGGTGTCATTCTATAAGGTGGAATGAAGATGGGTTTTGTACCAGATATGAACTCAATGATGAAGTCAAATTCTCTTTTGGGTGGTAACCAAGATAAATCATCAGGAAATACATCGAGAAACTTACTCACTACTGAAAAATCAAATATCTGAATACCTTGACCCTTCTCATCCAATGGCCTAATACTAGCCATGAGTGAGGATTCTACTTCAGTAGCCAGCCTGCCTCGTGTAGGTGGCCTGGTAGTAGTCATACCTCGGTAAACAAGGGATCTGGAATACAATCCGCTTATGAAAGCAATCCACTTGGGCGTGATACACCGCTAACCAGTCCATACCCAAAATAACATCAAATCGAGGAACTCTACCACCCTAAGGTTCACAATCATCTCAAGTCCCTCGTGTTTGACTACACAATTCATGCAAATCATATCTAGGTAGATTTTCTCACTCGTTGTTGTACTTAATATCAATGGTGTATTAGCTCTAACAATAGACAATTTAAGTCTATCTACCACATGCCCAGGTATGAATGATAAAGTGGAACCAGAATCAATCAATACATGCATCATCATATCACAGATAGAAATCATACCTTTTATTAGATTTTTGTTGGCATCAGGATCCAGTACAGTAACTGCCTTGGCTTGCTCCCTTGTACCAGATGCCGCAGAAATAGCTGGAGCAGAAGGAAATCTCGCCATAGTACACTGATTAGCCTTGTGGCCTTTCACGCCACACCTGAAGCAACTGATAACGGGTCTCGGGCTTGAAGAGGCAGTTTGTGATTGACCCTGTGATCTAGATGGAGCTTGATCTCCTTTATTGTACACTACTGGGGCAGATGCCACACGAACAGGAGCAACAAAAGAATCAGCCCCAGGAAATACTCCACTAGTTTTGGGCTTCTTTTAATAATCCCAAAACCTTTTGTTCCATTTCTTCTTTTTCTTCCCTGAAGATAAAGAAGATGAATCAGACTGAAATATGGGTACTGGCAGAATGGTTGTTGCCCTAATACTCGGTGCAACCTCAATAGTCTCAAAATCCATGGCCTAATCATAAGTCGCCACACAGGCCAACGCAAAATCTTGTTGAATCTTATCATGGAAACCATCACGAATCCTCTCCATCCTCAACTCATCTGTAGGAACCAACTTTGGAGCAAAAAGTGCGAGTTGTTATCTCAAGGAACCCCATGATATGAATGTTTTGATGATTCCAAATAACTCAAGTTTGTGTAATTTAATGATCTTGTTAAGTGTTTCAGATCTATCAAAAACCAAGATTAAAGAACCGAGCTCACAAGCCTATTGAATGTCAAAAATCGAAGTTTCAAGAAGTTTAGCACTTAGAATGTAAAAGAATTGATCAAACTACTCTCAACAAGATTTAATCAATTGTATGTTTTGATCGATATGTTTTAAAGGTATTTTAAAAGATTTAAATTCACAATTGTTTTAAGTGTTTGATTTGATCGAAGTTTAGTTGATTTAATCGAGTTTCAAATTCAAAAATTAGATTTTATGTGTTCAATCAGGACGCTAATGTCTTAGTAGCACCGTCCTGGACTTGGTAAGTCAGGACGTAGATGAAACATTACGACGCTGATAATGTTCAAGGTTGAAATGTACTTATTCATTAGGACGCTTACTTCTTTAGTAGCGCCCTCATTTAAGTCAACCTGTGAACTTGATACGACGTTGATTCATTATAAGCTCGCTGATTGTTTTTCAAGTTTTAAATGTTTTAATCGTTCAGGACGTTGATCGTTCTTCAGCGTACTTATTATTTTTACGAGTTGAAAATTATCAGGACGCTTACTTGTTAGTAGCGCCTTCATGAAGTTTAGTCGTTTTAATCACCAATTAAGTTAGGACGCTTATGATCAAGTAGCGCCCTTACTTCACAGTTCAGCAAGATGCTTATGGTCCATGAGCATCCTCAAGGAACAAAACGACAAAGTTGGTTTTATGCGTCACGACGCTGATTGACCAATCAGGACGCTAATCCAACACTATCACAAAACTGACATTTGCACTTTTTCAGTTTACTTTTTTAGAACTTTTTATTCACAAAAACCTTTTTAGATTTGTCAGAGATTCCCTCTGATACACGAAATTACGATTCCTGAAACCTTCCTTATTCGTGTAATCTGAAAAGAACCAGAATGTTCATGAAGATTGCATTTGGCATCTTCGTGAAATGTTCTACCTGTTGTGAGTAAACGATCATTTTGAAATTCAAATTCAAATGACCAACAACTTCATTTCTACTGAGTCTATATATACCAAGACTTAAACTCAAACCAAAAATTGAAAAAAAATTCTTTGAGCAAATTGATAGCGTAAATTTAAATTCGCAAGTGTACGAATTATCAAGTTATAATACCCATGGAGAGTGGGTTATCGTATCCACAGAGAATGTAATTTTACTAATCTTAATTCCCAATTCTACAATGATTAATGGTTTTATCTAGGTGATAAAAAGTGGAGTGAATTAAATGACAAATGAAAATTAAACAAAGGAAAATAAAAACAAACAAAATAAATGGAAATTGGAGAGAAATTAATGGATTTATAGTTCTGGAGTTTAGATCTCACTATGTTCTCTCATGATTTCTAATAATTGTGTTAATGAATTAATTTCTAAAATTTATAAATCCTAAATCCTTTTTCATTCAAACCCCTCTCTCGAGTGATAGCTTAAATATCTACTCTCAATCTATCAATTCCCTCTCGAGTGATAAACCTTTAGATCAAGAATGCCTTAGGTTTTATAATTCATTTTAATGGATTTCAAAAGGTTTTGTAGGTCTCTCCACTCATTACTCTACCCTAGGTTACAAATCCCTTGCTCTAATTCAATATCCCCTTTCTCGAGTGATAGAAACTAAATCTAAGTTCATTCAAAGAGTGATCAGCAATTTGAAAACATTAAGCATGGGGAATCATAATGAAACTCAAAAGATTTCTCAAAAACACACAAACAATGACTCAATCACAAGATCCAACAAAGCTAAATCAAATCTCTAGATTATTTATTTAGTTCATAATCAAATCCATGGATACAAGAGAAAGAGTTAAAGAAGAAAACATGGAAACAAACTAAGATTAGAAGATAAATGAAGAAACCCCCTTTGTCAATGGTGGATTCTCCTTCTTCTTCTTGTCTCGAACCAACAACTCTTCTTCTTCTTCAATCCTTCACTTGCCTCTCCTTCAAAACCCTAACCTAATATATTATATTCTAATTCTAATCCTAATTTGCAAGATAAAAAAATAAAAACCCTAAGATAAAGTCTAAGATCCCTCACTAAAACCCTAAGAAATGCTTATATACAAGGAGTCAAAAGACCAATATGGGCAACAAAAGCCCGCATAAAACACACAAAAAACTGCGGCGCCCAGAATGTGAAAAATGCACATTTTGTGCATTCTTCTCTTGGCTTTTTGTTGGCTTTTGGTCTACTTCTTGAGCATGTTCTTGACTTTATTTTGGGTTTAATTGCTCCTCATTAAGCTCCTTATTGACCTACAAACAAAGCAAAAAAAAATGTAAGTAAACTATATTAATCAATTAATATAAAACTATATGCAAGTATGTATGTATTAACATGTAAAATATGAGAATATTATTAATATGAAAATGATGCAATTGGCTTTGGAAAAAATACCTAAAAATCATGATTGTTTTCCTAAGCTAGTCTAATGCATGCAATTCATGAAAATATCTAGAACTAACTTCTAAAATTCATAAAAACATCTAAATGGACCTAAAACACTAAATATGAGTAATTAATGCAAATATATCTAAAAAGTAGCTAAATGCACCTAAAAACCTATGAAATTAACATGTAAACTAACAACTAAAACTCAACTTATCACAAATACTTTTGAAAATTAGTCGAATTTTTCAATTTGATTTTAGAGTTCAAACTGTTTTAGTTTTCAAAGTGTTTTTTTTGAAACTTAGCTTATTCAAATGATTTTCATACTGAGCTTAATATCTATCTTTCTTTGAAAATCTATTTGAAAGTTATTGAACCGTTTTCACTCAAATTTTCAGCATTTTTTTTTTCATATATCATTCTTGCTTAACGAGAAATTTGATAGATAGTTCATAGGATACAATTGTATTTCATTTCATATCTTGTAAACTGTATCGAGTTGTAACAATATTTATACAAACTACTGAGTATCAAACATTGTTGTGTTTTTCCAAGTGGTTGTTCTCAAGCCAGTAAGGTGAGAGGTTTAGGTTAGTCTCACACCCAAAAGTTGAGATAGGTAGTTTTCTAGCCTATAAGTCGAGAGGTATAGGTAGTTCTCTAGCCTGTAAGTTGAGAGGTTTAGGTTGGTCTTGAGCCTGCAAGTTGAGCATTGTAACAGTTGTTCTCACACCCGGAAATTGAGAAGAGGTGTAACGGTTTAATTCTCACCTGTAAGAGAATCCCTTAGTGAAGAGGTTTCAAATCCTAACTGAAGAGGTTAGGTAGTGGATGTAGGCAAGTAGCTGAACCACTCTAAATCGACTGTGTTGATTCTATTTACATTTCCACCTTTAATTATTGCCATTGTAATATTTTTAATTGTCTAAGAATCCAATTCGCCCCCCTCTTGGACATACCTGGGCCAACAATTGGTATCAGAGCATTGTTGCTCTTCAAAGAAATCTCACAATTTCTTTTACATCAATGGCAATGTCCAGAGACACAGTCATGGGAATAAGCCAATTTTTAGACAGACCACCCTTGTTCAATAGAGACTGTTTTGAAGATTGGATGAGAAGGATGAAATCCTTTCAACGATTTAAGGATATCAGTCTATGGGAAATGGTCATAAACCGTTACACCATGCCCAACAAGCCTATTAAGCTATGGACAGACAAGGAGAGACTCAATGATAAATACAAGTCTCAAGCTGTCTATGCCTTGTATTGCTGTCTACCCGAGGAAGAAGTAGAGATGGTAGTTCATCTTGAAAGTGCTACGGAGATTTGGGAAACTCTCAAATCACTTCATAGTGAAAAGATAATGAATCAAGATGAAAGGCTTAAAGAGTTTGAACAGTTATTTGATGCCTTTGAAATATCAAAGAATGAATCTCTTGACATGGCATGTTGTAGTTATCAATCCATCCTTGATGGAATGAAAGAACATAGTCAAGAGATACCTTTAAGAATAGCCTTAGTGTGCTTCAGTGATAAGCTTCCAAAGAAATGGAATGATAAGCTAATCACATTAGCTGAAATAGTTGATCCATGGGAAATGAGTTTGAAAGAGTTTTGTGATATCTTAAAAACCATGGAAGGAAGGGATGAAACTAGGAACTAAGTTAGAATGGTAGAAGAGTCACTCATCCACTTTAGGATTTTAGAAAGTGAGTCAGTTTATGATAATCTTCAACGATTTGAACGTTTGATAAATGAACTTGAATATTTTGGAAAATCCATCTCTCATTCTATTTTAATGCAATATTTTCTAAATAGTTTTCTTGAAAGCTTGAAATACAAAGTAGATTTTTTAAAAGAGTTTTCAAATCCATTTGAAATCAATTTTCAAGAAATTGATTATATTTTAAGTGGGTTAGAAACAACATCCGAGAGAGAAGACATGCTTGCAAATGTGCCAAGTAGGAACAAAAGTGTGATTGCTGATAAAAAAGATCCTAGGTTGATAAGTCAACAATCTTCAACAAGCACAGCAAGAACACTTGTGCAAAATGAAAATTCTATTGATGAAATGCCGAGAAGAAAGTCAGATTGGAGAATGAACATCATGAAATATCTCAACTGCTTTAGCAAGAGGCAAAGTGCACAAATTGAGGACTTTGCAGTACCTTGAGGTAAAAGCCAAAAATTGTGCAAAGGTATAAAAGTCACTCTATCACTGTCATCTTTATCTAAATACATTTATCAGTGATTTTTGAAGTTGAACGATAATATTTTCAATCATGATTTGCTTGAAATGTTCAAATATTCGATTCACATAATAAAATTGTTGATGATTGGTCAATGAAATTTAATTATTGATATTGATTATTCATCCATAAGATATTTAAGAATGAGTTATTGCATCTGATTAAAATCAATGCATAAGTGTCCATGAGGACGCTGATAGCGTTTTCGGATGCTACCACTGCATTTGAGCAAGACACTCATTGCATAAGAAGGATGCTACTATCACATTAAGTAGAACACTCACTGCACCAGTAAGATGCTAACAATGATAAGGACGCTAATATGCCCAAAGGCATTAGTTGTTCTAGGACGCTAATCGTTTTTATAATAGATTTACTAAGACACTAATAGGAACTAGGTTGTGGCACGTGAGTATGTCAGAAGCACGCTTATCGATTTGGTAAAGTATAAATATGAACCTTAAGTGACTTAGTCGTCACTTTCACTATTTGATGCCCTAGGACTCTCTTTCAGAAACTTATGAGGAACCATTCCAGAACCACTGCTGCACCTACCTTCAACCGATTTCTACGTGCCAGATTTTCAAATCTTTTGGTAAAATCTGTTAATCTAAGTGGTTCATCACTTAGCACATCCCTAAATATATTGTTATGAAGTATATTTTGATGATCACAAACAAAGTACTTTTCGGTGCTAACGAGCCTTAACCAAGATTTCATCCAAGCACCTCAGAAAAACAAAAAAGCCAATGAACGATTCGATCAAGGAACTCAAAGGTCATATCAGACGTTCAAGATTGTTTCAATCAAAAGGACCTCAACGATCACATCATGATTTCAAGATCACCACTCGAACGATTCGATGAAGCTTCAAGTCTACATCATTCGATCAACGTTCAAGACATTCAACTCCAACTCGAAGTTCTTATTGAAGATCTCATAATAAATAGTTGGATTTAAAGATTATGAGAAAATGTGAAATACATAGTATTTAAGGTATATCTTTCTCTAATCGACTTTGCTTAAACATTTTCCTAAACCATGCACAAACCACTTGCATACTTGCATGTTTTGATCATACGTTTTATGGTATTTCAAATGATTTAATATTTAATTTGAAATTTACCGAGTTTTTATTCACATTTATCAAACATTTAATCGTGAGACAAAACTATTTTTATAGAGACTTTTAGGACGCTAATGAGTTAGCAACGCTCTCCTGAACTTTATAAGTCAGGACACTGATAACATTCAAGGTTAAATTAAACCGATTAATCAGGACGCTTACTTGTAAGTAACTGCCTCCTTTAGTCAACCTCTGAACTTATCAGGCCACTGATTCAGTATCAACTTACTGAAAGATTTTTAAAGTTCTTCAAAGAATTTATCTTTGAGAACGTTGATAGTTATAAGTTGAATAAACTATAAGAACGCTACCTGGATAGGAGCGCCCTCACCTTTGGGAATCAACTTAATAACTTTCAGGACACCGATTCTCCTTCAGCGTGCTTTGTATTTTTGTTCAAATGTCTTTAATATGTGGTAGGATGCTTACAGTGTTGTAGCTCCCTCGTATTATGTTTTATGTTTTAACTGGTAGGATGCTTACTCAGAAAGTAGCGCCCTCATGCACTGAATTGTTTTTAAAACATAGCATAACGCTAACTGTTCATTAGTGCCCTCAAGGTTAAGTCGTTTAAGTGACAAAGTAAGTCAGGACTCTCATGTTTCAATAGCCCCTCACTTCATTGTTCAGCAAGACGATTATAAGTAATGAGCGCCCTCAAGGAACAAAACGACAAAGTTGATATTATGCGTTATGACACTGATTACAGAATCAAGACGCTAATTCAACAACCGTCACTATTCGAACAAGTACACTACATCAATTTATTTTTTCAGAATGAAATTTTGCACAAAATCCTTTTTAAACTAATCAGAGATCAACTCTGATACATGAATTAAGTTTTTCTAAAACTTTCCTTTTTCATGTAATCTGAAAAGAACTAGGATGTTAGTGAAAATTGCAGTTGCCATTTTCATATAGCATTCTAGCTATTGTGTATAAACGTTCATATTATTTGAACTTCAAATGTCTAACGACTATGTCCTACTAAGTCTATAAATACTAACACTTAGGAACAAACAACTCACCGATAATTTTTATTTTGCCAACACTATTTGAAAGTTAGTCTCTGTCAAAATGTTTTTCAAATAGCTAAACTTTCAAAGTATTTTTCACTGATACCTTTACGTATTCAAAAGATTTTCATATTGAGCTTCAATTATATTCTATCTTTGAAAATCTATTTGATCTGGTATCTACTCAAATTCTCAGCACTGATCTATATTTGATATCAATCTTGCTGAAGAAAGAAGTTGAGAAGTAGTTCATGAGTTATACAGTTGTACTTGATTTCATATCTTAAGTATTGTATTGAACTACATCAGTAGTTGAGTCAACTACTGAACAATGAACCAAAAGCTTTCATACTTATATTTTTTATCTACTTTGAAAACTATCTGTCTTTGATTTACACTGGTCCTTCATTTTCAAGTCAATGTTTATTGGTGTCCTATTATTTTCGAAGAAGCACTGATTTTCATATCATATCATTCATGCTTTTCGAAACTGCACTTGAGCAATACCGAACATTGAAAGGTAAAGGACTGTAAGTGTATTTCATCTTAGCATTACGTATTCATATTTCATATCTTTGTAATGCTATGTATTGAGCTTAATTGTAAAGTGTTTTACACAGTTAGAACCAACATTATTTTGTTGTAATGCTGGTGTGTTTCTAGATTGAAACAATTAGGACAAGTGAATGTAGTTCATTTAATAATTTTAGGATTGAAATCATGTTAAGGTTATCTCTGAACCTGTAAAAGAGAAAAAAGTTCATCCTCACCTGCAAGTAGGAAACCGGTTCATCCTAATCCCGTAAAAGGATAGGTGCGTGCTTAACCTGTAATAGGATAGGTTATCTTTTAATCGGTGAAAGAGAAACAATTTTTCCTTATCCCGTAAAAGGATCACGGTTGTTCCTTATCTCGTATAAGGAAAATGGTTCTTTCTTATCCCGTAAAAGGAACATGGGTTTTTTCCTCATCCCAGAAAAAGGAAATTTGGTTCATCCTTAGCCAATGAAAAGATAGGTTTGCCTTTTGCCTGTAAAAGGGCAATTGTAAAGGTTTGGTTCTCACCCGTAAGAGAATAAGTTGGTGGATTGAGAAAATCCTAATCGGGAGGGTAGTGGACATAGGCTTGGCCGAACCACTATAAATCTTGTGTGTCTCACATTTGCAATTTAGTCTAAGTTTTTGTTTATGCGTTCAATTCCAATATACTCATGTATATCACTAAGTTATTGGAAGAGAAATTTAAAATTGACTATTTCACCCAATTCACCCCTCTTGGGTGGACCAACAATTGGTATCAGAGTGGGTTTTTTGAAAATATGGTCTAACAACCTAGAGTCTAGATCCTTTGGTCAATTCTCATAGGATTCATTTTTGGCATCTCTTTTTTTGTCTTAGGATAAAAATCCTAGATTTTATTCAGTTCACCTAGGCATGATTATTCCTTCGAACTCTTAACATGCTATCCTCTGATTTATCACGCTTATGACGACGCATGACTCTATGTCATTCTTGCATATAATGCAAACCTTGTTTTTGATGTCCATTAACTTGCTCCATACGCTTCCTTCTCACTTTACTTCTCACTTTGAGTGCGAAATCATTCCGAATTCATCCTCTTCGTTTCATCTCCTACTTCGAAACTCAAATGGCATCCAAAAACATTGTTTCCAAGAAAATAGCAAGAGAAGAGCCATCTTCCTCTTCATGTGATTTTTCTCTATCATTTCCTTCATCTGATGGATCTGATGAAGAACTCTCTATTGAAATTTCTCTCAAGGAAAACCAAGCTTTCCACTTCTTTCCGAAAAACCTCTGCACGCTTCCCGCTACAGCTTCAATTGAGGAACAATTTGCCAAACTTAGTGATTCTTTATCCTCCAGCGTTCAAGCCGTTCTGGACATGCTAAATGAGTACAAGAACCCGCTGAAAGAGCTTGAAGCCAAAGCATTACGTTAGAGAGATCTGATGATGGCACTGTTCGAGGAAAATGAGAAATCTCGAGCTTTAATAGAAAAGGTTGTCCATGTGAGCACAGCCACTCCCATGGCACACAGGACTTGCTTTGGAATCTTATAGGAATGTCTAGAACCTTTCTGAAAGCCCCGTCATTTCTAGGCAAACTTTTCAAATTCCTGTTGTTAATCTATCTCTTGGAATGTTGTCTAAAACTCTTATATAATACTCATTTCTAATGGTTTAACAGAAGTTTTTTTCAACTGTTTCTCATATTATCTGATGTGTGTGTGTATCTATTCTAATTAGCCTTATAATACACTTAGTTTTGCTCACTTCACATCTAATTTCCCTTCATCTTAATTGCTTTTGCTTGTATGGTTGGTTATTGATTTCCTATTTTGCCTGCTTTTATGTTTGCAAAATTATTTCTGTTTATTTCTGATGCATAACTATGTTGTTTTCATTAACATGATTATCTATCATCATACTAATGTTCTCTTGTTCATATTTCCTGATAAACTGCATCATGATGAAATTTTACTATGACTATTACTCTGATTAGTTTGTGGTATCTTTCTTATGACTAGTCACATCTATCTTTAGTATCTGATATGCATATCTGTGATTGCCTGGTAAATATCATGATTATTTATGATCATTTTGCATCTTATAGGATATTAAAACTTTACATGCTTATCATATATGATATATGTTACTCTCAATAGCTAGGTTGTGCTTTAACAATTTATTTCTGCCTATGCTATCATGATCATGTTTTCTCTGAACTTAGAAAATCATATCTATGCATGATTCATGTGTAGGCATATATATAGGCCATGTACACAACTCCATTTCATAACCTATATACTGCCTTCACTAATGACTATTATCTTTTCAATGATTTCCTGACTTTGATGCATCTGTTTCATACCATATCGTGTTCGCATCAAACTCATGGATATCTATTTTCTAATGAGTACATACCCTTCAAAATGTTTTCTCATTAGAATCATTGAATCCTAACAGCTAGGCCTTGCTTAATCAACTATTTTGCCTATGCTATGAGTATGCTTATGCTTGATTATTTACAAATTTTAAAGCATACTGTGTTTGACTTGAATTAATTATCAACTCTACACATATTTCAAGCACCAGGAGAATAATTGCCCACGATTAGAAATTCTCTATGAATTTATTTTTCGGCAATTCTCTCTCATTCCCTATGACTACGATTCTCGGCTACTCTATTATTTCAAATATTATAGCCTATGAATAAGTCAAACTATTTCTCACTTTGCTTAAAGACAAGATCTACTTCTCACTTGAATAAGTACTGTAGACCTTACACATTCTCTTGTGCCTAATTATGAGATGTCGTCATAAATCATCTTGAGGCTGAATGCACGATGTAAGGGAGAACTGCGCTACTCTACCAAATCACGACAAAAGGGGAGATATAAGTTTCTTTTCTTTACCTTTTTTATCATGACAAAAGTGGAGAAGAAAAATGAGAGAAATAGATGTGTGGGGAGAAGAATAAATAAGAAATTGATCTTTTTGCTTGAGCGTTTAATTGTTTGATTTGTTTGTCATCATCAAAAAGGGGGAGATTGTTAATCTAAGTGGTTCATCACTTAGCACGTCCCTAAATATACTGTGATGAAGTATATTTTGATGATCACAAACAAAGTATTTTTCGGTGCTAACGAGCCTTAACCAAGATTTCATCCAAGCACCTTAGACAAGCAAAAATGCGAAGGAACGATTCGATTAAGGAACTCAAAGGTCATATCATACACGTTCAAGATCGTTTAATCAAAAGGACCTCAACGATCATATCTTGATTTTAAGATCACCACTCGAACGATTCGATCAAGCTTCAAGTCTACATCTTTTGATCAACATTCAAGACATTCAACTCAAGCGCGAAGTTCTTATTGAAGATCTCATAATAAAGAGTTGAATTTAAAGACTATGAGAAAATGTGAAATATACAGTATTTAAGGTATATCTTTCTCTAATCGACATTGCTCAAACGTTTTCCAAAACCGTGCACAAACCATTTGCATACTTGCATGTTTTGATCATATGTTTTACGGTATTTCAAAAGATTTAATATTTAATTTGAAATTTACCAAGTTTTTATTCGCATTTATCGGACATTTAATCGTGAGTCAAAACTATTTTTAAAGAGTCTTTCAGGACGCTAATGAGATAGCAGTGCTCTCTTGAACTTGATAAGTCAGGACGCTGATAGTTCATTAGGATGCTGACAACATTCAAGGTTGAATTAAACTGATTAATCAGGACACTTACTTGTAAATAGTTGCCTCCTTTAGTCAACCACTTAAGTTGTCGGGACGCTGATTCGATATCAGCTTACTAAAAGATTTATAAAGTTCTTCAAAGAATTTATCTTTGAGGAAACTGATAGTTATAAGTTGAACAAACTATTAGGACATTACCTAGAGAGGAACGCCCTTACCTTTGGGAATCAACTTAATAACTTTCAGGATGCTGATTGTCCTTCAGTGCGCTTTATCTTTAATATGTGGTAGGGTGCTTACAGTGTTGTAGCGCCCTCGTATTATGTTTTATGTTTTAACTGATAGGACGCTTATTCGGAAAGTAACGCCCTCATGCACTGAATTGTTTTTAAAACTTAGCAGGACGCTAACTGTGCATCAGCACCCTTAGGGTTAAGTCGTTTAAGTGACAAAATAAGTCAAGACGCTCATGTTTCAGAAGTGCCCTCACTTCATTGTTCAGCTGGACGCTTATACGTAATGAGCGCCCTCAAGGAAAACAACGTCAAAGTTGATATAATGCTTCAGGACATTGATTACAGAATTAGGATGCTAATTCAACAACCATCACTATTCGAACAAGTACACTACATCAGTCTACGTTTTCAGAACGAACTTTTGCACAGTCTTATTCAGACTTATCAGAGATGATCTCTGATACATGAATTAATTTTTTCTAAAACTTTTCTTTTTTCATGTAATTTGAAAAGAACCAAGATGTTAGTGAAAATTGCAATTGCCATTTTCATATAGCATTCTAGTCGTTGTGTGTAAACATTCTTATTATTTGAACTTCAAATGTCAAACAACTATGTCTTACTAAGTCTATAAATACTAACACTTAGGACCAAACAACTTGCCGATAATTTTTATTGTGCCAACACTTTTTGAAAGATAGTCTGTGTCAAAATGTTTTTCAAATAGCTAAACCTTCAAAGTTTTTTTCATTGATACCTTTACTTATTCAAAAGATTTTCATAATGAGATTCAATTATATTTTATCTTTGAAAATCTATTTGATCTTGTATCTACTCAAATTCTCAGCACTGATCTATACTTGATATCAATCTTACAGAAGAAAGAAGTTGAGAAGTAGTTCATGAGTTATACAGTTGTACTTGATTTCATATCTTAAGTATTGTATTGAACTACATCAGTAGTTGAGTCAACTATTGAACAATGAACCAGAAGTTTTCATACTTATATTTTTATCTAGTTTAAAAATTGTCTGTGTCTTTGATTTACCTTGGTCCTTCATTTTCAAGTCAATGTTTATTGGTGTCCTATTATTTTCGAAGAAGCACTGATTTTCATATCATATAATTCATGCTTTTCGAAACTGCACTTGAGTAATACCGAACATTGAAAGGTAAAGGACTGTAAGTGTATTTCATCTTAGCATTACGTATTCATATTTCATATCTTTGTAATGTTATGTACTGAGCTTAATTGTAAAATGTTCTACTCAGTTAGAACCAACATTATTTTGTTGTAATGCTGGTGTGTTTCTGGATTGAAACAACCAGGACAAGTGAATGTAGTTCACTTAATGATTTCAGGATTGCAGTCATGTTAAGGTTATCTCTGAACCTATAAAAGGGAAAAAGGTTCATCCTCACTTGCAAGTAGGAAACCAGTTCATCGTAGTCCTGTAAAAGGATAGGTTATCTCTTAACCTGTAAAAGAGAAACAATTTTTCTTTATCCCATAAAAGGATCAGGTTGTTTCTTATCCCGTAAAAAGAAAATGGCTCTTCCTTATCACGTAAAAGGAACATGGGTTTTTTCCTCATTCCAAAAAAAAAGAAATTTGGTTTATCCTTAGTCCGTGAAGGATAGGTTTGCCTTTAACCTGTAAAGGGGCAGTTGTAACGGTTTGGTTCTTACCCATAAGAGAATCAGTTAGTGGATTAAGAAAATCCTAATCGGGAAATTAGGTAGTGGAAGTAGACTTGGTCGAACCACTATAAATTTTGTGTGTCTCACGTTTGCAATTTAGTCTAAGTTTTTGTTTATGCGTTCAATTCCAATATATTCATGTATATCACTAAGTTATTGGAAGAGAAATTTAAAATTGACCATTTCACCCAATTCACCCCCCTCTTGGGTGGACCAACACAATCTTGATCTTTGTTCGATTTTGAGTCTTTTGATCCTTATTTTACCAATTTTCACCAAAGTAATTTTAGTTCCCTACCGTATTCTTTTTGTTTTTTCAATGGCTCCCAAAACCAAGAAGCTTCGCCCTCTCTGCCAGAAAAGCTTCTTCACCTTCACCACCTCCAGCTAGGAGTGTGAGACAAAGAACTGAACCTACCCATGTTGAACTAGCTGAGGCACCCATCACCATTGTACCCACACCTCCAGTTGAAACCTCAACTGAAGCATCACACCCATCTCTTTCAAAGCAGAAGACCAGGAACGGAGATAAAACATACAAACTTTCTAACCGAGCTGTATTTGATGGCTATTTTTTCAACTTTGAATTCTTCACCAACTCATACTTAGACATTCTGCCTTTGTTTGAGTTCTAAGGCTGGACCAAACTGCTTACCTTCAATTCCAAATGGTATCCCAGTCTTGTTAGCCAATTTTACTTAAACTTGGATGATAAACCTTGATCAGTACTTGTGAAACAGTCCAAGATAAAAGGAAAATTTGTTAAGATTTCTCACAGATTCTTCTCTGAAACCTTTTCTCTGCCTAGTGATGAAAGTGCACATATTCTTTCTTTCACTAAAAGCAAATTCCAGTACCCAGGCTATAACAACCTTTCTGCTTTGAACTTGATTTCCAAGAAAAAAGATCATGTGAGTGTTGATAAAAAAACTCACTAACCATTCCTTTGAGCACTTGCCCAGACCACAACATCATTACCCATATTATTCAACCCAAGTCTGGCAACAGGGGTAATGTGAATGAACTAAATTTATTTTTGATTTGGTGTGTTCTGGAAAAGAAGAAGATAAATCTCGCTTTCATTCTCATACATATAATGGATACTGTGGTTAGCAGAGGAGGAGGTCTTCCTTTTGGAATGTACCTCACCACATTATTCGAGAAGAGTAGAGTAAACTTCAGTAGAGAAGATAGCAAGGAGACTAGCAGATATCACTGCATTGGTCAAACCACTGTGAAGTTGATGAGATATATCTATGTTCCTGCATTAAAAAATTGGTTTCCAATGGCAGAAGTTCCACAAGAAAGTGAATCTAGTGGAAAAGGTGATGCTCAAGCTGAAGCAAGAGCTGAAGAAGTTCTAGTAATAAAAAGTGGAGCTGCTCAAGCTTCAAATGCTCAAGTAGATCAAGCTTTAGAGGAACAAGCTGATCTTACTATTGGTGTTGAACATGTAGAACAAGTTGTTGAAGAGGTTCGAGTTGAAGAAGAAAGCATGACTGGAGCTCAACCTGCTGATCTTCAGATTAAGGTATAGGATGAACATGCCATGGAGGAAGCTCATGAAGAGCTGGTTGTTCAAACTGTCCAGGAAAGTCAGACTGAATTTATTGATAAAGGTGAAGATGATGTGTTGGAAGAAGTTAACCTAATTGCTCAAGCTTCTGTTGAAGAACAATCGAATGCAAGAGAAGCTGTTGATGCAATTATGGAGGACATCACTAAAGAAGCTGTTCAGGAGAAAGTCGGTGAGGACTCAGAAAGAACTATTTTGGATGTACCATCTCCATTGGTTGTTCCTTTGTCAATGGAACCGCATGATCACGAGAAGCAAAATCTGATGGTGAAAAAACTCCTGAAGAAGAAGAATCTCATTCAGTTGAGATGGAATTTGAAGAATGAAAGGGTTATGAACTTATTCTCTTACCCTACAGTGGAGTTAAAATAAAAATGGTTATTGATGAAGAAGATCAAAATGAAGAGTATCATGAGGTTGCTGATGATTTTCAAGTAAAAAAAGAAGTTGAAGAAATTCATGAGGTGAGTTTATCTGATCGATCTGATCATTCACCTTCATACCCTTATACTAGTATGCCTACAGATGATTTCTTCAAAGAGGAAGATTTCCTGAGGAAAGTAAGAGAATATCAGATTTTTGTTATCTCTCAGCTGATGAACAAATTGGAACAGAATCAGTTGCAGCAGAAAAAAAAAAGATTTTAGCAGAAATCAAGAACTCTCTGAAGAATTAGGAAATTGAAGAGCTTAAGGAGATGAAAGAGTACACCGCTCACTTGGTCCAACCAACAGAAATGTTAGGAAAAGTAACACAACAAATGGACAGTCAATTGAGTGTTTTGCAATCTTTGCCTTCATCAAGTTCCACCTCCTCACCCAATGATGGTCTTATGAAGAATATTCACGATAGTATGCAACAAATCAAGGCATTCATGAGAGCCTTTGTTGCTTCAGTTCAAACAATATCACAATTAGCAAGTCCTCAATTTCCACTGGCCAGAGTCCCAACTTCACCAAGCCATCTAGAACCCCGACAACCAAGACATGCTTCAAGTGAGGTAAGTGCAGAAGTTCTGAAGAAGATACTTGAAGAAATTCAATGCCTGAAGGGTAAAGCAGTCGAATCTTAAAAAGGTACTTCCAACTCTGAAGCATTACAATCTGTCTTGAATGCTATCTTGGATCAGGTCTCTAGCAAGACAAATCTTGATCCAGTGTTGTCGGCCATCTCAAATTTAAAGGACAATATAACCACTATTGGACTAGCACCATTAGAGAATAGCAAACTAACCAAGATTCTAGACTTGGTTACTCGAGCCTATAAGAAGATGCAAACTATTAAGAACAAAATGCCATTCCTTGCCACCACTATATTGGACTTATCCTACACTGCCACCACTATTGCTGACAGAGTTGAAGGGGTTGTAGGTTTCTTCTAGGATCTTTTCAAGGCAATGAACAACATACTACATTCCACAGTTTGATACATTGCCTCAAGCATGAAACAATTTGGTATGCTCTTTCATCTGTTGCAGAAGAAAGGTATACACGTTCCTACAGCACCACGAGTTCTAGCATTCACCAGACCTCAAGGCCCAAAGGAATCTGATAAGCTTCAGGGCATACTTGAATGGGAAGAAGAAGAAGAGTCTGATGAAAAGCCCTTGCATAGAATCTCTCGAAGAATTTCTCCACCTCTCAGTGATGCTTCTCAAAGGTTTCTCAGTCCTCAACGCAAACACCCAGTCAGACCTGAGTTTCTAGGACAATCAATCTTGTCTGCATTCATTGAGGGACTTCCTGAAAGGAAGGGTAAAGGTTTCAAACATGCTCCACCCACTGATCCTTTCAGATTTGGTGTTTCTAAGACTGCTTACGACAAGTTCATTAAGGATTCAAAGACAACAATTGTGCAAGAAAAGTTTCTTAAGAGTTTATAAAAAAAGGATCCAGAGCAAGGCAATCCCAATGGTTCTAAGAAGCCACAACCACCAAGGAAGCCCAAGGATAATTATAAGAAAAAGATGCCAGTTCAAGTGGCTCCAAGAAAGATCCTAAATAAAAAAGGAAGAGAAAAGGCAAGGGTCCCAATTCGAGCTAAGCCTGTCCATTTTTTGATGTTTTCAAAAGGGGGAGAAGAATGCACACATTAGGCTAAGTTAGCTCAAGTGGGAAGCTATAAGATAGGGGGAGTTATAGTTTATCTTGTAATATATTGTACTGAATTGTAATGAAGTGTCTTTCACTTGTAAAATATATGTTTTGAAAACTTGATATCTTATTTGACATTCTGAACACAAATGAATATGATTTGGTGTGTTTGCTCTAAATCTGTTATGTGTTTGCATTGAATATTAAATGATTGAGTAAATGAATGCAATCATCTGTACCATGCTTGCTAATGTGAATTGCAAGAAAATTATACACATTTACATGCCACTTAGTCCAATGGTATTTGAGTGTTTGAAATCATAAAAAAGGGGGAGATTGTTATCTCAAGGAACCCCTTGATAAGAATGTTTTGATGATTCCAAATAACTCAAGTTTGTGTAATCTAATGATCTTATTAAGTGTTTCAGATCTATCAAAAATCAAGATCAAAGAACCAAGCTCACAAGCCTATTGAATGTCAAAGATCAAAGTTTCAAGATCTTCAGCACTTAGAATGTAAAGCTATTGATCAAACTACTCTCAGCAAAATTTAATCAATTGCATGTTTTGATCGATATTTTAAATTCTCAATTATTTTAAGTGTTTGATTTGATCAAAGTTTAGTTGATTTAATCGAGTTTTGACAGTTTAAGTTAATTTCAAAAATCAGTTTTTATGTGTTCAATCAGGACGCTAATGTCTTAGCGGCGCCCTCCTGGACTTGGTAAGTCAGGATGCTGATGAAACATTAGAACGCTGATAATGTTCAAGGTTGAAATGTACTTATTCATCAGGACTCTTACTTCTTAAGTAGCACCCTCATTTAAGTCAACCTGTGAACTTGTCAGGATTTTGATTTAGTATCAGCTCACTGATTGTTTTCCAAGTTTTAAGTGTTTTAATCTTTTAGGACACTGATCGTTCTTCAGTGTACTTATTGCTTTTACGAGTTAAAAACTATCAGGATGCTAATTGTGGATTAGTGCCCTCATAAAGTTAGTCGTTTTAATCGCCAAGTAAGTTAGGACGCTTACGATCAAGTAGCGCCCTTACTTCACAGTTCAACAAGATGTTTATGGTCCATGAGCGCCCTCAAGGAACAAAATGACAAAGTTGGTTTTATGCGTCAAGACGTTGATTGACCCATTAGGACACTAATCCAACATTGTCACCAAGCTGACATTTGCACTTTTTCAGTTTACTTTTTTAGAACTTTTATGCACAAAAACCTTTTCAGATTTGTCACAGATTCCTTCTAATACACAAAATCACGATTCCTAAAACCTTCCTTATTTGTGTAATCTGAAAAGAACTAGAATGTTCATGAAGATTGCATTTGACATCTTTGTGAAAGGTTCTAGTTGTTGTGAGTAAACGATCATTTTCAAAATCAAATTCAAATGACCAACAACTTCATTTCTACTGAGTCTATATATACCAACTCTTAAACTCAAACCAAAAACTGAAAAAAATTTGTTTGAGCAAATACTTTTGAAAATTAGTCAAATTTTTCAATTTGATTTCAAAGTTCAAACTGTTTAAGTTTTCAAAATGTTTTCTTTGAAACTTAGCTTATTCAAAAGATTTTCATACTGAGCTTAATGTCTATCTTCTTTAAAAATCTATCTGAAAGTTATTGAACTGTTTGCACTCAAATTTTCAGCACTGTTTTATTCATATATCATTCTTGCTGAACGAGAAATTTGGGAGATAGTTCATAGGTTACAGTTGTACTTTATTTCATATCTTGTAAACTGTATCGAGTTGTAACAGTAGGTATACAAACTATTGAGTATCAAACATTGTTTGTGTTTTACCAAGTAGTTGTTTTCAAGCCAGTAAGTTCAGAGGTTTAGGTTAGTCTCACACCCAAAAGTCGAGATAGGTAGTTCTCTAGCCTATAAGTCGAGAGGTATAAGTAGTTCTCTAGCCTGTAAGTCGAGAGGTTTAAGTTGGTCTCGAGCCTGCATGTTGAGCATTGTAACAGTCGTTCTCACACCCGAAAGTTGAGAAAAGGTGTAACGGTTTGGTTCTCACCCGTAAGAGAATCCCTTAGTGAAGAGTTTTCAAATCCTAACTTAGGAGGTTAGGTAGTGGACGTAGCCAAGTAGCCAAACCACTCTAAATCTACTGGGTTGATTTTATTTACATTTTCGCATTTACTTATTGCCGTTGTAATATTTTTAATTGTCTAAGTGTCCAATTCGCTCCCCTCTCTGACATACCTAGCCCAACACGAGCCTATTAAATTCATGCTCATACTCACGAACTGATCTACTACCCTGAGTTAACTAAATAAACTCATTACATCTTCGGTCTACCTCTGACCGTGGGTAGTAAGTCGTATAGAATAGTTCCTTGAGTTTTGTCCCATGATTTGATCTCCCCAAGAGACCTCCGCGTTGTTTCCCACCATCTGTCGACTCCATCTGCCAACTTAAATCTAACTAGGCGAACCTTATCCCTGTCAAGTGCCTACATATTTTCAAATATGACGTCAATGGGCAGAAGCCAACTTTTAGCATCCTCAAGCTTCAAATTGCTTGAAAATGTTGGGGGCTCTCGCATTTTGTAAGCCTTCATCACCTTCTCGTACCTTTTCTTCTCCTCAATGTCCTCTCTGGACTCAAGAGTTTGTACCCTCGGCTTAGTAGAAGGTGAAACAGCCACTGCACCAACACTACTGGTGCCCACACCCTGAACAACAGGTGTCTCAACACGTGGCCTATCTTGTTGCAGCTTAGTGATCATCTCTAAGAGTTGAGCATTCTGCTGTTGCTGCTGGATTGCAAACATTTCTCCCAGTTTCTTAAGCCTATCATGATCGCTGGGGTCCATAGCTAACCCTGATCTTCCCTTCTTCAGAAAATTGAAATTTTCATGGGCAAAAATGCATCAGGCAAGGTAGCATACAATGGATAACATTAATCATAATCTAACTACCCAAAAAATGCAATGCATGAAAATCCATTCTCATGATCACAAATACAATGCACATATACAATAGGATGCATACCATTCAACAATTTCATTTCATATAAATATAATGCCATAAATGAAAAAATAAGGTGAGGAATACTCACAACCAAGCACTAGCCAATTTACCCAATCCAAATACTCTCAATTTGGCCAATCAGTTCACAATGAACTGAAATGAATCAAATTCACAACACATTGATCAAATTCAAGTCATACAAGCCTAATTACACAATTTCCATAATCCTAGAATTAAGCTCACAACCCAATTCTCTACAAGTGCAACTCTAATCACATCTAAACCACACCAAATTGGATTAGAAACACCAATTATATCACAATTAACCAAATTCGATCCAATTGCCTCAAAAGCCCCAAATTGGATAAATCTCTACAAATGGCCTACATGGTCAATTGAACTAATCACCATGCTATACCATGGGAATTATTCAATTGACACCATAATTCATCTAAGTATGTCATTTTCATCAACATGGCTCACATGCATACCAATTTCACGTCAAAATCACAAGAAATTCCATTAAAACCTACATACATGCTAAATTCCAATTTAATAAGCCAAACTCATCAATTCCATGGAAAATCACCATTAAAGCATGTATAAACAATCTAATTAATGGAATCCAAGCTAAGATTCTTAGGTTAGGGTTTGAAATCTTGAAACCCTAACTTTACTCCAAATTAAACACATGCATGTAATCCAATTTACATCCTCAAGCTAGAAATCACAAGAAGAAGCAAAATTATGGAATAAATGGGTTATAAACTTTTCCTTGGAAGCAAAATTCACCAACCCTAGCTCCCAAATCACCAAATCCCCCTTTTTTTTTTCTTCTGCTCTCTCCTCTCCTCTTTTCCAGCTGGAAATGACAAATTGAAGTGAGCAAGAGAGTGATTTTGCTTTTATACACATGTTGGGCCCATTTTTGCACGTTTTAAAAAAAATTGCCTAGAACGTGAGAACCACGCTTCTCCCCAAAGGGAGCGCGCTTCTCAGCCCTTTTGAGAAAACCAACTCTCGGTCTGACTCAGAGGAGCGTGATTCTCCTTTAAGGAGTGTGCTCTCCAATTCCCTGAAAAATCCCAAATTTTAGTTTCACGCAAGCAGCATGCTTCTCCATTTATGGAGCGCGTTTCTCCAAAGACTAAAAACATTCTGCTTTCGATTTTATGCATGGAGTGCACTTCTCCCCTTAAGGAATGCGTTTCTGCTACCCAGAAACAAAATTTTATATACTAAAGTGTATTTCCATTTACTCATAGACACGAATAACATAGTAAACATGAAAATACACAAATATTTCGTATACACACAAAATATGAGTGTTATATACATCAAATACATATAGAACCATCTAGAGTTGGGCATTCTACGTCATCACGACATCATATGTGAATGTGGCTCATTACAACAAGAGTATTGCATACTGACACTCCCCGTGTTGCCTCTATCACTTCTAGCTGGTGAGTACCAGATGGAGCGGGAGGCGTCTTGAGTTCGCTTATGAGATGTTTTATTTTCATTAAACTTTGAAACTATACTTGGATATGGATGATTGTAATACACTTACATTACTTAACTTTTCATGATAATTCTGCACTTTCGTTGATTGTCTTTGTTTTGTGTTGATCTAAGCTTTGTGTGACTTGTTCATGGTTGAATGTTTATGGAAATGATGATATATGTAGAGGCTAAGGGTTACTAGTAACCTATTGGAGAGTGTATTGTTGGCCTAGTATTATAGTCCAAAAGGGTGGGTGGGTGAATTGGACTTTGCGGATTTTCGCGTTACCTTTCGGATATTTTAATTAAACAAGTAATGTGCGCAGTAGGTAACACTCCAAATAATAAATGCAGGAAAATAAATGAATAGAATGAATTTAGAGTGGTTCGATTCCCCTTGAACTTACGTCCACTAACCAATCACCACGATTAGGATTTCCCAATACAATATTGGTTAAACACTTGCGGGTGTGATTAGAAGTCGTTTACACTCTAACCGACATTGGGGCTTGGTTAGAAAAGCCACGACCACTAACCTACACTAGGGCTTGGTTAGAAAGCCACAAACTAGCCTACACCAGGGCTTGGCTAGAAAGCCACAAACTAGCCTACACCAGGGCTTGGCTAGAAAGCCACAACTTGTAACCCACTTACGGGCGTGGTTACGTGTCGTCCAAAGTATGGTAATATCCCAGTTGACTTAATCAAGTCAACAATACATCAAGATTATAAAAGATGTAGAGAAGTGTTCACTAACACTTTCAACAATATAAGCTTACAATCTTGAATTAGTCAACAATACTATTCCAACCATTATGATTCTAAATGATGCAAAGTGTTGAAATAGGTTTTTGTCAAATGCAGTCGATTCAAATATATGTGATGTTAAACAGTGAATCGAATATGCACAACTATCAAGATATTGATTCTAAATAACGATAAGTTTAAAGCTCGAGAATCAATATATCATGAGGATCAAAACTTCATGATTCTAAATGCATATGTGATTAAGATCAAGAATCAAACAAATCAAGTATGATCAAAAACTTCGATTCAATATAATATGATGTTAACACATGAATCGATATCTCAAACTATTTATGAAACCACTAAAAAAGGTATTTTGTTATGAAGATCAAGATAGGGTTTCATAAACACAATCAATAGAAAATCAATTTTAGAGATGATAATCTAAACCAAAACCGATTTGTATAAACCAAAACCACAAGAATCTAGTTGTAAAAATGTATACCCCACTAGGTAAGGTTGAAGCTCCGAGATTCTTCTTGTGTGAATTTGGATGAAAGAAATCACAATCAAGACTCAATAGAAGATATAAATAGCACTTGAATCATCTTGAACACTTGCACAAGAGAAACCTGTTGGCCCAGTATTATAGTCCAAGAAAGGGGGTGAATTGGACTTGGCGGATTTTCGCATTACCTTTCTAATATTTTAATTAAATAAGTAATATGCGCAGATAATAACAATCCAAATAACAAATGCGGGAAAATAAATGAACACAAATGATTTAAAGTGGTTCGGTTCCCCTTGAACTTACGTCCACTACCCAATCACACCGATTAGGATTTCCCAATCCACTATTGGCCAGTCACTTATGGGCAGATTAGAAGCCTTTTACACTAACCAACACCAGGGTCTGGTTAGAAAGCCACTACAATGCTAACCTACACAAGGGCTCGGTTAGAAAGCCACAATCTAGCCTACACCAGGGCTTAGCTAGTAAGCCACAACTTGCAACCAACTTACGGGTGTGGTTACATGCCGTACAAATAGGGTATAGTCCTGGTTGACTTAACCAAGTCAACAATACATCAAGATTACAAAGATATAGAGAAGTAAATAGCAACACTCTCAACAATTTAAGCTTACACTCTTGAATGAGTCAACAATCACTATTGCAACCACTATGATTCTAAATGAAGTGCAATGATGAAATAGTTTCTCAAAAATACATGTAATCGATTCAAAGTATTTTTATGCAAGTTCTAGAATCATATGCATACATGTATTTCTAAATATTGATTCTAAGTATGATTAATGAAGCACAAAAATCAATATGCAAGTTATTGATCAAAACTTATTGATTCATAATTATCAATGTTCAAGCATGCGAATCAATATGCACAAGTTATGATCAAAACAATCGATTCAAACAATATATGTATTAAGCACAAGAATCGACGTTAATCAAACCACATGAATCAATTATCAAGATAATAGTAGATGAAAGCACAAGTATGGTTTCACACAGTAGAGAAAATGATTTTGATGATATATTAAAACAAGCAATAAAAATTGTTTCTACTCAAGACACAAACACTAGAATCGAAAAAGAAAAGTTACCCAACTTAGGTAAGATGAAGTTTGTTGATTCTCCAAAGTGTATGTGGTGGAGATTTTCTCCCAAAGATGATTAAGATCAACAAGTATGTGATGAAAAACACTCAAGAACACCTTGATCAAACACTCTAGAACTCCTTTCTAGTTTCTCAAAGATTTTGAAATGGTTAAGAGAACTCTTCAGAAGGTTGAATCAAAAACTCAAATGTAGTGAACTTTTGCTTTGAATGAAGGATTAAATGACTCAAGAACTTGTTTTGGACGATTATAAATGATGTAGAGAAAATCGCACAAGTTCTCTTGATTTTGCAAAAGTTGTTCTTCAAATGAACAAGCGTGGCATTTATAGATGAACACCACCCCGAGGCATAGGAACGTGTTCCTTAACATAGGAGCGCGTTTCTAGTTTAAAATCTAAAAAATTTCAGATTTCCCTCCAATTAAGCAGCGCATTCCTCAATGTGTCCGTTGGGCATAGGAACGAGTTCTTTCAACAAGAACCACTGACTCTTAAAGTTGTTCTCATTTTGCCCTTGGCAATAGGAGCACATTCCTTTTTAAAGGAGCATGTTTCTTTTCCCTTATCAGAAAAATTCTTAGTCTTGGAAAAGCCATAGGAGCGTGTTCCTCTTACAAGGAGCACATTCCTTAAACCCTATAAAAAATCACCGAGTCTCGGGAAAAAGCTCAGGAGCGCGTGCCTTCTTAGAGGAATGCGTTCCTTCACTAACAAGTGAAAGAAACTCAATTTTTGATCAAAATAGGTTTAGGACAATGTCAAAAACATGGACTAACATTTTAAAAACATTTTAAAACATTTTTGACATGATTAAGGTATAATTAACACAGGTAAACATGAGTGATTCGATCGATTAAACCAGTGATCAAAGCAATAAGTACAATAAACGTGAAACGATAAAACCATGCAAAGTTGACCAGATAAATGCATGTTGAACATTGATCAATATGTGCATGATAAACAATTATAACTAAGTGATAGCATAATTATCAAACTAATATATGCATGCATGAGAATAATAAACTATATGGATGATTTTAAAAATATGCAAATCATGTGCGGTTGGAACAAGTAAATGTTACTCTACAACACTAAGATTCTAATAAAGTAATACAACCATGAAACTCTTGAATCTTTGTGAGATGTTGTTCCTTTGACAATGCAGTTGAATCCATTAGATATATCTAGTTAGCACTGAAACAACTACATCAAAGAGATGAGATAACACAGGTATGTTGTTTGCAATCATAAAAAAAACTGGGTGAGAGTAGTTACATCAACAGGTACTAGCCCGGATGACTTGATGTTTTCTTGAGTGAAAACTAGGGTCGTCACAGCGCACAAGTTCATTAATGAAGCTTCTCAAAAAAAAAAGGTGCATTAATGAAGGATCCTTCTTTCATTAAAAAAAAATAATTAATTAAAAGAATATATTCATTTTTTGAAAGAATTTAATTAAATTTATTTGAAAATTAATTTTTTAATTTTTTAATAAACTAATATTTGTACTAAAAATATTTTATTAATTTTAATAATAAAAGTAATTTTATTAAAAATTAATTTGAAAAAAATTAATTTGAAAAAAATTATTTTTTTTAAATATAATTTAAAAAAAAATAATTGCACATAATTGCGCACCCATTACTTGAGGAATTCCTTATTATAAGAAAAAAAAATTAAAAATCGCAGACTATGCGCCAAGCGGCATTCATGTGGAGCATAGTGTGTGTGTTTTGTAGAACTCATAAAGAGAGAAAGTAGAAGTAAAGAATCTTGGTTTTTATTTTAAGAAAAATAAAAAACATACTATTTTGACCTTGTCCTTGAGAGTTGTTGGATCACCTTAAATCACTTGTTTATTAAATAATTCAAGGCAATCCAACAACTCTCAAGGACCATGTCAAAAAAGTG
Source organism: Paratinospora sagittata (assembly GCA_035771175.1). NCBI lineage: Eukaryota > Viridiplantae > Streptophyta > Magnoliopsida > Ranunculales > Menispermaceae > Paratinospora > Paratinospora sagittata. Next base: position 25,009,840 of record CM069598.1, on the reverse strand, counting down.
TATTCCACTGGCATTAATCTTGTTTTAATGAATTGAAATTTATTCTATCGTTGCTTCCTTTAGGTTCAATGTTTGAGTATTGTATAGATAAAGTAACAAGATCTAATGCATTTAGGCCATATAGACTAATAGAGAAGTTTGGAAAGCAGTTAAAAAAAAATATTGGCCATGAGTTCAACTACTCATCAAAGGAAATTATTTATGTAATGCCTCTGGTTTACACACACAAAAATAAATAAAATAAATAAATAAAATTGGGTGGTGCCCACGCGTTTGGGCGCCCCTCTTTCCTATAAAAGGGGGCCTTCTCCCCATCATTTCTCACACCAAACTTCTCATCTCCTTCCCCACTCCTTGGACACTCTCTTTCTCCCTTTTGAGGCTCTCTCTCTTAGAGACTCTCCACTGGTACGGTGCGGAGCCGCTGCCCGGCAAAAAGCGCAGAACATCAAGTGTTCAATTTGAAGGTGGGAACAAAACATAGGTTTGCATGTCTTATGAATTTTCATAAAGCTTTCATTCATTTATCATTATGTCTATTATTCAGTTACACTGCATTATTACGTATAATGTTCATACATGTCATAGTTATGCCTTAATATTTGGAGTCCACGTATTACACTCTTACTATACCGGATTAGTGGTCAATTTAACTCAACCAAACTTAGTCTTGTCCTCAGTAACTTTAAATAGTGAACGGGAGGCAGCTTGCTGCTCTAGAAGACTTGGTATTTAAGCCGAACCTCGTGTTCCCAAATCTCGACCTCAAGACTGGTCTGGTTGGTCCTATTGAGAACTGTCTGCTTGTATAAATTATACTGGACATCCTATCAATGCACGCGGTGATGATAACACTAATAAACATCACCAGACGCTGCCAAATCCTGTCTAGTATAAGTAAAGACTGGACCCGTGCATGCATAGTCATCATATATAAAATAATAACCACCTAGAGACGTATGTCGTCTGTGACCTATGAATTATTTTACTGATGCAATTGTCCCCACTGTTATTGATGTTTCCCCTAAAGATGGACGCACAATGTGAACTCAGGATTACCTGGAGATGGATATTTGTATGTGAACCGAAGGCGATATACGGTCACAAAGCCATTACCAGACGGTGTTATGCATACATTCTTGTTAAGCTATGTTGTATTGTTTATGATGCTATGTTATGTATATGTGATGTTTGATTATGAAGTCTTCTTTATTAATTGTCATATTCACGAACTATTTTACCCACTGAGCAATAGCTCACTCCCGTTGCTAACCATTTTATAAGAGTTTAGGGTGGATTGGGTGGAGGTGTTTGGGCTCTCATTTTGTACTCCCTTACTTATAGTTAAGGAGATTTTTTTGGAAGGATCTTCCCTAATTATTAGCGGTCCCATACTGCCTACATTCTGTACAAAATATATTATTTAATTAATGAAATCAGACTTGTACTTGAATTATGTACCTGAGCACTCGGTAACTGTTATAATGCATTCGCATCCTGCTTGTGAGTGTCCCACCGGTTTAAGTGTGTCCGGGCAGGGTGTGACAATTTAATACTAATTAAGGTTATGTTTGGTTTGTGATTTAAATACAATTTTATCTTTTGAAAACTTAAAATAAGGAAAACGAGTTTAATTAGTTAAATTCAAAAATATGTTTTTGAAATTTTACTCAAAAACATATTTTAAAAATGATAAAATTAAAGTTGTTTTTTAAATTTTCATTACCTAGATTGTATATCAATTTTTAAATCACAGATTAAATGCTAAAAGTCTTATGTCTCTTATGCAGGCCAAATCATTCTTACATGCGGATGCAAATATATATATATATACATATATATATATATATATTATTTTGTGACTTCTGTCTTTATATCTAGTATCATCTGCAAATAAAATAATGAATAAAGTTAGACTAAGATTTTTTAATAATTTAATCTTATGTTAGTTTATTATAAAGATCAACAAAGATAACATGCAAATTTTAATATATATATATATATATATATATATATATAACCAAAAGACACAAAGAGAAGAAGAAAGAATGAGAACAACTTTTATATTGGCAAGGATGTATATATACAATCAGTGAATGATAAATTATTTACACGACCCAAACAGCTGTGATTGAAATTGGTGAAATTCCTAATTAGCGAACAACCGTTTCGGCGTCCACAGCAGCCAAGAGAGGTGGAGAAAGAGAAAACTTGCCTCAACCACCGGTTTCCCGTGAGATAGAGACCGGGATGTAGAGTAGGTAGGATGTCAAGTAGCATACATATAGTGCCCTATTCTTAACCACACTAGGGCAAGAGTTTACCTTCTTATTACGAGGGTTTTTACTCTCTTATTGTTGGGTTTTAACCATTTTTCAATAAACATTTATGCTAATAACCGTTGTGCTTGCATTGGTCAGTATGTTCTTATATGTATTTGCAAGATATACTTCACTTTTGGAGATTTATATGAAAATAGAACAAAGACAAAAAAAAATAAAAAAATGGTGAAATATTTGCCAATGTTCATATGGCCAACTAACTTTACTATACAGACGTGACAAAAAAAAGAAAAAAATAAATAAATAATCGGTGAAATATTTAGCCCTTAGCTCTAGTCACCTAGTCATATGTTAACTTTGACTCAGACTAGCCGGAATGGTTTGTAAAAATGGACATCTAACTTGTATCGAAACCTATTCATAATTTCACAATTTGTCTATAATTTCAACCACGTGAACTTATTCTAGTTCATTGTCTTACAAAATTATAAAATTCAAGATAATACATCTTTACCATCAACTTTTTCAGTGTATCGATCAACATCTATCAACATATGTTTATTGGCATAAATATAGTAAATAAACTCATGCAGCTTCCGTTGATTGAATAGATAAAAAAAAAGTAGAAGTAATTGTATTATATAAATACACTATAACAACAACTGAAAGAAAATTCCATGGAAAAGAAATATATATACACAGAAAGACACGGACAAATAAATATTAAAAGAAAATTCCATGAAAAAGAAATATATATACACAGAAATATATATCACAAAAAGTAGAAGTAATTGTATTATATAAATACCGATGCAAGGCGTGATAGGGAAGACAATAAATACATTTCTTTCGACTCTTTGATTCCACAGAATACTAAGAAAAGAGGTGAAGAATTTGCAAATTCTCTAAAAAAATCAATAATATTCGAATAATCATCTATAATGCATACAATGGCCTTAAATGGGCAAAACCCACTAAAAAACTCATAATCCGACTCAAATAGTAAAAATAGCAAAGATTACTAAAAATAGAAAGTTCGCTAAAACCTACCTAGAAAGAAAGATCTCACGATGTCAACTCTTGTTAGATTGCATCAAATACAATATAACAACAACTGAAAGAAAATTCCATAAGAAAGAAATTTACATCCAGAAAAAAATACAGCAACAAACATAGTTGTATATGATAACTTCTTTACCAATTTTTTTTTTTTTTTTTTGTTGTAAATATGTTGAATATCCAAAGAATAATTACATGTACCATATACGTGTATCTAAGTGATGTATATATGAAAATAGTATGTATTCAAGAAATATGTGTATCCCACATGATTCATGCATGTAGACATCCCCAGTGAGCAACCCACGAGATTAACGTGGGCAAGTGGGAGTTGTTTTTCTCTCCACTTGCCAAGTTGAAGAATAGATGTTTGTGTATATAAAGAAGTGTTTAGCATCCTCTACGAATATAAGAAATGAGAAGAATGAAAAGAAATGTATACACTGTTTCTTCTTACTAAGATTTCTATTGTCTTTCTTTTCTAGTTCATTTTCTGCTTTTATATCGTATCATTTATAACACGTTATTAGCACGATCGCCTCTTATTCTCCATCGAAGATTTCTTCTCCTCTTCTATTCTTATTGATCGTCTTTTCTGATTATTAAAACTCATCACCGAGCAAGAACGAAATAGCGAAAAAGCTCTTTGGATTAACAAGGTTATTAATTAACGACATTTAATTGAAGTTTTAAGATTCGAGAGCTCTATCTGTTGTAGCTATAGCTTCCTTCTTCTTCTATCTCTCTGAGTCACTGTTGTCTCAACTTTCAACGAAAAACACTTTCAATTTTATATTATTATATTCAAAACCAGCACATAGAAAGCAAAGAAAAAGAGAGATAAGCGTTATAAGGTGGTTTTTCTCAAAACCGCTTTCACTCAACAATGAAGCCACGATCTTCCTTCTTCTTCTTCATTTTCCTCTATTTTTTCCACCGAAAAAACCAGATCAGGTTATCGGCGTTGCAAAGTGTAAGTGGTAAGGCATCAAGTGCAAAAAAAAAGGGGGATGATGAGTTTGATAATATTATATTAAGTTTCATTTATTTATTCTTGTTTGGCTTTAGCTTTATTTTTAACTAATGCTTTTTTACCCCATTTTTAATTTTATATCCTTGTAAGTCCCAATAGGTGCAACGCAATATGGCGTGGATTTGGGTTTGTTTTTCGAGAAAAATGACGAGGTCAAAGAAGGAGGCTAAAATGAACAAATTAAAGCACTTAGATGTGTGTTGGGCCATCACCTGACCGCCACTTCATCACCCTAAAAAGAAGTCAGCCGGTTACTACTCAAAAGGTACATCATAATTTCCTTTTGTTACGAAAATTATTAGCACAATTTGTGAATGCACCCATGACCCTCGGTTTTGAAAACTTCATTTCGACCAATTGCATACTCAGACTTATACCAAATTACATAGTGGGGTCGTGACAACTATATTCATATTTCTATTGCTTTTGAAAGTTTGTAATCACATAATCGACGGATTTGACCATTTGGGTCAATTCATTTCCATAAAAGTATCTAGTCAGGCATGTGAGAATGGGCCATCATATTTTAATAGAAAAATATTTTGCAAGTAACCCATGCATCATTATGTGTGAACGGAAGTGCCACCAATAGAGTTACAATAATTAGTAGTATCTTGATGCCCAAGTTATTTATTGTATGAATGTGTTAACATGTTATTTCGAAAATACTTATAATAATGCAACTTGTGCCAAGAGCCAACATATTTTGGAAAAGTAACCTATGCAACTTTATGTGTTTTTAGAAAGCTTAGCCCAATGAAGGGACCCATATGGTGTTGTATACTATTTGATACTACAAGGAAGGCGCACTATGGGCAATAAGGTGGAAGGAAACTTCCAATAAGCTTTATTTTCTTTTATTTGATATTATGTTATTATATTGTCAATATACACACACACACCATCTATAGCCTGAAGCAATGTTGTTATATTTTTTGATTGCAAAAGGGGTGAGGAGAAAATATTTTATAGCTTGTTTGAAGCTATACAGAAAAAAATATTTTCTGGCCTAAGCTAGATGAAAAAGTTTATTATGGTTGATTGCACTAGAAGTTGCAATATCAAAGAAATGTGAATATTGTGCTCTTTGATCCAAAAATCTTATGTTCGGATGCATTGAAGTTGCAAGATTCGAGTTATGTAAAAGGAGATTTTATAGCCTATAGCTCATGTTGTGAAGATAATATTTTATAGCTTAAATTTATTGAGAAAATTTTTGAATGTTATGGCCAGAAGCCATGTGGGCAAACATTTATAACATAAAGCTATTAAGAGAATTTTCAGGCCAAGAGCTACATATATTGAAATTTGATGAAATCATAGCCAGATGCTATGAAAAGACTTTTAATGGCCAAAAGTGATATTGGATTCCTAATATTCCATGTGAAATCACATGAGATTTGCTCATAGGACCCACATATTTGTGAATTTGTAAATTGGGCTGAAGCTAATATGCTACCAAGAGGTTGGCCTAATGGTTGTGGGGTGACTTGGGTTCGAAACTCGCGCACCCCCTTTGAAAGGGGAATAGTTATATTACTAACATTAACATTGACGCTGACATTTTCTTTGATGTTTTCTTGGTGCCCAAGTTATTTGCTACATATGTCGTATAAATGTCATTTCATTCTTCTTTCAAATTCTATATTTATTTGAGTTTTCGGATTTATTTACTTATTTTATGGACATCTCATGACAAAGATTATTTAAAGGTTCATCACAATTAAAATTGTACTTAAAGTTGCAATATTACAATCATATGAACAAGAAGTTTATTATGATCAAATGATAAATTGCACGTGACATTGCAATAGTAAAAGTGTCATGAGATAAATTATGTATTGAAGAAGACATTTGAGAAAATATTATTCCCGTATGTGCTCTTGAAGTAGAAATACGGAAGATGTTGAAGTCTTCTCAAACAAAAATATGATGAAAATTCACCATCCTCATCTAATTGATTAATGACATTCCTTGAAGTGAATGTTCTTTTGATTATTAATCATGAATGAGAAATAAATATGGTCATGATCATGTATACGAAATAAATATGGCATATAACAAAGTCGTTATCAAGGATGAGAATATAAATGTGGCAAAGCTCATGATGGATGACAAATAAAAATGCCATGATTTTTACGAGAACCATGATGATTACAATTATTGGAATAAGGTTACAACCATAAATTTGAAATATATTCACTATTCCACTAAAGTGGAATGATATTATTGCAAACAAATATATAATCAAGTACAAAGTGTTTGAAATAAAAAAGGGCATTGGTCGGATACATGATGTATGACCAAAATGATTGATCTTTTACCTAACCTCGATAAAGAAAATGAGGTTGGAGTAAAAATATATTCATGGCTCCAGAAGAGCGAATATTATGTTGTCAAATGCAATACAATTTTATATTTGTAATGCCTTATAATATACCAAATCCAGAAGATCTTGGTTGATTTTAAAGATATCTAAAGACTAGATATTATATATTGATAAGTTGAGTTTTAGTTGTTAGTTACATGTTAATATTTCGTAGGTTTTTTAGGTGCATTTAGCTAGTTTTTAAATATTTTTGCATTAATTGTTCATATTTAGTGTTTTAGGTCCATTTAGATATTTCTATAAATTTTAGAAGTTAGTTCTAGGTAAATTCATGAATAAAATGCATTAGGCTAGCTTAGGAAAATAATCATGATTTTTAGGTATTTTTCCTAAAGTCATTAACATCATTTCCATGTTGATAATATTGAATTTTACATGTTAATACTATAGTAATCATACTTTGAGTTTATTCCATTTTAGTTTAATACTTTGATTACTTTTATAGCGTTTACACTTAGTTTGCTTTATTTTGTAGGTGAATAAAGAGCTCTAAAGTGGGTTCAAACAAGGTTTATTGATGAAGAAAAGTGGCCAAAAATATGTCAAAGAAAGGTGCAAGAAGTGGACCAAAAGCTAGCCAAGAACACAAAGGAGAAGCAGAAAGAAGAAAGAGGAGCCATTTTGAGCGCTGTGGCGCTCAAATCGTAAAACTTGCAATAATTTACATGTAGCGCTACGACGCTAGGGTTGTGCACAGTGCGATCTTTGTGTTATTTTGAATATTTTTCTTACCTCTTTTGGTTTTTTCACCCCCTCTTCTATATAAGCTCATTTAGGTTTGTTTAGAGGCTATCTCTTATTTTTTTATCACATTTTTAGAAGATAGCAGTTAGGTTTACAGAGAGAGGAGAGAAAGAGGAACAAGAGAAGAGAGAAGAAGAAGAAGGAGTGGCAGGTTGGAGAAGAAGAAGAAGAAGAAGGAGATTTAACTCTTGAAGAGGGTTTTTCTAATTTCTTTCCTAATTCAATTTGTTTCAATGATTTCCTATTTGAATCTCTACCTTGTATCCATGGATTGTGTAACGCCCGCACCTTAAGATGATGTCATCATGACCTGTAGAGTACTCGTATACGTGTATGTATACATATTTGACGCTTGATTTGTGTTAGTTCAAGTGTCTTTGCATGCTTTTAAGTTGTTTAGTGTGTGCGTAAAGTTTTGGAATGATCGGAGACCCGTTCGGCGTCAAAACATGTAAAAATCGATGTTTGGGATTAGTAGAGCTCGCTCCATGGAGGAAGAAATTTTGTCACCGATTACATCAATGGATTGACCTACTAGATCCGTGGTCCGATTGGCAGATTATTCCTCTCTAATAGATCTTCATTATGGAAGGTGAAGATCTTGATCGGAGTTGTCTACTATGAGGTATAAGATTCTAAACAGTGATGCTCAGATTTGGGAATTTGTTTGCGCAGTTTTGGTCAAACGGTCAGATCTCGCATTCCCACGTTGAATTGAGCTGAAACTTTATCAGAAGGTTGGTAATTGACTCATAAAAGTTTTTGACGGTTAAGATGTTAAATTTTTGAGTTGTTTCCAAGAAATTGATTATCTAAGTGCAAGTAATTGCAGCAGGGAAACTATTTGTTTTTATTTAAGTGTGGGCCCAACTAGAAACTTAACTTCTATAAAACCCCTTGGATGAATTTTTTCTCATTTTTTACACTTTGAAAAGGGGCAAAAGAGTTGAGAAGAGGGAAAAGAGACGGAGAAGAGAAAATGAGGAGAAAAAACTATGGTTTTGGGCATTCTTGCTCAAGAATCCCCCAAGGTTTGCATGTCTTCCTTATTTTTTTTCCTAAAATCTCTATAGCTTTTGCATTTAATCTTTCTTTTGACCTAGGTAATGGTATGAACCACGGATTTGAAGGGTTCTAGACCTAGGGTTTGCTTGTTTGTGTTCCTTTAAGCTTGTAAATGGTGTTGATGGCCTTCCTTGACCTAAATCTACACCCAAGGAGTGTTTTCGACACTTGAATCTCGGATTTGAAGGAGGTGGTGGAAAAACACATGTTGGAGTTAGGTCTTTCATGTTAGATATGTGTGATTAGAGGGTGTTTGGAACCTATTAATGGTGAAACCCCTAATTTCTAGCAAGAAATTGGTAGGGTTGTGTGTATTTGACCTAAACCTAAGTTATAGACTTGTTTTCATTCAAGTTGCATGTCATCTATGTTGATTACATGGGTAAATGTGGATGATTGATGATTCAATTTACTGATTTTGAATGTTGGAAAACCTAGGTGTAGTGCAAATTTGGCCTAGGCCATGAATTTTGGATTTTGACCTAGACTAAGTCAATAGATGAAATTGACATGGGAATTAGACTAATTGACCCTAATTATGATTGAATGCATTGTATTATGACGGTTGGATAATGAGAATCAACCTTATGCATTCTTTTGGGTTGAATGTGGTTTAATTAAATGTAAAATGGGTTGATTGAGCTATATGGGTTAGGTCATTGATGCAACCATTTTATAGTCTTAAATTGGCTATTGAATTGGGGTTATTCATGGTTCAATGTCATGCATTTGGACTTATTTTAATGATGAATGAGCCTATGTATATGTAATACCCTGTATTTCACAAAAAAAAAAATTGTTTGGGCAAAAATGCCCGTACGTTCGGGCACCCGCCCGAAAGTTCAAGCGCCAATTTTCCTATATAAGGAGCCCTCTCCTCCTCATTTTCTCACACCAAATCACCTTCTCTAGTGATTTTTCCTCCTCTTTTCACTCATTCTGAGTTCTTTTCTGTTTGAGACTCTCTGTTCGAAACTCTCGATGCGATACGACGAAGTTTTGTTCGGAGGAAAGCGCCAGATCTGAAAGAAGAAGTTCTTATCTGAAGGTGGGGAACGAAACATAGGTTTGCGTGTTTTATAACTTTTATTAAAGTTTACATTCAATTATTATTATGACTATTGTTCATTTACACTGCATTATGTCATATAATGTTTATACTATCGCACTTATGCCTGTATATTTGGAGTTCATGTATTACACTGCTATAATGTCGGATTTGTGGTCAATCTGGCTCAACTAGATGCGGTCTTGTCCTCAGTAACTTTAAATAGTGAACGGGAGGCAGCGGGCTGCTCTAGGCGATTGGTATTTAAGTAGACCTTGTGTCTCACCTCTCAACTGGGGACTGATCTAGTTGGTCTTATTGAAAGCTATAAGCTTATACAAGTAATACTGAATGTCCTAACCTTGCACGTCGTGATACCAACCCTGATAAGGATCACCAGACGTTGCCAAAGTCAGTCTAAATGTCAAGAAAAGATCAGGCCAGTAGACTAGACCAGTTCATGCATTAGCATCATACATATCACCACCTAGGGACGTACGTGGTTTATGACTCATAGAATAGTTAGGAGTATTGCTCGCTATTCATTATATTTCTCTGGAGAGGGACGTACAATGAGAACCCGGTTACGCTTGGGGAGGGACATCTGTACGTGAATCCAGAGCATCGTTCCTGAGGAGGGACGTACAATGAGAACCTGGCTACGCCTGGGGAAGGACATCTGTACGTGACCTCAAGCGATGTACGTTCATCAAACCATTACGAGACGGTGTCATGCATACATACATATTGATTGATTATGATGTTCTCATGTGTATTTAAGATATTTGATATTGAAGTATGTTTTATTAATTGTTATACTCACGAACTATTTTACCCACTGAGCGCATTAAGCTCACTCCATTATTATCCAATTTTTCACAGGAAATTAGGGTGGACTGGGTGCAGGTTTATGGGGCCCACATTTTGTACCCTTTGTATTATTCATTGGGGATTTTGGGGAGTATGTTCCTTTAACCATTTCATGTACAAATGAATGTTGAATTAAATGAAATCAGACTTGTACTGTGTTTTATATTTCCGCTGCGCACTCTGTTATTACCATTGTTATTATTCCAAATGCGCGCCCCGTCCGCGAGTGTACCGCCTATTTAGGCGCGTCCGGGCGGGGTGTGACAGTATATGCAGGGTTTGTGATTTATACAAGTGTCCCAATTGAGCCAATTAAAGGTTGAGGTGCATAGGAGTGTTTTGGTGGCATGCTAGTACTCATATTGATTGGATTTGGATTGGCTAAGTCTAGCCAATCATTTGTGAGTGTTTCTTACATTTGGATTCTATATATGTGGCATTACATTATATAAGATTTTTTGCATTAATATATATATGTGTTATGCATGATTTAATGTTTCATGAAATGAATTTGAGCATAGTCTGGTTGGGTTAGCAATTGGGTTTTGGTCTCCAAGTTGAGATTTTCTTTGGAAAATCTCGTAAGTCTAGCGGTGATCCCCAGTTGTGGACCTTGCAGAGAATTTTATGGCTTGTGTAGATAGGATCGCCTAGACATGGTATTTGTTTTGGTGGGTTGATCCTATTAGCTACACAACCTCAGGAATCCTATTAGAATATGAGTATTGTTTGGTCGGATCGGGTGCTAAGTGTCTCGAACCCTGACCTTTGATCGCCCTTGCTCAGGAGGTGTTTAGGATTGCATTGGCATGTTTGGAAAAAAAATGATATGCATTGTCTTGGATATTGGCATGATGCATTATATTTGGCATGTATGTAATCTTGTATATCACCATGTTATTTAAATTGTTTTGATGATCTTGCCATATTTTATCTAGATGCATGTATATTGCCACTTGTAGAAAATATTCATTGAGCTTATTCTAGCTCACCCCTCATTCTTATCATTTCAGGTTCTGATAGGAAAGGGAAGGGAAAAGCTTGACTGCAGAGCATTTCCCGTATTTTCGGTGATGTAGGTGTCTTTGTACATTTTTGTATTTTGGTGAATATGTACTTAATGACACCTACTATATTTATATTTAACACATAGATGGGATGTACTTAAGGTGAGGTATGGTTTTGTATATTTGATTATTGTAGACTTATGGAACTTTATGGTTGTCAATTTGGAAATGTAATTATCTTAATGATTTGATTAAGTCCATTTAGATTGATGCTTATATTGGAATTATGTGTTCATTAAGTAGTTTAAATTAGGTTGACGGGACACTGGGTGTATCGAGGGAGGATATACCCGGGGGTTCGGTGTCGGTCATGATGTCACTAGTTGTGGGTCGTGACAACTTTGGTGTCATTATGAGTGTTTAGGCTTAAAAACCTTAAAGATAATAAAAAACTTATATGATAATATGTTTGCTTTTATGGGTAGTTATCTTTGGGATAACAACTCTCATAAATTGTGATTCTGACGAGCTTTCCCTTATTTGTGAATTTTAGATTTATAAAAGAGAAAATACAAAATCAACCATGGACCCGAATGAGTGATATAGGCAGATACAGCAGTAGCAGACTCAGATTTTAGCACTGCTTGCCCAGGTTCAGGGCAATAGGCAGCCACAACAGGGTGTTCCGGTTAAGGGGGAGCATAATAGTGTTGGCATGGTTGTGGGAGATAGGGCTGGACCACCTGCAGCTCTGGCTGAGGTCTAGGCTGAGGCTGTCGTGATTCCAGAACAGAGGTCTGAGGCAGAGAGATATGAGAAGGTCATGAAGGCCTTCAGGATCAGAGGCCCGACAGAGTTTGCGGGAGGCCTCTTTATTGAGACCATTAAGAGATGGGTTAGGAGGATGGAGACTATTTTCAATGATATGCATGCTTCTAAGGCTGATAGGGTGAGGTTGGCCAGATTCAAGCTCGTCGATAAGGCTGATGATTGGTGAAGTAGACTGGACCGCATGGCTGATGAGATCCAGACTTGGACCAGGTTTAAAGAGCTAATCTATGAAGAGTTCTACTCGAGGTTTGAGTGAGACCAGAGACGGATTGAGTTCATGCACTTGACCCAGGGCAGTCGGTCAGTGAGGGAGTATGAGTAGGAGTTTAACCGTTTGGAACTCTTCTCTCTAGAGATGGTGTCGACTGATTACCTTCGCATGCAGAAGATACGGGATGGGTTTCATAATAGTATTCGTCAGGGTTTGGCACTCGCTGAAGTGCAGACTTACGCCTAGGTAATGATGCAGGATTGCAGAGGCTCACTCTCGAATGAGGACATCAGTCATAGTTTAGGCACCTGCATCTCCTTCAGTTCAGACACAACGGGCAAGGTCAAAAACTCAGTATTTTGGTGACAGGAGGAGCTGACGTAACAAGAGGCAAAGATTCAGTGGTAGTGGATATGAGGCGTCTGTAGCCTTGGCTCCAGTGACTGTGACACCACCAGCTGTAGGCCAGAGTGTTTAGATTTTGGGCCGACCCCAGCAGCAGAGTTCAACGAGATATAGTGGACAACAAACAGTCTGGGCAGATTCGTACGCTGTGTCTTCGGCGCCTAGGGCACCGAGACCGATAGTCTGTTTCAAGTGCGGGGCTCAGGGGCACAAGAGGAATCAACGACCTCGTAGGGCGTTTGCTACCCAGCTCAGTCCTATGCCAGTTGCTACCAGGGAGCAGGCCAGCGTTGTTACTCAGGTAGATCCAGAGGCCAACAAACAGTTAATTGAAGGTACAATCAACATTTGTGATTCTATGATGTATGTATTGATTGATGCTGGCTCTACTCCTTCATTTATTTCTGGTAGTGTGGTAGATAAATTGAGGTTACCTCCTGTTAGGACAAGTACTCCGTTGATCTTGAGTACGGCGGTAGGTGAGAGGATTTACCCTAACATGGTATGTGTGGGATGCATTGTTAGATTCGAGGACCATGAGATGACTGTTGACCTTAGAGTCTTAGAGTTCCTCAAGTTCGATGCCATATTGGATATGGATTGGCTGGCAGCATATCACGCTCATATTGATTGCTTCAGCAAGAGGGTTGTCTTTCAAATACCCGGACAACCAGTCTTGGTTTTTCAAGGCAGGACTGCATTTAGACCACCTACCCAAGGTAGATTAGCCACTAATGTTGAGGTTGCTATAATGGCCAGTGGATGATGTGGGACAGGGTGTTCAACTAGCAGACATTCTTGTGGTCTGTGAGTATCCAGAGGTTTTTCCTGATGAGTTATTTGGCTTACCGCCTAAACGAGAGGTAAACTTCATTATTGAGCTGATGCCCGGGACAAAACCTATTTCCATTCCACCGTATCATATGGCACCGAAAGAGTTGAATGAACTTAGAGCCCAACTAGATGAGCTGATGGGCAAGGGGTTCATTTCCCCTAGTATGTCACCTTGGGGAGCACCTGTGTTGTTCGTTAAGAACAAGGACAGAAGTCTTAGATTGTGCATAGACTACCGTCAACTGAACGAGGTGAATGTGAAGAACAAGTGTCTTCTTCCACGAATCGATGACTTTTTTGACCAACTGATTGGGGCCAAGTTCTTTTCGAAGATAGACTTGAGGTCTGGCTACCATCAGTTGAGGATTAGGGATGAGGATGTACCGAAGACTGCTTTTCGAACGAGGTATGGAAATTACGAGTTCTTGGTGATGCCCTACGGTTGACTAATGCACCAGCTATGTTCATGGATCTGATGCAAAGGGTATTCAGATAGTATCTCAACCAGTTCATTATAGTCTTCATTGATGATATCCTAGTCTATTGATAGTTGCATATTTAGATAGATTTTAGAGCATGTTTTAGGTGTGTTTTAGGATATTTTATACATTAGTTTAGTGTGTTTAAGTTAGTTTTGATGCATTTGTTAGTTTAGGAATAAATTAGATTTTATGCATTATTTTGGTTTTTTAGTTTACATGTTGGATCAATTTATGTTTAGAGTGAGTTAATTACTTGTTTTTAATTTTTTTTGTAGGTGTTTAGATGTGTTAGAAGTGAGAATGAATGATGGAGGCAACATGTGAGAAGCTTAGAGGATGATTCATGAAGAACCCAAGTCAAGAAGTAGACGAAAATTGGTTAAGGCCACAAGAAGGAAGGCAAAAAAAAAGTGAAAATTTGGCTGAGCCCACAAACTCATGCAAAAAGAGGGCTCGGAGCACCGCAATGCTCAAACGGCGCTGAAAAGAGACTTTAACGCAGTGCAGCGGTGCTAGAGGTGTTACGCTACGATCTTATGTAGTTTTTTTTATTATATTTTTTGAAGAAAACTAGATTTTTCAGAAGTTTCTTTCTAATTGGGCAACTTGCAAAAGGGGGCATATTATATATGAAGTTGAAGGGTTTTTTGAGAAAAACACATTGGAATATAGAGAAGAGAACGAAGCTTGGACGACAGGAAGAAAAGTGGAGAAGAAGATTCGTATTGTTCTTATTCATGTTTGAACCATTACTTATTATTTTTATGTCTTTAGTACTAAAGCCTATTTCTAGAGGTGTAGATTGATCCAAACTTGATGCTATGTCTTGTTTTATTTCTTAATCATTATTAATGATTTTTTTTAGTTTATTTATACTTTTCTATTCATAAAGATTTCAATCCCCTAATCAAGGATTGAATGATCCTAGATTCGAGGTAGATGCTCCAAAAAAGGGTACCTTGAGTTGGAATCTGGAGAGTATAACCTAGGTTATCGTGAGACTCAAAAAGAAATTGAGAACCTTTGAAGTCATTAAGTGGAAATCATAGATCTTAATGAATTACCGTTGTGTTAGGTTTTCATTGTAAGAGCTAATCAATACAACGATAATATGCTCTAGTTCTGCTTTAAAAGAAAGAATTAAAAATGTTAGAAATTTTGACTTATAAGCTAAAGAATTGATTTAATAATAATACACATATCTAGACATAGTTGAGAGTGAGGTGACATCGAACCTCTAGTTTAATCTCTGATTGATTTACCATTTTATTTACATTGTTGATTTCATACTTAGTTGTTTTAATTATTGCTTTTAATTACTCAATCATTCGAAATCGGTTTTCTAGATAAAATTACGGTTAAAACGCGGTAGACAGTGTAGTAAATATCCCTGAGGACGATACTCGATTTCCCATCGAAATATATTATAACTTGGCAACTGTTCACTTGCGGTTTGCCTGCAACAAGTTTTTGGCGCCGTTGCCGAGGATAATTACTAGTTTTTACTACTATTGTGTTAGTAACTCTGATTTTAATTTAGATTTTATTTTTATATATATATTTTTTTCTGTTTATTTTTTGAAATTTTTTTTTTCAATTTTTATTACTTTATACTTCGTTTCTATTTTATAGGATTTCAAGAGTTTATGCAAAAGGCAAGAAGTTTTGAAGTATTACAGTTTGATCTTGAGATTGAACGTACTCTTGGAAGACTGAGGCAAGAGAGAAGAGGTGCTAAAACCATGGCGGATAATCCAAATCAGTTGATGTTGAGGGATTATTTCAAACCGGTTATCAACGACAACTACTCGAGCATTGTTCGTACTCACATAAATGTGAACAACTTTGAGTTGAAGCCGGCTTTGATCTCGATGGTCCAACATCACCAATTTGGAGGTTCCCCTATGGAAGATCCAACTATCCACATCACCGCTTTCTTGGAGATGTGACACTATGAAGATGAATGGTGTTCCTGAAGACACCATTAGACTGAGGTTGTTCCTGTTCTCACTTTGGGATAAGGCAAGAGCATGGTTGCAATCCTTGCAACCAAATAGTATAGTAACATGGGAGGAAATGGTATACAAGTTTTTACATAAGTTCTTTCCTCCCACCAAGACCGCCCAACTACGAACTGAGATCGGGCAATTCAAGCAACAAGAGTCAGAGTCTCTATATGACTCTTGGGAGAGATTCAAGGAGTTGTTGAGGAAATGTCCTCAACATGGGTTTCAAGATTGGTTAAAACTTCAACTTTTCTACAATGGGATGACGTTTTCTGCAAGGACACTAGTAGATGCGGCAGCCGGCGGTTCATTGTTGTCTAAGACTACTCTTGAGGCATTTAGCTTGTTGGAGGAAATGGCTACCAATACCTATGAAGTTTCAGGGGCAAGATCCATGGTGAAAAAGGTAGCCGGGTTACATGAAGTAAATCCCATCACATCCCTTTCGGCACAAATTTCAAGCCTCTCGCATCGACTTACTGCACTTACCACTCAAAGTGCACAACCATCTATTGAGAAAGTAATGATATTGAATTTGGGCTATTCAGGCAATGAAACATTGGAGGAGAAAATACAATACATCAACAACCGGGGGTACAATTATAGAAATAATCAAGGTGTGCCAAATCAATACCACCCGGGTGTTCGTAATCATGAGAATTTCTCTTATGCCAATACAAAGAATACCTTACAACCTCCACCAGGTATCTACACTCAAGCACAAGATAAGAAGCCTACTAGTGATGAGTTGATGAATACTTTCATAACGGAGACAAGGGCTTCTATCAAGAATTTAGAGGTGCAAGTAGAATAGTTAGCATAATAGATGAATGCCCAACAAAGGGGGTCACTACCTAGCAACACAGAACTGAACCCAAAAGAGTAGTGCCAAGCCATCACCTTGAGAAGTGGAAAGGAAGTAAAGGGGGCTAATCTAAGCTTAAGCACACCACCACCACCCATTGAAGAGCAAGAGGATATAAATACTGAGGCCGAGCTGAGTAAAGAGAAGGACAAAGAGTCGTCAAAGGGGGAGAAGCCACAAGAGAGGCCATACCGGCCTAGTTCTATCACGTTCACGGAAAACCCTCCTAAACTCAAAACCCGTATTCCTTTCCCTCAGCGATTTCAAAAGAAAAATCTTGACCAGCAATTCGTCAAGTTCTTGGAAATTTTCAAAAAAAATCACATTAACATCCCTTTTGCGGATGCGTTGGAGCAAATGCCAAGCTACTTCAAGTTCATGAAAGATGTGATGACAAAGAAAAGGAAGCTAAAGGACTATGAGATGGCGAAACTTACTGAAGAATGTAGTGCTATACTACAAAGGAAGCTACCTCAGAAGCTAAAAGATCCAAGGAGTTTCACTATACCTTGCACCATTGGTTCCTTGAATTTTAATAAAGCTTTATGTGATTTGGGTGCTAGCATTAACTTGATGTTTTTGTCAATTTTCAGGAAATTGGGGCTTGGCGAGGTAAAACCGACTACGACACCCGATTTTTTAGATAAAGTTAGGGTTAAAACATGGTAGATAGTGTAGTAAATATCCCTGAGGACGATACCCGATTTCTCATCGAAATATATTATAACTTGGCAACCATTCACTTACGGTTTGCATGCAACATCTACTTTAAGACTAAGGAGGATCATGATCGTCATCTCAGAGTTACATTGCAGACATTGTTGGAGCATAAGTTGTATGCCAAGCTTAGCAAGTGTGACTTTTGGATGACCAAGATAAAATTCTTGGGTCATGTGGTTAGTGCGGAAGGTATCACAGTTGATTCTGCTAAGGTCGAGGCAATTATTGGTTGGCCAAGACCTACCACAATGATAGAGATTCGTAGTTTTCTAGGTTTGGCTGGCTATTAAAGGAAGTTCTTGAAAAACTTTTCCACCATAGCCACACCGTTGACTAAGCTAACTCAAAAGAATGTGGCCTTTACATGGACGGATGCCTGTGAGAAAGCTTTCAGTGAGTTGAAACAGAAGTTGATTACAACTCCAGTGTTGATTCTTCCAGAGCCTGGGAAAAAGTTGGTG
The DNA here is from genome assembly GCA_035771175.1 of Paratinospora sagittata. Taxonomy (NCBI): domain Eukaryota; kingdom Viridiplantae; phylum Streptophyta; class Magnoliopsida; order Ranunculales; family Menispermaceae; genus Paratinospora; species Paratinospora sagittata. The sequence continues at coordinate 24,991,528 of CM069598.1, read as the reverse complement.
ATTTTCACTGATGCATGACTCTTGGGTCTGGGATGTGTGTTGATGCAGGAGGGTAGAGTGGTGGCATATGCATCTAGGCAACTTAAGGTGCATGAACACAATTACTATGTCCACGATTTGGAGCTGGCAGCTACAGTGTTTGCATTGAAGCTATGGAGGCATTACCTTTATAGTGAGAGGTTCACTTTGTATTCTGATCATAAGAGTTTAAATTATCTCTTTGTTCATAAGGAATTGAATATGCGGCAGAGGAGATGGCTTGAGTTACTTAAGGATTATGATTTCTTTTTGGAGTATCATCCTGGCGAAACCAATGTTGTGGTTGACATATTGAGCCGGAAGCGAGAAGAGACTCGAGTAGTTGCTTTCCAGATGGCCCAGCAGTGGCATTTACTTAAGAGAGTGACGATGATGAGTATACGCTCGGACATACCACGTAGTGAGATATGTGCTCAGATGCACGTGCAGCTTGTTGATGCCCATATTCAGAGGGTTAAGGATCTAAAGGAACATAGTCCGAATTTTGATATGTACTGTAGATATGCAGACAGTGCTGACCAGGCAGATTGGCAGAGATGGTCAGATGATGTCTTGCGTTTTAGAGGGAGACTATGGATCCCATATGATGTTGAGTTGTGAACTCAGTTACTTCAGGAGGCACAAAGATCTCAGTATACTATTCATCCAAGGGCTACCAAGATGTATCACGACATGAAAAGGTCTGTGTGGTGGCATGGGATGAAGAAGAGTATAGCTGAGTATGCGCAGAGATGTGAGGTGTACCAGCAGGTTAAGGCTAAACACCGGAAGCCTGGAGGTCAGATGCAGCCATTGCCCATACCTGAGTTGAAATGTGAGCACATTATGATGGATTTCATCATGGGATTGCCAAAGTCTTAGGGCAGATTTGATGCCATTTGGGTTGTGGTTAATAGATTTACCAAGAGTGCACACTTCCTTCCTATGAGCGCCAGAGACTCTATGGATAGACTGAGCATATTATATGTGAGAGAGATCATGAGATTGCATGGGACACCCGTGTCGATCGTATTTGATAGAGATCCACGGTTTACATCAAGGTTTTGGCAGGCTTTGCAGACTCGATTTGGGACTCGTCTCTGACTTAGTAAAGCATTTCACCCTCAGACAGATGGTCAGGCCGAGAGAGTGATTCAGATGCTGGAGGATATGCTCAGGTCTTGCATTTTAGAGTTTGGTGGGGGTTGGGGTGAGCATTTTCCCTTATGTGAGTTTGCTTACAATAACAGTTATCAGGCGAGTATCGGTATGGCACCGTATGAGGCTTTGTATGGAAGACTGTGCAGATCACCAACTTGTTAGTACGAGGTGGGCGATACACAACTATAGGGTCTTGATACAGTTGTTGAGCAGACGAAAAGGATCAAGCTGATTTGGTACAAGCTGAAGTCGGCTCATGACAGGAAAAATAGTTATTATGATAACCGACATCAGTTGTTATAGTTTGCCAAGGAAGACCTAGTTTTTCTTAAGGTCTCATAGCAGAAAGGTCAGACGAGGTTCAACGTCAGAGGAAAACTTGCCCCTAGGTTTATTGGACCATTCCGGATTGTTGAGAGGATTGGACCAATAGTTTACAGGTTGCTCTAACTTCTCAGCTCAAGGGTGTTTATGATGTATTCTATGTATCGATGCTGAGGAAGTATAATGATGATCCGTTGAAGAAGTTTTTTCTGATCCAACTCATGTGCTTGATGTGAGTCATCTGCAAGTTGGGGAGGACACAACTTATGAGGAGTTGCCAATCCAGATTTTGGCTCATCGGGTTCAGAAATTAAGGAATAAGGAGATCCCGCTTGTGCGAGTCAAATGGCAATTTCACGATAATGAAGAGCAAACCTGGGAGCGTGAGGACCAGATGAGGGAGCAGTTTCCCGATCTTTTTACTGACTGAGGTTAGTTCTCTTGATTTCATTTTAGAGGACAAAAATACTCTTAAGTTGGGGAGAATTGTAACGCCCGTACCTTGGGATGACGTTATCATGACCTGTAGAGTACCCATATACGTGTACGTATATGTATTTGATTCTTGATGTGTGTTAGTTCAAGTGTCTTTGCATGATTTTAAGTTGTTTAATGTGTGCGTAAAGTTTCGGAATGATTGGAGACTCATTCGGCATCGAAACATGTCGAAAACAATGTTTTGGATCAATGGAGCTCGCTCCATGGAGAAAGAAATTTTTGTCATCAATTACATCATGGATGATCTCCTAGATCTGTGGTCCGGTTGAGCTGAAATTTTGAAAGATTATTCTTCTCTGATAGATCTTCATTATGGGCGGTGAAGATCTTGATCGGAGTTGTCTACTGTGACGTATAAGATTCTAAACATTACTGCTCAGATTTGCAAATTTTCTTGCACAGTTTTGATCAAATGGTCGGAGCTCGCATTCCCATTGTTGGATTGAACTGAAATTTTACCAGAGGTTGGTAACTGACTCATAAAAATTTTGAACGGTTAAGATGTTAAATTCGTAAGTCGTTTGCAAGACATTGATTATCTAAGTGCAAGTAATTGCAGCAGAAAAATTATTTTTTTTATTTAAGTGTGTTTTATTTAAGTGTGGGCCCAACTTGAAACTTTACTTTTATAAATCCCCTTGGACGAATTTCTGCTCATTTTTACACTTTGAAAAGGGGCAAAAGAGTTGGAGAAGAGGGAAAAGAGGTGGAGAAGAGAAAAATGAGGAGAAAAACTAGGGTTTTGGGCATCTTGCTCAAAAATCCCCCAAGGTTTGCATGTCTTCCTTATTTTCTTCCTAAAATCTCTTTAGCTTTTGCATTCAAGCTTTCTTTTGACCTAGGTAATGGTATGAACCACGGATTTGAAGGGTTCTAGATCTAGGGTTTGCTTGTTTGTGTTCCTTCAAGCTTGTAAATGGTGTTAATGGCATTCCTTGACCTAAAACTACACCGAATGAGTGTTTTCCACACTTGAATCCCGGATTTGTAGGAGGTGGTGGAAGAACTCATGTTGGAGTTAGGTCTTGCATATTAGATATGTGTGATTAGAGGGTGTTGGGAATCGATTAATGGTGAAACCCCCAATTTCTAGCAAGAAATTGGTAGGGTTGTGTGTATTTGACCTAAACCTAGGTTGTGGACTTAGGGTTTTCTATTCAAGTTACATGTCATCTATGTTGATTAAATGGGTAAATGTGGATGATTGATGGTTCAATTTACTGATTTTGAATGTTGGAAAATCTAGGTGTAGTGCAAATTTGGCCTAGGCCATGAATTTGGGAATTTGCCCAAATTTGGAGATTTCGGCCTAGACCAAGTCAATTGATGAAATTGACATGGGGATTAGTCTAACTGACCCTAATTATGATTGAATGCATTGTATTATGATGGTTGGATCATGGGAATCAACCTTATGCATTCTTTTGGGTTGAATGTGGTTTAATTAGATGTAAAATGGGTTGATTGAGTTATATGGGTTAGCTTATTGGTGCAACCATTTTAGAGTCTTAAATTGGCTATTGAATTGGGGTTATTCATGGTTGAATGTCATGCATTTGGACTGATTTTAATGATGAATGAGCCTATGTATATGCAGGGTTTGTGATTTATCCAAGTGTCCCAATTAAGCCAATTAGAGGTTGAGGCGCATAGGAGTGTTTTGGTGGCATCCTAGTACTCATATTGATTGGATTTGGATTGGCTAAGTCTAGCCAATCATTTGTGGTGTTTCTTACATTTGGATTCTATATATGTGACATTGTATTATATAAAATGTTTTGCATTGATATATATTTGTTATGCATGATTTAATGTTTCTTGAAATGAATTTGAGCATAGTCCGGTTGGGTTAGCAATTGGGTTTTTGTCTCCTAGTTGGGATTTTCTTTGGAAAATCTCGTAAGTCTAGCAGTGATCCCTAGTTGTGGACCTTGCAGAGGATTTTATGGCTTGTGTAGATAGGATCGCCTAGACATGGTATTGTTTGGTGGGATCGGGTGCTGAGTGTCGCGAAGCCAGGCCTTTGATCTACCTTGCTCAGGAGGTGTTTAGGATTGCATTCGCATGTTGGTAAAAAAATGATATGCATTGTCTTGGGAATTGACATAATGCATTATATTTGGCATGTATGTAATCTTGTATATCACCATGTTATTTAAATTGTTTTGATGGTCTTGCCATGTTTTATCTAGGTGCACGTATATTGCCACTTGTAGAAAATATTCACTAAGCTTGTTCTAGCTCACTCCTCATTCTTATCATTTCAGGTTCTGATAGGAAAGGGGAGAGGAAAGCTTGATTGCGGAGCATTTCTCGTGTTTTTGGTGATGTAGGTGTCTTTGTACATTTTTGTATTTTGGTGAATATGTACTTAATGACACCTATTGTATTTATACTTAACACATAGATGGGATGTACTTATGGTTAGGTATGGTTTTGTATATTTTATTATTGTGGACTTATGGAATTTTATGGTTGTCAATTTGAGAACGTAATTATCTTAATGATTTGATTATGTACATTTAGATTGATGCTTATATGGGAATTATGTGTTCATTAGGTTGTTTCAATTAGGCCGACGGGATGTCGAGTGTATCGATGAAGGATATACCTGGGATTTTCGTGTCGGTCTTGACGTCGTTGGTTGTGGGTCGTGACAGATTGGTTTATGAGCTAAATAGATAATCTATAGTTTTGATTGAACTATTGTGAATCTAAATATTTGATTATCTTTTATGTGTTGTTGAGCAATTTCCATGTTTATTTGCAATTGTCAATGTTTAATGCTTTCAAATCTTTGGCTAATTTTTTAATGAACTTAGATTTGATATATTACACTTGGAAAAGGGGATATTGAATTGTAGCAAGATAATTACAACCTAGGGAATTTGTATCGTGTTGGGAGACCTACAAAACCCTTTGAAACCGTTTTGAATGAATCAAAGATCTTAGTGCGTTTTTGTTTGATTGACCTATCACTCGGGAGAGGGGGTTGATAGTTCAAGGATAGATATTCAAGTTGACACTCGGGAGAGGGATTTAAATGATTAAGGATTCATGGTTTATAAATCTAGGATTTAGTTCAATAACACAATATTTAGAGATTTTAAGAAACAACATAGTGATATCAAACCCTAGAACTTTTTATCCATTGATTTCTCTCCAATTTTTATTTCATCTTGTTTGTTTCTCTTATATTTTGTTTAATTTGCATTTTATCATTTAATTCACATCACTTTGATCACCTAGTTAAAACCACTAATCATTGTAGTTTCGGGCATTTTTAATTGTGAAATTACCTTCCATGTGGATACGATAGCCCGACTTACCTCAGATATATTATAACTTGATATTTGTACACTTGCGAATTTAAATTTATTGCATCAAGTTTTTGGCGTCATTTCTAGGGAAGGTGTCAATTTTGCTTTTATTAATACCAATTCGAAGTGATTTGGGTCTTAATTTAGGTATTTTTGTTTGTTTGTTATATGTTAAAAAAAAATGTTTTTCTCTTTTTCTGATTTTTCTTTTATTTGATTTTAGTGTTATTTAATTTTTCTTTTTATTGTTTCTTTTGTAGAAAAATGGTGTACAATTACAACCACTTTACTTTTCGAGATGATTTTGGGCAAGTTGATCCTAATACAACATTTTCGGCATCAATGTCACACCTTCAACATCAACTAACAAATTTTATTGATGCAAGACCTCAACATACTATGGATGGTATGGGAGTTGCAAACATGAGAGATTTTGGAATCGATTTAAGTATGGAACAAGTCCAATATGGTCAACATTGGGAATATAATTGTATGGGTGACCCTTACCCTCATCAATACAATTCGGGTATATATGACCATAAGAACTACTCCTATGAATATTCATGGAATGACTTGCGACCTGTACCAAATTATAATCAAGTGGAAAAGAAGCCCTCCTTAGAATAATTGCTTGATGATTTTATATCAGAAAAATGACGTACTAAGAATGAGTCTAGAGCAGATAATTCTTATGTCTACAATCAAGTGGAGAAGACGCCTTCTATGGAAGAGATGTTGAGGTCATATATGATGGAAACAAGGGCATTAACCAAGAATTTGATCAATGAAGAAGATGTCAAAAGGGAAAAATTTTTATGCTAAGACATGACACCACCACTGCCACCAAGGCAATTGACTATTGTAGAAGAGATGCAACGTTATGAAGCCTTGAGAGGAGGAGAAACGAGTACATATCACCAACCAAATGTGATTGAACGTGATAATCAAGTGGTGCTTATGGATGTGCTCGAGTGTAATGATCAAGAGGTGCCTATGGATATACAATCGTGTGATCCTATGATGCCATATGCTGAAGAGGTGCTTACTAAGGTGGAAGAGTGCTTGAATGTCAAGGAATATAATTTTGACTTTGAGGACCCGTTTGCTAAAGGGCTACAAGTTGAATTTGTAGTGGTTAATGATAAAATCCATTTAGAGGTTCTTGAAGGTCAATGCCTAAACGTTTAGAAAGCACCGACTGAATATTTCGATGACATTCCTCAGTTAAATGAGAGTGATGCTTTATCGGACTTTGTGTTTTCACCGAAGGATTAGTCATATCAATTTTTGTGGGAGGAGTGCACAAGTCCGGTGATTCCGTCATCAAGTCTGAAAAATGAGGAAGACGGGAGGATGGTCGAAATAATAAAGAAACACACGCGGTTCAAATAAGAATAGAAAGGCTAGCTAAAGACTATAAAGAAGCAGTTGTTGGGAGGCAACCCAACCAGTTTTTAGTTTTTATGTTTTGTTTTATTTTTAGTCATTGTAGTATAGATTTTGAATTTTTGTTTATGTTATCTCAATCATGACATGAATGTTTTGATGATTCCAAATATCTCCAGTTGGTCTATCTAATGATCTTGTCAAGTGTTTCAGATTTATCAAGAATCAAGATCAAGGAACTATGATCACAAGCCTATTGAACATCCAAGTACAGTTCCGAGTTTGTCAGTACTTAAAATATAAAGTCTATCGATCATCTTACTCTCAGTAAGATCTTTACCGTTTGCATATTTTGATAATAACATTTTAATCCTACCTTATGATTTATAAAGTATTTGTTTTGATTAAAAGAAACAATGATGTCTTATCTAGTTTGAATCGAGAAATAAAAAATCGCTTTTGTAAAGTCTTTCAGGATGCTAATGTTTTAGCATCGCCCTCCTGGACTTGATGAGTCAGGACGCTGATAAAATGTTAGGATGCTTAAGGTTGAGTTGAACTATTTAATAAGGATGCTTACTCGTTAGTAGTAACCTCTCTTTTATCAACCTCTGAGAATGCCAGAACGTTGACTTAGTTTCAACTCGCTAAAAGATTTTCTTTTATCTTTAAGTGATTTCTATCTTTAAGGACGCTGATAAGTTATAAGTTGAATGAATTATCAGGAAGCTACTTGTGTAGGAGCGCCCTCATCTTTAGAATCAACTTACGTAACTTTCAGGACACTCACCGTTCGTCAGCGTGCTTAAACATTGTTTTAAAATTGCTTTTAATAGTTCAGGACGCTTACTCTTGAGTAGCGCCCTCATATGTTTTGCGTTTAAAAACAAAGCAGGATGCTTACTGCGAAGTAGCACCCTCATGCTTTAAGTCGTTTAATTGTCAAAGCAAGTCAGGACGTTACTACTTAGTAGCATCCTCACTTCATTGTTTAGTAGGACGTTGATGTTATATGAGCGTCCTCAAAGGAACTAAACGACATAAATGATTTTTTTACTATTCTGACATGTATGTATTTTTTCACCACCTTTTCAGAACAACTTTTCGTGCAAAATCAATTTTTTTGTATTTGTAAGAGATATTCTCTGATTCACGAACCACGTCTTCTAAAACTTTCCTAATTCAGGTATCTGGAGAAAAACAAAATATTCATGAATTGTGCAGTTGCTATTTTCGTGGTATATTCTAGCTGTTGTGAGTAAACGTTCATATTTGAAATTCAAATTCAAATGAACAACAACTTTATCTCTACAAGTCTATAAATACAGACACTTAACAATTTGTTAAGCACCGAAAATTCCCTGAGCTAAAACACTTTTTGAAAGTTAGTCGAATTTTCATCCGGTCAAGAAAATGTTTACGTCGATTTGTTTTCAAAATAGTTTTCTTTGAGACTTTACGTATTCAAAAGATTTTTATACTGAGCTAACATTCTATCTTTATCTGAAAATTTATTTGAAGTTTTGAACTGTTTTCACTCAAATCGTTCAACACTGTTTTAACTTATATCATTCTTGCTGAAAGAGTAGTTTGAGAGATAGTTCATAGGATACAGTTGTACTCAACTTCATATCCTGTATCAAGGTTTTAAAAGTAGTTACATAAACTACTGAGTTGATATTCTTTTGCCAATGAAGAAACGGTAGTTCTCACACCCGTAAGTTGAGAAGAATTCAGGTTCATCTCACACCCGTAAGTTGAGATGGGTTGGTCTCACGCCTTGAACCAAACAGTGTAACAGTTGTTCTCACACCCGCAAGTTGAGAAAAGGTGTAAAGGTTTGATTCTCACCCGTAAGAGAATCTCTTAGTGACAAGGTTAAAATCCTAACTGAGGATGATAGGTAGTGGACGTAGGCAAGTAACCGAACCACTATAAATTGACTGTGGATATTTGTTTATTTTCTGCACTGTATCTTTGCCGTTGTTATTAATTTAAAATTGTCTAAGTGTCCAATTCACCCCCCTCTTGGAAATATCTGGGCCAACAGTTTTTTCACTAATGATATTCATTTTTGTCCATTCTCAGGTTTCAATTCAAGTTTCAGGGTCCTCATAGATGCCAACAACAAGAGCCATGGTGGAGCGCTACACATATGGGCTAGGGGAGTCTCGTTACTTTTCCTTTTATCTTGCTTTTATATGTGGATGTTTTTGTGTTGAGGACAATGCATACTTAAGTTTGGGGGGGGGGGGTTTGAGCTTTTTGGTATCTTTAGTGAAAATTTTTGAAAATTTTTGTAAAAACTTTTGTTTTTGCAAGTGTTGGATCAATGAATAATTTTATATTCTTCTATGAACTTTGCTTTGATTCAACTTTGAATGGATGATCTAGGATTGGATTAGTACTTGTTTCTGAGCATAAACCTTGGAAAACTATAGAATACTCTTATGTCTGTGTGCTTGATTTACTTGTTGTGCTTATTGGATATCTTTGTTGGCTTTTGAGTACGCAATCATGATAATGATTACCATTTGCATGATAATTCGAGATTTTGTAAGCAAGCATCTTTAGATCTCAATTTTTGTTCAAAACTTGACTCTAGAACTTGTTTGATCACTTCTTGAGGCGAAATCTTAGGAATCACACCATGAGAGGCAAGATTTAGGCCATTTTTGGATCGATTTAGCCATAAAGCCTACCTAATCATGTATTGCCCCTAATCACCATGTTTTGAGCCTTATATTTTGTTTATTGTCACCTAAAATGATTAGCCAAGGCCTTTAATTGAATTTTCCCTGTTTTTACCCTTGTACCCTTAAATCTTTGAAAGATATGAATTGTAATGGGTTGGGTTATTTTTCATGGAAAATTATTTGTAAATGTGCTATGGTATGAAAATGGGAAAAAGGTGATGAGACAAAAGGTACTAAAATGAGAAAAAAAAAAGTTCAAAATGTGTGAAAAAGAAGAAAAAGAAAGAGAAGAATGAAAAAAAATGAGAAAAGAAAAATATATTTCTTCATCAATGAGTCAAATGAATAAGTTTGGGGGTATTTTGGAGGTAAAATGTTGAAAAATCATGTTTTGGATAATGTATTGGGTTTGGTTACTTTGTAAGGCATGGGATGTTTAAAAGCATTATGTATCAAAGATATTTTGGGTGTTTGAGCTTTATTTTATCCATTTTATCATACCCTTAACCTTAGCCTCATATTACAAGCTTAATGAAGTCCTATTGATCTTGATTGGTGTGAGACCTACATTAGTGGAGAGGAGTGAGAGACAAGCATATATAGTTATGTTTTGTTTCATTGAGATCATCTTTTTCAATCTTGCTTGCATAATCTATATGATTTATGAGTGGTCATGTGTTTGATTTGTATGCTTATTTGTCAATGAGGATAGAAAAGAAGGCATGACTTGTTGGTTAAAATTCTAGACAGCATGTTTAAACTATCAAAGTTTTCCTTGTTTTATGTTGAATGAAATTTGTGTTGTCTTTGAGATCATTAGAATCCATTCTAGTTAATCAAATCCTTGTTCATCATAGAATATGTGTAGAGTCCTATTTGTCCAACTTTCATTTTCCTCTTTGCTTAGGACGATCAAAGTCTAAGTTTGGGGAAATTTGATAAGTTGAGTTTTAGTTGTTAGTTGCATGTTAATTTCATAGGTTTTTAGGTGCATTTAGCTAGTTTTTAAGTATTTTTGCATTAATTGTTCATATTTAGTGTTTTAGGTCCATTTAGATATTTTTATGAATTTTAGAAATTAGTTCTAGGTATTTTCATGAATAAAATGCATTTAGTTTAGGAAAATAATCATGATTTTTAGGTATTTTTCCTAAAGTCATTAGCATTATTTCCATGTTGATAATCTTGAATTTTAAATGTTAATACTATAGTAATCATACTTTGAGTTCATTCCATTTTAGTTTAATACTTTGATTACTTTTATAGTGTTTACACTTAGTTTGCTTTATTCTGTAGGTGAATAAAGAGCTCTAAAGTGGGTCGAAACAAGGTTTATTTGATGAAGAAAAGTGTCCAAAACATGTCAAAGAAAGGTGCAAGAAGTGGACCCGAAACCAACCAAGAGCACAAAGGAGAAGCAGAAAGAAGAAAGAGGAGCCGTTCTGAGCACCGTGACGCTCAGATCACAAAACTTGCGATAAATGCCATGTAGCGCCACGACGCTGGGGTTGTGCATGGTGCAATTTTTATGTTATTTTGAATATTTTGCTTACCTCTTTTTGTCTTTTCACCCACTTTTGTATATAAGCTCATTTAAGGTTTGTTTAGAGGCTATCTCTCATTTTTTTATCACATTTTTAGAAGATAGGAATTAGGTTTAGAGAAAGAGGAGAGAAAGAGGAACAAGAGAAGAGACAAGAAGGAGGAGATTTCACTCTTGAAGGGTTTTTTCTAATTTCTTTCCTAATTCAATTTGTTTTAATGATTTCCTATTTGAATCTCTATCTTGTATCAATGAATTGGTTTATGAACTAAATAAATAATCTAGAGTTTTGATTGAACTATTTTGAATCTTAAGATTTGATTATCTTTTGTGTTGTTGAGCAATTTCCATGTTTATTTGCAATTGTCAGTGCTTAATGCTTTCAAAACTTTGGCCAATTTTTGAATGAACTTAGATTTGATATCTAACACTTGGAAAATGGGATATTGAATTGGAGCAAGATAATTACTACGTAGGGAATTTGTATCATGTTAGGAGACCTACAGAACCCTTGAAACCGTTCTAAATGAATCAAAGATCTTAGTGCATTTTTGTTCAATTGACCTATCACTCGGGAGAGGGTGTTGATAGTTCAAGGATAGATATTCAAGTTGACACTCGGGAGAGGGATTTAAATGATTAAGGATTCATGGTTTATAAATCTAGGTTTTAATTCAATAACACAATATTTAGAGATTTTAAGAAACAACATAGTGATATCAAACCCTAGAAGTTTTTCTCCATTGATTTCTCTCCAACTTTTATTTCATCTTGTTTGTTTATCTTAGATTTTGTTTAATTTGCATTTTATCATTTAATTCACTCCACTTTGATCACCTAGATAAAACCACTAATCATTGTAGTTTTGGGTATTTTTTATTGTGAAATTACCTTCCCTGTGGATACGATAACCCGACTCACCTCGGATATATTATAATTTGATATTCGTACACTTGCGAATTTAAATTTATTGCATCATATATTCAAAGAATATGTTCATATTGCTTTTGAGGAAAAAGAAAATGTTTAGAAAGACATGTTACTTGAAGTTTTAGTTTATTATAAAATTATGAGGTCAATAGAACAATTTATGATCAGGAACCAGAAGTTCTTTGACATAAATATTTATTGGCTAAGATTCAAAACCATCAATGACATTCATTATGACAATAGTCATTTATATGACACAATTTTCTTGCCATTAATTGAAGCACAACCAATTTTAGAATAATAGCGTGCAAAATTGATAGAATGTAATCTTCCCACCATTAGGGGGAGAAAATAAAATTTCTAGAATGCAATATAATCTAATGTAAGGCACTTTTTGTAATACCCTATGTTTGCACAATAAAAAAAAATGTGTGTTCGGGCAACCCGCCCGAACGTTCTGGAGCCAAATTTTCTATATAAAAAACCCCTCCCCCTCCTCATTTCTCACACCAAAATCATTTCTCCTTGTGATTTTCCTTCTCTCTTTCACTCATTTTGAGTTTTTGTCTTCTCTTTTCGAGGCTCTCCGTGCAGTGCAACGCGGTTCTGCCAAGGGGAAGGCACCAGTTCTAAAAGGAGTTTTTATCTAAAGGTGGAGAACGAAACATAGGTTTGCGTGTCTTATAACTTTTATTAAAGTTTACATTCATTTATCATTAAGTCTATTATTCATTTACACAGCATTATTGCGTATAATGTTCATACTGTCATACTTATGCCTGTATATTTGGAGTTCATGTATTACACTGTTGTTATGCCAGATTAGTGGTCAATCTGGCTCAACCAAACTCAGTCTTGTCCTCAGTAACTTTAAATAGTAAACGGGAGGCAGCGTGCTGCTCTAGACGATTGGTATTTAAGTAGACCTCGTGTCTCACCTCTCAATTGGAGACTGATCTGGTTGGTCTTATTTGAAAGTTGTCAGCTTATACAAGTAATATTGAATGTCCTAACCTTGCACGTCTTGATACCGACCCTGATAAGGATCACTAGACTTTGCCAAATCCTGTCTAAATGTTAAGTAAAGACCGGACCAGTCCATGCATTGGCATCATACATAGCACCACCTAGGGACGTATGTGGTTTATGATTCATAGAATAGTTAGAAGCGATGCTCGCTATCCATTATATTTCTCTGGAGAGGGACGTACAATGAGAACCTAGCTACTCCTGGGGAGAGACATTTGTACATGAATCCAGAGCGTCGTTCCTGAGAAGGGATGTACAATGAGAACCCGGCTACTCCTGGGGAGGGACATCTGTACGTGAACTCAGACGATGTACAGTCATCAAACCAATACGAGACGGTGTCATGCATACATACATATTGGATTGATTATGATGCTCTGATGTGTATTTAAGATATTTGATTATGAAGTTTGCTTTATTAATTGTTATATTCACCTCGTTGTTATCCAATTTTTCACAGGAGATTAGGGTGGACTTGGTGCAGGTTTTTGGGCCCACATTTTGTACCCTTTGTTTATTCATTGGGGATTTTGTTAGAAAGTTCCCTTAACTAATTCATGTACAATTATATTCTGAAATTAATTAAATCAGACTTGTACTTAATCGTGTTTCCGCGCACTCTGCTATTGTTACAATACCAATTCGCGCCCCATCTGTGAGTGTCCCGCAGGTTTAGGCACGTCCGGGCGGGGTGTGATATTTAATAGTATCAAGGCGTAAGGTCCACTGCCCGCCCAAGTCCACCAAATTAGGGGAAGAAATTATTTATTAGATATATATATATCTAGAACTATATATATATATATATATATATATATATATATATATATATATATATATATATATATATATGAATTATATATAGTTGAGATTTATATTAATATATATCTAGAAATCTATATAGTTTTTATATTGTTTAGATTTAAATATATATATATATAGTTATGATTTATGAAAACTATATATATAGTTATGATTAAATATATATATCTATATATCTATGTATATATGAGATATATATATCATATTGCTAATGGGGAATGTGGATTAAATGATGGCATAAACATCAAGAGACAAATAGAAAATATTGTCCACCGGACAAAGCATAAATCTTAAAAATGTTAGGAATATATTTTGTGTCTTTCACAAGTTTATTTTCCTTTCAGCAAATAATGGCTTCAAGTGAAGGAACGATTTCCGGTAGTAGGAAACCAATTCCCACCAGACTCAAGGAATTGTCCAAAAGGGAAGTTATGACTATGAGGAGTATCGACAATAGAGATCTCCACCTCCGTCCGATCCTTCATGAAAAACTCGCAACACTGGGGTGGTTGAACATAACAAAAATTGAGGGTCACATCTCTTACAACTTGATAAAATCCTTCTACGAAGCCATGAATTGTGTAGGACTTCAAGAAATTGGGATCAACCCTGTTTTGGAGACAACGGTCAGGGGAACGAAGATTTCTATCAACGTCGAAGTTATTGCGCGACTTATAGAGATTTGGATTGAAGATAGAATCATTGATCCACACGAACCCCAGACAGTTGCAGAGATCACGGAGTCCAACGAACAGTTGTTCAATTCCCTCGCCAAAAACCCGTACACCCAATCGAAGTACACCCACCTCCAAACAATCTCCTTAAAGCACCTCTTGTCGGCCTTGGAAATATAGTATTCGGCAACATCTTGCCGAAAAAGGTGACTAGAGGTGATATGTCAAGGGCTCAACTTCTCATACTATACTGCAAAGAAAAGAAAATTAAGGTCTCCCTACCTCACGTCATCATACAACAAATGTTACGAGTTATTCAAAACCCTTTAAGAAAGGAACTCCTCGGCTACGGAGTCCTGATCATGAGGATGTTACACGAGGCAAACGTCAACACTTTTGATGAGTCTTCGAAGCAGATCACTGAGGCTGTTACAACATCTTCTATCTTCAAGATATTTGTTACAAGTGAAGGGGTAACTGACGAGGAAGTATTCGGCGCGACTTTAGGAAGAAATAGCCAAAGAATTAGAGACGAAAAAGGACATTGTTACCGAAAAAGTCGACGCAAGATTCCTGTTAGGGAGGTACCAAATAACGAGCCAAACCAGAACCCTACGTCACGCCCAGCCTCGAATAATGATCCAACCGAGCACCTGTTCTCTGAGGAAGATTTATTTGCCAACCTAAATCAACCTTAACCAAATCATGATAGACAAGAAGTTTCGGCAAATCCACCTTCCTGGAACATGCCAACTCAAGGTAATACTACGTACCAAAGGTTTCCAACTCCTGAAGTACCGTATCGGCCAGTTCCACAAGTTCCTGTGAACCAACAACAACAAAACTTTGCAGCACCAAATCTTGGAAGACAAAACATTCCAATGAGCCCATTGTTTCAAGACATTTTAACCCAAGTATATCCAAATGTCCAAGGGGTTCCAGTTAGGGAATCCTCATACAGTCAAAACAACTACCCCACACCTATGAGTCAACCGTATGGCCAATACTTTCCACCAATGCCTACGGCCTACCCTCTACCTATGGGACAGTCGACCCATCAACCATCGATGGGGCAATCGACTAACCCATTCGAAAAGTTAAATGTGATCGTAGTTAGCATTGCTCGAATAGAGGATACTCAAAATGATTTGTTAACACGTATGCAAAACATCGAAGAACAACGAGAAAATTCTCAACCTTCTTCTAGTAGTCTTTCTGTACCTAGCAAGAGGTCTAGATGGAGCAGTAGTAGGCAGGAAAATCAGGAATGATCACTGGCATTGTAAAAAAAATTGTTTTATATATGAATGAAATGTTTTGTTTAAGACTATCTTTGGTGGGCTGACTTACAGACATTCTTTCTTTTGTATCACTAACTTTGGAGTGGTATGGGACATAACAAAATTGGAGGATACTAAATAAAATTTGGAAGTAAGAAAACCCACGACCTTGTGTGAAAAGAAACATTTGGAGAAAGTTGCATTACTTACATTATCACTAAGTTTACACAGTATGAGATGAGTAAACTTGGACGATACTATTAGTGAACTACTATTCAGTCGATGTTTTATACAGACCGTGTTCATACAACTTAACTTGGTTGACACCCTTATTACCAAATTCATGTGGTATGGGACACACAAATTTGGATAATAATCGAAGAGACTAAGCGAAAGAGTTTGAATACATAAGATTGCGATAGAACGTTAGATCAGAATACTTACCGAGGAAAATCTTAGAATTTTTATGACTCGTATGGATTTTCAATGAAATATATATGTATGTTCACAAAAATCAGAACCAAAACATTTGAAATACTTGCAAAGTTTTATACTTATTATATAAAAATTCTAACCTTGTTTTTACACCATGGCCAAACATACGAGGCACATAAGATTCTTTGATTCCTCAACAAAAACCTTACACTATACTTAGGAAAATAGGTGGTTTTTATTGCAGTACTCTTGAAATTATTGCTAAGAATACCATAACGGTATACATGGCTATAGTTCCTAAATCATGGTTTTATTTTCTTCTTGCCAGTGAGAAAATGCAAACCAGGAAGAGAACAAGGCCACATATTGTCTGTCCAGCCGAGAAGGCACCTCCTGAGATACAGAACCAGGAACCGCCGCCTCCAACGACAGCACAGGCCACACCCGACACTGCCACTATGTCTGGGCAGGCGGTGCCACCCCAACCCACACCCTTTGCCATGCCTTCGAGTATGGAAGTCTTCTTCGCCGGATTTATCGAGGTGATGAAAGTATCTGTTCAGATGGCCATTCGTGAGACCGCGACCAATTAGCTTGTCACTGTTCAGGCACCTGCTAGATCTGGGTCAGAGACTCAAACCGACCATATTACAAAATACAAGAGGCTACAACCTCTTACTTTTGTTGGCACCATTGATGCTGAAGAGGTGCAAAAATGGTTGGATGAGTCAAAAAAGGCTCTTGATGCAATGGGAGTCGATGAGGCTCGAAAGCTTTCACTTGCATCCTACCAACTTATTGGTGGAGCAAATACATGGTGGATAATAGTAAAGGAGGACCCAAGGGTCAACACCACGGACATGACTCGGCAACAGTTCGAGTCAATGTTTATTGATGAGTACTTCCTCGGCTGCTGTGAAGAGACAGAAGCGCCAGGAGTTCGCCAAGCTATACCAAGGCAGCATGACAGTCAGATTTCCTATATAAACAACCCCTCCCCCTCCTCATTTCTCACACCAAAATCACTTCTCCTTGTGATTTTCCTTCTCTCTTTCACTCATTTTGAGTTTTTGTCTTCTCTTTTGAGACTATCTCTTCGAGACTCTCAGTGCGGTGCAACGCGGTTCTGCCCGGGGGAAGACGCCAGTTCTGAAAGGATTTTTTATCTGAAGGTGGTCAACGAAAATAGGTTTGCGTGTCTTATAACTTTTATTAAAGTTTACATTCATTTATCATTATGTTTACTATTCATTTACACTAAATTATTGCGTATAATGTTCATGTTGTCATACTTATGCCTGTATATTTTGAGTTCATGTATTACACTGTTGTTATGCCAAATTAGTGGTCAATCTGGCTCAACCAGACTCAATCTTGTCCTCTGTAACTTTAAATAGTGAACGGGAGGCAGCGTGCTGCTCTAGACGATTGGTATTTAAGTAGACCTCGTGTCTCACCTCTCAACTGGAGACTGATCTGGTTGGTCTTATTTGAAAGTTGTCAGCTTATACAAGTAATACTGAATGTCCTAACCTTGCACGTCTTGATACCGACCCTGATAAGGATCACTAGACTTTGCCAAATCCTGTCTAAATGTTAAGTATTGACCGGACCAGTCCATGCATTGGCATCATACATAGCACCACCTAGGGACGTATGTGGTTTATGATTCATAGAATAGTTAGAAGCGATGCTCGCTATTCATTATATTTCTCTGGAGATGGACGTACAATGAGAACCTGGCTACTCCTGGGGAGAGACATTTGTACATGAATCCAGAGCGTCGTTCCTGAGGAGGGACGTACAATGAGAACCAGGCTACTCCTGGGGAGGGACATCTGTACGTGAACTCAGGCGATGTACAGTCATCAAACCAATACGAGACGGTGTCATGCATACATACATATTGGATTGATTATGATGCTCTGATGTGTATTTAAGATATTTGATTATGAAGTTTGCTTTATTAATTGTTATATTCACCTCGTTGTTATCCAATTTTTCACAGGAGATTAGGGTGGACTGGGTGTAGGTTTTTGGGCCCACATTTTGTACCCGTTGTATTATTCATTGGGGATTTTGGGATAAAGTTCCCTTAACTAATTCATGTACAATTATATTCTGAAGTTAATGAAATCAGACTTGTACTTAATTGTGTTTCCGCTCACTCTGTTGTTGTTACAATACCAATTCGCGCCCCGTCCGTGAGTGTCCCACCGGTTTAGGCGCATCCGGGCGGGGTGTGACACTCTTCCTACTATCAGGAGGAGAAAATAAAAAAATCAAAAGAATGACATGTAAATTGCTTGGAAGACAACATAAGCTATAAGCTAATAAAAACTAGAAGTTCAAATGATAAGTTGAAGTGAATGATAAATTCACATGATCAATCAATATGCAAAAGAATTTGCAAATCAGTTAACTGATATATTCATCCTTACCCCCTGAAAGATAATGTACAAATGACACACCTGAAGTGTGGTTGACTGGTCAAATCAAAGGACACAACTTCCTAAAAGAAGGTACATACAAATGATTGATATATAAGCATTGTGAAAAAGAAATGGATTGGCAAATAAATATTGCATGAAAAGGTATCTCCAGAAGAGACATAAAATATACCTTGAAGTGGTATGTGTATCTCTTGAAGAGATATAAATTGAGAAATAAATATACCCTGAAGTGGTATGCGTATCTCATAAAGAGATATGGATTGAACAATTTATACCCTTGAAGAGGAATAAATATTAGAGAATTCTCAATCCATTCATATTTGAATCCATGCATATTCGAAAGCCATGGAATGGAAATAATGTTGCTCCTGATAATATTTTAAAGTGTCCATTGATATTATGGGATCCCAAACCATAAAAATATAAAAGGATGTCAACATTAAAAAGGTAGAAAGGAGCAAGATCAAATATAGCTAAACTCGTTGAAAAATCGAGGGCTATCTGGACTAGAAGTCCAAATACCTAAAGAGGTGGATCATGATTGGATATATGATGAAATATATTAATCAATGGATAATGATGTTATATGTGAAAATATCTAAAAGATTTATGAGTTATACTTGAAGCTTCAAAATGATGATCCTTGAAGGATCTAAGAAGCCTGGAGTACGTACTGCATTGGTATTCATATTGATCAATATGCATACACATTTTCATAATTGCTATGAATAAGCATTCTAACAATCTGCATATGTATTTCATTCATTTTATATATTTGCTAATTGTTGCATATGTTAAGACTCCCGAAGAGTTTATCAAAATATATTTTAAATGGGGAAATTTGAAATGAAAGATCTTGGAAAAATTAAAGTTGTTACCTCGGCCTGCAGATCGAGAATTTTCCAAGTGGGATTCTTGTCCAATTATCAAATGTATTAAGGGATTTTTGAAGAAAGTTCATATGGACAACGTACGTCCATTAGGTTCCTCGATATTGTGATATCACTGAAAAGTAAATAAAGATAATATTCGCCTTCATTAAAATAATGAAGAGCTAGCTGGTCCTGAAGTACCATGTCTTAGTGCAATAGATGCACTTATATACAAAGCCAGATATTGTTTTCTCTGTTGACATGCTTGCAGGATATAACTCTACACCAAATTAAAGTGGTGCTAAGCATACATTATGTTATTTTTAAAAGAAAGCGACACAAGTCTCTTTTATTGAAAAAGAAACAAAACTAGTTGAATATGCAAATACATGATATATGTCAGGCCCCCAGTGTGCTCGATCTCAAGCTTGTGATGATATTACTATATTATGAAGATCTGTGAAGCATACAGTAGTTGCTACATCTTCAAATCATTCAGAGAATTATTTGCGACTCGTGAAGCAAGTCGAGAATGTGTATGGATCATATGGATCATCTTTAATCAGAGGCTCTTTTACAATATTACAAGAAGATAATGCAGCATGCACTGCACAGTTATGAAAAGCTTTCATTAAAGCCGACAGAGCCAAATATATTACACAAAAGGTATCCTTCACACATAAGCTATAGAAACATGACCAAATTAAACTCTAAGCAAATAAGATCGAACTACTTATTTATCAAAGCTTTGCCAATTACGAAGAAGATTATATAGAATATTGAGATGCGTTGACTCAAAGATTTTTCAGGCAAAAAAATAGAAATGAATTACCCCATGTCATCTTCAGGAGAAGAATTAAAAGGGAGTTATTGTTTAGTGCACTGTACTTTTTTTTTCCTTCACTATGGTTTTGTCCCACATGGTTTTCCTGGAAAAGTTTTTAACGAGGCAGTCCTAACAATATTAAACTCCAATAGCATATCGTACTCTTTTTCCGTCACTAGACTTTTTTTCACTGGGATTTCTCTAGTAAGGTTTTAACGAGACATATTCTACATATAGTGGATATTCAAAGGGGGAGTGTTATAAATATGTTGAATATCCAAAGAATAATTACATGTACCATATACATGTATCTAAGTGATGTATATATGAAAATAGTATGTGTTCAAGAAATATGTGTCCAACATGATTCATGCATGTGGATATCCCCTGTGAGCAACCCACGAGATTAACGTGGGCAAGAGGGAGTTGTTTTTTCTCTCCACTTTCCAAGTTGAAGATTATATGTTTGTGTATATAAAGAAGTGTTTAGCATCCTCTACGAATATAAGAAATGAGAAGAATGAAAAGAAATTTATACACTATTTCTTTTTACTAAGATTTTTTTTGTCTTTCTTTTTTGGTTCATTTTCTACTTTTATATTGTATCATTTATAACACTTTTTATTTTATTTTTATTGTTCGTTTATAGTGCATGTGCAGCTCATATTAGCTTCTTACTTGTGGTAAGGTAACTTTAACTAGAAGTCATGATTGAGAGGCTTCTTTTCAACCACGTTAATCCACTAATAAAACCTACGATGTTCCCAAAGCATTTTTAGCGATAACTACAAATACACACACACACACACACACAGATAGAGTTTGCTGACACACAAGCCCTTTAATAAGGTTCTTGGCTGAATGTTGGTTTGAATCGGGATCCCTTTCAGTAGAAGATGTCGAGGCGAGGGCCATATTGAGGGTTTTGCTTTCTTCTTCGCAGTGTGAGTTGTCTACTTTTTAGGTGTTTGCAGATTCAATGCTAGTGTCTTAGGAGCTTTCTTCAAGAAGGGGTGGCCTCACTCATGTAGATCCTATCTTGAGAGCTATTAATTTGGTGTCCTCTTGAAGACCGTTTAAGTAGTGTCTCTTTTCATCATGTTTATCGGGAAATGAATGTAGTAGCTCACAAATTGGCTAAGATAACCTTGAATTCTGGTGCTTATGTAATGCCCTATACCCCAGGCTGACATCATCTTAACATGTAGATACTAAAATATACGTATTTATACGTGTATGACTCGTAGAAACCCCACATATTTTGTTGGTTCGGAATTTCTTAGGCTTAGAAGCGAAATGGACCCGATTCGATAACACTCAAGTTGCCCGTACCTTAGGGATTAAAAAGGCCAAATTGACTATGACCTTGAGATGCATGCCCCAAATAGTGACGCGGACCTCACGGTTGCTTCCGGAATGTGTTTTACAAAAAAATTCATACATGGTAGGTCTTGCTTTGATTTTGGAATGGCCGAGAGCGGAACATCGAAAAATTTTAAATATACATATATATATGGAGAGGAAGAAATTTTTATCACCGATTACATCAATGGCTTGATCTCTTAGATCCGTAGTCCGATTGAGATGAAGTTTTGGAAGACTATTCTTCTCTAATAGATCTTCATTGTGGAAGGTGAAGATCATGATTGGAGTTGTCTGCTGTGAAGTATAAGATTCCAAACACTACTGTTCAGGTTTACAGATTTTCTTGCGCAATTTTGATCAAACTGTTGGATCTTGCATTCCCACCGTTGGATTGAGCTGAAATTTTACCGGAAGATTGGTAACTAACTCATAAAACTTTTGAACGGTTAAGATGTTAAATGTTTAAGATGTTAAATTAGTTAGTATTTGGCAAGACATTTATTATCTCAGTGAAAGTATTTGCAGCAGGAAAACTATTTTTTATTTATTTAAGTGTGTTTTTTTTTAGTGTGGGCCCAAATTGCAACTTGGCTTCTATAAAACTATTTGGACGACTTTTTGCTCATTTTTACACTTTGAAAAGGGGAAAAAATAGTTGGAGAAAAGGAGAGGAAGGAAAACCTAGGGCTTGGACCGTTCTTGCTTAAGAATCTCCTAAGGTATGCATGTTTTGCCATTTTTTTTCCTTAAATCTCTTTGACTTATGCATTCAAGCTTTCTTTTGATCCATGTAATGGTATGAACCACGGAGTTTAAGGGTTCTAGACCTAAGGTTTGCTTGTTTGTGTTCCTTTAAGCTTGTAAATGGTGGAAATGGCCCTCCTTGACCTAGAATAACATCCAATGAGTGTTTTCCACACTCAAATCCCAGATTTGAAGGGGGTGGTGGAAGAACACATGTTGGAGTTGGACCTTGCATGTTAGATATGTGAATCTAGATGGTGTTGGAAACCCATAAATGGTGAAACCTCCAATTTCTAGCAAGAAATTGGTGGAGTTCCTTGTATTTGACCTAAACCTAGGTTATGGACTTAGGGTTTTCCATTTGAATTGCATTTCATCTATGTTGATTAAATGGGTCAATGTGGATAAATGATGGTTTAAAATACTAATTTTGAATGTTGAAAAACCTAGGTGTAGTGCAAATTTGGCTTAGGCCATGAATTTAGAAATTTGACCAAATTTGGGGGTTTTGGCCTAAAATAAGTCAATTCATTAAATTGACATGGGGATTAGTCTAATTGACCCAAATTATGATTGAATGCATTGTATTATGATGGTTGGATCATGGGAATCAACCTTATGCATTCTTTTGGGTTAAATGAGTTTAATTAGATGTAAAATGATTTAATTGAGTTACATGGGTTAGCTCATAGGTGCAACCATTTTAGAGTCTAAAATTGGCTATTGAATAGGGGTTTAATCATGGTTAATAGGCACGTAATTGGACTGATTTTAATGATGAATGAACCTATGTATATGCAGGGTTTGTGATTGATCCAATTATCCCCAATAATGATTGAATGCATTGTATTATGATGGTTGGATCGTGGGAATCAACCTTATGCATTCTTTTGGGTTAAATGAGTTTAATTAGATGTAAAATGATTTAATTGAGTTACATGGGTTACCTCATAGGTGCAACCATTTTAGAGTCTAAAATTGGCTATTGAATAGGGGTTTAATCATGGTTAATAGGCATGTAATTGGATTGATTTTAATGATGAATGAAACTATGTATATGCAGGGTTTGTGATTGATCCAATTATCCCCGATTATGATTGAATGCATTGTATTATGATGGTTGGATCATGGGAATCAACTTTATGCATTCTTTTGGGTTAAATGAGTTTAATTAGATGTAAAATGATTTAATTGAGTTACATGGGTTAGCTCATAGGTGCAACCATTTGAGAGTCTAAAATTGGCTATTGAATAGGGGTTTAATCATGGTTAATAGGCATGTAATTGGACTGAATTTAATGATGAATGAACCTATGTATATGCAGGGTTTGTGATTGATCCAATTATCCCCAATTATGCCAATTGAGGTTGAAGTGCCTAGTCTTGGTTAGATTTGGATTGGCTAAGTCTAGCCAATCAATTGTGAGTATTTCTTTACATTTGGTTTTTATATGTGAAATTGTATTATATAAAGTGTTTGAATTGATATATATATATATATATGTGTGTGTGTGTGTGTGTGTGTGTGTGTGTGTGTGTGTGTTATGTATGTTTTAATAATTCATTAAATGAATTTGAGCATAGTCTAATAGGGTTAGCAATTGGGTGGATCTCCTAGTATGGAATTCTAGGAAATTCCATTGGGCCAGATGGGGATCCCTAATTGTGGACCTGGCAGAGGATTTTATGGATTGTGTATGTTAGGATTCGCCTAGGCATAGTACTTGTCTTGGTGAGCGGATCCTATGATTCATACAATCCTAGAAATCCTAATAGAATACGGGTAAGGAAGATCAATCGAGCGTTGGGTGTCATGCGCTCAAGCTCTTGATTGCTTCTTACTCAGGAGGTGTCTAGGATTACATATTACATGTCTAGAAAATGAAATGCATTGTCTTGAATATTGACATGATGCATTATGTTTAGCATGTATATGATCTTGTATATCACCATGTTATTTAAATTGCTTTGATGAGCTTTTACCATGTTTTATCTAAATACATGTATGTTGCCACTTGTAGAAAACATTTACTGAGCTTGTTGTAGCTCACACCTCATTCTTATCATTTCAGGTTCTGACAGAAAGGGAAAAGGAAAGTGTCACACCTGGATTGCACACAGTGCCCCTACCCAGGGTGATAGGCACCTCCTACAGAGCGTACCACAGCCATTATGGACCCATAATATTGTTCCATCTCGGCCAGCCACGCCACACAAGGACGCCAGTCACCGAGATCATTTGTCCCCACTATTCATTCATGAATAGTGCAGGGCCTCCCCCAGAATCGAACTCGAGACCTCCCTTAAGGAGTCTAATTTCGCATTCTGAGTAACCACTGAGCCAATGGTTCAGTGGCTACTCAGATTGCGAAATCTAACTCCTTAAGGGAGGTTACGAGTTCGAATCTGGGGGAGGCCTTCCCTGGCTGTGGATTGTGCAAGGGGTAAATGACTCCCTGTGGATTGGGAGAAGACAATATTATGGGCCCATAATGGCTGGAGTATGCCCTGGAGATTGGGGTACTCATTACACTGGGTAGGGGGCACTGTGTGCAACCCAGGTGTGACAAAAAGGCCTCATGTATACGTAAGGCCTTTTTGTCACGCCTGGGTTGCACACAGTGCCCCTACCCAGGGTGATGGGCACCTCCTACAGAGCGTACCCCAGCCATTATAGACCCATAATATTGTCCCATCTCGGCCAGCCACGCCACACAAGGACGCCGGTCACCGAGATCATTTGTCCCCACTATTTACTCATGAATAGTGTAGGGCCTCCCCAAGAATCGAACTCGAGACCTCCCTTAAGGAGTCTAATTTCGCATTCTGAGTAGCCACTGAACCATTGGCTCAGTGGTTACCTAGGATGCGAATTCAGACTCCTTAAGGGGAGGTCTCGAGTTCGATCCCGGGGGAGGTCCTGCACTGTTCATCATGAACAGTAGGGACAAATGATCTCGGTGACCGGCGTTCTTGTGTGGCGTGGCTGGCCGAGATGGGAAAATATTATGGGTCCATAATGGCTGGAGTACGCCCTGGAGATTGGGGTACTCATCACCCTGGGTAGGGGGAACTGTGTGCAACTCGGGCTTGACAAAAAAGGCCTTATGTATACATGAGGCTTTTTTGTCACGCCCAGGTTGCACACAATACCCCCTACCCAGGGTAATGGGCACCTCCTACAGAGCGTACCCCAGCCATTATGAACCCATAATATTGTCTCATCTCGGACAGCCACGCCACACAAGGACGCCGGTCACCGAGATCATTTGTCTCCACTATTCACTCATAAATAGTGCAGGGCCTCCCCCAGAATCGAACTCGAAACCTCCCTTAAGGAGTCTAATTTTGCATTCTGAGTAGCCACTGAATTATTGGCTCAGTGGTTACCTGGGATGCAAATTCAGACCCCTTAAGGGGAGGTACATAAGGTTTTTTTGTCACGCTTGGGTTGCACACAGTGCCCCCTACCCAGGGTGATGGGCACCTCATACCGAGCGTACCCCAGCCATTATGGACCCATAATATTGTCCCATCTCGACCAGCCATGCCACACAAGGACGCCGGTCACCGAGATCATTTGTCCCCACTGTTCATGATGAACAGTGCAGGGCCTCCCCCGGGATCGAACTCGAGACCTCCCCTTAAGGAGTCTGAATTCGCATCCTCGGTAACCACTGAGCCAATGCTTCAGTGGCTACTCAGAATGCGAAATTAGACTCCTTAAGGGAGGTCTCGAGTTCGATTCTGGGGGAGGCCCTGCACTATTCATGAGTGAATAGTGAGGAAAAATGATCTCGGTGACCGGCGTCCTTGTGTGGCGTGGCTGGCCGAGATGGGACAATATTATGGGTCCATAATGGCTGGGGTACGCTCTGTAGGAGGTGCCCATCACACTAGGTAGGGGGCACTGTGTGCAACCCAGGCGTGACACTACACTTGTATTTGAGCTCACTCCACCACACAAAGGAAGGCTTAGGAGTAATGTTTTTCATCACCCCCCACACGCACATGCGCGTGTACGAGGAAGAAAGGGTTATTGGGTGACTTAGGGCACATTGGGTGTAACTCCCCAGATGTACAAGTCAAACTTGTACGTTGACTTATACATATTTTTAGGTGTATTTATATGCGTATACGTATATACATGACCTTAAAATAGGGTGAATATGTGTTTAATAGGGTGGTTGTTGTATCGGGACCCTAGACATAGCATTGGAACCCAATACTTAGTAAAAATTTTAGATTTAAATGCAAAGAGCGTGCTCCTATGGCAAACCCGAGATCACCATTTCTGGGATTTTCTGAGAAGCACACTCTTGAGGCTAGAAGCGTGCTCCTCATGAGATTTCCAGAAATTTAGTTTTTCTGGGCAGGCGAGAAGTGCGATCCCTAAGGGGAGAAGTGTTCTCCTTGGTGGGCTTGGCAGTTTTTTTTTTAAAGTCGGTGTGGCGGTTTGCATGCATTTTAACGCCACATCTCAATCTTTCTAGCTCATTTGCACCAGAAAGAGCTGGAGAATATCAGAGGAAAGGAAGAAGATCAAGCTAAGGCATCCCAAATCCAAGGTAAGGATTGCTCCTTTCTAGCTAAAAATCCTATTTTTGAATTCTTCTTATCAAGTTGTGCAACATAAGTGAGATTTGCATGATTTCCATGGCTAGATTGAAAGCTTGGAAAAGAGGGTTTCAACTGGAAATAGGTTGATTTGCTGGAGGAAACCTTGGGTAGGTGATTCATTATTAGTGGTTAAATTATAGATTTTCCATGGTTGAACAAGTAGTTTCTTCAACCCAATTGTGCTACAACAACTATGGGTTTGAGAGCATGTTCAATGGTGTTTTAGTTGTGTTTCTTTTATGTAATTATGATTGGAAAGTGATTATGGATCATTGGAAATGTTGAATTGCAGAGAAATTAGGAAAGATTTGGTGATTTGATGAATTGGACAGCACACACATTAAGGTGTTTGTGCTGTAAATTGGACCATTGAGTGTGAAGTTGGGCAATTTGAGATAGTGTGGACTTAGCCAAATTTGTTGTGTATGTGAGTATTTTTTATTTTGGTTTTATATATGGCATTGTAGTATATATATAAACTTTGTTTTATGAATTGTAGCATGTATGATTGCTATGTTTGCATTACTTCTTGAATGCATCAAACTTTGTTTTAATTATCGAATATGCCTAGGCTTCTTAATGTGAGAAAGGCATGAGATCAATTTCATTGTAAGGGTGAATTTGTAAGAAGTGGACTTATGGATCAGGCTCTTCGGAATGATCAAGATGATGGTTTGATAAGCCGAATTCTCTCATAAATGCATAATGGGATACAAATTTGCTTACATACCTAAGGGTGAGGATTTGTCATTATGTATTGTATGATATGTATAGAGTGGTGCAAAATATATTTAAATCATGTATGGATATTTACATATGATTTGCATATTGGGTTTATAATGTTGTTTAAATGTCATGTTTTCTTATTGATGCATATATAATGACATTACTAGATTACTCACTGAGCTTGTTGTAGCTCACCCCACTCTATTTTATTTCAGGTGTTCATTACAAAGGAGCTCCAAAAAAGTGATCTGAGCTTGTTGTTTACTTATGTAAGTATATGTGTATAGGGAGATGGTTTTGCATTCTTTATTTTGGTTATGTATATATATAATACTACTTATGGTATGTATAAAATGGTAGTGAGTTGTGTCTATATGGTTAGGGATATGTGTCTTATGAGATTTGGAACTAATGAATGTGAAAATGGAATAACTTGATGTTAATATTGTGGATATGTATATATGGAATTGGACTTGATATATCCATGTTATGTGAGATCTTAACCTTGATTAAGTATACATGGTTATGGATGTGGAATTTATAAATATATGTGATGTCTATGATTTGATCATGTGAATAATTTGTGGTTTATCAGGTGTATGTGGAACCTCAGATTTATGAGGAGGTTCTGTCAAAACGTTTTAGTGAATTTTGTGTATTTTTTAAAGAAAAAGGCTGACAGTCTATTATATACGTCAAGGTATGACATATATGATATTTTATGTCGATCATGACGTCACCCTACAGAGGGGGACGTGACATTGGGCTCACAACACTTTGCACTTCGCACATGTGCATCGTCGCGAGGAGCTGGGGAACATTTCATTTTCGAGAATCGAGGCAGATCGGATTGGTGAGATGCGTCCTTGAAGATTGAGTCTTGGTCGTTCGTTGAGGATGTCCAGATGCAATGAATGTGGTTGATCGGAGGAAATCGTCCAGGTTCAATGTATGTAGTCTGGAGCTGTAAGATTGTAACCGTGCTAATCGTGCACGACCCAAGGGCGTGTGGGATCGGATGTGTGGGATCTGATGTGTTGATCGCGGCTGTCAGATCGCGCTAATCAAGACTGTCAGATTGTGCCTTCACAGATTGTGCACGATCCAACAGCGTACAATCAAGTGCGATGATTGTGACCATCAGATTGCATCTGGTTGCGATCTGACTCGATCTAACGGTGCACAAAAAGGAACTTTGTACAGCCACGAAAAAATCTATAAATAAGGCCCTCCATAACTTAGAAAATTCATCCCAAAATATATGATTTTTCAGTATTTTCTCATCTTTCTTTCTTCTCTATTAAACGTTGTTTTTGTGAGAGAATACAACTATTATTGGTTCAATTATTCTTGTGATTTGAAGCGTTGTTATAAAAAGAAGATCATTATATCCTGGGAGATAATTGTCATACATCATGAGCACCAGTGCGAGACAAAATTATCTTAAGGACATAGAGTAAAAATCTAGTCTCAATCTACTGTTGTAATATTGTTACTCTGCTAAGATAGCAATTGATCTAATTTAGCAAAACAAAGTCTTATCCCTAGTACTTTTAAATAGTGAATAGAATACAACTTATTGCTCTAAAAGAGTGATATTTAAGTGAGACCATTGTAATTCTACCACTTAACTTAAGGACTTGTTTGGTTAATTATTTCGGAAGCTATCTTCTGTGAAGCCTGCCACCATTTACAGACAATAGTACAGTATCTTCTGGTGCTACCAGCCATGACAATAGTGGTCCCAATCCCATGCACAAGCATCAAGATTGATGGTCAGTATGTTTTCAAAGCTGTCTTTGGATAATAATGTGGAAAATCTCGATCATGATGTGTGGACGTGAGATAACAGAGAAGGCAGCTCCGTGTATGTTCCACCCTTGCAGATTCCGACAGCGTAAACGACAACAATGTGCATAGATCTTATAAAAAGAAAAATAAACAAAATAAAATAAAATAAAATCGCTTCAACAGTTGTCTTCATGGGCAGATAATGACCTCTTGTATGTTTGTGAATTAGAGACACCTGAAACTGATTTTGCCCACCGCGCTCTAAATATAAACAGAGCAAGTGAGAATTACTTCATTCTCAAATTTGTGGACATCACCACGTTTAGAGTCCACTATGAGCAGAATCCAAATCTAATAAATAAAGACAACTAGATCATTAGAGTATTTTTTTATTTTTTTTTTACATAACCATTAGAGTATGTGAGTCTGGTGTAAATAACGGAGTCACAAATCACTAAGCAAAATTTTTTTTAAGATAAAAAGAAATATTATATAAGTATTTTGGTGTAAAATTTGAAGCCCCCAATAATTTAATTAAAAAAATTAAAAACATAACTTAAAAATGAGCCCAAATTCTTTTGAGAAGAAATAAGTCAATCATTATCTACAACTATCAAAGTACTTACTAATATCAAAGGGTATATATATATGGGCCCTCAAAATTTGGGGGTCCTAGACGGTTGCCCTCTGGGCCCTGCCCTAGGGCCGGGCCTGTCAATTAGTACATATAAGCTAATCGGAGTACCCAAAGGTTACTGAAAAAAAAAAGAGAAAAAAAAGTATTACTTTAGATGGATCTTACCTAAACTCCCGACTCCTACTTGAATTTGGAGTTTGAATGTCAATCCAACAGATGGCTAAATGAGAATTTCGCAAGAATCACTTACTGAAGTATAAGAATAAAAGGATAATTTATTAAAATTAGAATGTTAGACTTGACGTTTGTAGTGGTTTTTACATGTATACTTTTTTTTTGCTCTATTTTAATAAGATCTTCTTTTTTGTACAAATAAAAACTTATTTTAAATATATTATTTGGTAACTAGTCAAACCTCTTATTTTAATTTTATTTTAAAGATAAATCTTTCTAATTTAAAATCTCAATTTCATACTATAAAAATAAGTGAACTTAAAAATAATATTTATATATAGTAATTATATTGAATATTGACCTTGCTTTACAATAATAAAATAAAATTATTTATTATATCATAAATTTATTTAAATTTTAATTCATTATTTATTAATTTTGTAATTTTTATTGTATTGATTTTGTGACTTTAAATGTATTTGAAATATTTATAAAAAATATAAAAAGACCCTATTTAAAATTAAAAAAGGGCTCCCGTACCTCGCCTCGGGCTCCTAATTAGTCAGGACCAGCCCTACTAACTGATCCCCAAAGGCAAAGCTCCAACCAGGGAAGAGAGAGATATTCCACCAAGGAGTGTGGAGGTACACTCATGTCCACCACACCTAATGACGAGACTCGAACTAATGTCCTTATATATCATGAGTACAAGCTCTAATCACTTTGTCATCTTGTTCGGAAATATCTAAAGCAATACTCAAGCTTAGGAATAGACAAAAAAAAAACATCTAAATCTGGTTAAAACCATCGACCAGTGCATTGCCATATCATAAAGCATAACTCCCAACATCTCATAACTATTGCACGGAGCATTTGGAATAATCGTAACAGAATACTGACTGCCAGGAGACAAATACAAGAGTGCCAATAATTTGGTGGCAACAAGTGCTTCTCACATGTTGTTTGAATTTCAGAAGGCTACTGCTAATGAGAAGAAAGACATCACTAACAGAAATCAGATTTGGATTCCCCCTACATTAGTTAGGTACCTTCAAAATGAATGCAGATGCAAGTATTAGAATGGACGAAAGAAAAATGGGATTAGGAGCGGCTATAGTAAGAGATTCTAATGGAGAGGTAGTAGCAGCACTAGCTTTGAGACGAGGGCTAATAAAAATGACTACTGAATTAGGCAATCCCAATTGAGTTAGTGGAAAGTGGAGAGAAGAATAATATTTGCTTAACACACTTTGTACAAAATTCTTCTTAAGGAGTTATTGAATCACCTCGAATCATGTGTTAATACTTGATTTGAAACAATTTGACAACTCTCAAGGACATACCACCAAATTGTGTTTGAAAAGTGTATTTAAAGCATTTTAGTTTAGAGAAATTATTAAAGATTGCAAACAAATTTTGATAAATTATCCAAAATAAAGATGACGTAGTCAATTTGTAGAATAGCAAATTCAGTAGCCCATAGTTCAAGTAGACTTGCTTTTTCTAGTAATAGTGTCCTGGTATTGTAAATATTGTACGTGGTGAGGCTAGGCCTCTTTCTGTTTAATGAAATTCAGTACTTTTGACTTTCAAAAAAATAAAATAAAATAAAATAAAGTATAATCAAGGTTGACAGGAAAGGAGATACAAGTAAAACTGCAGATGAAGAAAAATCAAAATATCAGTAACAAAATGGGATTCTAGTTCAATGACCAAAAGCCAAGGTCCATAGAGAGGCATTAAAATAAATTGATCAAGAGTTCAGACCAAGTTAACCAGTTATATAACACACGACAAATCCACAAAATAACATAAGAAACGATAATCGTACAGTTAAAATTAAAGTACAGTGGGAATAAAAATAAAAATACACAACACAGAAGTAGAAGAACTTTCTTCAAAGTAGCCAAAGAAGAAAATCTGGTCTTTCCCAGTAAACGTGTCCAGCCAGCCCGTCACCATATTCCTCATGAAGCTTCTGCATCATGCCCTCCCTTGATCTGAATGGATGTATAAAAATTTTTAGACTAAGGAACAAATATGGTATAGCAAAAATAAGCAACATAATAATAATAATAATAATAATAATAAAAGGTGGAACAATATATACATATGTATAAATAAATAAAACAAAGAAGCAAACCTAAGTTATTTCTCCAAAACTGTTCAAAAAGCAATGTTTCAGAAGCCGTGCAACACAAGCATGTCCAATGCAGGCATTTGCAACCCTTCTTCCCTTATTACACCGGCTCTGAACAACAATTGTTACTAATTGCTAATCAGAGTCTCCATAAACTTCTTCATTGTCAGAAAACTCATCAAAGGACCTAATGTCAAGCTGATAACGGAGAATACCCCCAATGCCTCCAAACCCTCGGCAGAATTGAGAACCCTCTTGGGATTTGTTGGTAACAAATTCAAGAGTGCAGCCAAAGCGCTTGTACTCATTTGCAAACCACTCGAGCAGAGACATCTTCTCTTGAACTTCTAATTCTGCTGACGTTGCGGGATCACGGAAGTTGCTCTGGTCACCCTCTTGCTCCTTGTTCAAGTGCTTTATAACTACTTCCCCACTAGTACTGTTCTTTAATACATATCTATTGATGTCCAGATTTTCCCATACTATGAGTGTCTCAACTGCACCCATCTCTAGTGCCTTCAATGTATCATCTATGCCAAAGACATACTTACCGGTGTCCTGGCTAATTTCCTCAAAGTACTTGCCAATCAAGCGCTTCTCCTGAATAAATTTCACGTTGGACAGAATCTCTGAGGAAAGCTCAATGGCCTGATTGAAACCATTCTCACCTCCATAAGAAACATCAACCACATTTAGTATCTTAGCTTGGAGACGAGGATCGAACATGTCAGATTGGCTCAACTCTGTCTTGAAGTCTGCAGATCCTGCAAGGATTAATCCTGAAACATTAGGCTGGCTGGTTGCAGGATTGATAAAGAATTGTGTGGCGAGCTCAGCAGTTTTTCTCACATAATTGTGGCGTTTTTCCATACGAAGCCGAGCAAAACGCAGAGCTGATTGCCCTCCTCTTCCGTGTTTCTTAGGCAGATCAACAGTGAACTTATGAAGAACTTCACGGGTATTTCCACTCAATGTTCCAAAGAGGGTTCCATTACCATCCATCACAATAAAACCAAATTTATCATCAGATTCCAACAGTTCGTTAAGAGCTTCTGTGTGGAACTTGTTATCACAGAGGTATAGGGATGCATTTATGGGCTTGAAAGGTTCAAAATCAATTGTGACCTTTTTTTCCTTTCCATCTTCAGTCACAATGGTTCCAGTGTACAGCACTAACCCATTGGGAGGAACCTTGTTGTAAAGCTTCAACCTCTGTTGAGCAGAGGTAATGGCACCCAACACTGACTGACGGTTAACTCTGCTTTTTATGTTTGATGCAGTACCGAATTCATCACCCAACATCTTAGTGACTCGAGATATCTGATCACGTGGAGGCATGATAAGAGAAATCATGCTTGTTCCATTGCCTCTGGCAGCTTCCAGTGCCTTAATCAGTTTCTTGATCTTCCATATCTCAATATTCTTGTCAGTTTCATGTCCATCAGCCATTTCAAGCAAAGAAGTACAGCGAGATACCGCAACAAGCAACCTGCCAATACAGTATATAATGGAGTTGTGCAATGTTTTATACTATCTTAGCAATTAATACAAACCAAAGCATGGCAACATGAACATAATAAAATGCAATTACTTTATTATAGAAGCAAGTATCCATCTTGAACTTGACATCAATCTTAACATGGTGCCACATTTGGCTAATTAACTTCGTCCTCTGATTCTTACCCACCACAGGTATCTAACTAAGCTGGTTCGATGTGTGCCATAGCATCAACTGATGCAAAACACAGAAATACATGCTCAGACACAGCGCACGCACATGCGTACACGTGAGAGGGTAATCAATTCTCTGCCCCCTCTCCCCTTTCCATCCGTAAGGGGTAGGCTAGAGTTTGAGTATATGAGTAAGTGTTAGGCACCCTCTTGGGGTGGGGTAGAGTTTGAAACAAGTTAGGATGTTTGGCACAATAAAATCAAATATCTCCTAGAAAAACAAGATGTTTTAGAAATACTAACCAATAGCATAGAAATTCCACAGAGGCATCACAACCCCAACATTTTAGAACCCAAAAGGCATACAAAAATTTGTCGAAACAAGATCATTGTTTGTGCTTCACTATGTCTGATGCAAATGCAATACATAATGATTTGCAAGGCAAATTTGAGGGATGCAAAATTGCCCAAAAGGTCTGAGAAAACCTAAAATTACATTTCGCTACAACATTTGTTGTCGAATTAAGAGTTATGACTCTTAGATTTGAAACTTTAAAAATGGCTTCCAACACCAAAATGGTCGAGCATCTTTGAAAAATGTATCAAATGACCAAAATTTTGAAAAGTGTTGCCAATATCTTAACTGATGACAAGTATATTCAAACAGTTTTTCAATCTTGACAAACCTAATGGGAGAAATGTTGCTCTTGATGACACAAAACAAAAGTATCAAGTGTTAGGCACCCTCTTGACAAATGTAATAATGTCGTTAGAAGCCATCAAGAGCGTCATTTGCTCATATGAGTCAAATGAAGATTGAAGAACTGTTAGAATTAGTTGCTCATTAGTTAAGATATTGTCAGCGCTCTTCAAATCTCTAATCATTTGAAACATTATTCAAAGATACTTAACAAATTTTTGTGTCAAGATCTATCTTGTAAGTCTCAAATCTAAGATTCATGTATCTTAATTTGAAAGCAAATGTTGTTACCAATCATAGTTTTAGATTATCTTGCATCTGTTTGGAAAATTTGTATTTCTCCAATTAGCCAATCGAATCATTATGCGTTGCACCCATCAGAACAAAGTGCACACAACAATCTTGTTTCAAACAATTTGGTATGCCTCTTAATTTCTAAGGGCTTTTGACAAGAGTGAGCTAGATAAATAAAATATTTACCTATCAAGTGTCTAAAAAAGAGCAGCCCGGTGCACGAAGCTCCCCTCCCACATATGCAAGGTCGAGAAGGGTCAGACCACTTTACGTTTATTGTACACAACTTTACCTTGCAGCACAAGAGGTTGTTTCCATTTACCTATCAAGTGTCTAATTACTACTATTTACAGTCCTAGTGCAATTTGATTGGTCAACCACTCAAAATGCACTTGGACATTGGTTTTTCTTTCAAAAAAATCGAAGTTACGCCTCTTGAAGAAGTGCTTATACGAAATGCCTCCCCAAAAAAGAAAAAGAAAAAAAGAAAAATACACTTTTAAAGAAACATCTCTCGAAAATATTTAAATGATGTACATTATATTACAATCCATGCTTAACTTTTATTAAAACTTAAACACATAAATAGTAATAGCAAAAAAATAATTACAAGGTCATGTTACACCAATGTGGGTTGTTGACACAAACACTTTCACAAACGCCTAAATCCATAAGATGGCACGGTAGTCATGCAATGCACGCGCAACCCCCCTATCATCTAAGGGACGCAGGGCACTCGTGTGCGCGATCACGTCTATGTCCATGTTGATGTAGCATGCTCTATAATTAATTTTTTTGCTAACTCTATATTATTTATAGTTGTTTTTCTAAAATTTTAACATTGCCAATAATATAATGTACAAAATAAATTTGCCCTCAGTTGCATTTTTTATTTTTTGTCATTATTTGAAAGGTATATCAATTTTCTTTGAAAAAAGAATTC
This sequence comes from Paratinospora sagittata, assembly GCA_035771175.1. NCBI lineage: Eukaryota > Viridiplantae > Streptophyta > Magnoliopsida > Ranunculales > Menispermaceae > Paratinospora > Paratinospora sagittata. The sequence continues at coordinate 24,955,456 of CM069598.1, read as the reverse complement.
AGAGGTGCTTCTCTAAAAGTGCATCTTTTCTTTTGAAACTCTTTGACGTGCCTAATGAAGAGAGGCCTCTTCAAGAGGCATTAGTTTGATTTTTCTCAAAGAAAAATCAATGTCCAGGTCTAGTTTAACCATTGACCCTTCAAACAGCACTTGGACGATAATTACTACTAATCTTAAGTACCCGATGCGTAAATATTTTACCTATTAGGTCATAATGTCCTCCTGAAGGTTTTTCACACTTCTTCTTAGTGTTTTTAAGACATCTTGTTCTTCTAAGAGGTAATTGGATTTATCTATATCAAAAATCATGATTAGTCGCATCCAATTTAGAGGTCATTTTTTTAAGAGGCATTGTGCCATTTTATTTAAGAGACAATCTGCAAAAACTTTAGTCTAAAAATTATTCCACACTCAAATCAATAGTCTAATAATACATGTGTCATCAAATCGAAAAATCGGATAATTTGACAATCATCACCTATGTACATGTGTCCTGTTATTCATTCAAGCTTTAGGCAAATAATTTCCTAATAATCAAACAATTATGAATAAATGACATTAAAAAATGTAATCTATCATGTTATATTGTGGTTATTTTAATTTAATTTATCCATCATGGACATACATATTGAATGGTTTGAATGGAAAAATCAGTGTTGTCAAGGTGGTGCTTAGGCCCCTTGGGTAGTAGCACCGCCTAGACCACCGTCTAGGCGGTTTGGAGAGGTCTAAGCAAATATTTTTTTAAAGGGTTTTTTTTTGTTAAAACCTGCGAAATCCTCTCCCTTCTTCCACTTCAACTTCTGAATTAAATTAATAATTACATATAATTTAATATATAAATTAAATTAATAATTACATATATATATATATATATATATATATATACGGAGTGAGCGACCAATGAATAAATAAATAAATAAATTTTTCAGGGACCTCTAAATAAATATTTTATATCCCGCCTAGACCCCGCTTCGCCTAATTAAGGTTTACTGCCTACCACCGCCTTGACAACACTGGGAAAAATCAAATCAAATATCTACATGTCTAGATTCATCATTTTTGTTAAATTGGACCCTAACATATACATCTGAATCAAATGGTCATGATTAAATCATATGCAACGTTTGAATCTATATTCAATGGCATGATATAACCTTATAGATTTAAATATCAAGGAAAATTAGTATAGATCACTGTTCATGATCCAAGGCATTCATCTTAATCATAAAATTTAAACAATAATGCAGATCTTTATCACGACAACCTCGTATCAATAATCTAGTTGTATAGATACAAAGATCAAATATAAGAACTTCAAGTCGCAATTCATAAGTTTCTCAAAATCATGATATAAATAAAATATTTTAATGTGCAATGTATGCAGAGCTACACTATACATTATGAATCCAAAATATTATACATTTAGTGAATATAGTGTTAAAGATCAGGCAAAAATAAGGTAGGTTGGTAACTTTATGAGATTTTCCAAATCGCTCTCTAAGCCCTTTGTTTAAAGATCCAAATAAACAACGGGTGAGATTTAATAAAAATGGGCTTAGATATTAAAAAAAAAAAAGTTCCGGAAATTCATTAATACCGCTAACAGTCTTAGCATAAATTTCACAACAGATAAAAACCAACCTAGATTCCCCAGATTTACTCATACATAATTAGAACGACATAGGCACTCCAATTCATAAAGGTGCAGATAAAAAAACAAAAAAAAAACACACAACTCGAGCCTAAAATTCCATAGCAATAAAAAATAGTATACTAATCAGCTAAAATCAGATAAAAAATTAAGGTCAGTTAGAAGTAAAATCGCCAGGTTTAGAGAACAAAGGAGTTAAAAAAAAGAAGGAAAAAAAGCAGAGTAATTAGTACCTCTAGTGATCTTACTGATCTGCTTGATGTTCTTCTTGCTCTGTCCTTGGGGCCATAAAAGAATACAGTACAGACAGAGGAAAACCCCCCTTAAGTTCGTGGTGTGGTCTCATTAGGGTTTGGCCCCTATGAATGAATTAAGGAGCTTCCTTGTCTTAAAGCGAAAACAATAAAAAATAGAGGGAGGTTGCATTGATGCATGTAATGCGTAGGTTTGAGCGCCTATGCTGCATGCATGGTTGTAACACGTGTATACCACTTTGTATTTGCAGGGTGCCGGTACTGCTGGGAAGCACTCCAAAGTTTTTCATTAATTAACATAAAATCTGTCACAATCATATAAGCTCATTGTAATATTTACTATATATTATATCTCCAACCCTCTTCTACTGGTAGCATTTGATGATTTATATATTCATAGTATATTCTAATACTTCTCGTACATAATATGTAAGACGCGTCTATTTCTGATTTCTTTTTCTTATATCAAAAAATAATATTTCTTTTTTTTATTATTATTTAGAGCTCATTCAACACTTTTTCTTCTTTTAATCTCATTTCTATTTGTTTTCTTACAATAAATTTTATGTTTTATTTCCTGCTTGTTGTTGACCTATATATATATATATATATATATATATATATATATATATATATATATATATATATACTAGTGAGCGGCACGTGCGTGGATAGCAATCAACCATCAATTAGAAAAAATAAAGCAAAAAATAGAAAAAATCAAATCAACCCATTAATTAGAAAAAAAAACTTTAAAAAAAAAACTTTAATTATTAATATAGCTGCTATGATATTAACTAGTCATCCAATGCAGTAACCAGTAAATTAGAATAATATATATGCAAACATTGGATAGAAATCGCGCTGATTCTAGGTTAATAGTTATTGCTTGCTCCGTTCCCACATCCAATAAAGGGATAGTTTACTCTACCTACACCCGGAGCTTATCCCCTAGCGGTCCTGCCACCACTCCACAGAACGGGAGCTCGCGTGGATTGATTTATGGCATAACAACAATGAAACGTAAGACAATATTAGGGCCTACGGTACAGGTAACTCGGCCAAAATTTGACACCCAAAGGGACCGACACGCAGAATCATATCCTTTCCAAGTCTGAGTTTACCCCATCATCATAACACTTCGGACAGTTGTCCATAGCATCATAAGGAGCACCTCACCTCCCTTCGAGGTACCAAAATGGTATAGTACATCCTTAGGCACATGTCTCAGCAACACAAAACGAGGGTTTCGCTCGTTGTAAGACTTAACCCAACATCTCACGAAAAGAGCTGACGATAGCCATGCAACACCTGTATGAAAGCCAATATCATCCAGTTAAGGACAGGTTTTGTTGCTCTAAGGACGGGGCTTGAGGACCAAAAAAGCCTGCCTCCCATTGACTTATAAAGGCAAAGGCGATAAGAGAGTTGGGATCAGAGAGATCACGTAGCATTTCTTCGATACGATCAAGGTTCATGCCCAGGTCGATCGTGAACGACTTTTGGCTATTTGGAAGAAAGGACTTTGAGAGGTTCTTAGGGGAAAAAAGGGATAACGACAATAAAGAATGGATAAAGCAGTGTTTTCGATAATCGTGATAGGGGTGCAAGAGCGCATTAGAGTTTTCTACGCTGGGGTTGGCTCCTACTCGCATTTGTTCGGAAAGTCACTTAATTGCTTTGAGGTAGTAAATGCACATTGTTCGTCTTAAGATGAGGGAATGAGGTCTTCCTTTTACGAGATACGGACGACCAGAAACTTGTATTTCTCATTCACAAATCCACCTTTTTTATGCTGCTAACTCTCAGTTTGGTCCTATTTTTGGTTCATTTTGTTACTAAAAACGGAGGAGGAAACTCAGTATCAAATGTTTGGCAATCCTTGGTAGAGTTTATTTATGATTTCGTGTCAAACCCGATAAACAAACAAATAGGTGTAAAAATATCTTTGGGCGATAGTTTCTCGATCTGATTTCTTTTTTATATTCAGATAGGATTTCTATTGGCTTCGTTGGGAGGCTCGCTTAGTTTGTTACGTCAGCTCAAAAAGAATGAGTTGCGTTGGAATCGAGAAAGTGGAGTGGAGTTCATAATTGTATAAAAAGAGTCAAAGTATTGGTTATGGCGCGTCAAGGCACTTCTTCGACGGTCCTCGTCCGCCCGGCTTGTCGGCCCATTCATTTTTCTGAGCGGCCTGGCAGGTGGGCGAGACAGAATGGGCCAACACTACTAACTAAGCCAAGCCTAGTTCTCGCTGATGGACCCAGAAGCCATCGATGAAGACATCCAAAATTGGCTTATGGGGTCCTACGAGCTTAAAAACCCCTTTTGTTTTATGCTAAAGGAAATAGAAGAAGTAGATGCCAAAGAGGCGGCGAAGAGTACCGAAGAGGTGAGGATTGCATAAGATTGTCTTCCTATGATAAATAAGCAGTCATAGGTATTCGAATGCTCGAGGCCGTTCCACCTGGGGTGCGAGCTACTCGAGAAGCAAGCTATTACAATGAGCGGCTGGAGCAGTACGGAGCCGAAGAGCAAGGCAGTAGAAAAAATAGAAGAAGGGGCTAAGCTCCAGGTGGAGTAGAAGAGACGGTTTGGATAACGAACTTGAAACGTGGAGCCTGAGGAGCCGACGAGCAAGTGGTTAGTAGCCAATAACACCCTAGTTGATGGCATGCCTCTCTGTGACTGGTACTCGAGGAACAATGGGGCATTCTTCAATCTTTTTTTATTATCCAATAACCATTAGTAGATAAAGTAGGGAGAAAGAATCCTCGCCCTTAGATTTTGGAAGGGCTTCGTCAACTTCAACTGAACAATATGGTTTTCTCCCACGATATGCTTTAAGCCCATTTAATCAAGCCCAGCAGCTAACCGCATTCTATAATACCCACTACACAGTACGAATGGGGCTCCACAGTAGGTTTCTTCTCTGCCCTCATCGTCTTCCACTCATCTGATTCTTACTCAGACTGGGAATGGTACTCATCTCATTTTCTGGAAACCCGGTCATCTTATTCCATTTTAGCGTAGCAAATGATGGAATAGGATGATTGGGTTTGTCCGCGGATGATGATGTCCACTCCCTTCGCAAATGCCTCGTGTCGACTATTAACTTATATGGTTCACCCCTTAACTCATCCCTAAATATACTGTGATAAAGTATACTTTGATGATCACAAACAAAATATTTTTCGGTGCTAACGAACGTTTATCAAGAACTTATCTCAGCACCAAAGGAAAAGCAAAAAGCCAAGGAACGATTCGATCAAGGAACTCAAGATCACATCTAACGGTCAAGTTCGTTTCAATTAAAAGGACTACAACGTTCACATCATGATTTCAAGATCACTTCACTCAAATGATTCGATCAAGCTTTAAGTCTACATCTCTCGATCAATGTTTAAGTCATTCAACTCCGCGCAAAGTTCTTATTAAAGATCTCATAATGAAGAGTTGAATTTAACGATTATGAGAAATGAGAAATACACAAAGTGTTGAAGGTATATCTTTCTATAATCAACATTGCTCAAACGTTTTCCAAAACCATGCACAAGTCACTTGCATACTTGCATGTTTTGATCATACATTTTACGGTATTTCAAATGATTTAATTTTATATATTTAATTTTAAATTTATCGAGTTTTTATTCGCATTTATCGTATATTTTTTCGTGAGTCAAAACTATTTTGTACGGAGTCTTTCAGGATGCTAACGATTCAGCAACGCTCTCCTGAACTTGTTAAGTCAGGACGCTAATAATGTTCTAGGTTGAATTGAACTGATTTATCAGGACGCTTACTTGTATAGTAGCAGCCTCCTTTATTAGTCAACCTCTGAAGTTGTCAGGAAGCTGACTCAGCATCAGCTCACTGAAAGATGTCTTAAGTTCTTCAAGGAATATTTCTTTGAGGACGCTAATAGTTATAAGTTGAATAACCTATCAGGACGCTTTCTGGATAGAAGTGCCCTCATCGTTGGGATTCAACTTAGTAACTTTCAGGACGCTCATTGTCTTTCAGCGTGCTTGTGTCTTTGTTTAAAATGTTTTTACTTGGTAGGACTCTTACACAGTTGTAGCGCCCTCATGTTTTGTTTTATGTTTTAAACTGGCAGGACACTTACTCGGATAGTAGCGCCCCTCATGCACGTAACTGTTTTAAAACATAACAGGACGTTAATGTGCATTAGAGCCCTCAAGGTTAAGTCGTTTAAATATCAAAGAAAGTCAGGCCGCTCACATGCTTGTAGGGTCCTCACTTAATTGTTCAGTATGACGTTTATATGTAATGAGCGCCCTCAAGGAACAAAACGACAAAGTTGACATTATGCGTCAAGACACTAATTCAACAACTGTCACTATTCAAACAAGTACACTATGTAAGTTTACTTTTTCAAAACGGATCTTTGCACAGAGTCCTCTGAAGACCTATTAGAGATAGTCTTTGATACATGAAATAAGTTTTTCTAAAACCTTTTTTTTTCATGAAATCTGAAAAAGAACTAGAATGTTAGTAAACGGGAGGCAGCGTGCTGCTTTAGATGATTGGTACTTAAGTAGACCTCGTGTCTCACCTCTCAAACTGGAGACTGATCTGGTTGGTCTTATTTGAAAGTTATCAGCTTGTACAAGTGATACTGAACATCCTAACTTTACTCGTGGTGATACTGACCTGATAAGAATCACCAGATGTTGCCAAATCCTGTCTAATTTTAGTAAAGACCGGACCTGCTCATGCGTTGACATCATACATAAACTCCACCTAGGTACGTAAGTGGTTTATGATCCACAACATAGTTAGAAGCAATGCTTACTATTATTGAGATTTCTCTGGAGAGGGACGTACAATGAGAACCCGGGTTTACCTAGGGATGGGCATCTGTACTTGAATCCAGGGGGCCGTTCCTGATGAGGGACGTACAATGAGAACTCAACTACACCTAGGGATGGACATCTATTCGTGAACTTAGGTGACGTACAATCATGGAACCATTGCGAGACGGTGTCATGCATACATACATGTTGTATTGATTATGATGCTATGATGTGTTTATGTGATATTTGATTATGAAGTTTCCTTTATTAATTGTTATATTCACGAACTATTTTACCCACAGGGCGAGTAGCTCACCTCATTGTTATCCAATTTTTCTCAGGAGATTAGAGTGGACTGGGTGGAGGTTTTTGGGCCCACATTTTGTACCATTTGTTTATTCATTGGGGATTTTGAAAGGATGTTCCCTTTACTATTTCATGTACAAAAATATATTCTGAAATTAATGAAATCAGACTTGTATTCAATTGTGTTCCTGCGCACTCGGTTATTATTATAATGCATTCACGTCCCGTCCGTGAGTATTCGGTCGGTTTAGGAGCGTCCGGGCGGGGTGTGACATTTAATGAAAATTGCAGTTGCCATTTTCGTATAACATTCTAGCCATTGTGTGTAAACATTCATATTATTTGAACTTCAAATGTCTAATGACTATGTCCCACTAAGTCTATAAATACCAACACTTAGGACCAAACAACTTGCCAATCATTTTGTATTGTGCCAATACTTTTTGAAAGTTAGTCTGTGTCAAAATGTTTTTCATTATCTAAACTTTCAAGGTATTTTTCACTAATACCTTATATATTCAAATAATTTTCATACTGAGCTTATTTTCATTCTATCTTTGAAAATTTATTTGATATGGTATCAACTCAAATTTTCAACACCGATTCATACTTGGTATTATTCTTGCTGAAGATAGAATTTGAGATATAGTTCATGAGAAATACAGTTGTACTTGATTTTAAATCTTAAGTATTGTATTGAACTATATCAGTAGTTGCGTTAACTACTGATCACTGAACCAAAAGTTTTCATACTTATATTTTATATCTACTTTGAAAATTGTCCGTGTCTTTGATTTACACTTGTCCTTCAATTTTTAAATCAATATTTATTTGGTATCATATTATTTTCGAAGAAGCACTGATTTTCATATCACATCATTCATGCTTTTTGAAACTGCACTTGAGCAATACCGAACATTGAAAGGTAAAAGACTGTAAGTGTATTTCAACTTAGCATTACCTATTTCATATTTCATATCTTTGTAATGCTATGTACTAAGCTTTATTATAAAGTGTTCTACTACGTTAGAACCAACCAACATCTTAGTGTTGTAATGTTGGTGTGTTTCTGGACTGAAATAACCAGGACAAGTGAAGGTAGTTCACTTAATGATTTCAGGATTGAAATCATGTAAGGTTATCTCTGAACCTGGAAAAGAGAAACGATTCTTCCTTATCCCGTAAAAGGAAAATTGTTCATCCTAATCCCGCAAAAGGATAGGTGCGTCCTTAACCTGTAAAAGGATAAGTTATCTCTTAACCTGTAAAAGAGAAACGGTTGTTCCTCATCTCATAAAAAGATCACGATTCTTCCTTATCCCGTAAAAGGAAAACGGTTCTTCCTTATCCCGTAAAAGAAACATGGGTTTCTCCTTATCCCGGAAAAAAGAAATTTGGTACATCCTTAGCTCGTGAAAGGATAGATTTGCCTTTAACCTGTAAAAAGGCTGTTGTAACGGTTTGATTCTCACTCGTAAGAGAATCAGTTAGTGGATTGAGAAAATTCTAATCGGGAGATTAGGTAGTGGATGTAGGCTAGGCCGAACCACTATAAATATTTGTGTCCCACGTTTGCAATTTAGTCTGTGTTCTAGTTTTGCATCCAATTCCAATATACTCATGCATATCACTAAGTTATTGGAAGAGATAATTTAAAATTGACCATCGCACCCAATTCACCCCCTCTTGGGTGGACCAACATCGACGATCTAGCGGACTAGGAACCTTCTGCACTCTCTAGAACATTCCACATTTCTCTCCCTTGCTCCTTCCAGAAGCTTCGTGAGCTAGAGCTTGAGCTTGCTTCCTCACTTTTGGCCTTGTTAAGTTCTAAAGTTTGTTCTTTGTTTTGGGATTGGCCCTTATTCTTTCCTGAAAAAGAGAGTAGGGCAAGGAACACACTTAACAGGAGATAGACACAAGCGGTAGAGAGAAAGGCTACCCTCGTTATAGCTATATAACGTTGGGGGAAGGGGTTGTTATATTACAATCCAAGTGGAGTAAATCCATTGGGCCCATGCTACGAATGACACCGCTATAAATCCTTGGTATACTATCGTTATATTGAGCTGTAGTTATAAAGTTGTCGTGTACTGTGTATATAGGTGCACCCATAGAGAACATATTTTCTACTACACTCATTGCAATATGGGCCAGACGACAGACATGATTTGGGAACTCATATGAATGAATCAAGAGTCATGTATACTTCTTCACGTAGAAAATTGTGTAAGAAGGCATTCTTAACATCAAGTTGCCTAATAATCCAATTGTTGTGAACAACAACACTGAGCACAATACAAATCGTAGTGGGTTTAACAACGAGGTTTTGGAGCAGGCCAACCACACTTCGCGCATGTGGCATTTTTGCCAGACGGTCTTTGCCAGTAATTTCATCCTCCCCGCTGGCTGTATGGGCGGGTTGTCCCTCGCTATTGCATTCTATTAGGCTATGGATTACAGGAACAAATGTAGTTGAATGGGACAACAGGCGGGTTACATGTTCCACTGTGCCAAGATGTGAGGTGCAGGTGGTGATGTTCACCCCATGGTATGCACTAGCACCCTTGACGGGCACTCCAAGACCCGCCAACGCTCGTGAAAACTCGGGTCAGTCGATCCTCCATTCATCCGACTGGAGGTGTGGATAACGATACCACCCTCACAACCTTCTCCCTTCCTTCTGTCCTTATTGATATTAAGTAGCAAGGTAGGGCGGTTCACTTGAGTTGCTCAACCACCCCGCTTTTTGCCCGATCCTCATGACGCACTATGGAACCTCCCGCTTGCTCCAAGATGACTAAGTCATATGGAAAGATTGGGGTCAAATGCTTAAGCAAAAAGAATCTAACCATCCCTTCCTGATAACAGGTCAGTACTCCCATCTCTGGGAACACCAACGATAATGGAAAAGGGAGAAGATTAATACCAGTCGGCGAGTATAGTAGAAAAAACTGACGATGCCAATGATGACTCTTTGGTGTCGCGTGCTGAGTATACACGTGATAACCGACACCCCTTAGTCTAGTTTATAAGCAACTAAAAAACAATACAATCAATCTTTAGTGACAGTTACAATAATGGCGGGGATACTCTAGATTTGACTAATGATCTTCACATCCAAACTGAGACTGGACTACAGTCCACCCTCACTCCAGACACAAAGAATCGCTTAGCAAACTCTAAGGCACCAATCTATGAGAACTAGAAGGGCTTAAAAGCGCTAGAACCAGCAATCTCCTTTCAATATGCACGATCCTACATTCAACTTCACTGTTCCAGAATTCCATCTAATGAACAAGCTTCAGTCTCATTAAGTGTAGTCAGAGCCTCTCATTATAAGCGAAAATTCGAAAGAAAGAAGGCACGGTCCTCCATTCCACCTGAGTGTTTCGACCCCCCTAGAAGGCGGTAGCCTTAATTTGTTGCTTGAAATTCGTAGTTTGCAGGGTTGAAGCTGGCGGCAGAGCTTGCTTAACAGGATACACGGAATTGGGATCTTTCTCACATGCAAATATTTCTATCGAGAAACCTTGAAACTTCCATTATCGTTGGTAGGAGCAGCGGGATGAATATGAGTATATAAATGAAATAAAGAAATATGAGACCAACAAGAGAAATTGTATATCAATGGAAGAAAGAACGAGGCAGGAAAGACAACCCTAGCTATTAGAAGTAGTTCACTTAGTTAACACCTTAGTATCCCCCTTTCGGTCGCTACCGAGTTTCAGAATTCCTTAGTAGCTACCCCACCCCCGCCTATTTCTTTATTTAAAAACAACATTTCATTTTGCTATTACAACAAAAGAGGGATTTAGCTACAAAATTTTTAGCTATGAAATAAATTTTGTAGCTAAAAACATATTTAGCTATGAAATTTAGGTTTCATAGCTATTGATTATAACTCTTTAGGTATCAAACAAATTTTGTAGCAAAAAATTACATTTAGCTATGAAAACTTGAAAGCCTTGCTATTTCCAATAGACTTTTTAGGCACAACATTCATTTTGTAGCTAAATCACACCTTTAGCTACAAAATTTACATTTCATAGCTATAAGTGACGGGTACTTTGGCTACAACATTGATTTGGTAGCTACTAAATATATTTAGCTATGAAATTTAGATTTTGTAGCTATAAGTTATGGGCTAATTGTAGGTAGTGCACAAATTTAGCTACAAAATCTAAATGTCATAGCTATTACTCTTGGATTCTTTAGTAAGGAAAATTAATTTCATAGCTAAAATACACATTTACTACAAAATTATTACCCATTTTTCAGCTATGAAATTGATTTCATATCTAAATCGGTTTTGAAGAAGTAAAAAAAGGAAAACAAAAAACTTTCAGGGTTCTCTTCATAGTCTGAAACCTTCGAAGAAAAACATCTGGTGCCCAAAACCGTTGGAGAAAAGGAGATTAAAGGAGATTGAAGGATGAATTTCAGATCTAAAAGTTCGTCGTTCACCATTCATCAATCTCCAACTCATTCCGCCTCTGTATTTTATCATCTCGGGCCGGTAATCTCTGTCTCCCTCTTCGCAGATCTTCTTCTTCTTCTTGGTTGCTTCAATGGATTTACTTCTTCTAATTTGTTCTGTTGTTCATGTTCTTGTTCTTCTTCCAAGTTGCTTCAACGGAGAAGGTGTTTCTTTCTTTCTTTTTTCCCTATTTTACTTATTCTAAATTGTTGTGTTTTTGGTTCTTCTAATTTCTTGTGACGATTCTTGTCTTTGGTTCTTACTAATTTTCGTCTTTCTTCTAATTTCACTTTTTATTGTTGTAGATTGTAGGTCAAGACTCTTATTAGGTTTTGTCGTTGCTCTTTTGCTCAATCTAGCTTTAAGTTTACTATAAATTTTGCTTCTTTGGAAAGGTAAATATACTGGCACTTAATTCAAATGCACTCGGCCCCTCTACTCTATTAAATTATTGTAATCTGTTCTGCAATGAATTTTTATTGCTTGTTACACAGTTAATGGCAATTTGTTTTTCAAGACTAATTAGGTGTTCAGGATTAGCATGATTATTTTTGTTAAATTTTGGAAGTGGATTATACATTTGTATGAATCATTAAATTTTTACAAAACAAAAAATATGATTTAGAGTTGTTTGTTAAATTTTCTACAAGAAAAAATGGGTTTGCTACAAGTGAGTAGATTTTTTTTTTTAAACTGTTTCCAATATATTATTTTTAGTCTCTGCAAGTAGGTCTCTTAGACCCTCAACATTTATAAAAAAGAAAAAGAAAAAAATCAACTTATTTGAGTTTAAGTGAAACAAACAGTAAAAAAGAGATTTTTTTAATCAATCTAATAAATAAGAAGTAGGTTGGTGAAGGGATCATGGGGTAGATTATTAATGTAGGTATTGGATTGAGGTAGTAAACATGTTTTTTTTCATGCCGTCTCTTGAAGGGACTTGAAAGAAAGAAGGAAAGATCTAACTTTAAGGAGAGAAATTGAAAAAGGTAAATTGTGGGCATGAGGAAGTTAGGATTAGTAGCACAAACAAGGCATTGTGTGGATCATGTGCAAAGTCTGCCATCCTTTGGCACTTGCTTCCACCACAACACATCTTTAGTATTTGAGACAGCTCACCAACCATAGTAATTCTTATATTGGAGAAAGGTAAGTCGTTTGAAATTAAAATGTAGATAACTATGTGCTTAAAGAAATGAAAACCTATGCCGCTTGTCTTGTTATTAAAAGCATTTTTATTTCTTAACTTTAATGTTGTCTTATACATTAGATTCTTCATTTTTAGGTTATGACAATAAAATGAAATCTCAAAATTTATCTTTATTTGATTCAAGATAGTTCTTAAAACCTAAACAAGTAATTCAAATTCAATACAACTATGGACCCATCTAAATGCAATAATTGATCAAATCAAGGTACGAAACTTCGATTTCGCCCTAAACTTCGACCTTCAAAAATCAGAATTAATTCGGAGAAGTTTAATTCGACATGGAGAATTTTTGTAAAAATTTGCTAAATTAGAGAAGTTTAGAGAATTTTTGTATATATGCTTAAATATCTAAATTTATTGTAGTATAAGCTAAAAACTAATATAAATAGACACTTTTAATACATAAAAATATCAATAAGCGACCAAACAAAACCAATCTTGTTAAGTGAGTTGATGAATTTGAATGACGGCTTTTGGTCTTAATTTGTTTTCTTTATTTTGATATTTAATTTTGTGGTGGCTTGCTTCTCGACCATATACTTTACTAGTTTGAATTCTATCATGCTTAATTTATTAGTTTATTATTTGAATGTGTTGTTTATTAATCTTGTTTCATAAGAGTTAACTAAAAAAATATGACTTTAGGAAATCTTTTAATTTATTTTTAAGCTTTTATCTTATTTCGACTTTAACTATTTATTTATTTTGCTTCGTTTCTTTTCTTTTTTTGGTAAAGCATATCCCATGAACTACATAATTTGTTAACTTGTTAAATTATTTTTTAAAATTTATATTGCTATGTTGGTTGATGAAGTTGAAAATAATACATAATTATTAGTGTTTTTTTTTGTTTTTTATTGATTAAGTAACATCTTTTTTACTTCTCTGTCTAATTTCATCGAATTTTGTTGAATTTTATCGAATTTTTGCTCGAATTTTTGCATTTTTTTTATTGAAAAACTAAACTTTTGTCGAAGTTTATCGAATTTTGTCGAAGTTGTCGAAGTTTATCGAATTATTTAGCAAATTTTTGCATTTTTTATTTTACATCCCACTTTTCGCTTCGATGGTAAAAAATCGAAAAAATTCGGCTAATTTCGCCGAAATTCGGCTAATTTTTAGTCCTTGGATCAAATCTCTTTTTTTAACAACAAAAATGAGAAATGAAAACTTAGAGAATTAATCAAAGAACTAAGCTTATTTTCAACATTATTTCCCTAAATTCATCATCCATTTAAGGATCTCAAGCTAGCCCCATATCATTTTTATCCAAATCACCTCATGAAGAACTTAAAATGAGATTTTCCCAAAAAAAAAAAAAAATAAAAATAAATAAAGGAATGTGGGGAGAAGAGCTTGACCATACATGCTCGTGCCTTGCGAAACAATTCAATCATAAATCATGAAAAACCAAAAAAAAAATGATCAAACCATAGAAGTATCCTTTTTGTTAGTTTTTCATAGAAGTTAACATTAGAATTCGTTGATAGTTCAAATATGCTTGTAATTTGCTTTTATAGGTATCTTCTTCTCCGTGGTTTAATTTGAGGATGTGATATAGGGGTGCTTCCTCCTCTTATATTTCTCTCTCTTTCTCTCTATCTTTTGCAATATTTCTTTAATTTCTCTCTATTTTTGAACCTCAAGAGTTGAATGATATTTCCTCAAAAAAAAATTAAAAAAAAGAGTTGAATGATATGAAATATACTGTACTTTTCTAAATAAAAAAACTGGATTAAAGTTTCATATATGATTAGTTAGAAAGCTTGAATCAATTCAATTAAATGTTTTTTGGTTTCAAGTACAAGTGCTTATAGGAGTTGAATTATGAAAAATGAGGTTATTCTGGGCATGTAAGTTAAAATAGGTTTCTTATGCTTTTACGGGTTACTTACATCTTGCACTTGAAATGAAAGCTTAAAGTAGTGAATGTGGTGTATTGAGGATGTTGTATTGAGTGATGCTTTGAATATTTTTTTTTGGACTATGATGTTCTTCCCTTTCTCTGATGCTCCTATAAGTATTGCAATGAAATAAGTGTTTTCTTCTTCAATGTATACGATGATTTGTAATAAAAAGCTAAAGTGGAAAATAGAAGTATCGGGGTTGTTTTGTAATATTATTCAAGGTTTTTATTTTCAAACAAAGAAAAAAAGAGCGTAAAAACATTCTTATGGAATCTAGAAAGTACAAAGTATTTTCTTCTTCAATGTATATGATGCTTTCTTAAATAAATTTTCTTTGTGAGAGTTTAATGTCTATATAGCTTATTAGAGCAAGATAATAGAAGTAGAAGCTTGCTTGAATAATTAGCAACTACAAATTACAAGTAGTACTTTGGGTGAATGGAATATCTTGTTGATGAATGGGTGAATGAAATACCTTGAAGTGTTTTAAAGTTTCTCATGGTGTAATTAGTAAAGTACATTGTTCCTTTTACATATTAAGAATGTCTTTCATTTTGTTTGAAGTTGTTTGGAGTGCATTTGTTTGTGAAGTTGATTATTAGGGATCAAGTAATCACTCTAAAATAAATTATATATATAATATTAGGGATGAATGACATTGACTCTGTTTTTTTTTTTTTTTTTAAATGGAAGCAAAAACATAAAAGCCACAATGCATAGAAACAAAACTATTGCCTAAACAACTTTGCAAAAACTAGAAACAGTCTCTTGAAAGTAATGGAGATCGTTAGAAGCTAATTAATGTAAAAACACACGTTGAACAATATAAAAGACGAATCCACCTCTACAACTAAACTCAACCCAACAAAGCCTTTTTCTAACTATATAGAAGTTCTTTGATATTTGTTGCTCCCTTCTTAGCACTTGGCATAATCATAATGTTTTTGACTAAGCACAATGCCAAGAAGCTGAATCAAAATTACGCAAATTCTTTTGGTATTCTTTGATTGCAGGTAAATTGTGAAAAATGGATAAAAGTTGAATGTTAGAAACAAATAGACTTAGCAAGCGATATTCTGATGGTGTTAAGTCATTCATAGAGTTTTCCAAATCAAATGCTAGTGGTCATTTGATTCGTTGCCCATGTTGTGATTGCCTTAACACTACCATTAAGCCCATTGATGAGGTTGAAATTCATTTATTCATTTACAACATATCACAGTCCTACAAAAATTGGATAAATCACGGTGAGCCTATTACAGAAACACAAAGTTACAACGAATGTGAAGATGAGTTGTTTGACATAGATGTGGTGGATGATGATGTAGAAGATGATATATTTGAGATTTTGGAAGATGTACATGGTGGGATGTTCACTACCATAGAAGCACATGATGAACACACAAATCCTACTCAAGATGATCAAAATAATTTAGATGGTGATGCATCCACATTTTATAAATTGTTAAAAGAGGCACAACTAGAGTTGTACCCAGGTTGTAAGAAGTTTTCAGTTTTGTCCTTCATTATAAAATTGTTGCACTTAAAGTTGATAAATCATTGGAGCAATAAATCATTTGATATGCTTCTTACATTGTTAGCGGAAGTTTTACCAGAAGGTGCAAATCTCCCTACTACCCATTATAAAGCCAATAAGATGTTGCGAGGGTTAGGATTGGGTTACAAGTCTATCCATGCGTGTAAGTATGATTGTGTGTTATTTTGGAGATAGCGTGAACATTCCAATGTTTGTCCAAAATGTGGTGAAAGTAGATGGAAAGAAAGAGATGGTAAGACCAAGAAGGTTCCACATAAGGTGCTGCATTATTTCCCGTTGACTCCTAGGTTGCAAAGGTTGTATCTCGTGAGACATGCGATGGCACAAAGAGAATCATGTGCATAGTGAAGGTGTAATGGCCTATCCAGCAAATTCCACTCTATGGAAAAGGTTTGATAGCTTATATCCATGGTTTGCCAATGACTCTCGTAACGTCAGATTGGGGCTTGCAACTGATGGGTTCAACCCATTTGGCTCCATGAGTAATTCATATAGCAGGTGGCCAATTTTTCTAATTCCATATAATTTACCACCATGGAAATGTATGAAAGAGTCATTCTTTATGATGTCACTATTAATTCTTGGTCCACAAGCCCTTGGCAAAGACATTAATGTGTACTTGCAACCTTTGGTAGTTGAATTGAAAGAGTTGTGGGAACAAGGAATACGTACATATTATGCTTCATCGGGAGGGTTCTTTCACATGCATGCATTCGTGTTATGGACTATAAATGACTTTCTAGTGTATGCAAACCTTTGTGGATGGAGTACAAAAAGATATATGGCTTGCCCAACTTGTATTGAAGATACTTCATCAGAACGATTAAGGAGTAAGATCTGCTATACTAGGTATTGTTGATTCTGGCCTCAAATTCATGGAGGAAAAGTAAAGCTTTTAATGGCAAGGGAGAGAATCGTTCGGCACTGATAAAACGATCAAGAGATGACATCCTTCGACAAATTAATGAGTTAGCAAACATTAGGCATGGTAAGCATCCAAGTTATAGAAAGAGAAAAAAATCAGAGGATGACTTAAATTGGACACACAAGAACATTTTATTTGAATTGTCGTATTGGCACAAATTACCTCTCAGACACAACGTCGATGTCATGCATGTGGAATAAAATATTTGTGACAATATTCTTGGTACTTTACTGAACATTGAAGGAAAGACAAAAGACGCTAATAAAGCTCGTTTAGATTTGGCTGATATGAATATTCGACTAGAGTTGCATATAAGGTATGAATATGGCCGATTTATTAAGCCACTAGCATGTTACACACTTGACCATAGTGAAAGACAACACTTTTACACTTTCTTAAAATTAGTTAAGTTCCCCGATGGTTATGCATCTAATATTGCTAGGTGTGTTAATGTTAGGGATGGTAAATTATATGGCTTAAAAAGTCTTGATTGTCACGCT
The DNA here is from genome assembly GCA_035771175.1 of Paratinospora sagittata. Lineage (NCBI taxonomy): Eukaryota > Viridiplantae > Streptophyta > Magnoliopsida > Ranunculales > Menispermaceae > Paratinospora > Paratinospora sagittata. The sequence continues at coordinate 24,937,845 of CM069598.1, read as the reverse complement.
TTGTTACAAAGATTATTACCCATTGGTGTTCGTGGTTTTTTGAGACGAGAAGTGTGCACTGTGTTGGTGGAGCTCTCAAATTTTTTTCGTACATTATGTGCAAGAACACTTCACATGGAAGACTTGAAAGACTTGAGAGAAAATATTGTGGTCGTACTTTGCAAGATGGAGAAAATTTTTCCACTAGCTTTCTTTGATGTAATGATCCACTTGACAATTCACTTACCTTGGGAGGCACAAATAGCAGGTCCTGTATCGTACAGGTGGATGCACCCAATTGAAAGATTCCTTCAAACGTTGAAGGGTTACGTGAGAAATAAGGCAAAGCCAGAAGGATCAATTGCTGAGACTTATATCGCAAAAGAATGTTTGACATTTTTTTCAATGTACCTTTAGGGTGTTGAGACAAAATTTAATCGTCAGGAATGAAATTATGACCACCCTCCATCTCGACAAGATTGTGTGATATATGTCTTTTTGCATAGATTTTGATCGCTTGAGGTTGGTGAGTATGTTGAACTATCTGCCAAAGATCTCGACAAAGCTCGGTGGTATGTCCTACATTACCAAACCATGGAGAGCAAATGGAATCAGATTCGTCCCCAAAAGATTTCGGCATTTGCTTGACAGATGGTGGTGTAGGGCACTGCAAGTTGTAGCGTTTCAAGGGAGGTAGGTTGAGCGGCGGAATGCTTTTTCGTGCAGTAGCCCGAATTCGGCCGCCTGGTAATTTTGGTAGGAGATCCTGCCAGGATGAGGGGCCCGGATTGTTTCGGGCAATTTCATTACGATATTGCCATACACGTTCTGGAGATAGGGATCGTTGCCGCTGAGGCGAGGGAGTTGGTGATGCAAAGAAAAAGGTGGTTTGCTTCAGAACTTGAAAGAGTCTCCACAGTTTGCCAAACAGGTCATGGCGTGTATGGTTTATTACTCCCGTCTGTGTTGTTTTCAGACATCTGAATGGTTATTTAAATGAAACAATATATTAAGATATTGTAAAGGAAGTTTCATAATTTTATTGATAAGTGAAATAGTACAATGTATCACATCATCAATTATTACTAGAGAACAATTTGGGGTATTTCTTTTTAATTATTTCTTCTAGTTCCCAAGTTATTTCCTCTACTCCATAGTGATCCTAGAGTACTTTTACAAATGGTATGCTACGTCACTTCAGTTCTTGAGTTTTTCTATCTAGAATTTGTATCGCTCTATCCTGATATTTGTTTCATTCTTCAACCTGAACTTCGATTAGAGGGATGATATGTGAAGGATCAGGATGATACTTTCAAAGCATGGATACATGAAAAATGTCATAAACTTTAGACATGGATGAGGGATGGGATAGTCGATAAGTTAGTTTACCAATACGTTCGACAAACTTAAATGGGCCGATATATCGTGGGGAGAGCTTTCCTTTGATGCCGAAGCGTTAGACACCTCTTATAGGCTGAACTTTTAGAAAAGCCAAGTCCCCCTTGTCAAATTCTAGAGGCTGTCTCCGCTTGTCGGCATAGTTTTTATGTTGACTTTATGCTACATGGAGTCGCTCCTTTACTTGTCTGATCTTCTCAGAAGTCTCTTGAACTAGTTCTGGCCCCAATTGTGGTTGATCTGCCATGTCCAACCAGCATACCGGAGATCTGCAAGGGCAACCATAGAGAGCCTCATATGGTGCTATGTCGATACTGGATTGGTAGCAGTTGCTGTATGCAAACTCAGCCAAATGTAAGTGTTTTGCCCACCCATCATGAAAGTCCAATATGCAACATCATAACATGTCCTTCAAGATTTGGATTAAACGCTCTGACAGCCTGTCGGTCTGTGGGTGAAAGGTTGTGCTCGTGGTAATCTTGGAGCCCATTCTACTTTGTAAGCTTTGCCAAAATTTTGATGTGAATCGAGGGTCTCGATAAGAGACGATAGTGAGTGGTATGCCATGGAGGCATACGATTTCTCTTCCATACAATTCGGTTAGCTCGGCGGGGTTATCCGTGAACTTTATTGGTAAAAAGTGTGCAAACTTCGTAAGTTTGTCAATGATAACCCAAATTGCATCTTGCCCTTTATTATTTCGAGGCAAGGCTGTAACGAAATCCATTGCTATGTTATCCGACTTCCATTCTCCAATAGGTAAAGGCTGGAGAAGTCCGGAAGGAAGTCTGCGTTTTGCCTTTACTTGTTGGCAAACAAGACATCGAGCAACAAAGTCTGTAATAGCCTTCTTTAATTCCAGAGAACCAGAATTGTCGCTTGACATTTTTGCACATCTTGTCTCCCCAGGATGCATAGCAAACCTTGAGCAATGCATTTCAGTGAGCACTTCTTTCTGAACTTCAGGATCGTTCGGTAGACAAAAACGTTTTTTGTAGAAAATTGCCTCGTCATCGGAGACCGACCAGTGGGGAAGGTCCTGTCCACTGAAGAGAAGTTCTTTTTTCTCCATTAACATGGGGTCGTTGGCTTGAGCTGCTGAAATTCTTTAAATAAGCTTAGAGTTGATTGATAATTGAGAGAGTCGTGATCTTCCGCCCTCCTCAATGAGCTGTAAGTTAGAATTCTCCATCTCCGTAGACTACTTCCCATTTCGAAGTTAAGAGTGCAAGCAATAACATAAGTTTTTCTACTCAGGGCATCAACCACAACATTTTCTTTTCCCATATGGTATTGGAGTTAAAAGTCATAATCTTTGAAAAATTTCAACCATCGTCTTTGGCGGAGGTTTAGGTCTCTCTGAGTGTAGATGTACTTGAGGCTATTGTGATCCGAAAAGACCTCAAACCGTTCACCGTATAGGTAGTGACGCCATAACTTTAGTGCGAATACGACAGCTGCAAGTTCCAAGTCAGACGTTGGGTAATTATCCTCATGAATCTTTAGTTGCCTAGAAACATATGCAACAACCTGACCTTCTTGCATTAGTACTGTACCTAAGCCTTGGAGAGAGGCGTCGGTATATAGTGAAAATCCAACTGCATTTCTTGGAGTGATTAGTATTGGTGCTGTCGTGAGATGTTTTTTCAATTCCTGAAATGACGATTCACAGCCGGTGTTCCAAATAAATCAGACATCTTTCCGAGTGAGCTTGGTCATAGGTTCAACAATCTTGGAGAAGTCCTTGATGAAACGTCTGTTGTAGCCAGCCAAACTAAGAAAACTCTGAATTTGAGTAACTGTGGAAAGTTGCTTCCTGTTTAATACCGCTTCAACTTTTGAAGGATCCACTTCAATGCCATTGCCTGAAACCACATGACCTAGGAATTGAACTCACTTACCCAAAATTCGCACTTACTCAACTTTGCATATAACTGATGGCTTCTTAAGGTCTGGAGGACAATCCTCAGATGTATCTTATGGTCTTCCTATGTTGGTGAATATACCAAGATATCATCTACAAAAACCACCATGAATCGGTCAAATATGGTCTGAAGATGCGGTTCATCAAATCCATGAACGCTGCAGGTGCATTTGTTAGACCGAATGGTATGACCAAGAACTCGTAATGACCGTACCGAGTTCTGAAAGTCGTTTTATTTATGTCCGACTTTCTGATCTAGAATTGATGATAGCCAGATCGTAAATCAATCTTAGAGAAGTATTTGACATCTCTAAGTTGGTCGAACAAGTCATCGATCTTAGGCAATGGGTATCTGTTATTGATGGTGACGTTATTCAACTTGTGATACTCGATGCAAAGTCGTAACGAACCATCCTTTTTGCGAGCAGAACTGGAGTGCCCTAGGGTGATGAACTTTTTCTGATGAAGCCAGAACTCTCCAATTCCTTCAATTGTTTGTCCAACTCAACCAACTCGACATTGGACATTCTGTATGGTAGAATTGAGATGGGTCCAGTTCCTAAGGTGATGAACTTTTTCTGATGAAGCCAGAACTCTCCAATTCCTTTAGTTGTTTGTCGAACTCAACCAGCTCGACATTGGACATTTTGTATGGTGGAATTGAGATGGGTCCAGTCCCTGGTATGAGTTTGATCTCAAAATCGAATTCCCGAACTGGAGGTAGACTAGGAAGGTCATATAGAAAAACCATTTGGAATTCAGATATAACCTGGATATTGTGTACTTCAAAAGGGTATAGTGATGATGATTCATTGTCATCACCTAGGGATAGGGCTTAAAGCTGTGCCTTGAGGAGTGCGATAGTCGAGTTGTGTATCCATTTTTTTGTTCCCTGAATTTTGACAAACTCCCCAGTGGGCAAGGTTAACTGAACTTGCTTCTTCAAACAATCGATTTTAGCATTCAGTGGTGCGAGCCAGTCCATACTGAGGATGATGTCGAAGTCTTCAATGTCCATCACTAGGAGATCTGCATAAATTATCTATTCTGACATTCGAAGTTCACATCTAGAACACTTCAATTTCACATCAGTACCAGATCCTAATGGTGTTGAGACATAGATTGTGATGTCTGTGGGTCCAGGTTGTAACCCCAAATGCCTTACCAGTGCAGAAGATATAGAGGAGTGCGTAGCACCAGAATCAAACCAGACATGCACCATTGTATTGAACAAAGGAAATGTACCTTCGACTACATTGTTGTCTGGGAGGCGTTGTCGAGCGACGGCATACACTCTGCCTGTTGCCTTTGCCCTTGGTTCTGCTGGTTCTGCCTGGGTTGGGTGCTAGCAGCAGATGAGGCTTGTTGGACTAGGATTGCGGGAACTGGCTGCCGCGGTTTTGGACAGTGGGGACAAAGACTTTTTCCATGGCCCTGTTGCCCGCAGTTGTAACAAGTCAACCTCTGATGTTGAGGCGCTTGTTGTTAGTTCTGTTGGTCGTGCTGATTGTGGTGTTGTTGGCCACCACCTCTACCATTACCATTGCGGTGGCCACCCTTGCCATTGTGGCATCCTCTGTTATGATTATGAAAATCCTGCTGGCTAGGGTTAGAAGTTTCGGTCGCAGGTGCAGTTGCCTCATGTTTTTGCATGGGGGCTGCTGGGGCTGGGTTTTGAATAAAATAGGGCTTCTTCTTGTTGCGTTGCTGAGTGCCCTGTAGGGAAAAAGTTGCAGGTCGTTTTCCTCTATTTTTCCTCTGTTCTTGCTTTGTTTTCTCCTGCTCAAAGTTTATGACCATATTGACTAGCTCCCTGTAATTCTTGAGATCCAAGATTGACAGGGCCTGTCGGATGTCTGGACGAAGGCCATTATAGAATTTTTCAGCCTTGTCTTGCTCCGTTGAAATGGTGGAAAGAGAGAAGACCGATAATTCCTTGAACTTGACAGCATACTCTCGAATTGTCATGCTGCCCTGGTAGAGCCTAGCAAACTCCTGGCGTCTTTGCCACTTCACTGCTCCAGAGAAGTACTCATCAATGAACAGTGACTCAAACTCCAGCCAAGTCATGCCTGTTACATTGACCCTTGGGTCTTCCTTCACCGTTATCCACCAAATATTAGCTCCACCAACAAGTTGGTAGGAAGCTAGTGAAATTTTTTCGACCCTCGTTGACTCCCATAGCCGCCTTTTTTGACTCATCAAACCATTTCTGTACTTCGTCTGCATCAATGGTGCCAACAAAGGTAAGGAGTTGTAACCTTTTATACTTTGTGATTTGGTTGGTTTGGCTCTTCGACCCAGATCGAACAGGTGCCTGTACGGTGATCACCTGGTTGGTCGCAGTCTCACGGACAGTCGTTTGTACTATCACTTTCGTCGCTTCAATGAATCCGACGAAAAAGTGTTCCATGCCTGGAGGCATGACGAAGGGTGTAGGTTGAGGTGGCACTGCCTGTCCAGAAGTAGTAGCAGTGTCATGTGTGGCTTGCTCTGTTCTCGGAGCCAGTGGTTCCTAATTTTTTGTCTCAGGAGGTGCCTCCTTTGTTGGACGGACTATGCGTGACCTTCAACTTTTTTTGGTTTACATTTTTTTCTCACTGGCAAAGAGAAAAAATAGAACTTTGCTTTAGGAAACGTAGCCAAGTATAGTGATATGATATTCTTAGCAATAAGTTCGAGAGTTCTACAATTATAAAACCACCTATTTTTCTAGGTATGGTGTAAGGTTTTGGTGAGGAATCAAAAAATCTTATGTGCCTCGTATGTTTGGCCATAGTATAAAACAAGGTTAGAGTGTTTATATAATAAGTATAAAATTTTGAAAGTATTTCAAATGTTTTGGTTCTGGTTTTTGTGAACATACATACCTTTTTAAAAATCCATATGAGTCATAGAGATTCTAAGATTAGCCTTGGTAAATATCCTGGTCTAACGTTCTATCGCATTCTTATGTGTTCAAACTCTTTTCCTTAGTCTTTTCAACTATTATCCAAATTCGTGTGTCCCAGACCACATGAATTTGGTAATAAGGGGTTTAACCAAGTTAAGTTGTATGAACACGGTCTTTGCAAAACATTGGTTGGAGAGGAGTTCACTAATAGTATCGTCCAAGTTTACTCCTCCCATACCGTGTAAACTTAGTGATAATGTTAGTAATTCAACTTTCCCCAAATATTTTTTCACACGAGGTCGTGGGTTTTCTTACTTCCACATTTTATTTGGTATCTTCCAATTTTGTTGTGTCCCATACCACTCCAAAGTTAGTGATACAAAAGAAAAAAATGGTTGTAAGTTGGTCCACCAAACATAGTCTAAAACAAAACATTTCATTCATAAAAAGAAAATATTTACAATGCCAGTAATATTCATAATTCCCTTGCCTACTGTTCCGCCTAATTCTCCTGCTAGTTGCAGAGTGACTACTAGAAGAAGACTGAGGGGCGTTTTGCCGTTCTTCTAAGGTTTGCATATGATTCATCAAATTTTTATAATCTTCACGCATTTCAGCGACAAAAGACACCACAAACTGTAACTGGTCAATTGGGTTAGTTGGTTATCCCCTCGGGGGAGGGTAGGTAGGTTGTCCCATTGATGGATGGTAGGCCGGTTGTCCCGTCAACGGATGGCCGCATGGTTGACCCATTGGTGGAGGGTAGGTTGTAGGCATTGTTGAAAAGTGTTGGTCTGATGGTTGACCCATTGGTGGAGAGTAGTTGGTTTGATTATATGAGGATTCCTTAACTGGGACTTCTTGGAAAGCTGGATTTTCTTGAGTCGGAAAGTTTTGAAAAAGTGGACTCATCGGGATATCCCGTCTTTCGAAGTTCGATGCCGCCCAATTTTGAGGTGGTTGGTTCATCGGGAATTGTGGTGTTAGCTGGTAGGGTACCTCAGGAGTTAGAAACCTTTAAGATGTCGTATTGCCTTGGGCCAGGGAGTTCCAGAAAGGTGGATTTACCGAAACTCCCTATCCATCTTGATTTGGCTGGGGTTGCTCAAAGTTTCCTTCTTGGTTCCCAAAAGATTTCTTCCTCTGTAACCCATTGATTATTGAGTTGTTCATTGTTTGGGTCGGTGTTCACTTCGATCCTCTGACTTGCTTCATTATTTGGCGTTTCCCTCGTAGGAATCTTGCACCGGCTCTTACGTCGACTACACTCTTTGTCATTACTAGCCCTTCCATTATTTTCCTTTGAAGTGGTGCCAAATAATTCATCATCGGTCACCCCTCCTTTTGTGTTGAAAGTTTTGGAATAGGAGGATAGTGCAACATTTTTAGTAATCGGTATTGAAGATTCATCAAAGGTATTGATGTTTGCCTCGGTTAGTATCTTCATGATTAAGGTCCCATAGTCGAGGTATTCTTTGTTTGTAGGGTTTTGGATTACCCTTGACATTTGTTGAATGATGATGTGGGCTAGGGAGATGGAGATTTTCTTGTCTATACAGTAAAGGACAAGGAGCTGAGCCCTTGACATTGTACTTCTAGTCACCACCTCAGGTAAGATGTTATCGACTACAACCTTCCCAAGGCCTGCAAGGGTTGGTTTTAGGAGATTATTTGGAAGGCGGGCGTATGTTTTGTCGGTGTACGCCTTATGGGTGAGGGAATTGAATAACTGTTCCTTTGATTTTGTGATTTCTACAACAGTCCGGGGTTCATCTGAATCAATAATCTTGTTTCCAATTGGGATTTTCATTAGTCGTGAGATAGTTTCGACGTTGATAGAAATTTTTACTCCCACGATCAATGTCTCCAAGACAGGGCTGATTCCTTCCTCCTGGAGTCCCACAATATTCATGTTGTCGTAAGATGCCCTTGTCTTGAGGGAGACAAAACCCTCAACATTAGTTATATTCAACCACCCATCTTTGCGAGTTTGTTGTGAAGGAAAGGACGGAGGCGAGGATTCTTCATGTCGATATTCCTCATTAATACAACCTTCTGTTTGTAAAGTTCTATAAGTCTTGTGGAAACTTGTTCCCAACTACTGGAAGTCATTCCTTCACTAGAAGCCATTATGTTGCTGAAAGGAGGATAAAACTTGTGAAGTACACAAAAATATATTCTTGAGATTTTTAAGATTTATGCTTTGCCCGTTGGATAATATTTTCTATTTTTCTCTTGATGTTTATGCCAACAATTCATTTAAGTTTTTCATTAGCAACAAATTATATATATATTATAAATCTTAACTATATATAACTATATATATATATATATATATATTTTTTTTTTTTTTCTTCTCCTAAGTGGTGGCTTTGGGCTGGCCGTGAACCTTTCGTCTCTTATACCATTAAATGTCACAACCTGCCCGGACGCGCCTAAACCAGCTGGACACTCACAGGCGGGGCGCGAATGCATTATAACAGTTACCTAGTGTGCATGTACAAAATTGAGTACAAATATGATTTCATTAATTTCATAATGTATTTTGTACAAAAATGTAATTGAGGGAACATCCTCCCAAAATCTCCTTAATAAATAAGCAAGGGGTCCAAAATGAGGGCCCAAACACCTCCACCCAATCCACCCTAGGCTCCTATAAAAATGGTTAACAACGGGAGTGAGCTATTGCCTATTGGGTAAAATAGTTCGTGAATATGACAATTAATAAAGAAAACTTCATAATCAAACATCACATATACACAATATAGCATCATAAACAGTACAACATGACTTGACAAGAATGTATCCATAACACCGTCTCATAATGGTTCTGTGATCGTTCATCGCCCTGGGTTCACGTACAGATGTCCATCCCCAAGTAATTATGGGTTCACATTGTACATCTCTTCCCAAGGAAAACATCGATAATAGTGAGCATTGCTCCAATAACTATTCCATAGATCACAAACCACTTACGTCCCTGGGTGGTTATTATTTCATGTATGATGACTATGCATGTGCGGGTCCAGTCTCTCCTAATTTTAGACAGGATTTAGCAACGTTTGGTGATGCTTATCAGAGTCAACATCACCGTGTGTGTTGTTAGGATGTTTAGTACTACTTATACAAGCATATAACTTTCAATGGGACCAACCAGACCAGTCTCTTGGTCGAGAGGTGGGACACAAGGTCCACTTAAATACCACGTCTTCTAGAGCAGCAAGCTGCCTCCCATTCACTATTCAAAGTTACTGAGGACAAGACTGAGTTTGGTTGAGTCAAATTGACCACTAATCAGGCGTAGTAACAGTGTAATACATGGACTCCAAATATAAAGGCATAAGTATGACAAGTATGAACATTATATACAATAATGCAGTGTAAGTGAATAATAGACATAATGATAAATGAATGAAAACTTTATGAAAAGTCATAAGATACGCAAACCTATGTTTCGTTCTCCACCTTCAGAGAAAACTTTTTTTCGAAACTAGCGCTTCTTCCTGAGCAGAACCGCTTCGCACCGCAAAGAGAGTCTCAAAAAGAGAGGGAGAGAGTCTCAAAAGAGAGAGAAAGAGTCTCTAGAAGAGGGAGAGAGAGTGAGGAGGAGTGGTGTGAGAAATGAGGGGGGAGGGGGTCCTTTTTATAGAAAAAGATATGCCAGAACGTCCTGATTTTTTATTTTTATTTTTATTCTGTAAACCAGGGGTATTACAATGGTTTTTTGATGAATTACTTAAAATCACTTACCTTGATCATACATTTTTTAGGAATTAATGAATGAAAGTGATCAAAACATTCACAAAAGGCAACAAAATTATCTTTCAATGTGGTTTGAAAAACGAGTACTGCTTCCCTCAACTAATATTTTATTTGTTTAATAAATAAAATATTTTTTAATCATATATATTACTCTTGACTTGGGTGAAATTGATGCATTCTTGCAATGTAACTGAAGTATCCAACTCTTTTTATGCATTGGCTTGTGGTCCCGATTTTCGAGTCCAAAAATATACAACATGCATTTTAAATGGTCTACGATATGCTACCAAAGAACATGAAGACAATCTTAAAAGCCAAAATAGTGGCTTAGTAGTTGAGGGGGAGCATAATGATAAAGTACATGAGTTTTATGGTATATTGGAGGAAATTATTGAATTAAGATATATTTTTGGGTACAATGTGGTTCTTTTCAGATGCAAATGGTTCAATAATGATCCAAAGAAGTCACATTCACGGATTGATCATGGTCTCACATGTATTAACACTTGCCAGATGTGGTACAACAATGATCCTTTCATACTTGCATCTCAAGCACGTCAAGTGTTTTACCTAACTGACCCAAAGTTTGGTAAAGATTGGTGTGTTGTTCAAAAGGTGACAACTAGAAGCTTGTGGGACATCCCCTTGTATGCTCCCAGTGATGACCAAAAAGGAAGTGAAGATCAGGTAGATGTGGATGAGGTAATACTCCAAACCATAGAATCAGATGAAGTAGAGTGTAATGTGGAAATTGATGACATTGAAGATGCATCACTATACAGAAGAGATGTAGATCCAACAATTATAGAGAGGAATCTTAATATTGTTCAAGAAAGTCTGTGTGATGATTCTATTAATGACACAAATGACTTGGAAGATAACACTCCTCACAAATATTGTAGTGATGATGAGGATGGAGAAAGAAGTGTTGAGGAAAGTGACCTTGACTACTAGGTGATGTCAATACTTTTATTTGTTATTATCCTTCATTTGACATGTATATACGAAATGTTTGCCTCCATTTGATAATTATCTTATTAATTCAATAACACATTTAAGCTTGTGGATATTGATATTTTTATGCAATATGATAGATTTTAATTTGCAATGGCCCATGATTGACCACAAAAATGTCCTGAAGTTGCATCATCTTCTACTGCTCCACCTCCACAGGTGGTGTCAGTGTTTCTGAATTCCAGAATAAGTCTACACATTACTCATTCATGGGATTTCATGGGTTTTTTAGAGGACGAATCAGTGCCAATTCTAGGCTACTCTACCAAGAACCAGGAAAACATGATCCCTTAGTTTGTGCTTTATTCGGAACCATATGAACATAGAACTTCAATAATTTTATTGGTGTTATGTTTTATAAGTACTTTGTCTACTTCTGTTAGGCTGATAAATTAGATTTCTGCTTATAATTAAACTTTTCGTTGTGTATTCAAGATGGATGGAATTGGGGTGAATATGTTGATCTATTACAATTTGTCCTAAGGTTGGGATTAGTGTTGTACTTCATCCTTATTTGGTTGGATTTGCGCTCTTGTTAACGATCTAAACTTATCCTTTTGATTGCACCTTCTTTTGCAGCTTGATGGCCAAATGCTAAGTGACAACTGTTGGAGGAAGAGATGATGTGTTCAACACCTTTTTTAGCGAAATTGGAGGTGGAAAGCATGTGCCTTTGTTATTTTTGTTCATCTTGAGCCTACTGTCATTAATGAAGTGAGAACTGGAACATACCGTAAGCTCTTCCACCCATAAAAAACTCATCAGCGGCAAAAAAGATGTTGAGAACATCATGGGGTGAGACGCTACTCCCTAATTGCAATTGTATGATTTTTTGCTTATTTTTTTTTTTTTAATAAAATTTGTGTAAAGTCTATATACACATACATCTTTGAAACTAATATGTTGTATATAACTTTGAAGTTAAAGAGTGATTCGAATTCATGGAGGATTGCAAGGATTTCTCTGATATGTTCTTTGAATTGTGCCAGTTTTCTGCTTTCGATTGTGTTTTGAGTTTTTTTCAATCTTGGAGGATTGGAGTTTCTGAGGGTCTAGTAGGCGAAAGAGATTGTTGTTTGATTGGATTTTTTTTCGTTTTTTAGTCCAAAAAAAGAAGAAGCTGTCACATAGAGATAGTTGGTCACTTTCCCTGCTAGATATGCTCTACTAGAAAAACTTGGTTTTGAAATTCAACCACAACTTGGTTTCTTGAAGTGCTCTAGAGACCCTGTAAAAACAGATTAGACAATGAATTGTAAGAGATAAGAAAACTTGGTTGTCCAGCAAGTGTAATATCAACGAATATGTTATGTACTGATAATGCCCAATAGTTTCATGCATGCTAGCAGTGGTGAACTGAAATTCTCAAAGTGATGAACTTCCTTGTGAAGTGGATGCATGAGTGGTAAATGCATATCTAATTGGAACTGTTTTTGATATTTCTTACCCGTATCTTTTCTCCTGTTGGATTTAAATAAGATTGAAGAGTATAGATATCTTCCCAAGTGTACTTACTATTAACAATTTTCTTGCCTTGATAGAATTACATAACTGAGAAAAGAGGATCAGTAGAAGGGGAGATAATGTTTATTTTGTTGGAATTTATGGGTTGTATGCTACAAAACTGTCTCATCCTTCAATACTGTTTGGGCAAACTAGTGAGGTGGGTTCTTGCTAATGTGATTGCCTATTTGCTTCCTCATATGATTCAAACTGTTTTTGGGTTCTCATTTGTTATTTTATTTAAATCTTATAGTTCACTTTCTCGAATTTAGAATTATTCTTTTCCCTTTTCCTTTTTCCTTTTTCCTGTTGCAGATTGGATTGGATGTGTCCGAAGATTTGCTTACTTGCCTAATTCCATGTTCTAAAATTTTTAGCCTTTTTTTTGGTCCTCATTGTAGTTTCTTTGTTTTTTCTTACTTTTCATGGATCATTAACAATATTAGACTAAGTTGAGCCATGTCTTTGGATCAATAGAGAGATAAATAGATAGAAGGTAGATGGATGGATGAGTAAAGAAGAGTAAATGAAGGAATTTATAGAACTTCGAAAGGTTCCTTTTCTTTCTTAGCTTTGAATGGGGTGTGGAGGTGTTCCCTAGCTAGATTCATTACATTACTTGACCCATTTCTCTACCATATACTTAGGTTGGGTTTGGCATAAGAAGCAAAGAATTAGAAAGTTGGGATCTGCCAATCTTACATTTAACAAAGCAAAAAAGAAAGTTGTGTTAGTCAAATGTAAGAACTAATAATATATCCTCTTATAACGTCGCTAAAGCTCTAAGTAATAAAGAATTTGAGTAGAGAAACTAGAAAATTAGTCTATAGTCTTATGATAGGAAGCCTAACTTTTAATAACATGGGCCTCTATTTCATTAAGATAGGAAGCCTAACCCTTGAAACATGGTTTCTGACATGGAAATAAAAGCATTGTTGGATCAAGCATATATCTTTAATTAAGTTATTTGGACTGCCAACTCTAGTTAACATTGTTATCAATTAACGGTTCTATGGATCATTGCTATCAACTTGGTCTATTGCTTTTATTTTCATTGTAATTTTTGCCTAAGGTGCTAAACTATATTCTCTGGAATTATGCTCAACTTTAGTTATTACATTCTGGATAGCCATTTTGAACTGAAGATTAACAATGTGATTTGAAAACTTGCTTATTTTAAGGTAATTTTTATTATAATTCATCTGAAGGAACTTCATGTTACAGTTCTTTTTTTATGTTTGTCTACTACTCTCTGTCTTTGCATACTCAATTATACTTGTAGTGTTCCTTTGATTCCAGTTTTGTAGCAACGTTGTGAGTTCATAGCTAAACAAAGTTTCTAATAATTTAACGAATCGTAAATTCAATCCACATATGGTAAGCGTGTAATATTTACCATATACAATTTAGTAAGAACTATGTTCACTACCTTCAACCTTCTTTTTTTTCCTAGAAAAATGTTAATTGCGACACATAAATAGTTCTACTTTCTTCTGCATATCAAAGTAACAATTTCAACTTGTTTTCTTTTAAGCATAAACCATGATCACCTAAATTTGCCAATTCAAACATGTCTCTTTTATTAACTGTAACTTTTTTTTCTTCACTTTCGGTTTGTTTTAGGGTTTCAATAGCTTTGGTAAGTTATATGTATGATATCATTTCATGTTTTGCCTCTCTCCTCATATGGAATGCTAATTATTTTTTTTGATTTGGGGTAGGTTGGAGATTGTAGGGAGGAGAACTGGGGGAATCAGATTTTTTTTTCCTTTTTTCCATTTGATTTGATGGAAAAGTTTGGTTGTTTATGGTGTTTGCATTGTTGGTTGGTTGGTTCTTCTGTTCAGTCGGGTTTTAGTCTTGCTGATGGGTCTTGTAAGTTTGTTTGAATCCTTCTTCTTTGTGGGTATTTATACTACCCCCAGTTTAGACAAAAAAAAAAAAAGAAAAGAAAAGAAAATTCGGGCTTCCCCGAACATTCGGGTAGAAACACGAACGTCCGGGCATTCCTTTTTCTATAAAAAAGCCCTCCCCTCCCCTTTCATTTTCACACAACTCATCTCTCTCTCTCTCTTGCTCTCTTTGATTGGTTTATTGCTCTCATTGCGATTTTCTCTCTCATCTTTTTGAGACTCTCTTCGCGGTGCAAGGCGATTCTGCTCAAGAAGAAGCGTCAGTCCTGGAAAGATGTTTTATCTGAAGGTGGGGAACAAAACATAGGTTTGCGCGTCTTATGAATTTTATTAAAGTTTTCATTCATTTATCATTATGTCCATTATTCATTTACACTGCATTATTGTGTATAATGTTCATACCTGTCATACTGCCTGTATATTTGGAGTTCATGTATTACACTGTTACTATGCCGGATTAGTGGTCAATTTGACTAAACTAGATTTAGTTTTGTCCTCGGTAACTTTGAATAGTGAACGAGAGACAGCTTGTTGTTCTAGAAGATTGGTATTTAAGCAAACCTCGTGTCCCACCTCTCGACTGGAGACTGGTTTGGTTGGTCTTAAGCTATGTGCCTGTACAAGTGATACTGGACATCCAAACAATGAACGTGGTGATGCTGACCCTGATAAGTATCACCAGATGTTGCCAAATCCTGTCTAATATTAGTAAAGACCGGACCTGCTTATGCATAGTCATTGTACATAACCACCTAGGGATGTAAGTGGTTTGTGATCCACAAAATAGTTATTGGTGCAATGCTCACTATTTTGATTTATGGAATAGTTATTGGAGCAATGCTCACTATTCATGATGTTTCCCTTAGAGAGGAACATACAATGAGAATTTGGGATTACCTGGGGATGGACATTTGTATGTGAATCCAGGGTTATGTACGATCACAAAACCATTACGAGACTATGTTATGCATTCATACATGTTGTACTGTTTATGATGCTATGTTGTGCATATGTGATGTTTGATTATGAAGTCTTCTTTATTAATTATCGTATTTACGAACTATTTTACCCACTGGCAATAACTCACCCCATTGTTAACCATTTTTATAGGAGACTAGGGTGGATTGGGTGGAGGTTTTTAGGCCTACATTTTGTACCCCTTGTTTATTTATAGGGAGATTTTGAGAGGATGTTCCCTCAATTATATTTTGTACAAAAATACATTCTAAAATTATTGAAATTAGATTTGTACTCAATTATATACCTGCACACTCGGTAACTGTTATAATGCATTCGTGCCCCGCCTGTGAGTGTTCCGCCGATTTAGGCGCGTCCAGGCAGGGTGTGATATTTAATGTTATCAGAGCCAAAAGGTCCACGGTCCGCCCAAATTCACCACTTAGGAGAAGAAAAATTTATAACTATATATTTATATAGTTAAGATATATTAGATATATATAAATATATATCTATATAACTATATAATTTTATATAGTTAAGATTTATATATATATATATATATATATATATATATATATATATATATTCATATATCTATGTATATATGATATATATATATATAATCTGTTGCTAATGAAAAATTTGAATTCAATGATGGCATAAACCTTAAGAGAAAAATATAAATTATTGTCCAACGGACAAGGCATAAATCTTAGAAATATTTGGAATATATTTTGTGTACTTCACAAGTTTTATCGTCCTTTTAGCAAGATAATGGCCTCTAGTGAAGGAACGACTTCCAGTAGTTGGGAACAAGTTTCCACAAGACTTACGGAACTCTCTACCAATGGAGGGTTGTATTAATAAGGAGTATCGACATGAAGAATCCTCGCCTCCATCCCAATCTTCACGACAAACTCGCAAAACTGGGGTGGCTGAATATAACAAAAGTTGAGGGTTTTGTCTTCCTCAACTTGGTGAAGTCATTTTACGAATACATGAATATTGTGGGACTCTAGGAGGAGAGAATCTGCTCTGTCTTGGAGACATTGATCAGGAGAGTAAAATTTTTTATCAGCGTCGAAACTATCTCGCGACTAATGAAAATATCAAATGGGGACAAGATCATTGATCCACATGAACCCAGATTGTGGCAGAAATTGCTGAATCGAAGGAAAAACTATTCAATTCCCTCATCGATAAGGCGTACACCCAAAATACATGTGGCCACTTCTCGAATAATCTCCTAAAACCACCCCTTGCAGGCCATGGAAATATTGTAGTCGATAACATCTTGCAGGAAGTGGTGACTAGAGGTTCAATGTCAAGGGCTCAACTACTTATCCTATACTGCTTAGAGGAGAAAATTTTAGTCCCCCTACCTCACATCATCGTCCAGCAAATGACAAGAGTAATCCAAGACCATACTAAAAAGGAATACCTCGGCTATGGAGCCTTAATCATGAAGATACTAAACCAGGCAAACATCAATACCTTTGATGAATCTTCAATACATATTACTAAAGCCGTTGCATTATCCTCTTATTTCAAAACTTTCATCACAATAGGAGGGGTGACTGACGAGGAATTATTTGGCGCTACTTCAGAGGAAAATAACAGAAGAGCTAGTGATAACACTGAAGGTTATTAACGAACAAGTCGGCGCAAGATTTCTGTTAGGGAAACACCAAATAAGACACCAAGTCAGAACATTGAAACAGACCTAGACCCAACCAATGATCAACACAATCATCATTTCACCGAGGAAGAACTCCTTGGGATCCTAGAAGGAAACTTTGATCAACCCCAACCAAATCAAGATGGACAGGGAGTTCTGGCAAATGCACCTTCCTACAACCTCCCGACCCAAGGCAATACGACATCTCAAAGGTTTTCAACTTCTGAGGTACCCTACCAGCCGAATCCACAATTCCCTGTGAACCAACCACAACAAAATTGGGCGGCACTAAACTTCGGAAGACAAGATGTTTCGATGAGTCTACTTTTTCAAAATTTTTTGACTCATGGATATCCAACAGTCCAAGAAGTCCCAGTTAGGGAATCCTTATATAATCAAACCAACTACCCTCCACCTATGGGTCAATCATACGACCAACATGTTCTACCAATGCCTACAGCCTACCCTCCACCTATGGGGACAACCGACTAACCCATTTGACCAGTTACAGTTTTTGATGTCTGGTTTTGTTGAAATGCGTGAGGACCATAGAACCTTGATAATGCATGTGCAAAACTTAGAAGAACGGCAAAACGCCTCTCAACATTCTTCTAGTAGTCACTCTGCATCTACCAGGAGATCTAGGGGGAGTAGTACGCAGGAAAATTGGGAAAATTATTGGCATTGTAAATATTTTCTTTTTATGAATGAAATGTTTTGTTTGAGACTATTTTATGTGGGCCGACTTACAACCATATTTTCTTTTGTGTCACTAACTTTGAAGTAGTATGAGACACAAAAAAATTGGAAGATACTAAAATAAAACGTGGAAGTAAGAAAACTTACGGCCTTGTGTGAAAAAACATCTGAGAAAAGTTAAATTACTAACATTATCATTAAGTTTACACGGTATGGGACGAGTAAACTTGGACGATACTATCAGTGAACTCCTCTCTAGTCGATATTTTGTAGAGACCGTGTTCATACAACTTAACTTGGTTGAACCCCACACACGAATATGGATAATAGTCGAAAAGACTAAGAAAAAGAGTTTGAACACATAAGAATGCGATAGAATGTTAGATTAGGATATTTACCCAGGCTAAATCTTAGAATCTTTATGACTCGTATGGATTTTCATAAATGTATGTATGTTCACAAACCATAACCAAAACATTTGAAATACTTGCAAAATTTTATACTTATTGTATAAACACTCTAACCTTGTTTTACACCATGGACAAACATACGAGGCACATAAGATTATTTGATTCCTCACAACAATCTTACACCATACCTAGAAAAATAGTTGGTTTTATATTGCAGAACTCTCGAACTTATTGCTGAGAGTATCATATCACCATACTTGGCTACGGTTCCTAAAGCAGAGTTTTATTTTTCTCCTTGTCAGTGAGAAAATGCAAACAAGAAAGAGAGGAAGGCCACGCACAGTCCGTCCAGCACAGGAGGCACCTCCTGAGATACAAAATCAGGAACCGCTGCCTCCGAGGATAGAGCAGGCCACACACGACACTGCCACTACTTCTGAGCATGCAGTGCCACCTCAACCGACATCCTTCGTCATGCCTCCTGGCATGGAACACTTTTTCACCGAATTTATTGAGGCGATGAAAGTGATAGTTCAAACGGCTGTCCGTGAGACTGCAGCCAACTAGGTGATCATCGTACAGTCACCTGTACGATCTGGGTTGGATAGCCAAACTGACCAGATCACGAAGTATAAGAGGCTACAACCCCTTACCTTTGCTGGCACCATTGATGCGGATGAAGAGCAGAAATCGCTTGATGAGTCTAAGAAGGCTCTCGAGGCTATGGGAGTCGACGAGGGTTGAAAAATTCCACTAGTTTCTTACCAACTTGTTGGTGGAGCTAACACTTGGTGGATAACAGTGAAGGAAGACCCAAGGGTCAACGTAACAGACATGACTTGGCTAGAACTCGAGTCATTGTTCATTGATGAGTACTTCCCTGGCTCAGTGAAGAGGCAGAGGCGCCAAGAGTTTGCCAAACTTTACCAGGGCAGCATGATAGTCTGTGAGTATGCTGTCAGATTCAAGGAATTGTCGGTCTTCTATCTCTCCACCATCTCAATGGAGCGAGATAAGGCCGAGAAATTCAATAATAGTGTACGCCCAGACATTCGACAGGCCCTGCCTATCTTGGATCTCAAGAATTACAGGGAGCTTGTCAATAAGGCCATGAACTTTGAGCAGGAGCAGAAGAAGAATAGGGAAAAATGGCCTGCAACGTTTTCCTAATAGGGTACTTAGCAGGGCAACAAGAAGAAGCCCTATTTTAATCAAAACCCAGCCCCTGTACAAAAACATGAGACCACGACATCTGCGGCTGAAACTTCTAACCCTGGCAATCAGGGTTTTCATAATCATAATAGAGGAGGCCGCAATGGCAGGGGTGACCCTCGAAATGGCAACGGCAGGGGTGGTGGTCAGTAATACCACAATCAACATGACCAACAACAGGCGCCTCATCAGCAGAGGCTGACTTGTTTCAATTGTGGCTAGCAGGGCCATGTAAAAAGTGTTTATCCCCACCCTCCACAACCGCGGCAGCCAGTTCCCGCAGTCCCAGTCTAATAAGTCCCACTTGCTGCTAACGCCCAACCCAGGCAGAACAAGCAGAACCAGGGGCAAAGGCAATAAGACAGAGCGTTTGTCGTCGCTCAACAACCCCTCCCAGACAACAATGTAGTTGAAGGTACATTTTCCTTGTTCAATACAATGGTGCATGTCTTGTTCGATTCGGGTGCTACACACTTCTTTATATCTTCTGCATTGGTAAGACATTTAGGGTTGCAACCTGAACCCACAGACATCACAATCTATGTCTCAATACCATTAGGATATGGTATTGACATGAAATTGAAGTGTTCTAGATGTGAACTTTGAATGTCAGAACAAATAATTTATGCAGATATTTTAGTAATGGACATTGAAGACTTCGACATCATCCCCGGCATTGATTGGCTCGCACCACTGAATGCAAATATCGATTGTTTGAAGAAGCAAGTTCAGTTAACCTTGCCTACTGGGGAGTTTGTAAAAATTCAGGGAACGCAAAAATGGATACACAACTCGACTGTCGCACTCCTCAAGGCACAACTCTGAGCCCTATCCCTTGGTGATGACAATGAATCATCATCACTGTATCCTCTAGAAGTACACGATATCCCGGTTATATTTGAATTTTCAACGGTTTTTCTGAATGACCTTTCTGGTCTACCTCCAGTTCGAGAATTCAATTTTGTGATCAAACTCATACTAGGGACTGAACCCATCTCAACTCCACCATACAGAATGCCCAATGTCGAGCTGGTTGAGTTTGACAAACAACTGAAGGAATTGGAGGGTTCTGGCTTCATCAGAAAAAGCTCATCACCCTGGGGCGCTCCAATTCTATTTGTTTGCAAAAAGGATGGTTCGTTACAACTTTGCATCGAGTATTGCAAGTTGAATAACGTAACCATCAAGAACAAATACCCATTGCCTAGGATCGATGACTTGTTCGACCAACTTAGAGATGCCAAATCCTTCTCTAAGATTGATTTATGATCCGACTATCATCAACTCCAGATCAGAGAGTAGGACATAAATAAAACGAATTTTAGAACTTGGTATGGTCATTACGAGTTCTTGGTCATGCCGTCCGGTCTAACAAATGCACCTGCAGCGTTCATGGATTTGATGAACCGCATCTTCAGACTATATTTAGACCGATTCGTGGTGGTCTTTGTAGATGATATCTTGATATATTCTTCAACTGAGGAAGACCATAAGATACATCTGAGGATTGTCCTCCAGACCATAAGAAGCTATCAGTTATATGCAAAGTTCCGTAAGTGCGAATTTTGGGCGAAGAGAGTTTAATTCCTAGGTCATGTGGTTTCAGAAAATGGCATTGTAGTGGATCCTTCAAAGGTTGAAGCAATTTTAAACTGGAAGTAGGCTACCACAGTTACTCAAATCTGAAGCTTTCTTGGTTTGGCTGGCTACTATAGACGTTTCATCAAGGACTTCTCAAAGATTGCTGAACCTATGACCAAGCTCACTCGGAAAGACGTACGATTCATCTGAAATCCCGCCTGTGAATCGTCATTTCAGGAATTAAAGAAACGCCTCACTACAGCACCAGTGCTAATCACTCCAAGAAATGGTGTTAGGTTTTCACTATACACCGACGCCTCTCTCCAAGGGTTAGGTGCAATACTAATGCAAGAAGGCTAGGTTGTTGCATATGCTTCTAGTCAACTACAGATTCATGAAGGTAATTACCCAACGCATGACCTGGAACTTGCAGCTGTCGTATTCGCACTAAAGTTATGGTGTCACTACCTATACGGTGAAGTGTCTCAAGTACATTTACACTCAGAGAGACCTAAACCTCTGCCAAAGACGATGGTTGGAATTTTTGAAAGATTATGAATTTAAGCTCCAATACCATCCGGGAAAGGCCAATGTTGTGGTTGATGCCCTGAGTAGAAAATCTTATGTTGTTGCCTGTACTCTTAACTTTGAAATGGGGAAGCTGGTTACGGAGATGGAGAATTTTAACTTACAGCTCACTGAGGAGGGAGGAAGATCACGACTCTATCAATTATTAGCCAACTTTGAGCTTATTCGAAAAATTTTAGCAGCTCAAATTAATGACCCCATGTTAATGGAGAAAAGAGAACTTCTACTCAGCGGATAGGACCTTCCTCACTGGTTGGTCTCTGATGACGGGGCAGTCTTCTACAAAAAACGTATCTGCCTACCAAACGATCCTAAAGTTCGAAAATAAATACTCACTGAAATGCATTGCTCGAGGTTTGCTATGCATCTTGGGGGAGACAAGATGTACAAAGATGTTAAGCGATAATTCTGGTTCTTTGGTATGAAGAAGGCTATTGCAGACTTCGTTGCTCGATGTCTCGTTTGCCAACAAGTTAAGGCAGAACGTAAACTTCCTTCTGGATTTCTCTAGCCTCTACCTATTGGAGAATGGAAGTGGGAGAACATTGCAATGGATTTTGTTACGGCCTTGCCTTGAAATAATAAAGGGCAAGATGCAATCTGGGTTATCATTGACGGGTTTATTAAATCTGCACACTTTTTACCAACAAAGTTCACGGATAACCCCGCCAAGCTAGCCGAATTGTATGAAAAAGATATTGTACGCCTCCATGGCATACCACTCATTATCGTCTCTAATCGAGACCCTCGATTCACGTCAAAATTTTGACAAAGCTTCCAGAGTAAAATGGGCTCCAGGATCACCATGAGCACAACTTTTCACCCATAGACTGATGGGCAGTAAGAGCGTCTAATCCAAATGTTGGAGGACATGTTACGATGTTGTATGTTGGACTTTCATGACGGATGGGCAAAACACTTACATTTGGCCGAGTTTGCATACAACAACAACTACCAAACTAGTATCGGCATGGAACCATATGAGGCTATCTATGGTCGCTCTTGCAGATCTCTGATATGCTGGTTAGATATTGAAGATCGATCGCAATTGGGGCCAGAACTAGTTTTAAGAAACTTCTGAGAAGATTACACTAGTAAAGGAGTGACTTCGTGTAGCACAAAGTCGACAGAAGAGCTATGCCGACAAGCAGAGACAACCTCTAGAATTTGACTAGGGGGACTTGGTTTTTCTAAAAGTCCAGCCTACAAGAGGTGTCAAAGGATTCGGGATCATAGAAAAGCTCTTCCCATGATATATCGACCCATTTCAGATCGTTGAACGTATTGAAAAACTAGCCTATCGACTATTCCTTCCCTCATCCATGTCCAAGGTTCATGACATTTTCCATGTATCCATGCTTCGAAAGTATCATCCTGATCCTTCACATATCACCCTTCTGATTGATGTCCCGGTTGAAGAAAGAAACAAATATCAGGAGAGAGCGATACAGATTCTAGAAAGAAAAACTCAGGAACCGAGGCGGCGTAGCATTCTACTTGTAAAGGTACTTTGGGATCACCACGAAGTTGAGGAAGCAACTTGAGAACTAGAAAAAACAATTAAATAGAAATACCCTAAATTGTTTTCTAGTAATAATTGATGATGTGATATATTGTACTATTTCACTTATCAATAAAATTATGAAACTTCCTTTACAATATCTTAATATATTGTTTCATTTAATTAACCATGCAAATGTCTAAAAATAATACAAACGGGAGTAATGAATCATACACTGCATGGCCTGCTTGGCAATCAGTGGAGACTCCTTCAAGTTCTGAGACAACCCACAACTTCTTTGCATCACCGACCCCATCGCCCCAGCGGCAACGATCCTTATCGCCAGAGCGAGTATGGCTATATCGTAACAATATTGCTCGAAACAATCCAGTGCCCTCATCCTGGCAAGATCTCCTACTAAAGTTGCCAGGCGGTCGAATTTGGGCAACTGCACGAAAAAGCATTCCGTCGCTCAACCTACCTCCCCTGAAACGCTGCAACTTGCAGTGCCCTACACCACCATTTGTCAGGCAAATGTCAGAATCTTCTGAGGACGATTCCGATTCCATTTACTCTCCATTGTTTGATGATGTTGAGGATTCCACCGACCACAGTATTATTAAGGGACCTTACCGGCATTACCCTGATTTTGTGAATGATGACGAAGGCGGTGAATCTCACGAAGATAGAAGATAGCAATCATCACAGCATGGACTGAAATTTTGAGGGTGAAATTCTTTTAAGGGGGGTAGAGTGTAATACCCCCGGTTTAGACAAAAAAAAAAGAGTTCGGGCTTCCCCGAATGTTCGGGCCTTCCTTTTTCTGTAAAAAGCCCCCCCTTTCATTTTCACACAACTCATCTCTCTTCTTTCTTGCTCTCTTTAGTTGGTTCATCACTCTCATTGTGATTTTCTCTCTCCTCTTTTTGGGACTCTTCGCGGTGCAAGGCGGTTCTACTTGGAAAGAAGCCCTAGTCCTGGAAAGAAGTTTTATCTGAAGATGGGGAACAAAACATAGGTTTGCGTGTCTTATGAATTTTATTAAAGTTTTCATTCATTTATCATTATGTCCATTATTCATTTATACTGCATTATTGCGTATAATGTTCATACCTGTCATACTTATGCGTGTATATTTGGAGTTCATGTATTACATTGTTACTATGCCGGATTAGTGGTCAATTTGACTCAACTAAATTTAGTCTTGTCCTCAGTAACTTTGAATAGTGAATGGGAGGCAGCTTGCTGTTCTAGAAGATTGGTATTTAAGCGGACCTCGTGTCCCACTTCTCAACTGAAGACTGATCTAGTTGGTCTTATTTGAAAGCTATCTGCATGTACAAGTGATACTGAACATCCAAACAATGCACGTGGTGATGCTGACCCTAATAAGTATCACCAGACGTTGCCAAATCCTGTCGAATATTAGTAAAGACCGGACCTGCTCATGCATAGTCATCATACATAACCACTTAGGGACGTTAATGGTTTGTGATCCACAAAATAGTTACTGGAGCAATGCTCACTATTGGAATAGTTATTGGAGCAATGCTCACTATTCATGTTGTTTTCCCTAAAAGGGGATTTCCAATGAGAACTTGGGATTACCTGAGAATGAACATCTGTACGTGAATCCAGGGTTATGTATGATCACAGAACCATTACGAGACGGTATCACCCATTCATACATGTTGTGCTGTTTATGATGCTATGTTGTGCATATGTGACGGTTGATTATGAAGTCTTCTTTATTAATTGTCGTATTAACGAACTATTTTACCCACTGGGCAATAGCTCACCCCGTTGTTAACCATTTTTACAAGAGACTAGGGTGGATTGGGTGGAGGTTTTTGGGCCCACATTTTGTACCCCTTATTTATTTATAGGGAGGTTTTGGGAGGATGTTCTTGTTGGCTCAGATATATCCAAGAGGAGGGTGAATTGGACACTTAGACAAATTAAATATTTATTACAATGGAAAATACAAAGTGCGGAAATTAAACAAATCTACACAATCGATTTATAGTGGTTCGCCCACTTGGCTACGTCCACTACCTAACCTCCTCTATTAGGATTTTGAACCTTATCACTAAGGGATTCTCTTACGAGTGAGAATCAAACCGTTACACATTTTCTCAACTTGCGGGTGTGAGAACAATTGTTACACTGCTCACCTTGGAGGCTTGAGACGAACCTATCCCAACTTACTGGTGTGAGACAGACCTAAGCTTTCTTAACTTACGGATGTGAGAACTACCGTCTCTCAACTTACGAGTGTGAGAAGACCTGTCCTTATTGAATATAGGAATATCAACTCAGTAGTTTATCTAACTACTGATACAACCTTGATACAATATACAAGATATGGAATTGAGTACAACTGTATTCTATGAACTATCTCTCAAATTTCTCCTTTAGCAAGAATGATATAAGTTAAAACAGTGCTGAACAATTTGAGTGAAAACAGTTCAAACTTTCAAATAGATTTTCAGATAAAAATAGAATGTTAGCACAATATGAAAATATTTTGAAGAAGTAATGATTCAGATGAAATGCTTTGAAACTGGAATAACTTAAGCTTTTTGAATCAAATGAAAATTTGACTAACTTTCGAAAAGTGTTTTGGCTCAGAGAATTATCGGTGTCCTAATAGTTTGTTAAGGGCATGTATTTATAGGCTTGTAGAGATGAAGTTGTTGTTCATTCGAATTTGAATTTCAATTATGAACGTTTACTCACAACAGCTAGAATATATCACGAAAATAATAACTGCACATTTCATGAATATGCTGATTTTCTCCAAATACACGAATAAGGAAAGTTTTACAAGACGTGGTTCGTGAATTAGAGAATATCTCTTACAAATACAGAAAATTGATTTTATACGAAAAGTTGTTTTGAAAAGGGTGGCTTAAAAAGAATGTACATATCAGAACATCAAAAATATTATTTCTTTCGTTTTGTTCCTTTGAGGGCGCTCATAGAGTATCAGCGTCCTTCTGAACAATGAAGTGAGGGCACTACTGAATCTAAAGCATCCTGACTTTCTTTGACAATTAAACGACTTAAAGCATGAGAGCGCTACTTCGTAGTTAGCTTCCTGCTTTGTTTTAAAACACTAAACACATGAGGGTGCTACTCAAGAGTTAGCGGCCTGAAATTTAAAATCAGTTTTAAAACAATGTTGAGTACGCTAAAGGACCATAAGCGTTCCGAGGGTTATTAAGTTGATTCTAAAGATGAGGGAGCTCCTACACAAGTAGCGTCCTGATAATTTATTCAACTTATAACTATCAGCATCCTTGAAGATAAAAATCACTTAGAAACAGAAAGAACCTTCAGCGAGCTGAGACTAAGTCAGCGTCTTGACATTCTTAAAGGTTGATAAAAGAAAGTCTTCACTTACAAGTAAGTGTCCTTATTAATCAGTTCAATTCAATCTTGAGCGTCCTAATATTTATTAGCGTCCTGACTCATCAAGTCCAGGAGGGCGCTGCTAAAACATTAGTGTCCTGAAAGACTTTATAAAAATGATTTTTTGATTTCTCCATTAAAGCTTGATAAAACATAATGTAACCAGATTAAATCAAACACTGTAGAATCATAAGGTACGATTAAAATGTTAAGATCAAAATATGCAAACGATAAAATCTTGCTGAGAGTAAGTTGATCGATAGACTTTACATTCGAAGTACTGACAGACTCAGAACTTTACTTGAGATGATCAATAGGCTTGTAAGCTCAGTTCCTTGATCTTGATTCTTGATAATCTGAAACACTTGACAAGATCATTAGATACATAAATTGAAAATATTTAGAATCATTAAAACATTCATGTCATGGGGTTCATTGAAATAACAGTTCCCTCAATTATATTTTGTACAAAAATACAATGTGAAATTAATGAAATCATATTTGTATTCAATTATGTACCTGTGCACTCGGTAACTATTATAATGCATTCGCACCCCGCATGTGAGTGTTCCTCCGGTTTAGGCACCTCCGGGCAGGGTGTGACAGTATTCTTATTATTATTGATTGGTTCTCTTCAATAGAAATATTTAATGGGTTCCCACATTATTATTTGGAAGGAGTAAGTTTGTGACCATTTGGTTTTTGTTGAAAGAGAATTGAGTCTACTTCCTGTTTAAGGGTTTGTCTTATTTTATGATGTTTTCTTCAGCATTTTTATGATTCATTTTAGATGATTTGGAGGATTTTGGTTCCTGAAGATGGATATATATATTCGTTTTTGGGTTGCTTTACTGTGGGTCATGCGTGATTTTTGTTCTTTGTCGAGTGATTTTCTTGTTTTGGCTGGATGATAATTGCATGTGAAGATATAAATAGTCATTCTTTTAGAATGTTAAGGTTCATTTGAGAATTAGATGCTAAATGTTAACCTAATTCCTGCTCGATGTGAGAATTGAGGACAAGACTTCATTTTGATCATTACCCTGTTGGAAGAGTTTGCTCAGTTTTCTTAACACCTTGATCATGACAGAGCTACTAAGATATTTTCAGTTTTTTTTTTTTTTTGGGCTGATTTTGGGTGCCAAGGAGTTTCTTATGTTGTTAAACATGTATTAGTCATTTAGGTTGTTTTCTCTACTTCCAGGATGGAAGAAATGTGACTGCATTTTTTTAAGAACTTTTATTTTTATATGTATTTATTTATATACTTTTAGTGTGTGTTTGAATTTTTGCAGTTCCATTGGATATATGTGTTGTTTATTAAGTTTTTTTATTTTGCAAGGTAAATTGCTTGATTTAGCTAAATTGGGGCTTCCGTATCTTAAGAGCTATAATAGTTTCTAAACATGTTTTAGAATTCTATTCAACTAAATCATAACATGTTTAACTATGGTGAGATGACATTTTTCTTTATGATGATTGAAACAGGGCATTGGAAAGTATTTTCCACTTAGAACAGACAATGGACTGTTTGAAAGAAGTGTGATTGAATGAATAATTTTGATTTCAGGAACTTCATACAATCCAAAAAAATTTGAGAGAAGTTGTGCCATTTTGGAAGGTATAGTTTTCTTGCTATCTTTTGATTCACCCAAACCCTTTTCTTTCTTTTTTTGGTTTTTGATCCCATTTAATATATGTTTTTCTTGATTATATTTATTGACATAACATTACAAGGGGTTGCCTGAAAAAATGCTATATAAAAGCTTTGTTGGTTGGGTTTGGAAGAAGGGCTCGTGAACACAAATAAAAGTTGCAAATCCTAAGGAATGATTCAACTGGCTTATCACATGATTGTTGTATTATATTATTTGAAAGTTATTGTGATAGATGTTTTGTAGCCAAAATTTTGTGACTTTAAGAGACAGAGCATGTACTTAATTGAAGTTAATGTGAAATGCATAATTTTTTGATGATGTTGTGTCTTGTGTATGTTATAGTTTGATTATGTTATTATTTCAAGTATTATTATCAATAATTATGACAATTTTTGTTATAGAATTTATGAAAAAACCATGTGTTGGCCTAAGTGGCTAACTTGCCACTTAGTATTCTCCTAAGTGTTTTGATGCTAACAAACAATATAACAAATGGTGCTAATATTTCTATCTAGTATATATATTTCAACACCTAAAATAAAGAATAGCCAATACAAGATCAAAACACTTCAAGTCCCTCAAGCAAATGATCAACCACGTTCAAAGCTTGAACAACTTGAAGGAAAGAAGAAATTATAAGGTTGAGAGTCTTTGTGTGTTTAGAATTAGGATGTAGCTTTTGTCGGTTCTAGTTTGCTCAATTTCTTTCTTACAAATCATGCATGCATTCAATTTTGTTTAAAATGATTTTCAAATTTTCAAACTTGATTGACTTATGTTCTTAAACTTGTTTGAGTCATGCTTGAACTTGTTTTGATCAAAATTACATTTCTACAAAGTTTTGCAAAACTTATTGGTTTAAATTTTCAAGTTCAATTTGTTTTGAACTTGGACTTATTCTCTTCGTTTGAAATGATTTCAAAAATGTTTTAATTATCAAGGTTGATGTGTTTTCATCGTATTTTGTTCCCCAAATGATTTCATAAAGTTAGATTTTAAAAAAATCAAGCTCTGGAGTGTGCCAATGCTCCCAATGATTCAAAACTTGGTTTTTATGTCACACCCCACCCGGACGCGCCTAAATCGACGAAACACTCACAGGCGGGCTGCGAATGCATTGTAATAGTTACTGAGTGCGCAGGTACAAAATTGAGTATAAATCTGATTTCATTAATTTCGGAATATATTTTTTGTGCAAAATATAATTGAGGAAACATCCTCCCAAAATCTCTCTATAAATAAACAAGGAGTACAAAATGTGGGCCCAAAAACCTCCACCTAATCCACCCTAGTCTCTTGTAAAAATGGTTAACAACAGGGTGAGCTATTGCCCAGTGGGTAAAATAGTTCATGAATGCGACAATTAATAAAGAAGACTTCATAATCAAACATCACATATGCACAACATAACAGTAAACAGTACATGTATGAATGCATGACACCGTCTCGTAATGGTTTTGTGATCGTACATAACCCTGAATTCACATACAGATGTCCATCCCCAGGTAATCCCGGGTTCTCATTGTGCGTCCCTTTCCAGGGAAAACATCATGAATAGTGAGCATTGCTCCAATAACTATTCCATAAATCAAAATAGTAAGCATTGCTCTAATAACTATTTTGTGGATCACAAAACCACTTACGTTCCTAGGTGGTTATGTATGATGACTATGCATGAGCAGGTCCGGTCTTTACTAATATTAGGCAGGATTTGGCAATGTCTGGTGATACTTATCAGGGTCAGCATCACCGCGTGCATTGTTAGGATGTCCAGTATCACTTGTACATGCATATATAGCTTTCAAATAAGACCAACCAGATCAGTCTCCAGTCGAGAGGTGGAACACGAGGTCTGCTTAAATACCAATCTTCTAGAACAACAAGCCGCCTCCCATTCACTATTCAAAGTTACTGAGGACAAGACTAAATCTAGTTGAGTCAAATTGTGACGCCCCGAAAATTATTTCATCTAGCCCATAACCCAATTGCATTTTGCCCAAACTCTATGTGTTGCCTTGATATGTTTGGTGTTTGTTTGATGGTTGTTTAATGTTTGTATATTTGATGCTTGATAATGTATATAAATATGTGCATTATAAATTGCATATGGGTCATGTTAAATTAAAGTATAATGCATATGTTATTATTTATGCATGGGCCCATTAAACCATGAATTGATATGGGTTAGGATTGATTGAATAAAAGGATAAATGAGAATAAAAAATTTGGTGTATTATATGGATTGGACATTTAAAATACATGCAAGCATAAGATTGATTAAAGTACATGTGGTTGGTATGGGTAGTATGAGACCAACAAATGTCAAATTTGTGCATGAGAATGGACAAGTGTCTCATGCCTCATTTCTCTTCTCCAACACATGTCAAGTTGGTGCATGAGACCAACACATGTCAAGTTGATGCATGATAATGGAAAAGTGTCCCATGCCCCATTTCTCTTCTCCAATACATGTCAAGTTGGTGCATGAGACCAACACATGTCAAGTTGGTGCATGAGAGTGCACAAGTGTCCCATGCCCCATTTCTCTTCTCCAACACATGTCAAGTTGGTGCATGAAAGTGGACAACTGTCCCATGCCCACTTCTCTTCTCCAAGGAAGTCCTAGAGAGTGAGGTGAGTGGAGGGAAAGGAAAAAAGAAGAGAAAGGAAAGAAGAAGAGAAAGAAAGAGGAAGTTGCTTTGAGGGAAGTCTTAGCAAAATTTTCATCAAAGAGCTGGATCTTGGTGCTATATGGTCAGATTGAGCTCAAAATTTTTCAGCAAGTTCATATCTTATGGGTATTCATTTTGGTCGGTGCAGATCTTGATTGGATGTTTCTTTTGAAAGAAATAACCTCCCAAACAAAGCTGGTC
Organism: Paratinospora sagittata; assembly: GCA_035771175.1. Lineage (NCBI taxonomy): Eukaryota > Viridiplantae > Streptophyta > Magnoliopsida > Ranunculales > Menispermaceae > Paratinospora > Paratinospora sagittata. Next base: position 24,906,885 of record CM069598.1, on the reverse strand, counting down.
GGAAAGTCTAGATTTCTAGCGAAGTTTAGATGAAACTAATAGTTCTCCTAAATCTACCGTTGGATGGATATGATATTTGAGAAGTTGGTTCACAACTGATCGTTTTGCATTATGAACGGTTGAGATGTTGGTGGGTGAAGTATTTTGTGTGATATAGTCATCTGAGTTCGAGTATTTGCAGCAGGAAAGGAGAAATTGTCTGATTAGAGACTTGCTCATCAAAGAGACTTATCTTTTTGGTCCACCGCTGGATTGAACTGATTTTTGGACAGAAGGTTTGTTTCTTAACATAATTCAATCTGTACCGTTGATTCTGTGATTAAATATTTCTGTTGGCAGCTTGATACATCTGAACAGAATATTAAATGGAAAATTTGTAGGGTTGTTTGTATTAGACCTAAATTTAGAATATGAACTTAGACCTTTCCAAATAGCTTGCATGTCAACTATGTTGACCTAGTTGTCATTGTTGATGAACCCATGATGCAAAATCAGTGATATACATGGTTGAACATGGTGACCTAGTGTAAATAAGCAATATGACCTAAGTATGAAAAAAATCATATTTTAGGGCTTTTGATGCTTTTGGCCTAGAATCATTGAATTGATGCAATTTATGTCTAATTTAGCATGATTAGGGTTGATTATGCTACTTATTTGGTGGTTGTGACCATATCATGGGTTAGGCCTACTTGTGATCAAATGACCCAATTTGGGCATGTTTATGCCTAAGGAATTGAAAATCAGTATTTTTAATTAATTGAATGGTTTATGAATGAGAACTATGCATTAGAGGCCTAAGTCATGTGATTTGAGTTGAATGAAGGGATTAGATGGGATTTAGGCCTATTGTCTATATGTGGGCTGATTTAGGGTTGATATGTAATGTCTATGTGATTGAGCATAGAAATTGATGTATGGTAGGATATTGATGAATGTTTCAGGATCTTGATTGGGTTGATTCGGTTTGGTGGCCGTGTCTGGTTAGATACTCTCGTGAGGCTTGGTCGTGAGTAGACTTCATTTATGATTATATCTTTTATGTCATCATATCACTTATATATATTGTATGTTGAAGCATGAATGTGTTCTAATGTTTTGAATGATGCATTGATTTGAGAAAATCTTATGACTTTGGTTAGGCCCATCTATCTGGCTAATAGGGAGACTTAACCTTGTCATAGGAGGGTTTTAGAAAGAAAATATTTGGGGATGAGAATGGTACGGTGAAATAGACGTGCACTAGTAACCCCAATGCATGTGGAATGTGGATCCAAATTAATAAGTTTTTACTTGCATCGAACTTATTATAAAGGCTTGATGTCTATATGTTATGAGCTTTTAATCATGCTACATATTGACATGCATACATGATATTTATTGATGAGTATTGATAGCATATTTGAATTCTATTCACTGGGCACCGTTGGCTCACCCTCATTTTTTTCTTTCAGGTCCTTCTGTCCCGAATAAGGGCAAAGGAATAGTCATATCTTGAGGGCCTTGCCTGCGAGAGAATCCAAGGCCTCGATGTGAGTTGAGAGGCATTTTGATTGAACTGTGTTTTAAATTATGATGTATTATATTTTGGACTATGTAATTATAACACTTACCACATTGTAGTATGGGTGAGTTGGGACTTGTTAGATAGACCATGTGGACATATGACGATTTTTTTTGTACCCATAGTTTTGGACTTTATGTGTATGTCAATCTTGATGAACTGTATGGATTATGGTTTTATTTATGGTTCATTTTTATGGAGTATCTCTTGTCTTTGATGATTAATACGGTTGGTAGTTTTGTTTAGTACATGTTATATTATGTCGTTATTTGGGATAAGGCTCGTAGGGTCTCAACCACCTCACGAGGGTTGAGGACTGGTTTGAGATGCCTACGTCGGGAGTCCCGCCCCGGCATTCCGCACGCCATTCCTAGCGGGGTTGGTGGTCCGGGGTGCGGGGTGGCCACACAAATTGACTACTAATCCGACGTAGTAACAATGTAATACATGAACTCCAAATATAAAAGCATAAGTATGACAGGTATGAACATTATATGCAATAATGCAATGTAAATGAATAATGGACATAATGATACATGAATGAAAACTTTAATAAAAGTCATAAGACACGCAAACCTATGTTTCGTTCCCCACCTTTAGATAAAACTTCTTTCCAAGACTGGCGTTTCTTCCCGATTAGAACTGCCTTGCATCGCAAAGAGAGTCTCAAAAAAAAGAGAGAGAAAATCATAATGAGAGTGATGAACCAACCAAAGAGAGCAAGAGAGAAGAGAGATGAGTTGTGTGAAAATGAAAGGGGGGGCTTTTTATAGAAAAAGGAATGCTCGAACGTTCGGGGAAGCCAGAATTTCTTTTTTTTTTTTTTGTCTAAACTGGGGTATTACATTCTACCCCCGTTAAAAGAATTTCGCCCTCGGAATTTCAGTCCATGTTGTGATGATTGCTATTTTTGTGAGATTCACCACTTTCACATCATTCACAAGATCAGGGTATGCTGGTAAAGTCCCAGAATAATACTGTGGCCGGTGGAACTCAACATTGTCAAATAATGGAGAGTAAATGGAATCGGATTTGTCCTCAGAAGGTCCCGACATTTGGCTGATAGATGGTGGTGTAGGGCACTGCAAGTTACAGCGTTTTAGGGGAGGTAGGTTGAGCGACAAAATATTTTTTCGTGCAGTTGCTTGAAATCGGCCGCCTGACAATTTGGTAGGAGATCTTGCCAGGATGAGGGCATTGGATTGTTTCGCGGAATATTGTTATGATATAGCCATACTCGCTTTGGCAATAAGGATTGTTGCCGCTGGGGCGAGGGGGTCGGTGATGCAAAGAAGTTGTGGGTTGTCTCAGAACTTGAAGGAGTCTTCACTAGTTGCCAAGTAGGCCATGGAGTGTATGATTCATTACTCCCGCCTGTATTATTTTCAGACATCTGCATGGTTAATTAAATGAAACAATATATTAAGATATTGTAAAGGAAGTTTCATAATTTTATTGATAAATGAAATAGTACAATGTATCACATCATCAATTATTACTAGAAAACATTTCGGGGTATTTCTATTTAATTGTTTCTTCTAGTTCCCAAGTTACTTCCTCAACTTCCTGGTGATCCCAAAGTACCTTTACAAATAGAATGTTACATTGCCTCAGTTCCTGAGTTTTTCTATCCAAAATCTGCATCGCTCTCTCCTGATATTTGTTTCCTTCTTCAACCCGGACTTCAACCAGAGGGATGATATGTAAAGGATCTGGATGATACTTTCGAAGCATGAATACATTGAAAACGTCATGAACCTTGGACATGGATGAGGGAAGGAATAGTCGATAGGCTAGTTTTCCAAAACGTTCGACGATCTGAAATGGGTCGATATATCGTGGGGAGAGCTTTCCTTTGATCCTGAAGCGTTTGACACCTTTTGCAGGCTGGACTTTTAGAAAAATCAAGGTCCCCCTTGTCAAATTCTAGAGGTTGTCTCCGCTTGTCGGCATAGCTCTTCTGTCGACTTTGCGCTACACGAAGTCGCTCCTTTACTAGTGTGATCTTCTCACAAAGTCTCTTGAACTAGTTCTGGCCTTAATTGCGGTCGATCTGCCATATCTAACTAGCATATCGGAGATTTGCAAGGGCGACCATAGAGAGCCTCATATGTTGCCAATCCGATACTGGTTTGGTAGTTGTTGTTGTATGCAAACTCAGCCAAATGTAAGTGCTTTGCCCATCCGTTATGAAAGTCCAAAATGCAACATCGTAACATGTCCTCCAAGATTTGGATTAGACGCTCTGACTGCCCGTTAGTCTGTGGGTGAAAAGTCGTGCTCATGGTGATCTTGGAACCCATTCTACTTTGGAAGCTATGCCAAAATTTTGATGTGAATCGAGAGTTTCGATCAGAGACGATTGCGAGTGGTATGCCATGGAGGCGTAAGATTTCTCTAATAGGTAGAGGCTGGAGAAGTCCAGAAGGAAGTCTGTGTTTAACCTTAACTTGTTGGCAAACGAGACATCGACCAACGAAGTCTGCAATAGCCTTCTTCATACCAGAGAACCAGAATTGTCGCTTGACATCTTTGTACATCTTGTCTCCCCCATTATGCATAGTAAATCTCGAGCAATGCATTTCAGTGAGCATTTCTTTTCGAACTTCAAAATCGTTCGGTAGGTAGAGCATTTTTTGTAGAAGACTGTTGCCCAGTCATCAGAGACCGACTAACGAGGAAGGTCATGTCTACTGAGTAGAAGTTATCTTTTCTTCATTAACATGGGGTCATTGGCTTGAGCTGCTAAATTTTTTGAATAAGCTTAGAGTTGGCTGATAATTGAGAGAGTCGTGATCTTCCTCCCTCCTCAATAAGCTGTAAGCTAAAATTCTCCATCTCCGTAGGCAGCTTTCCCATTTCAAAGTTAAGAGTACAGGCGACAACATAAGATTTTCTACTCAGGGCATCAGCCACAACGTTGGCCTGTCCCAGATGGTATTGGAGCTGAAATTCATAATCTTTCAAAAATTTCAACCATCGTCTTTGGTAGAGGTTTAGGTCTCTCTGAGTGTAAATGTACTTGAGACACTTGTGATCCGAGAAAACCTCAAACCGTTCACCGTATAGGTAGTGACACCATAACTTTAGTGTGAATACGACAGCTGCAAGTTCCAGATCATGCGTTGGGCAATTACCTTCATGAATCTGTAGTTGCCTAGAAGCATATGCAACAACCTAGCCTTCTTGCATTAGTATTGCACCTAACCCTTGGAGAGAGGCGTCGGTGTATAGTGAAAACCTAACTCCATTTCTTGGAGTGATTAGTACTGGTGCTGTCGTGAGGCGCTTCTTTAATCCCTGAAATGACGATTCACAGGCGGGATTCCAGATGAATCGTACGTCTTTCCGAGTGAGCTTGGTCATAGGTTCAACAATCTTTGAGAAGTCCTTGATGAAACGTCTATAGTAGCTAGCTAGCCAAACCAAGAAAGCTTCAGATTTGAGTAACTGTGGTAGCCTGCTTCCAGTTTAAAATCGCTTCAACCTTTGAAGAATCCACTTCAATGCCATTGTCTGTTCAAATGGGTTAGTCGATTGTCCCATTGGTGGTTGATGGGTCGATTGTCCCATAGGGGGAGGGTAGGCCATAGGCATTGGGGGAAAGTATTGGTTGAACGGGTGACTTATAGGTGAAGGGTAGTTGTTTTGATTGTACGGGGATCTCCTAACTGGAACCCCTTAGATATTTGGATTTGTTTGAGGTGAAAAGTTTTGAAACAATGGGCTCATTGGGATGTTTTGCCCTCCAAAATTTGGTGCCGCCCAATACTGTTGTTGTTGGTTCACAACAACTTGTGGAACTGGCCGATACGGTACCTCAGGAGTTGGAAACCTTTGGTACGAAGTGTTGCCTTGAGTTGGCACGTTCCAGGTTGGTGGATTTACTTGAGTATTTTGTCTATCTTGAGATTGATTTAGGGTGGCAAATAACTCTTCCTCAGTGAATAGTCGATCGGTTGGATCATTATTCGGGATTGGGTTTGATGTAGGATTCTAATTTAGCTCATTATTTGGTACTTCCCTGACAGGAATCTTGCGTCGACTTTTTCGATGACAACGTCCATGTTCGTCTCTCATTCTTTCGACATTTCCTATCGTCGCGCCGAATACTTCCTCGTCAGTTACCCCTCCCCTCGTGACATATATCTTGAAGATAGAAGATGTTGTAACCGGCTCAGTGTCTGCTTCGAAGTCCCATCAAAAGTGTTGATGTTTGCTTCGTATAGCATCCTCATGATCAAAACTCCGTAACCGAGGAATTCTTTTCTCAAAGGGTTTTAAATCACCCTCCACATTTGTTGGATGATGATGTGTGGTAGGGAGACCTTTATTTTCTTCTCTATGCAATATAACACAAGTTGGGCCCCTGACATAGTGCCTCTAGTCGCCCTTTCTGGCAAGATGTTGCCGAATGCGATCTTTCCAAGGCTGGCAAGAGATGGCTTAAGATGATTTTTTGGGAGGTTGGTGTACGTCGATTGAGTGTATGACTCTTTGGAGAGGGAATTGAATAATTGTTCATTAGACTCCGCGATCTCTGCAATTGTCTGGGGTTCATGTGGATCAATAATTCTCTCCTCAATCGGAATCTCCATAAGTCGAGGAATAATCTCGATGTTGATTGAAATTTTTATTCCCATGACTGTTGTCTCCAAAACAGGGTTGATCCCCTATTCTTGAAGTCCCACGCAATTCATAGCTTCGTAGAAGGATCTCACCAAGTTGTAAGAGACGTGACCCTCAACTTTTGTTATGTTCAACCACCCCAGAGTTGCGAGTTTGTCATGAAGGATTGGACGGAGGCGGAGATCTCTATTATCGATGCTCCTCATAGTCATAACCTCCTTTTTGAACAATTCCTTGAGTCTAGTGGGAATTAGTTCCCTACTACTGGAAGTTGCTCCTTCACTTGAGGCCATTCTTTGCTGAAAGGAAAATAAATTTGTGACAGACACAAAATATATTCCTAACATTTTTAAGATTTAGTTTTTGTCTGTTAGACAATATTTTCTATTTTTCTCATGATGTTTATGCCATCATCAAAATTTTTCATTAGCAATATGATAGATATATATATATATATATATATCTCATATACATATATACATGAATGTATAGGTATATATTTAATCATAACTATATATATAGTTTTTCATAAATCAACTATATATATATATATATATATTTGAAACTAAACTATATAAAAATTATATAGTTTTTTCAGATATATATTTAGATATATATTTAATATAAATCTCAACTATATATAATTCATATATATATATATATATAATTCTGAAGATATATATATCTAGTAAAAAAAATTTCATCCAAAGGTTTCATTAATAATAAGGTATATATATATCTCCTATATGTATAAATATATAGATATATATATTTAATCATAACAATATATATAGTTTTCATAAATTATAACAATATATATATTAAAATTAAACTATATAAAAATCATATAGTTTTCTAGATATATATTTAATATAAATCTCAACTATATATAATTCTATATATAATTAACACACACACACACACACACACACACACACACACACACACACACACACATATATATATATATATATATATATATATATATATATATAGTTATAGAGATATATATATATATCTAATAAAATTTTTCATCCAAAATTTTTCATTAGTAACATGGTATATATATATCTCATATATACATAGATATATAGATATATATATATATATTTAATCATAACAATATATATAGTTTTCATAAATCATAACTATATATATATTTAAATCAAACTATATAAAAAATCATATAGTTTCTAGATATATATTTAATATAAATCTCAACTACATATAATTCTAGAGATATATATATCTAATAAAAAAATTTCATCCAAAATTTTTCATTAGCAACAATGTATATATATATATCTCATATATACATAGATTTATAGATATATATATTTAATCATAACCATATATATAATTTTCATAAATCATTACTATATATATAAAACTATATAGTTTTCTTAGATACATATTTAATACAAATCCTAACTATATATAATTAATATATATATATAGTTCTAAAGATATATATATATATATATATATATATATATATATCTAATAAAATTTTCTTCCCCTAATTTGGTGGACTTAGGCGGGCCGTGGACCGTACGCTCTGATACCATTAAATGTCACACCCCGCCCAGACACTCCTAAACCGGCGGTACACTCGCGGACGGGGTGCGCATTTGGAATAATAACAATGGTAATAATAGAGTGCGCAACGAAAATATAATACTGTACAAGTCTGATTTCATTTAATTCATGATTCATTTGTACATGACATAGTCAAGGGAACATACTCCCCAAAATCCCTAATGAATAATACGAAAGGTACAAAATGTGGGCCCCATAAACCTGCACCCAGTCCACCCTAATTACCTGTGAAAAATTGGATAATAATGGAGTTAGCTTAACGCGCTCTCAGTGGATAAAATAGTTCGTGAGTATAACAATTAATAAAACATACTTCATAATCAAATATCTTAAATACACATGAGAACATCATAATCAATCAATATGTATGTATGCATGAGACCGTCTCGTAATGGTTTGATGAACGTACATTACCTGAGTTCACGTATAGATGTCCTTCCCCAGGCGTAGCCAGGTTCTCATTGTAAGTCCCTCCTCAGGAACGATGTTCTTGATTCACGTACATATGTCCCTCCCCATGTATAGCCGGGTTCTCATTGTACGTCCCTCTCCAGAGAAATATAATGAATAGCGAGCAATGCTCCTAACTATTCTATGAATCATAAACCACATACATCCCTGGGTGGTGATATGTATGATGCCAATGCATGAACTGGTCTAGTCTATTGGTCTGATCTTTTCCTTGACATTTAGACTGACTTTGGCAATGTCTGGTGATCCTTATCACGGTTCGTATCACGACGTGCAAGGTTAGGACATTCAGTATTACTTGTATAAGCTGATAGCTTTCAATAAGACCAACTAGATCAGTCCCCAGTTGAGAGGTGAGACACAAGGTCTGCTTAAATACCAATCGCCTAGAGCAGCCCGCTGCCTCCTGTTCACTATTTGAAGTTACTGAGGACAAGACCGAGTCTAGTTGAGCCAGATTGACCACAAATTCGACATTATACTAGTGTAATACATGAACTCCAAATATACAGGTATAAGTGCGACAGTATAACCATTATATGACATAATGCAGTGTAAATGAACAGTAGACATAATAATAAATGAATGTAAACTTTAATAAAAGTTATAAAACACGCAAACCTATGTTTCGTTCCCCACCTTCAGATAAGAACTTTTTCTTTCAGATTTGGCGCCTTCTTCCGAACAGAACTTCGTCGTATCGCACCGAGAGTCTCAAACAGAGAGTCTCAAACAGAAAAGAACTCAGAATGAGTGAAAAGAGGAGGAAAAATCACTAGAGAATGTGATTTGGTGTGAGGAAATGAGGAGGATAAGGCTTCCTTATATAGAGGATTTGGCGCCCGGACGTTCGGGCAGGTGCCCGAACGTTCTGGCGTCTTGCCCGTACGTTCCGACATTTCTGCTCATTTATATAGTTAAGATTTATATAGGGTGTTACAAAAACTATATATATAGTTAAGATTTATAAGATATATATATATATATATATATATATCTACGTATATATAAGATACATGTATATTCTGTTGCTAATGAAAAATTTGGATTAAATGATGACATAAACATCAAGAGAAAAATAGAAAATATTGTCTAGCATACAAGGCATAAAATCTTAAAAATGTTAAGAATATATTTTGTGTATTTTACAAGTTTTATTTTCCTTTCAGCAAGATAATGGCCTCAACTGAAGGAACGACTTCCAGTAGTCGGGAACCAATTCCCACAAGACTTATGAAACTTTTCAAACGGGAGGTTATGACTATGAGGAGTATCGACATAAGAGATCTCCGCCTCCGTCCTATCCTTCACGATAAACTCTCAAAGCTAGGGTGGTTAAATATACCAAATGTTGAGGGTTGCGTTTCCTTCAACTTGGTGAAGTCATTTTACAAATCCATGAATAACGTGGGACTTCAAGAAGATGGGATCAGCCCTGCCTTGGGAACAATGATCAAGGGAGCAAAGATTTCCATCAACGTTGAAACTATTTCAAGACTAATGGATATCCCAATTAGAGACAGAATCATTGATCCACATGAACCCCAAACGGTTGCAGAGATCGCGGAATCCAAAAAACAGTTGTTCAATTTCTTTACCAAAAAGGCGTACACCCAAATGGCATACGCTCACCTCCCAAATAATCTCTTTAAACCACCCCTTGCCGGCCTTGGGAAGATTGTAGTCGGCAACATCTTGCCGAAAATGGTGACTAGAGGATCTATGACAAGAGCTCAACTTCTTGGGCTATACTGCTTAGAAAAAGGAATTTTTGTCTCCCTACCTCACATTATCATCTGGAAAATGTTACAGGTAATTCAAAACCCTACAAGGAAGAAGCTCTTCGGCTACGGAGTCTTGATAATGCGAATGCTATGGTTGGCAAACATCAATACATTTGATGAATCTTCAACACAGACTACTAAAACTGTTACAGTATCCTCCATCTCCAAGACTTTCGTCTCAAAGAGAGGGGTGACTGACAAAGAAATATTTGGCGCGACTTCTGGGGAAAATAACGGAAGGACTAGCGATAACAATGGAGGTTATCGACGAAAAAGTCAGTGCAAGATTCCTATTAGGAAAACACCTTAATGAACCAAATTAGAACACTACAACAAACCCAGCCCCGAATAATGATCAACCTGATCATCTATTCTCCGAGGAAGATCTCTTTGGCAGCCTTAGTCAACCACAAACAAATCAGGATGGACGGGGAGTTCCGGCAAATCCACCTTCCTGAAACCTCCCAAACCATGGAAATACGACGTCTCAGTGTGTCACGACCCGCAATATGTGACGTCATGACCGACATGGAACCCCCGAGTATACCCTCCATCGATACACCCGACGTCCCGTCAGCCTAATACAACACTAAACCCAATAAAATACAATCCTAATATAACATCCATCTAAACATAATCAAATATGAATAAACATATTACATCTCCAAATTTACCAAAAAATAAAATTTCTTAAGTCTACAAAATATACAAAACCCAATACATCCCATCTATGTGTTAAATATACATATACTAGGTGTTATCATATACATAATGTCAAAATACAAAAGAAAATGTACAACACTTACATCAACAAAAACCAAGGGATGCTCCGCAGTCAAGCCTTCCCTTTACCCTTCCTATAAGATCCCGAAAGAAAAGGGTGAGGTGTGAGCTACAACAAACTCAGTGAATGTCAATTACAAAGTGGCAATATCCGTGCATTTATAAAAATCATGGCAAGATTATAAAAAAAACATTTGAAGTATCATGGTGATGAATTAAGATTACATATATCCCAATATAATGCATCATGTCATAAACAAGACAATGCATATCATTTATAATCAAGCACATGCAATCCTAACACCTCCTGAGCAATGGCGATCAAAGGCCTGGTGTGCGACACACAACGTCCGATTCGACACACATACTCGTATTCTAATAGAATTTTTGGGGTCGTGCAGCACGTAGGATTAGCCTAAGCTAACCTACCTATACACAAGCCATAAAATCCTCTCCCAGGTCCACAACTGGGGATCACTAGTAGACTTACGAGACTTCCCAAGGGAAATCTCAACTAGGAGACCCAACCAAATTGCTAACCCTATGAATTATGCTCAAATATATTTCATGGAACATTAAAACATGCATAACACTTATATGTGTTAACTTATATGGTTCATCCTTAGCACATCCCTAAAGTATAATTGATGAAGTATATTTTGATGATCACAAACCAAGTATTTTTCGGTGCTAGCGAACGTTTTTCAAGAACTTATCTTTGCACCAAAGAAAAAGCAAAAAGCCAAGGAACAACTCGATCAAGGAACTCAAAGCTTACGTCAAACGATCAAGCTCATTTCAACTAACAGACTTTAACAATCACATCATGATTTCAAGATCACTTCTCGAACGTTTCAATCAAGCTTCAAAACTACATCTCTCGATCAACGTTCAAGTCATTCAACTTCGAATTACTCTTATTGAAGATCTCATAATGAAGAGTTGGATTTAACTGATATGAGAAAAGAGAAATACACAAAGTATTTAAGGTATATCTTTCTCTAATCGTTATTGCTCAAAATATTTTTCAAAACCATGCATATGTCATTTTCATATGTTTTCTAAACCTGCATCTTTTGATGTCTTAACTATATTTCAAGAAATTTAATACTATATATTCAATTTGAAATATACCGAGTTTTTATTCACATTTATCCAATATTTTATCGCGAGTCAAAACTGTTTTCAAAGAGTCTTTCAGGACGCTAATGAAATAGTAGCGCTCTCCTGAACTTGTTAAGTCAGGACGCTGATAGGTCATTAGGACGCTGATAACGCTCAAGGTTGAAATGAACTGATTAATCAGGACGCTTACTTGTATAGTAGCGGTCTTATCTATTAGTCAACCTTTGAAGTTGTCAGGAAGCTGACTCAACATTAACTCACAGAAAGATTTCTTAAGGTCTTCAAAGAATGTATATTTGAGGACGCTGATAGTTGTAAGTTGATTAAAACTATTAGGACGCTTTCTGGATAGAAGCACCCTCACCTTTGGGAATCAACTTAGTAACTTTCAGGACGCTGATTGTCCTTCAGCGTGTGTGTTTTTAAATGTCTTAACTTGTAGGAAGCTTACATAGTAGTAGCGCCCTCATGTTATGTTTTTATCTAGTAGGACGTTCACGTAATGTAGCGCCCTCATGTTTTGTTTTATGTTTTAAAAGCAGGACACTTACTCAGATAGTAGCGCCCTTATGCACTTAATAGTTTTAAAACATAGCAGGACGCTAACTGTGCATTAGCGCCCTAAAGTTTAAGTCGTCTAAGTGACAAAATAAGTTAGGACGCTTACGAGTTAGTAGCGCCCTCACTTAAGTTTTCAGTAGGACGCTTATACGTAATAAGCCACCTCAACAAAATGACATTGTTGATATTATGCGTTACAACACTGATTACGGAATCATGTGCTAATTCAACAACCGTCACTATTCAAATAAGTACACTACATCAGTTTACTTTTTCAGAACAGACCTTTGCATAGAGTCCTTTTTAGACTTATCAGAGACCTTCTCTGATACATGAAATAAGTTTTTCTAAAACTTTCCTTTTTCATGAAATCTGAAAAGAACCAGAATGTTAGTGACAATTGCAGTTGCCATTTTCATATAACATTCTAGCCGTTGTGTGTAAACGTTCATATTATTTGAACTTCAAATGTATAACGGCTATGTCCAACTAAGTCTATAAATACCAGGACTTAGGACCAAACAACTTACCAATCACTTTGTGTTGTGCCAATACTTTTTTAAAGTTAGTCTGTGTCAAAATGAATTTCATTTTCTAATCTTTCAAAGTATTTTGCACTGATACCGTATGTACTCAAATGATTTTAATACTAAGCTTATTTTTATTCTTTCTTTGAAAATCTATTTGATCTGGTATCTACTCAAATTCATAGCACTAATTCACACTTGGTATCATTCTTGCTAAAGATAGAATTTGAGATATAGTTCATGAGAAATACAGTTGTACTTGATTTCATATCTTAAGTACTTTATTGAACTATATCAATAGTTGGTTAACTACTGATTAGAAAACCATAAGTTTTCATATTTATATTTTATATCTATTTTGAAAACTATATGTATTTATGTATACACTAGTCCTTCGATTTTCAACTTCAATATTTTATGGTATTATATTATTTCGAAGAAGCACTGATCTTCATAACACATCATTCATGCTTTTTGAAACTACACTTAAGCAATACCAAACATTGGAAGGTAAAAGACTGTAAGTGTATCTTCTCTTAGCATTACCTATTTCATATTTCATATCTTTGTAATGCAATGTAATGTGCTTAATTGTAAAGTGTTCTACTTTGTTAGAACCAACATTATTGAATTGTAATTTCCTAGTGTGTTTCAGTGTGAAACAACCAGGACAAGTGGACGTGGTTCACTTAAGTGATTTCAGGTTTGAAATCACAACGGTTCTTCCTAATCCCGTAAAAGGAACATGGGTTCATCCTCAGCCTGAAAAAAGGAAACAGGTTCATCCTCATCCAATAAAAGGGTAGGTGTGTTCTTAACCTTAAAAATGATAGGTTATCTCTCAGCCTTTCAAAGAGAAACCGGTTCATCCTCATCCCGTAAAAGAATAGGCTATCTCCTGCCTGTAAAAGAGAAACAGTTCATCCTTAGCCCGTAAAAGGATAGGTTTGCCTTTAACCTGTAAAATGGCAGTTGTAACGGTTTGGTTCTCACCCGTAAGAGAATCCCTTAGTGATATGGTTAAAATCCAAACTGAGGAGGTTAGGTAGTGGACGTAGGTGCAACCGAACCACTATAAATCGTGTGTCTCACTTTTGCATTTTAGTCTCTTCATTTAGTTCATCTATCCAATTCCAATACACTCATGTAAATTACTAAGTTATTGGAAGATAATTTTAAAATTGACCATCGCACCCAATTCACCCTCCTCTTGGGTGAACCATCAATATGTATCAATTCAAATCAGTTTAAGTAATACAATGCCACATATAAAGAAATCCAAAAGTAAAAGAACACTCACACTTGATTGGCTAAGCTTAGCCAATCTAATTCCAATTCCAATCACCACAAGAAACACTAGGATGCCTCAAATCACCCCAAACACCAAAGTCTCAAATTGACTATATGGGTTACTAAATCAATCACAAAACCTTGAAAAATAACATGGTTTACACAAACTGAAAATCAGCCATAAAGTGTGCCAAAAACCCATGTTTAAACCCAAATCAAAAGTCAATTAGATTCTAAATTGGTTATACACATGAGCCAAATCGCATATTTCTCAATTCAACCAATTAATATCAATATAACCCAAAATTAACCCAATTGAATGTGATAGGTTGATCCCCATGATCCAACCACTAGATTACATGACCTTCAATCACAATTAGTTCATTAATTGACCAAGTCTAAGTCAAAATCCCCAATTTGGGCAAAAATCTCTACAATAGGCATAGAGCCAAATTGAACTAGGTCATTAAATTCTAACACATGTTCAACCATTCTAAACCCATAATTTCATTCAATTTGGGTCCAATTAGACAATTCCCAATTCAATTTAATCAATTGACTTGATTTAGGTCAAAAGCCCCAACTTGAGCAAATCCCCAAATTACATGACAATTTTTCAAATTACATGGCCTAGACCAAAATTACACTACAATAGGGTATCCACTAATCAAAATTAGTAATTTGGAGTGCCATACATCCACAATTACCCATGCATTCATAAAAAATCACATGAAATTTGCATAGTAAACCCTAGGTCTAAAATTCTAGTTTAGGTCAAATCCATGAAACCCCATCAATTTCTTGTTAGAAATTAGGGGTTTTACCATTTATGGACTCCCTATACCATCTAGATGCACATATCACAAAATCAAAAGCCTAAGTCCAACATTGGTTTTCCACCACTCCCTTAAATTTCGGGATTCATACAAACCTTAGGTCAAAATTAAGCTTGCAAACACACATGAAAGAGATAGAAGGAAGAAAATGAGAAAGAAATTGATACCTTGGAGGGATTTTGGGCAAGAATCACCCAAACTCTAGCCTTTTCTCTCTCCTTTTTTTTCTCCCCTTCTTTTCCTCTCCTCCAAGCTCCTTTCCCTATCATCAATGTGAAAAAATGAGCAAGTGAGCTAAAAAAACGAGTTGGTAGCTTTTATAGAAATATTTTGGGCCCAGATGAAAAAAATACACTTAAATAAAAAGGAACTGTTTTTCTGCTAAAATGACTTTCACTTAGCTAAGAAATATCTTGAAAACTATTATCCGGTTTAACATCCTAGCCGCTATAGAGTTTCATACGGCAGTTACCAACATTATGGTACACTTTCAGCTCAATCCAACGGTGGAATTTGATGATCCAAACGTTTGATGAAAACTGCGGTAGAAAATCCGCAAATCCATGAAACAGTGTTTGGAGTCTTATATCTCACAATAGACAACTCTGATCAAGATCTTCACCGTTCATAATGAATACCTATCAGAGAAGAATAAGCTGAAAAAATTTCAGCTCAATCAAACCACGGATCTAGGAGATTATGTCATTGATGTAATCGGTGACAAAAAAGTTTTCCTCCATAGAGCGAGCTTCACTGGATCCAAAACACCGTTTTCGACATGTTTTGACATCGAACGGGTCTCCGATGGTTCCGAAACTTCATGCGCACTCTCTATAACATAAAATCATGCAAAGACACTCGAACCTACGCACTTCGAGCGTCAAATATGCATACTTATACGTATACAAATACGTATATGAGTACTCTACGGGTAAACTATGGGTCAAAATGACATTATCTAAAGGTACGGGTGCTACAACTCTCCCCAACTTAGGAGTATTTTTGTCCTAAAAAATAAAAGCAAGAGAACTAAACTCAGTCGAAAAAGAGATCGGGGAACTATTCCCTCATCTGGTCCTCGCGCTCCCAGGTTTGCTCTTTATTATCGTGGAATTGCCATTTGACTCGCACAAGCGGGATCTCCTTATTCCTTAATTTCTGAACCCGATGAGGCACAATCTGAATAGGCAACTTTGCATAATTTGTATCCTCCCCAACTTGCAGATGACTCACATCAAGCACATGAGCTGGATCGGGATAAGACTCCTTTGATGGGTCCTCATTAAACTTCCTCAGCATCGATACGTGGAATACATCATGAACACACTCGAGCTGAGAAGGTAGAGCCAACCTGTACGCTACTGGTCCAATCCCCTCAACAATCTAGAATGACCAAATAAACCTAGGGGCTAGTTTTCCTCTGACACCGAACCTCATCTGACCCCTTGAGTGGAGAGACCTTAAGCAAAACTAGATCTCCCACTACAAACTCTAACGACCGATGCCGGTTATCGTAATAACTCTTCTGTCTTTCCTGAGTCGACTTCAGCTTCTGTCGAATCAGCTTGACTTTCTCTATCTGCTCAACAACTGCATCAGGGCCCCATAATTGCATATCACCCACCTCGTACCAACAAGCTAGAGATCTACAGGTTCTTCTTTACAAAGCCTCATATGGTGCCATACCGATGCTCGCCTGATAACTGTTGTTGTAAGGAAACTCACACAGGGGCAAAGGCTCACCCTAACCACCACCGAACTCTAAAATGCAAGACTTGAGGATATCCTCTAGCATCTGAATCACTCTCTTGGATTGACCATCCATCTGGGGATGAAATGCTGTACTAAGTCGGAGACAGGTCCCAAATTGAGTCTGCAAGGCCTGCCAAAACCTTGATGTAATTCGTGGATCTTGATCTGACACGATAGACAAGGGCACTCCATGCAATCTCACATATAATATGCTCAGTTTATTCACAGAGTCTCTGGCGCTCATAGGAAGAAAGTGTGCACTCTTGGTCAACCTATCGACCACAACCCAAATGACATCAAATCTGCCTTGAGACCTCGACAATCCTATGATGAAATCCATCGTGATGTGCTCTCATTTCTACTCAGGTATGGGTAATGGCTGCATCTGACCTCCAGGCTTCTGGTGTTCAGCCTTAACCTGCTGGCACACCTCACATCTCTGCACATACTCAGCAATATTCTTCTTCATCCCATGCTACGATACAAATCTCTTCATGTCATGGTACATCCTGGTAGCCCCTGGATGAATAGTATACTGAGACCTGTGAGCCTCTCAAAGAATCTCAGCACGCAACCCAGCATCATATGGGATCCATAGTCTCCTTCTATGCCAATCTGCCAATCGGCATGGTCAACACTATCTGCATATCTACGGTACATGTCATAATTCGGACAATGTTCCTGTAGATCTCTAACCCGTGAAATATGGGCATCAACAAGCTGCATGTGCATCTGAGCACATATCTTAGTACGTGGTGCGTCCAGGAGTATACTCAGCATAGTCAGTCTCTCAAGTAAATGCCACTACTGGGCCATCTGAAAAGCAACCACCTGAGTCTCTGCTCGCCTACGACTCAAAGCATCAGCCACAACATTGGCTTTGCCAAGATGATACTCCAAAGAGAAATCAGAATCCTTAAGTAACTCGAGCCATCTCCTATGCCGCATATTCAGCTCCTTCTGATAAAAAAGATACCTCAATCTCTTATGATCAGAAAACAAAGTGAACCTCTCACCATAAAGGTAATGCCTCCATAGCTTTAGTCCAAACACAATAGCGGCAAACTCCAAATCATGCACAGGGTAGTTGTGCTCATGCACCTTGAGCTGTCTAGATGCATATGCAACCACTCGATCCTCCTGCATCAGTACACATCCTAGACCTAAGAGTGATGCATCCGTATAAATCACCAACTCTTTCCCAGGTTCTGGAAGAATCAATACTGGAGCTGTAGTCAACCTCTGTTTCAACTCACTGAAAGCTTTCTCACAGGCATCCGACCACGTGAAGGCCACATTCTTTTGAGTCAGCATAGTCATCAGTGCGACTATCGTGGAAAATTCCTTCACTAACTTCCTGTAATAGCGAGCCAAACCTAGAAAACTACGAATCTCAGTCATTGTGGTAGGTCTTGGCCAATCAATGATCGTCTCAACCTTAGCAGAATCAACAGAAATACCCTCTGCACTAACCACATGACCCAAGAATTTCACCTCAGTCATCTAGAAATCACACTTGCTCAGCTTAGCATACAACCTATGCTCCAACAATGTCTGCAAAGTAACTCTGAGATGACGCTCATGATCCTCTCTAGTCTTAGAATAGACTAGGATATCATCGATGAAGACTATAATGAACTGGTCCAAGGTGTAACACCTTGTTGTTTTAATTAAATACATACGTTGAATTATGCGTATATCGAGATGTATAATACACATATTTTATACGTAGGAGCCAAATATACACGTGTATGATTAGTAAATAAATAAAATTATGAAATGAAGATGATACATATGGGATCATCCTATATGGGTGCTTACAATTTAAAAAATTGAAGTTGAATTAAATTGATTAATTTATGGGGTTGGTTAATGAAATATGTGGATTGAAGTATGATTTAATGACTTAATGAATAGTATGAGTTAATGAATGAAAGTTAAATATTAAGATGGAGAAGTTGCTTTAGTAAGTGAGATGAGGTGCATGAGATCATTTGATATATACACTTATCATCTCATTTTAACCTCTCACTCTCCAACGTGTAAAAAAAATAAAAATAAAAAGAAATCTCTCTCTTTACTCTCTTTCTCGCTGCGTTGGAGGAAGAAAAAAAATAAAAAGGAGAAAGAGAAGTTGTAGAAAGAACGAAGAACGAGAGAAGGAGAATAAAATGGAATTGGAATCCAATGAAACTCCGGTTTGAGATCATAGAATTGTAGAGAATTGAATTCCGGACGTTTCGATGCTAAGATTGTGATTTTTGGATATAAGTTGATAGTTTTAGTAACTGTATAAATGATTTTTGTGAGTAAAATTGCCTTTGGATACCTTCGCGAACGTGTAAAACCTCAATAAAATACCTGTTGAAGGTAGTAGAATGATAGAATGACTAATTTTACACGTGTCGATGTGGACAGAATAATTTTAGGAATGTTCTCGATTTTTAATAAAATTGATATATGTTCCAGTAGAAAAATAAACTGAGAATTAGTGAAAATATGAATTGGAACTCTATTTTCACCGTTCTTTCTTGTGAAAATATCTAGATTGACCACAGAAACGAGATAGTAGTTTCTTCAACTGCTTATGAGTCCTAAATTGGGTTGGAATCTAAAGTCACAGAATGCGTATAATATTTTTAAGATTGATCTTTATTATTGGTGATTTGACGTGAGTTGAGAAATTGAAGATGTAAATAGATATGAATAAATGAAATTGAATTATGGAGTGGTTGTGACAGGTTGAGTTAGTTGGATTTATGGATTTAAATTGGACCTGGACTCAAAAACGACGGTGATGCTATTTAAGTTGAAAAGTCCTGTACTGTGAGTATATTTTCTTGATTTTGGTTCTTGTATGGCATTTTATTTATATGAAATGTTTAATTGTAAACATGTTATATACGTACATGCATTGTAATTTATTGATCATTCAAAATGATTTTGGCATTTGGAGTATGCGAGACGTGCGAAGGCAGTTCGCATATGTTGTCATTTCGTTAGGAATTAGACCTGAATGAGTGTTATGCGTAACCTCATTGTCAGTAGGCTTGTCCTAACAAGGATTAGTGATCCTTGAAATGACTGTGAATTGGGTAATGAGAGGTTGTGGCTACCTTGTAACGGTCATGCAAGGGTTAGACCCGCTCTCTTGCCTTGAAGGAGGGAGATGGTAAATTTGTTTTATGAAACTGTGCATTGGTTTATTGAATGAGCATAACTATATCTTGTGTGCAAGTATCTTATTTTGATGAATGTTGCATATGTGCTTTTGAAATAATTTTAAATGCCATGTTTCCCTAAATGCATAAAATTGCCATATCAAGAGATATATTCATTGAGCTGTTGATTACTCACTCCATTTCCTCCAATATTTCAGGTATTGAGTCGAAGGGAAAAGGAAAAATCCGTGAGCCTTCGTCTGGTATGTGTATGTATGCATTGGAGGATATGGGTTATTTTTCTTTACTTTGATAAGTATAATTATCACATACTATATCTATATTATCACATAGATGGGTTGTAAGAAAACATGGATTTTCATTTGATATTTTGGATTATATAATGCTTGTGATAATGGAACGGGATGATCGTAAGTATTTATCATGTGAGAATTTGATGTGTGAATGAATGGAATGAATGGAATGATTATATATATCTATATTGGATTTGATTTGTGGTATATAAGGAAAAAAAATGTGGAATGTCCATTTTATGGGGACATGCTGTCGAAATTTCCAAAACTGTTGAGAATTATTGTGAATGTCCGTTGAGGCTGACAGTGTATTATATACTGTATATGGGTATGTACAGTGTATAGTATACTGTGCCGGTCATGACGTCAGCCTACGTTAGGGGTGTCGTGACAATATTGGTATCAGAGCTTAGGTTTAAAATCCTTAAAAAGATAAAAGCTATATGATATTATGATTGATTGTATGGGTATCTATATGGGTAGTCTTATTATGTTGAGCCTAATCCAATATGTTATCTTGACTAAGAATCACCTGTGTTGGTGAATTCCAGATTTGGGAAGGATCAGTCAAGGTTAACAATGGAAATTGCTGATCCCGAAAGGATCAGAAGGCTGAAAAAAAAGAAGAACTGGATGTAATCCAGTGATAATAAATTATATAGCTTATATATGGCTAGTAACTACCCAACAACAACGAAATGCACAGCTTATGAGCTTGTGGCAAAGTTGTAATGTGAGAAAGACAGAGGCTTGAACCATTGATAGCCCCAGATGTGAGTGCTAATGGTGTGAGTACCTCTGTAACAAAATATATAGTTAAGACTGAAGTAAAAATAAAATAAATAGAAGGTCTCAATGATAAGCCAGATGGAATGAAAAGATATGTGAAAGTTATGGAAACTTTCAGGAGAAGAGACTCTCCTATCTTAACTGGTAGTCTGATAGTAGACGGAGTAAAGAATTTGCGACTCTGAGTGGAGACCATCTTAGAGAATGATTAAGTATCTGAAAATGATAAAGCAAGTTAGCTAAGTTTAAGCTAACTAATGATAAGAGATGATAGAAAATTGGGTTAAGGACTCCTGAGATGATTAAGGCATGAGATTAATTAAAGAAGCTATTTTATAAGGGCTTCTATCATCATGCTGAAATTGATTTAAGGCATGAAAAAGTTTATCTTGTTACAATGTAGTGACACACCTAACCATAAATACAAACATGAATTAAATAAACTGGTATAGTTTATTTTTGGAATGATCACTATGGATACTCTGAGAATGATAAGGATCTAGAATAAATTTTAGGATCCTATAAGGTAGGTTTGATAATTGTTGGGTTATAAATATATGCGCAGGTTGTGAGCAGACTATAAATTTTGGGTCAGCCAAAGCTACAGTGAAATTGTTAACCCCAGCAATAGTGAGATAGCTTGCACTGCCGTTAGAAGTCGAGTCATCAACACCAGTGTTAGGTAAAAAGAGAAATAAGTAATGTAAGGAAATGTTGGGGCAATAATATGAAATTTAAGATAAATGAAACATTGAGTAAGGTTGAGATTTTGACAGTATTAGTGACTCTAATTTTGTTAGTACCTGACCCAATAATAATGGGAAAAAGGGAAGTGATCTTGAAAAATTATGAAAACCAGAAATGGTTTCCATTGCCTGAGCAGGAGTCACAGACTGCGTACATTGTATCTCGACCAATAATTGTCTATTATCAATATGAAAAAAAAAACATGGGATGTGTTAATGTCCAGTTAGTCGATATGAAATGCCCCAATATGTTTTGGCAGTGTGACTCCACCAGATTTTAGAGAATAAAGTAAAGTAAATGCAAGACCAATCCAAAGATTAGTAAGACATTGATAACAGGTATGATCAACATTTATTTATTGTGTATATTCTGGTGTATTGTTGGACCTACCTAGTCCTTATCTCTGGTGATATGGTAGACATATTGTATTACCTTCTGTTATAATAGTATATCATTGATTGTGAGTATGCCTACAGAAGAAAGAATCTACCTTGATATAGTCAGCAACTATTATGTGTAATAAATATGAGGGTCATTAAGTAAGTATGGACTTTAGAATATTAAATTTTTGGAATTAGATGCTTTGTTGGGTATGATTGGCTGGTCACCTCTCATGCCAGATGGAGCGCCTCTCCGAAAAGAAATAATATTCTGAATAAGTGGAAAATTCTCATTTTGAATATCGAGAAATTTATACCCTCAAAACCTTCTATCTAAGATAAGCTAGTTATTGACGAGGACATGGAGAATATGGCTAGTACAAAGCCATTTAGAGTAATGTAATAAGGCATGCGGTTGATTAAAATTCCTGTGGTGAGCTGGTATATTGGAGTATTCTCTGATGAATTATTAAAATTTTCACCTGGATAGGAGATTGATAGCATATAAAACTGATGTCAGTATATCCATTCCTTCATATAAAGAGTACCTGAGGAATTGTGAGGATTTAAGGTGTAGGTAAATGTGTTAATGAGCAAAAGATTTATGATCCTTGATATGCCACCTTGGAGATCATTTGTGATAAGATGAAAAGAAGGTATAGTGAAATATGTTTAAGTATGAATTATTGTTAACTGAGCAGGGTAACAATAAATAATGAATATCCTTTACCATGGATAGATGATCAAATTCGATTAACTAAATGGAGCCAATTTTTCTTTAAGATCATTTTGAGATCTAGGCACCATCGGTTAAGAATTCGAGAAAAAGATGTAATGCAAACTATTTTAAGACAAGATATGGATATTATGAAATTTTGGTAACCTTGATTAAGGTGTCAATCACGTTTATAGGATTGATGTAGTGGGTATATGAACCATATCTTGGTCATGATATAGTCTTCGATGATGATATATGCAATTGTCCCAAGAAATGAGAGAAACATGAATAGCACCTCGGAATTATCTTGTAGTCACTGAGAGAGCACCGATTGTGTGCCAAGCTCGGTGAATATGAGTTTTGAATATAATTAAGATGAGAATTTTTGGATCACATGACTAGTTTAAATAGTATCTTTAAAGATGCTGGGCAGGTCAAAGTGATCATAGAACTGTTACAATTGATTTAAATGATGGAAATCATAAGTTTTCTGGTATTAGTTGTATGTTATAGAAAGTGTGGAAAGATCCTTGAAGCTATCTATTCTACTCAGGAAACTAAACCGGATGAACGTTATATAATGTGTGGACCATTGTGCATGAGAAAGATCTCACAGTATTAAATGTTATTACTATTTCCAGAACCTGAAAGTAATTGTGATTGATGAATATCACGTCCAGATATGGGTTGTGCATTGACACAAAAGGATAGGTTAATTACTTGTGTCTCCAGATATTTGGTAGTGCACGAGAATAATTATCCTAAGAGTGAATAGAAATTGTTGCTAGTTATTTTGAAATAATGAGAGCATTGCCTCTATAATAAAAATGTTACATTATCTTCAGATTTTAAGAGTATGGAGTAATTATTTGAACGTAAAGAAACTGAATATGAGGTAATAAATGTGGCAAAAATTCCTGAAGGATTTGATTTTATATTGAATTATTATCCTGAGAAAGGCCAATATGTTGCTGAGGCATTGAGCAGAAAATAGGGTGAAACTGGAGTAGTAACTATCAGTTGGCCAGAAATGGAGATTGTTTGTGAGTGAGAGTTACAGTTATGAGTGTACTCTTTATTACTCCATGTGTTGATATTTGTGCTCGGATGCATGTTCAGCTAATTGATATTCATATTCAGAGAGTAAGATTTATGATGAGACACGAGTATGATATCAGTATGAAAGATTATGAAATTGGTAATATAGATTGTGTTAAATGAAGATGGGATTCAAATGGTATCTTATGGGTTATGGGTAGATATGATACCATCTGGATGACCATTGATGGACTGATAAGTCTATGTATTCTTCCAATGAACACCAGAATTCTATTGATAGACTGAGCATATTGTATATGTGTGAGATAGGGAGATTTTGATGAGAGTACTCAGATATTTGTCATGTCGGATTAAGATCCGAAGATTGTGTCGAGATCTGATATATGATGCAGACTCGATTTGGTACTCATCTCCTTCTCAGTGTGATATTTTACTCAGACTGGTTGACAGACTGAGAGAGTGACTTTGATGCTTGTGAGCATTCTCGGGTCTGGCATACTTGAATTTTGGTGGAAGTTGGAAGGAATATTATCTATGTGTAAACTTATGTGTATGAATAGCTATTATAATAGCATCATGATGGCACTCTAAAGGTTTGATAGTAAACCTTATAGATCTCCAACTTGTTGATTTGAAAGTATGGAGTTATTGGTATTGGTGCCACATGATATTATTAAATACACAAGGTTGGTATATAAGCCTTAAAATGTATTGTGACTGACTCAGTTTTGCTAAGGGTCTTACCACAGAAAGGCCAAATGAGATTTGGAATGAAAAGAAAGCTCGCACCGAGATTTGTTGGACCATTAGAGATCCTTGATATGATAGGTCCATTGGCTTACCGATTTGCTCTACTGTCACGGTTGATAGGTGTCCGTAATATTTTATATATATTGATGTTGAGGAAATGTTATTCGGATTCCATATATGTTATGGATATAACTCAACTCTAAGTTGGGGAGGATACTACGTATTAAGAAGAGCAAACATGGGAGCGGAGATATAAAATGCGGGAGCAGTTTTCTGGGATTGAGTATCACTTGAGGAATATTCCTTGATTCTAAATTTCGAGGACGAAATTCCTTAAGTTGGGGAGATTGTAACACCCCGTAGTTTTAATTAAATACATACGTTGAATTACGTGTATATCGAGATGTATAATACACATATTTTATACGTAGGACCCAAATATATGCGTGTATGATTAGTAAATAAATAAAATTATGAAATGAAGATTATACATATGGGATCATCCTATATGGGTGCTTACAATTTAAAAAAAATGAAGTTGAATTAAATTGATTAATTTATAGGGTTGGTTAATGAAATATGTGGATTGGAGTATGATTTAATGACTTAATGAATAGTATGATTTAATGAATGAAAGTTAAATATTAAGATGGAGAAGTTGCTTTAGTAAGTGAGATGAGGTGCATGGGATCATTTCATATATACACTTATCATCTCATTTTAACCTCTCACTCTCCAACGTGTAAAAAAAATAAAAATAAAAAGAAATCTCTCTCTTTACTCTCTTTCTCACCGCGTTGGAGGAAGAAAAAAAAATAAAAAGGAGAAAGAGAAGTTGCAGAAAGAACGAAGAACGAGAGAAGGAGAAGAAGAACGGAAGGGAGAAACGCGGGATTCGCCTGAAATTGGGACTCGCGGTAAGTGGTTTTCACTCTATTTCTTCGTGAACTTGATATCTAAGCTAGATGTAACCTTTCTTTCGGAGTAATTTTTGCTGTGGGAGCCGTTTTACGGTGTTTTCAAAAATTGGAGTTTTGACCCAACGTGAATGAAAATCCGCTAGGAAGGTTGGAAAACACTTCCTAGGCTGTAGGAACCTTAAATATATGGTTAGATTGATGTGTTCATTTGGAATTTTTATAGCCGTTGGAAGTTTGTTGGAAGTTAGAGTTTAGATTGAAAACTTTTTGAATCATTTAAAACCCAATAAAACTCCAGTTGAAGGCTATAGAATGGTAGAATGCACTATTGCGAGTCCATCGATGCTAAATTCATGATTTTTGGAGACCGTTTGACAATTTTGGTAAAAATTTACATGTTTCCAATGAAGAGATACATTCACTGAGCTGTTGATTGCTCACTCCATTTCCTCCAATATTTCAGGTATTGAGTCGAAGGGAAAAGGAAAAATCCGTGAGTAATAATCACGTGAGCCTTCGTCTGGTATGTGTATGTATGCATTGGAGGATATGGGTTATTTTTCTTTACTTTGATAAGTATAATTATCACATACTATATCTATATTATCACATAGATGGGTTGTAAGAAAACATGGATTTTCATTTGATATTTTGGATTATATAATGCTTGTGATGATGGAATGGGATGATCGTAAGTATTTATCATGTGAGAATTTGATGTGTGAATGAATGGAATGATTATATATATCTATATTGGATTTGATTTGTGGTATATAAGGAAAAAAAAATGTGAATTGTCCATTTTATGGGGAGATGCTGTCGAAATTTCCAAAACTGTTGAGAATTATTGTGAATGTCCGTTGAGGCTGACAGTGTATTATATACTGTATATGGGTATGTACAGTGTATAGTATATACTGTGTCGGCCATGACGTTAGCCTACATCAGGGGCGTCGTGACACAAGGTACGACTTGAACACTCTCTGCATTAGATTCATGAACATAGCTGTTGTATTAGTCAACCCGAAGGGCATCACCAGGAACTCGTAATGTCCATACCTCGTCCGAAAAATAGTCTTTGGAACATCCTCATCTCTAATCCTCAACTGATGGTACCCGGACCTCAAGTCAATCTTCGAAAAGAACTTGGCCCCAATCAGTTGATCAAACAAGTCATCAGTAAGAAGAAGTGGATACTTGTTCTTCACAGTCACCTTATTCAGCTGACGGTAGTCTATGCCAAATCAAAGACTCCTGTCCTTCTTCTTGACGAACAACACTGGTGCTCCCCAAAGTGACATGCTAGGGGAAATAAATACCTTGTCCATCAGCTCCTCAAGCTAGGCTCTGAGTTCATTCAACACTTTTGGTGTCATGCGATACCGTGGAATGGAAATGGGTTTTGTCTTGGGGATCAGCTCAATGATAAAGTCTACCTCTCCCTTAGGCGGCAAGCCAGGTAACTCATCGGGAAAAACCACTGGGTACTCACAGACCACAGGAATGTCTGGAAGCTGAACACCCTGACTCACATCATCCACTGGCCTCAAATTAGCCATCGTAGCAACCTCATCATCAATGGCTAATCTACCCTGGGTAGGTTGTCTCGATGCAGTCCTGCCTCAAAAACACAAAGACTGGCTGTCTGGGTATCTGAAAGACAACCCTCTTGCTGAAGCAATCAATGTGAGCGTGATACGCTGCCAGCAAATCCATACCCAAAATGGCATCAAACTCGAAGAACTCTAAGACTCTAAGGTCAACAGATATCTCATGGTCCTCGAATCTCATAATACATCCCACACATACCATGTTAGGGTAAATCCTCTCACGGGCCGCCGTACTCAAAATCAACAGCATACTAGTCCTAACAGTAGACAATTTCAATCTATCTACCACACTACCAGAAATAAACAACAGAGTAGAACCAACATCAATCAAAACATACGTCATAAAATCACAAATGCTGATTGTACCTTCTATTAACTGCTTGCTGGCCTCGGGATCTGCCTGCGTAACAGCTCTGGCATGCTCTCTGGTAGGAACTGGTGTAGGACTATACTGGCCAAAAGACGCCCTATGTGGACCCTGGTTTCTCTTATGCCCCGGAGCCCCCGCAACCAAAATAAACAATCGGCCTCGATGTTCTAGGTGCTGAAGATACAGCCTGCGACTCAGCCCCGGTTGTCTGTTGTCCACCAGATCTTACAAAACTCTGCTGCTGCTACTGGGATCGACCAAAAATTTGAACACTCTGGCCCGCAGTTGGTGGTACCACTGATACTGGAGCGGAGGCCACATACGCCTTATATCTACTGCTACTGGATCTCGGCCTCTTGCTATGTTTGCCCCTCTTGTCATTAAAATACTGCACCCCTGGCCTTGTCGGCTGTGTCTGAATTGAATGAGCTGCAGGTGTCTGGACTGCGACAGGCAACCTCATTCGTGAATTAGCCTCTGCGGCTTGCCTCAACGCCTGTGCATAAGTCTGTACGCCGGCTAGTGTCAAACCCTGGCGAATACGGTCTCCAAACCCGTTCTGTATCCTCTGCATCCTAAGCTCATCGGTAGACACCATCTCTGGAGCAAAGAGTGCCAACCTATTGAAGTCTTGCTCATACTCCCTTACAGACATGCTGCCCTGGGTTAGATGTAGGAACTGGGTCTGACGCTGGTCCCTCTCAGCCCGTGGATAGAACTCCTCAAAGAAAAACTCTTTGAATCAGTCCGGATCTCTCCCTCAGCACGCTCCAATATTTCCCACCATTTGTTTGCCTTGTCAATAAACTTGAATCTCGCAAGCTTGACCTTATCGTGCTCAAGAGCTCTTATGTCACTGAATATGGTCTCCATACGAGTCAAACATCCCTCAGCAAGCTCTAAGTCAAAACCTCCCGAAAACTCAACAGGATTCCAATACTTGAAGGCTTTCATAACCTTCTCATAATGGTCTTTCTCTGCCCTTTCAGCCTCAGTCTCCCCAACTACAGCAGACTGGACCCTAGCTGGTCCTGACTGACCCCTACTACTACCACACTACTGTGCTCTGCAGCCTCTGCTACATCACCCTGCAGTGGCGGCCTAATACCCTGCGTACGGCCTAGCAACTCGAGGATCTGGGCCTGTTGCTACTGAGTGGCCTCTAAGATTGCCTCAATAAGCCTAAGGCGTTCCTCTGGGTCCATGGCTGATCCTGCTATTTCCTCTCTTGTAAATATTTGAAATTCACAAATAAGGAAAAGCTCAATTAGGATCATAATCCAGGAGAAGTTATCCCTAAGATAACTACTCATAATCATACCTGTAAAAACAATCATAATATCATATATGTCTTTTATTCTATTTAAGGATTTTAAACCTAAAACACTCACTCTGATACCAAAGTTGTCACGACCCACAATACATGACGTCATGACCAGCACGGTCCCGAGTATACCCTCCATCGGTACACCCGACGTCCCGTCCAACACTAAACCCAATAAAACACAATCCTAATATAATGTCACACCCCGATTTTTTTAAAACTTAAATTTTTAGTAGTAAGAATAAATATTTGCTCTTATCAAGAAAATAGCAAAAGAGAATCGAGGCGTGAATTGTATCCATCTATCTTAACCCCAAAATCTTTACACACGTAAAAATGAATTTAATAATATCATTTATATTCAAAATAAGGTTACAAGTTAAGATAGAAGAATATTCTTTCAATTTCTATGCCACGGACTATAGATTCCCATTACACAAATTGAATATTGAGCCATGAGGGTACTTTCCCTTGTCCATCCATTATGGACACAACATTTTAAATATATTCATCAAGTAGAATTAACAAATTCAAATCCAAGACATAAACATATAAAATAACCCATGAAATCTTCAACGACCACTATAATGTTCCAAAAGCATTGATTTCTAATACAACCCATTTAATTGATATAATTAATTATTAAATAATTACTCAGTCCTACTACCATAACGCTACTCAAGCCACTAACCCACCCCTACTACTGTGAGACACGTCACGAACTTGCGACTCTATTCTTTCATGTACCTGCATGTGAAAATAGGGGTGAGCTTGAAAGCTGAGTGGGTCATCTAAACCATTCACAACATTTTATTATGATATATACACAAGAACATTACAAACAAGTTTCACACATTAATCGTCGCGACATTTGATTGTTTGAGTTGAGAATTCCATCACGTTCCAAATCACGTACCTTTAGGGAATCAAACCCCGTGTGGCACTACCCAAAATCAGAACTCATTGGTGATGTTCATCATGAACAACTGCCCCATAATAAACATTGGCGATATTCCTTAGAATAACTGCTCCATAATAATCATTGGCGATATTCCTTAGAATAACTGCCCATATGTGTGATTCTTATCTTAATCGTATTCCTTAGTGATGTCAAACCATACATACAACATAAATACGATATTAATTGCATTCACAAGACATATTTAAACTCCACTACACATGGTATCATGTCACAATGCCACATATAATAGTATTCATGTATGAACTTTATTATAACAATTATGCCAATATTCTCAAGTCAGATGTCTCATTATCAAGCATTATAATTTTCATATGAATTTCAGTTACCCCATGAATTGCATGCATCCAATTAACATCTGATTAGAACAAAAATCATGCACACATACATACCATCATACTAACAATCACATCACGGTATACATACAATCATGTATCATACACATTCACCAACAATCTAATAGTGCTATAAATCTAATTAATTTAATGTTCCTATTTATATATCAAAATAAAATATTATGAAGGCATATAATCTCCCCCACCTGAATCGTTAAATTCCAAATCACTTAAATTCCTCGTTACGCCTAGTACTCAACCTGTACACGTATATTACGTTTGTTAATATAAATACTCATAAGAACGATTATGAGTGTAGAGATATATACATATATAGTGGTGGGATGTTTAACAAGTATATATAACATAAGCTAGCATAATATAATAATATATATATGATGAGATAATATAATAATACATATCATCCAATGTTAAATATGAGATGAGATGTATCAATTATATAGAATGTATAATATATATGTGTATGACCTTTCCTATGACACTTATGGCATTTAGGTCTCATGGTCAATAGAGTGTTATACTCTTTTTGTTTTGGCCTATGTGTGTATCCTAATCCTGCTTTGTCAAAAGCACAACGTTGAGATCCAAGCATCATATCAAACAACTTTTGACCGTTTGTGAACTTGATCACTGTATTGTTAAGGTCTTCTTTTTCTCTCTTAAGATATTTATTTTCACTTTTCAATTTTTCTATCACTTTCTTAAACTGAACATTGTCTAAGGATAGTTCATCTAATTCTTCTTGTTGAGACTCCATCTCCTCAAGAGCTTCCTCTAAACTCTTTTTGAGTTTCTCACTTTTCTTGACCTCTTTACTGATTCTAAGTTCAAGATCATGCACATGAGTATCAAGAATATCAGTTTCATTTAGTGGTTCAGATTTTACCTCAGTATTTTCCATCAAGCAAATAACAGCCTTATGATCAGAATCTGAATCATCCTCGCTGGAGCTTGAGTCATCCCAAGTAGCTTTGAGAACCTTCTTGTCCTTTTTCCTTAAGCTGTTCATCTTAAACTTGTTTGGACACTCATTCCTAACATGACTTGGTTTGTTACAACCGTGACAAATCAGCTCTATAGGTTTAGCATCAAACTTCTTTCCTTTTCTCCTAATTAATCAATTGAACTTCCTAGATAACATGGCGATGTCCTTCTCTGAATCTGAATCATTTTGAAATTCAGTTTCAACATTGGGGGCAATAGCTTTCTTCTCTTTTTCCTCAACCTTGGTTGGCCATTTCTTATCTTTCAATTTCATCTCATGAACCATTAATGAACCACATAGTTCATCAAAGGTGTACTCGGCCAGATTCTTGGCTTTTTTAATGGTCGTGGCCTTGGGTTCCTAAACTCTAGGTAGACCTTTCAAAAACTTCCTAACAGTTTCTTCTTCGTCATAATTTCTACTTAAGGTTTTCATCTCATTGATGTTTGTTGTAAACCAAGCAATAACCTGAGCTATAGATTCAATTTTGTCCATCCTATAAGTCTCATATTTTTCAACTAGCATTTGGAGCTTTGCCTTTTTAACTTGCAAAGTTCCTTCATGGGTTACCTCTAATCTTTCCCAGATTTCCTTAATTGTTTCACACGGGCCAACTCCATTGAATTCTTCAACTGATAAACTGCAAAACAATATGTTTACAGCTTGGTTGTTTAACAACTCCTTTTTCTTTTCTCTAGCAGTCCATTCATCTAACTCTTTAGGGACAGCTACACCTTCTACTATCTTTGTAGGTGTTGGACAACCGTTTGTCACAACATCCCACATTTCTAAGTCTTGGGCTTTAAGGTAAAATCTAATCTTGGTTTTCCAATATAAATAGGTATCTCCCTTGAACAAGGGTGGCCGGTGGGTGGAGCTCCCTTCACATGGAGCTGAGCATTTTTAACACTTTGTCCTACCATACTTAATCAAAGATTGTTAGATACTTTGACAGTTAACCTGCTATGATACCAATTGTTAGCTCAGATGTGTCCGAGAGGGGAGTGAATTGGACACTTAGCAGATTAAAACCTTTATTTTAAAACGACAATAATATGAAACCAGGTTAAGCAAGATATGACAAAGATAGCTCAATTATAATAATAAAAGCAACTAGCTAACAATGCACACGAGATTTATAGTGGTTCGGCCGCACCTACATCCACTACCTAACCTCCTCAGTTAGGATTTGTCCAAACTTCACTAATAAATCTTCTTACTGGTGAAGATTAAACCATTCACACTTTCTCAACTTCACAGGCTTGAAAACAACCTTACCAGTTCTCGACTTCATTGGCTTGAGAACAACCTTGACAGACTGAGCAACATTTGCTCTATTTCCACTGACTAACCTGTTACCAATAACTGAGATACAAGATTGAGATATGATTCCCTTTACTCGGAATCAAATAAATACTTACAAAGCTTTTGGATTGAACCTTCTGTTACCACATTCAACAAAGTATATAATGAAGTGTAGCTGAAATGAAAGGTTCGGAAAGCTTTCTTTTTCTTCAATGGATTTTGAAAAGATAATGAATGAAGATCGACAAATCCAGAAGATTTCAAGTATTTCAAAGTATCAAGAGTTTTTGCAGCGAATAGAAGTATAACTTTCAAAAGTATTTGCGCAAGCAAAAATTGTTCAAAGATTTAAAGAATACGCTATCAGTTTTCTCATTTTTTTTTTTTTGTATTTTCAAATGATTTAAGACAACATATATAGAGATAACAATGGCGCTTTGGACTTGAACATTTTTCGAACAATTTTTGTCACACAAAGTTATTTCAAAACCAACTGATACAATCTTTCTAAAAAAAGATTGATTAAGTCCGTGCATTTACGACAACAACACCTGAATCTTCTGATCATTCATGAGAATAGAATGTTCTGATAAAGTTTTGAAATGTTTTGAAAAGGTTCAAAAAGTTATGATAAAATAAACTGAAAAAATGTACATTTGACAGCTTTATGACAGTGTTGGATTAGCGTCCTGATTAGACTATCAACGTCTTGATGCCTAAAGCCAACTAAATAGTGAACAGGAGGCAGCGTGCTGCTCTAGACGATTGGTATTTAAGTAGACCTTGTGTCTCACCTCACAACTGGAGACTGATCTAGTTGGTCTTATTTGAAAGCTATCAGCTTATACAAGTAATACTGAATGTCCTAACCTTGTACGTAGTGATACCGACCCTGATAAGGATCACTAGACGTTGCAAAATCCTGTTTAAATGTTAAGTAAAGACAGGACCAGTTCATGCATTGGCATCATACATAGCACCACCTAGGGACGTATGTGGTTTATGATTCATAGAATAGTTAGAAGCGATGCTCGCTATTCATTATATTTATCTGGAAAGGGACGTACAATGAGAACCTAGCTACTCCTGGGGATGGACATTTGTACGTGAATCCAGAGCACCGTTCCTAAGGAGGGACGTACAATGAGAACCCGACTACTCCTAGGGAGGGACATCTGTATGTGAACTCAGGCGATGTACAATCATCAAACCAATACTAGACGGTGTCATGCATACATACATATTGGATTGATTATGATGCTCTGATGTGTATTTAAGATATTTGATTATGAAGTTTGCTTTATTAATTGCTATATTCACGAACTATTTTACCCACTGAGCCTGTAGCTCACCTTGTTGTTATCCAATTTTTCAGCAGGAGATTAGGGTGGACTAGGTGCAGGTTTTTGGGCCCACATTTTATACCCTTTGTATTATTCATTGGGGATTTTGGGAGAATGTTCCCTTAACTATTTCATGTACAAATATATTATGAGATTAATGAAATTAGACTTGTACTTAATCGTGTTTCCGCGCACGCAGGTATCGTTATAATGCATTCGCGCCCCGTCCGTGAGTATCCCGCCGGTTTAGGCGCGTCCCGGCGGGGTGTGACATTTAATGGTATCAGAGAGTAAGGTCCATGACCCGCCCAAGTCCACCAAATTAGAGGAAGAAAATTTTTATTAGATGTATATATCTTTAGAACCATATATATATGACTTGTATATAGTTGAGATTTATATTAAATATATATCTAAAAAACTATATAGTTTTTATATAGTTTAGATTCAAATATATATATAGTTATGATTTATGAAAACTATATATATAGTTATGATTAAATATATATATCTATATATCTATGTATATATGAGATATATATATCATATTGCTAATGGAAGATTTGGATTAAATGATGACATAAACATCAAGAGAAAAATAGAAAATATTGTCTAATGGACAAAGAATAAATCTTAAAATCTTAAAAATGTTAGGAATATATTTTGTACCCTTCACATGCTTATTTTCCTTTTAGCAAAATAATGGCCTCAAGTGAAGGAACGACTTCCGGTAGTAGGAAACCAATTCCCACCAGACTCAAGGAAGTGTACAAAAGGGACATTATGACTATGAGGAGTATCGACAATAGAGATCTCCGCCTTCGTCCGATTCTTCACGAAAGACTTGCAACACTGGGGTGGTTAAATATAACAAAAGTTGAGGGTCACGTCTCTTACAACTTGATGAAATTTTTCTACGAAGCCATGTATTGCGTAGGACTTCAAGAAGATGGGATCAACCCTGTTTTAGAGACAACGGTCAGGGGAACAAAGATTTCTATCAGCGTCGAAGTTATTGTGTGACTTATGGAGATTCCGATTGAAGATAGAATCATTGATCCACACGAACCCCAGACAGTTACAGAGATCGCGGAGTTCAACGAACAGTTGTTCAATTCCCTCGCCAAAAACCCGTACACCCAATCGACGTACGCCCACTCCCAAACAATCTCCTTAAACCACCTTTTGCCGGCCTTGGAAAGATCGTATTCGGCAACATCTTGGCGGAAAAGGTGACTAGAGGTGCTATGTCAAGTGCTCAACTTCTTGTGCAATACTGTATAGAGAAGAAAATTAAGGTCTCACTACCTCACATCATCATCCAACAGATGTTACGGGTGATTCAAAACCCTTTAAGAAAGGAACTCCTCGGCTATGGAGTCTTGATCATGAGGATGTTATATGAGGCAAACATCAACACTTTTGATGAGTCCTCGAAGCAGATCGCTGAGGCGGTTACAACAACCTCTATATTCAAGACATTTGTCACAAGTGGAGGGGTAACTGACGAGGAACTATTCGGCGCGACTTTCGAAGGAAATGGCAAAACAATTAGAGACTAAAAGGGACGTTGTTACCGAAAAAGTCGACGCAAGATTCCTGTTAGGGAGGTACCAAATAACGAGTCAAATTAGAACCCTATGTCAGACCCAGCCCCGAATAATGATCCAACCGAGCACCTGTTCTCTGAGGAAGATTTATTTGCCAACCTAAATCAACCTCAATCAAATCAGGATAGACAAGAAGTTCCAGCAAATCCACCTTCATGGAACATGCCAACTCAAGGCAATACTACGTACCAAAGGTTTCCAACTCCTGAAGTACCGTATCGGCCAGTTCCACAAGTTCCTGTGAACCAACAACAACAAAATTTTGCGGTACCAAATCTTGGAAGATAGGACTTCCCAATGAGCCCATGGTTTCAAGACTTTTTAACCCAAGAATACCCAAATGTCCAGGGGGTTTCAGTTAGGGAATCCCCGTACGGTCAAAACAACTACCCCACACCTATGAGTCAACCATACGGCTAATACTTTCCACCAATGCCTATGGCCTACCCTCCATCGATGGGGCAATCGACTAACCCATTCGAGCAATTAAATGTGATCGTAGCTAGCATTGCTCGAATAGAGGAGACTCAAAATACTTTGTTAACATGTATGCAAAACGTCGAAGAACAACGAGCAAATTCTCAACCTTCTTCTAGTAGTCTTTCTGTATCTAGCAGGAGGTCTAGAAGGACCAGTAGTAGGCAGGAAAATCAGGAATGATCACTGGCATTGTAAAAATGTATTTTATATATGAATGAAAATTTTCGTTTAATACTATCTTTGGTGGGCCGAGTTACAACCATTTTTTCTTTTGTATCACTAAACTTTAGAGTGGTATGGGATACAACAAAATTGGAGGATACTAAATAAAATATGGAAGTAAGAAAACCCACGACCTTGTGTGAAAAGAAATAATTGGAGAAAGTTGCATTACTAACATTATCACTAAGTTTACACGGTATGGGACGAGTAAACTTGGACCATACTGTTAATAAACTACTATTCAGCCGATGTTTTATAGAGATCGTGTTCATACAACTTAACTTGGTTGACACCCTTATTACCAAATTCATGTGGTATGGGACACACGAATTTGGATAATAATCGAAGAGACTAAGCGAAAGAGTTTGACTACATAAGATTGCAATAGAACGTTAGATCGGGATAATTACCGAGGAAAATCTTAGAATTTTTATGACTCGTATGGATTTTCAATGAAATATATATGTATGTTCACAGAAATCAGAACCAAAACATTTGAAATACTTGCAAAGTTTTATACTTATTATATAAACATTCTAACCTTGTTTTTTTTACACCATGGCCAAACATACGAGGCACATAAGATTCTTTTATTCCTCAACAAAAAACTTACACTATACTTAGAAAAATAGGTGGTTTTTATTGCAGTACTCTCAAAATTGTTGCTAAGAATACCATAACATTATACTTGGCTACAGTTCCTAAATCATGGTTTTATTTTCTCTTTGCCAGTGAGAAAATGAAAACCAGGAAGAGAGGAAGGCCGCATACTGTTCGTCCAGCCGAGGAGGCACCTCCTGAGATTTAGAACCAGGAACCGCCGTCTCCGACGATAGCACGGGCCATACCGACACTGCCACTACTTCTGGGTAGGCAGTGCCACCCCAACCCACACCCTTTGCTATGCTTTCGAGTATGGAAGTCTTTTTTGCCAGATTTATCGAGGAGATGAAAGTAATTGTCCAGACTGCCGTTCATGAAACCACGACCAATCAGGTTGTCACTATTTAGGCACCTGTGAGATCTGGGTCAGAGACTCAAACCGATCAGATTACAAAATACAAGAGGCTACAAGAGGTACAAAAATGGTTGGATGAGTCAAAGAAGGCTCTTGATGCAATGGGAGTCGATGAGGCTCGAAAGATTCCGCTTGCAACCTACCAACTTATTGGTGGAGCAAATACATGGTGGATAACAGTAAAGGAGGACCCAAGGGTCAACACTACATACATGACTTGGCAACAATTCGAGTCACTATTTATTGATGAGTACTTCCCCGACGCTGTGAATAGGTAGAAGCGCCAGGAGTTCGACAAACTATACCAAGGCGGCATGACAGTCAGGGAGTACGCTGGCAAGTTTAAAGAATTATCGGTTTACTCTTTCTCCACCATCTGAACGAAGCAAGATAAGATCGAGAAATTCTACAATGGCCTTCGTCCTGACATTCGACAAGCCTTGTCGATCTTGGATCTCAAGATTTACAAGGAGGTTGTTGACAAAGCCATGAGTTTTGAGCAGGAGAAGATTGACAAACGGCCTGCAACGTTTGTCCTGCAGGGCTTGCAACAGGGCAATAAGAAGAAACCCTACTATAATCTAAACCCAGCCCTCCCAACCCTGTTAAGAAGAATGAGGCCACGACACCTGCGGCTGAACCATCTAACCCTGGCTAATAGGGTTTTCGAAATCATGGCTGCAGAGGCCGTAATGGTAGGGGTGGCCGTCAAAACGACAATGGCAGAGGTGGTGGTCAGCACCACAATCAACATGGCCAACAGAACCATCAGAGCAGAGGCCGACGTGTTACAGCTGTGGCCAGCAGGGCCATGTAAGAAATGTCTGTCCGCACCTTCAGCAACCTATTCCCATTGTTTCAGTCCAACAAGCACCACCTGCTGCTAATGCCCAACCCAGGCAGAACCAGCAAAACCAGGGCAGAGCATTTGCCATCGCTTAACAACCCCTCCCAGACAACAATGTAGTCGAAGGTACATTTCCCTTGTTCAATACAATGGTGCATGTCTTGTTCGATTCGGGTGCTACGCATTCTTTTATATCTTCTGCATTGGTAAGACATTTAGGGTTGCATCCTGAACCCACACAAATCACAATCCATGTCACACCACCTTTAGGATATAGTACTGACGTGAATTTACAGTGTTCTCGATGTGAGCTTCGAATGGCAGAACAAATAATATATGCAGATCTTTTTGTGATGGACATTGAAGATTTCGACATCACCCTCGGCATGGACTGGCTCGCACCACTGAATGCAAAGATCGATTGTATGAAGAAGCAAGTTCAGTTAACCCTGCCCACGGGAGAGTTTGTCAAGATTCAGGGAACAAGGAAATGGATACACAACTCGACTGCTGCACTTCTCAAGGCACAGCTTTGAGCTCTATCCCTTGGTGATGAAAATGAATCACAAGCACTGTACCCTCTCAAAGTACACGATGTCCCGGTAATATCTGAATTCCCAACAATTTTTCTAAATGACCTTCCTGGTCTACCTCCGGTTAGGGAATTCGATTTTGAAATTAATCTCATACCTGGGACCGGGCCTATCTCAATTCCACCATACAGAATGTCAAATGTCGAGCTCATCGAATTGGAAAAACAACTAAAGGAATTAGAGAGTAATGGCTTCATCAGAAAAAGTTCGTCACCCTGGGGCGCTCCAGTTATGTTTGTTCGCAAAAAGGATGGTTCGTTACGACTTTGCATCGACTATCGCAAGCTGAATAACGTCACCGTTAAGAATAGATACCCGTTGCCCAGGATCGATGACTTGTTCGACCAACTTAGAGATGCCAAATACTTCTCTAAGATTGATTTACGATCCGGTTATCACCAACTCCAGATCCGAGAGTCAGACATTACCAAGACGACATTTAGAACTCGATATGGTTACTATGAGTTCTTGGTCATGCCGTTCGGTCTAACAAATGCACCTGTTGCATTCATGGATTTGATGAACCACATCTTCAGGTTATACTTAGACCGATTTGTGATGGTTTTTGTGGACGATAACTTGATATATTCCTTAACCGAAGAAGACCATAACATACATCTGAAGATAGTCCTTTAGACCTTAAAAAGCCACCAGTTCTATGCAAAGTTGAGTAAGTGCGAATTTTGGGCAAAGCGAGTTCAATTCCTAGGCCATGTGGTTTCAGGCAATGGCATTGAGGTGGATCCTTCTAAGGTTGAAGCGGTTTTAAACTGGAAGCAGCCTACTATTGTTACTCAGATCAGGAGTTCTCTTGGTTTGGCTGCTATTACAGACGCTTCATCAAGGACTTCTCAAAGATTGCTGAACCTATGACCAAGCTCACTCGGAAAGACGTGCGATTCATTTGGAATCCCGCCTGTGAATCATCATTTCAGGAATTGAAGAAGCGCCTCACGACGACACCAGTACTCATCACTCCAAGAAATGCACTTGGATTTTCACTATACACCGACGCCTCTATCCAAGGCTTAGGTGTCGTACTAATGCAAGAAGGCCAAGTTTTCGCATATGCCTCGAGGCAACTGAAGATTCATGAGGTCAATTACCCAACACATGACTTGGAACTTGCAGCTGTCGTATTTGCACTGAAGTTATGGCGTCATTACCTATACGATGAACGGTTTGGGTAGTGTCGCCTAGGGTTTGATTCCCTAAAGGTACGTGATTTGGAATGTGATGGAATTCTCAACTCAAAGAATCAAATGTTGCAATGATTAATGTGTGAAACTTGTTTGTAATGTTCTTGTGTATATATCATAATAAAATGTTGTGAATGCTTTAGATGACCCACTGGGCTTTCAAGCTCACCCCTATTTTTCACATGTAGGTACATGAAAGAATAGAGTCGCAAGTTCGTGACGTGTCTCTCAGTAGTAGGGGTAGGTTAGGAGCTTGAGTAGCGTTATGGTAGTAGGACTGAGTAATTATTTAATAATTGATTATATCAATTAAATGGGTTGTATTAGAAATCAATGCTTTTAGAACATTATAGTGGTCGTTGAAGATTTCATGGGTTATTTTATATGTTTATGCCTTGAACTTGAACTTGTTAATTCTACTTGATTAATATATTTAAAATGTTGTGTCAATAATGGATGGATAGGGCAAGTACCCTCATGACTCAATATTCAATTTGGGTAATGAGAATCTATAGTCTGTGGCATAGAAATTGAAAGAGTATTCTTTTATCTTAACTTGTAACCTTATTTTAAATATAAATTATATTATTAAATTTATTTTTACCTGTGTAAAGATTTTGGCGTTAAAGTAGATGGATACAATTCACGCCTCGATTTTCTTTTTGCTATTTTCGTGATAAGAGCAAATATTTATTATTATTTTAAGTTTTAAAAATCGAAGTGTGACAGATTCAGTCCTGTTTGGCCAAATAGAGTGCTTCTGTTTGGCCATATAGGACCGAACCTACAATGTTAGGTTCGCTTCTGTTGGGTCGAACGAAAGGATGATTTTCTAGAATAAAAAAGGTAAAATAAATAAAAACTCTCCTTAGAGTGATGTGTGTCATTGCCTAAGCTTAAATCATTTGCTATAATGCTACCAAAATGTGTTGATAATTAAAGTTTTTTAATGCCCTAACCTTGGTTTCTACCACGCTAGGAAAAACACTAAAATAGGATTCAAACTCTTTAAAATCCTTTCAAAATGATTGTAATCCTTCAAAGATGAATCTTTAAAGTTTGAAATAATATTTAGAAAGAAGAAAATGGGTAGAGCAGAAAGGAGCTTGAAAATGGAAGAAGATGAAGATGACAATGGTGATGGGGAAGGTTAATAGGTGGTTTGGAGAGAAATGCAAAACATCTTAGCGTAGGGTCATTTTGGTCACATTACAGGTAATGTAGGAATTAAATTGTTTTTGGTAGGTGAGAATAGTGGTTTAGTGGGGTTAAAATAGCTACCGTCAATTAATATATAATCTATGAACTTGAATAAAATTAAAATTACCGTTTTTTACTTGAAAGATGCAAAGATGCAAAAAAAATTGAAATTACTTGAAAGAGCAAATAAAAAAAAATTGTAAAAGAGATAAAATATAAAAAAAAAATAGAAAGAGTCTAAATCGAGTAAGAGTTTTAGGAGAGATCCGTAACACATTAAATTCTGGGTGAGAAAACATAAAGTTTAAAAAATTGTTGTAAAGAGAGTGAATGACTTTTGTTTTTATAAAACAGTACAAGTTTACAACCTCAGTGTGATGCACAAGAATTTTTTCTATTATTTGTAAATTA
This sequence comes from Paratinospora sagittata, assembly GCA_035771175.1. NCBI lineage: Eukaryota > Viridiplantae > Streptophyta > Magnoliopsida > Ranunculales > Menispermaceae > Paratinospora > Paratinospora sagittata. The sequence continues at coordinate 24,865,274 of CM069598.1, read as the reverse complement.
AATTAAATTTTAAAACACATAAAACAAAGACATAAATAATATTTATTTTCTACCCAATGATGATAAAAATCATGTATTTTATAATGTAATACTATATATTTTACAATATAGTTTAACTATAGATGAATTGATAGATATTACCAAGACGTGTATAAAAAAATTGAGAAAACCTCACATCTATACTTCTATACTATATACAATGCAAAAACCTGGGCAAACTCACGGGGTGATCATTTTTGTATAAATCCCAAAATTGCCAATTCATCTCTTAAAAGTTTATAAATTCTATACTTTTTAAGTTTTACATTTAGAATGGGTATAAAAGTAAATTAACATTAATAGTTTCATGTTAACTTTAAAACTACGTCTTATTAAATCCCAACGTGAGTGAAACTGTTCCAACAATGAATTTAGAAAAGCACTCATCATCCTTGTCGGTTATTTTTTCCTCTTTTTCAATAAAAAATTAAAGAAAAAAAAATTCTTTGACTCAACTTGGAACACTTACATAACCAAATCCCATGAATTATTCCACGCCTTCTTGACCCTCACCAATTTTGTCTACTTATTCCGGTTTTCAAACACACACATTCTCTCTCATCCTAACTCCTAACTCCTATATATTCTTCGCTGAAAGACCCCATTTCAATTCCTACATATAAGCATTCTATAGGTACTTTCTAATAATTTTTTCTTCGATTCTATTCCAATTCTAATAAATCTCTTTTGAATTTATAATTGATTGTTTTTTTTTTTTGGATGCACCCGTACTTCGAGGTTTGAGAAGGTGGTTGTCTAGATTGAGGAGTAGGACCTGTCAGTTGGCTTGGCCTGTGTTTGGTGCTTTTGTTTCTTTTTTTATGACGGGTGTTGTTGCTTGTTTGCCCACTTGTTTTGCTTCATTTTTGTCTCTGCCATTCACAACCTTCATTGTATTTTTAACTCAGATATCAATAAAATGGCGTTATTATGTTCATTGTCGTATGTCGTTCAATTTCTATTTTGCTCACCTACGTTTTCTGTTGTTTCTGGTTGTGGTTGATCTATTGTAGAAACTTAATTAGCTGCGGACTTAGTCAATTGATCCCGTTGTGGTCGATCTATTGTAGAAACTCAATCAGCCTGCGAACCTAGTCGATTGACCTCGTTGTGGTTGGCCTATTGTATAAACTTAATCAGCTTGCAAACCTAGTCAATCGAGCCCACATGACCCCCCACTCCTATCTTGTACACTTGTTGCCTCAAATCGGTTGCATGCCAAGAGGTTGGTAGTAGGTTGGTGAGAACTGAGGTCTCTTCATAGGCAAGGATGATGGGAACAATATTGACCTCGCTTACATGGCGTTTTACCAAGGTAATTTAGCCTTACAGGAGCGATGGTTAAGTCCACGGGAAGGTTTGACTGGGTCTCTACAGCTTGACTGTCGGTACGGCTTTTTAGGCTTTTCAAGAGCATTAATAGCCTTTGAAACTGCCAGTGGCGCATTGGTTACGCTACCTCATTAATTCCCCTTAGCTGCGTGTTCTACTTGTTTAACGCTTGAATTTAAGGAGAGGACATTCCATGGTTTTTGGGTGTGTTCAGTGTATGCATTGAAGGAGGCGGAGCGCGTATTCCCCATGACCCTCTATAAATAGGTGAGGGGTTATGCTCCATTCTTCATTCTCAATCGCGATCACCGCAAGCTCTTAAGTTAAAGTTGGGGAGTCTCGCATCACAGATGAGGACGAAAATGGTGATTTCAGAAGAAGATTGGCATTTTGAATCGAAGTGGGAGGAATACTTGGCTTGAAAGTCTTTGGAAATGGAGTAACGGGTGAGTTTTGGGTGGCAGGGGTCTCTCATTGTTCCTCTCGTTCTTCTGTTCAATTTGGGCAGTTCTCCTTGCCCACTTCTTCTTTTTCGCCCTTCCTAGATCCTTTCTTTTTGTTATCCTTTGCTACCTTCTTTCTCTTCCATCTATTTTCTCTACTTCTCTAACGCTTTCTTAGACTCGATCATCGGAATAGGGAACCAAATCTGCCCATCAGCCGATCCCTTCAAATGTGGCCATGGCGGTTTCAAACAAGAACTATGACTAGGAGGTTTCCCTGCTGTCTATGCCCCTTGGCCTGTTGGTGGTGGTGGTAGAACTGGTACTATTAGTACAGGTGCCATAAGTACCATAGGAGTCGTTTGAGGCTTACCCTCACTAGCTGCCTCTACTAACTTGGCCTTTTTCATCTCGGCCCTAAACCTTTTGCCCCATTTACCCTTCTTATTTCGGGGAAATGGAAAGTACTGCTCTACATGCTGTGACTGTGTCTGTGGTACTGGCAGTGTTGGTTGTATAACCTGTCTGCCCGCTGTCTTGAAAGTCTCAAAATCCAAAGCTTGTCGCAAGGCCTGGTTATAAGTTTGTACCCCTGCTATTGTCAAAACCCTATCGAATCGGATATCTGAAGCCATCCCTCAACCTCTTCATCCTCATGTCACCAGTCTGTACCATCTCTAGAGCGAACATGGCCAATCTATTGAACTCATGCTCATACTCCCTCAAAGTCACATTGCCTTGTTTTAAATCAATGAACTCTGGGCGCCTTTGTTCAAACTCAGCCCGTGGATAGAAAGTTGCATAAACTAGTTCTTTAAATATATTCCATGTCTCAATGACCTTGTTTGCCCTGATCATGGCCCGCCACCACCTCTCAGCATCGTTGATTAGCTTGAAGGTAGCCAATTTGACTTTATCTTTCTCAGAGACTTGCATATCATCAAAATAGTCTCTATCCTCAACAACCAGTTCTCTGCTACCACTAGAACCAAGCTACCTGCAAATACAGGAGGGTTTCACCTCTTAAAGGCCTTTATTACCTCCACCTATCGTTTCCTCTCATCAGGATCCTCTCTAGCACCACTCGCCAGTGTTTCTACCTTAGTCACATGCTCCTCTGCAAGTGCACCAACATTACTAGCACCAATCTTAGGAACTACTAGTGCTTCAGGCTTCTGCCTATCCTCCTGCATCTTTGTCGTAAGCTCCATTAGCTGTGCATTTTGTTGTTATTGGGCAGCTAATGTTTCTTCTAATTTTTTGATCCTTTCCTGATCAACATTATCCATTATGTCTAGCTTGATTGTTGTCCCCTTCAAATTTGAAATAAAAAAAACATAGACAATTATCAGTCAAACTAACATAATTGGATCAAATCTATAATACTACCCATACAAACAAACATAATATAGTAAGACTTTTATCTTCTTAAGGTTTTTTAAACCTGTGGTTCTCTGATACCATCATTGTCGTGACCCCCTCCGTAGGACGACGTCACGACTGGCACTGAGTATCACACGTGTCACTCTTGACACATCTGAAACCCTGTCAGCCTTAACCTGTCTCAATACCTGTATAATTCCATTTATAAACTATACATCATATATCAAACATCATTATCTCCATAGTCATCATGTATGAAACATTCCATTCATCATAATCAATTAAACCAATATCTACATATACAATCCCATACATCAACATTTTTACACATCATAAGTAGTGTTATACATGTATATTTACAAAATACAAAGGTTTGGTCCAAACATCTCAAATACATACATCAAAATTAGCAGAAGAAAAAGTCACCCCTCTGTTGCTTTGCCCTTTCCCTTATTATCTCCTCCTGAAATGAATGAGAGTTTGGATGAGCTACAACAAACTCAGTGAATATTCTACCAATAACATTATATATGTATTCATAATAAAAACATGACATTTAAAACTGTATAAACACAATATGCAAGTAGATAACAAGTAAGGATACATGAACAAGATATATTTCATCACATTCAAACATTTTAAAACAATGTATAGCCCAGTGAAAATGCAAAACACTATCTTCCTCTTTCAAAGTAATTGAGCGAGTCCGCCCTTCATTATGCATCGATAAGGAGAGCACCGACCTCAATTTACTTATTTCATTTAGATCATTCCTAGGTTTTCATCCCTAACTAGGACAACACCAATGTCCATGAGTACTTTCGCGGTTACTAATGCGAGTCTAATTCTCAGATGTTTTCCCCAAAGGAATTGATCACATGCTTTAACCTATTCTAGTAAGTCTAAAGCATATCCCAATTCATAGACATTTTATGCATTCAAATCACAATGCAATAGTACTATTACCTACATTTCGCAAACATGCTTATACATATAATGCCACACATAAAACCAAAGGTAAAAATACTCACAATAGGTATCGTTCCTAGCCCCAAAATACTCTCTCAACAACTAGTACAAAAGTTGCGCAACAATTCACCTTCCCACACAATCGAATTCACCAATTTCACCAACAATTCAATATACAAAATCTGTAATATTCATAATAGAATAACATTCAATCTCAATTCCACACTATATCACACAAAAACATCCCATAATTTGCTTCCAAACCAATAATAGTTGGATTTGAGCATGTATGCATAAAACCTTCATTTTTTCTACAAATTAACATGCCAATAACCTAGCTTTCATCAAGAATTCACTAACTTATAGAATTGCGCACCAAAACCCACGAATTTAGCACAACTCGGATTCACCCATTTCACCTAACCAACCGTCCAAATCCTACCTAAGTCATATATGTTAAACCACTTGAAGAGAGGAACAAGAATCTGGAATTTTTAGCTCAAAAACAACAAATCTTACCTTAAAATCGCCAACCCTAGGTACGTTCCTTCTTCTTCTTTCGTTTCTCCTCTTTTCCCAAGACGAAACAAACCCAAATGAGCTAGAAAGGACAAGAAGTTTCTTTTAAATTCGTGCAAATTGCCTCACCGTCAATTTAAAAAAAAAATTGTCAGAAAGCCCAAGAGCGTGGTTCTCCTAATCAGGAGCGCGTTCCTCCTTGCCTAGAAAACAAACCCTTCTTTGGAATCGCAAGGAGAGCGCAACTCCCTTCTAGGAGAACGCTTCTATTTAAAATCCAAAAAATATAGCATTTTGTTTTCCACTACTGTTGCGCGCTACTCCTCTGAGGAGCGCGTTGCCACTCAAACCCATAAATCCTGCTCTCTGTCTGCCACCACTGGAGCGCATTCTAGATGTCCAAACTACAAATTTCTCTAAGTTTCACACCCTTTATGTTATATTTAGGGTGTCAAGGTTCCTACAACACTAGGATGCACACAATCAACGTATTATGAGGTTGTTAACGTATGAATATGCATATAAATACGTATGACAATATGTACCAATCAAAATATATGTTTGACTTACAAGTATGGGGTGTTACAAGTGTTATATAGGTTGCGATCTCTTTTGTTTTCTTGGCAGCATGCAACGTACTTAGGTTGGTAGCACATAATTTAGGTGGCGTGTTTAGTTGTAGTTGTCGAGTTGAGCTAACTCGAAGGTTGGAAGTCGTTTGAGCAATGTTGTTAAGTCGTAGTCCGAGGTGCTATAAAGCCTTATGTGACTTTCTTCCCCGTGATGGGCTGGGGCCCATCCTAAGGTACTCTGAGATCTGTACCCCCTTCTCGAATACCGAGCTAGTTGGGTTCCAAGGTACTATAAGGCATTGTAAGGCTTGTGGCCTAGCCTTCTTCCCAATAAAAAGTTCAAGCTTACCCCAAGGTGCTATAAGGTCTTTCACAACCTCCTTCACGGTAATAGATTAACATCTACCTCAAGGTACTATAAAGCTTGCGCCTCCTTCCCGGACATAGGTTAGGACCTATCCCAAGGTAGTAGAAATTCGTCGCACAATGAGATAACAAATGTAGACGTAAATAAAAGACATAAGCTGCACTCGAATTTTATTAATTCATCACAGGTAGTACAATTTCAAATCTTCAGCATTCCAAGCTTTGGGATTTCTCTTCCCTCAAGGTCTTCTAGGTCGTATACCCCTGGCCTTAACACTAGCGTGACTTTGTACGACCCTTCCCAATTCGGTCCGAGGGCTCCAACACCAGGCTCCTGAGTGTTCAACATGACCTTCATGAGTACCAGGTCTCTAACCTTAAGCAGCCTAGGCCTAACCTTTGCATCATAATAACGAGTTATCCTCTGTTGGTTGGCCACCCTTCTGAGGCGGGCTCGTTCCCTTCTCTCGTCTAGGAAGTCGAGTTTTAAACCTTGGGCTTCTGAGTATTTTTTCTCATCAAATCATTTTGTGCACAAGGTGGGTATGTCGACCTCGATAGGGATTACGGCTTCCATTCCAAACGCAAGTGCAAAAGGGGTTTCTTTGGTCACCATTTTCTTAGTAGTTCGGTACGACCATAACATTTGCGGCAAGTCGTATGCCCAAGTGCCTTTCCTCACTTCTATCCTTGATTTCAGAGTATGTTTGATGATCATATTCAATCCCTCGACTTGTTTGTTTGCCTGAGGGTGAGCGGGGTTTGAGAAGAAGTGTCATATGCCCAGGTCGGAACAGAAAGAATTGAACCGTGCATTTTCAAACTATTTCCCGTTGTCTGTGATGATCACGTAAGAAACCCCAAATCAACAAACTTGTGATCTTTTGCTTAGTTATCTGGGCCAATGCCTCAGCTTCTGCCCATTTGGTAAAGTAATCCACGGCCTCAACCGTGAATTTCACTTTTGTTGGCCCAGGTATGTCCAAAAGGGGGGTGAATTGGAAACTTAGATAATTAAAATTAATCCAATGGAAAATAATAAAGTGCAGAAAGGTAAATCAATTGACACAAACGATTTATAGTGGTTGGACTACTTGCCTATCTCCACTACCTAACCTCCTCAGTTAGGATTTTCAAACCTCTTCACTAAGGGATTCTCTTACGGGTGAGAACTAAACCGTTACAACGTTTTCTGAACTTTCGGGCGTGAGAACCACCGTTACAGTACTCAACTTACAGGCTTGAGACGAACCTACACCTCTCGACTTACAGGCTAGAGAACTATCTGTCTCAACTTTCGGGTATGAGACTAACCTAAAACCTTATCAACTTACATGCTTGAGAATGACCACTTTGTTGAACAAATAAAGATAAGAAATCAACAGTTTGTACAACTACGTTTCAACTCGATACAATATACAAGATATGTAATGAAGTATAACTGCATCCTATGTGTTGACCCAGGTATCTCCAAGAGATGGGTGAATTGGACACTTAGACAATTAAAATTAATTCAATGGAAACTAAATAAGTGTGGAAAAGTAAATCAATTTACACAATCAATTTAGAGTGGTTCGGCTACTTGCCTACATCTACTACCTAACCTCCTCAGTTAGGATTTGAAACCTCTTCACTAAGGGATTCTCTTATGGGTGAGAATCAAACCGTTACACCTTTTCTCAACTTTCGGGTGTGATAACAATCGTTACAATGCTCAACTTGTGGGCTTGAGACCAACCTAAACTTCTCGACTCACATACTAAAGAACTACCTATATCTCTCGACCTACTGGTTAGAGAACTACCTACCTCAACTTCTGGGTGTGAGACTAACCTAATGCCTTCTCAACTTATAGGCTTGAGAACAACCACTTGTTCGAAAAACGAAGTAGGGTACTCAGCAATTTATATAACTTCTGTTACAACTCGATACAGTATACAAGATATGAAATGAAGTACAACTGTATCTTATGAACTATCTCTCAAATTTCTCTTTCAGCAAGAATGATATATGATTAAAAAAGTGCTAAAAATTTGAGGGAAAAATAGTTCAATAACCTTCAAATAGATTTTCAAAGAAAGATAGAGATTAAGCTCATTATGAAAATATTTTGAATAAATAGAGTTTCAAAGAAGACACTTTGAAAAACTAAAACAGTTTAAGCTCTCAAAATCAAATTGAAAATTCAACTAACTTTCAAAAATATTTGCTTGATGAATTTTCGGTGTGTGTGTTTTTCTAAGTACTGATATTTATAGACTTAGTAGAGATGAAGTTGTTGGTCATTTGAATTTGAATTTCAAAAAGAACGTTTACTCACAACAACTAAAATCTTTCACGAAGATGGTATGACAATCTTCATGAACATTATGGATCTATTCAGATTGAATGAATAAGGAAGGTTTTAGGAATCATGATTTCATGATCATAAGAAATCTCTGACAAATCTGAAAAGGTTTTTGTGCATAAAAAGTTTTGAAAAAGCGATTTAAAAAAGTGCACAGAAAACTTTATGATAGTGTTGGATTAGCATCCTAATTGGTCAATCAATGTCCTGACACATAATCTCAACTTTGTCGTTTGTTCCATGAGGGCGCTCATAGACCATAAGCGTCCTGCTAAACTAAGAAGTGAGGGCACTACAAGATGTAAGCGTCCTGGCTTACTTAGTGTTAAAAACTACTTAAGCTGTGAGAGCGCTATTGAAAGGTAAGCATCCTGACATAATTTAAAAACACCTAGAAATATAAGAGTGTTACCTACAACATAAGCATCCTATCTTTAAAGTACAAAAAACTTAAGGGCACTACTGAAATGTAAGCGTCCTGATGCTTAAGACGATCATCGAGCTGATGTTGAATCAACGTCCTGATATGTTCATTGGTTGACACAATAAGGGCGCTACTAATAAAGTAAGCGTCCTGATGGATAAGAACTTTTTCAACCTTGAACATCATCAATGTCCTAATGTATCATTAGCGTCCTGACATGCAAATGCATGAGGGCGCTACTGAGACATTAGTGTCTTGATCGAACACTTAAAGACTGATTTTTAAAAGCAATTTTTGTCTTTCAAAACTTAGTCAAATCAGTTAAATATTCGATCAAATCAAACATTTAAAAAACCTTTCAAACATATCGATCAAAACATGCAATTAAGTAGATCTTGCTGAAAGTAATTTGATCAACAGATTTACATTTTAAGTACTGAAAACTTGAAGCTTTGATTATTGACATTCAATGGACTTGTAAGCCCTTCTCTTTGATCTTGATTCTTGATAATTCTAAAACACTTAACAAGATCATTAGATACACAAACATGAGTGGTTTGGAATCATCAAAACATTCTCATCTTGGGGTTCGTTGAGATAACATTATGAATTATCTCTCAAATTTCTCTTTCAGCAAGAATGATATAAGATTAAAATCGTGCCGAAAACTTGAGTAAAAGTAGTTCAATACATTTCAAACAAATTTTCAATGAAAGACGTAAGATAACCTTAATAAGAAAAACCTTTGAATAACACTTGTTTTAAAGATAACACTTTGAAAACTAAAACAGTTTTGAACTTTGAAATCATTTTGAAAATTCGACTAACTTTCAAGAGTATTGGCTTTGTGAATTTTCTGTGTATTTGTTTGGATTCTAAGTGCTGGTATATATAGACTTAGTAGGGATAAAAGTTGTTGATCATTTGAATTTGAATTTCAAAAACAACATTAGCTCACAACTTTTTGAATCTTTCACGAAGATGGTAAAAACCATATTTATGAACATTCTGATTTTCTTCAGGTTGCATGAAAAAGAAAAGTCTCAAAGGACGTGATTCATGCATCAGAAGAAATTTCTAACAAGTCTTAAAAGGATTCTGTGCATAAAAAAGTTTCGAAAAGATAAACTGAAAGAGTGCATAGACACAGCTTTATGCCAGTGTTGGGTTAGCGTCCTGATTTGACAATCAACGTCCTAATGCATAGAACCAACTTTGTCATTTTGTTCCTTGTGGGCGCTTATAGACTCTAAGCGTCTTGCTGAACTGTAAAGTGAGAGCGCTACTAGGACGTAAGCCTTCTGCTGAACTGTAAAGTGAAGGCGCTATTTGGACTTAAGTGTCCTGACTTACTTAATGTTTAAAATCAAATAAAGCTTTAAGGGCGCTATTTGAAGATAAGCATCCTGACATGTTTTTGAAACACTTAAAATCACAAGGGCGCTACTAATGACGTAAGCGTCCTAACATTCAAAACATGAAAACTTAAGGGCGCTACTAAAGATGTAAGCGTCCTGATGTTTAACACTTTCAAAATGATCGAAAACATAAGGGCGCTACTGGACCTTTAGCGTCCTGATGTTTAAAATCGATCAGCATCATGATAAGTTCTTTGGTTGATTAAATGAGGGCGCTAGTGACAAAGTAAGTGTCCTGATAGATATGAACTTTTCAACCTTGAATATTATCAATGTCCTAATATATCATCAGCGTCCTGACTTACCAAGTCCAGGAGGGTGCTGCTAAGACATTAGCGTCCCGATCGAATACTAAAAGATTGATTTTGTAAAATAATTTGTCTTTCAAAACTTATTCTAATCAGTTGGAAATTTGATCAAACTAAATATTGAAACGGTTAAGAGATTAAATCATTTTAGAAAACCTTTCAAACACATAGATCAAAACATGCAAATATGTTGAACTTGCTGAGAGTTATTTGATCGAAAGTTTTACATCCTAAGTACTTGAAAACTCGATAATTTGATCTTTCAATAGACTTGTAAGCTCTTCTCTCTTGATCTTGGTTCTTGATAGTTCTGAAACACTTAACAAGATCATTAGATACACAAACATGAGTAGTTCGGAATCATCAAAACATTCTCATCATGGGGTTCTTTGAGATAACAACTTGTCATTTGCAGATCGGTAGAGGGCTTATGATATCTACCCCTCACTGAGCGAAAGGCCACGGGCTTAGAATGTGCGTTAAGTTTTTAGGCGGTGCATGGATGGTCATCCCATAGCGCAGGCAGCTATCGCACCTTCGAACTAGTTCAGTGGCATCTCGATGCATGGTCGGCCAATAGTAACTTTGTCGCAAAACCTTCTAGGCTAGGTATAACACCCGTACTTTTAGTCAATATATTTGGTTGACTTATACGTATGTCGAGGCATGTTATACACGTATTCCATATTTAGAAGTCTTGTGTAGTGACATATGATGTGTATTGATTGTATGAGTGACTTGAGAGTGTGGAAAACAAGAAAAAAATAGGAAAATGGTTGACAAGTCGGTTAACTCAAAATTGGCGGGTTAAAAATTGTTGGTTATGTCATAAATATGTGCAGAGTGTGCCTTTACATAGATTTTGATATATAATACATGTATATTTTGCATTCGTTCGGTTGTATAACTGTTGGAAAGAAAAAAAGGAGAACCAATCAAACTAATCGACTGGATTCCAGTAGGTCCCATATGCTAGTGAGGAGGTGGACGCGTTTAATCGATTTTTTTCAATTTAAAATCATTTTTTTGGTCCAAAAACCATAGAATAAAGAAGAAAATGCAACGGAGGGGGAAAACAACATTTCTAAGCCAAATCGACACTCCGGTACGTGTTTTTCATGGTATTTCTACATCAAATTGCAATTGGAGTCTAGAGAATCGGTTTCCTCGGATTAGTTTTTGTATAGGTGTTGTTTCCAGCATTTTCGAAAATGGGGTTTTGACCAATTTGGACTGGAAACAAGCTGAAAAGGTTTATTATCATTCCCTTAGTAGTACAAACACTGAATATATGGTTTGTTTGTGTTCAATTGTAATATTGACAGCGATATTGTTGCTGATAGTGTAATTGGACACTAGAGACTTCCAGAGCTATGTTAAACCCTGGTGAAACTCTGGTTTGAGACTGTAGAAAGATGGAGTAACTGATTATGGAAATTTTGGTATTGATGGAATAATTTTAGGATATGAATTAATATTTTTAGTAATTGGATATAGGTTTCCAGTAGATGAAATGAATTTGAGAACTAGTGGAAATGTGGCTGGGAAGCCTATTTCTATTGTTCTTCACCTCGAAAATAGTTAGAATGACTTTAGGATTAGAACGGAAAAGTCCTCACTTGTGTTTGACACCTGTATTGAGCTAGGAAAACGAATAATTGAATTGGAAAATTTATATTGGGAGGTGAAATAATTATGAATATGTGAAATTGTTATGTGATATGATTGGTATGATTATGGTAGGATGGAAATTGTAGAATTGAGTTGAATTAGTAGTTGTGGTGGTGTTAGGAAATAGGTGGAGACCTTGTATGGTGAGTATTTCTTTACTTTGGTTTTCTTATATGGCATTGTATTGTATTCTATGAATTGATTTATTAATTGATAAGCATGCTAGTGTATCTGAATTTATGAGTTGAACTCATGAAATATTTTGGAAAATGGAGTGTGTTTTAGACTTGCTGATGCAAGTTAAAACATGACAACATTTCTATTGGGTAACCTCTAAGAATTAGACCCGCATGAGTGACTGTCAATTGTACTCATGAACCAGGCAATGTCCTAGTTAGGGATAAAAACCCAAAAATGATTAGTTTGACATGAGTAATAAGAGTCCCCGTGGATAACCCTCATAGATGCATAATGAGGGGTTAAGTCCCGCTCTATTACTTCGAAGGAGGGAGATGTATATGGTTTTTCAAAGGATGTTGCATGATTTGAAAAGGAATGCATTGAATGGTTATATGTTGAGCATGTATTATATTGTTGAATTTATGCATATGATTGTTTTTATTGTTTTAAACAAGCATGTTCTTCATGAATGCATATACGATGCCATACTTAGAAATATTCACTTAGCTTGTGGTAGCTCACTCTATCTTCTCCAATATTTTAGGTAAATATTCTATAGAAAAGAGCAAGGCTCATGAGGAGTTGCAGACTCCTATATTTTCTTTGATGTATGTTTTCTTAGAAAAGTTAGAAACTTTGTATTTTGATGGATATATATACTTATAACATCTTATTGTATATTTTATCATCGAGATGGGTATTTTAATTGAATGTGGAACTTAGATGTGGAATTATGGGATTATGATCATGTGAATGGTTAGATTAAAACATTTTTATGTGGTTAATGATTTTATGAATATTAATACTTGAAATTAATATAGGGATATGACGTCAATGAAATGGGAATGATTATACAGGTTAGGCTGATAGGATGTCATATACGTTTATGTACGGCATATGTGGTATTCTATTCCGATCGTTACGTCATCCTACGTAGAGGGTCGCGGCATTAGGCTTTGACCTCCTGAGTGGTTATGGCAAACCCCTGCATGTCTTTATCTATCATCATTGGAGCGTGCTTCTCCCTTTGGGAGCGCTCTCCTTGATGTCCAGACCAAAATTTTCTCTAAGTCCCATGCCTCAATGTTATACCTAGGGTTTCAAGGTCCCTACAACAACAGAATACACACAATTATGGTATTCTAAGGCCGTCTACATACGTATACGCATATAAATACGTCTGATAACACGTACAAGTCAATCAAATACATTAACCTACACAACATGGTTTTATAGTGCCGGTCGTGACGTCGCCCTACGGAGGGGGTCGTGACAATGTCGATATGGGTAGTACTATTATGTTTAAGCCTAGCCTATTGTGTTATCTTGACTAAGATCACTTGTGTTTATGAATTTCAGATTTAGAAAAAGACCAGTCAAGGTTAGCAATGGAAATTACTGATCAGGAAAGGATCAGAAGGCTGAAACAAATCAGTCTACATATAGTTTCCAAGTAGCATCAGCTCCTACCACGCTCCCTCCAAGCTTTGTTTGTCCTGTAGGGAACTCGTTGATGAAATCGGCCAAGGCCTGGCCCTTGATGGCGCTTCTTGGGCGATACTCGAGGTCAAACTCTCCAAGTTCAATCACCCTTTTGGTCAGCCGTCCAGATACCTCTAGTTTACTCAATATCAACTTCAAGGGATGCTGAGTCGGCATTACGATAATATGGGCCTTGAAATATGGTCTCAACCTCCTGGCTGAAGTCACTAAGACCAGGGCTACTTTCTTGATCTCGGTGTATCGAGTCTCAGCATTTAACAAAGACTTGTTGACATAATAAATTGGTTTCTGTATCCTAGTTTCCTCCCTCACCTGTGTCGAGCTTACTGGTTCCCCTTAAACGAACAAGTACAAAAACAACTTGATGCAGGATGCTTGTAATCACCATGTTCCCCTCGATATTATTGATTACAAAAATATTCGACTGATTTATTTCCTTTTTATTATTTAGATTTATTTCCTTCATTAGTATTTTCATATTCATTGTATTTTGATTATAGTAGTTTTTGTTTGGAAACACCTAGTTTCCTATTTTAGGTGATATATGAGTTTCTATTTTTGAGTAGGTTAGATATTTATATATTGAGAAGATTGTAATGTAAAAGACACATTTGATGAATTGAATAATATTTTCTCCTACTTTCTTGGCTTTCTTTTCTTTCTCGCTATTATTTGGTATCATAACTTTTCGATCCCCTTCATTTACTCCTCTTTTTTTCTTCCCCTTCTTTCTTCTCGTTTCTCTTCTCTATTCTCTCTTCAAACGTTTTCATCTACTACCACTACGTTGTCAACGCTGCACCACGCAAAATCAACCACTTTCACGCCGTGACATCACATTGAATACTTTACCTTGGATTTGTATTGAGTGGAGATATGGTACCATAGAGTTTTTGTTGCAGTCAGTAAAGATGCACATAGAAGCAGCGATTTGGTGTTTGGAAAGCCATTTTAGTAGTATACACTCACAACACTTTGTCTCTGCGTCAGGTATAAATTTTTGCTTGAGAATTTAGGCTATTATGTTATATTAGTGGTAGTTAAGTGCATGTGCTACGTCTATTCTATTTGGCTTGAATATATCTCACGTTCTATAACCAATCCATTAATCCACTATATTTTATAACCTCACCTTGCATGAGTTTATTCTTCTTCACCTAACCCATTTAATTGGTTTACCTATTATCGAACCTATTTGTCTTAATTTAGTTTCAATATTCCCATATAGTTTTTTTTTTAAAAACCATTTTTTTTCCTTTTGCATCCTATTTTATTTGTTAGCCATTAGAACCTTGCATAATTATTTTATTGTGTGATTCTTGTTCGTGCATGCATTATTAGTATTCATCTTATAATTTCATTAGTTGTGCTTCCATAATCAAATATCAATAGTTTCCTTGCATTTTGTTTTGTCACTCTAGACCTTATACACCATGACTATCACTCGCTCCATGTCTGAAGTCCAAAATAGCCTACAATATGATATTGACACCTTAAAAGACCAAGTCAAGTCCCTCCAAATGTCTATTAAACAATCCAAAGAGGACATGCTTGCTGCGATTAAATCTGAAATAGCCAAGGCTTTTTCCCAGAGCAGAAAACAACTAATAGATGAAACTAGTGTTAACCCAATCCTGCCACTTAGAGTCTAGTTTGGTCCTAGTTTTAGTCAAGTGCAAGTCCTTACAGCGGTTACATTCCAACAGGAACCTCACATACTCCTTCTGGGTTGTTACCTACACCTCTGGAGTCTCATGTCATCGTAGGTCTATACCACCTCAACCTCCTACTCGGAGGCATGTCCCTGAGTTGTACCCATCTAAGGTTCCTTCTAGGCGATATTTTGAATTTCAAGATGAATTTGAGTCACCATTCGAGGGTGCCTACAAGGAGTACCCTCAAAGGCCCGTGGTCAGACATCATGATAAACCACTACGACATTACCCAAAAATTAGGCCTTTTCATTATGATTAATATGATATCACCAGGAGAGTAAAGGTCGATGCTCCTACTTTTGATGGTAAGCTCGATCTAATGCTTTCCTAGACTGGTTACTTGACCTTGAGGACTATTTTGATTGGTATGGAATGACTAGGTTGTTGGCCCAGTATTATAGTCCAAGAGAGGGGGTGAATTGAACTTGGCGGATTTTTGCGTTACCTTTTAGATAATATAATTAAACAGATAAACTGTGCAATAGGTAACAATAAGAAATAAACAAATGCAGGAAAGATAATTGGACACAAAGATTTAGAGTGGTTCGGTTATCCTAGAACCTACGTCCACTACCCAATCACCACGATCAAGCTTTCCCAATACACTATTGGCTAGTTAACTTATGGGCATGACTAGAAGTCGTTTACACTAACCACCATAAGGGCTTCGTTAGAAAGCCACACACACTAACTTACACAAGGGCTCGGTTAGAAATCCACACACTAACCAACACAAGGGCTTGGTTAGAAAGCCACACTCTAGCTTACACAAGGGCTTGGCTAGAAAGCCACATTGTAGCCAACTTACGGGCGTGGTTACGAGCAATACAATATATGGTATAAATCCAAAGTTGACAAACAAGTCAACGATACATCAAGATTACAAAAGATATAGAGAAGTGTTCTACAACACTCTCAACAATATTAAGCTTACAATCTTGAATGAGTACATACCACTATTCCAACCACAATGATTTAAATGAAGCGATGTGTTGAAATAGTTTTTTTTTAAATGCAATTGATAAATTGATATTTAGATGTGTTTTAGTGTATGTTTTATATGAGTTTTAGGTTAGTTTATTCATCTATTTGGTTTGTTTATCTTAGTTTGGTCTATTTGTTAGTTTTGATAATTTTTGGTATTTTATGCTTTATTTCGGTGTTTAATTTCAAAGTTGATTTAGTTGATCTTATCAACATTCTAATCATTTGTTTTGATTTGTTTTATAGGGTGTTTAGATGTGTTTAAGGTCAGCTTGGATGATGGAAACATGATACAAGAAGATGCATGAAGTATGGAAGGCAAAGAAGCATGAAAATTTGGCCAAGTCCACAAGAAAGTGGTGGAAAAATAGTGCAAAAACCCGTAACTGGCGCCACGGCACCCAAACTTTCTATTTTGCACAACTGTTCGATTTTGGCCATAACTTTATCAATTTAACTTCGAATTGGACGTGGTTTGTTTTTACTTCTTCCTTACTTGAAATACTACAAGATGAGAGTTGAGGGGGATATGGAGTGGAGAACAAGAGGAAAAATGGTGAGGAAGAAAGTAGAGGTGAGACAGAATTAGAAAACCTTCTAATTTTTTACAGAACTATCCTAGTTCGACTTGGAGTTTCCTATTGCGACTTCCTATGTGATCGTGAATATTTTGTGATTCAAATCGTAAATGCACAATTATCAAGTAATAATATAAACCAAAGGTGAATCGGGTTATCATCCACAGAGATAGTCAATTTTACTAATATAAAAATGTCCAAAACTACTAAGATCTTGATTTTATCTAGGTGATCAAAATGGGATGATTAATGTGCTGAAATTTAAAGTAACTCAAATTAAAACTAATTTATGCAATTAAACTGAGAATTAGAGAAAACCAATGAATGAAGATGATTAAAGAGTTGATTTCACTATGTTGCTTTGTATGGGTTTCAAAAGATAGTACTATTGAGTTAATTCTTAGGTTTATAAATTATGAATTCTAATTTGTTCAAACCCTTCTCTCGAATACAAATTCAAAGGCCTATACTTCCTTTACTAATTCCCTCTCTCAAGGGAAAATTAAGAATTAAAGCATGCCTTAAGATCTATGATTCAATTCCAACGATTTCAAAGGGGTTGTAGGTCTTTTGACTCGATACAAACTCCTTAGGTTGCATTTTACTTGTTCAGATTCGAAAACACCTCTCTCGAGTGTAAGAATTCGAATCCAAAATTATCCAACAGGTGGCCAACAAGTTGCAAGCATTAAGCATTGAAAATTTCAAATAACCCAATTAAATTACTCAACAACACAAAAACAATGAAAATCAATCCATATAGTCCAACATAGATCAATCAACCTCTCTAATAGAAATTTAGCTCATATTTAAATTCATAGTTACAAGAGTAAGAGATAAAGAAGAATTCATAATTACAAATTGAAATAGAAAATGAAATTAGAAAACCCCCTTTTACAAGTTGATCTCCCTCTTCAAGTCTTTCCTTCAATCTGTAACTATTCTTCTTCAATCTCTTTCTTGCCTCCTTCTCTCAACGCTAACCCTAATTAGTTGCTATCTAATGTCCTAAAATAAGAAATAATATGAGATATCCCCTTAAACTAACCCTAAAACGAGTTATATACAATAGTGGGTCAAAATACCAAAATGGACAGCCCAAAAATCGCACAAGTTTGTTATTTTTGTCACTGCACCGTGGCGTCGCTCTCTGGCGCTGCGGTTCCCAGAATGTGTACAACACTCTTCTGGCTTTTCTCTCTTATGTTTTCTTTGGCTTTTGGTCCACTTCTTGTACACTTCTTACACTTGTTCTTGGCCTATTTTCATCACCATTTGAGCCTTGATTCACCTCACTTTAGAGCTCTTTATTCCGCTACAAAACAAAACACAAAAAACACAAGTAAGCACTATACAATTAATCAAAACATCAAAATATGAAAAACTAAATGAAAAGTAAATGCTTCCTAATGTTATAACATGTATCCAACATGGTTTATTCATGACAAAAATCTTCTAAAAACCTAAGTTAACACCTAAATGACCCTAAAACAACTAAGTATGCAAATCATGGACAAAACAACTAAAACTAAACAAATGCACTTAAAAATCTCACAAATTGACATGCAAAACACTAACAAAAACTCAACTTATCAAATTCCCCCAAACTTAGACTTTGATCGTCCCGAGCAAAGAGAAAATAAAAGTTGAACAACAAAATTCTCACATATTCTAAGATGAACAGTAATTTGATTAACTAGAATGGATTCTAATGATCTCAAAGACAACACAAATTTTATCCAACATAAAACAGGGAAAACTTTGACTGTTTAAACTTGTTGTTTAGAATTTCAACATACAAGCCATGCCTTCTTTTCTATCATTATTAACAAGCAAGCATACAAATCAAACATATAACCACTCATAAATCATATAGATCATGCAAGAAAGAAAGAAGTATGATCTCAATGAAACAAAACATGACTTCATATGCTTGTTTTTCACCCTTCTCTCCACTAATGTAGGTTTCACACCAATGAAGATCAATAGGTCTTTACATAGCTTATAATGTAAGGCTAGAGCTAAGAGTATGTCAAAGTGGATACAATGAAGCTTAATACACCTACACATCTTTGTTACATCAACCATTTTGCACACATCCCATACCTTACACATGAGCCAAAGCCAAACATTACCCAACCAAGATTTTTCAAAATTTTCACTTTCGTTACCCCAAACACACCCCCAAACTTATTCATTTAACACATTGATGAAGAAAATTTGTTTTCACTTTTCTTTTTCTTTTCATTCTTTTCATTTTTCTCATTCTTCATCTTTCTTTTTCACTCTTCAAACATGAAATTCTTGTTTTGAACCTTCTTTTATCACTTTCATAAACATTCTTATCACATAGCCCATTTTCACTTACATTCCCATGCAAAATAACCCAATCCCCATTACAACACATTTCTCAAAGTCTTAAAGGTGCAAGGGTGAAAACAAGGAAAAAACAATTAATGGTCTTGACTAATGTTTTTTGGTAACAACAAACAAGATAAAAGGCTCAAAAATAGGGTGACTAGGGGTAATACATAATTGGGTAAGCTTTATGGCTCAATCGATCCAAAAATGGCCTAAATCATGTCTTTCATGGTGTGATTCCTAGGATTTCGCCTCAAGAAGTGATCAAACAAGTTTTAGAGTCAAGTTTTGAAAAAAAAAAATTGAGATCTAAGGATGCTTACTTACAAAATCTCGATTTAACATGCAAGTGGCATTCATGATCATGATTGCGTATTCAAAAGCCAACAAAGATATCAATAAACATGGCAAGTAGATCAAGCACAGTGACTTAAGAGTACTATCTATTTTTCCAAGGTTTATGCTAAAAAATGAGTGCTAATCCTTTCATAGATCATCCATTCAAGATCAAATCAAATCAAATCAAAGCTCCTAAAGAAATATGGATTTATTCATAACCTAGCATTTATTCAAACACAAAACAAAAGAAAAAAAAATTCAAAATTTACACTAAAACATGCAAACTAAACACAAGCAATTTAAACATGCGAATTAAACCCCAAACTTAAATCTAGCATTGTCCTCAATGATAAATAAAGTAAAATGCAAAGGACACAAAATATTAAGGGAAAGGTTCAAGAGACTCCCCTAGACTTCATCAGTCATTATCCTCATCCTCTTCTTCTTGATAATCCTGGAATTGTGGTGGTGGTGGAAATTGGATTGCACCAGGTCCAACATTGAGGCCGAACACACTAAATATTTGCACCAATGATGAATTAAACTAGAATGAGTAATTCATAAATTTCTCCTTGTGGTGCCTTTGATTTTCGACCTCGTGCACCAGATGGTTGATTATCTCAGACACTGATGAAGAATGTGCACGAGGGTGCCTAGATGAAGTGGCCCCCGTACTTGGTTCCCATCTAGGAGGTATCTCGGCATCCTCTTCATTTTTCTTATATTGAACCAAAGTTTCGGTATCAATTACAGCCTGAGGGTAAAGTAACTCCTCATCCTGACTCCATGTCACTCCCGCCGCCTTATGACATAAGGCACATATCAATCAAGGATGAGTAAGCCCTCCAATGGTGGGAGGCTTAATGCTGTAGATGATGGAATCTTGAATAGTTTTTCCAACATCTATTGACTTCCTAGACATTATAGCAAACAGAAGAGTTGTCCGATCTTTGGTTATATCATTCTTGTAATCTCCCGGAATCATCTTAGCACTCAAAAAATTCAACCATGCCTTGCTTATGTTGAACAACCCTTTCTTTGACATTGTGGTTGGAACCCCTTTGTAATATTTCCATTCAACCCCCTGTGGGCAAAGAGTGTTGATTATGTTTTCCATGCCAATCCCCTCAGCAATATATTTAGAGTACTCATCATCCTCTATGTTTTGTAGCCCATACAATGCATTGATAGTGGTTCTATCAAATGAAACTATTTTCCCTTGCACAAACACTTTGTAATCATTGCGCTCATGGGTACTGGAATAGAATTCTCGCACGATAGGAATCATTGCGGGCTGAGGTTGTCGTACAAAGTTCCGCCAACCTCTCGCAGCAATCATGTTAGAGAGCTCAGGGTTCTGTGCAGGAGGGACACATATACCCCTTTCTTTAATTAGGCTTCTCTTCGCCACATACTCATAAAATTGTTTAGAGGTTTCATAACTAGCAAACCGTGCATGATCATACGAGTGGGAAGATGAACCTCTAGCCCGTTTTGGCGCCATATCAATGGTATTTAAATCAACAATTCTTCAACAAAAAATCAACACAACAAAGCCAAGATGGAACACAAATCCAATCAACAACACTCAAAGGGTAAACTGCAACACGGTCACCAAACTTGGATGCAATTTCCTCACTAATCAACTAAATTCAATCAAACTCGCATTCATTCCATTTTTACCATTCCAAACCCTTGAAGAATACGCTCACCAAACCCAAAATTGGATGAAATTCTCTCTATTATCATTAATCTTCAAGGCAAATCTCAACTATCACCAAAGTTTCTCCAAATGAACCACAAAAATAAAAGAGAAACTTACAAAATAGTAGATGCAAGAAATCCCAAATTTTTTATGCCCTAGGTTTCTTCAAAGATGGATTTCCTTGATTCTTCAACCACAAATCTTGCAAGAAGGTGAAGAAGATGAAGAGCGAAGAAGATAATGGAAAATATGGAAAAAGATGGGAGGAAGAGTGATGAACTCTTGACGAGGGAAGAAGATTGGGGGAGGGGAGTTGCAGAAGAAAAAGAAAAAATGAAGAAGAAGAAATAAGAAGAAAAGTGGAAAAAGGCAAAAAAACCGTCCCTTTTTTTTCGTAACGACGCCATGACGTTTTGGTGTAGTGCCGCGGGGGCCAGAACAATTGGTTCTTCTCTTCTTCTTTTTTAACAACGGCGTCACGACGCCCAGAACACCAACTTTTATATTATTTTTCAATCCTACAATTTCTTCATTATTGTTTCTTCCCCCGGTCCTTTTGAACCTTTTGGTTTGACCTGAAAAGGGGATAAAAATATGTTATTTGATGAATAACCCAAAATGCAATTGCTATACTACAATAACAAAAGATAAAACAGACATAAAAACTAAAGGAATCTGGTTGGGTTGCCTTCCAACAAGTGCTTGTTTATAGTCATTAGCTTGACTTTTCGCTTTTCTCTTCAAATTGGTTCTTGAAGGAAGAGTTTCTCCTCACTCCGCTGGTCTTGTCCATAATAATGCTTCACTCTTTGACAATTGACTCGAAATTGACTTCCATCTTTGGCTTGCAACTCGACCACACCATAGGGAAAGACATTGACCACGAGGAACGAGCCCTAACATCTTGACTTGAGTTTCCCGGGAAACAATCTCAACCGGGAGTTGAAAAGAAGTATTTGTTGGCCCAGAAAGAATTCTCACTTCATGATCATCTTGTAATGCCATAACTTGGTCTTCTCTTTGTAGATTTTGGCATTCTCATATGCTTCATTGCGAAACTCCTCCATTTCATTCAATTGAAGTAGTCTTTGAGCACCCAAAACCTTTAAGTCAAAATTCAACTTCTTCACCGCCCAAAATGTTTTATGCTCAAGCTCAACGGGAAGATGGCACTACTTTCCAAACACTAACCGATAGGGAGACATCCCAATAGGAGTTTTGTAGGCCGTACCATATGCCACAATGCATCATCTAACTTTGTAGCCCAATCCTTCCTATTGGTGTTGATTGTCTTTTCAAGAATATGCTTCACTTCTCTATTGGAGATTTCGGCTTGGCCATTTGATTGGGGATGGTAAGGCAAGGCGATCTTGTGCTTGACGCCATACTTGGAAAGAAGAGAATTGAACAACTTGTTGCAAAAGTGAGACCCTTCATCACTAATGATTTCTCTAGGGGTGCCGAATATAGTGAAAATGTTCTTTTGAAGGAATTTTTGCATTACTCTAGAATCATTAGTTGTAGTAGCTATGGCTTCAACCCACTTTGAGACATAGACCACTGCCAACAAAATATATGTCTTGCCAAAAGAAGATGGGAATGCTCCCATGAAATCAATGCCCTACACATCAAATAACTCTACCTCCATGATAGGAGTCATGGGTAGCTCATGTCGCCTAGAGATGCTGCCAAGCCGTTGGCACTGGTCACAAGTCTTCACATATGTGTAGCAATCACGAAATAGAGTTGGCCAGTAGAAACCACTTTAAAAGCCATTCTTGTGGTCCCAAAATGACCGCCATATGAAGATGAATGGCATTCATGAAGTATGGCTTGAATCTCATCTTCCGGAACACACCTTCTTATAACTTGATCATTGCACCGCTTGAACAACAAAGGATCATCCCACATATAGAAACTTCATATCATGTAAGAACTTTTTCTTCTTAACATGAGATAAATCCGGAGGCAACACTCCACTAGCTAAGTACTTGATATTGTCCATGAACCATGGAAGCTTGACCTTCACCTCATAAAGTTGTTCATCCGGGAAGAGTTCTTGAATTGGGCAATCATCTTCTTTTTATTCATTTTGCAGCCTTGATAAGTAATCGGCCATGACATTTTCACTCCCCTTTTTATCTTTGATCTCAATATCAAACTCTTGAAGTAACAAGATCCATCTTATCAATATAGGCTTGACGTCTTTCTTGGCAAACAAGTACAGGATAGTCGCATGGTCGATGTAGACAATCACCTTTGACCCAACGATATAGGATCGGGATTTGTCACAAGCAAACACCACCGCAAACAATTCCTTCTTTGTTGTTGTATAATTTTCTTGAGCATCATCAGGAGTACAACTTGCATAATAGATTGTACGAAACAACTTCTCCCTTCTTTGACCAAGCACCGCTGCAATAGCATAGTCACTTGCATCACACATAATCTCAAAAGGTTCTTCCCAATTAGGCACTACCATGATAGGAAAAGAAATAAGGGCTTGTTTGAGATGCTCAAAAGCTTTCTCACATTCTTCATCAAAAACAAAGGGTGCATCCTTCTCAAGTAGATGGCAAAGAGGCTTTATTATCTTGGAGAAGTCCTTGATAAACTTTCTATAGAAACTCGCGTATCCCAAGAAGCTTCAAATTCCTTTAACATTGGTTGGGTAAGTGAGCTTCTCAATGGCCACAATCTTGGCCCTATCAACCTCTAATCCCTTTGAACGCACCCTATGAAGCACAATCCCTTCTTGGACCATGAAATAACACTTCTCCCAATTTAGAACCAAGTTCTTGTCTTCACATCTTTGCAATTCCAAAGCCAAAATTTTCAAATAGTGATCAAATGAAAAACCAAAGACAGAGAAGTCATCCATGAATACCTCCATAATGTTCTCCACCATGTCAACAAAAATAGCCCTCATACACCTCTGAAAAGTTGTTAGAGCATTGCATAGACCAAATGACATTCTTCTGAACCATAGGGACAAGTGGAAGTTGTCTTCTCTTGATCTTATGGAGCTATGGCAATCTGATTGTACCCCAAGTACCCATCAAGAAAGCAGTAATACTGGAAACCCGCTAGCCTATCAAGCATCCAATCTGTCACGACCCACGATACGTGACGTCATGACAGGCACGGAACCCCGTGTATATCCTCCCTCGATATACACGACAACCCGATAAGCTTTCTAATACACATCATAATCCCAAATACACAACAATAAACACATATTGACATAATCAAATAATATTACATTCCCAAAATGTAAGACATAATTTTTTTTTTCTTTTTTCTAAGTCCACAGTGATCAAAAGTGCAAAATAATACTTAACAATGACTACAACCCATCTAAGTGTTAAGTATGCGTATTAGGTGTTACATAGTACAATTTATCAAAATAAATGCGAAAAAGTACTAACACCTACATCAACCAGAGTTCGGGAAATGCCCCGTAACTAAGCCTTTCCCTTCTCCTTCCTATCCGATCCTGAAAAGATAATAGTGAGGGATCAGCTACAACAAGCCCAGTGAATGTTTTCTACAAGTGGCTACATACATATGCATTTATGTAAAACATTGCAAGATTCATTAAAACAGTTTAAACAACTGGAATGTAAACGAGGTTACATACATGTTTAATATAAGACCTCATGCATATCAAGACAATGCATATCACTTATCACATGTTCATGCACCTAAACACCTCCTAGGTAAGAATCGATTCAAGAACATGAGTTCGCGAGACTCGTGCCCGAATGACCTCATACCCGTATTCTAATAGGAATTCCAAGGGCACGTCACCAATTTACTATTCATTCCAAACCCTATTTCAGGTTTAGATGAACTACGACAGTGCCTACCCTTGAAACCCTCTGCAAGGTCCACAACCGAGGATCCCACTAGACTTACGAAATTTCTTGAAGGAAACCCCAACTAGGAGACTCAACCCAAATTATTTTCCCAACTAACTGTGATCAAATAATTTTCATGAGATATTAAGTCATGCATAGCATAATAATTAAGCATTTAAAACATTTCTATAATATAGAATGCCACACATAGAAAACACAAGTAAAGAAACACTCACAATTGATTGGCTAAGTCTAGCCAATCCAATTTCCAATCCCAGAAAGTACAAGAAGATCTACGAATCACCTCGAGTACTTCAATCACCAATTTGCCTACGTGGCTTACTCAAATCAACCAAGGTCCCTACATATAACATATGGTCCATACAATACTAAAGATCAGCCAAAGTATGTTAATAACCATGTTCAAATCTAATTCTATAGTCAATTTGAGATTCCAGCATCGTCATAGTCATGAGTCAACCAATATTGCTCAATTCAACCATATAATCATCAAATTAGACTATACCTAACCCAGATTGAATGTCATAGGTTGATTCCCATCATCCCAAATACTATAATACAAAGCATTCAATCATATTAAGGGTTAATTAGGCTATTCCTCAAGTCAATTACATCAATTGACTAAGTTCAAGTCAATATCTCCAATTTGGCAATACATAACCTAAGGCCAAATTGAACTAAGTCATAGCAAATTAACATAGGTTCAAACATTCTAAACCCATGAATCTACTCAAATGAGGTCCAATTAGATGACTCCCAAGTCAATTTGGCCAATTGACTTGGTTTAAGTCAAAAGCCCTAATTTGGGCAAAATTCCTAATTTACATGGAAATCCTCAAATTGTATGGGAATGTCAATTTACAAGGCCTAAGCCAAAATTACCTTACAATTAGGTTCCCCCTATTCAAGATCAGTAATTTAGAGTGTCATACATCCATAATTACTCATCAATTTCATACAAATCACAAGAAATTTGAATAGAAAACCCTAGGTCAAAACACTAGTTTTAGGTTAAGTCTATGAAACCCCTACAATTTCTTGCTAGAAATTGGGGGTTTCACCTCTAGAGTACTCCCCATAAACTCTAGGTCAACATATATTAAATTCAAGACATAATACCAACTTTGATTTTCCATCACCCTTTCAAAAATGGGATTCAATAGAACCCTAGGTCAAAAAAATCAGTTGCATGCTTGTAAGAGAAGGATGAAAGGAAGAAAAATTGGAATGAAATGGTTACCTTGATGATCCTTGAGCAAGAATCGACCCAAAAACCTCATTTTTCCCTTATTTTTCTCTTCTCCTCTTCTTTCCCCTTCCTCCAAGCTCTCTAGCACTCTTGAAGGTGGACAAATGAGCAAATGTGAGAAAATCCTATTTTGGTTTGTATTTATAGAAAAATTTGGGACCACAACTCAAAATACACTTAAACAAAAGAAACAATTTTTTTTCCTGCTGCAATTACTTCCACTTAGATACTCAATGTTATGCAAATGAATTATCAATTTAACATCTTAACTGTTCAAAAGTTTTATGAGTCAGTTACCAACATTCTGGTAAAAGTTTAGCTCAATCCAATGGTGGGATTGCGAGAACCAACCGTTTGATCAAAACTGCACAAGAAAATCCATAAATCCAAAAAATAATGTTTGGAGCTTTATAACTCACAGTAAACAACTCCTATCAAGATCTTCATAGTTCATAATGAATATCTATTAGAGAAGAATAAGCTGATAAAAGTTTAGCCCAATCATACCACAGATCTAGGAGATCAAGCTATTGATGTAATCACTGACAAAAACTTCTTCCTCCATAGAGCGAGCTCCACTGATCTAAAACACCGCTTTCGACACATTTCGACGTCAAACGGGTCTCCGATCATT
Source organism: Paratinospora sagittata (assembly GCA_035771175.1). Classification (NCBI taxonomy): domain Eukaryota; kingdom Viridiplantae; phylum Streptophyta; class Magnoliopsida; order Ranunculales; family Menispermaceae; genus Paratinospora; species Paratinospora sagittata. The sequence goes on along the minus strand of CM069598.1, from coordinate 24,838,354 downwards.
CCGAAACTTCATGCAAAGGCACTCGAACCAACGCGCGTCTACAATCTAAATAGGCAACTCCGCATAAGTCGTATCCTCCCCAACTTGCAAATAACTCACGTCAAGCACATGAGCTGGATCGGGATAAGACTCTTTCGATGGATCCTCATTAAACTTCCTCAGCATCGATACATGAAACACATCCTGAACACCCTCGAGCTGAGAAGGTAGAGCCAACCTGTATGCTACCTGTCTGATCCTCTCAACAATCTGGAATGGCCCATTGAACCTAGGGGCAAGTTTTCGTCTGACGCCGAACCTCATCTGACCCTTCCGTGGCGAGACCTTAAGCAAAACTGGATCTCCCACCGTAAAATCCTATGGCCTATGTCGGTTATCATAATAACTCTTCTGCTTGTCTTGAGCTGATTTCAGCCTCTGCCGAATCAGTTTGACTTTCTCGATCTACTTAACAACTGCATCAGTGTCCCATAACTGCGTATCTCCCACCTCGTACCAACAAGCTGGTGATTTACTGGGTCTTCCATACAAAGCCTTGTACGGTGCCATACCGATGCTCGCCTGATAACTGTTGTTGTAAGCAAACTCACACAAGGGAAAATGTTTACCCCAACCACCACCGATCTCTAAAATGCAAGGCCTGAGCATATCCTCCAGCATCTGAATCACTCTCTCGGACTAACCATCCGCCTGAGGATGAAACGCTGTACTGAGTCAGAAACGGGTCCCAAATCGAGTCTGCAAAGCCTGCCAAAACCTTGATGTAAATCGTGGATCTCGATCAGACACAATAGACAAGGGCACTCCATGCAATCTCACGATCTCTTTCACATATAATCGGCTCAGTCTATCCACATAGTCTCTGGCGCTCATAGGAACGAAGTGTGCACTCTTGGTCAATCTATCGACCACAACCCAAATGGCATCAAATCTGCCATGAGACCTTGGTAATCCCATGATGAAATCCATCGTGATGTGCTCCCATTTCGACTCAGGTATGGGTAACGGCTACATCTGACCTCCAGGCTTCCGGTGTTCGACCTTAACCTGCTGGCACACCTCACATCTCTGCACGCACTTAGCAATACTCTTTTTTATCCCATGCCACCATACAGATCTCTTCATGTCATGGTACATCTTGGTAGCCCCTGGATGAACAGTATACTGAAACCTGTGCGCCTCTTGAAGTATCTCAGCACGTAACTCAGCATCATCATGGAAAAGACTTTCACGAACTTCCTGTAATAGCCAGCCAAACCCAGAAAGCTACGAATCTCGGTCATTATGGTAGGTCTTGGCCAATCAATGATTGCCTCAACCTTAGTAGAATCAAAAGAAATCCCCTCTGCACTAACCACATGACCCAAGAATTTCACCTCACTCATCCAGAAATCACACTTGCTCATCTTATCATACAGCCTATGCTCCAACAATGTCTGCAAGGTAACTCTGAGATGACGCTCATGATCCTCCTAGTCTTAGAATAGACTAGGATATCATGGATAAAGACTATAATGAACTGGTCAAGGTACGGTCTGAATACTCTCTGCATCAGGTCCATGAACATAGCTGGTGCCTTAGTCAACCTGAAGGGCATCACCAGAAACTCATAATGGCCATTCCTCGTCCGTAAAGCAGTCTTCGACACATCCTCATCTCTAATCCTCAACTGATGGTACCCAGACCTCAAGTCAATCTTCGAAAAGAACTTGGCCCCAATCAATTGATCAAACAAGTCATCAATACAAGGAAGTGGATACTTGTTCTTCACAGTCACCTTATTCAGCTGACGGTAGTCTCTGCACAAATGAAGACTCCCGTCTTTCTTCTTGACGAACAACACAGGTGCTCCCCAAGGTGACATACTAGGGGAAATAAATCCCTTGCCCATCAGCTCATCAAGCTAGGCTCTTAGTTCATTCAACTCTTTTGGTGTCATATGATATGGTGGAATGGAAATAGGTTTTGTCTTGGGCATCAGCTCAATGATAAAGTCTACCTCTCGCCTAGGCGGGAAGCCAGGTAACTCATCCGAAAATACCTCTGGGTACTCGCAAACTACAGGAATGTTTGCTAACTGAACGCCCTGTCCCACATCATCCACTAGCCTCAAACTAGCCATCGTAGCAACGTCATCATCACTAGCTAATCTACCTTGGGTAGGTGGTCTCGATGCAGTCCTACCTCGAAAAACGAAGATTGGTTGTCCGGGTATCTGGAAGACAACTCTCTTGTCGAAGCAATCAATGTGAGTGTGATACGTTGCCAGCCAATCCATACCCAAAATGGCATCGAACTCGAGGAACTCTAAGACTCTAAGGTCAACTAACATCTCGTGGTCATCGAATCTCACGACACATCCCACACATACCATGTTAGGGTAAATCCTCTCACCAGCCGCCGTACTCAAAACCAACGACATACTAGTCCTGACAGACGATAATCTCAATCTATCTACCATACTACCAGAAAAAATGACAAAGTAGAACCAGCATCAATTAGAACATACATCATAAAATCACAAATGTTGATTGTACCTTCAATTAACTGCTTACTGGCCTCTAGATCTGCCTGCGTGACTGCTCGGGCCTACTCCCTAGTAGCAACTGACATCAGACTAAAATGAGTAACAGACATCCTCAGTGGACACTCGTTCCTCTTGTGCCCTGGAGCTCCACAACCAAAGTAAATTTCCAGTCTTTGTGCCTTAGGCGCTGAAGATGCAACCTTTGACCCTTCCGCGGCTGTCTGTTGTCCACTGTGCCTGACTGAACTCAGTTGTTGTTGGTGGGGCCTGCCTGAAGCCTGTCCGCTCTGGCCCGGAACTGGTGACGTAACTGACACTGGGGAGGCTACTGATGCCTCATACCCGGTGCCACCATAGCTCCGTCTTTTATTCTTCTGGTTCTTCATATCACAGAAGAACTAACTCACTGACCCTGCTGGTTGAGTCTGCACCGAAGGAGCTGTATGTGTCTGGGTCGTGACTGATGTCGTCATCCATGAATGAGCCTCTGTAGTCTCGAAATCAGCGGCTTGCATCAATGCCTGGGCGTAAGTTTGTACCTCTGCCAGTGCCAAACCCTGATGGATAGGGTCACAAAACCCATCCCGCAACCTTTGCATGCGTAATAGATCAGTAGACACCATCTCAGGAGCAAAGAGCGCCAGTCGACTAAACTCCTGCTCATATTCCCTCACCTGCTAACTGCCTTGGGTCAGGTATACAAACTTTGTCCTCCTCTTATCCCTCTCAGACCTCGGATAGAACTCTTCATAGAAAAGCTCTTTAAACTTAGTCCATGTCTGGATCTCATTGCCCGTGTGATCCAATCTCAACCACCAGTCGCCAGCCTTCTCGACAAGCATAAACCTGGCCAACCTTACTCTGCTAGCCTCGGAAGCCTGCATGTCTCCAAAAATGGTCTTCATCCTCCTGAGCCATCTCTCAGCTGTCTCGATGCATAAGCCTCCAGTAAACTCCATCGGACCCCTACTCCGGAAGGCCGTCATGACATTCTAGTATCTCTCAGACTCGAATCCCTGCTCTAGGATCCCTACAACGTCAGGTTATGCCTCAGCCTGAACCTCGGGCTGAACTCCGGCCTGAACTGGAACCGGTCCGGCTCTGTCCCCTATAGCCATGCCCACACTGCTGTGCTCCCCATCAACTGGAACATCCTGATGAGGCTGCCTGTTGCCCTGGACCTAGGCAAGCAGTGCTAGTATCTAAGTCTGCTACTACTGCAGTTGAGTATGAGTAGCCTACTGAGCAGTTAACAAGGCCTTAATCCGCCTGAAGGGATCATCTAGATCCATGGTTGGTTCTAAATTTCCCCTCTTGTAAATCTAAAATTCTCAAATATGGAAAAGTCCATCAGAATCACAAGCCATGATAATTGTTATCTCTAAGATAACTACCCACAATTGTACCCATAAAATAAATCATAATATCATGTAACTTTTTTATTCTTTTTACCTATAACCTGGCTCTGATACCATAACTGTCACGACCTACGATACGTGACATCATGACCAGCACAGAACCCCGTGTATATCCTCCCTCGATATACACGACAACCCGATAAGCCTTCTAATACACATCATAATCCCAAATACACAACAATAAACACATATGGACATAATCAAATAATATTACATTCCCAAAATGTAAGACATAATTTTTTTTTTCTTTTTTCTAAGTCCACAGTGATCAAAAGTACAAAATAATACTTAACATTGACTACAACCCATCTAAGCGTTAAGTATACGTATTAGGTGTTACATAGTACAATTTATCAAAATAAATGCAAAAAAGTACTAACATCTACATCAACCAGAGTTCGGGAAATGCTTCGCAGCTAAGCCTTTCCCTTCCCCTTCCTATCCGATCTTAAAAAGGCCCAGTGAATGTTTTCTACAAGTGGCTACATACATGTGCATTTATGTAAAACATTGCAAGATTCATTAAAACAGTTTAAACAACTGGAATGTAAACGAGGTAACATACATGTTCAATATAAGACCTCATGTCATATCAAGACAATGCATATCACTTATGACATGTTCATGCACCTAAACACCTCCTAGGTAAGAATCGATTCAAGAACATGAGTTCACGAGACCCATGTTCGAATGACCTCTTACCCCTATTCAAATAGGAATTCCAAGGGCACGTCACCGATTTACTATTCATTCCAAACCCTATTTCAGGTTTAGATGAATTACGGCTGCACCTACCCTTAAAACCCTCTGCAAGGTCCACAACCGAGGATCCCACTAGACTTATGGAATTTCTCGAAGGTAACCCCAACTAGGAGACTCAACCCAAACTGTTTTCCCAACAGACTGTGATCAAATAATTTTCATGAGATATCAAATCATGCACAACATAATAATTAAGCATTTAAAATATTTCTATAATAGAATGCCACACATAGAAAACAGAAGTAAAGAAACACTCACAATTGATTGGCTAAGTCTAGCCAATCCAATTTCCAATCCGAGAAAGTACTAGAAGATCCACGAATCACCTCGAGTACTTCAATCACCAATTTGCCTACGTGGCTTACTCAAACCAACCAAGGTCCCTACATATAACACATGGTCCATACAATACTAAAGATCAGCCAAAGTATGCTAATAACCATGTTCAAACCTAATTCTATAGTCAATTCAAGATTCTAGCATGGTCATAGTCATGAGTCAACCCATATTGCTCAATTCAACCATATAATCATCAAATTAGACTATACCTAACCCAAATTGAATGTCATAGGTTGATTCCCATGATCTCAAACACTATAATACAAAACATTCAATCATATTAAGGGTTAGTTAGGCTATTCCTCAAGTCAATTACATCAATTGACTAAGTTCAAGTCAATATCCCCAATTTGGCAATACATAACCTAAGGCAAAATTGAACTAAGTCATACCAAATTAACATAGGTTCAAACATTCTAAACCCATGAATCTACTCAAATGAGGTCCAATTAGATGATTCCCAAGTCAATTTGGTCAATTGACTTGGTTTAAGTCAAAAGCCCTAATTTAGGCAAAATTCCTAATTTACATGGAAATCATCAAATTGTATGGGAATGTCAATTTACATGGCCTAAGCCAAAATCACCTTACAATTAGGTTCCCCCTATTCAAGATCAGTAATTTAGAGTGTCATACATCCACAATTACTCATCAATTTCATACAAATCACAAGAAATTTGAATAGAAAACCCTAGGTCAAAACACTAGTTTTAGGTCAAGTCTATGAAACCCCTCCAATTTCTTGCTAGAAATTCGGGGTTTCACCTCTAGAGTACTCCCCATAAACTCTAGGTCAACATATATTAATTTCAAGACCTAATTCCAACCTTGATTTTCCATCACCCTTTCAAAAACGGGATTCAATAGAACCCTAGGTCGAAAAAATCAGTTGCGTGCTTGTAAGAGGACGATGGAAGGAAGAAAAATTGGAATGAAATGGTTACCTTGATGATCCTTGAGCAAGAATCCACCCAAAAAACCTCCTTTTCCCTTATTTTTCTCTTCTCCTCTTCTTTCCCCTTTCTCCAAGCTCTCTAGCACTCTTGAAGGTGGAAAAATGAGCAAATGTGAGAAAATCCCGTTTGGTTTGTATTTATAGAAAAATTTGGGTCCACTACTCAAAATACACTTAAACAAAAGGAACAATGTTTTTTCCTGCTGCAATTACTTCCACTTAGATACTCAATTTTATGTAAATGAATTATCAATTTAACATCTGAACTGTTCAAAAGTTTTATGGGTCAGTTACCAACATTCTGGTAAAATTTCAGCTCAATCCAACGGTGGGATTGTGAGATCCAACTGTAGAAAACTCCGATCAAGATCTTCACCGTTCATAATGAAGATCTATCAGAGAAGAATAAGCTGAAAAAATTTTAGCTCAATCAGACCATGGCTCTACGAGATCAAGCTATTGATGTAATTAGTGACAAAAATTTCTTCCTCCATAGAGCTAGCTCCACTAATCCAAAACATCGTTTTCGACACGTTTCGACGTCGAACGGGTCTTCGATCATTCTGAAACTTCATTCAAAGGCACTCGAACCAACGCCCATCGAGCATCATATACGTATACGTACACGTATGTGGGTACTATACGAGTCAAAATGACATCATCTTAAGGTACGGGCGTTACATAATCAATGAAAGGAAGGGGAAATGATCATTTCTTGTGGTCTGTTTCAATTTTCTATAATCAATGCAAACTCTCCATCCAATTACTGTTCTTGCAAAGATCAACTCATTTTTTTCATTTTTGACTATTGTGATGCCACCCTTCTTGGGTACCACCTGAACTGGGCTTACCCAAGAACTATCAGTAATGACATAAATTATCCCTGCCTTGAGCAATTTAAGGATTTCTGCTTTGAAAACCTCTTTCATAATCGAATTCAGTCTTCTCTGGTGCTCTGCTGTAGGCTTGTACAACTCTTTAATCAGAATCTTATGCATACAAATTGTAGGGCTTATACCCTTGATATCTGTAATTGACCACCCAATAGCACTCTTGTGCTCTCTCAAAATTCTCAAAAAAATTTCTTCTTGTGTCTGAGATAAAAAAGATGAAATGATCACTAGAAAGGTAGACTTGGTCCCCAAAAATGCATATCTTAAATGAGCTGGCAATGGCTTCGGCTCTGGTGCTGGAGCAATCAACTCTTGAGAAGACTCTGCTTCTTCAATGCTCTCAATCTTGACTTGTGGAGTTTCTTCAATAGCTACTTCAAGAGCCATAAGATAGTGCTTATCCTCATTATTTGTCACCAAATTTTCAGAAATTGAATGGACAAGGCACTTATCTAAGGAATCAACTAGACCCATTTCCATCTTAAATTCATGTATGCATCACCCAACAACATCCACTCTATGGCATGAGCTATTCTCTCCAGGAAATCTCAAGGATTTGTAGATATTGAAGAAAACCTCTTCATCATTATCTCTCAAAGTGAGCTCTCCCTTGTGCACGTCAATTAAGGCTTGGCCGGTAGCAAGGAAAGACTTTCCAAGAATAAGTGGAATCTCGTCATCTTCTTCCATGTCAAGTACTACAAAGTCAACGGGGAAGATAAACTTGTCCACTTTCACCAATACATCTTCGATAATGCCTCTTGGATATGTAATAGACTGATCTACCAATTGCAATGATATTGTGGTACGCTTCACTTCACCTAAACCGAGCTTCCTGAAAACAAACAAGGGCATCAAGTTAATGCTAGCACCAAGATCACATAAAACTTTACCAAAAGAAAAGGTACCAATAACACAAGGAATAGTAAAACTCCCTGGATCTTTGAGTTTCTATGGTAGCTTCTTCTGCAAAATGGCACTGCATTCTTCTGTCAACTTGACTGTCTGGAACTCCTCAAGCCTCCTTTTCTTGGACATCACATCTTTTATAAACTTGGCATAATTAGGCATCTGCTCCAAAGCATCTGCAAAGGGTATGTTAATGTGAATTTTCTTAAAAATATCCAAAAAATTTTGCAAACTGGTCATTAAGCTTTTTCTTTGCAAATCTTTAAGGATACTGAAGAAGATTCTTGAGAATAGGCGGGTTGGTCAAAAAAGTGATGTAGCCCGGCACATAGTCATCTTTATTCGCCTATTTCCCTTTCTCATTGGAAACTTCTTTACCCTTGTTCAGACTTTCCTCTTTAACTTCTTGTGAATCATCTTCTTGAACTGGTGAAGGATCATTCTCTACTTTTTTGCCACTTCTTAATATAATGGCTTTGCATTGTTCTTTTTGATTTGTCTCTGTGTTTCTTGGGAATGAACTTCTTTGTTGTTGGTGGTGGTGTTGAACCAATTATCCTCATGTCCCTTACGAGAATATGTCCCTATTATGAAAGATTTTAATGATTACAAAACTACATTCTGTTTATGATAGTACTGCACATATGGCATATCTAATCTTACTTGAAGGTTTCAAAGATTTAATGATGCATGACGAACATATTAAAGATCTTCTCGAAGACCATGATCGTTTGAAGATGTTTAGTTGTACGATTATATTATGATAGGTTGTAGGACCTTCTATGTCATGTGATTCAACAATATGCATGCCTGAATGTTTTGATCGATTGCTTGCATACTCGATTTAATCTGGCTACATTATGTTTTATCGAAAAATTAAAAATAACTTTTACAAAAGTCTTTCAAGACGCTAATGTTTTAGCAGCGCTCTCCTGGACTTGATGAGTCAGGACGCTGAAAAAAATGTTAGGATGCTCAAGGTTGAATTGATCTAATTAATAAGGACTCTCACTTGGTAATAACGACCTTTCCTTTATCAATCTTTGAGAATGTTAGGACGCTGACTTAGTTTCAGCTCGCTGAAAGATCTTTTTGTCTTTAAGGATAAGTTATAAGTTGAATAAATTATCAGGACGCTACTTGTGTAGGAGCGCCCTCATCTTTAGAATCAACTTAAATAACTTTCAGGACGCTTACCATCCGTCAGCGCACTTAAAATTATTTTAAAACCATTTTTTTTAGTTCAGGACGCTTACACTTGAGTAGCGTCCTCGTGTGTCAAAAGTTTTAAAATAAAACAGGATGCTCACTGCGAAGTAGCACCCTCATTAACTAAGTCGTTTAATTGTCAAAGTAAGTTAGGATGCTTACTATTTAGTAGCGCCCTCACCACATTGTTCAGTAGGACGTTGATGTTCTATGAGCGCCCTCAAAGGAACAAAACGACAAAAAATATATTTTGGTTGTTCTGACATAACTGCTATTTTTGTTAACCTTTTCAGAAACGTACGAATACTTTTTAGAACTTCTCAGAATCGTACAAGAACTTTTCAGAACTTTTTAAAATGTTCTAAAACCTTGTCAGAACATTCCTATTTCATGAAAGGATTAGATGATTCAGGTGCTATCGACGTAATATGCATTAAGCTGAATCGATCCGTTTTAGGAAAAAATGTTAACGTTATATTTGAAATAACTTAGAACGCCAAAATTACCAAGTCCATTGCACCTCTGTTATTCCTAAATATATGTGTTGCCTTAGTGCAGAAAAACCAACAAATGAAATACGAAACTGATATTCATTAAAAATGTATTAACAGTTTTCGTTTGTGCTACACACTTTTTGAAAGTTAGTCTTCTTTCACTTGTGCTTGATCTTACGATCTTTTTGAAAGAAAAACTTCAAATCTTCTGGGTTGATTGATCTTCGTCATCATTATTTCGAAAACCCATTAAAGAAGAAAAAGCCTATTGAACCTATTTTCAGCATAAACTTCATCACACATATTTTGCTGAATCTGTGGCTACAGAACGTTCAATCCAAAGCTTTGTAAGTATCACTTTGATTATGAGTCAAGAGAATCATATCTCATCTTGTATTCAGTTTGTGGTGACTGGTAAGTCACTGAGTTAGAGCAAATGTTGCTCAAAGTTGTAAATGGTCTTCTCACACCCGTAAGTAGAGAATAGGTCCTCTCACACCCATAAATTGAGAAACGGTAGTTCTCACACTCGTAAGCTGAGAAAGTGTATTGGTTTGATCTTCACCCATAAGAAGGTCCATAGTGGAGTTTGATCAAATCCTAACTGAGGAAGTTAGGTAGTGGATGTAGGCACGACCGAACCACTATAAATCTTGCTTGCATTACCTCATTTACATTTCCTATATTTGATTGCTATACTTTTTTTAATCTTCTTTTATTATTTCGCACAATTTTAAGAAAGGTTAAAATCTGCTCAGTTTCTAATTGGCCTCCCTCTTGGACATATCAGGCCAACAGTTGGGCACTAATATCTGAAGCAATTTGCCCCACTTTAACTTCTAAATTCTTAATTGAAGCATTCATGTTCCCCATGTGAGACTCCATATTGCTAAATTTTGACTCAGTTTTCTCAAATCTGTTTGATGTCTCACCCATGAACTTAGCAGTTTCACCCATAAACTTAGCCAAAGCATCTTCGAGTGATGACTTCCTCTCTGGTACTTGTGAATTGAACCCCGGTGGTTGCAACACATTTCTATTGTTGGAGTAGGAAAATGTTTCATGATTCCTAATCCCTGGATGGTACTGATTTGGCACTTGTGCTCCCCCTTGGTTTCTTCTATAGTTGTCTTGGTTCCCTTTGTAGTTGTACAATCTATTGTTCACAAACTGTACTTATTTTTCTTGACCAACTACTCCTTGATGAATTGAATTTGTTGCTGCAGTGGATGCTATGGAGGATGAAATACTTTGATTTCTTTGTAGAGTGGACACCTGATTAGACAAAGCTGCCATGTGATGCAACATACTAGCCATATGTGCAAACAAAGAGGTCATTTGATCAACCTCATGCAACCCAACCACTTTCGTCATTGGAGCCCTTTCACTTGCATGTTCATAAGTATTGGAGGCCATCCCTTCAATCAACATGAGGGCTTCATTAGCTATCTTCCCCAATAAGGTACCTCTTACTGCAGCATCCACCAATGACCTTGTAGATAAGGTCATTGCATTGTAGAACATTTGAATCTGTAGCAATTCTTGATACCCATGTTGAGGACATCTCCTCAATAGGTTTCTAAATCACTTCCACGACTCATACAAAGACTCAGACTCCAATTGTCTGAACTGACTGATTTATGCTCTTAACTGTGATATCCTTGCAGGTGTGAAGAACTTCTAAAGGAAATTTTGGATCATATCTTCCTAAGTGGTGATGCTTCCAGGTAGCAAGGATTGGAGCCATGATCTTGTCTTGTTTCTCAATGAAAATCGAAACAACCTCAGTCTAATTTGCTCTTCCGGAACCCCATTTATCTTCACTGTATCACACATCTCCAAGAATATGTTAATGTGGACCGTTGGATCTTCTTAAGGTGCTTCACCAAACTGATGTTGTTGCACCATGGTAATTAAGGCTGGCTTTAATTCAAAGTTATTGGCATTTATGGGCAACCTTGTTATCCTAGAGTAATTGTGTTCACCACTAGCTTGAAGTAGTCCCTTAGAGGCAATTGATTGTTTTCTTCAGCCATCTCTTCTACTTGTGCTCTTCTATCTCTTTTCAATCTCCCAAAAGTTCTCTCAATCTCCGGATCAAGAGGTATTATTTCAACACTTCGCCCCCTTTGCAAGTGCACGATTATCAAGTAATAATATAGACCAATGGTGAGTAGGGTTATCATCCACAAAGATAGTCAATTTTACTAATATAAAAATGCCTAAAACTACTAAGATCTTGATTCTATCTAGGTGATCAAAATGGGATGATTAATGTGTTGGAATTTGAAGTAACGAAAGTTAAAACTAATTTATGCAATTAAACTGAGAATTAGAGAAAATCAATGAATGAAGATGATTAGAGAGTTGATTTCACTATGTTGTTTTATATGGGTTTCAAAAGATAGTGCCATTGAGTTAATTCTGAGGTTTATAAATCATGAATCCTAATTTGTTCAAACCCTTCTCTCGAATGCAAATTCAAACGCCTATACTTCAGTTGCTAATTCCCTCTCTCGAGTGCAAATTAACAATTAAAGCATGCATTAAGATCTATGAATCAATTTCAACAATTTCAAAGGGGTTGTAGGTCTCTCGACTTGATACAAACTCCCTAGGCTGCATTTCACTTGTTCAGATTCGAGAACACCTCTCTCGAGTGTAAGAATTCGAATCCAAAATCATCCAACAGGTGGCTAACAAGTTGCAAACATTAAGCATGGAAAATTGCAAATAACCTAATTAAATTACTCAACAACACACAAACAATGAAAATCAAGCCATATAATCCAACATAAATCAACCAACGTCACTAATAGAAATTTAGCTCATATATAAATTCATAGTTACAAGGGTAAGAGATAAAGAAAAATTCATCATTACAAATTGAAATAGAAAATGAAATTAGAAAACCCCCTTTTACAAGTTGATCTCCCTCTTCAAGTTTCTTTTTCAATCTGCAACTATTCTTCTTCAATCTTTTTCTTGCCTCCTTCTCTCAACCCTAACCCTAATTAGTTGTTATCTAATGTTCTAGAATAAGAGATAATATGAGATATTCCCTTATGTTGAACCAATTATTCTCGTGTCCCTTACAAGAGTATGTCCCTTATGTGAAAGATATTTTGATGAATACAAATCAAATTCTATTTATAATAACATTATTTGCATAGCACATCTAATCCTACATGAAAGCTTCGAAGAATCAATGGTGCATGGCGAACGTGTTGTCAAGATCCATCTGAAGACCATCATCACTTGAAGAATATATATATCGTTATATAATTAGATTGTGTTGGTTGTAGAATCTTTACTATCATATGATTCAGCAATATGCATGACTGCATGATTTAGTCGAGTTGATTTTTGATCATTTACATTGAAGTTTCTATGTCAGATTTGATTCAAAAATACCGAGATTTTAATCGTATTTATGGAGTTTTAAATGAAAAATTAAAACTATTTTTAAGTGTCCGTCAGGATGCTAACATGTCTTTTCAGGACGCTAATGTCTTAGCAGCACCCTCGTAGACTTAGTAAGTCAAGACACTGATGAAACATTAGAACGCTAATAATGTTCAAGGTTGAAATGTACTTATTCATCAGGATGCTTACTTCATTAGTAGCGACCTCATTAAGTCAACCAGTGAACTTGTTAGGATGTTGATTCAGTATTAGCTCGCTTATTGTCTTCCGAGTTTTAAATGTTTTAATCTTTAAGGACGCTGATAATTATAAGTTGGATAACTTTCAGGACGCTAATTGTTCTTCAACGCACTTATTGTTTTTAAGAGTTAAAAATATCAGGATGCTAATTGTGGATTAGCGTCCTCATGAAGTTTAGTCGTTTTAAACGCCAAGTAAGTTAGGACGCTTACGATCAAGTAGCACCCTCACTTCACAGTTCAACAGGAAGCTTATGGTCCATGAGCACCCTCAAGGAACAAAACTACAAAGTTTATTTTTATGCGTTAGGACACTGATTAACCAATCAAGACGCTAATCTAACGCTATCACTACTTTGTCACTTACACTTTTATAGTATGCTTTTTCATAATTGTGCAAAACTTTTCAGAACCTTTTGAAACTTTTTAGAACGTTCTAATACTTTATCAAAACATTCCTCTTTCGTGAAAGATTAGAAGATTCAGGTGTTGTCGCCGTAATTGCACAGAGCTGAATCGATCTGTTTTGAAAAAGAATGTGTTCTTTGTTTTTGAAATAAATTTGTGCGCTAAAATTACCAAGTCCAATGCGCCACTGCTATTTCTATATATATGCTACCTTAGAGCAGATCAAACATCGATCCATCAAATACGAAAATTGAAAATCATTCAAAACGTTTTAATAGTTTTCACTTGTGCAAAACTTTTGGAAGTTAGTTTTCTACTCACTACTTTAAACTCACGACCTTTCGAAATACATTAAGTCTTCTGGATTAGTCGATCTCCATCTATATCTTTTCAAAAATCCATTGAAGAAGACGATAACTTTTTGAACCAGTTTTTAGTTGAACTTCACCATACATATTTTGTTGAATCTGTGGCAACAGAAGGTTCAATCCAAAGCTTTGTAAGTATCACTTTGATTCTAAGTAAAAGGAATCATATCTCATCTTGTATTTTGATATTAGTGACTGGTTTGTCATTGGGATAGAGAAGATGTTGCTCAAAATTGTAACAACCATTCTCACACTCGAAAGTTGAGAAAAGGTTCTTCTCACACCCGTAAGTTGAGAAAGTATAATGGTTCTTCTCACACCCGTAAGTTAAGAAAGTATAATAGTTCTTTTCACACCCCGTAAGTTAAGAAAGTGTACCGGTTTGGGCTTCACTTGTAAGAAGATCCTTAGTGGAGTTTGGACAAATCCTAATTGAGGAGGTTAAGTAGTGGATGTGGGTGAGGCCGAACCACTATAAATCTTTTGTGTACTATCATTTTTACTGTCATTGTGTTTATATGCTATACTTTATTTAATCTTCTTTCAATATTTCATACATTGAAAAGAAAGTTTAAAATATGATAAGTGTTCAATTCATCCCCCCTCTCGGACACATTTGGGCCAACACCTTAAACTAACCCTAGAACGAGTTATATACAATAGTGGGTCAAAAGACCAAAATGGACAGCCCAAAAATTGCACAGCAAGAACCCCAACGGTGCCATGACGTCCAAAATGCATTTTTCTTCTTTTTGTTCTTTTTGTCATGGCGCTGCGGCACCGCTCTCTAGCTCCGCGACGCCCAGAGTGTGTACAATACTCTTCTGGCTTTTCTCTCTTATGTTTTCTTTGGCTTTTGGTTCACTTCTTGTACACTTCTTGCACTTGTTCTTGGCCTATTTTCATCACTATTTGAGCCTTGATTCCCTTACAAAACAAAACACAAAATACACAAGCACTATGCAATTAATCAAAACATCAAAATATGAAAAACTAAATGAAAAGTAAATGCATCCTAATGTTCTAACATGTATCAAACATGGTTTATTCATGACCAAAAGCTTTTAAAAACCTAAGTTAACACCTAAATGACCCTAAAACTTTTAAAATAAGCGGTTCGTCACTTAGCACGTCCCTAAATATACTGTGATGAAGTATATTTTGATGATCACAAGCGAAATCTCTTTCAGTGCTAAGGAGTGTTTATCAAGAGCTTATCTCATCACCTCGGAAATGCAGAAAGTCAAAGGATGATTCGATTAAGGAATTCAAGATCATATCAGACGTTCAAGATTTCTTCATTCAAATACCCTCAAAGATCATACCTTGATTACAAGATCACACCACTCGAGATTCGATCAAGCTTCAAGTTTACATCTTTCGATCAACGTTCAAGACATTCAACACTAGTGAGCAGTCAACATTGACGATCTCATAATAAAGAGTTAGATTTAAAGATTATGAGAAAATGAGAAATACATTGTATTTAAGGTATATTTTTCTCTAATCGACATTGCTCAAACGTTTTCCAAAACCATGCACGAATCACTTGCATATTTGCATGTTTTGATCTTACATTTTACAGTATTTCAAATGATTTAATTTTTTATATTTAATTTAAAATTTATCCAGTTTTTATTTGCTTTTATCGTATTTTTAATCACGAGTCAAAAGTGTTTTTCAAGAATCTTTTAGGATGCTAATGATTTAGCAGCGCTCTCCTAAACTTGATAAGTCAGGACGCTGATGACTCATTAGGACGATGATAACATTCAAAGTTGAATTGAACTGATTCATATGGACGCTTACTTTTAAGTACCGGCCTCCCCTAAGTCAACCTCTGAAGTTGTCAGGACGCTGACTCAGTATTAGTTTACTGAAAGATTTCTAAGTTCTTCAAAGAATCTATCTTTGAGGACGTTGATAGTTATAAGTTGAACAATCTATCAGGACACTACCTGGATAGGAGCGCCGTCACCTTTGGGAATCAACTTAATAAGTTTCAGGACGTTGATTGTCTTTCAACGCACTTAGTTTTATTATCAAATATTTTGAAATGTCAGGACATTTATATAGTTGTAGTGCCCTTGTGTTTTATGTTTAAAAGGTAAGACGCTTACTCGGAAAGTAGCGTCCTCATGTACTTAATTGCTTTAAAACATAGCAGGACGCTAACTGTGCATTAGCGCCCTCAGGGTTAAGTCATTTAAGTGTCAAAGAAAGTCAGGACGCTTACGTTTCAGTCGCGCCCTCACTTCATTGTTCAGCATGACGCTTATACGTAATGAGCGCCCTCAAGGAACAAAACGACAAAGTTGATATTATGCGCCAGGACACTGATTGTGGAATAAGGACGCTAATTCAACAACCGTCACTATTCTAATAAGTATACTATATAAGTCTACTTTTTCAGAACGGATCTTTGCAGAGAGTCCTTTTCAGATTTATTACAGATCTTCTCTGATACATGAATTAAGTTTTTCGAAACCTTTCCTTTTTCATGTAATCTGAAAAGAACCAGGATGTTAGTGAAAATTACAGTTGCCATTTTCATATAA
This sequence comes from Paratinospora sagittata, assembly GCA_035771175.1. Lineage (NCBI taxonomy): Eukaryota > Viridiplantae > Streptophyta > Magnoliopsida > Ranunculales > Menispermaceae > Paratinospora > Paratinospora sagittata. The sequence goes on along the minus strand of CM069598.1, from coordinate 24,821,849 downwards.
CATTCTAGCCATTGTGTGTAAACGTTTATATTATTTGAACTTCGAATGTTTAACAACTATGTCCTACTAAGTCTATAAATTCCAGCACTTAGGATCGAACAACTCGCCGATAATTTTTATTGTGCCAACACTTTTTGAAAGTTAGTCTGTGTTAAAATGTATGTCAAATGTGTAAGCTTTCAAATTATTTTTCACTGATACCTTTACATATTCAAAAGATTTTCATACTAAGCTTAATTCATATTCTATCTTTGAAAATCTAGTTGATCTGGTATCTACTCAAATTCTCAGCACTGATCTATACTTGACATCAATCTTGCTGAAGAAAGAATTTGAGAAGTAGTTCATGAAAGATACAGTTGTACTTGATTACATATCTTAAGTATTGTATTGAATTACATTAGTAGTTATGTCAACTACTGAATACTGAACCAGTTTTCATACTTATATTCTATATCTTTTTGAAAACTGTCTATGTCACGACCCACGAGCTGTGACATCATGACCGGCACGGAACCCCGTGTATATCCTCCCTCGACATACACAATATCCCGATAAGCTTTCTAGAACACACCATAATCCCAAATACACAACAATAAACACATGGACATAAAATAGGATCATAAAAAAAAACATACGAAAATGACAACCAAAATTATTTTTTTCCAAGTCCATAGTGTTCAAAAGTACAAAATATACTTAACCATAAGTATAAGCTCATCTAAATGTTAAGTACAAGTATTAGGTGTTACATAGTACAATTTATCAAAATAAATGCGGAAAAGTACTAACACCTACGTCAACAAAAGTACGAGGACGCTCGCAGCTAAGCTTTCTCCTTCCCCTTCCTATCAGGTCCTAAAAAGATGAGGATGAGAGTGAGCTACAACAAGCTCAGTGAATGTTCTATACAAGTGGCAACATATACATGCATTTAATTAAAACATTGAAAGATCATTAAAACCATTTAAATATTCATGAGAGTAAGCAAGATTACATACATGCCAATTTAATGTATCATGTCATAAACAAGACAATGCATACCATTTATAAACATGCATATGCAACCTAAACACCTCCTGAGTAAGAATTAGTACAAGGGCCATGTGTGCTCGAAACTCATGCCCGACCGATTTCTTACTCGTATCTATTAGGATTCCTAGGATTGCATGAACCATAGGATTCGCCCATCAAGGCAAGTACCATGCCTAGGCGAATCCTAACATACACAACCTATAGAAAACCTCTCCAAGGTCCACAATTGAGGATTCCTAATCGGCCTAATGGGATTCCATAAGAAATCCCAAGCTTAAGGAATGCACATAACTTAACTGCTTTCCCAACTGACTATGCTCAAATACAGTTCATTAATTCAATAAATCATGCATATTACATTATACAAGCATTTAAAACATTTTATACTACAATGCCACATATAGAATTCACAAGTAAAAGAAACACTCACACTTGATTGGCTAGAACTAGCCAATCCAATTCCAATCCAAGAAGCACAAGAAAGCTACAAAATCACCCCAAGTACTTCAATCCCCAATTAGCCTATTCGGGTTACTAAGGTTCACCACAACCCATACATGAAACATGGTTCATACAATACTAAAATCAGTCAAAAGTATGCTCAACAACCATGTTTAAACCAATTTCATAGCCAATTAAGTTCCTAAATTGGTTATACACATGAACCAAATCCCATATTGCTCAATTCAACCAATTAATATCAATTTAACCCATAATTAACACAATTGAATGTAATGGGTTGATCTCATGATCCAACCACCAATATACATGACATTCAATCATAAATAGAGTTAATTAGGATATTTATCAAGTCAATTTCATTAATTGACCAAGTCTAAGTCAAAATTCTCAATTTGGGCAAAATTCCCAAATCACATGCAAATCCCCAATTTGGGAAAAAATCTCTACAATAAGCATAGAGCCAAATTGAACTAGGTCATTCAATTCTAACACATGTCCAACCATTCTAAACCAATAATTTCATTCAATTCGGGTCCAATTAGACATATCTCAAGTAAATTTAATCAATTGACTTGGTTTAGGTCAAAAGCTCCAATTTGAGCAAATCCCCAAATTACATGGCCTAGACCAAAATTACAATATAATAAGGCATCCACTAATCAAAATCAGTAATTTGGAGTGCCACACATCCACAATTAACCATGCATTCATCCTAAATCACATGCAATTTAAATAGTAAACCTTAGGTCTAAAATTCTAGTTTAGGTCAAATCCATGAAACCCCACCAATTTCTTGTTAGAAATTGGGGGTTTTACCATTCATGGACTCCCCATACCATCTAGATACACATATCACAAAATCAAAGCCTAAGTCCAACATTGGTTTTCTACCACTCCCTTCAATTTCGGGATTCATACAAACCTTAGGTCAAAATTAAGCTCGCAAACACACATGAAAGAGATAGAAGGAAGAAAATAAGAAAGAAATTGATACCTTGGAGGGATTTGGGGCAAAAATCACCCAAACCCTAGCCTTTTCTCTCTCCTTTCTCTTCTCCCATTCTTTTCCTTTCCCCCAAGCTCCTTTCCCTCTCTTCAATGTGAAAAAATGAGCAAGTGAGCTAAAAAAATGAGTTTGTTGCTTTTATAGAAAAATTTTGGTCCCACATGAAAAAATACACTTAAATAAAAGAGAACAATTTTTTCTGCTGCGATTACTTGCACTTAGATAATTAATTTCTTGCAAAAGACTTATAATTAATTTCTTGCAACGACTCACCAATTTCATCTTAACCGTTTAAAAGTTTTATGAGTCAGTTACCAACATTCTGGTAACATTTTAGCTCAATCCAACAGTGGAATTGAAAGATTCAACCATTTGATCAAAACAACGCAAAAAAATCTGCAAATCCGTGAAACAATGTTTGGAGTCTTATAACTCACAGTAGATAACTCCGATCAAGATCTTCACCGTTTATAATGAAGAACTATAAGAGAAGAATAAGCCGAAAACATTTCAGCTCAATCGGACTACGGATCTAGGAGATCAAGCCATTGATGTAATCGGTGACAAAAAATCTCTTTCTCCATGGAGCGAGTTCCACTGTTCTAAAACACCGTTTTCGACATGTTTCGACATCATTCAGAAACTTTACGAACACATTAAACAACTTAAAAACATGCAAAGACACTCGAACCAACACGTGTTGAGCATCAAATACGTATATGCATACGTATACGGGTATTCTACGGGTCAAAATGACGTCATCCTAAGGTACTGACATTAGAGTCTGTGTCTTTGATTTACGCTAGTCCTTCCTTTTCTACGTCAATGTTTCATTAGTATTATATTATTTTTGAAGAAGCACTAATTTTCATATCACATCATTCATGCTTTTCGAAACTGTACTTGAGCAATACCGACCATTGAAAGGTAAAGGACTGTAAGTGTATTTCCTCTTAGCATTACGTATTTCAATTTATACATCTTTGTAATGCTATGTACGAAGCTTAATTGTAAAGTGTTCTACTCAGTTAGAACCAACATTATCTTGTGTTGTAATACTGGTGTGTTTCTGGATTGAAACAGCCAAGACAAGTGAATGTAGTTCACTTAATGATTTAAGGATTGAAATCATGTTTAGGTTATCTCTTAACCTGTAAAAGAGAAACGGTTCTTTCTTATCCCGTAAAAGGAAAACGGCTCTTCCTTATCCCGTAAAAGGAGCATGGTTTTTTTTCTCATCCCGGAAAAAAGAAATACAGTTCATCCTTAGACTGTAAAAGGATAGGTTTGCCTTTAACCTGTAAAAGGGCTTTTGTAACGGTTTGGTTCTCACTCATAAGAGAATCAGTTAGTGGATTGAGAAAATCCTAATAAGGAGATTAGGTAGTGGAAGTAGGCTTGGCCGAACCACTATAAATCTTAGTGTGTTTCACGTGTTGCAATTTAGTCTAAGTTTTGTTTATGTGTTCAATTCCAATACACTCATGTATATCACCAAGTTATTGGAAGAGAACTTTAAAATTGACCATCACACCCAATGCACCCCCTCTTGGGTGGACCAACAAAAACAACTAAGTATGAAAATCATGCACGAAACAACTAAAACTAAGACTTAAAAAATCTCAAAAATTGACATGCAAAACACTAACCAAAACTGAACTTATCACTATGGTAAGTATTATAATTACATAATCCAAAATATAATACTTCATAATTTAAAACACAGTTCAATCAAAATGCCTCTCAACTCACATCGAGGCTTTGGATTCTCTCGCAGGCAAGGCCCTCAAGATATAACTACTCCTTTGCCCTTATTCGGGACCGAAGGACCTGAAAGAAGAAAATGAGGGTGAGCCAATGGTGCCCAGTGAATAGAATTCAAATATGCTATCAATACTCATCAATAAATATCATGTATGCATGTCAATGTGCAGCATGATTAAAAGCTCATAACATATAGATATCAAGCATTTATAATAAGTTCGATGCAAGTAAAAGTTTATCAAATTGGATCCACATTCCACATGCATTGGGTTACTAGTGCACGTCTATTTCACCGTACCGTTGATCGCAATCATGTTTATTTGGGGTTACTAGCGCACGTCTATTTCACCGTACCGTTGACCCCAATCTCTTCCTTTTCTAAAACCCTCCTATGACAAGGTTAAGTCCCCCTATTAGCCAGATAGATGGGCCCAACCAAAGTCATAAGGTTTTCTCAAATCAATGCATCATTCAAAACATTAGAACACATTCATGCTTTCAACATACAATATATAAGTGATATGATGACATAAAAGATATAATCATAAATGAAGTCTACTCACAACCAAGCCTCGCGAGAGTATTTAGCCACACACGACCACCAAACCGAATCAACCCAATCAAGATCCTGAAACATACATCAATATCCTACCATACATCAATTTCTATGCTCAATCACATAGACATTACACATCAGCCCTAAATCAGCCCACATATAGACAATAGGCCTAAATCCCATCTAATCCCATCATTCAACTCAAATCACATGACTTAGGCCTCTAATGCATAGTTCTCATACATAAACCATTCTATTAATCAAAAATACTGATTTTCAATTCCTTTAGGCATAAACATGCCCAAATTGGGTCACTTGATCTCAAGTAGGCCTAACCCATGATATGGTCACAACCACCAAATCAGTAGCATAATCAACCCTAATCATGCTTAATTAAACATAAGTTGCATCAATTCAATGATTCTAGGCCAAAAGCATCAAAAGCCCAAAAATATGAAATTTTCCATACTTAGGCCATATTGTCGATTTATACTAGGTCACCATGTTCAGCCATGTATATTACTGATTTTGCATCATGGGTTCATCAACAATGGCAACTAGGTCAACATAGTTGACATGCAAGCTATTCGGAAAGGTCTAAGTTCATATTCTAAATTTAGGTCTAATACAAGCAACCCAACCAATTCTTCATTTACTATTCTGTTCAGATGTATCAATATACCAACAGAAATATGTAATCACAAAATCAACCGTAGAGATTGAATCATGTGAAGAAACAAACCTTCTGTCCAAATATCAGCCCAATCCAACGGTGGACCGAAACGATAAGTATATTTGATGAACAAGTCTCTAATCAGACAATTTCTCCTTTCCTGCTGCAAATACTCAAACTCAGATGACTATATCACACAAAATACTAACCACATAAACATCTCTACCGTTCAGAATACAGCAACATAAGGTGTAAACGACATACACAAATTTGATATCCATCCAACGGTAGATTGATGAGATCTACAAGTTTGAGCAAAATGGTATGAGAAATCTAGACTTTCCTACCAGCTTTTTTCAGAGGTTAGATCTCTGAGAAAAAACCCCTAATAAAGATCTTCACCGTTCCGAATGCAGAAATATCAGTTGTACACTACATATCCAAAGTTTATATCCATCCAACGGTAGAGTAGGGAGATCTATAAGTTTGAGCAAAACGGTGCGAGAAATCTAGACTTTCCGACCAGCCTTGTTTGAGAGGTTAGATCTCTTAGACGAAACCTCTGATCAAGATCTCAACCGACCAGAATGAATAATCATAAGCTATGAACTTGCTGAAAAATTTTCAACTCAATCTGACCATATATTCCAAAGAGCCAGCTCTTTGATGAAAATGTCGCAGAGATCTTCCTCCTGCAACTCCCTCCTTCTTTCTCTTCTTTTTTCCTTTCTCTTCTTTTCTTTCTCTTCTTTTTTTCCTTTCTCTCCACTCACCTCTTTCTAGCACTTCCTTGATTCCCTCCTCTACTCACCTCACTTTCTAGCACATTCTTAGATTAGAGAAGTGGGCATGGGACACTTGTCCACTTTCATGCACCAACCTTCACATGTGTTGGTCTCATACTACCCATACCAACCACATGTACTTTAACCAATTTCATGCTTCCATGTATTTTAGATGTCCAATCCATTTAATACACCAAATTTTCATTCTCATTTATCTTTTTATTCAATCAATCCTAAGTCATATCAATTCATGGTTTAATGGGTCCATGCATAAATAATAACATATGCATTATAATTTAATTTAACATGACCCATATACAATTTATGATACACATATTTATATACATTATCAAGCATCCACTATACAAACATTAAACAACCATCAAACAAACACCAAACATATCAAGGCAACGCATAGAGTTTGGGCAAAGTGCAATTGGGTTATGGGCTAGATGAAATAATTTTCGGAGCGTCACACTATTATTCTTAGAAGTGAAAAGGAAGTTGAGGGAGTTCATCCACAAGATAACACCAATAGCTTTCCCACACCTCCAACAAGTAGCCTTCAGGAAGAGAATATCACGCACAGCTATAGGAGAGACCCTACAAACCATACAATGATATGGAGCATGGTGACTTGACTCAGCGGGCTAATAAGGAAAAGGTGTTGTTTACCATCTACAACACATCAAATTTTCAAGAGGCGGAGAACACTTGCTACCGGATAGACATTCTTGGAAGTTGTGATCAAGAGGTCCTTACGAAAGAAACACCAAACGATCCCTTTGAGCAATATATTATCAAAGTATAGTATCAAGATTACCCTCCACCAATGGAATGGAATGACCCGTATTTAATATCTCATGTTGAGGAAGACGAGTGGTTGAATCATTTCGGGGAGCAAAAGTGCAAAGATGGGTATTCCTATTGAGCCGAAAGAAAAAGGTTAAAAGATGACTTTGGCCTAGATAAAAGGAAAGTGATTGATGATCCACCTTGAAGAGACAAAGAGCAGTCGAGTTGAGGACTTTAAACTAAGTGCTTGTGGGAGGCAACCCATTGGTTTCTTTTATGTCTTTATTTATTTATTTGTTTTATTTAGTTGCTTAGTATCCACCTTTGCCAATGATACGTCTTTTGTTATCTCTTTCCCAGGTTCTAAATCAAGTTTGGGGGTCATTGTGCGAGATACATGGAGAGGATGGAAACCTTATGTGGAGACTTCAATTCTTTTGGTTCAAGGAGGTTTTCTCAACCTCTCTTTCTTTTATTTCCATCAATTCTCTGATTATGTTTTCATTGTGAAGCGTGGAGGACAATGCTTCATAAAAGTTCATGTAGGAACAGTCATCCCATTATAAAATATTTGAAGTTGCATCCACACTTGAAAGCCATGTTGTGGACACTTCCTCTGCAACTCCTTGAACTGTTCCCATGACTCATATAATGAGTCAAACTCCAACTGTTTAAATTGAACTATTTCAGCAAGTAGCTGGGTCGTCTTCGCCGGTGGAAGGAACTTTTGAATTAACTCTTCCTAAGTAGCAATACTCCCCAATTGCAATGAATGCAACCATGTTCTTGCCTTGTCCCTCAAAGAGAAATAAAATAACCACAATCGGATGGTCTCCTCGGTAACGCCATACATCTTTGCCATGTCGCACAACTCTAAGAAAGTTTGTAGATGATTGGTCGAGTCTTCATATGGAGAACCACCAAATTGGTGTTGTTGGACCATTGTGATCAAAGCCGGCTTCAACTCAAAATTATTGAGATTGATTGGCATGTGAACAATGCCCGAATAGTTATCATGGATGACTTGTTTGAAATAATCACAAAGAAGTAATTGGTTGTTCTCGGCCGCCATTGCTTGAAGAAACCTGTACAAATAAAAAACAAAGTAAAAGAAAATAAAACAAATAATAAAAATAAATTCTAGATTAGAATCAAAGATACTTAGCAACGATATTAGTGGGAATAGAGTATAATCAACCCTCGCTAACAGCACCAAAAACTTGTTACGTGCAAATCATAAGCGTATGGTGTCAAGTTATAATATACCGATAAGAATCGGGTTATCGTCCTCTAGGATTGATTACTCTCACTAATTACTGTAATTAATAACCTTAACTTTATCTAGACGATCAAATTCGATGACAAACTTAATTAAAAAAATAAATAAATAAACAATCAAATAATGAAGGAATATCGAAAGAGAAAAGTTTAAAGATTCAACTTCACCTAATCTTCATCTATGTAGATTAGCTATGTTTATCATTAATATGTTCTTCTAGTTTATAAGTCAAGAATCCTAAGGTCTCTAGTTCCCTCGCTCGAGTGCCGCACTAGAACATTCACCAAGGTTTGATTCTGATCTCTCGATAAAAACCAAAACCCTAGCAACTCATTAGGTTTTGAGATTCTTCCTACAACTTCGAAGGGTCTCAATCTCCTCTCGGTCTCATGATCACCTAGGTTATATTTCCCTTGTTTCAACCCAATAAACCCTCTCTTAAGTGTCGCCCCCCAAGTCTATGAACATTCAATCCGTGATCAAGGGATCAAAAGCATTAAGCAACGAGAAATATAAATAACCATGAAGACTCAATTAATAATAAACATAAAACAAATCTTAAAGTATAAAATGAAGTATAGGATCCATCTATCCACTAGAAAACTAAATTAGGTCATAACTCGGACAATAGAAACACAAAACATTGTTATGAACTTCAATATAAACATAACATGACAAACAAGAACTCTAAGAGCTTGAATCTCTCTCCCTTGTCTCCAACTTCAAGATCTTCTCCTTCTTTTCGTTGCTAGTCGTCTTTCCTTTGTCTCCTCCCTTAAAAATGGTCTTTATAGAGCCACAAGTCCATAGGAAGTTGTAATAGGAAACTCCAAGTCGAATTAGGAAAGTTTGAAACAAAATTAGAAGGTTTATAATTCTGTCACACCTCCACTTTCTTCCTCACCATTTTTTCTCTTGTTCTTCACTTCATATCCCCTTAAAAACTCTCTCATCTAGTAGTATATCAAGTAAGGAAGAAGTAGAAACAAACCGCATCCAATTTAGAGTTAAATTAAGAAAATTATGGACAAAATTGAATAATCGCACAAAATAGAAAGTCTGGGCGCCGTGGCGCCCATTCCTGACGCCACGGAGCCCAGTTGCGGGTTTTTGCAGAATTTTTCCACCACTTTCTAGTGGACTTAGCCACATTTCCATGCTTGTTTGCCTTCCATACTTCATGCATCTTCTTGTATCATGTTTCCATCATCCAAGTTGACCTTAAACATATCTAAACACATATAAAACAAATCAAAACAAATTATTAGAACGCTTATAAGATCAACTAAATCAACTTATGATATTAAACACCAAAATAAAGCATAAAATACCAAATATTGTCTAAACTAACAAATAGACCCAACTAAGATAAACAAACCAAATAGATGAACAAACTAACCTAAAACTCATCTAAAACATACTCTAAAACACATCTAAATATCAACTTATCAGCAATCGATTCAAATATATATGATATGAAACTGAGAATTGATTATGTACATGTAACAAGATATTGATTCTGACAATGATAAGTTTAAAGCACAAAAATCAATATATAATGATGATCAAAACTTGATGATTCTAAATGAATAAATGATTAAGATCAAGAATCAAGCAAACTAAGTATTGATCTATGAAATTGATTCAATATAATATAACTTTAACACATGAATCAATACCACAAGATGTTTATAAAACCACTAAACAAGATATAATGATATGAAGATCAAAATAGGGTTTCACACACAATAATCAAAACAAAATCACAAGAATTGAGTTAGAGAAATTTTACCCAACTTTGGTTAAGGTTGAAGCTCAATGATTCTTCAAGAGTGATGTTGGATGAGAGATACCACATTCAAGAATGATCAAGACACAACAAGATGTGTAGATAACACTCAAAAACGTCTTGAACACTTGCTCAATGGAAACATACAAGTTTCACAAAGTTTTGTAAGATTTGGAGAACTTTTCAAAAATATGAATCAATAGATCAAATGTAGGTGAACTTTTGTTTTGAAAGAGTTTTAAAATCACTCAAGAACTTGTTTTGGACTCGTAGAAATATTAAGATGAAAAACGCACAAGTTCTCTAAGTTTTGCAAAAGTTGCTCCTCAAATGAGCAAGTGTGGTATTTATAGAAAAACACCACACCGAGTCACAAGAACATGTTCCTCAAGGAAGAAGCAATTTCTACTTTGAAATCTGAAAAATCTCAGATTTTCCTTCAATTAAGGAGCACGTTTCTTACTTAAGGAGCACGTTCCTCAATATGTCTGTTGGGCATAGGAACGGGTTCCTTCATCAAGAACCACTGACTCTATAAAATTTCTTATTTTTCCCTTGACAACAGAAGCACATTTCTTTTTCCCTGATCAGAAAATTCTGACTCTCGGGAAAAATCACAGGAGCGCGTTTCTCTTACAAGGAGTGCGTTCCTTAAAATCTGACAAAAAAATACTAAGTCTCGGAAAAATGTTTAGGAGCGCGTTCCTTAAGAGAGAAGCACGTTCCTTCACTGTGAAGTGAAAAAAACCCAATTTTTTTATCATAATGAGTTTAGGACATTGTCAAATACATAGACTAACTTTAAAAACAGATTTTTGACAAGATTAAAGTATAATTGACAAGTTAAATATGTGTAAATTAATTGACTAAGCATATGATCGAAACATTCAATATAAAACACGTAAAACGATGAAACCATGCAAAGTTGGTAAATTTAATGCATTAATCACTGATAAAAATATACATGGTAAACAATTTTAACTAAGTGTGATTGCATAATTATCATACTAATGTGTGTGCGTGCATGATTAATAATATAATAGTGTATATGCATGAGTATAATAAATTATATGTATGATTTTTGAAAAGATGCAAATCATATTATGGTTGGAACATATAAATGTTACTTACAACACTAAGATTCTAAATAGGAAATACAACCATGAAGCTCTTGAATCTTCGTACAATGTTGTTCCTTCCACATGCTTTGACAGACTAGTTGAATCCATTTGATAAAGCTAGTTAGCACTGAAACAACTACGTCAAAGAGATTAGTGATCATAGATATTCTGTTTGTAATCATCAAAATAAAATCGGGTGAGAGTAGTTACATCAACATGAGTGCAATGAGCCCGCTTTGCCAAAATGAAACTTCAAGGGTCTGCCGAACGGTATTGGCAAAATGTCCCACAACACCTCGAGCGTCTAGGTGAAGAACCCATCACTCATTGGGTTGAGATGAAACAAATATTAACTGAAAAGTATCTTCCTATTTCTCATAAGAAGCAGTAGCTAGACCAATAGCTCAACATCTATCAATCATCCTTGAGTGTGACTGACTACCTAACTCGATTTGAGGATCTCATGTTGCGTTGTTAGATTCAAGATGCTCCTTGGAAAATTGTTGCCAAGTTTATTAATGGGCTTTGCCCAGAACTTAAGCGCAAGGTAATTTACACTCTCCAAACACTATAGAGGATGACTACCACAAGGCACTAGATGTCGAAAAATTGTACAAGTTGTCTATTTATAGGCGTGTTGGAGAGCCACAACAGTCTCGACCTATCCCGACTAGGTCCACTATAATGACCCAAATTCACACTTGACGTCATGGTGACGCAGAATGCCCGACTCTAGGTACTTGTGTATGTATTTGATGTGTATAATTCTTATATTTTGTGTGTATACGAAGTATTTATGTGTATTTTCATGTTTACTATGTTATTAGTGTGAATGAGTAAATGGAAATACTGTTGAGTTGCATATTTAGATATGTTTTAGAGCATGTTTTAGATAAGTTTTAGTATGATTTATGCATTAGTTTGGTTAGTTTGTCTTAGTTTTGATCTATTTGTTAGTTTAGTCACATTTTGGTATAATATGCTTTATTTTAGTTTTTAATTCTATAATTTGATATATTTTGTTTTGCAGGCGTTTAGATGATGCAAATGTGAGTTTGGATGATGGAAACAAAGTACAAGATGTTTGAATGAAAATACATGTGCAAGAAGGTGTGAAAGATAGAAGAAAAAGGAAGAAAAACGCAGAAAACACACAAACTGGGTGCCGACACGCTGCGTAAAAATTCAACTGCGCAATTTTTGTATTTCAGCCATAACTTTCTCAATTTAACTCTGAATTGAAAAATATGAAATGGTTTTTTTGAGGTTGATTTGGGGTGGTGAACAAGAATAAAAAGGGCGAGGAAGAAAGCGGATGTGCGATTCAAAATAGAAACTTTCTAATTTTGTTGCGAACTTTCCTAGTTCGACTTGAACACTTCTTGGACAACTTCTTATGGAATTGTAGCTATATAAAGACCATGGTTTAAGGTTTTCAAAAAGAGAGAGATAGGGAAGTTAGAGAGGAGAACAAGGATGGCTAGAGTTTGGAAAAATAGAGAAGAAGATCAAGTTCAAGAGGAGGAGATTCTTCATCAACATCCTATATTTTTCTAGTTTGATTTCCTTTGTTCATGTTCATGTTTATAACATTGTTTTCATGTTTATTTTCTTGGTTATGAACTAGATCATCTATCTAGAGGATAGATGTATCCTTACTTTGATTTTATGTTCTAGTTTAGGGCTTTACTTATTGTTAATAGATTTATGATAGTTTATTTATATTTCTCAGTTGTTAATGCTTTCAATCTCTTGATCGCGGATTGGATGAACCTAGTTCTAAGGTGCGGCACTCGAGAGAGGGTACTTTGGATCGGAACAAGGAAAATATAGCCTAGGTTATCATGACACCGAGAGGAGATCGAGACCCTTTAAAGTCATCAATGGAAATCACAGATCTTAGTGAGTTTGTAGGAATTAGATCTTTATCGAGAGGTCGATATTAATTCCTATAAATATGCTCTAACGCGGAACTCGGGATAGGGTGTTAGAAACATTAGGATTTTCGGCTTATAAACTAGGTGAATACATTGATGATAAATATTTGGAAAGGACATAGTTGATAGTTAGGTGAAATCGATTCTCTAGGTTGTCCCTTTATTGATATTTTGTTGTTTTGATTACTTTCTAGTGTAGTTTTATTTCTTTATTTTAGTTTTAATTACTTGAGCCATGGAATTCGATTATCTAAATAAAGTCAGGGATAGTGAAGCAGTATTTAGTGTGAGTGTCAATCCTAGAGGATGACAACCCGATATCTCATCGGTTTTATATTATAACTTGGCATTGTTCGCTTGCAGTTTGCACGTAACAAATACACTTATGTATATTTTTGTGTTTCTGGGTTGAAGAAGTGCGCTCCTTTGCTTAAAACTCAAGAGTTGAAATTTTCAGACTTTGGAGAAGCACGCTCCTTGTGTGAAACTGGAAATTGAGATTTCTGGGAATTTGAGAACCGAGCTCATCTGAGTCTGGCCGAGAGTTGTTTCTCAAGAAATGAGCTGAGAAGCTCTCTCCCTTTAGGGAGAAGTGCGCTCCTCGATGTCCGGGCAGCTTTTTTTTCAAATTTGCAAGTGGGCCCACTGTTTATAAAAGAAAATCACTCCATTTCTCACTTCATTTCGTCATTTCCAGCTAAAGGAAGAGGAGAAAGGAGAGGAGTGGAGAAAATTGGGGGTTTTAGAGGATTGGGAGCTAGGGTTTGTGAAGTTTGCTCCCAAGGTAAGATTTTTACCCCATTTTCTTTCTAGTTTTGCTTATTGGGTTGATTTCCAACTTTTAAATGGTGTTTTGATCACATGCATGAGCTGTAATTTGGTGTAAACTCTAACCTATCAATCTTGAGCTTATATTCTATTAATTAGTGTGTTTATGCATGCTTTAATGGTGAATTTTCATCAAATTGATGAGCTTGGCTTATTAAATTGGAACTTAGCATGTATGTAGGCTTTAATGGAATTTCTTATGATTTAGATGTGTAATTGGTTTGCATGTGAGCTATGTTGATGATAATGGCATTCTTAGATGAATTATGGTGCCAATTGAATAATTATCATGGTATGTCATGGTGATTAGTTCAATTGATAACGTTTGCCATTTGTAGAGATTTGTCCAATTTTAGACAATTGGATTGAATTTGGTTAATTGAGATTCAATAGGTGTTCTAATCCAATTTGGTGTGGACTATATGTGATTAGAGTTGAAAATTGGGTAATTAGGCTTGTATGGCTTGAATTTGATCATATGGTATATATTTGATTCATTTAAGGTCATTGTGGTTTGATTGGCCAATTTGAGGGCTTTTGGCTTGGGTAATTGGCTAGTTGTGGGTGGTGAGTATTCCTCACTTTATATCTCCATTTATAGCATTGTACTTACATGGAATTGGATTGTTGAATGATATGAATCCTATTGTATATGTGCATTGTGTTATAATCATGGATTTTGTGCATTGGAATGGCATTTACTTTCTTTCAATTTACTTGTCCTTTGGGGAAATGACCTTTCTTGTCTAAGGTATGTAAATTGGAAGGATTGTGATGGGTGATGCGCTAGTCTGCACCCATAGCGTAATAGAAGCAGTGTAGGCATGTGTCATCCTGACACGACCTCTTGTTGAGGCTTTTTCTACATATTCTTTATGAAACCGATGTAAAATCTTTATGTTTAGTTGGAAGCATGTATAATATGTTTTCCTTGATGCATGTGTGTTATAAATGTGATTTCCAATAGCATACATGTTTTATATAAATGCATATGTGGAGATTATTGTGAGAAGTATTCATTGAGCTAGTTGAGCTCACCACTTTTTTCCTATTTTCTCAGGTTCAGATCCGAAAGGAAAATGCTAGGCTTGACCGTGCGAGTGGCCTTCCTCTTCTACTTTTGAATGTAAGTTTTGTATTTTTTGGGACTTGGGAGTGTATAGTTTTGTTATTTTGACTATATTGTTCTTTGGAACTTGTATATATAACTATCATAGAATATATGCATATAAAACGTACACTGTATATGGACTGTATATGACTCCCTTGCAATGATGGACTCTTGGTTGAGTTCCATATGAATGTCTGTAGATATTGAACCTTGGGTTGTTGGCCCAGATATGTCCAAAAGGGGGGTCAATTGGACACTTAGCAGATTTTAACTTTTCTAAATAATGTGCAGAATATTGAAAGCGAATTAAACTAAGTATAGCAAATAAATACAATAAATGTAAAAAAGACAACACAATCAGGATTTATAATGGTTCGGGCTCGCCTGCATCCACTACCTAACCTCCTCAGTTAGGATTTGTTCAAACTCCACTATGGATCTTCTTACGGGTGAAGATTAAATCGGTACACTTTCTCAACTTACGGGTGTAAGAACTACCGTTTCTCAGCTTACGGGTGTGGGAAGACCATTTCTCAACTTACGGGTGTCAGAAGACCGTTACAACTTTGAGCAACACTTGTTCTAGCCTAGTGACTAACCAGTCATTGCAAACTGAATACAAGATGAAATATGATTCCCTTTACTCAGAATCAAAGTGATACTTACAAAGCTTTGAATTGAACCTTCTGTTACCACAAATTCAGCAAAATGTGTATGATGAACTTCAGCTGAAAATAGGTTCAAATAACTTTTGTCTTCTTCAATGGATTTTCAAAATAATAAAGATGAAGATCAATCAATCCAGAAGACTTGATGTTTTTCTTTCAAAATGATCGTAAGTTCAAGCACAAATGAAAGAAGACTAACTTTCAAAAGTCTTCCGCACAAGTGAAAACTGTTAATACGTTTTTGAATGAATATCAGTTTTTGTATTGATTCGTTATCTTTTTGCTCTAAGGCAGCACATATATATAAAATAACAGAGGCACAATGGACTTAGAGAATTTTTGTGCTCTAGGTCATTTCAAATACAACGTCTACATTCTTTCCCAAAATGGATCGATTCAGCTCTGTGCATATTTTGGCGATAACACCTGAATCATCTGATCATTCAGGAAAAAGGAATGTTCTAACAAAGTATTAGAACGTTCAAAAAGTTCAAAAAAAGTTGTAGTACAATTCTGAAAAGCTTTTGCCCGGTTATGAAAAAGTAGGCTATAATGGTGTCAGTGTCAGAACATTAACATTGTTGAATTAGCGTTCTGGCTCATAATATCAACTTTTGTCATTTTGTTCTTTGAGAGCGCTTATAGAACATAAGCGTCCTGCTGAACATTGAAGTGAAAATGCCACTAAACTGTAAGCGTCGTGACTTACTTTGACGATTAAACGACTTAAATCATAAGGGCGTTACTTGATAGTTAGCGTCCTGTTTTGTTTTAAAATACTTAAATGCACGAGGGCGCTACTCATAAGTAAGCTTCCAGAAGTTTTAAAATAATTTTGAAATAATATTAAGTGCGTGAAGGACACTAAGCGTCCTGAAAGTTATTAAGTTGATTCTAAGGATGAGGGCCCTCCTACACAAGTAGCGTCCTAACAGTTTTTCAACTTATAACTATCAGCGTCCTTAAAGATAGAAATCATTTTGAACTTAAAGACTTTTCAGCGATGATGCTAGATCAGCGTCCTGACACCTTCACAGGTTGACTTAAGTGAGGCTGCTACTGTCAAGTAAGCGTCCTATTCAATAAGTGCATTTCAACCTTGAATGTGGTCAGCGTCCTAAAAGACTCTTAAAAACATTTTTAATTTTTCGTTTAAAGCTTGATAAAACACAATTATAAATCAAATATGCAAATGATCGAAAATCAGTTCGACTAAAACATGTAATCATGCATATTGCTTAATCAAATGGCAGAGAAGGTTCAACAACCTAAACATAATCTAGTCATACACTAATGTCTTCAAATGATCATGTTCTTCAAGTAGATCTTTTAACATGTTCACCATGCATCATTGATTCTTTGAAACCTTCAAGTAAGACAAGATATGCCATCTATGCGGTCCTATCATAAACAAAATGTGGTTTGTAATCATCAAAATATTTTTCATATTAGGGACATATTCTTGTAAGGGACATGAGGATAATTGGTTCAACAATCTCCCCCTTTTTGATAATTGCAAACACATTACTATAGGCTTTGAACAAGCTAATAAAAATGATGTGGTTATGCATGAGATGCAGTACTAATGCTCCTTGTACCATATGATATGAGTGTATTTCTAAGGAATATACTGAAACTCCACTAAGACTCCCCCTTAGTGTTAATCTCCCCCTGAATATATGATGTTTCAATAATATTACTTCTCCCCCTTTTAAAAACATCAAAAAGAGTAAAGTATCATGAAATATATCTCCCTCAGTATATAGGTAAGCATCAAAATATCACAGATCAATCTCAGAGAACATGCCAAGCTCTCTTTGAATATTAACAAACTAGTCTTTTGGTAAGGCTTTTGTAAATATGTCAGCCAGTTGTTCTTTGGTTCCAATGTGAGACAATATGACTTCTCCATTTTGCACATGATCCCGTAAAAAAGTGATGTTTTATTTGAATATGTTTAGTTCGAGAGTGCAATACATGATTTTTAGATATGTTAATAGTACTAGTATTGTCACACAAAATTTCAGCACATTGACTAAATATTTGATAATCCTGAAGTTGTTGTTTCATGTATAGAACCTGAGAACAAGAACTTCCAACTGCAACATATTCTGCTTCAGCTGTGGATAATGCCACTGAGTGTTGCTTCTTGCAAAACCAAGAAATTAAAGAATTTTCAAGAAAGTGACAAAATCCGAAGGTACTTTTCCTATCAGTTAGACTACCGGCATAATCGAAGTCTACATAACTTCTCAGATCAAATGTAGTACTTTTGGAATACCAAATTCCTAAATGTGTTGTCCCATTTATGTATCTGAATATTTGTTTGACACACTTTAAATGAGATTCTTTAGATTCTGATTGAAATCTTGCACAAAGACAGACACTGAACATAATGTCAAGTTGACTTGCTGTTAAGTACAACAGACTTCCAATCATACTTCTATAAATTGATTGCAGAGGTACAGGGAGTATCAATTGATTTCAAATTATGCATTTGAAACTTTTTAACTATTTCCTTAGCATACTTTGATTGGCTTATGAAGGAGCCTTTTGACATTTGCTTAATTTGCAAGCCGAGAAAGTATGTAAGTTCTCCCATTATACTCATCTCAAATTCTTTCTGCATTAATTTTGAAAACTCATCACACAATTATTTGTGTTATGCACCAAAAATGATATCGTCCACATAAATTTGAACAATAAGCATATTATCATCATGGTGTTTGATAAACAAAGTTGGATCAAGTTTTCCTTTTTGAAACTTATGATCTAAAAGAAATAAACTCAATCGATCATACCAAGCTCTTGGAGCTTGTCTTAATCCATATACAGCTTTGTGGAGTTTGAACACATATTCTGGGTCTTGAGCATCCTCAAACCCTGGAGGTTGTTCCACGTATACCTCTTCATTGATGTATCCATTTAGAAAAATACTATTTACATCAATTTGGTATAAGGGAAATCCTTGTAACAAGCATAGGCAAGTAGCATCCTTATTGCCTCTAATCTTGCTACTGGGGCAAAGGCTTCTTCGATGTCTATACCTTCTTTTTTGTTGTACCCTTGTGCAACCAATCTAGCCTTATTTCGGATAATGATACCTTGCTCATTCTTTTTGTTTCTAAAGATCCATTTGGTTCCTATAACAGATTGATGAAAAGGTCTAGGAACTAATTCCCATACTTTGTTTCGCACAAAGTGTCCCAGTTCTTCTTGCCTAGCAAGAATCTAGTTTTCATCTTTCAATGCATCTTCCACTTTAATTGGTTCAAATTGTGATATAAAAGCAACAAGCTCTTGATCTTTTTGAATTGAAGCTCTAGTGGATACACCCTTTCGTGGATCTCCTAAAATTTGATCTTGGGAAAGACCTTGAAGCAGTCTAGAGCTTTTAGAAGATTCTAAAGATGTTTCAGGTTCAAGATCTATAATCTTGGTTGAATCGGGTTCATCATCATCAATATTTAATTGTTGAAGTTCATCTTCAAGACTTTTCTTATTTTCACTTTCATCAAAATTGACATGAATTGATTATTCTACAGTTTGATTAGATTTGTTGAAAACTCTGTAGGCTCTATTGTGAAAAGAATATCCTAAGAATATTTCTATATTAGATTTAGGTTCAAACTTGTCTAGACTGTCTTTATCATTAAGAATAAAACATTTGCATTCGAATACTCGGAAGTAATTGATGTTTGGTGCTAATAAGTTGAGTTTTACTAGTTATTTTGCATGTTAATTTGTTAGATTTTTAGGTTCACTTAGTAGTTTTTAGGTGTTTTTTCATGATTAATATACTTAGTTGTTTTAGATGCATTTACGCTTTATCTTAGGTTTTTTTAGGTTTTTATCATGAATAAATGACATTTTCATACATGTGAATATCATAGAAGTCATATGTTTTGAGTGCATTTCATTATAGTTTAATTGTTAAATCAATTGGATAGAATTTACACTTTGTTTTGTAGGTAAATAAAGAGTCCAAAGTGGTTGACATGAGGCTCAAATGGTGTTGAAAAGAAGCTAAGTACACATGCAAGAAGTAGAGCAAGAAAAGAAAGAAGTGCACAAAAATGTGCACGAGCCGAGGTGGGCGCCAAGGCGGTCAGAGAGGAAAATCGAGAGTGAGTAGTCACGTAGTGCCGCAGTGCTTAATCCAAGTGCCGCGGCGCTCAGTCCACAAACTTCACGCTTTATTTTTGTATTTTGGCGATTTTTGCTTATTTTTGTTTTGGTCTTTTCACACACTTGTATATAAGCTAACTTAGGGTTTGTGAAAGGATATCTCTCACATTCTATTACATTTTAGAAGATAGCAATTAGGTTTAGAGAAAGAGGAGAAAGAGAAGAGACAAGAAGAAGAAGGAGTTGCAGGTTGGAGAAGAAGAAGGAGGAGGAGATCTCACTCTTGAAAGGGTTTTTTCTAATTTATTTCCTAATTCAATTTGTTTCAATGATTTCCTATTTGAATCTCTATCTTGTATCCATGGATTGGTTTTTGAACTAAATAGATAATCTAGAGTTTTGATTTAGCTATGTTGGATCTTGTGATTGAGACATTGTTTATGTGTTTTTGAGCAATCTTTTGGGTTTATTTACGATTCTCCATGTTTAATGATTTCAAATTGTTGGCCACTCTTTGAATGAACATAGATTTGGTTTCTTGCACTCGAGAGAGGTGTTATCGAATTGGAGCAAGAGATTTGTAACCTAGGTCAGTAGTATCGAGTCGAGAGACCTATGAACACCTTTGAAATCATTTAAAATGAATCATAGATCTTAATGCATTCCTAATCTATTGGTAGGCGCTCGAGAAATGGAATTGATAACTTAAGGATAGATATTCAAATTGATGCTCGAGAGAGGTATTTGGATGGATTAGGATTCGTGATTTATAAATTCCAGAAATTAATTCATTAACATAATTATTAGAGATTATAAGATACAACATAATGAGATCTAAACTCTAGAACTATAAATCCATTGATTTATCTCCAATTTTCATTTAATTTGCATTGTTTCGTTTGATTTTGTTTATTTTACATCTCTGCAATTAAATCATCTCTTTTTATCACCTAGATAAAACCACTAATCATTGTAGTTTTGGGCATTTATATTAGTAAAATTACCTTCCCTGTGGATATGATAACCCGACTCACCTCGGATATATTATAACTTGACTATCGTACACTTGCGATACAAAATATTCACAATCAAGGTTTTGGTTAAGAACATTAGATTTTCACCATCAAGTTTTTGGTGTTGTTGCCGGGGAAGGTTTCATTTGTCCTTTTAATAATGCCAATTCAAAGTGATTTTGGTTTTAATTTTGGTATTTTTGTTTGTTTGTTTGTTATATGTTTAAAAAAACAAAACAAAACAAAACATTTGGTTGTCTCTTTTTCTGATTTTTCTTTTATTTGATTTTAGTGTTATTTGATTTTTATTTTTATTGTTTCTTTTTGTAGAAACGACATACAATTATAGCTACTCCACTTTCCAAGATAATTTTGGGCGAGTGGATCCTGTTACAATGTTGTGGTAATTGGAACACCTTAAAGTGAACAATATGATTGATGCAAGATCTCAACATACCATGGACGGTATGGGAGCCGCAACCATGAGAGATTTTGGAATGAATTCAAGTATGGAGCAAGTTCCATATGGTCAACAAGGGGATTATAATTGTATGGGTAACCCTCTACCCTATCAATACCATTCAGGTATTTATAGAGAACTGCTCCTACAATTACTCATGGAATGGCTTGCAACCTCTACCGAGCATGTACAACCATGTGGAGAAGAAACCATCTTTGGAGGAGGCGTTGAGTTCTTTCATGAATTGGAGAGTTCAAGAAGAACCACTTGCTTCAAACAGCGAAGAAGAAAATGATAAAGGGAAAATATTTTATGCCAAGACATGACACCACCACCACCAAGAGAGTTGACTAATCTTGAAGAAATACATGAATATGAGGCTTTGAAAAGAGAAGAAATGAATACTCAATAGGTGGATGTGCTTGAGTGTGATGATCAAGAGGTGCCTATGGATATACAATCAGGTGATCCTATGATGTCATATGTTGAAGAGGTGCCTATCAAGGTGGAAGAGTTCTTGGATGTCAAGGAATATAATTTCGACTTTGAAGATTCGTTTGCTCAAGGGTTACAAGTTGAAGTTGGATTGGTTAATGATGAAAGCCATTTAGAGGTGCTTGATGGTCAATGCCTAAACATTTGGAAAGTACCAACTGAATATTTCGATGACATTCTTCCATGTGTAGGGAGAGATGCTTCATCAGACTTTGTATTTCCACCAGCGGATCAATCATCTAAATTTTTGTGGGAGTACAAGAGTTCGATGATTCCATCATCAAGTTTGAACAACCAGGAAGACGGGGGGATGCTCGAAATCATAAGAAAACATACGTGGTTCAAATAAGAAGAGAAAGTCTAGCTAAGGACTATAAAGAAGCTCTTGTTGGGAGGCAACCCAACCCGTTTTTAGTTTTTATGTTATGTTTTATTTTTATTCATTGTAGTATAGATTTTGAATTTTTGTTTTTCAGTAATGATATTCATTTTTGTCCCTTCTCAGGTTTTAATGCAAGTTTGGGTGTCCTCATAGATGCCAACAGCAAGAGGCATTGTGGAGCGCTACACATATGGGCTAGGGGAGTCTCGTTACTTTTTCTTTTATCTTGCTTTTATATGTGAATGTTTTTGCATTGAGGACAATGCATACTTTACGTTTGGGGGAGAGTTTGAATTCTTTGTCTTAGTGAGAAAAATTTTGTTTTTGATAAGTCTAGAACATTGAATAAATCCATATTCCTTTATGAGCTTTGATTTAATTTTATTTTGTATGGATGATCTATGATAGGATTAGCACTCATTTCTAAACATGACTTTTCAAAAATTAGAAAGTACTCTTAAGTCTGTGTGCTTGATTTACCTTGTCATGTTTATTGGACATTCCCATTGACTTTTGAGCATGAAATTAGGATCATGAGTTTCACTTTTTTGTTTAAATTGAGATTGTGCAAGTTAAGTACCTTTAGATCTCATTTTTAAATTGAACTCTAAAACTTGTTTGATTACTTCTTGAGGCAAGATCCTAGGAATCACACCATGAGAGATATGATTCAGGTCATTTGTGGACAGTTTGAGATATAAAGCCTACCTAGCTGTGTATTACCCCTAGTTACCCTATTTTGAGCTCTATATACTATTCTCTATCACCTAAAATGATTAGCCAAGGCCTTTGATTGAATTTCCCCTATTTTTCACCCTCTTAACTCTTTGAAGTAGATGAATTATAATGGATTGGGTCGTTTTCATGGGAATTTATGTGTAAATGTGCTATGGAATGAGAAGGTATGTGAAGGTGATGAGAAAAAGCTCAAAATGTGTTAAAAATAAGAAAAAGATGAAGATTGAAAAGAATGAGAAAAGAAAAATATGTTTCTTCATCAATGAGTGAAATGAATAAGTTTGAGGGTATTTTGGAGGTAAAATGTTGAAAAAGCATGTTTTGGATAATGTGTTGGGTTTGATTTACTTTGTAAGGCATGGGATGTTTAAAAGCATTATGTATCAAAGATGTTTTGGGTGTTTGAGCTTCATTTAATCCATGTTGTCATACCCTTACCCTTGGCCTTACATTACAAGCTTATTTAAGTCCTATTGATCTTAATTGGTGTGAGACCTATATTAGTGGAGAGAAGTGTGAAAAACAAGCATATGAAGTTCATGTTTTTTATCTTGCTTGCATTGGTCTATAGATTTAAGAGTGGTCATGTGAATGATTTCTTTTGCTTATTTGTCAATGATGATAGAAAAAAAGACATGGTTTGGTAGGTTGAAATTCTAGACAACAAGTTTAAACTTTCGAAGTTTTCCTTGAGTTTTGTTGTATGAGATGCATGCTATCTTTGAGATCATGAGAACCCATTGTAGTTAATCAAATCCTTGTTCATCTTAGAATACGTGTGGAGTCTTGTTTGTCCAACTTTCATTTTTCTCTTTGCTCGGGACGATCAAAGTCTAAGTTTGGAGGAATTTGATAAGTTGAGTTTTAGTAGTAATTTTGCATGTTAATTTGTTCGATTTTTAGGTTCACTTAGTTATGTTTTAGGTGTTTTTACATGATTAATATACTTAGTTGGTTTAGATGCATTCAAGCTTTATCTTAGGATTTTATAGGTTTTTATCATGAATAAATGACATTTTCATACATGTGAATATCATAGAAGTCATATGTTTTGAGTGCATTTCATTATAGTTTAATTGTTAAATCAATTGGATAGAATTTACACTTTGTTTTGTAGGTAAATAAGGAGTCCAAAGTGGTACAAATGAATTTCAAATGGTGTTGAAAAGAAGTCAAGTACACATGCAAGAAGTAGAGGAGGAAAAGAAAGAATTGCACAAAAATGAGCACAAGCCGAGACTGGGCGCCGCGGCACTCAGTTCACAAAATTCAAGCGTTATTTTTGTATTTTGGCAATTTTTACTTATTTTTGTTTTGGTCTTTTCACACACTTGTATATAAGCAAATTTAGGGTTTGTGAAAGGATATCTCTCACATTCTATTACATTTTATAAGATAGCAATTAGGTTTAGAAAAAGAGGGAAGAAAGATGACCAAGAGAAGAGACAAGAAGAAGGAGTTGCAGGTTGGAGAAGAAGAAGAAGAAGGAGATTTCACTCTTGAAGGGGGTTATCTCACTCTTGAAGGGGTTTTTTCTAATTTCTTTCATTGTTCAATTTGTTTCAATGATTTCCTATTTGAATCTCTATCTTGTATCCATGGATTGGTTTATGAACTAAATAGATAATCTAGAGTTTTGATTTAGCTATGTTGGATCTTGTGATTAAGTCATTGTTTATGTGTTTTTAAGCAATCTTTTGGGTTTATTTACGATTCTCCATGTTTAATGCTTTCAAATTGTTGGCCACTCTTTGAATGAACATAGATTTGGTTTCTTGCACTCGAGAGAGGTGTTATCGAATTGGAGCAAGGGATTTGTAACCTAGGTCAGTAGTATCGAGTCGAGAGACCTACGAACACCTTTGAAATCATTTAAAATGATCATAGATATTAATGCATTCTTAATCTATTGGTCGGCACTCCAGAAAGTGAATCGATAACTTAAGGATAGATGTTCAAATTGACGCTCGAGAGAAGTATTTGGATGGATCAGGATTCGTGATTTATATATTCCAAAAATTAATTCATTAACATAATTATTAGAGATTATAAGATACAACATAATGAGATCTAAACTCTAGAACTATAAATCCATTGATTTCTCTTCAATTTCCATTTAATTTGCATTGTTTCGTTTGATTTTGTTTATTTTACATTTCTGAAATTAAATCTTTTCTTTTTATTACCTAGATAAAACCACTAATCATTGTAGTTTTGGGCATTTATATTAGTAAAATTACCTTTCCTGTGGATACGATAATCCGACTCACCTCGGATATATTATAATTTGACTATCACACACTTGCGATACACAATATTCACGATCAAGTTTTTGGTTACGAATATTAGATTTTCACCATCAGGTGTTCTACCCTTCCATAGCTCATATGGATTTTTATTCAAATATTTTCTGATTAGAACTCGGTTCATTACGTAGCAGGAAGTGTTAATATCTTCACCCCAAAAATGATTTGTAGTGTTGTACTCATTAAGCATTGTCCTACACATTTTCTGCAACATTCTATTCTTTCTTTTAACTACACCATTTTGTTGTGGTGTCCTAGGGGCTGATAGATGGTGAGTGTAACCTTGACTATTACAAAATTCTTTGAGATTTTTATTGGCAAATTCACCACCTCTATCACTCCTAATAATGTTGATTTTATAACCCTTTTCATTTTCGACTATTTTACAGAATTTTATAAATGTTTTACATGCATCTGATTTATGAGTTAATAAAAATACCCATGTGAATCGAGTAAAGTCATCAACAATCACAAATACATATGATTTGCCACCTAAGCTTTGGGTTTTGGTTGGTCCGAAAAGATCCATGGTAATCAGTTCGAGAGCTCTAGAGGTTGATTAATGCCTCTTGTTCTTAAATGATGATCGGGTATGCTTACCAAGTTGACATGGTTCACATACCTTGTCATTTGAGTAAGTTCCTTTCGGAATACCCTTGGCAAGATCATGTTTGACAGTTCTAGATATGTTGTCCATATTAACATGAGCTAATCTCCTATGCCATAGCCATGCATCATTACAAGAGATAACACTTAAACATGTTACATTTTGTTTCTTCATATCATTAAAGTTTGTGCAATACACATTCTTAAGTCTAGATGTCATGAATGCAATAGTTTTATCTACATGCTTGACAATGCACCTATTTGCTTCAAAAGAAATGTCATAACCGTTGTCACATAATTGACTTATGCTCAAGAGATTATGTTTCAGCCCTTTAACATAAAGTACATCAAATATGGACAGAAAATCGTTACCAATAGTTTTGATTCCTTCAATGTCACCTTTGTTGTCGTCTCTGAAAGTGACCTTTCCTCCTTTCTTCTTTTCAAGGCTCAAAAATTTAGATTTGTCTCCAGTCATATGCCTTGAGCAGCCGCTATCTAGATACCATATTGCATATCTACACAACATAAAATCTTTTTTACTTTGGTACCCATGCAAGTTTTGGTCCATGCATGTTAGCATCAGTAAGAACAGATTTTTCAATTCTTGCATATTTCTTTTTCTTTCTACTTAAGACATTACATCTAAGTATGGTATGACCTTCCCTATGACATTTGTGGCATGTTGGTCTTTTGGTCAGTAAGGTATTGTATTCCTTTTGTTTTGACCCATGTGTATAGCCCAAGCCAGTTTTGTCGAATGCACATTTTTGTGATCCTAACATCATGTCAAATAATTTTTGACCATTTGTGAATTTAATCACGGTGCAGTTCAGGTATTCCATTTCCTTTCTAAGAGTTTCATTTTCATTTTTCAGTTTCTCAACAACTTTCTTAAGTTGTTCATTATCTACAGACAGTTCATCTAGCTCTTCTTGTTGGAATTCTATTTCCTCAAGAGCTTCTTCAAGACTATGCTTGAGTTTTTCATTCTTCCTGGTCTCTTTACTAAGTTTTGTCTTATGCTCCTGAATATGAGTATAGAGCTCATTAAGTTCTTCAATGGGTTCAAATTTTACCTCTGTGCTTGCAATTAAACACAATGCAACAGTGTGATCTGAATCGTTCATCTTTGCTTGAACTTGGATCATCCCATGTAACTTTGAGAACTTTCTTGTCTTTTCTATACGAGCTGGTGTTCTTCTTATACTTAATGGGACATTCACTCTTTACATGACCTGGTTTGTTACCACCGTAGCATATTAACTCTACAAGTTTAGACTCGGGTTTCTTTCCTTTGTGAAACCTTGAATAAGAGCTACTCTTACTCTTTCTCCTAAGCAGCTTGTTGAACTTTCTAGACAACATAGCCATGTCATCTTCTGAGTTTGAATCATCTTCAAAATCAGTTTCAACATTGAGGGCAATAGATTTCTTTTCTTTTTCCTCAACCTTGACTAGGCACATCTTATCTTTTATCTTCATTTCATGAACCATTAATGAACCACATAGTTCATCAAAAGTGTATTCAACCAGATTTTTGGCTTCTTCAATGGCCGTGGCCTTGGTTTCCATCTCTGGGTAGGCCTCTTAAAAACTTTCTAACAGTTTCTTCTTGGTCATAGATTTTTCATAGGTTCTTCATTGAAAGATAGAAAACCTAGCATGAGCCACTTTCGAGTGTTTGGATGTCAATGCTACATCTTAAATGATAAAGACAACTTAGATATGTTTGATCCAAAATTTGATGTAGGCATATTTCTAGGATATTCCTCTCATAGCAAGGCATACAGGGTATTTAACAAATCATCCAAAACAATTGAGGAATCAATCCATATAAAATTCGATGAAGCCGACCCCAGAATGCTATTAGAGAAGGAATTAGAAAAAATAGATCTTGATGACGTTGAGGACCTCATTCCATTAAAAGAACATGAGAATCGAGAGACAAGTGAGGAAGATAGAAATGAATCCACCATAGAACCTCCTAAAAATTCTAGATTACTCATAGATTAGATTTATAGGTGATCCAACCAGAGGAGTAACCACTAGAGCATCTGTTAGTCAAGATCAAGGGCATGTAGCCTTTGTCTCCCAAATAGTGCCAACCAAGGTTGAGGAACCCTTAGGTGATGAGTTTTGGATTTTGGCGATGCAAGAGGAATTAGGACACTTTGTAAGAAACAAAGTGTGGAAACTGTTCCTAGACCTAGTCACCACACAGTTATTAGAACAAAATGGGTCTTTAGGAATAAGAAAAATGAACAAGGAGAGATCGTTAAAAATAAGGCAAGATTGTGTTGGTCCACCCAAGAAGAGGGTGAATTGGGTGAGATGGTCAATTTTAATATTCTCTTCCAATAACTTAGTGATATACATAAGTGTAATGGAATTGGATGCAAGACTAGAACACAGACTAAATTGCAAACGTGAGACACAAGATTTATAGTGGTTCGGCCAAGCCTACGTCCACTATTAATCTCTCGATTAGGATTTGCGCAATCCACTAACAGATTCTCTTACGGGTGAGAACCAAACCATTACAACGGCCATTTTATAGGTTAAAGGCAAACCTATCCTTTCACGGGCTAAGGATGAACCAAATTTCCTTTTTCCGGGAAGAGGAAAAATCCATGTTCCTTTTACGGGATAAGGAAGAACCGTGATCCTTTTACGGGATAAGGAATTATCGTTTCTCTTTTACAGGTTAAGAGATAACCTATCATTTTACAAGTTAAGGACACACCTATCCTTTTACAGGATGAGAATGAACCGGTTTCCTTCTTGCAAGGTGAGGATGAACCTTTTTCTCTTTTACAGGTTCAGAGATAACCTTATATGATTTCAATCCTGAAACCATTAAGTGAACTACATTCACTTGTCATGGTTGTTTCAGTCCAAAAACACACCAGCATTACAACACAAAAATGTTGGTTCTAACTGAGTAGAACACTTTATAATTAAGCTCATTACATAGCATTACAAAGATATGAAATATGACTACTTAATGCTAAGTTGAAATACACTTACAGTCCTTTACCTTTTAATGTTCGGTATTGCTCAAGTGCAGTTTCGAAAAGCATGAATGATGTGATATGAAAATTAGTGCTTCTTCGAAAATAATATGATACCAAATAATCATTAATTTGAAAATTGAAGGACCATTGTAAATCATAAACACAGAAAGTTTTCAAAATAGATATAGAATATAAGTATGAAAACTTATGATTCGGTGACTAGTAGTTAGCACAACTACTAATATAGTTCAATATAGTACTTAAGATATGAAATCAAGTACAACTGTATTTCTCATGAACTATATCTCAAATTCTATCTTCAGCAAGAATGATACCAAGTATGAATCAGTGCTAAGAATTTGGGTAGATACCAGATCAAATAGATTTTCAAAGAAAGAATATAATTGAAGCTCAATATGAAAATCTTTTGAATACGTAAAGGTATCAGTGAAAATACTTTGAAAGTTTAGATGTTTGAAAAACATTTTGACACAGACTAACTTTCAAAAAGTATTGGCACAATACAAAATGATTGGGGAGCTGTTTGGTCCTAAGTGCTAGTATTTATAGACTTAGTAGGACATAACAGTTAGACATTTGAAGTTCAAATAATATGAACGTTTACACACAACGGCTAGAATGTTATATGAAAATGGCAACTGCAATTTTCACTAACATTCTGGTTCTTTTCAAATTTCATAAAAAAGGAAAGTTTTAGAAAAACTTAATTCATGTATCAGAGAGGATCTCTGATAAGTCTAAAAAGGACTCTGTGCAAAAATCCGTTCTGAAAAAGTAGACTGATGCAGTGTACTTATTAGAATAGTGACGGTTGTTGAATTAGCGTCTTGATTCTGTAATCAGTGTCCTAACACACAATATCAACTTTGTCGTTTTGTTCCTTAAGAGTGCTCATTACGTATGAGCGCCCTGCAAAACAC
Source organism: Paratinospora sagittata (assembly GCA_035771175.1). Classification (NCBI taxonomy): domain Eukaryota; kingdom Viridiplantae; phylum Streptophyta; class Magnoliopsida; order Ranunculales; family Menispermaceae; genus Paratinospora; species Paratinospora sagittata. The sequence continues at coordinate 24,791,954 of CM069598.1, read as the reverse complement.
TTAAGTGAGGGCGCTACTTTTCAAGTAAGCGTCCTACCTTTTAAAAACATAAAACATAATACCAGGGCGTTACAATTCTATAAGCGTCCTACTACATATTTAAAACATTTGAAACCAAACACAAGCACGCTGAAGAACAATTAGCGTCTTGAAAGTTACTAAGTTGATTCCCAAAGGTGAGGGCACTCCTATCCAGGTAGCGTTATGATAGTTTATTCAACTTATAACTATCAATGTCCTCAAAGATACATTCTTTGAAGAAGTTTAGAAATCTTTTAGTAAGCTGATACTGAATCAGCGTCCTGACAACTTCAGAGGTTGACTAAAGGGAGCCGTTACTATACAAGTGAGCGTCCTGATTAATCACCTCATTTCAACCTTGAATGTTATCCACGTCCTAATGAGTCATCAATGTCCTGACTTAACAAGTTTAGAAGAGTGCTGCTAAATTATTAGCATCCTGAAATACTCTTTAAAAATAATTTTGACTCGTGATTAAATATATGATAAATGCGAATAAAAACTAGATAAATTTCAAATTAAATATATAAAATTAAATCATTTGAAATACCGTAAAACGTTTGAGCAATGTCGATTAGAAAAAGATATACCTTAAACACAGTGTATTTCCCATTTCTCATAATCATTAAATCCAACTCTTCATTATAAGATCTTCCATGTGAACTTCTAGTTGAGTTGAATGTCTTGAACGTTGATCGAAAGATGAAGACTTGAAGCTTGATCGCATCGTTCGCGTGAAGTGACCTTGAAATCAAGATGTGATCGTTGAAGTCCTTTTGATTGAAACGATCTTGATCGTCGGATTTGACTTTGAGTTCCTTCATCGAATCATTCCTTGGCTTTTTGCTTTCCTTGAGTGTTGGGATGAGATCTTGATAAACGCTCGTTAGCACCGAAAAGTACTTTGTTTGTGATCATCAAAATATACTTGATCTCAGTATATTTAGGGACGTACTAAGTGATGAACCACTTAGATTCGAAGATTGGTTGCACAAGGGTACAACCAAGAGGAAGGAATAGACTATGAAGAGGCATTTGCACCTGTAGCAAGACTAGAAGCAATTCGAATGTTACTAGCTTATGCTTGTTATAAGGATTTCTCACTATACCAAATGGACGTCAAAAGCGTGTTTTTAAACGACTTCATAAATGAAGAGGTATATGTGAAGCAACCGCCCAGCTTTGAGGACACTCAAAGACCAAATTAGGTCTTTCGCCTTCACAAAGCCTTACACGGATTAAGGCAAGCACCTAGAGCATGGTATGACTGACTAAGTTCGTTCCTGTTAGAACATGATTTTAAGAAAGGAAAGCTAGATTCAGCCTTGTTTATTAAAAACAAAGGTGAGGATATGCTATTGGTGTAGTGATAGTTGCATATTTAGATAGGTTTTAGAGAATATTTTAGGATAATTTATGCATTAGTTTTATGTGTTTATGTTAGTTTTGATGCATATGTTAGTTTTGGATAATTTGGTTTTTTATGCATTATTTTGGTTTATTAGTTTATGATTTGATCCATTTTATATTTTAGTATGTTATTGATTTGATTTGCTTTGTTTTGTAGGTATTTAGATGTGTTAGTCATGGTTTTGGATGATGAAAACATGTACAAAAAGTTGCTAAAGAGAAGCATGAAGAACCCAAGTCGAAAAGAGGTAAAAATTGGCTAAGTCCAAAAATTAGGCTAAAGGTGACGTTCTGAGCGCCGTGGCGCTGATGGGTGCTGAAACGAGGGAGAAGAGAGACGCTTGGAGTGCCGATGTGCTGGAATTGAGTGTCGCGGCGCTGAATGTATTAAACTTGTGATATTTGCAAGTATGTATTGGAAATTTTCCCCACTTTCTAATTCCGATTCCTCACGACTTTGGGCCAAATTATATATCAAAATTTAGGGTTTTTCAAGGAGAATAGACTGGAGAAGAAAGAACAACAGCTAGGAGCAAAAGAATGCGAAGAAGACGACTTGGAGACAAGGAGGATTTTACAAGTTCAATAGCAAGTAGTTTGGGTTTTGATGTTTAATTACTTGTTTCTCTACATATTTTGGTTTTTGTGATTCCAAGTTATGAACTAACTTGTTAGTCTAGAGAGGAGATGGATCCTATATTAGAGATTATGCAATAACATTAGTTTTTTTATTTATTATCAATGATTTATTCTTGGTTTATTTATATTTCTCCATGCTTAATGCTTTTGATCTCTTGGCCACAGATCAAATGATCATAGACTTGGGGGGTGGCACTCTATAGAGGGTTCTCTAGGTTTCAACATGAGACATATGACATGAGATGGTTGTAGTATCGATAAATATGTGATGCGTGAAAATCGCAAGTGTACGGTGTCAAGTTATAATATGAAACCAATGAGATATCGCGTGGTCGTCCTCTAGAATTGACACTCACACTAAATACCGTTTCACTAACCCTAACTTTATTTAGAAAATCAAAATTGAATGATTGGTAAACTAAAAATAGCAATTAAACAAGAAATATAATAAAAATAGCAAATTATGGGAATTTGGATGAAAATCAATATGGTAAAACGTTTAGAGGTTCAATATCTCCTCACTATCAACTATGCCTAGAAATATGCGATATTCATCAATTTGAGTTAAAGTTTATAAGCCAAAAATCCTGAGATTTCTAATACCCTTTTTTGAGTGCCGCATTAGAGCATATTCTTAGGAAATTAAGTTCGATCTATCAATAAAACCCAAAAATTCATTAAGTTCTATGATTATCCCTAAGACTTCATAAAACTCCATAAATCTATCGATTCTATGGTCATTTCAGGTTATGCTTCTCATGTTCTAACCCGAAAAACTCTCTATCGAGTGTCGCCTTCCAAGTCTTGGACCAATCAATCTGTGATCAAGGGATCAATAGCATTAAGAGTAGAAAAACATAAATAAACTAACAACTCTATTAATGAATAATCAAAAGTTTAAGAACACGACATAGTTTCTAGTTTGGATTGATCTACACCTCTAGATAGAGGATTTAGTTCATGAATAAAGACATTAAAGCATGACATAATATGATGAACATGAATCTAAAACTAGAAAAGCCAAGTAGAAGGAAGGGAAAGTGTTGGAGATTCTTCAATAGTCTTCAATCTTGTTCTTCTTCACTTCAAACCCTAGTCGTCTTCCTTGCTCTCTTTTTTTTCTATGATCCTTCTCTCCTTGATTCTTTGAAAACCCTAAACAATGGTCTTTATATAGCTACAAGTCCATAAGAAGTTGTCCAAGAAGTATTCAAGTCAAACTAGGAAAGTTCGCAACAAAATTAGAAAGTCTTTATTTTGAATCGCACATTAGCTTTCTTTCTCGCTATTTTTCTTCTTTTCCTCCACTTCAAATCATGTAGTATTTCAAGTAAGGAATCCATAGAAACATACCACGTCAAATTTGGAGTTAAATTAAGAAAGTTATGGCCAAAATACGTATTTTGGCATTTTTGTTTTCTTTGTTTTCTTCACTTTTTGACTTGTTTTCTTCCTGTATCTTCATTGCATCTTCATGTATCATGTTTCCATCATCCAATTTTACTTCGAACACATCTAAACACCAACAAAAAAAATCAAAACAAATGATTAAAACACTTATAAGATCAAGTAAACCAACATATAAAATTAACTACCGAAATAAAGCAATATATATCAAAAGTTGGCTAAACTAACAAATATACCAAACTAAGATAAACACATCAAATATATAAATAAACTAAACTAAAATTCATCTAAAACATATCTAAAACACATCTAAATGTCAACTTATCAATATGCGATATCTTATGAAGTTGTAGGAAAATCACAAGGCTTAATGCAATGCTACTCTATTGGTTTTTTTCGATAGATCAAAACTAGTATTTTGGTAATAGATTCTAACGCGACACTCGAAAAAGGGTGTTAGGAAATATAGGATTTTGACTTATAAACATGAATAATAATTTGATAATGAGCATGACTAATATTGCATAATTGATAATTAGGTGAAATCTAATCTCTAGATGTTTTTAATATTGATTTTTCTCTATAAAATCCTGATAAATTGCTATTTTTAATTAGTGCATTAGTTTAATTATTATTTTAGTTCACTGATCATCACAATTTGGTTTTCTAGATAAAATTAGGGCGAGGAACGATATAAATAGTGTAGTAAATCAATCCCTGAGGACGATACTCAATTCTCATCGGTTTATATTATAACTTGGCAACCGTACACTTGCGGTTTGCACCCACCAAGTTTTTGGCGCCGTTACCGGGGATAGATATTAGTTTACACTATTATTGTATTTTCGAGCTTTGATTTTAATTTAGATTTTATTTGTTATTTCCTGAATTTTTCTTTCTTTTTCTTTCTTATAGGTTTTCCACGTATATGCGGCGATCGAAAAGCTTTGACACAGTACCGTTTGATCTTGAGATTGAGAGAACATTTGGAAGACTAAGAAGAAAAAGAAGAGTAGGCGCTAAAACAATGGCGGATAATCCAAATCAGTTGATGTTGAGAAATTATTTCAAACCGGTCATCAACGACAGCTACTGAGCATTGTTCGCACTTACATAAATGCGAACAACTTTGAGTTGAAGCCGGTTTTGATCTCGGTGGTCCAGCATCACCAATTTGGAGGTTCCCCTATGGAAGATCCAATTATCCACATCACCACTTTATTGGAGATGTGTGATACTGTGAAGATGATGGTGTTCCTGAAGACACCATTAGACTGAGGTTGTTCTCGTTCTCACTTCGGGACAAGGCAAGACCATGGTTGCAATCCTTGTAACCAAATAGCATAGCAACATGGGAGGACATGGTACACAAGTTTTTACATAAGTTATTTCCCCCTGCCAAGACCGCCCAACTACGAGCTGAGATTGGACAATTCAAGCAGCAAGAATAAGAGTCTTTATACGACTCTTGGGAGAGATTCAAGGAGTTGTTGAGGAAATGTCCTCAACATGGGTTTCAAGTTTGGTTACAGCTTCAACTTTTCTACAATGGGATGACATTTTTTACAAGGACTTTAGTAGATGCGGTTGCTGACGATTCATTGTTGTCCAAGACTACTCTTGAGGCATTTAGCTTGTTGGAGGATATGGCTACCAATACCTATGAAGTTCCAGGGGCAAGATCAATAGTAAAGAAGGTGGCCGGTCTACATGAAGTTGATCAATTCACATCTTTCTCTGCTCAGATGTTAAGCATTGCCAACCAACTTGCTATACTTACTACTCAAAGTGCACAGCCATCTATTGAAAATGCTACGACGTTGAATTTGGGCTATTTGGGCAATGAAACATTAGAGGAGCAAATACAATATATCAACAACCGGGGGTACAACTATCAAAGCAATCAAGGTGTGCCAAATCAATACCACCCGGGTGTTCGTAATCATGAGAATTTCTTTTATGCCAATACAAGGAATACTTTACAACCTCCACCAGGTATCTACACTCAAGCACAAGATAAGAAGCCTACTAGTGATGAGTTAATGAGTTCTTTCATAACAGAGATAAGGGCTGCTATCAAGAATTTAGAGGTGCAAGTGGGGCAGCTAGCATCACAAATGAATGCCCAACAAAGGGGGTGACTACCTAACAACACTGAGGTAAACCCGAAAGAGTAATGCCAAGCCATTTTCTTGAGAAGTGGAAAGGAAGTAAAGGGGGCAGATTCTAGCCTAAGTGCACCACCACCACCCAATGAAAAGCATGAAGAGACAAGCACTGAAACTGAGCTGAGTAAAGAGAAAGAAGTTGAGTCATGAAAGGAGGAGAAGCCACATGAGAGGCCCTACCGGTTTGGTTCTGTTACTTTCACGGATAACCCTCCTAAACCCTCAACTCCTATTCCATTTCCTTAGAGATTTCAAAAGAAGAAGCTTGACGAGCAATTCGCCAAGTTTCTAGAAATTTTCAAAAGGATTCACATTAACATCCCTTTTGCTGATGCATTGGAGCAAATGCCAAACTATGTCAAGTTCATGAAGGATGTGATGACGAAGAAGAGGAAACTAAAGGACTACGAGATGGTGAAGCTTACTGAAGAGTGTAGTGTCATACTACAAAAGAAGCTACCTCAAAAGCTAAAAGATCCAGGGAGTTTCACTATACCTTGCACCATTGGTTCTTTAAATTTTACTAAAGCTTTATGTGATTTAGGAGCAAGCATTAACTTGATGCCTTTGTCAATTTTTAGGAAATTGGGGCTTGGCGAGGTGAAGCCAACTACAATATCTTTGCAACTAGCGAATCGATCAATTACATACCTTCGGGGTATCATTGAGGACGTGCTAGTGAAGGTGAACAAGTTCATCTTCCCTGTGGACTTTGTAGTTTTGGACATGAAGGAAGATAACGATATTCCTCTTATACTTGGGCGGCCATTCTTAGCTACCGGGAGAGCTTTATGTTGAACCAATTATCCTCACGTCCCTTACGAGAATATGTCCCTAATACGAAAGATATTTTGATGATTACAAACCACATTCTGTTTATGATATTACTGCACATATGGCATATCTAATCTTACTTCAAGGTTTCAAAAAATCAATGATGCATGGCGGACGTATTAAAGATCTACTCGAAGACCATGACCATTTGAAGATGTTAGGTAAGATGATTAGATTATGATACGTTGTAGAACCTTCTATGCAATTTGATTCAGCATTATGCATGACTGCATGTTTCAATCAAATTGATTTTAAATCTTTTACATATTTGATTTAATCTGAAAATATCATGTTGTTTTATCGAGCTTTAATCGAGAAATCAAAAATTATTTTTATTGAGTCTTTCTGGAAGCTAATGTTTTAGCAGCGCCCTCCTGGACTTGGTGAGTTAGGACGCTGATAAAATATTAAGACACTCAAGGTTGAATTGGACTGATTCATAAGGACGCTTACTTGTAAGTAGTGACCTTCTTTTGTCAACCTTTGAGAATGTCACGACGTTGACTTAGTTTTAGCTCGTTGGAAGTTTTTTTTGTTTCTAAGTGATTTATATCTTTAAGGACACTGATAGTTATAAATTGAATAAATTATCAGGACGCTTACTGTCCATCAGCGAACTTAACATCGCTTAAGTTTGTTTTAAAACTGATTTTAAATATCAGGACGCTAACTCTTGAGTAGCGCCCTCATGTGTTTAATGTTTTAAAACAAAGCAGAACGCTAACTGCGAAGTAGCGCCCTCATGATTTGAGTCGTTTAAATCATAAGAGTAAGTCAGGACACTTACGACTTAGTAACGCCCTCACTTCAATGTTCAGCAGGATGCTTATGCTCCATGAGCGCCCTCAAGGAACAAAACGACAAAAGTTGATATTTTGCGCAAGGACGCTAATTCAACAAAGGTTACCGTTATGACAATAGCACCATTTCTGTTAATTTCTTCAGAACCGTACGAATACTTTTCAGAACTTTTCAGAATTGTACAACAACATTTTCAGAACTTTTTGAACGATCTTATACTATGTCAGAACATTCCTCTTTCGTGAAAGGATCAAAATGATTCAGGTGCTACCCTAATATGCACAGAGCTGAATCGATCCATTTTAGGAAAGAATGTAAACGTTGTATTTGAAATAACCTAGAGCGCCAAAATTCATCAAGTCCATTACACCTCTGTTATTTCTATACATACGTGCTGCCTTAGAGGAGAAAAATAACTGACCAAATACGAAAAATGATATTCATTAAAAAACGTATCAATAGTTTTCACTTGTGCAAAAACTTTTAGAAAGTTAGTCGTCTTTCATTTGTGCTTGAACTTATGATCATTTCGAAAGAAAAACTTCAAGTCTTCTGGATTGATTGAACTTCATCTTTTTCATTTTGAAAATCCATTGAAGAAGACAAAAGCTCTTTGAACCTGTTTTCAGCATAAACTTCATCATACATATTTTGCTGAATCAATGGTCACAGAAGGTTCAATCCAAAGCTTTGTAAGTATCACTTTGATTCTAAGTAAAGGGAATCATATCTCATTTTGTATTCAATTTGCACTGACTGGTTAGTCACCGGGCAAGAGCAAGTGTTGCTCAAGGATGTAACGGTCTTCCCACACCCTAAAGTTGAAAAATGGTCATCTCACACCCGGAAGTTGTGAAATGGTCTTCTCACACTTGTAAGTTGAGAAACGGTAGTTCTCACGCCCGTAAGTTTAGAAAGTGTACCAATTTGATCTTCGCCCGTAAGAAGGTCCATAGTAGAGTTTGAACAAATTCTAACTGAGGAGGTTAGGTAGTGGATGTAGGCGAGGCCGAACCACTATAAATCATGATTGCATTGTCTCATTTACATTTATTGTATTTAGTTGCTATACTTTGTTTAATCTGCTTTCATTAATCCGCACATTTTTAAGAAAGGTTAAAATATGTTAAGTGTCAAATTCCCCCTCTCCCCCATCTTCGACATATCTAGACCAACACTTTGATCAATGTGCAACGTGGCGAGCATACCTTGTGAGTGAATGATGAAGAAGTGTTGTTTAACATCTACAAGACTCTTAAATTCCCATCGGAGGGGAATACATGTCACCGGATTAATGTTGCGGAAGTGGTTGATGCATGTGTGACCGAGGTACATGGTCAAGCTACACTAGTAGATCCTTTAGAGAAGTGTCTTGTGAGTTCGATATCTAGTGATGAGGCCTTTCATGATGAATTCTAGCAGTATGCCTTAGCTCTTGATGCCCACAATCCTGAGAGTACAATCACCAAAATGGAAGATATTGAATCTTCTTCGCCACCCAAGCTAGTAGAGTCTTCACCGGAGTTGAAGCCCTTACCGGAGCATCTTCACTATGCATATTTGGGTGAAAAGTCTACTATGCTAGTCCTCATATCATCGGCTTGTCTAGTGTGTATGAAGAGAAGCTATTACGCATATTGAGAGAGTACAAGTCAACTTTGGGGTGGTCCATAGCTAACATAAAGGGGATAAACCCTTCAATTTGTATGCATAAGATCTTAATGGGGGAATCTTACAAACCTTCAATTGAACACCAAAGGCAGCTAAATCCAACCATGAAAGAGGTTGTCAAATCTGAGATTTTGAAGTGGTTGAAGGCGGGAATTGTGTATGATATATCAGATAGTTCATGGGTGAGTTCGGTACAAGTAGTGCCCAAGAAATGTGGAATGACGGTAGTCAAGAATGAGAACAATGAGTTGATTTCCACTAGGACATTCACGGGATGGCGTGTATGCATAGATTATAGAAAGTTGAACAAAGCAACGAGGAAGGATCACTTTCCCCTTCCTTTCATTGATCAAATGTTGGACCGATTGGCAAGGTTCAAGTACTATTGTTTCTTGGATGGGTATTCGGGCTGTAATCAAATAGCCATTGCACCGGAAGATCAAGAAAAGACCACTTTCAGTTGGCCATATGGTTCTTTCGCTTTCCGGAGGATGCCGTTTGGCTTATGCAACGCGTCAGCGACTTTTCAACAGTGCATGATGTCTATTTTTGTTGATATGATTGAGGAGATCATGGAGATATTTATGGATGATTTTTCTATCTTGGGACCTCATTTGACCATTGCCATCAAAATATATCTCTTGTGCTTCAAAGATGTGAAGAAACCAACCTAGTGCTAAATTTGGAGAAGTGTCATTTCATGGTACAAGAAGGCATTGTTTTGGGTCATCGGGTTTCTTCTAAGGGTCTTGAGGTGGATAGGGCCAAGAAAGTGGCCATTGAGAAGCTTCCTCATCCAAAGAATGTAAAAGGCATCTAAAGTTTCTTGGGGCATGTCGGTTTCTATCGGCGATTTATTAAAGATTTCTCAAAGATTGCCAAGCCCCTTTGTAACTTACTTGAGAAAGAGGCATCCTTTGAGTTTGATGAGCATTGTGTTGAGGCATTTGAGTTGATAGAGAAAGCATTAATCTCTGCCCCTATTATGGTTGTGCCGGATTGGAAGGAACCGTTTGAGATCATGTGTGATGCAAGTGACTTTGCGGTTGGGGCGGTTCTTGGGCAAAGGCGAGATAAGATGCTTCGGGCCATCTATTATGCGAGTCGTACTCTTGTTGGAGCTTAGAGAAATTACACCATGATTGAGAAGGAATTGTTAGCCGTTGTGTTTGCATGTGACAAGTTTTGGTTATACATCATTGTGTCCAAGGTCATAATGTACACTGATCATGCCGCCATTCGATATTTATTTGAGAAGAAATACTCCAAGCCAAGGTTGATTCGGTGGATCCTTTTGTTGCAAGGGTTTGACTTGGAGATTAAAGACAAGAAAGGAAGTGAAAATGTTGTAGCCGACCATCTATCTCGGTTGCAATATGAAGAGGAAGATAAGTGCTTACCGATCCTAGAGACTTTCCCCGATGAGCAATGGTATGGATTGGGAGTGAAAGCTCCACGGTGTGTTGATTTTGCTAACTATTTGGTTGGTGATACTTTGCCTCCAAATCTATCTTACTCGAAGAAGAAAAAGTTTTTGCATGATGTCAAGTCCTACATGTGGGATGAGCCTTTACTTTTCAAAAGATGAAATGATCAAATGATTTGGCGGTGTGTACCGGAAGAGGAGATTCAAGCTATTTTTTGTTAGTGCCATTCTTCCCCCTATGGAGGTCATTTTGGAGCTACTAGGACAGCGGCTAAGGTGCTTCAAAGTGGGTTTTATTGGCCCACTATGTTTCATGATAGCTACATCTTTGTGCAGACATGTGATGGATGCAAACATCTTGGTACCATCTCTAGGCGACATGAGTTGCCTTTGACAAATATCTTAGTGGTGGAGTTTTTTTATGTGTGGGGTATTGATTTTATGGGCCCTTTTACTCTTTCGTTTGGCAAGACGTATATACTTTTGGCAACGGACTATGTATCCAAGTGGGTTGAAGCTATAGCTATGAAGACTAATGATGTTAAGGTGGTGCTGAAATTTCTACACAAGCACATATTTACTAGATTTGGCACTCCTAGGGCTATCATATGCGATGAAGGCACCCACTTTTGCAATAACTTATTTAATGCTCTTCTTACCAAGTATGGGGTGAAACATAAAGTAGCACTTGCATACCATCCTCAAACCAATGGTCAAGCTGAAATGAGCAATCGAGAAGTTAATCAAATTTTGGAGAAAATTGTCAATGTCACTAGGAAGGATTGGTCTTTGAAGCTTGATGATGCTTTATGGGCGTATCGGACTGCATTGAAGACTCCTATTGGTATGTCTCCTTACCGCCTCGTGTTTGGAAAGTCTTGTCACTTACTGGTTGAATTAGAGCATCGAGCTTATCGGGTGGTGAAAAAGCTTAATTTTGACTAAAAGGCATCAGGAGATCAAAGGTCATTGCAACTAATGGAGATGGAAGAATTTAGGAATGATACCTGTGAGAATGCAAAGATTTACAAGGAGTGGACCAAGAAGCGGCATGACAAGAACATTGAGAAGAGAGATTTTGAACCGGGGCAACAAGTACTCCTATTCAATTCAAGATTAAAGTTGTTCTTAGGTAAGTTGAAGTCAAGATGGTCGGGACTTTTCATGGTGGAGTGCATCTTCCCTTTTGAAGCGGTTTAGTTGAAGAATGAGAGTGGTGTATGCTTTCGAGTTAATGGACAACGGTTGAAGCACTGTTTTGGCCAAAAGATGCGGTGGGATGAACGCATCACTCTTGAGGAGCTGTGATGGCAATGTGACTAATAGTCGGGCTGAGGACTTAAAACCAAGCGCTTGTTGGGAGGCCACCCATCGGTTTTGGAGTTTTCTTATTTTATGTGTTTTATCTTTTTAGTCATTGTAGTATAGATTTGGGTTTCATGCCATTGACATATTCATTTATTTTCCTTTCTAGGCTCTAAAGCAAGTTTGGGAATCTTCTTGGACCATCTAGGAGAAGCGATTGGAGTGCAACATACGAGATCTTCACCCATTTGGGTTAAGGGGGTTTTTCTAAACTCTCTTTTTTTGTATTTGCCTCTGTTTTTCTTTATTTATATCATGCATTGAGGACAATGCTTTCTTTAAGTTTGGGGGGAGAGTTTTAAATTTTTGTCATTGTTAGTTTGTTGACTGTGCATTAGTTTAGGTTAGGTAGTCACATTCGTTTACAATTTTAGACTTACTTATGGAAGGCCAATGACATGAGAACACTTTAAAGATATGAAACGATAGGGGAATGTAGAGAGTACCTATATGTCTGTGTGCTTGATCCATTTTTTCTGAGTTTTGTTGGAGAGACTTAAACAATTGTGAATGGCTTTGATCATTAGATTAAGATTGTTGGGAATGGACTTTTGCTTGCTAAGTCATATTTTAGATCTCTTGGGATTTTAGAACAAGTTTGATCACTTCTCGAGGTAAAATCCTAGAAAACACACCATGAGGAAGATGATTTAGGCCATGTTTGAAAAAGTTTGAGCTGAATATCATTTTTTTTGATAACTATGCATCACGAACTTGAGCTTGTCATGTTTAAATTACTTGTTTTTCAATCTATGTACCTTAACCACTTTGATCATGTTGGAGTGTTATTATTTGGAAGGAAGAACAACGGAAAAGAAAAGGTGAAGAAAAAGGGTGACAAAGAAGAGAAAAATGTGAAGTTTGCTTATGAGTTATATTGAAAAAGAAAAAAAATAAGAGAAAAGAAAAGAAAATGAAAAAGAGAAGAAAAGGGTGTTACATCTATGTGTTGAAAAGAAATAAGTTTGGAGGTATAGCATTCTATGTAATACCCTAGGATTGTACAAAAAAAAAATCTTTTAGAACTTCGGGCACTGCTCGAACCTTCGGGTAGCCCGCCCAAAGGTTCCGGCACTTTTTTTCTATAAAAAGAAACCTCCCCCCTCATTTTTCACACCAATCACTTGTGATTTTTTTTCTCTCTCACTCTCCTTGAGTTTTTTTCTTCTCTCTTTGACATTCTCTTCACGGTGCAACACGATTCTGTTCTAGGGAAGGCACCAGTTCTAGAAGGAGTTATTATCTGAAGGTGGGGAACGAAACATAGGTTTACGTGTCTTATAATTTTTATTAAAATTTACATTCATTTATCATTATGTCTACTATTCATTTACACTGCATTATTGTGTGTAATGTTCATACCTGTCATACTTATGCCTGTATATTTGGAGTTCATGTATTACACTGTTACTATGCCATATTAGTGGTCAATCTGACTCAACCAGACATTGCCTTGTCCTTAGTAACTTTAAATAGTGAACGGGAGGCAACGTGCTGCTTTAGACGATTGGTACTTAAGTAAACCTTGTGTCTCACCTTACAAACTGGAGACTGATCTGGTTGGTCTTATTTGAAAGCTATCAGCTTGTACAAGTGATACTGAACATCCTAACTTTACACGTAGTGATACTAACCTGATAAGAATCACCAGACGTTGCCAAAATCCTGTCTAATGTTAGTAAAGACCAGACCTGCTCATGCATTGGTATCATACATAAACACCACCTAGATACGTAAGTGGTTTATGATCCATAAAATACTTAGAAGCAATGCTCACTATTATTGATATTTCTCTGGAGAGGGACGTACAATGAGAACCCGGCTACAACTGGGGATGGACATCGGTACGTGAACTCAGGCGACGTACAATCATGGAAACATTATGAGACAGTGTCATGCATACATACATGTTGTATTGATAATGATGCTATGATGTGTTTATGTGATATTTGATTATGAAGTTTTCTTTATTAATTGTTATATTCACGAACTATTTTACTCACTGGGCGAGCAACTCACCTTGTTGTGATCAAATTTTTCTCAGGAGATTAGGGTGGATTGGGTGGAGGTTTTTGGGCCCACATTTTGTAACCCTTTGTTTATTTATTGGAGATTTTGGGAGGATGTTCCCTTTACTATTTCATATACAAAATATATTCTGAAATTAATAAAATCAGACTTGTACATAATTGTGTTCCTGTGTACTCGGTTATTATTATAATCCATTCGCACCCCGTCCGTGAGTGATCCACCGGTTAGGCGCGTCCGAGCGAGGTGTGATATTTAATGGTATCAAAGAGAAAGGTTTACGGCCCGCCCAAGTCCACCAATTAGGAGAAGAAAAATTGATATTATATATATATATATAGTTAGTTAGTTAAGATTTATAATATATATATATATATATATATATATATATCTATATATCTACGTATATATGAGATATATATATAACTTGTTACTAATGAAAAAAAATTGGATTCATGATGGCATAAACATAAGGAGGAAAAATAGAAAATATTGTCTAAAGGACAAGACATAAATCTTAAAAATGTTAAAAATATATTTTGTGTATTTCACAAGTTTTATCTTCCTTTCAGCAAGATAATGGCCTCAAGTGAAGGAACGACTTCCGGTAGTTGGGAACCGATTTCCAAACGACTTACGAATCTTTCCAAACAGGAGGTTATGACTATGAGGAGTATTGATAATAGAGATCTCTGCCTCTTTCTTATCCTTCACGACAAACTCTCAAAGCTCGGGTGACTGAATATAACAAAAGTTGAGGGTTACCTCTCCTACAACTTGGTGAAGTCTTTTTACGAATCTATGAATTGCGTAGGACTTCAAGAAGATGGGATCACTTCTGTCTTGGAAACAATGATCAAGGGAGTAAAGATTTCCATCAGCGTCGAAATTATTTCACGACTTATGGAAATCCTAATAGGAGAAAAGATCATTGATCCACACGAACCCCAGACGGTTGCAGAGACCACGGAATCCAGGGAACAGTTGCTTTGTTCCCTTGCCGACAAGTCGTACACCCAAATGGCGTACGCCCACCTCCCAAACAATCTCCTTAAACCACCTCTTGTCGGCCTTGGAAAGATTGTCTTCAACAACATCTTGCCATAATTGGTAGCTAGAGGATCTATGTTAAGAGCTCAACTTCTTGTGCTATACTGCTTAGAAAAATGAATCTCTATCTCCCTACCTCACATTATCATCCAGCAAATGTTACGGGTGATTCAAAATCCAACAAAGAAGGAACTCCTCGGCTACAGAGTCTTGATCATGGGGATGCTTTGGGAGGCAAACATCAATATTTTTGATGAATCTTCAAAGCAGGTCACTAATGTTGTTATGTTATCCTCCATCTCCAAGACTCTCGTCTCAAGGGGAGGGGCGACTGACGAAGAAATTTTTGGCATGACTTTCAGGGAAAATAGCAGAAGAACTAAATATAACAATGCACATTGTCAACAAAAAAGTCGGCCCAAGATTCCAATTAGGGAAGCACCAGTCAATGAACCAAACCAGAACACAACAACAGACCCAGCCTTGAATAATGATCAAACCGATCATCTATTCTCCGAGGATGATCTCTTTGGCAACCTGGGTTAACCACAACCAGATCAGTGTGGACAGGGAGTTCCTGTGAATCCACCTTCGTGAAACTTCCCAACCCAAGGCAATACGACATACCAAAGGTTTCCAACTCCTGAGGTACCATGTCATCCAGTTCCACAAAACCAACCACAACAAAATTGGATGACACCAAACTTTGGAAGACAAGATATCCCGATGAGTCCACTCTTTCAAAATTGTTCAACTCAGACATATCCAACCGTCCAAGAGGTCCCAGTTAGGGAGTCTTCATATAATATAACTAATTACCCTCCACCTATGAGTGTTCCTTGCGACCACATTTTTCACTAATGCCTATAGTATATCCTCCACCTATGGGACAACAAACAAATCCATTTGACTAGTTAAATGTGATTGTATCTAGTCTTGCTCGAATGTAGGAGACCCAGAATGCTTTGATAACATGTGTGAAAGGCATGGTAGAAGAGCGAACATCTTCTCAATGTTCTTCTGGTAGTCATTCTGTAACTAACAGAAGGTCTAGGACGAGCAGTAGTAGGCGAGAAAATTAGTAATGATTACTGGCATTGTAATTTTTTTTATATATAAAAGAAATGTTTGTTTGAGACTATGTTTGATGGGCCGATTTATAACCATTCTTTCTTTTGTATCACTAACTTTGGAGTGGTATGGGACACAACAAAATTGGAAGATACTGAATAAAATGTGGAAGTAAGAAAACTCACGACCTTGTGTGAAATGAAACATCTGGAAAAAGTTGAATTACTAACATTATCACCAAGTTTAAACGGTATGGGACGAGTAAACTTGGACGATACTATTAGTGAACTCCTCTCTGACGATGTTTCGTAGAGACCGTGTTCTTACAACTTAACTTGGTTGAAACCCTTATTACCAAATTCATGCGGTATGGGACACACGAATTTGGTTAATAGTTGAAAAGACTAAGCGAAAAAGTTTGAATACATAAGATTGTGATAGAACGTTAGATTATGATATTTACCGAGGCACATCTTAGAACTTATGGCTCGTATGGATTTTCAAAGAAATATATATGTATGTTCACAAAAACCAGAACCAAAACATTTGAAATACTTGTGAAGTTTTATACTTATTATATGAGCATTCTAATCTAACCTTGTTTTACACCATGGCCAAACATACGAGGCACATAAGATTCTTTGATTCCTCAACAAAAAACTTACACCATACTTAGAAAAATAGGTGGTTTTATATTGCAGTACTCTCGAACTTATTGCTGAGAATATCATAACATTATACTTGGCTACAGTTCCTAAAATTATGGTTTTATTTTCTCGTTGCCAGTAAGAAAATGCAAACCAGGAAGATAGGAAGGCCACGCACAGTCCGTCTAGCAAAGGAGGCACCTCCTGTTGTTCAAAATCAGGACCCCCCGCCTCCGAGGACAGAGCAGGCCACACATTACACTGCCACTACGTCTGGGCAAGCAGTGCCACCTCAGCCCACATCCTTTGCCATGCTTTCGACCATGAAAGTCTTTTTCTTCTGATTTATTGAGGTGATGAAAGTAACTGTTCAGACCACCGTTCGTGAGATTGCGACCAACCAAGTAGTTACTGTACAAGCACCTGTACGATCTTGGTCGGAAAGCCAAACCAACTAGATCATGAAGGACAAGCAGCTACAACCCCTTACCTTTGCTGTCACCATTGATACGGAGGAGGCGTAGAAATGGCTTGATGAGTCACAGAAGGCTCTCGAGGATATAAGAGTCGATGAGGGTCGAAAGATTCCACTTGTGTCTTACCAACTTGTTGGTGGAGTAAATACATGGTGGATAACGGTGAAAGAAGACCTAAGGGTCAATACCGCAGACATGACTTGGCAACAGTTTGAGTCATTGTTCATCGATAAGTACTTCCTTGGCGCTGTGAAGAGGCAGAAGCGCCAGGAGTTCGTCAAGCTATACCAGGGTAGCATGACAATCATAAAATATGCTATCAGGTTCAAAGAATTATCGGTCTATTCTCTTTCCACCACCTCAACGGAGCAAGATAAGATTGAGAAATTCTATAACAGCCTTCGTCCTGACATCCGACAAGCCCTGTCGATCTTGGATCTCAAGATTTACAAGGAGGTTGTTGAGAAGGCCATGAGCATTGCGCAGGAAAAGATTGAGCAGGAGCAGAGAACGAATAGGGGAAAATGCCTGCAATGTTTTCCCAACAAGGCTCGCAGTAGGGCAATAAAAAGAAGTCCTATTATAATCAAAACCCAACCCTCCCAGCCCATGTTCAGAAGAATGAGGCCACAACACCTTCTGCTGAACCGTCTAACCCTTGCCATCAATGTTTTCGCAATAAAGGTCGAGGAGGTTGTAATGGAATGGGTGGCCGTCGAAACGGCAATGGCAGGAGTGCTGGTCAGCACCACAATCAGCATGGCCATCAGAACAAGCAACAGGCGCCTTAGCAGCAGAGTCCGACTTGTTGTAACTGCGGCCAGCAGGACCATGTAAGAATTTCCTGCCCCCACCCTTAGCAACCGTGGGAACCTGTTCCCGTTGTTCCAGTCTAACAAGCCCCACCTGCTGCTAATGCCCAACCCAAGCAGAACTAAGGGCAACGGAACCAGGGTAGAACATTTGCCATCACTTAACAACCCCTTCCAGACAGCAAGGTAGTCGAAAGTACATTTTCCTTGTTTAATATAATGGTGCATGTCTTGTTTGATTCGGGTGCTACGCATTCCTTTATATCTTCTGCATTAGTAAGGCATTTTGCATCCTGAACCCACAATCATCACAATCCATGTCACATCACCATTAGGATCTGGTATTGACGTGAATTTGCAGTGTTCTCGATGTGAGTTTCGAATGTCAGAACAAATAATATATGCAAATCTCTTTGTGATGGATATTGAAGACTTTGACATCATCCTCAGCATGGATTGGTTCGCACCTCTGAATGCAAAGACTGATTGTATGAAGAAGCAAGTTCAGTTATCCTTGCCTACTAGGGAGTTTGTCAAGATTCAGGGAACGAGGAAATGGATACACAACTCGTCTGTTGCACTTTTCAAGGCACAGCTTCAAGCTCTATCCCTTGGTGATGACAGTGAATCACCAGCACTGTACCCCCTCAAAGTACATGATGTCTCGGTAATATTTGAATTCCCAACGGTTTTTCTAAATGACCTTCTTGGTCTACCTCCGGTTAGGGAATTCAGTTTTGAGATCAAACTCATACCTGAGACCGGGCCTATCTCAAGTCCACCATACAGAATGTCCAACGTCGAGCTGGTTGAGTTAGACAAGCAATTGAAGGAATTGGAGAGTAATAGCTTCATCAAGAAAAGTTCATCAACCTAAGGCGTTCCAGTTTTGTTTGTTTAGCAAAAAGGATGGTTCGTTACGACTTTGCATCGACTATCGCAAGTTGAATAACGTCACCATTAAGAACAGATACCCAGTACCTAGGATCGATGACTTGTTCAACCAACTTAGAGATGCCAAGTACTTCGCTAAGATTGATTTACGATCCGGTTACCATCAACTTCGAATTAGAAAGTCAGACATTACCAAGACGACATTCAGAACTCGGTACAATCATTACGAGTTCTTGGTTATGTCGTTCGATCTAACAAATGCACCTGCAGTGTTCATGGATTTGATGAATCGCATTTTCAGGTTATCTTTAGACCTATTTATGGTGGTATTTTTAGATGATATCTAGATATATTCCTCAACCGAGGAAGACCATAAGATACATCTAGGGATTTTCCTCCAGACCTTGAGAAGCCACCAATTGTATGCAAAGTTGAGTAAGTGCGAATTTTGGGCGAAGCGAGTTCAATTCCTAGGCCATGTGGTTTCTGGCAATGGCATTGAGGTGAATCCTTCAAAGGTTGAAGCGGTTTTAAACTGGAAGCAGCCTACCAATGTTACTCAAATTCAGAGTTTTCTTGGTTTGGCTAGCTACTACAGACGCTTCATCAAGGATTTCTCAAAGATTGTTGAATCTATGACCAAGCTCACTCTGAAAAACGTACGATTCATCTAGATTCCTGCCTGTGAATCGTCATTTCAAGAATTGAAGAAGCGCCTCACAACAACACCGATACTAATCACTCCACGAAATGGAGTTGGATTTTCACTATACACCGACGCCACTCTCTAAGGCTTAGGTGCAGTACTAATACAAGAAGGCCAAGTAGTTGCATATGCTTTGAGGCAACTGAAGATTTATGAGGGTAATTACCCAACGCATGACTTGGAACTTGTTGTTGTCGTATTCACTCTGAAGTTATGGCGTCATTACCTATACGGTGAATGGTTTGAGGTCTTCTCAGATCACAAAAGTCTTAAGTACATCTACACTCAGAGAGAACTAAACCTCCACCAAAGACGATAGTTGGAATTCTTGAAAGATTATGACTTTCAGCTCCAGTACCATCCTGGTAAGGCCAATGTTGTCGCAGATGCCCTGAGTAGAAAATCATGACTTCGAGACGAGGAAGTTGGCTACAGAGATGGAGAATTTTAACCTACGATTGATTGAGGAGGGAGGAAGATCACGACTCTCTCAATTATCAGCCAACTCTGAGCTGGTTCGAAAGATTTCAGCAGCTCAAGCCAACAACCCTATGTTAATAGAGAAGCGAAAACTTCTACTCAACGACCAAGACCTTCCTCACTAATCAGTCTCTGAAGAAGGGGCTGTTTTTTACAAAAAAACGTCTCTGTCTACTGAACAATCCTGAGGTTCAGAAAGAAGTGCTCACTAAAATGCACTATTCGAGGTTCGCTATGCATCCTGGGGGAGACAAGATGTACAAGGATGTCAAGCGACAATTCTGATTTTCTGGAATGAAGAAGGCTATTGCAGACTTCGTTGCTAGATGTCTCGTTTGCCAGCAAGTAAAAGCAAAACGCAGACTTTCCTCTAGACTTCTCCAGCCTTTACCTATTGGAGAATGGAAGTAAGAGAATATTGTAATGGATTTTGTTACAGCCTTGCCTTGAATTAATAAGGGGCAAGATGCAATCTGGGTTATCATTGACAGACTTACAAAGTCTGCACACTTTTTGCCAATAAAGTTCATGGATAACCCTGCCAAGCTTGCCGAATTGTATGAAAGAGAGATCGTACGCCTCCATGGCATACCAATGACGATAGTCTCTGATTGAGACCATCGATTCATATCAAAGTTTTAGCAAAGCTTCCATAGTATAATGGGCTCTAGGATCACCATGAGCACAACCTTTTACCCTCAGACTGATGGTCAGTCAAAGCGTCTTATCCAGATCTTGGAAAACATGTTACGTTGTTGCATTTTGGATTTTCATGACGGATAGGTAAAACACTTACATTTGGCTGAGTTTGCATACAACAACAACTACCAAACTAGTATCAGCATGGTACCATATGAGGCTCTTTATGCTGGTTAGATATGGCAGATCTACCGCAGCTAAGGCCTGAACTAGTTCCAGATACTTCTGAGAAGATCACACTAGTAAAGGAGACAATCTCTAGAATTTGATAAGGGGGACTTGGTTTTTCTAAAAGTTCAGCTTACAAGAGGTGTCAAACGCTTTGGGATCAAAGGAAAGCTCTTCCCACGGCATATCGGTCCATTTTAGATCATTGAACGTATCGACAAACTAGCCTATCATTTATCCCTTCCATCGTCCATGTCTAAGGTCTGTGACGTTTTTTACGTATCTATGTTTCGAAAGTATCGTCCTGATCCTTTGCATATCATCCCTCTAGTTGAGGTTCGGGTTGAGGAAGGAAACAAGTATCAGTTGAGAGTGATGCAGATTCTGGATAGAGAAAAGCAAGAACTAAGGCGACGTAGCATACCACTTGTGAAAGTGTTATGGGATCACCACAGAGTAGAAGAAGCAACATGGGAACTAGATGAAACAATTAACCATAAATACCTTGAATTATTTTCTAGTAATAATTGATGATGTGATACATTGTACTTTTCACTTATCAATAAAATAATGGAACTTTGTTTACATTATATTAATATATTCTTTCATTTAAATAACTATGCAGATGTTTGAAAATAATGCCGATGGAGTATCTGAGTCAAGCCACAACTACTTTGCATCACCAACTCCATCGCCCCACAGACAGCGATTCTTATCACCAGAGCTTACATGCCTTTTTCGTTACAATTTTGTCTAAAACGATCCTGTGCTCTCATCCTAACAAGATCTCCTACCAAAATTGCCAGGGAGCCAAATTCGGGCAACAACACGGAAAAGCATTCTACCACTCAACCTACCTCCCCTGAAACGCTGCAACTTGCAGAGCCCTACGCCACCATCTATGAGGCAAATGTCGGAACCTTCTGAGGACGAATCCGACTCCATGTGCTCTCAAGTGTTTGAAGATATAGTGGATTCCACCGGCCACAGTGCTTTTCAGGGGCCTTACAGGCACTACTCTGATCTTTCTAGTAATGTCGACGGTGGTGAATTCAACGTAGACATCAATCATCACTACCTAGAATGAATTTCGGGGGTGAAATTTCTTTAAGGGAGGTAGAGTATAATACCCTAGGATTGCACAAAAAAAATAATAATTAGAACTTCAGGCACTTTTTTTTCTATAAAAAGAAACCTCTCCCCCCCTCATTTTTCACACCAATCACTTGTGATTTTTCTCTCTCACTCACTCTTACTCTTTCACTCTCCTTGTGTTTTTCTCTTCTCTCTTTGAGACTCTCTTCGCTGTTCTGTTCGGGGGAAGGTGCCAGTTCTAGGAGTTATTATCTGAAGGTGAGGAACGAAACATAGTTTTGCATGTCTTATAGCTTTTATTAAAGTTTACATTCTTTTATCATTATGTCTACTATTCATTTACACTGCATTGTTGTGTATAATGTTCATACCTGTCATACTTATGCCTGTATATTTGGAGTTCATGTATTACACTGTTAATATGTCGGATTAGTGGTTAATCTGCCTCAACCAGACATTGACTTGTCCTCAGTAACTTTAAATAGTGAACGGGAGGCAGCGTGCTACTCTAGATGATTGGTACTTAAGTAGACCTTGTGTCTCACCTCTCAAACTGGAGACTGATCCGGTTGGTCTTATTTGAAAGCTATCAGCTTGTACAAGTGATATTGAACATCCTAACTTTACACGTGGTGATACTAACCTGATAAGAATCACCAGACGTTGCCAAAATCTTATCTAATGTTAGTGAAGACCGGACCTGCTCGTGCATTGGCATCATACATAAACACCACCTAGGTACATAAGTGGTTTATGATCCACAAAATAATTAGAAGCAATGCTCACTATTATTGATATTTCTCTGGAGAATGACATACAATGAGAACCCGGGTTTACCTGGGGATGGACATCTGTACCTGAATCCAGGGCGTCGTTCCTGAGGAGGGACGTATAATGAGAACCCGGCTACACCTGGGGATGGACATATGTGAACTCAGGCGACATACAATTATGGAACCATTACGAGACGGTGTCATGCATACATACATGTTGTATTGATAATGATATGTGTTTATGTGATATTTGATTATGAAGTTTTTTTTATTAATTGTTATATTCACGAACTATTTTACCTACTAGGCGAGTAGCTCACTCCGTTGTTATCAAATTTTTCTCAAGAGATTAGGGTAGACTGGGTGGAGGTTTTTGGGCCCACATTTTGTAACCCTTTGTTTATTCATTAAGGATTTTGGGAGGATGTTCCCTTTACTATTTCATGTACAAAATATATATTCTGAAATTAATAAAATCAAACTTGTACATAATTGTGTTCCTGCGCACTTGGTTATTATTATAATGCATTCGCGCCCTGTCTGTGAGTGTTCCGCCGGTTTAGGCGCATCCGGGTGGGGTGTGACATTCTATGAAAGAAAAAAATTAATGATGATAAGAAGCAAACAAAAGAATAACGAGTGAATGAAAAGTTGGATTTTACAGAGGATATATGCACTAAAATTGGGGTTTTGGTTTCAAATGTAATGTAATGGATGTTAGCAATTAATCAGAGCGTTTAGGGTGTTTTGAGCTGAAATCTTCCTATTTTTCCTACCTTTGAACCTAAGCCTTGCATTACAACCTATGAAAGACCTTTTGATTCTGAATAGTGTGTGATTTACATTAGTGGAAAGTGGCATGAAAGACTTGCCTATGGAGTTCCAATCTAAATAATATATTTTGAGATCTTACACTTAATACTTGCTTGCATTTGCTCATGACTTGCATAATTAGTTTGATGAGATTAGCTATGTACTTATATGTGAATGAATCGAAGGTGGAGCTTGGTAAGAGTTGGGTTGAAATTCTAGACAAATCTACACTCTTGAAGTTCTTCCTAGAAGTGAATATTCTTTTTGGTGTCATCTTGGAGGCCATATATGTGTTTACAATGATTGAGTAAGTCCTTATTTGTGTGAGAATGTGATTTTAGAAGGGATATGTTAATTATGAGTTTTAGTTTTGTTTTCCCTTTCCTCGGGACGATCAAAGTCCTAAGTTTGGGGGTATTTGATAGTTGCATATTTAGATAGGTTTTAGAGTATGTTTTAGGATAATTTATGCATTAGTTTTATATGTTTATGTTAGTTTTGATGCATATGTTAGTTTAGGATAATTTGGTTTTTTATGCATTATTTTAGTTTATTACTTAATGATTTGATCCATTTTATATTTTAGCAAGTTATTGATTTGATTTGCTTTGTTTTGTAGGTATTTAGATGTGTTAGTCATGGTTTTGGATGATGAAAACATGTACAAAAATTTGCAAAAGAGAAGCATGAGGAACCCAAGTCGAAAAGAGGTGAAAATCGGCCAAGTCCACAAAAATCAGGCTAAAGGTCACGTTCTGAGCGTCGCGGTGCTGAATGTATTAAACTTGTGATTTTTGCAAGTTTGTATTGGAAATTTTCCCCACTTTCTATTCCGATTCCACACGACTTTGGGCCATATTATATATCAAAATTCATGGTTTTTCAAGGAGAATAGAATGGAAAAGAGAGAACGACTGCTAGGAGCAAAGGAACGCAAAGAAGACGACTTGGAGATAAGGAGGATTTTACAAGTTCAATAGCAACTAGTTTGGGTTTTGATGTTTAATTACTTGTTTCTCTACGTATTTTGGTTTTTGTTATTCCAAGTTATGAACTAACTTGTTAGTCTAGAGAGGAGATGGATCATATATTAGAGATTATGCAATAACATTAGTTTTTTTATTTATTATCAATTATTTATTCTTGGTTTATTTATATTTCTCCATGCTTAATGCTTTTGATCTCTTGGCTACAGATCGAATGATCATAGACTTGGGGGCGGCACTCGATAGAGGGTCTCTAGGTTTGAACATGAGAAATATGACATGAGATGGTGGTAATATCGATAGATATGCGATATCTTATGAAGTTGTAAGAAAATCACAAGGCTTAATGCATTGCTACTATATTGGTTTTTTTCGATAGATCGAAACTAGTATTTTGGTAATAGATTCTAGCGCGACACTCGACAGAGGGTGTTAGGAATTATAGGATTTTGACTTATAAACATAAATAATAATTTGATAATGAGTATGACTAATATTGCATAATTGATAATTAGGCGAAATCTAATCTCTAGATGTTTTTAATATTGATTTTTCTCAACAAAATCTTGATAAATTACTATTTTTAATTAGTGCTTTAGTTTAATTATTATTTTAGTTCACTGATCATCACAATTTGGTTTTCTAGATAAAATTAAGGCTACGAACGATATAAATAGTGTAGTAAATCAATCCCTGAGGACGATACCCGATTCTCATCGGTTTATATTATAACTTGGCAACCATACACTTACAGTTTGCACCCACCATGCAGATTTATGTTGATGACATCATCTTCAGTGCGTCGAACAAATCACTTTGTGAAGAATTCTCTTCAATTATGACAAGAGAATTTGAGATGAGTATGACGGGAGAGCTGAATTATTTACTTGGCTTACAAATCAAGCAAATGAAAAATGGGATATTCTTAAGCTAGTCAAATTATTCAAGAGACACGATAAACATTTTCAAGTTTAAAAACTTGAAATCAAGTGACACTCCTTGCAGTTCATCCATCAAAATGGATAAAGATGTGACTAGAAAATCGGTAGACGCAAAGATGTATCGAGGGATGATTGGCAGTTTGTTGTATCTAACAGCAAGTTGACCAGACATCATGTTTAGCGTATGTCTGTGTGCTCGATTTCAGTCTGATTTGAAGGAATCCAACCTTAAATGCGGAAAAAGAATTTAGATACATAAGTGGGACACTAGACATGGGAATTTGGTATAATAAAAGTACATCGTTTGATCTTCGTAGCTTTGTTGATTCTGACTATGCAGGCCGTCTAGTTGATCGAAAAAGTACCTCTGGTTTTTGCCACTTCTTAGGAGGTTCATTTATTTCTTGGTTTAGCAAGAAAAAGAACTTTGTAGCCTTATCCACAATCGAAGCGGAATACGTGGCAACCGGAAGTTGCAGTGCTCAAGTTTTATACATGAAACAACAACTTTACATTACCAAATTCATGTTAAATGTGAGGATATCTTTTGTAACAACACCAGTGCAATTTATATCTCCAAAAATTCAGTGTTGTACTCAAGAACCAAGCACATTGAGATTTGACATCACTTTCTTCGAGATCATGTGCAAAAAGGAGATGTCAAGCTCATACACATAGGCACTAAAGATTAATTAGTCGATATATTCACGAAACCTCTACCTAAGGATCAGTTTGTTTTAATCTGGCGCGAATTAGGCATGTTCATGGAAACAGACTCATGAAAAACATTGGCACTGTTCTCGCTTAACTTGTGTAATTAATTATGATCATGAAGGTTTCAATAGCCTAATTATCATTACTAATGATCATAAGTGATACTAGCATTATCAAACTGCGTGTCATACCCACATAATCAAAGAAAAACTCCAAAAATGACAAAAATTGGGTGAAACCAGTTTCAGCCTAGTGAAACGCATTTCACCAAGGCCAAGCATCCAGAACTGTGGAAAAGGGGTGCTGAAACGTGTTTCAATCAACTGAAATGCGTTGCAGCTAGGCCGAAGGGAGTTTATAACCCATGCATCAAGTGAAACACAATTCATTTGTACTCCAATGCGTTCCACCTCCTTCCCTCGCCCCAACTTGCGTTCCATCTCCCTCTCGTGTACAACGACCGTTTTCTTCGCTAAAATAGGCATTGGAAATCTTGCGGGACATCCTCCGACACTTCTACTATCTTTTTCTTCACTTTTTATTGCGCCATTTTTGAGTTCGTACTGAAACTACTTTGTTTGGCAACTTGCATATCAAGTATTTGTCAAAATGCCTAGAAGAAATCCTTGCAATGTGGTCATTCCGCGAGGCAATAATTCGTTCTATTTATCATCCAGATCGAAGGAGAGGAAAAAAGAATGGGAGGACCGCCCAGCTAGACTTCATCGTCGGTCGCCACCACCACCATCACCTCTTATGCTCGAACAAATCTCGTACCAAGTGCTTAGGCGTCCGATTTCTCCAGGACTGTACGTTAACTTTGCTTTCTTCGATCGTGCTTGTGTACCGCTCTGCCCTCTCTTCGATAAACTTGGGTGGACTTCATTCTGTCGTTTCACCGCTCCTTGGTACGAGGCACTTGTCCAAGCATTTTATAGTAGCCTTACTCAAGATGCTAATGATCGTGTGCGTAACACTTACCGGAATCACTCATGTGTAATGGGTTGTCGCATCGTCATTTCTCCGAGACTCATTGAAGATAAATTTGGACGTCAAAGGGAACGTCAATTTTCTAGGTTTTGACAAGTTGGGAGTTCTCAATAACTTTTCTAAACAGATAGTGCATCCCACTTATCAACGAAACTTTCTCATTCATGCCTCATCTTATTCACAATGACATTTCTCGCATCATTCTTCCGAGGAGGAGTAGTCGTAGCAACGTCACTCTGGTTGATTTATTTCTTATCTGGGCGATTACATCCGGGACTAAGGTCAATCTGTCCCACATTATGTGTCATCACATCGCCACTACGATGAGGAGATCACGGGTTCTCCCTTATGTGATGCAGCTTACTCTTTTCTTCGATGAAGCCGATATTGATCTTTCCACTATTCGGCCAGTCAGTCATGTTCAGCCGAGAGACGTCGTTGATGAAGTTACTCTATAGAACATGGGATTCTATTATGTGCGCAGGTTGCGATGATGGCTAACTCCTAAACAGGTACCACGGGTGAGTCAAATGGTAATTTTGAGTCTCCTCACCCGAGCGATCCCTCTTCTGATGAGATGGAATACCACTTTCAGGAGGACCTTTCAGATGATAATTCTTATATGACTTCAAGTTCTGCTTCCGAGTCGTCTTCTAATGATGACCCCCACCAGGATGAGGCTGGACCCAGCCAGCCACCTCCACCTGTACCATCTTCTGGCTTTGACTTCAGTAGTCTTGAGCAACAGTTGCGTGAGATCCACACCACACAGACTACTTCCATCCAATCTGATCTCACAGCTATTCACACTGTCGTGACCGGTCTCGCTGACTGTCATGATCATGTCTCCCGCTTCCTTCGATATAGAGATGATCTTTCAGCAAAGATGTCTTTTTATTCAAAGTTCCAGCATCTTTGGAGTAATTTCGACTCGCTTGAGCAACAGATCCTTCATCCTTCTCAATTGTCGATGCATGATTTTTTCTCTACTGTTGCACTTCCACCTCCCGGCGCTTTCGATATGTCGCATAACTTGACCATCTCTCAAGATGATATCTTTCGATATTTGGAGCGATAGGTTGGTCCGTCTGATCCATCAACGAAATAGTTTCGCTCTTTTTGATGATTTAAAAGGGGAATAATTTTGTGGATTATGGAAAATGAGAAAGGAGAGAGAAATCACCAAGAGAAGTGATTTGGTGTCAGAAATGAGGAGGTGGGGTTCCTTAAATAGGGAAAAAAGCGCCCGAATTTTTTATTTATTTTTTTTGTGTGCAATCCTAGGGTATTACACTCTACACCCTTTAAAAGGATTTCGCCTCGAAATCAGTCCAAGTAGTCATGATTGCTATCAGCGTGAGATTCTTCGTCATCATCGTTCGCTAGCTCAGGGTAGTGCCTGCAAGGTCCCTGAATAGCACTGTGGTCGGAAGAATCCTCAACATCATGAAACCATGGAAAATAAATGGAGTCGGATTCGTCCTCAGAAGGTTACAATCTTTGCCTAACAGATGGCGGTGTAGGGCTCTGCAGGTTGCATCGTTTAAGGGGAGGTAGGTTGAGCGGTGGGATGCTTCTTTGTGTTGTTCCTCGAATCCGGCCGCCTGGCAATTTTGGTAGAAGATTTTGCCAAGATGAGGGCACGAGATTGTTTCGGGCAAAACTATTACGAAAAAGACATTCACGCTCTGGCGATAAGGATTGCTGTCTGTGGGGCGATGGAGTTGGTGATGCAAAGTAGTTGTGACTTGACTCAGATCCTGAAGGAGTCGCCACAGGTTGCCAAAGAGGCCATTGCGTGTGTGCATCACCACTTCCATCGGTATTATTTTCAGACATCTGCATAGTTATTTAAGTGAAACGATGTATTAAGATATTTGTAAACAAAGTTCCATCATTTTATTGATAAGTGAAATAGTACAATGTATCACATTATCAATTATTACTAGAAAAAAATTCGGGTATTTCTGTTTAATTGTTGCTCTAGTTCCAATGTTGCTTCCTCAACTCCATGGTGATCCCATAGCACTTTCACAAGTGGTATGCTACGTCGCCTTAGTTCTTGAGTTTTTCTATCAAGAATCTGTATCGCTCTCTCCTGATACTTGTTTCCTTCTTCCACCCGAACCTCGACTAGAGGGACGATATGAAAAGGATCAGGACGATACTTTTGAAGCATGGATACGTGAAAAACGTCATAAACCTTAGACATGGACGATGGAAGGGATAGACGATAGGCTAGTTTGCCAATACTTTCAATGATCTGAAATAGACTGATATACCGTGGGGAGAGCTTTCCCTTGATCCCAAAGAGTTTGACACCTTCTGTAACCTGGACTTTTAAAAAAACAAAGTCCCCTTATCAAATTCTAGAGGTTGTCTTCACTTGTCGGCATAGTTCTTCTGTCAACTTTGTGCAACGCGAAGTCTCTCCTTTACTAGTGTGATCTTCTCAGAAGTCTCTTGAACAAGTTCAGGCCCCAACTGCGATCGATCTGCCATATCTAACCAACATACCGAAGATCTGCAAGGGCGAGCATAGAGAGCCTCATACGGTGCCATGCCGATACTAGTTTGGTAGTTGTTGTTGTATGCAAACTCAGCCAAATGTAAGTATTTTGCCCATCTGTCTTGAAAGTCCAAAATGCAGCACCGTAACTTATTCTCCAAGATCTCTATCAGTCTGAGGGTGAATGGTTGTGCTCATGGTGATCCTGGAGCCCATTCTACTCTGGAAGCTTTGCCAAAACTTTGATGTGAATCGAGGGTCTCGAATAGAAAATATCGTAAGTGGTATGCCATGGAGGCTCACGGTCTCTCTTTCATACAGTTCAGCAAGCTTGGCGAGGTTATCTGTGAACTTTATCGTTAAAAAGTGTGCAGACTTTGTAAGTCTGTCAATGATAACCCAGATAACATCTTGCCCTTTATTATTTCGAGGCAAGGCCGTAACAAAATCCATTGCGATGTTCTCCCTCTTCCATTCTCCAATAGGTAAAGGTTGGAGAAGTCCAGAGGGAAGTCTACGTTCTGTTTTAACTTGCTGGCAAATGAGACATCGAGCAACAAAGTTTGCAATCAACTTCTTCATTCTAGAAAACCAGAATTGTCGCTTGACATCCTTGTACATCTTTTCACCCCCAGGATGCATAACGAACCTCGAACAGTGCATCTCAGTGAGCACTTCATTCAGAACCTCAGAATCGTTCGGTAGACATAGACATTTTTTGTAAAAAACAGCTCCGTCTTTAGAGACCGACCAGTGAGGAAGGTCCTATTCGCTGAGTAGAAGTTATCGTTTCTCCATTAACATAGGGTCGTTGGCTTGAGCTGCTGAAATCTTCCTAACTAGCTCAGAGTTTGCTGATAATTGAGAGAATCGGGATTATCCTCCCTCCTCGATCAGCTGTAGGTTAAAATTCTCCATCTCTATAGCCAAGTTCCTCATCTCGAAGTTAAGAGTGCAAGCAACATAAGATTTTCTACTCAAGGCATCAGCCACAACATTGGCCTTACCGGGATGGTACTGGAGTTGAAAGTCATAATCTTTCAGGAATTCTAAATATCGTCTTTGGCGGAGGTTTAGGTCTCTCTGAGTGTAGATGTACTTAAAACTCTTGTGATCCGAGAATACCTCAAACCGTTCACTGTATAGGTAATGACGCCATAACTTCAGTGCGAATACGAAAGCTATAAGTTCCAAGTCATGCGTTGGGTAATTACCCTCATGAATCTTCAGTTGCCTCGAAGCATATGCAACAACTTGGCCTTCTTGCATTAGTTCTACACCTAAGCCTTGGAGAGAGGCGTCGATGTATAGTAAAAATCCAACTCCATTTCTTGGAGTGATTAGTACTGGTGCTGTCTTGAGGTGTTTCTTCAATTCCTGAAATAACGTTTCACAGGCAAGATTCTAGATGAATCGCACGTCTTTCCTAGTGAGTTTGGTCATAAGTTCAGCAATTTTTGAGAAATCCTTGATGAAGCATCTGTAATAGCCAGCCAAACCAAGAAAACTCATAATCTGAGTAACATTGGTAGGCTGCTTCTAGTTTAAAACCTCTTCAAGCTTAGAAGGTTCCACTTCAATGCCATTGCCTGAAACCACATGACCCAGGAATTGAACTCGCTTCGCCCAAAATTCTCACTTACTCAACTTTACATACAATTGGTGGCTTCTCAAGGTTTGGAAGAAAATCCTCAGATGTATCTTATGGTCTTTCTCGATTGAGGAATATATCAAGATATCATCCACAAAGACCACCATAAATTGGATTAAATATAGCCTGAAAATGCGGTTCATCAAATCCATGAACGCAGCAGGTGCATTTGTTAGACCGAACAGCATAACCAAGACCTCGTAGTGACCGTACCGAGTTCTGAATGCCATCTTGGTAATGTCCGACTCTCTGATCTAAAGTTGATGATAACCGGATCGTAAATCAATATTAGAGAAGTACTTGGCATCTCTAAGTTGGTCGAACAAGTCATCGATCCTGGGCAACGGGTATTTGTTCTTAATGGTGACGTTATTCAACTTGTTATAGTCGATGCAAAGTCGTAACGAACCATCCTTTTTTGAGAACAAACAGAACTGGAGCGCCCCAAAGTAATGAACTTTTCCTGATGAAGCTATTACTCTCCAATTCCTTCAGTTGTTTGTCCAATTCGACTAGCTCGACATTGGACATTCTGTATGGTGGAATTGAGATAGGCCCGGTCCCAGGTATGAGGTTGATCTCAAAATCGAATTCCGTAACCGGAGGTAGACCAGGAAGGTTATTTAGAAAAACTATTGGGAATTCAGATATTATCGGGATATCGTGTACTTTGAGAGGGTACAATGCTGGTGATTCATTGTCATCACCAAGGGATAGAGCTCGAAGCTGTGCCTTGAGAAGTGCAACAGTTGAGTTGTGTATCCACTTCCTCGTTCCCTGAATCTTGACAAACTCCCTAGTAGGCAAGGTTAACTGAACTTGCTTCTTCATACAATCGATAGTTGCATTCAGTGGTGCGAGCCAGTCCATGTCGAAGATGATGTCGAAGTCTTCAATGTCCATCACAAAGAGATCTGCATTTATTATTTGTTTTGACATTTGAAACTCACATCGAGAACATTGCAAATTCACGTCAATACCAGATCCTAAAGGTGATGTGACATGGATTGTGGTGTCTATGGGTTCAGGATGCAACCCTAAATGCCTTACCAATGCAGAAGATATAAAAGAATGTGTAGCACCGGAATCGAACAAAACATGCACCATTGTATTAAACAAGGAAAATGTACCTTCGATGACATTGTTGTCTGGGAGGGGTTGTTGAGCGATGGCAAACCCTATGCCCTAGTTCCGTTGCCCTAGGTTCTGCTGGTTCTGCTGGTTTTACCTGGGTTGGGCATTAGCAACAGGTGAGCTTGTTGAACTGGAACAACGAGAATAGGTTCTCGTGATTGCTGAAGGTAGGGGCAGGCATTTCTTACATGGCCCTACTAGCCGTAGTTGAAACACGTCAGCCTCGGCTGCTGATGGTTCTGTTGGCCATGCTGATTGTGGTGCTGACCACCACCCTTGCCATTACCGTTTCGATGGCCACCCCTGCCATTATGGCCTCCTCGGCCATGATTGCAAAAATCCTGATGGTCAGGGTCAGACGATTCAGCCGTAGGTGTCGTGGCCTCATCCTTTTGAACAGAGGCTGGGAGGGCTGGGTTTTGATTATAGAAAGGTTTCTTCTTGTTGCCCTGCTGCGAGCCCTATTGGGAAAGGGTTGCAGGTCATTTTTCCCTATTCATTCTCTGCTCCTGCTCAATCATTTACTGCTCAAAGCTCATGGCCTTGTCAACGACCTCCCTGTAAATCTTGAGATCCAAGATCGACAAGGCTTGTCGAATGTCAGGACGAAGGCCATTATATAATTTCTTGGTCTTATCTTACTCCGTTGAGATGGTAGAAAGAGAGTAAACCGATAATTCTTTAAACCTGACAACATATTCCCTGACTGTCATGCCGCCTTGGTATAGCTTGGCGAACTCCTGGCGCTTCTGCCTCTTTACAGCGTTAAGGAAGCACTCATCGATAAACAATGACTCAAACTGTTGCCAAGTCATGTCCGTGGTGTTGACCCTTGGGTCCTCCTTCATTATTATCCATCGTGTATTTTCTCCACCAATAAGTTGGTAGGACGCAAGTGGAATCTTTCGAGCCTCATCGACTCTCATAGCATCGAGAGCCTTCTTCGACTCATCTAGTCATTTCTGCGCCTCCCCCACATCAATGGTCCCAGCAAAAATAAGGGGTTGTAGCCTCTTATACTTCGTAATCTGGTCGGTTTGAGTCTCCGACCCATATGTAACAGGTGCCTGAACAGTGACAACCTGATTGGCCGTGGTCTCACGAACTACCGTCCGAACAGTTACTTTCATTGCCTTGATAAATTCGACAAAAAAGACTTCCATAGTCGAAGGCATGGCAAAGGATGTGGGCTGGGGTGGCACTGCCTGCCCAAACGTAGTGGCAGTGTCGGGTGTGGCCTGTACTGTCGTCGGAGGCGGCGGTTCCTGGTTCTAAATCTCATGAGGTGCCTTCTCTGCTAGACGGATAGTTCGTGGCCTTCCTCTCTTCCTGGTTTGCATTTTCTCACTGGCAAGGAGAAAATAAAATCATGATTTAGAAACTGTAGCCAAGTATAATGTTATGATATTCTTAGCAACAAGTTCGAGAGTACTGCAATATAAAAACCACCTATTTTTCTAAGTATAGTGTAAGGTTTTTGTTGAGGAATCAAAGAATCTTATGTGCCTCGTATGTTTGGCCATGGTGTAAAACAATGTTAGAATGTTTATATAATAAGTATGAAACTTCGCAAGTATTTCAAATGTATTGGTTCTAGTTTTTGTGAACATACATATATATTTCCTTGAAAATCCATACGAGTCAAAAAAGTTCTAATATTATCCTCGGTAAATATCCTGATCTAACGTTCTATCGCAATCTTATATATTCAAACTCTTTCGCTTAGTCTTTTCGACTATTATCGAAATCCGTGTGTCCCATACCACATGAATTTGGTAATAAGGGTGTCAACCAAGTTAAGTTGTATGAACACGGTCTCTACAAAACATCGGCTGAAGAGGAGTTCACTAATAGTATCGTCCAAGTTTACTCGACCCATACCGTGTAAACTTAGTGATAATGTTAGTAATATAATTTTCCCCAAATGTTTCTTTTCACACAAGGTCGTGGGTTTTCTTACTTCCACATTTTATTTAGTATCCTCCAATTTTGTTGTGTCCCATACCACTCCAAAGTTAGTGATACAAAAGAAAGAATGGTTGTAAGTCGGCCCACCAAAGATAGTCCTAAACAAAACATTTTCATTCATATATAAAAAAAAATTACAATGCCAGTAATCATTATGATTTTCCTGCCTACTACCGCTCCTCCTAGACCTCCTGCTAGGTACAGAAAGACCACTAGAAGAAAGTTGAGAAGTTGCTCACTGTTCTTCAATGTTTTACATACGTGTTAACAAAACATTTTGAATATCCTCCATCCGAGAAATACTAGATAAAATCACATTTAACTGCTTGAATGGGTTAGTTGATTTCCCCATTGATGGTTGATAGGTCGACTGTCCCATAGGTGGAGGGTAGGCCGTAGGCATTGGTGGAAAGTATTGGCCGTATGGTTGACTTAAAGATGGAGGGTAGTTGTTTTGATTGTACGGGATTCCCTAACTGAAACCTCTTGGACATTTGGATATGCTTGAGTCGAAAAGTCTTGAAACAACGGACTCATTAGGATATCCTGTGTTTCAAAATTTGGTGTCGCACAATTTTGTTGTTGTTGGTTCACAGGAACTTGTGGAACTGGCTGATACGGTACCTCAGGAGTTGGAAACCTTTGGTATGTAGTATTGCCTTGAGTTGGTATGTTCCAGGAAAGTGGATTTGCTGGAACTCTCTGTCCATCCTGTTTTGGTTGAGGTTGATTTAGGTTGCCAAAAAGATCATCCTCAGATAATAAATGATCAGGTTGATCATTATTCAGGACTGGTTTTGCTGTAAGGTTCTGCTTTGGCTCACTATTTGGTGCCTCCCTAACAGGAATCTTGCACCGACTTTTTGGTTGACAACGTCCATTTTTGTCTCTAATTCTTTCGCCATTCCTCCTAAAGTCGCGCCGAATATATCCTTGTCAGTCACCCCTCCACTCGTGACGAACATCTTAAAGATAGAGGATGTGGTAACTGCATCAGTGATCTGCTTTGAAGACTCATCAAAAGTGTTGACGTTTGCCTCGTATAGCATCTTATGATCAAGACTTCGTAGCCGAGGGGTTCCTTTCTTGAAGGGTTTTGAATCACCCGCAACATTTTCTGAATAATGATGTGAGGTAGGAAAACCTTCATTTTCTTCTCCAAGTAGTATAGCACAAAAAGTTGCGCCCTTGACATAGCACCTCCAGTCACCTTTTCCGGCAAGATGTTGCCGAATATGATCTTCCCAAGGCCGGCAAGAGGTGGTTTAAGGAGATTGTTTGGGAGGTATTGAGTGTACGACTTTTTGGCAAGGGAATTGGAAAATTGTGCCTTGGACTCAGCGATCTCTGCAACTGTCTCGGGTTCGTGTGGATCAATGATTGTATCTCCAATCAGGATCTCCATAAGTAGCGAAATAATTTTGATGTTGATAGAAATTTTTGTTCCCCTGACCGTTGTCTCCAAGACAGAGCTAATCCCATTTTCTTGAAGTCTTACGCAATTCATGGCTTCGTAGAAAGCCTTCACCAAGTTGAAGGAGACGTAACCCTCAACTTTTGTTATGTTCAACCACCCCAACGTTGCGAGTTTTTCGTGAAGGATTGGATGGAGGCAGAGATCTCTATTGTCGATACTCCTTATAGTCATAACCTCCCTATTGAATAGTTCTGTAAGTCTGGTGGAAATTGGTTCCCGACTACTGGAAGTCGTTCTTTCACTTGAGGCCATTATCTTGCTGAAAGGAAAATAAACTTGTGAAATACACAAAATATATTCCTAACATTTTTCAGATTTATGCCTTGTCCGTTGGACAACATTTTCTATTTTTTTCTCTTGATGTTTATGCCATCATTTAATCATAACTATATATATAGTTTTCATAAATCATAACTATATATATATTTGAATCTGAACTATAGAAAAACTATATAGTTTTTCTAGAAAGGTTATGTGTATTTGACCTAAACTTAGGTTATGGACTTGGAGTTTTCCATTCATCTTGCATGTGATATATGTTGAATAGATGGGTAAATGTGGATGTTTGGTAGTCCAATTTATTGATTTTGAATGGTAGAAAACCTAAGTGTAGTGTAATTTTGGCCTAGGCCATATAATTTGGGAAATTGCAATGAATTTGGGGATTTTGACCTAGACTTGGTCAATTGATGAAATTGACTTGGTGAATAGTCTAATTAACCCTAATTATGATTGAATGCACGTATTATGATGGTTAGATCATGGGGATCAATCTATTGCATTCATTTGGGTTAAGTATGGCTTAATTAGATATTAAATGGTTGAATTGGGCTATACAGATTAGCTCATGGGTATGACCATTCTAGAATCTAAATTGGCTATGGAATTGGATTTAAACATGGTTGTTTGGCACACTTTTGGACTGATTTTAGTGTTGTATAAACCATGTCATATGCAGGGATTGTGGTTGATCTAAATAATCCAAATAGGCCAATTAAAGATTCAGGTGCATTGGGGTGATTTGTGGCATTCTAGTGCTTTCTTGTGGTTGGAATTGGATCGGCTAAGTCTAGCCAATCAAGTAGTGGTGTTTCTTTACTTGTTGGTTTCTATATGTGGCATTGTAGTATAAATGTGTTTTTAAATGCTTATCTAATGTAGTATGCATAATTTAATGATTCATGAAATATATTTGAGCATATTCTGGTTGGGTTATCAATTGGGTTGTGAGGTCTTCTAGTTGGGGTTTCCTTTGGGAAATCTCATAAGTCTAGCATTGATCTCCAGTTGTATACCTTGCAGAGGATTTTATGGCTTGTGTAGATAGGATCTCTTAGACATGGTACGTGTCTTGGTGAGCCGATCCTATTAGCTATGCAACCCCAGGAATCCTATTAGATACGAGTAGTGTTTGGTCGGATCGGGCTCTGAGTGTCGGGAACTCATACCTTTGATCGCCCTCGCTCAGGAGGTGTTAAGATTGCATTGGCATGTTTAGAAAAATGATATGCATTGTCTTGGGTATTGACATGATACATTATATTGGCATGTATGTAATCTTGTTTATCACCATGTTATTTCAAATGCTTTTAGGATCTTGCAGTGTTTTATATAAATGCATGTATATTGCCACTTGTAGAAAATATTCACTGAGCTTGTTGTAGCTCACACCTCATTCCTATCATTTCAGGTTCTGATAGGAAGGGGAAGTGGAAAGCTTGACTGCGGAACATTTCCCATACTTTTGTTGACGTAGGTGTCAGTATATTTCTTTATATTTTGTTAAATATGTACTAAATAACACCTATGGTATATACTTAACACTTAGATGGGATGTGTTTGGTTTTGTATATTTTGTGGAATTTTGAAATTTCATACTTGGTATTTTTTGTGATGTAATATATTTGTGGTTGTTGATCATGTTTAGATGGATGTTTATTTGCGATTTTGTTATTGGGAATTGTGTTTATGTTAGGCTGACAGGACGCCGGGTGTATCGAGGTGGGGTATACCCAGGGGTTCCGTGCCAGTCATGACATCACAGATAGTGGGTCGTGACACGGTCGATACTTGTATACCTTAGACCCTTCATTAACTTTGATCTTATGATGGAGGAAGAAGAGCTTATAGGAGGATTTATCCTACACTCACTAACATGATGAAAGAAAATAAGGCCAAGTGAGATCTTGGTATCAATAAGAATACATTAGATTTGGAAAATATCATAGTAACAAAGATCTTACTACCTTTAGGGAAGAATACAGAAATAAATGAAGGAATGTACAAGTCTAGCAACCAAAGTATAATCTTTGGCAGTGGGCTTGAAAACATATGGAATGTTTGAGTTGCCACAAACTAGTCTGACAACTAAAAAAGGTTCAAAGCTTGGATATGAAACCAAACCTATAGGCTCATAGACAATAATATCGGTATCAGGAATGGAGAGCAAAGAACAAAAGGTTTGACTAATTGTAAAAATAATTTCTCCCTCGTTCATTAGAGAACAATAAACTCTAGGTTTGTTAGGATGAAGATTACAAAGTTTTCCATTGAAAAACCTAACCAGCTTAGGATATATGGGAGCTCTAAATTAAAAGTGAATCAATCCAACCAAAGTTATCAAAAATATAATACAGATCAATTCCTTTATGATGGGATGTTTCCATCCCAACACATTGGATATCGGTTGCAAGGATGCGAAAGTGAGTTTTTTGGAAAAAGAAAGGGGGTTCGGAAGAAGGATACCAAGTACGTAGTGCAATTCGATTACAGTTATTGTGATTCACGGTGCAGTCATTAGACTAGAGTCTAACTTCATTTCAGATTCTTGTCTTACATCAAAATGATTACTTTTTGGTAGTTAGTGAGTCAAATCCTTGTGAAACGGTACTCTTATTCACTCTTTATTACTCGTGTGACTTTATAATTTTGAAATCAAAATCGCAACATAACCCTTTGAGTTTCACCCCATCAGTGAATAAGCTCATCATCTCCTGTGGACATATTTGAACATTCACAGAATCACGTGATTTTTTGTGTTTTTACTTGTAATTTTGCTTTGCATTTTCCTTCTATTACGTTGCGCACATCACACTTCCTATCCAATCACTTTCTCACATTTAATAATAATAATAATAATAATTTATTATTATTATTATTGGTGTAATAACTCTCACTCTTATGTATTTTGATGATTGCAAATAACATTCTAATTGTGACTAATATTCACTCTAACTAAGTTGTTTCAGTTCTAACTTGATCAAATTCTTAAAGTCAACTTGAAAGTCAAAGTCAAAGCATGAAGAGCAAAAGAAAATCAAGACATGTTTTTCATTTGTAATTGCTTAGATCTCTTTAGTGCTGTAGAATTCTTTCTAGGCAAGTTAGTCAAGGCCATGCATGCATTAAAAATGTTTTCGAATTAATATATATTGTTTTCAAAGTCAACCATTAAAAGGCCCAAAAATTTTTAACTGATGGCATTTGAGGGAATCCCATCTGAACAAGAACGTGATCTTTTAGAACGTAATATGAAAAGACGAAGATGGATGATAATGCGTGTGAAAAAAATTCTGATGTGGAATGTTGTGTTGATTCTCCACTTCAAGAAAACAATTTTTTCGAACATGGTCCACATATCATTGGTGATGGCACTACTTTTAAGGACAAATTTTTAGCAAGTGTCAAGAATGGAGTAACTTCATCAACATTCCTAACTGATGATTTCGATGAGGAGGCATCCAATACTTTGTATGAAGATTTCTCAGAAGGCAATAAGGATGATCCATTAAAGCATACCATATATTTGGGACAAAAGACTATTACAAGACTTTAGAGGCCTTGGAAGAAAACAATTTTAGTTAAACTTCTTGGTAAATCAGTTTGCTATAATTTTATGTGTGCTAAACTGAAGGCTTTATGGAAGCACCGTAGAGATCTTGAAGTTATTGATCTTGGGTGTGGTTTTTATCTGATTTAGTTTGATTGTGATGATGATTCTGTTAAAGCGGTCAAGGGAGGACCATGGATCATCTTTGATCATTATTTATCTGTACAACGATGGGTACCTAATTTCAAACCAAACTCGGAGCGTATCACTAAAGTTTCAGTATGGGTTCATTTACCAAGATGACCAATTGAATATTATAATCAAGATGTCCTCTTCCAAATTGGAAATGTTACAGGAAAAACTTTGAAAATTGATGCAAATACAAGACTGGCAGTAAGGGTGAAATATGCTCGACTTTGTGTAGAAATTAATCTGGCTAATGCTCTTGTTCGTAAAGTTTTTATTGGAGAATTTCGACATTCTGTTGAATATGAGGGTCTCCACACTATCTGTTTTTAAGTGTGGGAGAGTGGGACATAAACAAGAAGAATGTTGGTTTCATGATGTTGTTCAAATGAATTTCGATGTTCCTGTAGATAGTGAACACTCTTCTCAATTTGACAATAGTCGAGATGCGATTCATAATTTTGGGTTTCGTCCATGGCCGTTGGCTGTTCGGCGACAGTGAAAGTAAAATTTCTGGAGAATATCAGAAGGGGAAAAATGGTCTTTCTGAACGGCAACCACATCATGGCACAACTGCAAGTTCTACAAACAGTTTTATGGTTTTAGAACTTAAAAAAATAGTTGACACCAGGATGGTGAATATGTAACGCCTTGTACCCCCAAGCTAACATCATCTTGACCTATAGGATACTAAAATATGCATATTTATACGTGTATGACTCGTAGAAACCCCAGATATTTTGTTGGTTCGGGATTCCGTAGGCTTAGAAACCAAATAGACCCGATCCGGTAACGTTCTAGTTGCTCGCACCTTAGGAATTAAAAAGGTCAAATTGACTATGACCTCAAGATATGTGCCCCAGATCGCAACGCGAACCCCACGATTGCATCCAAAATGCGATTTACATAAAAAATCATATAAGGTATGTCTTGCTTTGATTTCGGAATGGCTGAGAGCGGAACATCAATATATATATACGGAGGGAGAAATTTTTGTAACCGATTACATCAATGGCTTGATCTCCTAGATCTGTGGTCTGATTGAGCTGAATTTTTGGCAGATTGTTCTTCTATGATAGGTCTTCATTCTAACGGTGATGATATTGATTGGGGTTTTCTACTATGATTTATAAGCTTCCAAACACGGCTGCTCAGATTTGCGGATTTTCTTGCGTAGTTTTGATCAAATAGTTGAGTCTCACATTTCCATCGGTGGATTGAGGTGAAATTTTAGCAGTAGGTTGCTAACTCACTCATCCAAATTTTAAAAGGTGAAGATGATAAACAAAAAAGTAGTTTGCAAGAAATTGATCATCTAAGTGAAAGTAATTGCAGCAGGGAACTAT
Organism: Paratinospora sagittata; assembly: GCA_035771175.1. Classification (NCBI taxonomy): domain Eukaryota; kingdom Viridiplantae; phylum Streptophyta; class Magnoliopsida; order Ranunculales; family Menispermaceae; genus Paratinospora; species Paratinospora sagittata. The sequence goes on along the minus strand of CM069598.1, from coordinate 24,750,769 downwards.
TTCTTTATTAATTGTGTTTTATTTTGTGTGGACCATTCACCTTATATACACCAAGTACGAGTTCTCTTTCATTTTTCTAACTTCTCTTTGGATTTCTCAGCTGAAAAGAAGGGGGGAAATGGTGGTCTGAAGGTAGTTTAAGCTAGGGTTTGGATTCCTAAGCCTCCAAGGTATAAATTTCATCCCTTTAGTACTTGAATCCTACATTTTTGGTTGAGTTGCTGTACATAGTTTGGGTTGAGGGAATTTATGCTAAAATTTTTTGGGTTCCATGAGCTTGGCGTGCATGTTTGGTTAAAGGTTGAGCTAGACCTTGCATGTCACCTATGTGATATACATTAGGGCCCTTGAACTTACCTTAGTATTAGTTTTGGGAAAGCTTTGGCCATGGTGGACTTTTGCCCAAACATTTGGTCCAATTGAGATTCACAATTTGGGAATGAGCTGGAACTTGGTTTCAATGGAATGCATTGATGCATTTGGGGCTACTTAGGACTTAATTGATGATTGATAACCTAATTGAGTATGAAATACATGGAATTGAAGTAGTTTTGGATATGATATCAATCCCTAACATTTTCATGGGTTACAAAGTGCTGAATTGTGCAAATTATGGTGTGAATGGACTGATTTTGGTGGCACATAGTTGCAGCCATGTTAGAGTTAGGTGTTGGCTTATGAATTAAGGTTTGAATCATGGTTTTGGCATGTTGTATGGACTAGTTTTGATGAGTGCATGAACCTGAATTTTTTGCAGGGTTTGTGGATGATCAAAGTACTCTAATTTTGCCTTTTGGAAGCTAAATTGTATGTTTTAGGGTTGTACATTAGAGGGTGGAAGCGGCATTCTAGTGCCCTAGTATTAGTTGAATTTGGATTGGCTAGCCTAGCCAATCAGCTGTGACCGTTTCTTTGCATTTGGTTCTATATGTGGCATTGTAGTATAGAAAATGTTTTGAATGAGTATCTATGTATAAAGCATATCTTAATGATTCACAAAATGGATTTGAACATAAGCATGATGGTTAACGACTTGTGGCTTTGCTAGCTGGGATTTTAGGGAATCTCATGTGCTAGATTGTGACCCAAGTTGTGGACCTGGTAGAGGATTCTATGGCTTGTGTAGCTAGGATTAGCCTAGGCATGTGTTTGTCTTCGGTGGGCTGATCCTACGTGTTGCACAACCCCAAGAATCCTTAGAATATGAGTAACGTGAATTTGGGTCGGGCCTTGGTGTCGCGAATTTAGGCCCTTGATCGCTTCTTACTCCATAGGTGGATTAGGATGACATATGGCATGTTTGAAAATGGCAATGAATTGGTTTGAATGTTGTCATGGATGCATTATGTTTCAACATGTATATGATCTTTATATCTCATCATGTTATTTGAATTGTTAGGATGATCTCATTCCTTGTTTGTTTAAATGCATATATATTGCCACTTGTAAAAAACATTCACTAAGCTTGTTGTAGCTCACTCTTCCTTCTTATCATTTCAAGTTTAGATAGGAAGGGGAAAAGGACAGCATAGCTGCGGAGCGCTTCCTGTGATTTTATGTGATGTAAGTGTTAGTTGTCATGTTGTAATTTTGAGACTTTGTACAAAATAACACCTATTGTATATATTTAACACTTAGATGGGTTGTATTTTTTTGGATAATTGCGATTATGTTTATAATCTGAATTATTGTTGCTTGGTTCGGATATGTTAGCAGGTTGTTTATGTTTAGGCTTACAGAACACCAGAGGATATACCCGGGGTTTTGTGCTAGTCATGACGTCACTAGTTGTGGGTAGTGATAGAATGATGGAGCAACAAATTTAAATCTTGATCCAATGATTATGGTACCTGGCACGTCTCTAACCTCACATACTACAACTTCTAAATGATCCCAATTTCTCAAATTGGTGTCTGATGGGGCTGGTTTATCTACTTCACCAAATATGGATAACACGTTATCATCTGTTGCAACTAGAATTCAAGAAGGAGTTGGAGTCTTGTCAATGTATCGAGACCCCCTCCGTAGGGTGACGTCACAACCGACACATAATACCATATACGCCACACTAACGTATATGATATTATGTCAACCATCTTTATACATCAATTTCCATACAAATTTCGGCATAATCTTCCCTAAAATATTTACTATCACAAGTCCAAACTCCACTTGTTCAAACCATATTCAATTCTCACAAAACGCAAATCATATTTATTTATTCACATAATACCAAACTCCATCATACATGTCATCACTCCACTCACATTCTCTACTTAGTCATTTATTTCAAAATATATGCTCACGCCCATCTAAATTATAAATACAATAGGTAGTGTTATACATATACATATACCAAAAATACATATACATTTCCAAACTCCACATATACCTACATCAAGCAAAAGCAACAAACATTTTTCTGCATCTTGCCCTTGATGTCTTATCTTGAAAAAATTAGGATTTTGGGTGAGCAACAACTAGCTCAATGAATATTCTATCGATGACATTATATATGCATTAATAAGAAAACATGACATTTAAAACAGTATAAACATCTTGATACAAGCAAATTAAACAGAACATAAATACATGATCAATATAAGTTCTCATTATATCCATGCATATCTAAAACAATGCACAGTCATTTAAAATAATATTATGCAACTCTCAATGTATTTCACAACATGTTTTACGCTGAGCCTCTCGAGTCAGCCAACCACACTGGTGGCAAGCCATGTGTTCATGTCAGAATATCCCCTGATCATGATACTGAATTTGCCCTCTATATGACATGCTTTGATTTTTCTATCTTTTACTAGGTAGTTGTATGCGTCTTCTCCTCATTATACATCGATGAGGAGTGCATCTTCCACAATTTCATAGATCCAAGGAAAGTGAGCGCATCTTCTCCTCATTATACTCATGAGGAGTGCACCGTCCTCACCTTTCGATGGGCCATAGTCAAATCCTATTCTCATAGGAGGGCTTCCCATGTAACTGATCTATTAAATAGATCCACAGACATTTTTCATTTTTAAAACCATTTCATGTATTTGAAACACATATGCAGGGTCATCATCATGCTTACATTTCACAAACCAAGTTTATACATATAATGTCATACATAAAACTAAGATCAGAATACTCACTGTGGTACCACGCAAATCTACTCTCTACGACCACTTTACTATCTGTGTCTGATCAATAATATAATCTTACCAAATATAACGATTTCCAAATAATTTATAATTAATTTTCAAGTCATTATATTTATTTCTATCAATTAATCATTTAATTTTAACTCTCTAATTCACGCAATTAATTCGCATAATTCCATCTTGATGTCAAAATCATATGAGGGCGTCCCAAATAATTTCTACAATCCTATAAAATATTTTTACATTCATATAAAATATTTCTACAGCGAATAACGATAAAAATCGGTTCACAAACCGTATTTTCATTAATTTTTATATTCAATGTGTTTACCGGAACCATTCAACATTTTTTAAAAAATATCAATTGATACCCAAAAATTACAATTTTAGTATTGAAACGTCCAGAAATTCAATCCACTACAATTTTGCGGTCTCAAATTGAAATTTCACCGAAGTTTAATATGGTTCCAAAGCCTTCTAGTGTCAAAGTTGGCTTCCGGTGGTTGTACTGTCACCAATAACATTATTTGATACAAACCAATCACATATCTAGTATCTACACATCTATAGGAGTGATAATATATCATTTATACGTGTTTTCACTCAAAGTGGGTCCAAACCCCATTTTTAAAAACATGGTAAAACACCACCTATAGCAAATTTATACCAATAGAAACGTCACATGTAGCTTAAATTGCAATTTTGCAACGAAAGCGAGCAAGAACGGCTTACCAAGGTGTCGATTTGGCCGCACAACCACGTTTCTTCCCTTCGTAAGACATTTTCTCTCTCTCTCTTTCTCTGGTTTGTCTCTTTTTTTTTCTTTTCAAATACGTTTGTGTTGAGTTTTAAAAGTTGAGCACCAACTTGATATGATTTCATGCATCAAAAGCCACCTAATTAACTAACCTCCCTTTTTATTTTATTCAATTCATGACCCATTATTAATAATCAACTTCCTCATCATTTATTTTTTATTAAATCTTCTCATGCAATTCACTTAATTTAATTCACATATTTGAATAAACAAACTCACTTAAGAATAATATTTAATAATACTATTTAATTAATACCATTCAATTTACGTATTTCATGTAATACCCTTGGTTTTCACAAAAAAAAGGCATTGCCCGAATATTCAGACATGGGGACCTCTATAAAAGAGGCCCCTTCCCCCCTTCATTTCTCACACCACAACTCAAATCTCTCTCTATTTTTGGGTTGGTTTCCTTCACTATCCTTGTGATTTTCTCTCTCCTCTTTTGAGATTCTCTTTGCGATGCGAAGCTGTTCTACTCGGGAAGAAGTGTCAGTTTTGGAAAGAAGTACAATTTGAAGGTGGAAATAAACATAGATTTGTGTGTCTTATGAATTTTCACAAAGTTTTCATTCATTTTTCATTATGTTTATTATTCACTTATGCAGCATTATTATGAATAATGTTCATATATGTCATGCTTATGCCTTAATATTTGGAGTCTGTGTATTATACTGTTATAATGCTGGATTAGCGATCAATTTAACTAAATCAAACTTAGTCTTGTCCTTAGTAACTTTAAATAGTGAACGGGAGGCAACTTGTTGCTCTAGAAGACTTGGTATTTAAGCTGGACCTTGTATTCTCACCTCTCGACCTGGGGACTGGTCTGGTTGGTCCTATTGAAAGTGGTCCGCTTGTGTAGATGATACTAGACATCCTAACAATGCACGCAGTGATGCCGACTTTGATAAGCATCACCAGGCGCTACCAAATCTTGTCTAATGTAAGTAAAGACTAGACCCGCACATGCATAGTCATCATACATGAAATAAGAACTACCTAGGGACGTAAGTGATTTGTGATCTATGGATTATTTACTAGTGCAATTGTGCCCACTATTATTGATGCTTCCCCTGGAGATGGACATATAATGTGAACCCAGGATTACCTGGAGATGGACATTGTACATGAACCTAGGGCGATATACGGTCATCGAGCCATTACGAGATGGTGTTATGTATACTTACCTGTTAAGCCATTGTACACTGTTTATGATGCATTGTTGTGCATATCTGATGTATGATTATGATGTCTTTTTTATTAATTGTCATATTCACTAACTATTTTACCCACTATGCAATAGCTCATCCCGTTGCTAACCATTTTAGATGAGTCTAGGGTGGAGGTGTTTTGGGCCCTCGTTTTGTACCCCTTACCTAATTGTTTAAATTAGTTGGGGAGATTTTTGGGAGCATGTTCCCTCCTAAATCCTGTACAAAAATATATTTTGAAATCAATGAAAACAGACTTGTACTTGAATTGCGTACATGCGCACTCGATAATTATTATGATGCATTCGCACCCAACCTGTGAGTGTCTTGTCGATCTAGGCGCGTCTGGGCGGGGTATGACATTTCACAAGTATTCTCATACACATATATTTGACTCCTACATACGTATATGCGTATTATACACCTTGATATACGCATAAGCCAACATATGTATTTAATTAAAACTACGGGGTGTTAAAATCTCTCAAACTTAAGGAATTTCGTCCTCGAAATTTAAAGAATAAGGAGAAATATACCTCAAGTTGTAAAAAAAAAATCAGGAAATGTCTCCCACATTTGGTCCTCACACTCCTAGATTTGCTCCTCATTGTAATGAGATTTTTATTTAATCCTAACTAGCGAGATTTACTCGTTCCCAAGTTTCTAAACTCTTCTGGTTACGATCTGAATTGGCTCTTCTAGTTACGTTGTGTCCTCCCCAACTTATCCTTGAGTTATATCCAAGACATGTATTGTGGCGACCCCGCGCCCCGGACCACCAACCCCGCAGGGAATGACATGCGGAATGCCGGGACGGGACGCCTGGCGTAGGCATCTCCGACCACTCCTCAACTCCCGTGAGGTGGTTGAGACCCTACGAGCCTTATCTCAAACAACGACATAATATCAAAAGGTACTAATCAAAACTACCCACCGTATTAATCATCCAAGACAAGATATACTCCATAAAAATTGAACCATAAATAAAATCATAATCCCTACAGTCCATTAAAATTGACATACACATAAAGTCCAAAATTGTGGGTACAAATAAAAATCGTCATATGCCCACATGGTCTATCTAACAAATCCCAACTCACCCATACTACAATGTGGTAACTATTATAATTACATAATCGAAAATATAATACTTCATAATTTAAAACACAGTTCAATCAAAATGCCTCTCAACTCACATCGAGGCTTTGGATTCTCTCGTAGGCAAGGCCCTCAAGATATAACTACTCCTTTGCCCTTATTCGGGACAGAAGGACCTGAAAGAGGAAAATGAGGGTGAGCCAACGGTACCCAGTGAATAGAATTCAAATATGCTATCAATACTCATCAATAAATATCATGTATGCATGTCAATGTATAGCATGATTAAAAACTCATAACATATAGATATCAAGCATTTATAATAAGTTCGATGCAAGTAAAAGCTTATCAATTTGGATCCACATTCCACATGCATTGGGTTACTAGTGCACGTCTATTTCACCGTACCGTTGATCCCAATCATGTTTATTTTGGGTTACTAGTGCACGTCTATTTCACCGTACCGTTGACCCCAATCTCTTCCTTTCCTAAAACTCTCCTATGACAAGGTTAAGTCCCCCTATTAGCCAGATATATGGGCCCAACCAAAGTCATAAGGTTTTCTCAAATCAATGCAACATTCAAAACATTAGAACACATTCATGCTTTCAACATACAATATATAAGTGATATGATGACATAAAAGATATAATCATTAATGAAGTCTACTCACAACCAAGCCTCGCGATAGTATTTAACCACACACGACCACCAAACCGAATCAACCCAATCAAGATCCTGAAACATACATCAATATCCTACCATACATCAATTTCTATGTTCAATCACATAGACATTACACATCAACACTAAATCAGCCCACATATAAACAATAGGCCTAAATCCCATCTAATCCCATCATTCAACTCAAATCACATGACTTAGGCCTCTAATGCATAGTTCTCATACATAAACCATTCTATTAATCAAAAATACTGATTTTCAATTCCTTAGGCATAAACATGCCCAAATTGGGTCACTTGATCACAAGTAGGCCTAACCCATGATATGGTCACAACCACCGAATCAGTTGCATAATCAACTCTAATCATGCTTAATTAAACCTAAGTTGCATCAATTCAATGATTTTAGGCCAAAAGCATCAAAATCCCTAAAATATGAAATTTTCCATACTTAGGCCATATTGCCGATTTACACTAGGTCAACATGTTCAGCCATGTATATCACAGATTTTGCATCATGGTTTCATCAACAATGACAACTAGGTCAACATAGTTGATATGCAAGCTATTTGGAAAGGTCTAAGTTCATATTCTAATACAAGCAACCCTACCAATTCTTCATTTAATATTCTGTTCAGATGTATCAATCTACCAACAGAAATATGTAATCACAAAATTAACCGTACAGATTGAAGTATGTGAAGAAACAAACCTTCTGTCCAAATATCAGCCCAATCCAACGGTGGACCAATAAGATAAGTATCTTTGATGAACAAGTCTCTAATCAGACAATTTCTCCTTTCCCGCTGCGAATACTCAAACTCAGATGACTATATCACACAAAACACTTATGCCATAAACATCTCTACCGTTCAGAATACAGAAATATCAGTTTTAAACGACATAGCCAAGTTTTATATCCATCCAACGGTAGATTAAGCAGATCTATAAGTTTGAGCGAAACGGCGTGAGAAATCCAGACTTTCCGACCAGCTTTGTTTGAGAGGTTAGATCTCTTAGACGAAACCTCTGATCAAGTTCTTCACCGACCAGAATGAATAATCATAAGCTACGAACTTGCTGACAAAGTTTGAGCTCAATCTGACCATATATCTGAAAGATCCAGCTCTTTGATTAAAACGTCGCAGAGATCTTTCTTCTGCAACTCCCTTTTTCTTTCTCTTATTCTTTCCTTTCTCTTCTTTTCTTTTATTTTTTTCCTTTCTTTCCACTCACCTCTCTTTCTAGCACATTCTTGGATTCTCTCCTCCACTCACCTCATTTTCTAGCACATTCTTGGATTCTCTCCTCCACTCACCTCACTTTCTAGCACATTTTTGGATTAGAGAAGTGGGCATGGGACACTTGTGCACTTTCATGCACCAACCTTCACATGTGTTGGTCTCATACTACCCATACCAACCACATGTACTTTAACCAATCTCATGCTTCCATGTATTTTAAATGTTCAATCCATTTAATACACCAAATTTTCATTCTCATTTATCCTTTTATTCAATCAATCCTAACCCATATCAATTCATGGTTTAATGGGCCCATGCATAAATAATAACATATGCATTATACTTTAATTTAACATGACCCATATACAATTTATGATACACATATTTATATACATTATCAAGCATCAACTATACAAACATTAAACAACCATCAAACAAACACCAAACATATCAAGGCAACACATAGAGTTTGGGCAAAATGCAATTGGGTTATGGGCTAGATGAAATAATTTTCGGGGCGTCACATCACACCCACCTTAGACTGAACTTCGTCCTCGAAGTTTTAAGGTTAAGAAATTACCTAAGCCCATGAACTCGGCAAAGTGCTCCATCATGTAGTCCTCACACTCCCAAGTAACCTGCTCCTCGCCATGGAACTGCCATCTCACCTTAACCATCGGAATCTCGCGGTTACGTAACCTCTGGACCTTCCGGTCAAGTATCTGAATAGGTTCCTCATCATAAGTCTCATCCTGCCTCAGTTCAATGTTCCTCCAGTCCAAGACGTGATCAAATTCGCTCTTGTACACTCTCAACATTGACACATGAAAGACATTGTGGACTGCTGCTAACTGAGGTGGCAAGGCTAATCGGTAAGCGACGGGGCCATTTCGTTCTAAAACCTCGAACTGCCCAATAAATCTCGGAGCGAGTTTGCCTTTTATCCCAAATCTAGTTTGGCCCTTCTGAGGTGAGACCTTCAATAAAACTTGGTCACCCACCTCGAACTCTACGGTCTTCCGCTTGGCATCAGTGTAACTCTTCTGCCTGTCTTGGGCAACCTTCATATTATGCTTGATCCTCTTAATCTTCTCTGTGTGTTCATGTACACAAACTCTGGTCCCATCACCGCAACATCCCCTACCTCCGTCCAACAGATCGAAGATCTACAAGGTCAACCATACAATGCCTCAAAAGGAGCCATGCCAATACTGGACTGATAGCTATTGTTGTACGCGAACTCACACAGATGTATGTACTCCTCCCAGTTACCACTGGACTCAAGGACACAAGCTCGAAGCATATCCTCTAAAATCGATATCAACCTCTCAGACTGGCCATCCGTCTGGGGGTGAAAAGCGGTACTGAGATCTAGTCTAGTGCCGAGCTACCTCTGCAACCCCTGCCAAAATACCAATGTAAACCTCGGATCCTTATCTGACACAATCGAAATTGGCACTCCATGTAATCTGACTATCTCCCGCATATAGAGTCTGCTCAGCTTGTCCATAGAATCCCTAGTGTTCACCGGCAAAAAGTGAGCGGACTTGGTCAAGCGATCAATAATAACCCAAACAGCATTATGTCTCCTCGGGGTGTTGGGTAATCCCACAACAAAGTCCATAGTGACGTGCTCCCATTTCCACTCAGGAATGGCGAGCGGTTGCATCTGCCCTCCAGGCCTCTGATGCTCAGCTTTGACTCTCTGACAAATCTCACACCTCTAAATGAACTGAGCTATCTCTCTCTTCATGTCGGGCCACCAATACATTCTTTTCATATCATGATACATCTTGGTTCCGCCAGGATGAATAGCATAATGAGATCTGTGAGCCTTTTGAAGAACACTCTGTCTGAGTCATGGATCTGCGGGAACCCATAAACGTCCCCTAAATCTCAAGGCACCATCAGATGACAAGTGCCAATCAGTAAAATCACTGCTCTCAGCCCAAGACTTGTACATCCCATGATCAACGTCAAGTCTCTGTTGGTCAATTACCTCCTGGACTTGTGTAGGCTGAGCTCTCATTTGAGCACATATCACAATCTGATCTGAAGGGGTAGCACATATACTCATAACCGTACCCGCCTCAAGTAGTCTCCACTCATGAGACATCTGGCGTGCTACCATAACTGTCTCTACCCGCTTCCTACTCAACGCATCAGCCACTACATTGGCTTTACCTGGGTGGTATTCCAATGTAAAATCATAGTCTTTGAGGAGCTCTAACCACCTTCTCTGCCTCATGTTCAATTCCTTCTGAGAGAACAAGTACTTGAGGCTCTTATGGTCAGAATACAGAGTGAATCTCTCACTATAGAGATAATGCCTCCAAATCTTCAAAGCAAAAACCACTGCGACCAGTTCTAAGTCATGAACATGGTAGTTCTTTTCATGCACCTTCAACTGCCTCGATGCATAAGCAACGACCCTATCCTTCTGCATCAACAAGCAACCTAAGCCGATGCGAGAGGCATCGGTATAGATAACCAACTCCTGATCAGGCTCTGGCAAAATCAACACTGGCGTAGATGTCAATCTTTTCTTCAGCTCTAAAAAGGCATTCTCACACTCCTCGGTCCATACAAAGGACACATCTTTCTGGGTGAGCCTAGTCATAGGTGTAGCTATCTTGGAGAATCCCTGAACGAATCTCCTATAGTAACCAGCTAACCCAAGAAAGCTTCTGATCTCGGTCACTGTCGTAGGCCTAGGCCAACTGATAATGGCTTCAACCTTAGACGGATCAACTGAAATCCCCTCAGAACTCACCACATGACCTAAGAACTTTACTTCGGTGATCCAAAACTCGCACTTGCTCAGCTTTGCATATAGCCTATGCTCTCTCAGAGTTTGCAAGGTCACTCTAAGGTGTTCTTCATGCTCAGCCTGAGTCTTGGAATACACCAATATGTCATCAATGAAGACGATGACAAACTTATCCAGATACTACCTAAAGACCCTCTACATCAGGTCCATGAACATCGCCGGTGCATTAGTCACACCAAATGGCATCACAAGGAACTCATAATGTCCATAGCGGGTTCTGAATGTTGTCTTAGGCACATCCGCCTTCCTGATCCTCAGCTGATGATACCCGGAGCGCAAATCAATCTTTGAAAAATACCTCGCTCCCCTCAACTGATCAAACAAGTCATCAATCCTTGGGAGAGGATATTTGTTCTTGATGGTCACCCTGTTCAATTGGCGATAGTCGATGCACAACCGCAAGCTCCCATCTTTCTTTTTCACAAAAAGAACTAGAGCTCCCCAGGGTGACACGCTCGGGCAAATAAAGCCCTTCGCCAATAACTCCTCGAGTTGTTTCTGCAACTCTCTCAACTCGGCTGGCGTCATTCTATATGGTGCCATGGAGATAGGCTTCGTGCCAGGGACTAGTTCAATAATGAAATCGATCTCTCGCTTCGGTGGTAATCTTGGAAGATCCGCAGGGAACACATCTAGAAAGTCCCTAACAATGGCAATATCCTCGAGTATCACCTCACTAGTTTCTTCTTCATCAGGCACTAACCCAGCGAAAATCTCTCTATCTCCATCAGTCACAAATCTACCCCTTGTGACTGTCTGGTCTGAAGCTCTACCCTGTAGTGTAAACACTGGGTGTCCGGGGATCTAAAAAATGATTCTCTTCACGAAACAGTCGACAACTGCATGATAAGCCGCGAGCCAATCCATCCCTAGAATTGCATCAAACTCTAAAAACTCTAGGACTCGAAAGTCAATAGGCATCTCAACATCACCAATCTGAACCACACACTGGCTACAGATCATGTTCGGGTAGATCCTCTCCCTAGCTACAGTACTCACCACTAACCATGTACTAGCCCTAATGGGAGTCAAATGCAAACTATCTACCATACGTCCAGATATGAAGGATAATGTAGACCCAGCATCAAATAATACATGCATAGAAGTACCACAAATAATAAGAGTACCTTCCACCAAAGTCCTAGATGCTGTCGGGTCTGGCTCAGTAGCTGTCTTCGCTGTCTCTCTGGCACTGGACTGCTGCACAAATCCTTGAGCTCTCTGAAAATTTGGACACTCTAACTTCCTATGCCCAGCCTGCCCACATTGATAACATAAGAACGGAGCCCTGGGCGCAAATGATCCAATCTGAGATGTCGCAACATAGCCTCCTCGGCTTCTACCTCTGCCTAGGCCAGCAGTCTGTGGAAATGGGGGTCTCGGTGCACTCGGTGCCTGAATAGGAATAGGGACAGGAGAGGAAACCACTGGTGAGGCCATCACACCAGTCTGAACCTGGGATGCCTTACTCTGAGCACCATCAGACTGTGCTCTTCCATAAAACTTTCTCTTCCTTTCCCATCTTCCCTTCTTCCACGGAGTCTGGAACTGTCCCCCAGACTCTGCTTGTGAAGTCTGTTCACCTGGAGCTGCCCGTGTAGACATACCATCAACCCGCTCAGCCAACTCATACTGTTTGGCCCTCTGGACCACTGTGGTAAAATCAGTCATCTTCGTCACAGACAAGGCCTGTCGGATCGCAGGCCGTAGGTTCAAAGAAAACCTCATAATCTTGTCACTCGGCGTCTGAACTAACCTAGGGGCATAAACTGCGAGTTGCCTAAACCTGAGCTCGTACTCCCTGACTGACATGGTGCCCTGTGCGAGGTTCAAAAACTCGAGTTGTTTAGCCTGTCTCTCAGTCTCTGGAACGTAAGCCTGTAAGAACAACCGTTTGAAGGTGTCCCAACTCTTCACTGCCCCCTGTGTATCCAACACTGAAAGCCACCAGTCCTCTGCATCACTCTCCAGTGTGTGAGCATCACATAGGACCTGAGACTCCTCATCAAGCTCTAAGGAGCGACTGATCTTCTCGACATTCTTCAGCCAATCTTCGGCCTTCTTCAAGGCAACCCCACCAGTGAATTCCTTAGGCTTTAGCTTCATGAACTTCTCTAGCAGTTTGATCCGCCGATCAGTGGGGTTCTCCACAACAATAGGAGCTGGTGTAGGCATAGGCTGAGGTACAGCCATTTGAGGTCCTGCTACCCCTGCAGCTCCACTAGCCTCGGCCCCACTAGTGCCCATAACTACCCATATCATATAATACACGCAGAAAATATGATAGTAAGGCTTTTAAGTTAGTTCCTTTAAGCTTTTTAATCACCTAAATCTCTCACCTAATTCCTAGGTCAAAGTCATCTAAGTCCAATACATAGACAAAACCTAGTAAAATTAGTCTCTGATACCAACTGTGGCGACCCCGCGCCCGGTACCACCAACACCGCATGGAATGACATGTGGAATGCCGGGACGGGACGCCCGACGTAGGCATCTCCGACCACTCCTCAACTCCCGTGAGGTGGTTGAGACCCTACGAGCCTTATCTCAAACAACGACATAATATCAAAAGGTACTAATCAAAACTACCCACCGTATTAATCATCCAAGACAAGATATACTCCATAAAAATTGAACCATAAATAAAATCATAATCCCTACAGTCCATTAAAATTGACATACACATAAAGTCCAAAATTGTGGGTACAAATAAAAACCGTCATATGCCCACATGGTCAATCTAACAAATCCCAACTCACCCATACTACAATGTGGTAAGTATTATAATTACATAATCCAAAATATAATACTTCATAATTTAAAACACAGTTCAATCAAAATGCCTCTCAACTCACATCGAGGCTTTGGATTCTCTCGCAGGCAAGGCCCTCAAGATATAACTACTCCTTTGCCCTTATTCGGGACAGAAGGACCTGAAAGAGGAAAATGAGGGTGAGCCAACGGTGCCCAGTGAATAGAATTCAAATATGTTATCAATACTCATCAATAAATATCATGTATGCATGTCAATGTATAACATGATTAAAAACTCATAACCTATAGATATCAAGCATTTATCATAAGTTCGATGCAAGTAAAAGCTTATCAATTTGGATCCACATTCCACATGCATTGGGTTACTAGTGCACGTCTATTTCACCGTACCGTTGATCCCAATCATGTTTATTTTGGGTTACTAGTGCACGTCTATTTCACCGTACCGTTGACCCCAATCTCTTCCTTTCCTAAAACCCTCCTATGACAAGGTTAAGTCCCCCTATTAGCCAGATAGATGGGCCCAACCAAAGTCATAAGGTTTTCTCAAATCAATGCATCATTCAAAACATTAGAACACATTCATGCTTTCAACACACAATATATAAGTGATATGATGACATAAAAGATATAATCATAAATGAAGTCTACTCACAACCAAGCCTCGCGAGAGTATTTAACCACACACGACCACCAAACCGAATCAACCCAATCAAGATCCAGAAACATACATCAATATCCTACCATACATCAATTTCTATGTTAAATCACATAGACATTACACATCAACCCTAAATCAGCCCACATATAAACAATAGGCCTAAATCCCATCCAATCCCATCATTCAACTCAAATCACATGACTTAGGCCTCTAATGCGTAGTTCTCATACATAAACCATTCTATTAATCAAAAATACTGATTTTCAATTCCTTAGGCATAAACATTCCCAAATTGGGTCATTTGATCACAAGTAGGCCTAACCCATGATATGGTCACAACCACCAAATCAGTAGCATAATCAACTCTAATCATGCTTAATTAAACGTAAGTTGCATCAATTCAATGATTTTAGGCCAAAAGCATCAAAATCCCTAAAATATGAAATTTTCCATACTTAGGCCATATTGCCGATTTACACTAGGTCACCATGTTCAGCCATGTATATCACTGATTTTGCATCATGGTTTCATCAACAATGACAACTAGGTCAACATAGTTGATATGCAAGCTATTTGGAAAGGTCTAAGTTCATATTCTAATACAAGCAACCCTACCAATTCTTCATTTAATATTCTGTTCAGATGTATCAATCTACCAACAGAAATATGTAATCACAAAATTAACCGTACAGATTGAAGTATTTGAAGAAACAAACCTTCTGTCCAAATATCAGCCCAATCCAACGGTGGACCAAAATGATAAGTATCTTTGATGAACAAGTCTCTAATCAGACAATTTCTCCTTTCTGGCTGCAAATACTCAAACTCAGATGACTATATCACACAAAATACTCTAGTCATAAACATCTCCACCGTTCAGAATACAGAAATATCCGTTTTAAACGACATACCCAAATTTGATATCCATCCAACAGTAGAGTAAGGAGATTAATAAGTTTGAGCGAAACGGCGTGAGAAATCCAGACTTTCCGACCAGCTTTGTTTGAGAGGTTAGATCTCTTAGACGAAACCTCTGATCAAGATCTTCACCGGCCAGAATGAATAACCATAAGCTACGAACTTGCTGACAAATTTTGAGCTCAATCTGACCATATATCTCAAAGATCCAGCTCTTTGATGAAAACGTCGCAGAGATCTTTCTTCTGCAACTCCCTCTTTCTTTCTCTTCTTCTTTCCTTTCTCTTCTTTTCTTTTATTTTTTTCCTTTCTCTCCACTCACCTCTCTTTCTAGGACATTCTTGGATTCTCTCCTCCACTCACCTCATTTTCTAGCACATTCTTGGATTCTCTCCTCCACTCACCTCACTTTCTAGCACATTCTTGGATTAGAGAAGTGGGCATGGGACACTTGTCCATTTTCATGCACCAACCTTCACATGTGTTGGTCTCATACTACCCATACCAACCACATGTACTTTAACCAATCTCATGCTTCCATGTATTTTAAATGTTCAATCCATTTAATACACCAAATTTTCATTCTCATTTATCCTTTTATTCAATCAATCCTAACCCATATCAATTCATGGTTTAATGGGCCCATGCATAAATAATAACATATGCATTATACTTTAATTTAACATGACCCATATACAATTTATGATACACATATTTATATACATTATCAAGCATCAACTATACAAACATTAAACAACCATCAAACAAACACCAAACATATCAAGGCAACACATAGAGTTTAGGCAAAATGCAATTGGGTTATGGGCTAGATGAAATAATTTTTGGGGCGTCACATGTATGGTATCTGATGATATTTTCTCAACATCGCTACATGAAAAACATCATGGACACCAGCCAACTGTGACAATAGAGCGAGTCGGTAAGCCAATGGACCTATCTTCTTAAGGATCACAAATGGTCCTACCATTCGCGGTGCAAGCTTTTCTTTCACCCCAAATCTTATCTGGCCTTTCTGTAGTGAGACCTTTAACAAAACTGAGTCAGCCACAACGCATTCCAATGCCTATAGTGCTTATGAACAAACTTTGTGTATTCATAATAACTTTTGGCACCAATAATAATAACTTCATAATCTCAAATCAACAAGTTGGAGATTTACAAGGCTTACCATATAAAGCCTTAAGAGTGCCATCTTTATTCTAGCCTAATAGCTATTAATATACACGAGTTCATATAAATAAAATATTAACTCCAATTTCCACCAAAACACTCATACACTAGACCTGAGCATGCTCTTAAGCATCAAAATCACTTTCTTAGGCTATCAACCAATCTGAGAATAAAATGTCATACTGAGATGGAGAAGGGTCCCAAATCGAGTCTGCATCAACAGTCAAACGTCGATAAAATCCTCGGATCTCAATCCGGTATAATAATCATCCGAGTACCCCATAGAAATCTCATTATCTCACACATATAGAATCTGCTCAGTCTACTACAGAGTTCTGGTGTCTATTGGAAGAAAATACACAGACTTATCAGTCCATCAACAGTCATCCAGATGGCATCATATCTACCCAATACCCACAAGATGCCATTTGAATCCCATTGTCATTCAATGTAATCGACGTTGTCATTTTATTTATACAATGATCAGAATCATATTATTATTTTTGATTTTCTGAATATGAGTGTATTATTCAATTGAACAAGCATTAGAGCACAAATATCATCAAATGGGGTAATGAAGAGTACTTTTATAACAGTGTCCCTTACTTTCAAACACCCACCACTAATGGCTAACTGGCAAATTACCATTCCAGTCTCAGCCTATTTCTTGCTCAATGCATCAGCAATCACACTAGCTTCTCCAAGGATAATACCCTCACACGAAGTCATAATCCTTCAAAAATTCTAGCCACATTTATTGACTCATATCTGCTAATCTAACTACCCTCATGTCCTATACAAGAAAAGATATTTTGATGATTACAAACCACGTTACCATTAAGATATTATTGCATATATATTGCACATCCAATTATGCATGGAGATTGCTCAAGTTTGATGATACATGGTGGAAGAGCTATCAAGATCATAATCAGACTGAAGACCATGATCGTTCGAGATTTAATCTTTATGTTTTTAGAGTCATTTAGGATTTTAGAATCTCATGTGTCACTTGATTCAACAAGATATTACTCATGATGCATATTTGCATGATTTTCAAAAAGAAATGTTTTTGATCGATTTGTTTTTGAAGGATTTTCGATTGGTTTTCATCACTTTTGATGAATCTTCAATGATTATTTTGATCTGAACTTATCAAGGTTTAAATTGATTAATCGAGCTTCGAAAAGATTGAAAATTATCAAAATTTATTTTCAGTGCTCATCAGGACGCTCATGTGATGGTCAGTCACTTAATCATGAACCAGCATAGTAGGAAGCTAATGAAATGTCAGGATGCTGATGGTGTATAGGTTGGAATGTGTTCTATTCATGTCAGGTCGCTACTCGTTTACGAGAGCCCGCTACTCGTCTACAAGCGCCCTCATAGAACGAACGTAATGAAACGTAAAGATGCTGATCGTGTGTCAGCGCGCTCACGCGTTTCTAGGATTTATATGTTTTAAACGCATCAGGATGCTACTTACGGATTAGCCCCTCATTGGTTTCTGGATTTTAAAAACTTCATGTCCATCAGGACGCTCACAACCTATTAGCGCCCTCAAAGGCAAAAATGAAAAAATTGTGTGTTGTGCGTCAGGACGCTAACGCCCTATCAGGATACTCACACAATACTGTGAAAAAGCTGATAACTGTATCAACCTGTGTTGTTTTCTGAACTTTCTATTTTCATGAAAGCACAGAGAATTCATGTGTTGTTGCACTATTTAAATCAATCAATTTTCGTGAAACAATTTGATCGTTTGATTTGAAATGGATTTGAGCACCAAAACTTTATTGAAGACCGAGATTAAGTGATGTCTATATATACTACACTTCAAGCTTTTGAGCAGATATACAACTGAGCATTTTTTAAATCATTTGTGCGAAAACTTTTGAAACTTCTACTATCATTTTTGTAGCAAAAACTTTAATCATCTTGCAAAAACTCTGATAAAATTTTCTTGGGGATTTACTGGTTTTCATTATAAATCTTTTTCAAATCCATCGAAGAAAAGAAGAGCTTGGAACCTCTAGTATTTGAGCCGATCTTCATTATACGTATTCAGTTGAATCAGTGTCAACTGGTGTTCAAGGAAAAGTCTGTAAGTATTTCATTGATTCTTGGTAAAGAAATCAAAACTCTATATTTGTATTTTAGATTATTAAGTGATTGTGTGTGTCACTTGGTTTAAGCAAGTGTTGCTCATGTTGTAACGGTTTTGTCACACCCATAAGTTGAGAAGGTGTAATTGTATGATTCTCACCCATAAGAGGATCATGTATTGGAGTTTGAACAAAACCCTAACTAGGAGGTTAGGTAGTGGATGTAGGCGAGACCGAATCACTATAAATCTTTTGTGTACCGTTGCATATTGTTTCTTATTGCATATCATTTACCATTATTTTTGTAGACTGTCATAACTTGCTGAATATTATTAACTATTTTAAAAAAAAAAGGTATTAACCTATTATTGTCCAATTCACCCCCCTCTTGGACACATCTGGGCCAACAATATCCAATTTCTTTCTGATCTATAATCATTTCAGACTCTTTCAAATCTGAACCTAGTGTGAACCTTTAACTGTAGAGGTAGTGCTTTCACTTTTCTATAAAAATGTTACTGTAACCAATTCAAAATCATGCACATGATAGTTATTTTCATGCACCATCACTATCTGGATGCATAAATAACCACTCTATCCTCCGGCATCAACATCTGATTAGAACTTGCACATGATATATCTATGATATATCTTATAGGTCTCAGAAACTTCAACTAACATTTGAAGCTTAGCCTTTTTCACTTGCAAAGTTCCCTCATGAGGTATTTCGAGTCTCTCCCAAATCTCCTTGGTTGTTTTACATGCACTAACCCTATTAAATTCATTACTAGATAAACTGCAAAAGAGTATGTTTACAGCTTGATTGCTAAGCAACTCTCTTTTCTTCTCCTTTGTTGTCCATTTTTCTAGTGCCTTAGGGAGAGTCACACTGTCAACTATTTTTGTAGGTGTTGGACAACCGTTCATCACAACATCCCACATTTCTAGGTCTTGGGCTCTAAGGTAAAATCTAATCCTAGTTTTCCAATGAAGGTAGTTATCCCCTTTGAAAAGAGGTGGTCTGTTGGAGTTTCCTTCACCAAGGATTGTAACATTCTTAAGACTTTGTCCTACCATAATCAATCAAAGATTGTTAGACCTTTTGATTGGTAACCCTTTCTGATACACATTGTTGGCCCAAGAATGTCCAAGAGGGGGGTGAATTAGACAACGAAGTAGGTTTAACCTTTTAATAAAATTGATTTATAGATAAAACAAAGTAATAATAGTTGATAAACAAGGACAGTAAATAACAGTCAAATAGCAAGGTTCACAAAAATAGTGGTTCGGCTCATGCCTACCACCACTAGCTAATCTCCACGATTAGGATTTTGTCCAAACTCTACTATCGAATCCTCTTATGAGTGACGATCAAACCGTTACAACCTTTCTCAATTTCACGGGTGTGAGAACGACCATTAAACACTTGAGCAAACCTTGCTCAACCTCAATAACCTACACAGTCACTGAA
The DNA here is from genome assembly GCA_035771175.1 of Paratinospora sagittata. Taxonomy (NCBI): domain Eukaryota; kingdom Viridiplantae; phylum Streptophyta; class Magnoliopsida; order Ranunculales; family Menispermaceae; genus Paratinospora; species Paratinospora sagittata. The sequence goes on along the minus strand of CM069598.1, from coordinate 24,730,601 downwards.
ACAAATCAAATACAAGTTTGAGAGCTTGATTCTCTCACCAAGAATAAAAAAAAAAACTTACAGAGCAATGAATGAACCTCAAACCAACACTGATTCAGCAATAGATGTATTATAAAGCTCGGCTGAAAGATTGAGGTAGATTGCTCCACTTTCCTTCGATGGATTTGTAAAATGTATGAAGTTGAATTGATAAATCCAGAAGGTAAGTATGTATCAAAGTGTTTTAAAATAGATTTTTCTCATCAAAATAACATACTAACTTTCAAAGAGTTTGCGCAAAAGATTTTCAATCTCTTTTCTTGTGTGTATCTTTTTTAACGGCTCAAAGTAAGGCATTTATAGAGAATGCGTTTGTTTTAAGATTTTCAAAAAGAGTTTTGGCGCTTCATTTGAAATTCGAAATCAACGGTCAAAATGTTTCACAAAAGAGTAAACATTCAGACTATTCGAGAAACCTAAAATCTCTGTGCAATCACGAAAATAGAAAGAATCAAAAAATGCACAGTTTGACAGTCTGAATTACATTGTTCTGAAAAATTGACTTTTTCTCAACTTATTCAGGGAGGGCGCTAATACCACGTTAGCGTCCTGATGGGCCTATTTTTTCGAAACCCAAAAACTTAAGGAGAGCGCTAATACTGCATTAACGTCCTGATGGCATCTGTTAGTTTTTTCAGGTTAGTTCGATGAGGGTGTTAATACCCAATCATCGTCCTGCTTTGAACGAAGAACATTCAAACCCAAAAACCATCAGCGTCCTATAGTGTTGGCTCAGTATTAAGTGACTAGCTACTACATCAGCGCCCTGATGGCCCATAAGCTTCCTGAAGACACTGAAAATAATTTTTCTAGAAATTTCATTTTTCAATACTCAATTAAATCAAATTAGCACTTGAGCTTTCTGGATCAAATCAAAACATTTTAAAATCAGGCAAATGATCCAAAGATAAGTCGAAAAAGCGTTAAATTAAATCATTAAAATCATTTTCTTTAAGATCGAAAGGCTTTTGAAATCTTATGAAAAATCATAAGAAATTCGTGAGGTGAATGATTTGTTAAATCAGATGAAAGCTGACATTCTACAATCCTAAATCATTCTAGTAACATAAAATTAAATTCTTGAATAGACATGGTTTTCATCTTGATCACACACTTTACTTCTTTTCCACCATGCTTTTGAGTGAGCCATCCATGCATTATCATGTACACAACATACATAGGATTGTGGTTTGTAATCATCAAAATATCTTTTCTCACACGGGACATAAGGGTTATTGAAATAACACTAAGTGTTTGTCTTAAACTATATAAAGTTTTGTTTAGCCTGTACACATGACAGGAAAGCACTATTTACGTTCACTTGGTACAGTGGAAAATTCTTATAGCAAACATAGGCCAATAGCATCCTAATTGCCTCTATTCTTGCTACAGGTGCAAAGGCTTCTTCAAAATCTATTCCTTTTTCCTGATTGTATCTTTGAGCAACAAGTCTAGCCTTATTTCGCATAATGATGCCTTTATCATCCCTTTTGTTTTTGAATACCCATTTAGTACCAATAACAGATTGACAGACATTATTTTCGATGAAGTGTCCTAACTTTTCTTGCATAGTAAGAATCAAATTTTCATCATTTAGAGCTTCTTCAACCTTTGAAGATTCTATTTGAGATACAAAGGCTACATGCCCTTGATCTTTTTGTAAAACTGCTCTAGTTGACACTCTTTTGGATGGGTCTCCTAAAATTTGTTCCTTAAGATAATCAACAAGAAGTCTAGAATTCTTTGGAACTTTTATTGATTGATCTTTTTCTTCAATGTCCATAGAATTCTTAGGAATTTCATCTTCTTCATCAAGATCCAATTTTTCCAAGTTTTTGCAAATTTTCTCTCTTTGTTTATTTTCATCAAAATTCACGTGAATTGATTCTTCCACAATTCTAGTTGTCTTGTTAAAAATTTTTTAAGCTCTACTACGAGAAGAATATCCTAGAAACATACCAATGTTAGACTTAGGTTGAAATTTATCTAGATTATCCTTTTCATTCAAGATGTAACACTTACATCCGAAAACCCTAAAGTATCCTATGTTTGGAATTCTCCCTTTCCACAATTCGTATGCAGTTTTCTTCATGCCTTTTCTAATTAGAGTTCTATTCATTACATGGCATGCAGTGTTTAAGGCTTTAGCCCAAAAGTATGTAGCTATGTTGTACTCACAAAGCATAATTCTACACATTTCTTGCAAAGTCTTATTTTTTCTTTCTACAACTCCATTTTGTTGAAGGGTTCTAGGAGCTGATAATTGATGTGTATAACCTTATTTGGCACAAAATCATCCAAATTTTGTTCACAAACTCTCTTCCCCTATCACGTCTAATTATGTTTATTTTATATCCTTTCTCATTTTCTACTTTATGACAAAATTTCATAAACGCATCACAAGTTTCATGTTTATGAGAAAGAAAGAACACCCAAGTAAATTGAGAAAAATCATCAACAATAACAAACACATATGACTTTCCTCCTAAGCTTTGTGTATGGGTAGGTCCAAAAAATTCCATGTGGATTAATTCAAGAGTTCTGCTAGATGACATAATTTTCTTGCTCTTGAAAGACTACTCGGTATGCTTGCCAAGTTGACAAGGTTCACAAACCTTATCTTTTAGGTACACTCCTTTAGGAATGCCTTTTTTGCAAAAGTTCATTACTAGCAAGCCTAGACAAGTTATCCACACGTTAATGTGCAAGTCTGTTCTGCCATAACCAAGCATTATCATTAACAACAACATTCAAGCATGACACATTTTGATCACTAATTTCATCAAGCAAAGCAAAATAAACATTTTTATGTCTAGATGCAATAAATGTGATTGAATCATTAGCATATTTAACTATGCATTTATTTGCTTCAAAATTAACATCATAACCGTTGTCACATAATTGACTTATGCTCAAGAGATTGTGTTTAAGACTTTTTACAAGTAATATATCATGAATAATTAAAGACGAATTACCGATAGTTCCAATACCTTCTATTTTACCTTTTCTGTTGTCGCCAAACGTCACGTTCGCTCTGAGCTTGCGGTCAATGCTTAAGAAGACAGATTTATCTCCACTCATATGCCTTGAGCAACCGCTATCAAGATACCAATAACATTTCTTGGAACCATCCTGTTGGCCCAGTATTATCGTCCAAGAAGGGGATGAATTGGACATGGCGGATTTTCACATTACCTTTTGGTTAAATAATTAAACAATATAAGTACGCAGTATAGGTAACAAGCAAAACAATAAAGTGTAGGAAAAATAAACAAATGGACACAAAGATTTATAGTGGTTCGGTTTCCCTTGAACCTACTCTACTACCTGACAACCCATGATTAGAATTTTTCAAATCCACTAAGTCTAGTCAACTTACGAGTGTGACTAGAAGCCGTACAATCTAGTTAAATTACAGGCGTAACTAGAAGCCATAAACTTAACCAACTTGCGGGCAAGGCTAGAAGCCATACACTAACCAACTTACGGGCGTGATTAGAAGTCGTACAAAGAGAGGTATAATCCCAGTTGACTAACAACTCAACAATACATCAAGGTTACAAATGATATTAAGTAAAGTTCTATGAGCTTTCTTAAGAGAAGCGGTCCTCTCACACCCGTAAGCTGAGAAAGTGTTCTGGTTTAATCTTCACCCATAAGAAAGTCCATAGTGGAGTTTGAACAAATCCTTACTGAGGAGGTTAGGTAGTGGATGTAAGCGCGACCGAACCACTATAAATCCTGCTTGCATTGTCCCATTTACATTTATTGTATCTCATTGCTATACTTTGTTTAATCTGCTTTTATTATTTCGCACAATTTAAATAAAGGTTAAAATCTTTTAAGTGTCCAATTCACCCCTCCCCCCTCTTAGACAAATCTGGGCCAACACTGACAACCATTTAAAATGACAGTCATGGAAATCATTACTTAATTTTTAATGTCAATCCCCATTCCAAAAAATTGAGGAGAGGAAAAGGACTAATAAAATATTACTTTTTAAAATATATAAAAAAAACTCGTTCACGTGCACATTGACTTGTAATAAAATAATATAAAAAGTTGGGATTTGGAAGGAATGACTCTGTAAAATATCCCAGAAGTCTCGGGGCAACAAAATTAAGGTAACACAATAATAGAAAACTTTCTTTTTTCCTTAATTATTTTTTTATAAGTTTTTCTTCAAATTGGAATTTCTTCCCAGTTACTAAATTATAATACATTTTCTTTTTCTTTTCTTTTTTTGAAAAGTTTCCTGTTTTTTATTTTCTTTCAAAGATATGGTAAATTAACAAAGACCCCTCTACTTCTGTGTATTTTAACTGTTTTATAAATTGTAATTTGATCTTTTATGGGTATTAGTGTAATTTAACATTAAAAAGCTATTTTATTCCAGTTTGATAATAACCTTCAAATATGGAAACTTCCACAACCGTATTTGACACGACGAATTTCAAATTAGAACGCCACTTTCCAAAACGGTTTAGAAACTGCCTTACGTAATTTCACTATAACGAACTTCAAACGGTTAGGAAACTGCCTAACTCGATGCTACTAAAATCTCCAGTCTCTATGGATTTGTTGCTCTCACCCTTCTCTGAGAGATTTGACGGAGAAACTTTTGAAAGTTGCCAAAGATGCCTGCAAATAAGTGATTTTGTTGGGATTGAAACGGTGAGAAGGAACAATATTGTGCCTCCATTTCACTTACACATAGGAGAAAAAATGCAATAGAGAAAAATTTACTCTCTCTGATCTTCTTTTATTTGTACATTTTACTAATGTTTGATCCCTCTTTCAAAAAAAAAAAAAAAGAAAAAAACTTATGTTTGATCCCTGCTTTCACTTACAGATTGAAGAAAAAGTGGATGAAGCTGAGATAAGAAAGGCATTAAAGGAGAACCAACAATGGTCAAAATTCCAATTTGGAAGAGTCGTTGGGTTTTCCTTCTTTCTTCTACTGTCTTTTTTATTTTTGGTTTCTTGGGTATGCATTCTCAACAATTTACATCACTCAATGAGCTATCAAAGAAATTTTAATGTTCTTGAGCAAGTGAATCTTTTTGTCATTCGTTCACTTTCTTTATATTTTTTTTTGTTAAACAGTTATTTTACTTTCTGATTTAATGTTACTGTGGATAATTTGTTATTTTTTAAATATTTATTTATGATTGATTATCACCTTTTTGCTCAATTTTTTTAATAGTTTTTACTTAATTATTTTTTGGGATTAATTTTTTTTATTTTTTTATATTAAAATGTTTGTTAATTTATAGGCTTCATTATATTTAATTTATGGAACCATTACGAGACGGTGTCGTGCATACATACATATTGTATTGATTATGATGTTATGATGTGTTTATGTGATATTTGATTATGAAGTTTTCTTTATTAATTGTTATATTCACGAACTATTTTACCCACTGGGCGAGTAGCTCACCCCGTTGTTATCCAATTTTTCTCAGGAGATTAGGGTGGACTGAGTGGAGATTTTTGGACCCACATTGTGTAATCCTTTGTTTATTCATTGGGGATTTTGAGAGGATGTTCCCTTTACTATTTCATGTACAAAAATATATTCTGAAATTAATGAAATTAGACTATTGTGTTCTTGCGCACTCGGTTATTGTTATAATGCATTCGCGCCCCGTCCGTGAGTGTTCCGCCTGTTTAGGCGCGTTCGGGCTGGGTGTGACATTTAATGGTATCAGAGAAAAAGGTTCACGGCCCACCCAAGTCCACCAATTAGGAGAAGAAAATTTGATATTAGATATAACTATATATATGAATTATATATAGTTAAGATTTATATTAAATATATATATCTAAATAACTATATAGTTTTGTTTTATATATATATGAGATAAATATATAACTTGTTGCTAATGAAAAAAATTTGGATTCATGATGGCATAAACATCAAAAGAAAAACTAAAAAATATTGTCCAAAGGATAAGGCATAAATCATAAAGATCTTAGAAATATATTTTGTGTATTTCACAAGTTTTATCTTCCTTTTAGCAAGATAATGGTCTCAAGTGAAGGAACGACTTCCAGTAGTCGGGAACCGATTTCCACACGACTTATGAAACTTTTCAAACGGGAGGTTATGACTATGAGGAGTATCAACAACAGAGATCTCCGCCTCCGTCCTATCCTTCACGACAAACTCTCAAAGCTAGGTGGATAAATATAACAAAAGTTGAGGGTTACGTCTCCTTCAACTTGGTGAAGTCTTTTTACGAATCCATGAATATCGTGGGACTTCAAGAAGATGGGATCACTCCGTCTTGGAGACAATGATCAAGGGAGTAAAGATTTCCATTAGCGTCGAAACTATTTCACGACTTATGGAAATCCCAATGGGAGAAAAGATCATTGATCCACACGAACCCCAGACGGTTGCAGAGATTGCGGAATCCAAGGAACAATTGTTTAATTTTCTTACCGACAAGTCATACACCCAAATGAAGTACGCCCACCTCTCAAATAATCTCCTTAAACCACCTCTTTGCCAGCCTTGGAAAAATTGTTTTCGGCAACATCTTGCCAGAATTGGTGACTAGAAGATCTATGATAAAAGCTCAACTTCTTGTGTTATACTGCTTAGGAAAAGGAATCTCTGTCTCCCTACCTCACATTATCATCCAGCAAATGTTGCGAGTGATTCAAAATCCTACAAAGAAGGAACTCCTCGGCTACGGAGTCTTGATCATGAGGATGTTTTGGGAGGCAAACATCAATATTATTGATGAATCTTTGAAACAGATCACTAATGTTGTTACGTTATCTTCCATCTCCAAGACTTTCATCTCAAGGGGAGGGGTAATGGACGAAGAGATTTTTGGCGCAACTTCGGGGGAAAATAGCGAAATAACTAAAGATAACAATGGACTTTGTCAACCAAAAATTCGGCGCAAGATTCCAATTAGGGAAGCACCAGTCAATGAACCGAACCAAAACACAACAACAGACCCAACCCTGAATAGTGATCAAACCAATCATCTTTTCTTTGAGGATGATCTCTTTGACAACCTGGGTCAACCACAAACAAATCAAAATGGACAGGGAGTTTCTGCGAATCCACCTTCCTAGAACCTCCCAACCCAAGGCAATACGACATACCTAAGGTTTCCAACTCCTGATGTACCATGTCATCCAGTTTCACAAGTTTCACAAAACCAACTGTAACAAAAATGGACGGTACCAAACTTTGGAAGACAGGATATCCCAATGAGTCCATTATTTTAAAATATTCCGACTCAAGCATATCCAACCGTCCAAGAAGTCCCAATTAGGGGTTCTTCATATAATCAAACTAATTACCCTCCACCTATGAGTCAACCATACGACCAACATTTTCCACCAATGCCTATAGTTTATCCTCCACCTATGGGACAGACAACCTACCAACAATCAATGGGACAACCGACAAATCTATTTGACCAGTTAAATGTGATTGTATCTAGTCTTGCTCAGATGCAGGAGACCCAGAATGCTTTGATAACATGTGTGCAAGGCATAGTAGAAGAACAAATATATTTTCAACGAATAGAAGGTCTAGGAGGAGCAGTAGTAGATGAAAAAATTATGAATGATTACTGGCATTGTAATTATTTTCCTTTTAATAAATGAAATGTTTGTTTGAGACTATGTTTAGTGGGCCGACTTACGACCATTCTTTCTTTTGTATCACTAATTTTGGAGTGGTATGGGACACAACAAAATTGAAAAATACTAAATAAAATGTGGAAGTAAGAAAACTCACGACCTTGTGTGAAAATAAACATCTGGGGAAAGCTGAATTACTAACATTATCAAAAAGTTTAAACGGTATGGGACGAGTAAACTTAGACGATACTATTAGTGAACTTCTCTCCCGTCAATGTTTCGTAGAGACTGTGTTCTTACAACTTAACTTGGTTGAAACCCTTATTACCAAATTCATGTAGTATGGGACACACAAACTTGGATAATAGTCAAAAAAAAATTAAGCGAAAGAGTTTGAAAACATAAGATTGCGATAGAACGTTAGATTATGATATTTACCGAGGCAAATCTTATAACCTTTATGACTCCTATGAATTTTCAAAGAAATATATATGTATGTTCACAAAAAACCCAGAACCAAAACATTTGAAATACTTGCAAAGTTTTATACTTATTATATAAACATTCTAACCTTGTTTTATTCCATGGCCAAACATACGAGGCACATAAGATTTTTTGATTCCTCGACAAAAACCTTACACCATACCTAGAAAAATAGGTGATTTTATATTGCAGTACTCTCGAACTTATTGCTAAGAATATCATAACATTATACTTTGCTACAGTTCCTAAATCATGGTTTTATTTTCTCCTTGCCAGTGAGAAAATGCAAACCAGGAAGAGAGGAAGGCCACGCACAGTCCGTCCATCAGACGAGACACCTCCTGTAGTTCAAAATCAGGAACCGTCACCTCTGAGGACAGAGCAGACCACACATGACACTGCCACTACTTCTAGGCAGGCAGTGCTACCTCAGCCCACATCCTTTGCCATGCCTTCAAGCATAGAAGTCTTTTTCGCAGGATTTATTGAGGCGATGAAGGTAATTGTTCAGACGGTCGTTCATGAGATTGCGGCCAACCAAGTAGTAACTGTACAAGCACCTGCACGATCTGGGTCGGAGAGCCATACCGACCAGATCACGAAGTACAAGAGGACACAATCCCTTACTTTTGCTGGCACCATTGATGCGGAGGAGGCGCAAAAATGGCTTGATGAGTTAAAGAAGGCTCTCGAGGTGATAGGAGTCGATGAGGGTCGAAAGATTCTACTTGCGTCCTACCAACTTGTTGGTGAAGCAAATACATGATTGATAGCGGTGAAGGAAGACCCAAGAGTTAATACCGCAGACATGACTTGGCAACAGTTTGAGTCATTGTTCATCGATGAGTACTTCCCCAGCGCTGTGAAGAAGCAGAAGCGCCAGGAGTTCGCCAGATTATACCAGGGCAGCATGACAGTCAAAGAATATGCTATCAGGTTCAAAGAATTATAGGTCTACTCTCTCTCTCCACCATATTAACGGAGTAGGATAAGACTGAGAAATTATACAACGGCCTTGGTCCTGACATCCAACAAGCCCTGTCGATCTTGGATCTCAAGATTTACAAGGAGGTCGTTCACAAGGCCATTAGCTTTGAGTATGAAAAGATTGAGCAGGAGCAGAGAATCAATAGGGGAAAATGGCTTGCAACTTTTCCCAACAGGGCTCGCAGCAGGGCAACAAGAAGAAGCCCTACTATAATCGAAGCCCAACCTTCCCAGCCCCTGTTCAGAAGAATGAGGCCATCGAAAAGGCAATGGCAGGGGTGGTGATCAGCACCACAATTAGAATGATCATCAGAACCAGCAACTGGCGCCCCAGCAACAGAGGCTGACTTGTTATAACTACGGCCAGCAGGGCCATGTGAGAAATGCCTGCCCCCACCCTCAACAATCGCGACAACCTGTTCCCTTTGTTCCTGTCCAACAAGCCCCACTTGTTGCTAATGCCCAACCCAGGCAGAACCAGCAGAACCAGGGGCAACGACAACAAGGTAGAGCATTTTCCATTACTCAACAACCCCTCTCAAACAAAAATATAGTCGAAGATACATTTTTCTTGTTCAATATAATGGTGCATGTCTTGTTCGATTCGGATGCTACGCATTCCTTTATATCTTCTGCATTGGTAAGGCATTTAGGGTTGCATCCTGAACCCACAGACATCACAATCCATGTCACATCACCATTAGGATCTGGTACTGACGTGAATTTGCAGTGTTCTCGATGTGAGCTTCGAATGTCAGAACAGATAATATATGCAGATCTCTTTGTGATTGAAATTGAAGACATTGACATCATTTTCGGCATGGACTGGCTCACACCTCTGAATGCAAAGATCGATTGTATGAAGAAGCAAGTTCAGTTATCCTTGCCTACTGAGGAGTTTGTCAAGATTTAGGGAACGAGGAAATGGATACACAACTCGACTATTGCACTTCTCAAGGCACAGCTTCGAGCTCTATCCCTTGGTGATAACAATAAATCACCAGCATTGTACCCTCTCGAAGTACATGATGTCCCGGTGACATCTGAATTCCCAACGATTTTTTTAAATGACCTTCCAGGTCTACCTCCGGTGAGGGAATTCAATTTTGAGATCAAACTCATACCTGGGACCAAGCCTATCTTAATTCCACCATACATTATGTCCAATGTCGAGCTAGTCGAGTTTGACAAGCAACTGAAGGAGTTGGAGAGTAATGGCTTCATCAGGAAAAGTTCATTACCCTGGGGCGCTCTAGTTCTGTTTGTTCGCAAAAAGGATGGTTCCTTATGACTTTGCATCGACTATCGCAAGTTGAATAACGCCACCATCAAGAACAGATACCCAATACCCAAGATCGATGACTTGTTCGACTAACTTAGAGATACCAAGTACTTCTCAAAGATTTATTTAGGATACAATTACCATCAACACTGGATCAGATAGTCGGACATTACCAAGACGGCATTTAGGACTCGGTACGTTCAGTACGAGTTCTTGGTTATGTCGTTCAGTCTAACAAATGCACCTACAGTGTTCATAGATTTGATGAACCGCATCTTTTGGTTATACTTAAACCGATTTGTGGTGGTCTTTGTGGATGATATCTTGATATATTCCTCAACCGAGGAGACCATAAGATACATCTGAGGATTGTCCTTTAGACCTTGAGAAGCCACCAGTTGTATGCGAAGTTGAGTAAGTGCGAATTTTGGGCAAAACGAGTTCAATTCCTAGGTCATGTGGTTTCAGGCAATGGCATTAAGGTGGATCCTTCAAAGGTTGAAGCGGTTTTAAACTGGAAGTAGCCTACCATTGTTACTCAAATTCGAAGTTTTCTTGGTATGGCTGGCTACTACAAACGCTTCATCAAGGATTTCTCAAAGATTGTTGAACCTATGACCAAGCTCACTTAGAAGATGTACGATTCATCTGGAATCCGGCCTGTGAATTGTCATTTCAAGAATTGAAGAAGCACCTCACGACAGCACCGGTACTAATCACTCCACGAAATGGAGTTGGATTTTTACTATACACCGACGCCTCTCTCCAAGGCTTATTAGGTGCAGTACTAATGCAAGAAGGCAAAGTTGTTGCATATGCTTCGAGGCAACTGAAGATTCATGAGGGTAATTACCCAACACATGACTTGGAACTTGCAGTTGTCGTATTTGCACTGAAGTTATGGTGTCATTACCTATATAGTGAACGATTTGAGGTCTTTTAGGATCACAAGAGTCTCAAGTATATCTACACTCAGAGAGACCTAAACCTCCGCCAAAGACAATGGTTGGAATTCTTGGAAGATTATGACTTTCAACTCTAGTACCATGCCGGTAAGGCCAATGTTGTCGCAGATGCCTTGAGTATAAAATCTTATGTTGTTTGCACTCTTAACTTTGAGACGGGGAAGTTGGCTACAAAGATGGAGAATTTTAACCAACAACTGATTGAGGAAGGAGGAAGATCGTGACTCTCTCAATTATCAGCCAACTTTGAGCTGGTTCGAAAGATTTTAGCAGCTCAGGCCAACGAACTTATGTTAATGGAGAAACGAGAACTTCTACTCAGCGAACAGGACCTTCCTTATTGGTCGACCTCTGAAGATGGGGTTGTTTTCTACAAAAAATGCTTCTGTCTACCGAATGATCCTAAGGTTCACCAGTAAGTAAAAGCAGAACGCAAACTTCCCTCTAGACTTCACCAGCCTTTACCTATTGGAGAATGGAAGTATGAGAACATTGCAATGAATTTTGTTACGGCTTTGCCTCGAAATAATAAAGCACAAGATGTTATCTGGGTTATCATTGACAGATTTATAAAGTCTTCACACTTTTTGCCAATAAAGTTCACGGATAACCCTGTCAAGCTTGCCGAGTCGTATGAAAGAGAGATCGTACGCCTTCATGGCATACCACTCACGATCGTCTCTGATCGAGACCCTCGATTCACATCAAAGTTTAGGTAAAGCTTCCAGAGTAGAATGAGCTCCAGGATCACCATGAGCACAGCCTTTCACCCTCAAACTGATGGGCAGTCAAAGCATCTTATCCAGATCTTGGAGGACATTTTACGTTGTTGCATTTTGGATTTTCATAACGGATGGGTAAAACACTTACATTTGGTTGAGTTTGCATACAACAACAGCTTCCAAACCAGTATCTGCATGGCACCATATGAGGCTCTCTATGGATGCCTTTGCAGATCTCCAGTATGTTGGTTCGATATGGCAGATCGACCGTAGTTGGGGCCTGAATTAGTTCAAGAGACTTCTAAGAAGATCACACTAGTAAAGGAGCGACTTCATGTAGCACAAAGTCGACAAAAGAGCTATGTTGATAAACAGAAACAACCTTTAGAATTTGATAAGGGGTTGGTTTTTCTAAAAGTTCAGCCTACAAGAGGTATCAAACGCTTTGGGATCAAAGGAAAGCTCTCCCCACGGTATATCGGTTCATTTCAGATCATTGAACGTATTGAAAAACTAGCATATTATCTATCCCTTCCATCGTCCATGTCTAAGCTTCATGACATAATTTTGTCATTATCTGAAAGTGGGGAACGGAACATAATTTTGTGTCTTATAACTTTTATTAAAGTTTACATTCATTTATCATTATGTCTACTATTCATTTACACTGCATTATTGCGTGTAATGTTCATATTTGTCATACTTATGTGTGTATATTTGGATTTCATGTATTACACTGTTACTATGTCGGATTAGTGGTCAATCTGACTAAACCATACATTGTCTTGTCCTCAGTAACTTTAAATAGTGAACAGGAGGCAACGTGTTGCTCTAGACGATTGGTACTTAAGTAGACCTCGTGTCTCACTTCTCAAACTGGAGATTGATCTGGTTGGTCTTATTTGAAAGCCATCAGCTTGTACTAGTGATACTGAACATCCTAACTTTACACGTGGTGATACTGACCTAGAAAAGAATCACCAGACATTGCCAAAATCCTGTCTAATGTTCGTAAAGACCGGACTTGCTCATGCATTGGCATCATCATACATAAACACCACCTAGGTACGTAAGTGGTTTATGATCCACCAAATAGTTAGAAGCAATGCTCACTATTATTGACATTTCTCTGGAAAGGGACGTACAATGAGAACCTGGGTTTACCTGGGGATGAATTCAACGCATCGTTCCTGAGGAGGGACGTACAGTGAGAACCTGACTACACCTGGGGATGGACATCTGTACGTGAACTCAGACGATGTACAATCATATAACCATTACGAGACGGTGTCATGCATACATACATGTTGTATTGATTATGATGATATGATGTATTTATGTGATATTTGATTATGAAGTTTCCTTTATTAATTGTTATATTCATGAACTATTTTACCCACTGGGCGAGTAGCTCACCCCGTTGTTATTCAATTTTTCTTAGGAGATTAAGGTGGACTGGGTGGAGATTTTTGGGCCTACATTTTGTAACCCTTTGTTTATTCATTGGGGATTTTGGGAGGATGTTCCCTTTATTATTTCATGTACAAAAATATATTCTGAAATTAATGAAATCAGAGTATTGTGTTCCTGCGCACTCGGTTATTGTTATAATGCATTCGCACCCCGTCCGTGAGCGTTCCACCGGTTGAGGCGCGTCCGGGTGGGGTGTGACATATTTATATATCTATGTATGTAATGGACATATATATATATATATATAACTTTTTGCTAATGAAAAATTTGGATTCAATGATGGCATAAACATCAAGTGGAAAATAAAAAATATTGTCCAATGGACAAGACATAAATCTTAAAAATGTTAAGAATATATTTTGTGTATTTCACAAGTTTTATCTTCCTTTCAACAAGATAATGGCCTCAAGTGAAAGAACGACTTCTAGTAGTCGTTCCTACAAGACTTACGAAACTTTCCAAACATGAGGTTATGACTATGAGGAGTATCGACATGAGAGATCTTCGCCTCTGTCCTATCTTTCACGACAAACTCTCAAAGCTGGGGTGGTTAAATATAACAAAAGTTGAGGGTTACGTCTCCTTCAACTTGGTGAAGTCGTTATACAAATCCATGAATAGCATGAGACTTCAAGAAGATGGGATTAGCCCTGTCTTGGAGACAATGATCAAGGGAACAAAGATTTCCATCAGCGCCGAAACTATTTCACGACTTATGGAAATCCCAATAGTAGATAAGATCATTTATCCACACGAACCCCAGACAGTTGCAAAGATCGTGGACTCCAAAGAACAGTTGTTTAATTTTCTCACCGAAAAGGCGTACACCCAAATGACGTATGCCCACCTCCCAAATAATCTTCTTAAACCACCCTTTGCCGGCCTGGGGAAATTTTAGTCGACAACATATTGCCGAAAATGGTGACTAGAGGATTTTATGACAAGAGCTCAAGTTCTTATGCTATATTGCTTAGAAAATGAATTTTCTATCTCCCTACCTCATATTATCATCCAGCAAATGTTACAGGTGATTTAAAACCCTACAAAAAAGGAGCTTCTCGGCTGCGGATTCTTGATAATGACGATGCTATGGGAGGCAAACATCAATACTTTTGATGAATCTTCGACACAGATCACTAAAGCTCTTACAGTATCCTCCATCTCCAAGACTTTCGTCTCAAAGGGAGGGGTGACTGATGAAGAAATATTTGGCACAACTACAGGGGAAAATAACGGAAAGACTAGCGATAACAATGGAGGTTATCGACAAAAAAGTTGGCCCAAGATTCCTATTAGGGAAGCACCAATTAATGAACCAAATCAGAATACTACAACAAACCCAGCCTCGAATAATGGTCATCCCGATCATCTATTCTCCAAGGAAGATCTCTTTGGCAACCTTGGTCAACCACAAACAAATCAGGATGGACGGGGAGTTTCGACAAATCCACCTTCCTGGAACCTCCCAACCCAAGGCAATATGACGTACCAAAGGTTTCCAACTCCTGAGGTACCTTACCAGCCAAATCCACAATTTCATGTAAACCAACAACAGCAAAATTGTGCGGCACCAAATTTTGGAAGACAGGATATCCTAATAAGTCCACTGTTTCAAAACTTTTCGACTCATGCATATCCAACCATCCAAGAGGTCCCAGTTAGGGAGTCTTCATGTAATCAAACCAACTACCCTCCACCTATGAGTCAACAATACGGCCAATATTTTCCACCAATGCCTACAGTCTACCTTCCACCTATGGGACAGACAACCTACCATCCCTCGATGGGACAACCAGCCAATCAACCATCAATGGGACAATCGACTAACCCATTTGACCAGTTAAATGTGATAGTATCTAGTCTTGCTCGGATGCAGGATACCCAGAATGCTTTGATAACGTGTGTGCAAGGCATAGAAGAACAGCGAACAACTTCTCAACGTTCTTCTGGTAGTCGTTCTGTGACTAGCAGGAGGTCTAGGCGGAGTAATAGGCAGAAAAATTAGAAAAATTACTGGTATTGTAACTTTTTATTTTATGAATGAAATATTTTGTTTAAGACTATGTTTGGTGGGCCGACTTACAACCATTCTTTCTTTTGTATCACTAGAAAGGCCACGCACAGTCCGTCCAACAGAGGAGGCACCTCATGTGATTCAAAATAAAAAACTGCCACCTCCGAGGATAGAGCAGGCCACACACGTCACTGCCACTACTTCTGGGCAGGCAGTGCCACCTCAGCCCATACCCTTTGCCATGCGCCCGGGCATGGAACACTTCTTCGTCGGATTCATCGAGGCGATAAAGGTGACAAATCAGACGGTCGTCCTTGAGACCGCGGCCAACCAGGTTGTCACTGTACAGGCATCTATTAAATCTGGATGGAGACTCAAACCGACCAGATCACGAAGTATAAGAGGTTACAACCCCTTACATTTGCTGGCAGCATTGTTGCGAATAAAGCGCAGAAATGGCTCGATGAGTCGAATAAAGCTCTCATGGCTATGAGAGTCGACAAGGCTCGAAAGATTCCACTAGCTTCCTACCAACTAGTTGGTGGAGCTAACACCTGGTGGATAACAATAAAGGAAGACCCAAAGATCAACGTAACGGACATGACTTGGTTAGAGTTCGAGTCACTGTTTAGCGATGAATACTTCCTTGGCGCAGTGAAGAGGCAGAGGCGCCAGGAGTTTGCCAGACTCTACCAGGGCAGCATGATAGTACGCGAGTACGCTGTCAAGTTCAAGGAATTATCAGTCTTCTCTCTTTCCACTATCTCAAAGGAGCAAGATAAGGCCGAAAAATTTTATAATGGCCTTCATCCAGATATTCGACAAGCCATGTCGATCTTGGATCTCAAGAATTACAAGGAGTTTGTCAACAAGGCCATGAGCTTTGAGCAGGAGAAAACTGAGCAGGAACAGAGGAAGAATAGGGGGAAATGGTCTGCAACGTTTTCCCAACAGGGCACTCAGCAGGGCAACAAGAAGAAGCCCTATTTTAATCAAAACCTAGCCTTCCCAACCCTTGTTCAAAAACATGAGGCCACGGCACCTGCGACTAAAACTTCTCACCCTGGCAATCAGGGTTTCCATAATAATGGCCGAGGAGGCCGAAATGGCAGGGGTGGCCATAGAAATGGCAACGACAGGGGTGGTGGTCAGCACCACAATCAGCATGGCCAAATGAACTGTTGGCCCAGATATGTCCAAGAGGGGGGTGAATTGGACACTTAACATATTTTAACCTTTCTTAAAATTGTGCGGAATAATGAAAGCAAATTAAACAAAGTATAGCTATTTAAATACAGCAAATGTAAAGGGGACAACGCAAGCAAGATTTATAGTGGTTCGGCCACGCCTACATCCACTACCCAACCTCCTCAGTTAAGATTTTTTCAAACTTCAGTATGGATCTTTTTGAATTGAAGCTCTAGTGGATATACCCTTTCGTGGATCTCCTTAAATTTGATCTTGGGAAAGACCTTGAACTAGTCTAGAATTTTTAGAAGATTCTAAAGATGGTTCAGGTTCAAGATCTATAACCTTGGTTGTCTTGGGTTCATCATCATCAAAATTTAATTGCTTAAATTCATCCTCAAGAATTTTCTTATGAACACTTTCATCAAAATTTATATGAATTAATTCTTCTACAGTTTGATTAGATTTGTTGAAGATTTTGTAGGCTCTACTGTGAGAAGAATATCCTAAGAATATTCCTATGTCTGATTTAGGTTCAAACTTATCTAAATTTTCTTTATCATTAAGAATAAGACATTTACATCTGAATGCTCGAAAATAACTGATGTTGGGTGCTCCACCCTTCTATAGTTTATATGGAGTTTTATTCAAATCTTTTCTAATCAGAACTCGGTTCATCACATAGCAGGCAGTGTTTATAGCTTCACCCCAAAATTGATTTGCAGTGTTATACTCATTGAGCATGGTTCTACACATCTCTTACAGAATTCTATTCTTTCTCTCAACTACACCATTTTGTTGTGGTGTCCTAGGAGCTGATAGATGGTGAGTGTAAGCTTGATTGTTACAAAAGTCTTCAAGATTTTTATTGACAAATTAACCACATCTATTACTCCTAATTATGTTGATTTTGTGACCCTTTTCATTTTCGACTCTCTTACAGAATTTTATATATGTTTCACAAGCATCGGATTTATGAGCTAATAGAAATACCCATGTGAATCGAGTAAAGTCATCAACAATCACAAACACATATGATTTCCCACCTAAGCTTTGAGTTTTGGTTGGTCCGAAAAGATCCATGTGAATCAGTTCGAGATCTCTAGAGGTTGATTGATGGCTCTTGCTCTTAAATGATGATCGGGTATGCTTACCAAGTTGACATGGTTCACATACCTTGTCATTTGAGTAAGTTCCTTTCGGAATACCCTTCGTAAGATCATGTTTAATAATTCTAGATATGTTATCCATATTAACATGAGCTAATCTCCTATGCCATAGCCATGCATCATTACAAGATACTTAAACATGTTACATTTTGTTTCTTCATGTCATTAACGTTTGTGCAATACACATTCTTAATTCTAGATGCCATGAATGCAACAATTTTATCAACATGCTTGACAATGCACCTAATTGCTTCAAATGAAATGTCATAACCCTTGTCACATAATTGACTTATGCTCAAGAGATTATGCTTCAGCCCTTTAACATAAAGCACATCAGATATGGATAGAAAATCGTTACCAAGGCTCAAAATGAAATGTCATAACCCTTGTCACCTTTGTTGTCATCTCCGAAAGTGACTTTTCCTCCTTTCTTCTTTTCAAGGCTCAAAAATTTAGATTTATCTCGAGTCATATGCCTTGAGTAGCCACTGTCTAAATACTGTATGTCTTCATTTTTGCATATCTACACAACATAAAATACTTTTGACTTTGGTACCCATGCAAGTTTGGGTCCATGCATGTTAGCTTCAGTAAGAACAATTTTTTCAATCCATGCATATCACTTCTTCTTTCTACTTAAGACATTACATCTATGTATGGTATGACCTTCCTTATGACATTTTTGGCATGTTTGTCGTTTGGTCAGTAAGGTATTGTATTCCTTTTGTTTCGACCCATGAGTATAGCCTAAGCCAGTTTTGTCTAATACACATCTTTGTGATCCTAGCATCATGTCGAAAAACTTTTGACCATTTGTGAATTTAGTCATAGTGCAGTTCAGGTCTTCCTTTTCCTTTCTAAGAGTTTCATTTTCAATTTTTAATTTCCCAAAATCTTTCTTAAGTTGTTCACTGTCTAAAGACATTCCGTCTAGCTCTTATTGTTGGAATTCTATTTCTTCAAGAGCTTCTTCAAGACTATGCTTGAGGTTTTCATTTTTCTGGGTCTCTTTACTAAGTTTTGTCATAAGTTCCTAAATATGAGCATAGAGCTCATTAAGTTTGTCAATGGGTTCAAATTTTACCTCGGTGCTTTCCATTAAGCACAGTGCTGTAGTGTGATCTGAATTCACTTCATCTTCGCTTGAACTTGAATCATCCCATGTAGCTTTGAGAACTTTCTTGTCCTTTCTATATGAGCTTGAGTTTTTTTATATTTAGTGGGACATTCGCTCTTTACATGACCTGGTTTATTACAACCGTAACAAACCGTTAAGAGTTATTCTTACTCTTTCTCCTAAGGAACTTATTGAACTTTCTAGATAACATAGCCATGTCATCTTCTGAATCTGAATCAGTTTGAACATTGAGAGTAATAGATTTGTTTTCTTTTTTTTCAACTTTGACCGGGCTCGTCTTATCTTTTAACTTCATTTCATGAACCATCAATAAACCGCATAGTTCATCAAAAGTACATTCAGCTAGATTCTTGGCTTCTTCAATAGTTGTGGCCTTGGGTTCCCATTCTCTAGGTAGGCCTCTTAAAAACTTTCTAACAGTTTCTTCTTAGTCCTAGATTTTTCCTCGGTTCTTCATCTCATTGATGTTTGTTGTAAACCGAGCAATAGCCTCATCTATCGAATCAGTTTCCTTCATCCTATAGGTCTCATATTTTCAACTAACAGTTGGAGCTTTGCCTTTTTAACTTGCAAAGTTCCTTCGTGGGTGACCTCTAACTTGTTCCAGATTTCCTTAGTGGTTTCACACACACTAGCTCTATTGAAATTTTTGACTGATAAACTGCAAAACAAAATGTTTACAGCTTGATTATTCAATAGTTCTCTTTTCTTTTCCTTGGTACTCCATTCGTCTATTTCCTTTGGGACAGTAGCACCGTCAACTATTTTAGTAGGCGTTGGACAGTCGTATGTCACAACATCCCACATTTCTAGATCTTGGGCTTTAAGGTAGTACCTAATTTTAGTTTTTCAGTGTGAATAGTTTTCTCCCTTGAACAGTGGTGGTCGGTTGGTGGAGTTTCCTTCTCCTGAGATAAGTACTTCTTTCGTTTTGTCCTGCCATACTCAATTAAAGATGGTAAGATATTTTGACGGTTAACCTGCTCTTATACCAATTGTTGGCCCAGATATGTCCAAGAAGGGGGTGAATTGGACACTTAGTAGATTTTAACCTTTCTGAAAATTGTGCAGAATAATGAAAGCAGATTAAACAAAGTATAGCAATTGAAATACAGCAAATGTAATGGGGACAATGCAAGCAAGATTTATAGTGGTTCGGCCGCGCCTACATCCACTACCTAACCTTCTTAGTTAGGATTTGTTCCAACTCCACTATGAACCTTCTTACTGGTGAAGATCAAGCCGGTACACTTTCTCAACTTACGGGCGTGAGAGGACCTATTCTCTACTTACAGGTGAAAGAGGACCTATTCTCAACTTACGGGGGTGAGACAACCGTTTACAACTTTGAGCAACACTTTATCTAATTCAGTGACTTGCCAATCACTACAAACTGAATACAAGATGAGATATGATCTCCCTTTACATAGAATCAAAATGATACTTACAAAGCTTTGGATTGAACCTTCTATGATCACAGATTTAGCAAAATATGTATGATAAAGTTTATGCTGAAAGCAGCTTCAAAGAGCTTTTGTCTTCTTCAGTGAGTTTTCAAAATAATGAAGATGAAGATCAAACAACCCAAAAGACTTTAAGTTTTTCTTTCAAAAGATCGTAAGATCAAGGACAAGTGAAAGAAGACTAACTTTCAAAAAGTGTTTAGCACAAACGAAAATTTTTAATACGTTTTGAATGAATATCAGTTTCGTATTTCATTAGTGGTTTTTCTGATCTAACGCAACACGTATATATAGGAATAACAAAATCGCAATGGACTTGACGATTTTGGCGCTCTAGGTTATTTCAAATATAACGTTAACATTCTTTCGCGAAATCGATCGATTCAACTCAATGCATATTACGACGATAACGCCTGAATCATCTGATCCTTTCATGAAAGAGGAATGTTCTGAGGAAGTTTTAGAACGTTAAAAAGTTTTGAAAAAGTTGTTGTACGATTCTAAAATGTTCTGAAAAAGTATTCGTACATTTCTGTAAAAGTTAACAGAAATACCAGTAATGTCTGAACAACAAAAATATATTTTCTGTCGTTTTGTTCCTTTGAGGGTGCTCATAGAACATCAGTGTCTTATTGAACAATGAAGTGAGGGTGCTACTGAATAGTAAGCGTTTTGACTTACTTTGACAATTGAACGACTTAAATCATGAGGGTGCTACTTAACAGTAAGCGTCTTGCTTTGTTTTAAAACATTTTGACACACGAGGGCGCTACTCAAGAGTAAGCCTCCTGAACAATTAAAAACAGTTTTAAAACAATGTTAAGTGCATTGATGGACGGTAAGGGTCCTGAAAGTTATTTAAGTTGATTCTAAAGATGTGGGCGCTCCTACACAACTAGCGTCTTGATAATTTATTTAACTTATAACTTATCAGTTGCCTTAAAGATAGAAATCACTTAAAGACAAAAAGAACTTTCACCGAGCTGAAACTAAGTCAGCGTCCTGACATTCTCAAAGGTTGATAAAAAGAAAAATCGCCACTAACAAGTAAGCGTCCTTATTAATTAGTTTAATTCAACCTTGAGCTTCCACCTATTTTATCAGCATCCTGACTCATCAAGTCCAGAAGGATGATGCTAAGACATTAGTGTCCTGAAATACTTTTATTAAAGTGGTTTTTGATTTCTTAATTAAAGCTCAATAAAACATAATGTAACCGGATTAAATCGAATATGCAACCAATTGATTAAAACATGCAGGCATGCATATTGCCGAATCACATGACAAAAAAAAGGTCTTACAACCTATCATAATCTAATTATACAACTAAACATCTTAAAACGATCATGGTCTCCAAAAAGATCTTTTAATACGTTTACCATGCATCATTGAATCTTTGAAACCTTCAAGTGAGATTAGATATGCCATATGTGCAGTAATATCATAAACAAAATGTAGTTTTGTAGTCATCAAAATCTTTCGTAATAGGGACATATTCTCGTAAGGGACATGAGGATAATTGGTTCAACAAGAACAACCAACAGGCGCCTTAGCAGCAGAGGCTGACTTGTTTCAATTGCGGCCAGCAGGGCCATATAAGAAATGCTTGTCCCCACCCTCAACAACCGCGACAGCCTGTTCCCGCTGTTCCTGTAATCCCTGGAAATTTAAAAAATAAAAAAATAAAAATTATAACTCACATACTCGCCTTCTTCGCCGCCTCCGACGGCATCGCCCTGCAATCCTTACACTCTCGCTGCAATCTCCTTCTCGCCTACAATCTCGCCTGCAATCAAGCTCTCTCTGCTGCAATTTCGCCTTGCAACCTACAATCTCGCCCCTCTCTCTCAAAACCCCAATCGCACAAAAACCTAACTCTCCCTCTCGAAGCCTAGCTCCACAAAAAACCCAATCGCCTCTCTCTTCTCTCTTCTTTTCTCTGCCATCGCACGCTGCAACTTCCATCTGGTTCACCGCCACTGCTGAGCCACCATCTGTAGCCGTTGCTACTCACCACTGCCGCTCATCACCGTTGCTGCTCATCACCGCTGCAACTTTGATTCTTCTTCTTCTCTCTCTATCTCTCTCTCTCTCTCTCTCTCTCTCTTTCTGTTGGTTCGCCAAAAAGCAAGTTCTTCACCGTGGAAGCCGCCGTCACCAACTCTTCTGTAAGCTTTCTCTCTCGCTAACTCTCAACCCTGTGCTCATAAACCAAATCGCCTTTCTCTCTCGAAACCCAGCAGCGCGAATCGCACAAAACCCCCTCTCTCTTCTCTGTCTTTCTCTTCTCACTTTTCCATCCCTTCTCTCTGCTTCGGTTCGTCGGAAACCCAAACCTCTCTCTCTGCTCTGGCTGGTCTCGTCCGTCGTCGGAAACCCCAAACCCCAATCGCCAAATCTCTTCTTCTCTTTGCTTGCTCCGTTCCCCGCGGCACATCGCCACCACCACCTCTCTGCAACTCACCACCATCAACGCCTCCCTTCTTCTTTATTTCCCCTATTCCATTTTGATTTTTTTAAGCACACACCTATTATAGATTATATTGTATATCACACCTTTTCAAAACGTTTCACACATCACCACACCTTATATATATACCACATATTATATTATACCATGTTATACCATACACATCATTATATCATATCACAAGGCATTATAATATGTTATCTTATATATATACTTGTTTAAACATCCCACCACCATATATATGTATATATTTCTACACTCATAATAGTTCTTATGAGTATTTATATTAACAAACCTAATATACGTGCACAGGTTGAGTACTAGACGTGACGAGAAATTTAAGTGATTTGGAATTTAGCGATTCAGGTGGGGATGATTCTAAGCCTTCATAATATTTTATTTTGATATATAAATAGGAATGTTAAATTAATTAGGTCTATAATATCATTATATTGCTTATGCATGCCTATTGTACATGATTTGATATATACCATGTTGTGATTGATAGCCATGATGATATGTGTATCAACATGACTTCTTGTTTTGATTAGATGATAATTGGATGCATGCAATTCATGTGATATTTGAGACTCATTTATAAATTATAATGCCTGATAATGAAACGTATGACTTGGAATATTGGCATAGTAAGGTTCATGTGTTAATACTATTATATTTGACATTGTGACATGATACTATGTGTAGTGGAATTTGAATATGGCTTGTGAATACAATTAATAGCATACTTAGGTTGTATGTATGGTGTCACATCACTAAAGAACATAATTAAGATAAGAATCACACATATGGGGCAGTTATTCTAAGGAATATCGCCATTGATTATTATGGGGCAGTTATTCTAAGGAATATCGCCAATGTTTATTATGGGGCAGTTATTCATGATGAATATCGCCAATGAGTTTTTAATTTTTGGGTAGTGTCACCCTGTGTTTGATTTCCTAAAGGTACCTGATTCAGAACGTGATAAAATTCTCGACTCAAACAATCTAATGTTGCAACGATTAATGTGTGAAACTTGTTTGTAATGTTCTTGTGTGTGTATCATAATAAAATGTTGTGAATCTTTTAGATGACCCACTTGGCTTTCAAGCTTACCCCTATTTTTCACATGCAGGTACTTAGAAAATAAAGTAGCAAGTTGTGACGTGGTTCAGTGATAGGGGTAGGATGGTAATCTGGACAAGATTCTAATTAGTGAATGAGTTAATTACTTGTTTAACTTTGTGAACTTTTATTTAAAAAGGGTTGTATTGACACTAGAAATTTGGATAAAACTTTATTATGATTATTGAAGGGATCATGATTTACTTTAAATGTATGTGTTTTGGACTTGAATTCATTAATTCTATTTGATGAATGTATTTAAATGTTGTGTCCATAATAAATGGACAAGGGCAAGTACCCTCATAATTCACTATAGAAATTAGTATAGTGGAATTATGTGGTCCTTAGCATGAAGATGAAAGGGTATTCGTTTATCTTAACCAGTAAGTTGGTTGAAAGAATATAAACTCATAGTTTTGCAAATTTTACTATCTATATAATGATTATGGGTTACGATAGACGGATACGATTAACATCTCGATTTTCAGTGATTTTTCTCGATAAAATTAAAATATTCATTAATTTACAAAAAATTAAGTTTTGAAAATCGGGGTGTTACAGTTCCAATCGAACAAGTCCCACCTGCTGCTAACACCCAACCCAGGCAGAATCAGCAGAACCAGGGGCAACGACAATAGGGCAGAGCGTTTGCTATGCTCAGCAACCCCTCCCAAATAATAATGTAGTCAAAGGTCATTTTCTTTGTTTAATACAATAGTGCATGTCTTGTTTGATTTGGGTGCTACGCACTCCTTTATATCTTCTACATTGGTAAGGCATTTAAGGTTGCATCCTGAACCTACAAACATCACAATCTATGTCTCATCACCATTAGGATCTGGTACTGACGTGAAATTGAAGTGTTCTTAATGTGAACTTCGAATGTTAGAACAAATAATTTATGCAGATCTTTTTGTGATGGACATTGAAGACTTCGACATCATTCTCGGCATGGACTGGCTCATACCACTGAATGCTAAGATCGATTGTTTAAAGAAGCAAGTTCAGTTAACCTTGCCAACTGGGGAGTTTGTCAAGATTCAGGGAACAAGGAAATAGATACACAACTCAACTGTTGCACTCCTCAAGGCATAACTTCAAGCCTTATCCCTTGGTGATGATAATGAATCATCATCACTGTACCCTCTCAAGGTACATGATATCCCGGTTATATCTGAATGACCTTCCTGGTCTACCTCCAGTTCAAAAATTCAATTTTGAGATCAAACTCATACCATGGACGGGACCCATCTCAATTCCTCCATATAGAATGTCCAATGTCGAGTTGGTTGAGTTAAACAAGCAACTAAGGAATTGGAGAGTAATGGCTTCATCAGAAAAAGTTTGTCACCCTAGGGCACTCCTGTTCTATTTGTTCGCAAAAAGGAAGGTTCGTTACTACTTTGCATCAACCATCGCAAGTTAAATAACCCCACCACCCAGGATCGATGACTTGTTCGACCAACTTAGAGATGCCAAATACTTCTTTAAGATTGATTTACGATCCGGTTATCATCAGCTCCGGATCAAAGAGTTGGACATTAATAAAATGACTTTCAGAACCCAGTACGGTCATTTCGACTTCTTGGTTATGTCGTTCGGTCTAACAAATGCACCTGCAGCGTTTATGGATTTGATGAGCCTCATCTTCAGGTTATACTTAGATCGATTTGTGGTGGTCTTTGTGGATGATATCTTGATATATTCCTTAACCGAGGAAGACCATAGGATACATCTAAGGATTGTCCCCCAGACCTTGAGAAGCCATTAATTGTATGCAAAGCTGAGTAAATGCGAATTTTGGGCGAAGAGAGTTCAATTCCTAGGACATGTGATTTCAGACAATGGCATTGAGGTGGATCCTTCAAAGGTTGAAGTGGTTTTAAACTGGAAGTAGCCTACCACAATTACTCAAATTTGGAGTTTTCTTAGTTTGGCTGGCTACTACAAATGCTTCATCAAGGACTTCTCAAAGATTGTTGAACCTATGACTAAGCTCACTCGGAAAGATGTACGATTCATCTGGAATCCCGCCTGTGAATCATCATTTCAGGAATTGAAGAAGAGCCTCACGACGGCACCAGTACTAACCACTCCAAGAAATAGAGTTGGATTTTCACTATACACTGACGCCTCTCTCCAAGGCTGAGGTGCAGTACTATGGTAAGAAGGTCAGGTTATTGCATATGCTTCTAGGCAGCTAAAGATTCATGAGGGTAATTACCCAAAGCATGACCTGGAACTTGTAGTTGTCATATTCACACTGAAGTTATGGCGTCACTACCTATACGGTGAACGATTTGACGTCTTCTCGGATCACAAGAGTCTCAAGTACATCTACACTCAGAGAAACCTAAACCTCCGCCAAAGACGAATGTTGGAATTCTTGAAAAATTATGACTTTAACTCTAATACCATCCGGGTAAGACCAATGTTGTGACTGATGCCCTGAGTAGAAAATCTTATGTTGTTGCTTGCACTCTTAACTTCAAGATGGGGAAGTTGGCTAAAGAGATGGAGAATTTTAACCTACAGCTCATCGAAGGGGGTGGAGGATCATGACTCTCTCAATTATCAGCCAACTCTGAGCTTATTCAAAAGATTTCAGCAGCTCAAGCCAACGCCCCTATGATAATGGAGAAACAAAAACTTATCCAATGGCGAGGTCATTTTTTACGAAAAATGTCTTTGTCTACCGAACAATCCTCAAGTTCGGAAAGAAGTGCTCACTGAAATGCATTGTTCGAGGTTCGCTATGCATCCTGGGGGAGACAAGATGTACAAGGATGTCAAGCAAAAATTCTGGTTTTCTATAATGAAGAAGGCTATTGCAGACTTCTTTGCTCAATGTCTCGTGTGCCAACAAGTAAAGGCAGAATGTAGACTTCCCTCTGGACTTCTCCTGCCTTTACCTATTGGATAATGGAAGTGGGAGAACATCGCAATGGATTTTGTTACGGCTTTGCCTCAAAATAATAAAAGGCAAGATGCAATCTAGGTTATCATTGACAGACTTACAAAGTCTGCACACTTTTTACCAATAAAGTTCACGGATAACCCTGCCAAGCTAGCCGAATTGTATGAAAAAGAGATCGTATGCCTCCATGGCATACCACTCACGATCGTCTCTGATCGAGACCCTCGATTCACATCAAAATTTTGACAAAGCTTCCTGAGTAGAATGGGCTTCAGGATCACCATGAGCATGACTTTTCACCCACAGACTGACGGGTAGTCAGAACGGTTGATCCAGATATTAGAGGATATGTTACGATGCTGCATTTTAGACTTTCATGACGGATGGAAAAACACTTACATTTGGCTGAGTTTGCATACAACAATAGCTACCAAACCAGTATCGGCATGGCACCATATGAGGCTCTCTATGGTCGCTATTACAGATCTCCGGTATGCTGGTTAGATATGGCAGATCGACTGCAGTTTGGGCCTGAACTAGTTCAAGAGACTTCTGAGAAGATCATACTGGTAAAGGAGCGACTTCGTGTTGCACAAAGTCGACAGAAGAGCTATGCCAACAAACAAAGACAACCTCTAGAATTTGACAAGGGGGACTTGGTTTTTCTAAAAGTTCAACCTACAAGAGGTGTCAAACGCTTTGGGATCAAAGGAAAGCTCTCCCCACGGTATATCGGTCCATTTTAGATCTTTGAACGTATTGGCAAACTAGCCTATCGTCTATCCTTTCCATCATCCATGTCTAAGGTTCATGACGTTTTTCACGTATCCATGCTTCGAGAATATCGTCTTGATCCTTCGCATATCATCCCTCTGGTCGAGGTTCGGGTTGAAGAAGGAAATAAGTATCAAGAGAAAGCGATACAGATTTTGGATAGAAAAACTCAAGAACTAAGACGACGTAGCATACCACTTGTGAAGGTGCTCTAGGGTTACCACGGAGTACAAGAAGCAACATGGGAACTAGAAGAAACAATTAAACAGAAATACCCTGAATTATTTTCTAGTAATAATTGATGATGTGATACATTGTACTATTTCACTTATCAATAAAATGATGGAACTTACTTTTCAATATGTTAATATATTATTTTATTTAATTAATTATGCAGGTGTCTGAAAACAACACAGTTAGGAGTAATGAGTCATATACTCCATGGCCTATTTGGCAACCAATGAAGACTCCTTCAGACTCTGATGAAAGCCACAACTTTTTCGCATCACCAACTCCCTCGCCTCAACGGCAGCAATCTTTATCGCCAGAGCATGTATGGCTTTACTGTAACAATATTTCCAGAAACAATCCTGTGCCCTCATCCTGGCAAGATCTCCTACCAAGATTGCCAGGCGGCCGAATTCGGGAAAGTGCATGAAAAAACATTTCGTCGCTCTACCTACCACCCCTAAAACGCTGCAACTTGTAGTGCCCTACGCCACCATCTGTGAGGCAAATGTCAGAACCTTCTCAGAATGAATCAGATTCCATTTGCTCGCCATTGTTTGATGATGTTGAGGATTCCACCGACCACAGTATTATTCAGGGACCTTATCGGCATCACCCTGATCTTGTCATGATGATGACGACGGTGAATCCCACTCATATAGCAATCATCACTACATGGACTGAATTTCGGGGGCAAAATTCTTTTAAGGGGGGTAGAGTGTAATACCCCTGGTTAAGAAAAAAATAAATAAAAAATTAAGTTCAGGCACCTACCCAAACATTCGGGCGTTCCTTTTATTGTATAAAGAACCCCCCCTTATTTCTCACACCAAATTTTCTCTCTTTCTCTCTTTTGTAATTTATCTCTTCTCTTTTGAGACTCTCTTCGCGGTGGAACGCGGTTCTGCTCGGGAGGAGGCGCCGAGCAGTGCTTCTAACTATTTTGATATTACCTTGATATCACTATTCTTGATATTACCTTGGAGAGAGACGTACAATGAGAACCCGGGATTACCTGGGGGATGGACATTGGCGACGACCTTCATGGAACCATTATGAGACGGTGTCATGCATACATACATGTTGTACTGATTATGATGCTATGTTGTGTATATGTGATATTTGATTATGAAGTTTCCTTTATTAATTGTCATATTCATGAACTATTTTACCCACTGGGCAATAGCTCATCCTGTTGTTATCCAATTTTTTTACAGGAGTTTAGGGTGAACTGGGTTCAGGTTTTTGGACCCACATTTTGTAACCCTTGTTATTTATAGGGAGATTTTGGGAGGATGTTCCCTCAATCATATTTTGTGCAAAAAATACATTCTGACATTAATGAAATCAGATTTGTACTCAATTGTGCACCTGCACACTCGGTTATTATTACAATGTATTTGCACCCCGCCTGTGAGTGTTCTGCTGGTTTAGGCGCGTTCGGGCGGGGTGTGACACTAACTAAACCACCATGAGAAAATCTTCTCAAGAAAAAATCTCTAGATAAAAGTTTCTTAAATATTATCTCACATCGTCTAGAAGTAAATTATATAAGAAAATTACCAAAAACTTACGTTGTGTTTAGTTGGTTAAAACTCGAAAACAGTTTTCCAAAATTACAAAGGAAACATTTTGTTTTCAGGAAATGATAAAACATCGCTTTCCAAATTTTAACTTTTTGAATATATTCTTATTTTTAAATTACAAACTAAACGCAGCCTTATGCATTCTTTGATTTTCATCGCAAGGCTCGAGGTTGAAATAAAATACTATCTCAACAGTCCCTTCATGATTTTCAAGAGTTAAGGCTAGACTGCATCTAAATGACCTTTTTGAAATACTTAATTTTTTAGATGAAAGACTATTGTGGAACTGCATACAAGCAATTTTCATATAAAAGCACTAATGCAATCTTATAGAAGAAGATTTGCATTGAAAGATTTGTATACATTGTAGAGCGGATGTACATGAAAATAAATGATATACTCAGTTGACAATAGGTCTTAGAGCGTTTACATTATACTTGGGAACTTCCAATATCTTCAATAAGTAACTTAAAAGAAGTGAAAGTATGATGGAAAGGAGGAGAGTGAATTTTTGTTTTTCCAAAAGTGTAATCAACGTATACATTGCATGATAACCTAACAAAACATAATAATATGTTTAAATAAAAAGGAAAATACCACATATTTCTTAAGTTTAAGAACTTTGCTTCTAAAATCCAAATATTGGTTTAAACGAACCATGGTCATTAATGGTTGTATAAAATTAGATAAAGATTCACTACTAAAGAATTTTAGGATTGAGGTCAATTATCAATAATCTATACTACTTATAATGCAAATATTTCAAGAAACTCATGGGGTGATCAATTTAACAAAAAACTCAATATTACCCCTTTATGCCTTTGCACTTTAACGATTTTATAAATTAGCAAATTAATCCTTTAAAGGGTAGTTCTATAATTGAACACTAAAAAGCTTCTTCTTTTTTCATTTCAATAAGCTTTAAATTACCAAACTTGAGAAATTTCAAAGTTTTATGCCACTCCCCACACAATTACACAACCATTCCCACCAAATACTCCACTTTCCAACACGATTCAACAACCGACTCTCCCAAAACTCTACTTTTCTAAATTTTCACAATGGCGGGTCTAGATTTGCTCCATTACAACACCATTGATCATGTAGAAGCCGGTGGAATGGATAAGTCGATGTAGCAGTGGGCTGTGATGACACCATCAGGAGATCAAGACGGGTCGGATAAAAGGGGTCATGGAAGTCGGTCATGGACTTATCCAAGATGAAATCTATTTTGGTTGAGATGTCATGGATTTTTAGAACTGGTAACGAGTGTCTTGGTTGTCGGGGGGACTCAAAGTGTAATACCCTGGTTTATAAAAAAAAATCAGGATGTTCGAGCGACATGCCCAAACCTTGGGGCATGCCTTTTTCTATAAAAGACCCCTCCCCTCTCTCATTTCTCTCACCACTCCTCCTCACTCTCCCTCTTCTAGAGACACGCACACTCTCTCTCTCTTTTCAGACTCTCTCTCTCTCTCCTCTTTTTGAGACTTTCTCTTAGAGACCTCTTGGCAGTACAAAGCGGTTCTGCTCAAGAAGAAGCGCAAGTTTTGGAAAGAAGTTTTATCTGAAGGTGGGGAACGAAACATAAGTTTGCGTGTCTTATGACTTTTATTAAAGTATTCATTTATTTATCATTATGTTTATTATTCATTTACACTGTATTATTACGTATAATGTTCATACATGTCGTAGTTATGCCTTAATATTTGGAGTCTATGTATTACACTGTTACTACACCGGATTAGTGGTTTATTTGACTCAACCAGGCTTAGTCTTGTCTTCGGTAACTTTGAATAGTGAATGGGAGGCAGCTTGCTGCTCTAGAAGACTTGGTATTTAAGCAGGACCTCATGTTCTCACCTCTCAACCTGGAGACTGGTCTGGTTGGTCCTATTTGAAAGTTATCTGCTTGTATAAATGATACTAGACATCCTAACAAAGCACGTGGTGATGCCGACCCTAATAAGTATCACTAGACGTTGCCAAACCCTGTCTAATATTAGTAAAGACCGAACCTGCACATGCATAGTCATCATACATGAAATAAGAACCACCTAGAGACGTAAGTGGTTTGTGATATATGAAATAGTTATTAAAGCAATTGTGCTCTTTATTATCGATGTTTTCCCTGGGGAGGGATGTACAATGTGAACCCAGGATTACGTGGGAATGAACATCTGTGCGTGAACCCAGGGCGATTAACGATCATAGAACCATTACGAGACGGTGTCATGCATACATTCTTGTTAAGCCACGTTGTACTGTTTATGATGTTATGTTGTATGTATGTGACGTTTGATTATGAAGTCTTCTTTATTAATTGTCGTATTCACGAACTATTTTACCCACTGGGAAATAGCTCACACCGTTTTTAACCATTTTTACAAGAGTCTAGGGTGGATTGGGTGGAGGTATTTGGGCCCTCATTTTGTACCCCTTGCTTAATTATTAGGGAGATTTTGGGAGGATGTTCCCCCAATTACATTTTTATACAAAATACAATCTTAAATTAATGAAATCAAATTTGTACTTAATTGTGTACCTGCGCACTCGGTAACTGTTATAATGCATTCGTGCCCCATCTGTGAGTGTTCCGCCGGTTTAGGCCCGTCCGGGCTGGGTGTGACATTTAATAGTATCAAAGAGAAAGGTCCACGGCCCGCCCAAAGCCACCACTTATGAGAAAAAAAAAATTATATTAGATATATATATATATATATAATCTGTTGCAAATAAAAAAATTTAGATAAAACATTGGCATAAACATCAAGATGAAAATATAAAATATTGTCCAACGGACAAGGCATAAATCTTAAATATTTTAGGAATATATTTGTGTGTACTTCACAAGTTTTATCTTCCTTTCAACAAGATAATGGCCTCTAATAAAGGAACGACTTCCAGTAGTCGGGAACAAGTTTCCACAAGACTTACAGAACTTTACAAACAGAGAGTTGTGTTAATGAGGAATATTGACATTAAGAATCATCACTTTCGTCTTTTCCTGACAAACTCGCAAAGCTGAGGTGACTGAATATAACTAATGTTGAGGGTTTTGTCTCCCTCAACTTGACAAGGGCGTTTTACGACAACATGAACATTGTAGGACTACAGGAGGAGGGAATCAGCCTTGTCTTGGAGATATTGATCAGGGGAGTAAAAATTTCTATCAGCGTCGAATCTATTTCTCGACTAATGGAAATTCCAATTAGAAACAAGATCGTCGATCCACATGAACACGAGACTATTGTAGAAATAGTTGAGTCAAAGGAAAAGCTATCCAACTCCCTCACCCTGAATGCGTACACCGAAAAGACATACGCCCGCCTCCCAAATAATCTCTTAAAACCAACCCTTGTAGGCCTTGGTAAGGTTGTGGTTGACAACATCTTGCCTGAAGTGGTGAGTAGAGGTACAATGTCAAGAGCTCAACTCCTTGTCCTATACTGCTTAGACAAGGAAATTTCCATCTCCCTACCCCACATCATCATCCAGCAAATGGCAAGAATAACCCAAAACCCTACAAAAAAGGAATACCTTGGCTACGGAGCTTTAATCCTGAAGATACTGACCGAGGCAAACATGAATACCTTTGATGAATCATATGTACCAATTACTAAAGATGTTTCACTATCCTCCAATTCCAAACCTTTCAACACAAAAAGAGGGGTAACCGATGAGGAATTATTTGGCGCCACTTCGGGAAAAAATAGCAGAAGGGCTAGTGATGACACAGAGTGTAGTTGACGAAAGAATCAGCGCAAGATTCCTACCAGGGAAGCGCCAAATAATAAAGCAAATTAGAGGACCAAAATGAACACCGACCCAAAAATTGAACAACCCAATCATCAATAGGTCACAAAGGAATAATTCTTTAGGAACCAAGAAGGAAACTATGAGCAACCCCAGCCAAATCAAGATGGACAGGGAGTTTCGATAAATCCACCTTTCTCGAACTCCCCGGCCCAAGGCAATACGACGTCTCAAAGGTTTCCAACTCCTGAGGTACCCTACCAACCGACTCCACAATTTCCTGTGAACCAACCACCTCAAAATTGGACGGCACCGAACTTCAGAAGACAGGATATCTCGATGAATCCACTTTTTCAAAACTTTTCGACTCAAGCAAATCCAACCGTCCAAGAAATCCCAATTAGGGAATCTTCATATAATCAAACCAACTATCCTCCACCAATGGGTCAACCATCCGGCCAACATTTTCCAACAATGCCTACAGCCTACCCTCCACCTATGGGATAGTCGGCCTACCATCCTTTGATGGTACAACCTGCTACCCTCCCTCGAGGGGACAACCAACTAACCCAAATGACCAGTTACAGTTTGTGGTATCTTCTGTCGTTGAAATGTGTGAACGGTTTAATGTTTTGATGAATCGTATGCAAACCTTAGAAGAACGGCAAAACGCCCATCAGCCTTCTTCTAGTAGTAACTTTGCAATTAGCAGGAGAACTAAGTAAAACAATAGGCAGGGAAATTTGGAAAATTACTGGCATTGTAAATATTTTCTTTTTATGAATGAAATATTTTGTTTGAGACTATGTTTGGTGGGCCAACTTACAACCATTTTTTTCTTTTATATCACTAACTTTGGAGTGGTATGGGACACAACAAAATTGGAAGATACCAAATAAAACGTGAAAGTAAGAAAACCCACGACCTTGTGTGGAAAAACATCTGGGGAAAGTTGAATTACTAACATTATCACTAAGTTTACACGGTATGGGATGAGCAAACTTGGACAATACTATTAGTGAACTCTTCTCCAACCGATGTTTTGTAGAGACCGTGTTCATACAACTTAACTTGGTTGAACCCCTCATTATCAAATTCATGTAGTATGGGACACACAGATTTGGATAACAGTCGAAAAGACTAAGGAAAAGAGTTTGATCACACAAGAATCCAATAGCACGTTACACCAAGATATTTACCGAGGCTAATCTTCGAATCTCTATGACTCGTATGGATTTTCAAAAAGGTATGTATGTTCACAAAAAAAATAGAACCAAAACATTTGAAATACTTTCAAAATTTATACTTATTATATAAACGCTCTAACCTTGTTTTATTCCATGGCCAAACATACGAGGCACATAAGATTCTTTGATTCCTTACCAAAACCTTATGCCATACCTAGAAAAATAGGTGGTTTTACAATTGCAGAACTCTCGAACTTATTGCTGAGAATATCATATCACTATACTTGGCTACGTTTCCTAAAACAAAGTTCTATTTTTTTCTTTTTTCCAATGAGAAATATGCAATCCAAAAAAAGAGGAAGGCCATGCACAGTCCGTCCAACAGAGGAGGCACCTCATGAGATACAAAATCAAGAATCACCGCCTCCAAGGACGGAGCAGGCCACACATGACACTGCCACTACTTCTGGACAGGCAGTGCCACCTCAACCCACACCCTTCGTCATGCCTCCGAGTACGGAACACTTCTTCGCCGGATTCATTGAGGTGATTAAAGTGACAATACAAACGGTCTTCCGTGAGATTGAGGCCAACCAGGTGGTCACCGTACAAGCACCTATTCGATCTGGGTCAAAGAGCCAAACCGACCAGATCACAAAGTATAAAACGCTACAGCCCCTTACCTTTGCTGGCACCATTGATGCGAATGAAGCGCAGAAATGGCTTGACGAGCCAAAAAAGGCTCTTGAGGCCATAGGAGTTAATGAGGGTCAAAAAATTCCACTAGCGTCCTACCAACTTGTTGGTAGAGCTAACACTTGGTGAATAGCAGTGAAGGAAGACCCAAGGGTCAATGTAACAAACATGACTTGGCTGGAGTTTGAGTCGATGTTCATTGATGAGTACTTCCCTGGCGCAGTAAACAGGCAAAGACGCGAGGAGTTTGCCAAGCTTACCAGGGAATCATGACAGTCTGAGAGTATGATGTCAAGTTCAAGGAACTATCAGTCTTCTTTTTCTCCACCATCTCAACGGAGCGAGATAAGGCCGAGAAATTCTATAATGAACTTCGTTCAGACATCCGACAATCCCTGTCAATCTTGGATCTCAAGAATTAGAGGGAGCTAGTCAATATGGCCATGAACTTTGAGCAAGAGAAAACAGAGAAAAAATAGGGAAAAACGGCTTGCAACCTTTTCCCAAGAGAGCACTCAGTAGGGCAACAAGAAGAAGCCCTATTTTAATCAAAACCCAGGCCTCCCAGCCCCCATGCAAAAATATGAGGTCACAGCATCTGCGGCTGAAACTTTTAACCCTGGCCATCAGTCATAATCATAACAGAGGAGGCCGCAATGGCAGGGATGGTCGTTGCAATGGCAGTGGCAGAGGTGGTGGCCAACAACACCACAATCAGCGCTGCTAACAGAACCAACAACAAGCGTCACAACATCATAGGGTGGCTTCTTACAACTGCGGCAGCCAGTTCCCGCAGTCCCAGTCCAACAAGCCCCACCTACTGCTAACGCCCAACCCAAGCATAACCAGGGGCAAAGGCAACAAGGAAGAGCGTATGCCGTCGCTTAACAATCCTTCCCAGACAACAATGTAGTCGAATGTACATTTCCTTTGTTCAATACAATGGTGCATGTCTTGTTTGATTTAGGTGTTACGCAAACTTTTATGTCTTTTGCATCGATAAGACATTTGGGGTTACAACCTAAACCCACAGACATCACAATCTATGTCTCAACACCATTAAGATCTAGTACTGACGTGAAATTGAAGTGTTCTAGATGTGAAATTCGAATGTCAGAACAGATAATTTATGCAGATCTCCTAGCGATGGGCATTGAAGACTTCGACATCATCCTCGGTATGGACTGGCTC
Organism: Paratinospora sagittata; assembly: GCA_035771175.1. Taxonomy (NCBI): domain Eukaryota; kingdom Viridiplantae; phylum Streptophyta; class Magnoliopsida; order Ranunculales; family Menispermaceae; genus Paratinospora; species Paratinospora sagittata. The sequence goes on along the minus strand of CM069598.1, from coordinate 24,694,134 downwards.
ACACCACTGAATGCTAAAATTGATTGTTTGAATAAGCAAGTTCAGTTAACCTTGCCCACTGGGGAGTTTCTCAAAATTCAGGGAACGAGGAAATGGATACACAACTCGACTATCGCACTCCTCAAGGCACAACTCCGAGCCCTATCCCTCGGTAATGACAATGAATCATCATCACTATACCCTCTTGAAGTACATGATATCCCGATCATATCTGAATTTCCAACAGTTTTTCTAAATGACCTTCCTGGTCTACCTCCAGTTCAGGAATTTGATTTTGAGATCAAACTCATAGCAGGAACTGAACCCATCTCAATTCCACCATAAAGAATGTCCAATGTCGAGTTGGTTGAGTTAGACAAACTATTGAAGGAATTGGAGAGTACTGACTTCATCAGAAAAAGTTCATCACCCTGGGGTGCTCTAGTTCTGTTCGTTCACAAAAAGGATGGTTCGTTAAAACTTTGCATCAACTATCGCAAGTTGAATAACGTAACCATCAAGAACAAATACCCATTGCCCTGGATCGATGACTTGTTCGACCAACTTAGAGATGCCAAATACTTCTCTAAGATTGATTTACGATCCGACTATCATCAACTCCGGATCAGAGAGTCGGTCATAAATAAAACGGCTTTCAGAACTCGGTACGGTCATTATGAGTTCTTGGTCACGCCATTCGGTCTAACAAAAGCACCTGCAACGTTCATGGATTTTATGAACCGCATCTTCAAACCATATTTAGACCGATTCATGGTGGTCTTTGTAGATGAAATCTTGGTATATTCACCAACAGAGGAAGACCATAAGATACATCTGAGGATTGTCTTCCAGACCTTAAGAAACCATCAGTTATATGCAAAGTTGATTAAGCGTGAATTTTGGGTGAAGAGAGTTCAATTCCTAGGTCATGTGGTTTTAGAAAATGGCATTGAAGTGGATCTTTCAAAAGTTGAAGCGGTATTAATTAGGAAGCAACCTACCACTGTTACTCAAATTCGGAGTTTTCTCGATTTAGCTGGCTACTACAGACGCTTCACCAAGGACTTATCCAAGATTGCTGAACCTATGACCAAGCTCACTCAGAAAGACGTACGATTGATCTGGAACACCGCTTGTGAATTGTCATTTTAGGAATTGAAAAAGTGTCTCACAACAACACCTGTACTAATCACTCCAAGAAATGGAGTTGGATTTTTACTATACACCGACGCCTCTCTCCAAGGCTTAGGTCCAGTACTAATGCAAGAAGGCCAAGTTGTTGCATATGCTTCTAGACAACTAAAGATTCATGAGGGTAATTAGTCAATGCATGACTTGGAACTTGCAGCTGTCGTATTCGCACTGAAGGTATGGCATCACTACCTATACGGTGAAAGGTTTGAGGTCTTCTCGGATCACAAAAGCCTCAAGCACATCTACACTCAGAGAGACCTAAACCTTCGTGAAAGACGATTGTTGAAATTTTTGAAAGATTATGACTTTCAGCTCCAATACCATCTGGGAAAAGCTAACGTTGTGGTTGATGCCCTGAGTGGAAAATCTTATGTTGTTGCTACTACTCTTAACTTTGAAATAGGGCAGTTGGCTACGGAAATGGAGAATTTTAACTTACAGCTCATTGAGGAAGCGGAAGATCACGACTCTTTCAATTATCAGCCAACTCTGAGCTTATTCGAAGAATTTCAGCTGCTCAAGCCAACGACCCCATATTAATGGAAAAAAGAAAACTTCTCATCAGCGAACAGGACCTTCCCCACTAGTCGGTCTCCGATGATAGGGCAGTTTTCTACAAAAGACGTCTCTGCCAACCGAGCGATCCTGAAGTTCGAAAAGAAGTGCTCACTAAAATGCATTGCTCAAGGTTTGCTATGCATCCTGGGGGAGACAAAATGTACAAAGATGTCAAGCGACAATTCTTGTTCTCTGGAATGAAAAAGGCTATTACAGACTTTGTCGCTCAATGTCTCGCTTGCTATCAAGTAAATGTAGAACGCAGATTTCCTTCTGGACTTCTCCAGCCTTTACGTATTGGGGAATGGAAGTGGGAGAACATTGCAATGGATTTTGTTACGGCCTTACCTCGAAATAATAAAGGGAAAGATGCAATATGGGTTATCATTGACAGACTTACAAAGTCTGCACACTTTTTACCAATAGAGTTCACGGATAGCCTTGCCAAGCTATCCGAATTATATGAAAGAGAGATCATACGCCTTCATGCCATACCACTCACGGTCGTCTCTGATCAAGACCCTCGATTCACATCAAAATTTTGGCAAAGCTTCCAGAGTAGAATGGGCTCCAGGATTACCATGAGCACAGTTTTTCACCCACAGATCGACAGGCAGTCAAAGCGTTTAATCCAAATCTTGGAAGACATGTTACGATGTTGCATATTGGACTTTTATGACGGATGGGCAAAGCACTTACATTTGGCTGAGTTTGCATACAACAACAGCTACCAATCCAGTATCGGCATTGCATCATACGAGGCTCTCTATGGTCGCCCTTGCAAATCTCTGATATGATGGTTAGACATGGTAGATCGACTACAATTGGGGTCATAACTAGTTCAAGAGACTTCTGAGAAGATCAGACTAGTAAAGAAGCGACTTCGTGTAGCACAAAGTCGACAAAAGAGCTATGCCGACAAGCGGAGATAGCCTCTAGAATTTGACAATAGGGACTTAGTTTTTCTAAAAGTTCAGCCTACAATGAGACACTCTCTCTCTCCTCTTTTTGAGACTTTCTCCTAAAGACTCTCTTGGCGGTACGAAGCGATTCTGCTTGGGAAGAAGCGCTAGTTTTGGAAAGAAATTTTATCTGAAGGTGGGGAACGAAACATAGGTTTGCGTGTCTTATGAATTTTATTAAAGTTTAAAAAAAAAAAAATTGGAAATTAGTGTTTTGTTGAGTATTGAATTGATTGTGGTCTTGAAATTGGAGTTGTGTGAGCATGGCACCCAAATGAAGTAGGGCTTCGTACTCTCGAGAATTTGATCGAACCCGGTTCAAGAGTTATGAAGTGTCCGAGCATTATAATACCAATGTGATAAAGATGAGTCTTGTAAAGGAAAGAGGTGTTGCAGTGTCTCCGGTCCCCAATCCTAAAATATTTCTCATGATTGCATCACGAAATTGGCAGACCTTCATGAAACCACCTCCACATGCATGTCTTTTCGTAGTCCGAGAATTTTATGCAAATGCTCTAGAAAGGGATGGCTTTCAAGTTTTTGTGCGTGGGAAACAAGTATCATTTGATAGGGCAATGATCAATGCACTTTATGGGTTGCAAAACATTGAACTTGATGGATACTCAAAATACTTGTTTGAAGGGGTCAACACAGATGAGATGATCAATACTTTGTGCAGCCCAGGGACGCAGTGGAAGTATTCAAGAAACGTGCCATCTTTTTTTCCTAAGAACAGCTTGGACCAGGTTGGTAACAAATGGTATCATTTCTTGAGTGCTAGGTGATGCAAGGAGAACTTAAGACTGAAGTCATAATGGACCAAGCAATGTTACTATATGCCATCATGACAGGAAAGTCGATTGACGTGGGGTAGGTGATCCAAGATTCAATCATATACAGTATAAAACCTGCCACCACTGGCGGTCTTACTCATCCATCATTGATCACCACGTTATGTAGTAACGCGGGAGTAGCTTGGAGTTCAGATGAGGAGATGCAACCGCCTTGATCAGTCATTGATGATGGCATCTTGGTGCGGTATAAGACTTGCGGTCCTACTATCGAGACTCATCATGGTGGGAGAGGCACGGAGGGAGCTTCTTCTTCCTGTCCTCCGCGGCCACATCGCATTTCACAGCTCGAGCATCAATTCCAAAGTCATCATCATCAATTTGAACAGTTTGTGAAATATATTGTGGACTTCAACTCATCATTAGTACAAATGTTCAACTCATGTGGAATCGATTTCAGAACTAATGCCATCCAATTTCCTCCACCACCTCAATTCGACGAGCCTCAACCCGATGAAGAACAACAAGAAGAGGAGGATGACGAGGATGAATGAAGCTTCGTAGGGGAGTTTTCTTTACACCCGCTCATTTATCTTTCTATGTCCTTTATGTTCATTTGCATCTATCATCATTGAGGACAATGCTGTGTTTAAGCTTGGGGGGGTGAATTTGAAAATTTTGTTAATTTTGTTCTTTTATCATGGCATGAATAATTGTCTTGTTAGTATAGCATGTATAGATTAGATTAGGCTAAATAATCACATTTGTGTACAAATTTGAACTTAATTAGATCTACTTATGGTGGGCTTGTGATGAGAAAACTTTGGTGAGGCAGGAACTATAGGAGAATGTAGAGAGTATTTTTTTTGTTTGTGTGTTTGATCTACATGCCATGCTTATTTGAAATTTTTGTTGGCTTTTGAATATGAATCATGATCATGAATGCCACTTCTATGTTTAAATTGAGATTATGTAAATAAGCACTCTTTCGATCTCAATTTTTTTTTCTTTCAAAACTTGACTTTAGAACTTGTTGGATCTCTTCTTGAGGGGAAATCATAGGAATCACACCATGAAAGACATGAATTAGGCAATTTTTGGAATAGTTTGAGCCATAAAGCCTACCCAATTATACATTGTCTCTAGTCACCCAGTTTTGAGCCTTTTATCTTGTTTCTTATCACCCAAACATTAGAAGTCAAGGCCTTTATTTGTTCTTTCTTGTTTCACCCTTGTGCCCTTAACACTTTGAGAAATGCATTGTAATGGGGTTTGGGTTATTGTCATGGGAAAGTATATGAAAAATGGGCTATAAATGTGAATGCCATGTGAAGGTGATAAAAGGGCTTCAAAAAATGAGTTGTTCATATTTCATTGTAAAAATAAAAAAATAAAAAATAAAAAATGAAAAGAAGTAGCAGAAAAGAAAAGAGAAAACATAATTGTCTTCATCAATGAATAAATGAACAAGTTTGGGGGTGTGGTTGGGGTAAGATGCATGAAAAATCTTGGTTGGGTAATGTTTGGTTTTGGTTCATGAGTAAGGCATGGGATGTGTACAATAATTGTTGATGTAACAAAGATGTTTTGGGTGCATTAAGCTTCATTGTATCCACTTTGACATACCCTTAAACTTAGCCTTTCATTACAAGCTATGTAAAGACCTATTGATCTTGATTGGTGTGAATCCTACATTAGTGGAGAGAAGGGTGAAAAACAAGCATATTAAGTCTTGTTTTGTTTCATTGAGATCAAATTTTCTTTCTTGTTTGCATAATCTATATGATTTATGAGTGGTCATGTGTTTGAGTTGTTTGCTTGTTTGCCAACTAAGATGGAAATGAAAGCATGTCTTGTAGGTTGAAATTCTAGACATCATTAAACTCTTGAAATTTCAAGACCCTTTGAAGACACTCTATGGCCTAGAACAATGCCTTCTTGTACCATGAAATGGCACTTTTCCCAATTGAGTACAAGATTAGTCTCCTCACATCGCTTTAAAACCAAAGCAAGATTGTGCAAACATTGATCAAAAGTGGAGCCAAAAACTGAAAAGTCATCCATGAAGACTTCCATAATCTCTTCCACCATATCCGCAAAGATAGACATCATACACCGTTGGAAAGTAGCCGGTGCATTGCATAAACCAAAAGGCATCCTCTGGTAAGCAAATGTACCATATGGGCAGGTGAAGGTGGTCTTCTCTTGATCCTCCGGTGCAATAGCTATTTGATTATAGCCCGAGTAACCATCCAAGAAATAATAGTAGTCAAATCCCGCCAATCAATCCAACATTTGGTCAATAAATGAAAGGGAAAAATGATCCTTCCTAGTGGCTTTATTTAATTTTCTGTAATCTATGCACACTCGCCACCCCGTCGTTGTTCTTGTTGAGATTAATTCATCATTCTCATTCTTGATCACGGTGATTCCACCTTTTTCAGGCACAACTTGGACTGAACTCACCCAAGGACTATCTAAAATTGCATAAACAATACCAGCTTTCAACCATTTCAAAACTTCACCTCGAACCACTTCTTTCATCATCGGATTAAGCCTCATTTGATATTCAATGGAAGGCTTGTAGGTGTCTTCCATAAGTATCTTGTGCATGCATATTGAAGGGCTTATTCCTTTGATGTCTATGATCGACCATCCCAAGGCGGATTTGTACGCCCTCAGTATTCTCAACAATTTCTCTTCTTCAAGATGAGATAGAGATGAGGAAATAATGGCTGGATAAGTGGATTTCTCTCCCAAGAACGCATATCTCAAGTGGTCCGGCAGAGGCTTCAATCCAGGATTAGGCTCATTGTCTTCACTTGGAGTAGAATCATTCATAATTTCTAGCTTGTCTTGAGAAAAGTCCAATGGTGAGGCTTCACGTGACAACACACATTGCTTGACATCTTCATCTAATACCCCATTTCTAACCACAGAGTTCACAAGGCAAATTTCTAATGCATCCACCGGTGTAGTCATCTCATGTACTTCTTCAACGCAACACTCTACCACATCAATAACATCAACTCGGTTGAATGTGCTCATCTCAGAAGGGAACTTGAGGGTCTTGTAGATGTTGAAAAGCACTTCTTCATCATTTATCCTTAGTGTTAGTTCACCCTTTTAGACGTCTATCAAAACCCGTTCGGTAGCCAAAAATGGTCGCCCAAGTATCAAAGGTACATCTCCATCTTCCTCCATATCAAGTACCACGAAATCCACGGGGAATATGAATTTGTCAACCTTCACCAAAACGTCTTCTATAATGCCTCGAGGGTAGGTTAGAGAGCGATCCGCCAATTGCAAAGAGATGGTAATTGGCTTTACTTCTCCAAGGCCCAGTTTCCTAAAACCAGACAATGGCATCAGGTTAATACTTGCCCCAAGATCACATAAAACTGTTTCAAAATTAGTAGAACATATAATGCAAGGTATAGTGAAACTCTCTGGATCTTTCATTTTTTGGGGCAACTTCCTTTGTAAGATGGCACTACACTCCTCTGTGAGCTTCACTGTCTCGAACTCTTCAAGCTTACTTCTTTGACATGACTTCCTTCATGAATTTGGCATAATTGGGCATCTACTCCAATGCATCTGCAAAAGGGATATTTATATGAATTTTCTTAAACATATCCAAAAACTTTGCAAATTGTTCATCAATTCTTTTCTTTTGCCTCAATCTCTGAATTGCTTGATGATGATGAGGGTATGGTCTTCTCATTCTTGCTTTTCACTTCAGCCCCTTTTATCTCTTTCCCATTTCTCAAGGTGATAGTTTTACACTGCTCCTTGGGATTAACTTGAGTGTTACTTGGGAAGGAGCCCTGCTGTTGTGAGCTAATAGCTGAAGCTAACTGACCCATCTGAATCTCTATGTTCTTCATTGTTGACTCTAAAGTGTCAATCCTTGAATCAGTCTTCACTTGGTTAGCTTTGGATTCTACAAGGAATCCACTCAATAAGTCTTCCAACGATGGTTTCTTCTCTTGTTGCATAGGTATTGGTATCCCTAGTGGAGGGTTCAACACATTCCTATTATTGGCATAGGAAAAGTTCTCATGGTTCCTCACTCCTGAATAGTACTGATTTGGCACTTGAGCATTGCTTTTGTAATTGTATCCTCTATTGTTCAAGTAATTGGCCTGTTCAGTAGTTGTGGAGGGTTCACCAGACATATAACCAATACTTGTTGCTCCTTGCTCTACAGATGGCTTCATACCTTGAAGAGATGCAATCTGATGTGATATACTTGACAATTGTGCTGAAATAGTAGTCATGTGATCAACCTCAAATATACCAGCTTGGGCCACCATCTTCACAATTGATCTCTCACTAGGAATCTCATAAGTGTTGGAGGTCATTTTTTCTATCAAGGTAAAGGCATCATCTACTGTTTTACCCATTAAAGTACCTCTAGCCGTTGCATCCACCAATGTCCTATTGGGAACTGTCATACCATTGTAAAAGATTTGCAATTGCATCCAATTTTGAAATCCATGTTGTGGACATTTTCTCAACATTTCTTTAAATCTCTCCCAAGTTTCATGAAGAGATTCTCACTCAATCCGCTTAAATTGGCCTATTTCTGCCCTCATTTGAGCTATCTTTGCTATTAGGAAGACTTTTTGAAGGAATTTTTGAACTAGCTCCTCCCATGTGTTCACACTACCTGGTTGCAACCCTTGCAACCATGCCTTTGCTTTGTCCCGAAGAGAGAATGGGAAAAGCCTCAAACGAATTACATCTTCTCTAACACCATTCCACTTTACTGTATCACACTTTTCCAAGAATGATTGGAGATAGATCATAGAGTTTTCAGCTGGAGACCCACCATAGTAATGTTGTTGAACCATCGTAATTAAAGCTGGCTTCAACTCAAAATTATTGGCTACTATTGATGTCCTCACGATCCCCGAATAGTTATCTTGAATTACGGGTTTGAAGTTATCCGCAATAACATTTGATTGTTTTCATTGTTGGGCTCCGTTGCCTCTTGCTCAGCTCTTCTATCTCTTCTAATCAGTCTCAAAGCTCTCTCTATCTCAGGATTTAATGGTAGAAATTCGACACTCCGAGAGCATCTCATATACCACGTGTCCTGCCAATCACAATCAAAGAGAAAAAATCAAAAAAATTCAAAAACATAAAAGTCTAAATTAAAATTCAAACCTATTACTTTTGATATCGATAGAAAAGAAAACAATTCCCCTGCGATGGCACCATAAACCTGATGCAATAAATTTAGATTCGCAAGTGCACGAATTATCAAGTTATAATACCCAAGGTGAGTGGGTTATCGTATCCACAGGGAATTATTACTTTCTCTCAATTACCAATTCACAGATTTAGAACTTTATTTAGACGATCAATAAAAGATATCACTAGAATAAAAGTGTTAAAAATTAGAGTTTAAATGTAAGCAAGAAAATATAAGAAAAAAAATTTAATATATGAGAAATGTCTAGAGAATCAATTTCACCTAACTTTCAGTTATGTAATTTAAACATGTTTATTATCAATCAATTTCCTAATTTATAAGTCAAAACCCTTCTGTCTCTAATTCCCTCTCTCGAGTGTCGAATTAGAACGTATTGTTAAAAACAAGGTTCGATCTCTCGATAAAACCTAAATACTAAGCAACCCATTAAACTCAGTGATTTTCCTACAACTTCATGAAACTTTGTAAACCTCTCGATTCTACAATAATTTCATGTCATAATCCCCATTTTCCAACCTAGGAAACCCTCTCTCGAGTGTCGCCTTCCAAGTCTAACTTCATTCGATTTGTGATCAAGAAACCGAAAGCATTAAGCATATGAAATCATGAATAAACTATAGAAATTTCATTGATAATAAACTAAATCTAAAATTAAACCATAATATTTAAGTTACAATCCATCTCTTCTCTAGAAAATAGAAGTTAGTTCATAATGATGGACAAGAAAATACGAAATGAGATAGAAAACATCAAAATCCTCTATATAATGTGCTAGAGATAGTGTAGATTTTCGATCCACCTCGCTTCCAAAGCCAATCTCCATCTCCACAGCAACCCTACCGTCTTCCTTCCTTCTCCAATGAATTCCCCACAAAAAACCCTAAAAATTGATATATAATAGGCCCTACTTCGCATAAGATTTGTATTTCAAAATTGCCCAAACCTATGCCAAAAAAAACAACATTTGCACGGGAGCGTTGCAGCGCTCGAGGGGGTAGCGCTCTGCGCCTTCTTTTCCCACATTTTATCACAATCTGGGCGCTACAGTGCCATTCCAAGTGTTGTAGCTCCCAGAACAATAGTTACCCCCCTTAGATCTTCTCTTGTCTAATCTTCATTCTTGTGCACTTCCTTGTATACTTCTCGCACATGTTCTTGGCTTCTTTCTACCATCATTTGGGCCTTGGTTCGTCACACTCTCAAGCTTTTATTACCTACAAAACAAAACAACCATAAGTGAGCAAATCAACTAACTAACAAAATATTAACAATTAACATGAAATTATTATCTAAAATGAACATGTTAATATGCAAATGCTACTAAAGATCCTATTTATTTTCCTAGACAAACCTAAGGTATTCTATTCATGAAAATAACTAAAATTAGCCTCTAAAATGCACAAAAACTCTAAAATGCACCTAAAACACTAAATATGCAAATTAAGCCAAAACACCTAGAAATTAGTAAGATATATCTTTAAACCTAATGAAATTCCTACAAAATAGTATGTATAAAACTAAACTCATCAGTTAGTTTACCATATATTTGGTTATTTGATAGTTTAGTTACATTTTCATATTTTTGTATTATTTCAGTATGGATTTCTATAGGTTGGTTCATGAGATTATTAAAGCATGTTACTCACTTGGTTTGATGTGTTTTGTAGGTGCTTTGATTTTCTAAATGATGATTGAGAAGATGAAGACATGATGCAAGAGGAGCCAAGGGAGTTAGAGTGAAGAAACAAGTGCATCCAAACCTTAGGAGTGTGGAAAATTGGCTAAGTCCACAAGAAAATAATACAAGATGAAAGGGTTTTGAGGTTGATTTGGAGTGGAGAACAAGAAGAAAAAAGACGAGGAAGAAAGCGGATGTGCAATTCAAAACTTTCTAATTTTGTTGCGAACTTTCCTAGTTCGACTTAGACACTTCTTGGACAACTTCCTATGGACTTGTAGCTATATAAAGACCATGGTTTAAGACTTTCAAAGGAGAGAAAAGAGAAGAGAAAGATCATAGAGAAAATAAGAGAGAGCAAGGAAGACGGCTAGGGTTTGAAGCGGAGAAGAGCAAGATTGAAGATTATTAAAGAATCTCCAAACGCTTTCCCTTCCTTCTACTTGGTTTTTCTAGTTTTAGATTCATGTTCATCATATTATTTCATGCCTTAATGTCTTTATTCATGAACTAAATCCTTTATCTAGAGGTGTAGATCAATCCAAACTAGAAACTATGTCATGTTCTTAAACTTTTGATTATTCATTAATAGAGTTGTTAGTTTATTTATGTTTTTCTACTCTTAACGCTAATGATCCCTTGATCAAGGATTGATTGATCCTAGACTCGGAAGGCGACACTCGATAGAGGGTTTTCCGGGTTAAAACATGAGAAGCTTAACATGAAACGACGATTTATGGAGTTTTATGAAGTCTTAGGGAAAATCATAGAACTTAATTAATTTTTGGGTTTTTGGGTTTTATTGATAAATCGAACTTAATCTCCTAAGAATATGCTCTAATGCGGCATTCTAGAGAGGGTATTAGTGTTGAACCAATTATCCTCATGTCCCTTACGAGAAGATGTCCCTCTTACGAAAGATATTTTGATGATTACAAACTACATTTTGTTTATGATATTACTACACATATGGCATATCTAATCTTACTTGAAGGTTTCAAAGATTCAATGATGCATGGCGAACGAATTAAAAGATCTTCTTGAAGACCATGATCGTTTGAAGGTGTTTACTTATATGATTAGATTAGGATAGGTTGTAGGACCTTCTATGTCATGAGATTCAGCAATATGCATGCCTGCATGTTTTAATCGATCGGTTGCATATTCGATTTAATCTGGTTATATTATGTTTTATCGAGCTTTAATCGAGAAATCAAAAATCAATTTTATAAAAGTCTTTCAGGACACTAATGTTTTAACGGCGTCCTCCTGGACTTGATGAGTCAAGAAGCTGATAAAATATTAAGAAGCTCAAGGTTGAATTGAACTGATTAATAAGGACGCTTACTTGTTAGTTGTGGCCTTTCTTTTATCAACCTTTGAGAATATCAGAACGCTGACTTAGTTTCAGCTCGCTGGAAGTTCTTTTTATTTTTTAAGTGATTTCTATCTTTAAGGATGTTGATAAGTTATAAGTTGAATAAATTATCAGGACGCTACTTGTGTAGGAGCCCTCATCTTTAGAATCAACTTAAATAACTTTCAGGATGCTTATTGTCCTTCAGTGCACTTAACATTGTTTTAAAATTGTTTTTAAAAAGTTCAGGACGCTAACTCTTAAGTAGCACCCTCTTGTGTCAAATGTTTTAAAACAAAGCAGGACGCTAACTGCGAAGTAGCGCCCTCATGATTTAAGTGGTTTAATTGTCAAAGTAAGTCAGGATGCTTACTATTCAATAGCGCCCTCACTTCATTGTTCAGTAGGACGCTAATATTCTATGAGCGCCCTCAAAGGAACAAAACAGCAGAAAAGATATTTTTGGTGTTCTGACATTACTGCTATTTTTGATAACTTTTTCAGAAACGTATGAATACTTTTCAGAACTTTTCAGAATCGAACAACAACTTTTTCAGAACTTTTGAACGTTCTAAAACTTCATCAGAACATTCCTTTTCCATGAAAGAATCAGATGATTCAGGTGCTATCGTCGTAATATGCATTGAGTTGAATCGATTCATTTCAGGAAAGAATCTTAACGTTATATTTGAAATAACCTAGTACCCCAAAATCATCAAGTCCATTACGCCTCTGTTATTCCTATATATACGTGTTGCCTTAGAGCCAAAAAACCACTAATGATATACGAAAAACTAAGATTCCTTCAAAACGTATTGACAGTTTTCGTTTGTGCTAAAACACTTTTTAAAAGTTAGTCTTCTTTCACTTGTGCTTGATCTTACGATCTTTTGAAAGAAAAACTTCAAGTCTTTTGGGTTGATTGATCTTCATCCTCATTATTTCGAAAACCCATTGAAGAAGGCAAAAACTCTTTGAACTTTTTTTCAGCATAAACTTTATCATACATATTTTTCCGAATATGTGATCACAGAAGGTTCAATCCAAAGCTTTGTAAGTATCACTTTGATTCTAAGTAAAGGGAATCATATTTCATCTTGTATTTAATTTGCAGTGACTGGTTAGTCACTGGGCAAGAGCAAGTGTTGCTCATAATTGTAAACGGTCGTCTCACACCCGTAAGTTGAGAATAGGTTCTCTCTCACCTGTAAGTAGAGAATAGGTCTTATCATACCCGCAAGTTGAGAAACGATCCTCTCACACCCGTAAGTTAAGAAACGGTAGTTCTCACACCTGTAAGCTGAGAAAGTGTATCAGTTTAATCTTCACCAGTAAGAAGGTCCATAGTGGAGTTTGAACAAATCCTAACTAAGGAGGTTAGGTAGTGGATGTAGGCGCGGTCGAACCACTATAAATCTTGCTTGCATTGTCCCATTTACATTTGTTGTATCTAATGGCTATACTTTGTTTAATCTGCTTTCATTATTTCGCACAATTTTACGAAAGGTAAAAATCTACTAAGTGTCCAATTCACCCCCCTCCCCCCTCCCCTCTCTTGGACATATATGGGCCAACAATTGGAATCAGAACAGGTTAACCATCAAAGTATCTAACCATCTTTGATTGAGTATGGCAGAAAAAATCAAAAGAAGTGTATATTTCTCAGGTGAAGGAAACTCCCCAAACCGATCACCACTGTTCAAGGGAGAAAATTATTCCCACTGGAAAACTAAGATTAGGTACTACCTCAAAGCCCAGGACGTAGAGATGTGGGATGTTGTAACAAATGGATGTCCAACACCTACTAAAAGAGTAGACGGTGCTACTATCCCAAAGGAACTAGACGAATGGAGTGCCAAAGAAAAGAAAAGAGAGCTATTGAATAATCAAGCTGTAAACATTTTGCTTTGCAGTTTATCCGTCGAAGAGTTCAATAGAGTTAATGTGTGTGAAACCACTAAGAAAATATGGAACAAGTTAGTGGTCACCCACAAAGGAACTGTGCAAGTTGAAAAGGCGAGGCTCTAACTGTTAGTTAAAAAATATGAGACCTATAAGATGAAAGAAACTAATTCGATGGTTGAGGTTGTTGCTCGGCTCATAACAAACATCAATGTGATGAAGAACCTAGGAAAACTATATGACCAAGAAGAAACTGTTAGAAAATTTCTAAGAGGCCTACACAGAGCATGGGAACCCAAGGCCATGGCCATTGAAGAAGCAAAAAATATGGCCGAATATACCTTTGATGAACTATGCGGTTCATTAATGGTTTATGAGTTGAACATAAAAGATACAATGTGTCCAGTCAAGGTTGAGGAAAAAGAAAAGAAATCTATTGCCCTCAATGTTGAAATTGGTTTTGAAGGTGATTCAGACTCAGAAGATGACATGGCTACGTTATCTAGAAAGTTAAATAAGTTGCGTAGGAGAAAGAGTAAGAATAACTCTTACTCAAGGTTTCACAAAGGAAAGAAACCTGAGTCTAAACCTGCAAAGTTAATATGTTATGGCTGTAACAAACCAGGTTATATAAAGATTGAATGCCCCACAAAATATAAGAAGAACACCAGCTCTTACAGAAAAGACAAGAAAGTTCTCAAAGCCACATGGGATGATTCAAGCTCAAGCGAAGATGAAGTAGATTTAGATCACACTGCTGCATTGTGCTTAATGGCAAGCACAAAGGTAAAAATTGAACCTACTGATGAACTTGATGAGTTCAACGTTCATATTCAGGAGCTTAAGTCAAAACTTAATAAAGAGATTAGGAAGCATGAAAAACTCAAGCATAGCCTCAAAGAAGCTCTTGAGGAAATAGAATTCCAACAAGAAGAGCAAGACGGACTGTCTCTAGAAAATGAACAACTTAAAAAAGTTGTTGGGAAGCTGAAAAATGAAAATGAAATCCTTAGAAAGGAAAAGAAAGACCTGAACTACACAGTGATTAAATTCTCAAATGGTCAAAAGAAATTTGACATGATGTTAGGATCACAAAGATGTGCGTTCGACAAAACTGGCTTAGGCTATACTCATGGGTCTAAACAAAAGGAGTACGATATTGTACTGAACAAAAGACCAATATGCAACAAATGTCATAGGGAATGTCATACAATACTTAGATGTATAGTCTTACGTAGAAAGAAAAGAAAATCTGCATGGATTGAAAATTTTGTTCTTACTGATGCTAACATGCATGGACCCAAACAAGAAGCATGGGTACCAAAGTCAAAAATATTTTATGTTGTGTAGATATGCAAAAATGAAAATATATGGTATCTAGGCACATGTCTGGAAATAGATCTAGCTTTTTGAGCCTTGAGAAGAATAAAGGAGGAAAGGTCACCTTCAGAGACGACAACAAAGGTGATATTGAAGGCATTAGAACTATTGGTAACGATTTTCTATCCATATCTGATGTACTTTATGTTAAAGGGTTGAAGCATAATCTCTTAAGCATAAGTCAATTATGTGAAAAGGGTTATGACATTTCATTTGAGGCAAATAGATGCATTGTCAAGCATATAGATAAAATTGTTGCATTCGTGGAATCTAGACTTAAGAATGTGTATTGCACGAACTTCAATGACATAAAGAAACAAAATGTAACATGTTTAAGTGCTATCTCTTGTAATAATGCATGGCTATGGCACAGGAGATTAGCTCATATTAATATGGACAACATATCTAGAATTGTTAAACATAATCTAGCCATAGGTATTCCGAAAGGAACTTACTCAAATGATAAGGTTTGTGAACTATGGAAACTTGGTAAGCATACTCGATCATCATTTAAGAGTAAGAAGTATCAATCAACCTCTAGAGCTCTCGAATTGATTCACATGGATGTTTTTGGACCAACCAAAACCCAAAGCTTAGGTGGTAAATCATATGTGTTTTTGATTGTTGATGACTTTACTCGATTCACATGGGTATTTCTATTAGCTCATAAATCTGATGCATGTGAAATATTTATAAAATTCTACAAAAGAGTTGAAAATGAAAAGGGCTATATAAGATCAACATAATTAGGAGTGACAGAGGTGGTGAATTTGTCAATAAAAATCTCGGAGAATTTTGTAACAATCAAGGTTACACTCACCATCTATCAGCCCCTAGGACACCACAGCAAAATGGTGTAGTTGAAAGAAAGAATAGAACTTTGCAGGAGATGTGTAGAACAATGCTTAATGCGTACAACATTGCAAATCACTTTTGGGGTGAAGCTATTAACACTGCCTGCTATGTAATGAACCGAGTTCTGATAAAAAAAGATTTGAATAAAACTTCATATGAACTATGAAAGGGTAGAGCACCCAACATCAGTTACTTCCGAGTATTCGGATGTAAATGTTTTATTCTTAATGATAAAGACAATTTAGATAAGTTTGAACATAAATCAGACATAGGAATAATCTTAGAATATTCTTCTCACAATAGAGCCTACAGAGTCTTCAACAAATCTAATCAAACTATAGAAGAATCAATTCATGTAAATTTTGATGAAAGTGTTAATAAGAAAAGTCTTGATGATGAATTTAAGCAATTAAATTTTGATGACGATGAACCCAAGACAACCAAGGTTATAGATCTTGAACCTGAACTATCTTTAGAATCTTCTAAAAATTCTAGACTGCTTTGAGGTCTTTCCCAAGATCAAATTTTAGGAAATCCACGAAAGGGTGTATCCACTAGAGCATTAATTCAAAAAGATCAAGAGCTTGTTGCTTTTGTATCACAATTTGAACCAATTAAAGTGGAAGATGCACTGAAAGATGACAACTAAATTCTTGTTATACAAGAAGAACTAGGACACTTTGTGCAGAACAAAGTGTGAAAATTAGTTCCTAGACCTTTTCACCAATCTGTTATAGGAACCAAATGGATCTTTAGAAACAAAAAGAATGAACAAGGTATCATTGTCCGAAATAAGGCTAGATTGGTTGCACAAGGGTACAACCAAGAAGAAGGCATAAACTTCGAAAAAGCCTTTGCCCCAGTAGCAAGATTAGAGGCAATAAGGATGCTACTTGCCATGCTTGTTAAATTAAAAAAAAAATCAACCTTTCTTTCTCTAAAAAATAAAAAGGTTTGGATCGTCAGTTGAACAGCCTCTTTCATCTTCTTGAAAACGCAGTGGTCTAACTCTTTTGATAAAAAGTAGGCACACAAGTTGCATACACGTGGTTGAACTTGATGAATCGTGTGTCATTAAAAGATAGAGAGGCTGACGCTTATCATGCTCACCATTTTTTTTTGTTTTTTTATGACATCATGCTTATAAATTTACTCAACCATGTGTCTTCGCTCTTTTCCTGAGAGGGTATAAGTAAGTATTTTCAACTTGTAATGATATTAAGTCGCCTATCTTTGTATTTTGTATGTGTTATACTTGTCATAGTATTCTCAGCTTGTCTTCTTTTACATTTCATAATTTTCATACTTAAACGATTACATAATATCCTTTTTACACAATGATGTTATCAAATCTTCCTCTTTGGTTTGTTGTAGTACTTATCATCATTTTTATCATCCTCATGGTTTTCTGTTGTCTATGTTTTGTGTGTGTAGTCTGTGACTCTGACTCTATGCAAGATTCTTAGACTAAGACTGTAGTTTCGGTTCAAGGTATATACAAGTTAGCAGGAACTAGCTTTTTCACCTGTTTGATCCAGTGGATATAAGAGGACAGTCCTTGAGAGGCCAAGAGAGCCATGTCAGATAGGCATACCTTATCCATGGAAGTTTTTGGTGAAGTTACTACCTTTATGCCTGTATCTACCCCTCAACCTATTCTAAAGTCTTCTTCTTTAAATTTTTCCAGTTTACCTGAGTCCTGTCTAAAAACCAAAACATCTAAGATAGACCAGTTAATAGAAGTCACTCATATTCCTGATGATAATAAAATAGATGAGACCATAGCTCCTTTGTTAAATCCCTATTATATGTTTAATAAGCGTCGTCCCTTTTTTACTAAGTCTGTCAAAACTTTAATTTCTAAAAAATCCCCTCTTATCAAAGAATATGTTCAGAGAACGGCTTTGGCAAACTGTCAGTTAGAGTCAACACATCAAGAACAATATGTCACTCTTGAGTTTGATCCCGATTGCATACGTCACTGGTTATCCAACGGATACACTCACCTTCACTTAGGTGCCATCCGTCTGGTTCTCTCCTATCATGGTTGAGGTGACATACCTCTATTTGCTCGTGTTTCTCTTCTGGATACGAATCTGCTATAGTATGAGTATGCTTGCATTGGTACGGTCATTACAACACTCAGTCATGGCTCCATGGTCTTCACCATAGCCCCAGACTTCAACGTCTGTTTAAATGATCCTACTATTCCTACCATATTCAAAGTACAAATCCAATTCTCTGGTGCTCATTACAAAGCTGAAGGAATCCTTGCTACTCTTCATCATCAAATGGCTTTCAGATTGCAAGATCATGCAATCCATCTCAAAACATACAAACCTCACGGTACGATAATGGCTTTTGTTAATGATAATGAGGTTCCAACTATTGTGCAGATCCCTAGGCAAATACCAAGGCAAGATCTCTATCAGCTCATGCCTACTGCCTAGTTTACCAATTATGAAAATTTCATCAAGCACAATGAACCTGTTGTTACTAATGAAAGTCCTCGACTTGCAAAGCAACGTGATGGTTCGGTTAAAATCAGTTTTGAGCTCCCAAGCCATACAATACAGGATTATCTCCCAGTTTATCATTCTTTAATGATCCAGCCAGTCTACAAGTATCACAAAGACAGACCCCCTATTCATTCATTCCAGACTACGGGGTTCCCTGTTTATCATTCACATGTAGATGGTCATTTTATCTGGGATTGTAATCCTGCTATGTGTCATCATGATTGTTCGTGCCACAACGACCTCTCAGATGATGATATTGACGAATGGCTCTTTGATGTACCTCCTTCACAGTTTGAACCACAACCTCAAAGGTATTATACTTCATGCAGACAGGATGTCAGAACATCATCAAGAAGAACCTCCTGCTCCACCTGCAGCAGCAATGGTTCAACCATGTTTTCCTGTAAGTCTGTATGATCAGGATTTTTCACCTCTGCAACGAGTATCTGATCCGCATCATCAGATTACAGCTAAGCCTTTTTCAGTTCCTACTGAAGTCAGACAAATGGCTCAACCAAGCCTATTTCTCAACCTGAAGAAGTACTAAATTGGCAAACAAAGAATGTTTTAGTTCAGAATCATTATCTGCAAAAGATTGATCATCAACTTACAAGCATATCTTCTGCTACTACCAGTCTTGCAAAGACTGATGCACAAGCAGCCATAGCTCAACAATACTATCAGGAGATACGTGAAAAAATACAGAAGCTTGATGCTACTTTGCGGTATTATCTGGAGAATAATTACTTTGGCCCTGAATTTATGCAGTATGAGGCTGAAATCAAACAATTTAAACAACAACTTTCTTATGTTGAGGCTGACCTTCAAAAAACTAAGAAACCACCAGCAGATCCTTACAGAACCTTGCTGGATTCTTACATGTATACATCTCCTCAGCCTGCACCTAGACATCATACACGAACAGATACAACTCCTTTCTTATTCTCCACCATATTCCGAAAAAGTCCACCGCCATTTCCAACTAGACCCACATTTGGACCTCCTTCTAGAGGTCCTCGTCCTTCATATGGTCGTGCAGCCAAAGGTAAAGCCCCTATGGATTATGAACTTTATGAATCACCTACTAATGCACCACCTCCATTTGAAACTTTACCTGCACAACCCATTACCACCTTACCACCAAGTGATCCTCCACCTTCTAACCCTATCCAACCTTCTATCCAATTTCTTGACCACTTGGTTACTCAAGATACTGTTGTTCCTCATTCAGATGAGCCTCATGATAATATGCAGCTTCATGAAGTGTCTGATATTTCTGACTCAGACGAGTATTCTTCAAATATTTCAAATCAGACTGAAAATGAAAACAATTATATGGATCTTTCCCATATTGCTGATATTCATATGGCTGATGATCCATCTTCATCTCGACGAAATGAACCTGGTATATCTGAAATCTTGTCAGATACAGAAGATCCATTTCTTGAACCACCCAGAACAATTCCAGCAACATTCCAGCACAATTCTGGCCCATGGTTCAGTCTCGATAATGTCCCAGTTGAACAATGGAGAGTTAAACTATCCACATGGTGTGCATGGATGGATAATCAACAATTATCAGGCAAAACAGCTGAAGACATTATCAAAGATTTCTTCTCTCGATGCACTGGTCTCCTTCGGGATTGGCTTCTTAGCCTTGGTGAATATAGAATTCTTCAACTCATTCAATCCTCAATTTTTAATGTGTACAACGTCATGCTCAAGGAATTCGTTGGAGATATATCTCTTGTTGAAAAGTCGTAAAAACAAGAATTCTTCACCACGAAGTGTTGTTCACTTGATCGAAAGAAGTTACAAAAACACTTCTCCCGCATGATCCTTCGTTTCCACCTCCTTAGTGGAATCAACAAGCCTGACCTCAAATATACATTTATTGCTTCTTTGCAGAGATCGACCGTCTTATTCTTGCAACTGGCAGACCCATGCAACAAATCTCTTTTGCTGAGATATTCCAATTCCTTACTATAGCCATTGATAAAGTATGTGAAATTTCTGAAATTATGGAAGGAAATGAAAGACCCTTCTATTGATTTCTCCCAAGCTTGTCGGAAGAATTACCTCGAAATTGGCTGTAAGCAACAAATAAATGTTTGTGTAAAGACAAGAAAAACAAGTCTTTCTCCAAGTATTCCAAGAAGAAGAAGTTTCATCATAAAAAGCATTCTCCATGGTACTCCAAAAGATTTTCTAAAAAGAAAAAGCGTATCCGTTATTTTAAAAGAAGACGATCTTCATCACCAAAGCAAGCTACATGCTACATCTGCAAAAAAAACCATGACATTTTGCTAAACAATGCCCTGAGAAGAAAATGAGTCAGCATCTTATCCATCATATTCAGCAATCTTATTCTTTATCCCCAAACCAGGATATTGAATCTGTTTTCTCTGAACAAGATTCTCCTGCTGAAGAAACTATTTTTGCTTATCAAGCTGCTAAAATTTCATACTCTGACATTGATTCTCCACTAATTACTTTAGATGATTATGCAGATGATGCTTTTTATGGGTATGATTTCCCACTCATTTTCAACATCCAAGGTTACTCATTCAATGTCGTATGCTCCCATATCCATTTTACAGACAAAATATGATAATCTCATTTCTGTGATTGCTTATTTTGATACTGGAGCTTTCAAAAGCATGATGAATTCAAGAATCTTTCCTCCTGAATGTTGGACACCACACAAAGAATTGTTTAAGGCTGCCAATAATGAGATTTTTCAGACTAATCTCATTACCACATCCAAAATTGGAATCAAGTTCTTCCCAGATTTCATTATCTGGACGCACATAATTGGTTGTGACCTTTCTGACAAAGACATCCTTATTGGTATGGACATTTATTCCTTAACCAAGCTACGTATACTACCACATGGTATACAATTCCGCCAACAGTTTCTTCCATATACATCAGTCCCAAAGATGTATGCAATACAGGATCCAGATGATCTCCAGTCCAAGTTAAAAAGATCATTTACTGATTCTCACAAGGATTTTCAAAATCCTCATCCTTTGTGGAAGAACCCTACGTATTTTGTCCGCCTTCCCTTTAAGAAGAATGAAGATCTCAATCCAACTAAAGCTATTTATCCAGGAATGCCTCCTGATGAACCTAAGCTTGTCAGGCAAGAATGTGCAGAACTTACTGCCGAAGGTTTGATTGAACCAACTACCTCTGATTAGGCATGTCAAGCATTCTACGTGAACAAACGTGCAGAACAAAAATGTGGTAAAAAGCGATTGGTAATCAATTACCGACCTCTTAATATGTTCCTCACAGATGAAAAATTCCCTCTGCCAAAAATCTCTTCTCAACTAACACTTCTTGCTGGATCAACAATTTACAGCAAGTTTGATCTCAAAACTGGTTTCTACCAACTAGGAATTCATCCAGATGATCGTCCTAAAATAGCATTCTGCATTCCAAATGCACATTATCAATGGACAGTCATGCCTTTTGGTCTTAAGGTTGCACCTTCCTTATTTCAGAAAGTAATGACACATATTTATGCTCTTTTGCTGTCTACTGCATTAATATACATTGATGATATTCTCCTATTCTCTAAAATTGAAGAAGAACATCATCAACTTCTCCATCAATTTCTAGACATCACAGATGCAGCTGGTATAATGCTCTCTGAAAAGAAAAGTGTGCTTAATACTTCTGAAATTGACTTCCTCGGCATGAAAATCTTCAATGGTGTTTATCAACCAGGCCCTCACATTGCTATTGAACTTCTCAAGTTCCCTGTTGATAACCTTACCAGACAACAGCTACAGCAGTTCCTTGGAATAGTCAATTATTTACGGATCTTCTTACCAAAAGTATTTCAGTATACTTCTGTGCTATATGTATTACTTGCGAAGAATCCTCCACCTTGGCAATCATCCCATACACAAGAAATTCAACGTCTGAAAGAAATTTGTCAAAATCCACCACCGCTGGTGATTCCATCTACTGGACAAATCATTCTTCAAACAGATGCTTCAGATCATTATTAGGGTGCAGTTCTCATAGAACTCAAGGATGCCAAACAACAGATATGTGGATATCAGAGTGACGCATTTTCTCAAGCAAAACTCCATTACCATATTACAATCAAAGAAATTCTTGCAGTAAAATATGGTATACAGAAGTTTGCCTTCTTCCTCAAGCCCCGTTAAGTTTGGAATTCAGATGGACAATTTAGCTTTCCCAAAGATGCTGGACTTTAAGAACAAACTTGTTCCTCCTCCACAACTGTTAAGGCTACAAGAATGGTTCACCCAATTTGACTTCACAGTTAAACACATCAACGGAACCAAGAATGTCCTTGCAGATTTTCTTACCCTTCCAATCCAAAAGTCCAAAACTGTTTCTCCGGTTTCACTTTTAACCAATTTCTCAAGCCTTCCACTGTTACTACAACCCAAGCTCATTACCAGATCCAAGCCCATTAATCTCCATCTTCCTTCTGGACCAATTCCACTTATTTGTACCATTATTGTTCCACCAGACAGCCCATAACCAAAAATAGCCCATGAAGTAAACTTATTGGCCCAGTCCAAAATGTTGTACTTTGCCCACAAACACATTATGGATTTTCCTGATCAACTTCAATATGGAAATCAATTTCACCAAGCCTACCCATACCTGTTCATTTTTCACCTTAGGCCCATTCTCACTAACAACCTTTACTGGTACATTTGGTGTGTTTCCTATTTATACAGGATTGCTATCACTTTCCCTCATAACAAAATCCTTCGAGAAGTCCAATATCCTCTTCCTTCACCGATCAAAGATTGCCTGTAGTTATTTGCTCCATTATCTTTTTGGATAAATGAAATCCAGACCATTAAGCAGAATCCAGAACTCAAGACTTCTATATATATATGCTATCGTCCATATTCTGATTCAGAACAAGGCATTGTTGCTGAGCATTATATACAGAGGTTCCAATCATACTCCTATTTTCTCTCAAATTCTATCCTTACTGGTCTATTCAGTTTCCTCCATGACATCAACGGCAATCCAGATACTCAACCTCCTCCGATCATCCATGGTCCTCAAGAGTTCATTCTTGAAGATCATTTGTTTTCACTCATTGAAGCCCTCGCCCCATACAGTCCTAATAATCCTAATGCTCCTCTGACTGAAGAACAGATCATTGAAGAAACTCAAGCTAATGAATTAGCTAAAGCCTCTTCTCCAGTTCCTCCATATTTTCAGGATACACAGACCTATTGGGAAACCGAATCTCTCTCCTCTAACGAAGCAAAAAACATTTCTCCTTCGCACTCTCACAATTCTTTACGTGCTCCCACGCCGTGGCAACATGACCAAGAAATCTTCAATTCCAGGTCTCCGCCTTAGCTCTCAATTCTTCTTCAAGAAACGTCGATTGTACAAAGGTATGTTTCCTCCTTTGCAGGTTTCCACCGTTCTTCTTCCAGTCCGTACATGTCTCCAACGACGTCAGTATAGACGTTCCTTCTCTATTCCCAGAACTCCTTTTCCTCATGCTACGTCTCCCCCAGCACAGAATGCATTATCATACCTAGCTGATACTCTCATATGGAATTACCATTTTCGACGACAACTCACACGTCTTTTTCCAGAATTGCAATCACCGTCTCCATGACCGATAATTGCATCCATGTTATCCTTCTCCATTGTCAATCTCAGCATGCCAAGATTCGTTCTCATCGCAAACAGATCACCCTGTCATTTCCTACCGACACAACACGACAAAAATATCAAGCATCTTCTTTTGATAAAGCATAAACAGTAGCCGACAACATACTGTTTACTTTTCCAAAAGTAAGATTGTTCACCAGCACGCCTTGTCTGCCATCAACTTTACGCACATGCACCTATCAGTTCAGACTCCACTTGACTCAGCCACTCGCAGATTCCTTCTTATCCTCCAACTGTCTGGATTTGAAGACGTCTGAAGTCTGCAAAGCCTCCTCAACCTCTATAAATACCACTTCACTCTTCAGTTGTAGACAATCGAATCCTCAGACGAAAATCATCAAGTCTTTTAGTTTTCTTCCAGTCTTAAAGAGTCTTATGCTACACTTTCTTCAAGTCCTCATTCAGATGTACTGTTCTTGAGTGTTTAAATAAGTTTTATGCTACGCTTTCTTCAAGTCGTCATTCAGATGCACTGTTCTTGAGTGTTTAAATAAGTTTTTTGTTTAGTTAATCTATTTTATTACATTTTGTTACGTTTTGACAAACCCAATAATTGTAAAATATTTTATGTCCTATCGGACAATTATATGTTGCTTTATCAAAAAAGGTATCAAAAAATATTACAAAGATACTAATTAAAAAATAACAATCCAACTAATTAATGGCTCGTACACTAGAAATGTTGTATGTTGTAAAGTTTTGTCAATATTTTACGACAACATTCATAAATAGTACCTTATTTTATTTATTTTTTGGCTTTTCAGGTATATCTCAATGTATTTTATTACATTTTACTTAATAATTACTCACTTATGTATATGTAACAAATATTTTTAAATTATTACTATTTTCATCATTTATGATTTTATTTTTTTTATTTTTGTAACTCAACCATTTAAAAAAATCAGTTATGATTTTTTTTTAAAAAACTTTTTTAACTCAATTCTTATGATTATCTTTTATTTACTTTAAAGGTTTTTTTAAGTTTTTCTTTTAAAAATTTTTTGTAACCCAATCATTTCAAATTAAGTAATGAAAATCATCACTTAATTATTAATGTCAGTTCCCATTAATAAAAAAGGGGGGAAAAGACTAATAAAATATTACTTTTTAACATATAAAAAAAAAATTTAATCATGTGCACCGCACGTGCAGACTGACTTGTTACATTAAAATACCCAGTAAAACTGCTTACACTGCTGAGGGAATATATCATATTAGGCTAAATAAAAAGCCACCATGAAGTTGTCACCGTTCACACAATTTGGGTGAACCACTTCTTCATTAACTCTCTCTTTTTCTTTTTTTTTAACGGCGTAATAACTTTTTTTTTCCCATTTAAACAGTGCTACCACAAACAAAAATATTTCGTTCAGATTTGAATTAATAACCTCGTTATCTAAAATTATTGTTATTCCACTTTATTATTCTTCAAAGATTTCATGAATTTATTAATAGGTGTTAGCTTAGTTGATTGAGAAATTAGATAGAATTGAAGTTCAGGTATCGAATTTGAGCTTGGGCGTGCCCCCATTTATCCGCTCTTATTGATAGAGCTAGCCCAAACGCCTATGTCATGCCCGAATCCAAGAGGATTAGTTTCATCCAAAGAAAAATAAGACATCTCTCGAATGTCGAAAAACCAATAACAACAAAAAAAAAAAGAAGATTTCATGAACTTTTGCTGCCACCAAAATAAATATTTCATCTAGATTTGAACTCAATGACCTCCTCATTTAAATCACCAATATTATAAATATCTCATAACTTAACCCAAATAAGTTTCAGAAATAATATAGATATTAACGGCTAATCTAACAACTCAAGCAACATGGAATTGCCCTCGGTTACATTAGAAGATGGAAACAATTGAAAAATAAACAAAAACAGAACGTGGATGCTATCACTTAAAATTACAAGAAAAATAGAGCCTTGCAGACCAAATAATAACAATAATAATAAATAAATAAATTATTATTATTATTAGGTAGTTATAGCAATAAAATATCACAGGCAACGAAAAAAAATGAGCAAGAGAAAGTATATCTCATTTTTTTGTCAAAGAGAAAATATATCTATATTATTTATAAACTCGAAATTTCAAAACTTATTGTGTGTTATTTTTGTCATAAATTTTTAAATTATCCACTACTTTTAATATAAAACCGTCAAATAAATTTATAAAATATATATATATATATATATATATATATATTCATGAGTAATTTGATAATAAAATACTTTTTTTTTGTAATATTAGTAAATATAAGACTTATTTAAAAATTTATTTTTTTCTATCATATTTAGTCACTTTTTTTTTAGTAACTTTTAGCTTTTTTTTTTTTTTTTGGGTAACTTTAATCCCTTCTTTTATTAGTATTATTTTCTTTTTGGTAAAATATATATAAACGAATAGAAGCACAAAATTAAATGAAAGGCTGTTTAACATTACTCATATTTTAAACGCGCATTGTTGAAAATTGAACTGATGGGTGGCGATGAGCTGACATAGCGGCAATGGTCGGTTAATATGTTGAAGCATTGTTGCAAAATGGAACAAAACTCTTTTATTTTCTGTTTTTTAATTTTCTTAGAGTAAATGTAAGTCTTTTTTTTTTTAATTTTATCTTATATTGTAGCAAAGGTAGGATAACATTAAAATTAGAGAGCAACTAAATAGATCTCACTTATAGACTATCTACACCCCAGTTACTAACACAACCCCACGTTAAAACATATATACTCTATCTACCCCAGTCAAAAATCTAAAAAATTTTAAACTACCCTTCACCCTAACGTACCCCACCCCAAAACCTCTCTCGGTTTCTTCTTCTTCTCCACCAATTCTTTTCTTCCAAAACTCTTTCAAAACTTTTCCAAAACCCTAGCTCTTAACTTCAAAGCCCACTATTTTTATCTTTTTATCTTAGTTTGAAGAATATTGGTTGTAGGGGAGCATCATTTGGACCCTATTTAGAGTAAATCACCACTCGTCATTTTCGTGCGTTTTACGACGATTGATCATTTGAATCGGTAAGAAATGCATGGTTTAATAGTTATTTTTGTTTCTATTCACTTTTATTCATGAAATGCAATATTTATCGATGTTTTTTGATGTATTTTGCACGAAAAATAGGCAAGAACGAAGGTCGTCACCATGGACGAGCTTCATTTTAGGGTCGGCTAGAATGGCAGACCCTACTTTATACAGGTCAGTCTATCAAGGCCGACCCTGCTTGTATTTTTAAAAAATAAATAAATAGTGATTAACCATTTTATTGTGTACAGATATGTTGAAGACACATAACACTACTTCTACTGAGCAAAGTGGGTCACGCACTTGACCTACATCATCAGAGAGAAGACGTAGGCGTACGAAAACCCATTTACCAGCCATTGCAGAGGTTGAACACCAAGAAGAACAAGAAAAAGAGCAAATAGATGAGACAAGCACACAACACACTGGCCAAGAGAGCCAATACACTGAAGAAGATGATAATGCCCCTGTCTCAATTCCGGGAGGCCTTACCGATCCCTCTATCCTTACTACTTTCAAGAATCATATTGTTGCAGCTATATTGATTAGCAAAGTAAGTCTTCATTCCTAGTATATAGTAAATCTATTGTTAACGGTTATTTCTTGTTAATATTGACCATTTTTTTTTGTTTACAGCATCGACCTTTACTTAGGTGTATAAATCATGGAGCACAGGTGGGTGAGTGGGATCTCGAATGCCACCCTGAGCAAGAAAGGCTTCAATCAATAATAAAAGAATCTGGGTTGAGTCCTTTGATTGGTTGCTCATACACGCACGCCAACAAGACACTGATTTCTGCGTTTCTGGAGAGATGGCAACCAGAAACGAACGCATTTCATCTTCCTTTTGGTGAAATGACAGTTAGCCTCGACGATGTTGCAATACTTTTCAACATTCCTGTCACGGACAGATCCGTCTCAGCCATACCAATTGACAACAACGATGCAACCAAATTATCGGTGCAAGGGCTGGAAGATTCATTCGGTGATGCGAAGGAGGAGCTCAAGAAGGGGAAATGAAAATTTGTAACTAAGCACTGATTAAAAGCCCGATTTGGTACCCCCAAGCAAGCAGGCATCCCCTACCCCCCAGTGGAGTGCACGGCAAGGGCATTTCTATTATTCCTGCTATGGTGCACATTGTTCTGTTACAAGACATCAACACGGGTCCACGTCGCTTATCTTCAATTGCTCATGCACGTGCGCATGATTCATACGTACTTATGGGGTGCCTCATGTCTTGCATATCTGTATCGTCAGCTTGGATGTGCGACGAGGGCCTCAGTTTGTCAGATTGCATGGTATCTCACCTTATTTGAGGTATATATTCATCATTTCACACTTAATGTTTGTTATATATCAAAGATGTTTCAATAATGATTTTAATACAAAATGTGTATGATAGGGTTGGTTGTATGACCATTTTCCTTTAATTCTTCCTCGTGTCAACCCTTCATATCAATATAATCTGCCACGAATGCAAATGTGGGCCCTAAAAAAAGAGATGGGATTAGCTGAGGATCACATGGTCACACTGCGTAAGGCACTCGATATGTTACGCCCTCACGAGGCCAGTGACAAAGTTTAAGAATTCAATACAGTTTTATTTATAACTATGACTTTGAGTAACATTGTGTTGTTGGTTTAATTATTTATATTGAATTTGTTCAGGTTTATTGGGACCCATACTTTGATTTGAAAGAAACTCGGTCAATTTCGGAGTTTGTTTTTTTTTTATGGTTGTATAAAGTGCTTGGACATTGTAAAACCTTATCATCCTGATAGGGTTCTTCGCCACTTAAGCCATGTACAGACAATTCCTCCATGGCCTCTTCGTCCATTGAAAACAAGTCGGGATTCATCAGTGGGTTAATACTAAGTGAAGTATTACTATAATCAGATATGGGAGAGATGCGATAGTTGTATACTTTCTGCTCGAGCACGGGGTGAGCATCTACGCAGTACATGGGATGCGATTTCGCACTACTTCGAGTGGTTTACATCTATATTCACCCGATTATTGAGAACCCAGCACGTCAGCATCCTGCCAACCCTCAACAAAGATATATGTTTGATGATGATATCACCCAAGTAATAAAGTTTGAATTTCTTTCTTTTTTCTTTATATCCAATTGGATTTATCTGTTATTCACATGTAATTGTTGATTTGCATTGGGATATATACAACAACGAAACAGACGAGCCCTAGACATCGCATTACAATGGATGTCCATGCCTGAACCAGAAGTAACAGTTCATAGTGCGAGAATCGCCATTTAGTCAATTGTTGGTGTTCTGTTTGGGCTGAACATTCGTAATGAAGCTAGGTCTTCCTCAACGATGGAAGAAAAGCAGGGGCAAGGGCAGAGGCAGGGGTAGGGGCCATTGTTAACTTATATGGTTCATCACGTAGCTCGTCCCTAAATATACCATGATAAAGTATATTTTGATGATCACAAACAGAGTACTTTGTGGTGCTAACGAGCGTTTATCAAGATTTCATCAAAGCACCTAAGGAAAGCAAAAAGCCAAGGAACGACTCGATCAAGGAACTCAAAGATCACATCCAACGGTCAAGTTCGTTTCAATCAAAAGGACTTCAACGTTCACATCATGATTTCAAGATCATTTCACTCGAACGATTCGATCAAGCTTCAAGTCTACATCTCTCGATCAACGTTCAAGACATTCAACTCAGCTCGAAGTTCACATCGAAGATCTCATAATGAAGAGTTGGATTTAACGAGTACGAGAAATGAGAAAAACACAAAGTGTTTAAGGTATATCTTTCTCTAATTAACATTACTCAAACATTTTCCAAAACCATGCACAAATCACTTGCATACTTGCATGTTTTGATCATACGTTTTACGGTATTTCAAATGATTTAATTTATATATTTAATTTAAAATTTATCGAGTTTTTATTCGCATTTATTGTATATTTAATCGCGAGTCAATACAAATTTTAAGGAGTTTTTCAGGACGCTAATGATTCATCAGAACGTCGATAACGTTAAAGGTTGAATTGCACTGATTTATTAGGACGCTTACTTGTATAGTAGCGGCCTCCTTTATTAGCCAACCTCTGAAGTTGTCAGTAAGCTGACTCAGCATCAGCTCATTGAAAGATGTCTTACGTCACGACGCCCCTGACGTAGGCTGATGTCATGACCAGCACAGTATACTATACATTATACATACCCATATACAGAATACAATACACTGTCAGCCTCAACGGACATTCACAATAATTCTCAAAATTTTTAGAAATTTTGACAGCATCTCCCCATAAAATGGACATTTCACACATTTTCCCTTATATACCACAAATCAAATCCAATATATATATATATAATCATTCCAATCATTCCACAAATCAAATTCTCACCTGATAAATATATATGATCATCTCATTTCATCATCACAAGCATTGTATAACCAAAAATATCGAATCAAAATCCATGTTTTCTTACAACCCATCTATGTGATAATATCGATATGTAGGATGTGATATATATTCATTTGAAAATAAAGAAAATATAATCTATTTCCTTCGCATACACGTACATTAACAAAATAAGAATGTAAATCACGTATCTACTCTCGTGCTTTTCCTTTTAACTTTGTACCTGAAATATTGAAGGAAATGGAGTGAGAAAACAACAACTCAGTGAATATATTTCTTGATATGGCAATTATATGCATTTAGAGAAATATGACATTTACAATCATTTCAAACAATTATTAAACACATGCATCATTCAACGAATATATTCTACATGTCAACAACATAAATTTCATGAGTTTTCAAGAAAACAATGCATCCTTTTCCACAAAATCCACAATCTCCCTCCTTCAAGGCAAGAGAGCGGGTCTAACCCTTGTATGGTCGTTACAAGGTAGCCACAGCCTCTCATTACCCAATTCACAGTCATTTCAAGGATCTCCAATCCTTGTTAGGACAGGCCTACTAACAATGAGGTTACGCATAACACTCATCCGGGTCTAATTCCTAACGAAATGACACCAACTTGCCTTTGCAAGTCTCACATGCTCCAATGCTAAAAAAAATCATTTATGAATGCAAATTAAAACACAATGCAACAATATATGCATAACATATTTACATTCAAACATTTCACATATAAAATGTCATACAAGAACCAAAATCAAGAAAATATACTCACAGTACAGGACTTTTCAACTTAATTACAATCACCCTCGCTTTCGAGCCCAGCTCCAATTTAAATCCAACTAACCCAACCTGTCACAACCACTCCATTATTCAATTTCATTTATTCATATCTATTTATATATTTAATTTCTCAATTCACTTCAAATCACCAATAATAAAGATCAACCTTAAAAATATTATACACATTCTATGACTTTAAATTCCAACTCAATTTAGGACTCATAAGCAGTTGAAGAAACTACTATCTCGTTTCTGTGGTCAATCTAGATATTTCCACAAGAAAGAACAGTGAAAATAGATTTCCAATTCATATTTTCACAGGTTCTCAGTTTTATTTTTCTCCTGGAACATATATCAATTTTAATAAAAATATAATACATTCCTAAAATTATTTTGTTCACATCGACACGTGTAAAATCTATCATACTACCATTCTACTACCTTCAACAGGTATTTTACTAAGATTTTACATGTTCGCGAAGGTCACGAAAGTAAATTTTTCTCACCAAAATCATATATTTAGTTACTAAAAATATCAAATCATATCCAAAAAACACAATCGTAGTATCAAAACGTCCGGAATTCAGTTCTTTACGATTCTATGATCTCAAATCCATTTTATTCAGTGGATTCTAATTCCATTTTATTCACTGGAAATAATCACAGGTCTGTTCACGTCACTGTTTACATCACTGTTCATTGAAAACATGGATAATTTTTACTAAAATTGTCAAACGGTCTCCAAAAATCATAAAATTAGCATCGATGGACTCACAACAGTTCATTCTACCATTCTATAGCCTTAAACTGCAGTTTCATCGGGTTTAATATGATTCGAAATGTCTCCAATATAAACTCTAACTTCCAAAAGCCATAAAAGTTCCAAATGAACAAATAAATGAAATCGAACCACATATTCAGGGCTCCTACAGTCTAGGGAGTGTTTTTCCACCTTTCGAACAAATTTTCATCCAAGTTGGGTAAAAACCCCAATTTTGAAAACACTGTAAAACAACTCCCATAGCTAAAATTACTCCGCTAGAATCGTCATACACTAGTTAAAAATTAATTTTATGATGAACTAAAGTGAAAATCACTTACCGCGAGTCCCGATTTGACGCGAATCCCGCGTTTCTCCCTTCGTTCTTCTTTCTTTCTTCGTTCTTTATTTTTCTCTTTCTCTCTTTCTTTTCGTTCGTTCTTCTGCAACATCATTTTAAAAAAAAAAAAATTTAATCAATCAAAATCGTTGGCTTTTAAAAGAGAAGTGGATGAGCATGGTTTAATATGATCCCATGCTCCTAGGCTCCCTTTAATAACCAACTTTTCCATCAAATTTCATTGCATTCAACTCATCTCATTTATATAATTCATTTAATAATTCAATTTCAATCTACACCATTTTCTTAATTTAATTTATAACTCAATTCACTTATTTCACATGTATTCATATACACACATACAGTTGACCTCCTACGTATAAAATATGTGTATTAAATATCTCGAGATACGTGTAATTTAACGTATGTATTTAATTAAAACTACAGGGTGTTACATCTTAAGTTCTTCAAAGAATGTTTTTTTGAGGACGCTAATAGTTATAAGTTAAATAATCTATCAGGACGCTTTCTGGATAAAAATGTCTTCACTTTTGGGATTCAACTTAGTAACTTTCAGGACGTTGATTGTCCTTTAGCGTGCTTGTGTCTTTGTCAAAATGTTTTTCATTGGTAGGATGCTAAAATAGTTGTAGCGCCCTCATATTTTGTTTTATGTTTTAAACTGGCAGGACGCTTACTCGGATAGTAGCGCCCTCGTGCACCTAATTGCTTTAAAACATAACAGGACGCTAATTGTGCATTAGCGCGCTCAGGTTTAAGTCGTTTAAGTTTCAAAGTAAGTCAGGACGCTTACAAGTTAGTAGCGCCCTCACTTAAGTGTTTAGAAGGACGCTTATACGTAATGAGCGCCCTTAAGGAACAAAACGACAAGGTTGATATTATGCGTTAGGGCACTGATTACGGAATCGGGATGCTAATTCAACAACTGTCACTATTCGAATAAGTACACTACGTCAATTTACTTTTTCAAAACGGGCCTTTGCACAAAGTCATTTTTAGACCTATCAGAGATCGTCTCTAATACATGAAATAAGTTTTTCTAAAGCTTTCCTTTTTTCATGAAATCTGGAAAAAAAAACCAGAATATTAGTAAAAATTGCAGTTGCCATTTTCATATAACATTCTAGTCGTTGTGTGTAAACGTTCATATTATTTGAACTTTAAATGTCTAACGGCTATGTCACACTAAGTCTATAAATACTAGCACTTAGGATAAAACAACTTGCCAATCTGTTTGTATTGTGCCAATACTTTTTGAAAGTTAGTCTGTGTCAAAATATTTTTCAACATCTAATCTTTCAAAGTATTTTTCACTGATACCTCTACGTATTCAAATGATTTTCATACTAAGCTTATTTTCATCCTATCTTTGAAAATCTATTTGATCTGGTATCAACTCAAATTCTCAGCATTGATTCATACTTTGTATCATTCTTGCTAAAAATAGAATTTGAGAAATAGTTCAAGATATACAGTTGTACTTGATTTCATATTTTAAGTGTTGTATTGAACTATATCAGTAATTGTGTTAACTACTGATCACTGAACCATAAGTTTTTCATACTTATCTTTTATATCTATTTTGAAAATTGTCTGTGTCTTTGATTTAGACTAGTCCTTCATTTTATAAGTCAATATTTATTCGGTATATATTATTTTCGAAGAAGTACTGATTTTCATATCATATCATTCATGCTTTTGAAACTACACTTGAACAATACCGAACATTGAAAGGTAAAGGACTGTAGGTGTATTTCAACTTAGCATTACCTATTTCATATTTCATATCTTTGTAATGTTATGTACTAAGCTTTATTGTAAAGTGTTCTACTACGTTAGAACCAACCAACATCTTTAGTGTTGTAATGCTGGAATGTTTCTGGACTGAAACAACCAGGACAAGTGAAGGTAGTTCACTTGATGATTTCAAGGTTGAAATCATGTAGGTTATCTCTAAACCTGTAAAAGAGAAAAAGGTTCATCCTCACCTGTAAGTAGGAGATACGTTCGTCCTCAACCTGTAAAAGGATAGATTATCTCTCAACCTGCAAAAGAGAAATCGGTTCTTCTTTATCCCGCAAAAGGAAAACGGTTCTTCCTTATCCCACAAAAAGAAGTAGGTTATCTCTTAACATGTAAAAGAGAGACTGATTCTTCCTTATCCCGCAAAAGGAAAACGGTTCTTCCTTATCCTGTAAAAGGAAGATGGTTCTTCCTCATCCATTAAAAGGAACATGGGTTTTTCCTCATCCTGAAAAAAAAGAATTACGGTTCATCCTTAGCCCATAAAAGGATAGGTTTGTCTTTAACCTTTAAAAGGGAAGTTGTACGGTTTGGTCTTGCCCATAAGAGAATCAGTTAGTGGATTGAGAAAATTCTAATCGAGAGATTAGGTAGTGGACGTAGGCTTGGCCAAACCACTACAAATCTGTGTGTTTCACGTTTGCAATTTAGTCTGTGTTTTATTTTGCATCCAATTCCAATATACCAATGTACATCACTAAGTTATTGGAAGATATTTTTAAAATTGACCATCGCACCTAATTCCCCTCTTGGGTGGACCAACAGCCATCAATTCCAAGGCACGATGAAGCGGGCCTGTCAGGGGTTAGAACATATTCACGCAAGCAGAGAGGACAATAGTTTCACTAGTGTCTGTTTATTTTTTATTTTTTGGAGGGTGCGAGTACATGTAATGAATTTATTTGTTGTCTATCATGTATCTTGATACGATTTGCAAAATTTGGTGAATGAAATTTCCTTTATGTTGATATTATTGTGTATGTATTAGCTGTTATTTTCACCTTGGGACGTTGTTTTTATGTCTATGAACATGTCAACATTCGAAACTTGTTTGGGCGGTGGGGTGTCGTACCCCAACTGTACTTCACATTAGAGTTATGAGTGGGAAACGGTACCCCGCAGCCCAAACTAATCCGAAATTATTGCAAACATGTCAAAAACTTGATGGAATGCATCTCAATGCATGATGGAAAGGGGAAATGCAAAAAAAACCCAAGAAATATGAGGGTTGGCCGTCATAGACCGACCTATTTAAATGAGGGTCGATCCTGTTCAACCGAACATAGAGGTTTTGGTCGAACTTCAAAGACCGACCGTCCTTCACCAGGGTCGATCTATGATGGTCGACCCTATCTTTTCCCAAGTATTTTTTTTTTGCATTTCCCCCTTCCATCATGCACTGGGATGCATTCCATCAAGTTTTTGTAATGCTTGCAATAATTATGAGTTAGTTTGGGCGGTGGGGTACCGTTCCCCACTTGTAAGGTGAACTTTAACATAACATACATATATACAAAAAGAGAACAATAATTCAAACATCCAAAACAACATAGTACCATTCGAAGGCAACAAATATGTCTTTTGTATCCACATTTCAAAAAAAGAAGGTCTGTACATATCCACATCTCCCTATATGTCAACATTTCCAAAAAGAAAAAAAACATGACTAAACATGTCAACATTTCCAAAAAAACATATTGACATTTCCCTACATATCAATATATCCACATCCATCTACATATCAACACTTCCAAAAATAAAACAAGTCTAAACTTGTCAACATTGTCAAAAAAACATGTTGACATCCCCCTACATATCAACATTTCCAAAATAACTAGTCATCGTGTAAGTCAATTACTACATCTTGTTTATCATCTGCATTGCTTGTCACTTTGCTACCATCAACATTAAAAACAAAATAAGGGGTTTCCCATCCATGTGCTTGTAGTAGTCAGAATCTATGCCAATTTGGCGATATGTGAGGTATTGGTGATGCAGGGGCAAAAGTAACATGTGGAAAGTACAACTTTACAATCATTATTTCCATTATTCTATAATTTACATTGAAACAAAATACAAAAAGAAAATAGTTTTTACCTGCACAAAGTGGTTATCATTCACATAACCAATGCCAATCACTCGCCTCAATGGGATTAGTGGAGGTTCGGTTCTGAGGGGCAAAAATGTAAGACATTGTTGCATAGATAAAAATACCAACACGACATTGTATGTTGATGCTATCAACAACCCCATATTTGGGAAAATCATCCACTTCTCTTGGGGTGCCACAAGGTCACTACACTGTAGAGAACTCATAATCTCTTGAACCCTCTCAACACTACGAAAAAGCATTGTGTAGTGTGCCTCAAACCTTTGTACCTCTCTCAGTAAGTCACCTCTGACTTTGCTCCAATCGTTTGTTGCCATACCCATGGACTCAGTGATGACTCGGTACCCACAATGTCTATTGGCCATAACATCTCTACCGTGGGCTATGTATTGATGCCAGCCAGGAGGGAGTTTGTCACACCTGGGTTGCACACAGTGCCCCCTACCCAGGGTGATGAGTTCCCCCGCAGGGCAAACTCCAGCCATTAAGGAACCATAATA
The DNA here is from genome assembly GCA_035771175.1 of Paratinospora sagittata. NCBI lineage: Eukaryota > Viridiplantae > Streptophyta > Magnoliopsida > Ranunculales > Menispermaceae > Paratinospora > Paratinospora sagittata. The sequence continues at coordinate 24,657,273 of CM069598.1, read as the reverse complement.
TTGTCCCATCCCAGTACACAGCCCACTCAATAGTATCTAGTACCCCCAGAATCATTTGTGGTTCAGTGGCTACTCGGATTGCGAAATCAACCTATATGAGGTTTGAGGTTTGAATCCTGGGGAGGCCCTGCTCTATTCATGATGAATAGCGTGGACAAATGATTCTGGAGGTACTAGACACTGATGAGTGGGCTGTGTACTGGGATGAGACAATATTATGGTTTCATAATGGCTGGAGTATGCCCTGCGGGGGTACTCATCACCTTGGGTAGGGGGCACTGTGTGCAACCCAGGTGTGACAAAAAAGGCCTTATGTAGTTGTCACGACCCACTCTACGTGACGTCATGACCGGCACGGGAACCTTCGAGTATACCCTCTGTCGGTACACCCGACATCCCGTCAGCTCTCGAATACATATACGAATCCCCAAAAAGAAATAAAAGTACATCCTTAACAACCAACTAACATGATCATAATGAAATAAAATATTACTTCTCTAAATTTTTACAAATATAAAATTCCAGAGTCTTCAAATTAATACAAAACCCATCACATCCCAACTATGTGTTAAATATACAATTACTAGGTGTTATCATGTACATAATTATCAAAACACAAAACTAAATGTACAACACCTACATGAAACAAAAACAAGGGACGCTCCGCAGTCAAGCCTTCCGTTTTCCTTTTCTATCAGATCCTGAGAGTAGATGGTGAGGTGTGAGCTACAGCTAGCTCAGTGAATGTTATTTACAAGTGGCATATACGTGCATTTTTAAAACATGGTAAGATCATAAAACAGTTGAAATATCATGATGGTGAAATAGATTACATACATGCTAACATAATGGATCAAGTCATACATAAGACAATGAATAACATTTGTAGTCATGCTCATGCAATCCTAACACCTCCTGAGTAAGGGGGTTCAAGGCTGGTGCGCTACACACAGTACTTGAACACACACTCAATACTCGTATCCTAATAGGATTTCTGGGGTTGTGCAGCACGCAAGATTAGCCTAAACTAACCTACCCATACACAAGCCATGAAACCCTCTGCCAGGTACACAACTGGGATCGCCGCTAGACTTACGAGAATTCCCAAAAAGAGGAAATTCCAACTAGGAGCCTCAACCCAAATTGTCATCCCAATGAATTATGCTCAAATGTATTTCATGGAATATTAACACATGCATACTATCATACATAAGCATTTAAAATATTTCTATACTACAATGCCACATATAAATAATCCAAAAGCAAAAGAACACTCACTCTTGATTGGCTAAGTCTAGCCAATCCAATCGCCAAAACTCTCCAATTGACTAAACGGGTTCAAAATCAATCACAAAACTTGGAAATAACATGGTTCACATAACTGAAAATCAGTCATAAAGTGTGTCAAAACTCCATGTTCAAACCCAATCTAAAGTCAATTAGATTCTAAATTGATTACCCCCTTGAGCCAATTTCCATATTGCCCAACTTGATCATTTAGATTCAATTAAACTAAGATTGACCTAAATTGAATGTAATAGGGTGATCCCATGATCCAACCACTAATATACATGAAATTCAATTATAATTAGGGTCAATTAGACTATACATCAAGTCAATTTCATCAATTGACTAAGTCTTGGTCAAAACCCCCAATTAGGCCAATATAAAACATAAGGTCAAAATGAATTAAGTCATATCAATTTAACATAGGTTCTAACATTTTAAACCCATGATTCTACTCAATTTAGGTCCAATTAAACAATCCCCAAGTTAATTTCATAAATTGACTTGCTTTGGGTGAAAAGTCCCAATTTGGGCAAAATCCCCCAAATACATGCAAAATTGCCAAAGTACAGAAAAAATGTCAAATACTTAGCCTAGATCAAAATTAGTCAACCTTAGGGTGTCCATTATGAGAATCCACTGAATTCAATCATCAAACAACCCTAATCATGTCCAATTAGACTTACATTGCATAATTTTCCAGATTTTATATCAAGAGCATCAAAAGCCCCAAATCTGGAAATTTTCATACATAGGCCATATTGCCAATTTTACACTAGGCCACCATACATAGCCACAAAATTTACTGATCTAATAACATGGTTTCATTCACAATGCCACCTAGAACAACATAGTTGGCATGCATGACTTTTGGAAAAGCCTAAGGCCATGAACCAAACAATGACCATTTACACTAAACCATATGATTTCACCATTAAAATCTCAAGCTAAATACATGAATCAGTCCCTAATACTGATCAGTCCATCATAGATGGCATGCAAAGCTTAAGTCAAAGCCTAGGTCAATGAACCAAAACTAGGCCATTTGTACTAAACCTTACCAATTTCTTGTTAAAAATTGGGTTTTTTGCCTTTAGAGGGTTTCCAACACACTTTAAACACGCATATCAAACACGCAAAGCATTTGGACAACATTTGATTTCCACCACCCCTTCAAATCTGGGTTTCATACAATGCATGCATCAAAACAACACTAGTCTGCATGAACAAAAGAGATTGAAGGAGGAACAATGAGAAAAAACATGCAAACCTTAGGGATTTTGAGCAAAATCCACCAACCCTAGGTTTCCTCTCTTTTTCTCCTCTCCAGCTCTTTTCTCTCTTTTCTGGCTGAGAAATGAGCAAATGAGCCTAAAATTACGTTTTGGTTGCTTAAATAGACAAGCTTGGGCCCACAACTAAAAGTTGTCAAAAACTATCAAAAAATCAGTTTTCTTGTTGCAATACTTTCACTTAGATAGACAATTTCTTGCACACTACCCATCAATTTAACATCTTAACCGTTCCAAAGTTTCATGAGTTAGTTAACAACATTATCGTAAACTTTCAACTCAATCCAACGGTTTGATTACGCGAACTAACTGTTTGATCAAAACTGCGTAAGAAAATTCGAAAATCCGTGAAACAGTGTTTAGAGTCTTATAACTTATAGTAGGTAACTCCAATCAAGATCTTCACCGTGCATAATGAAGATCTATCATATCATAATGAGCTGAAAAAATTTCAGCTCAATCGGACCACAGATCTAGGAGATCAAACCATTGATGTAATTGTGACAAAAATCTCTTCCTCTGTGGAGAGAGCTCCACTGGATCCAAAACACCGTTCTCGACATGTTTTGACGTCGAACGGGTCTCCGATGGTTCCAAAGTTTCATGCGCACTATTTATGACCTAAAATCATGCAAAGACACTCGAACTTACGTGCTTCGAGCATCAAAATACATATACACATACGTATACGAATACGTATACGGGTATTCTGCAGGTACACTATAGGTCAAAATGAAGTCACCTAAAGGCTCGGGTGCTACAGAGTTGATCTAGATATCCATGAGATCCATGAGACATTTGCAAGTGTGTCTTGTGGACCTTCCTTGGTTCATCATTCTTCAATTTTGTCTTTTGCAATGATGAGATTGATGAACGAGTGAAGTACGCAGACAAAACAAGCTTAAACGATGAGGGATCTCGTTTTGTAGACCGATTACTCTTCCTAGTCGGTCGCCCTTTTGTTTTTTTCTTGTCTACGGGCACAGTGAGAGAAGAGGTCGATGGAGCAACTATCTCTCTGATTTTCTGTACAATTCTAGCTCTTCCAGAGGCATCAGAACTATTAAATTTATCCTCGAGTAGACCCAACTCAACCCTAAAATTGAAATCCATCTCGTTGTCCTCTACTTTCATAGGATCTAGCTTTTTCCAATGGGCATCCACATCAGCTAAAGGTATGGGTGATAGTTGAATATTTAAATAAGTTTTAGAGCATGTTTTAGATATGTTTTAGGACATTTCGTGCATTAGTTTCATAGGTTTATGTTAGTTTTAATACATTTGTTAGTTTAGGAATAAATTAGTTCTTTATTCATTATTTTAGTTCATTAGTTTATAATTTGATTTAATCTATGCTTGAGTAAGCTTTTAACTTTCTTTGCTTTGTTTTGCAGGTGTTTGAATACATTAGTCATGGCTTTGGATGATAAAAACATGTACAAGAAAGGGCAAAGGAGAAACATGAAGAACCCAAGCAGAAAAGAGTGGAAATTTGGCTAAGTCAACAAAAATCTGGCACAATATTCAAGTTTATGGGTGTCACGGCGCACAAACGGTGCTAAAGGTGGAAGACTGAGCGCCGCGGCGCTGAAAAATTACTATCGGAGCGCCGCGGGGCTAACGCGCTAGAGGTGTTAGCCCCGCGGCGCTGAAGGGTTTCCCAAGTTGCCATTTTGCAACTTGGGCTATTTTTGGAGAATGAACTTTCTAATTATTTTTTTGGACGACTTGGGAGGCATATAAGATATCAAACTTTAGGGTTTTGATAGGGGAACATACGAGAGACGAGAACAAGATGGCTAGGAGGCGAGGAACGCGAAGATTCGGACTTGCAAACAAGGAAGAAGATTCAAGTTTCATGATTTCTAGTTGGATATTCATGTTTATTATTAAGTTTTTCTCCATATCTTGTGTTGCTTTCCTTCAAGCTATGAACTAAGTTTATTTTCTAGAGATGAGATAGATCCTAACTTGAATATTATGGTTTAACGTTAGACTTTGTTTATTATCAATGAAATTTCTATAGTTTATTCATGATTTCATATGCTTAATGCTTTCAGCTACTTGATCACAAATCAAATGAGTTTAGACTTGGACGGCGACACTCGAGAGAGAGTTTTCTAGGTTGAAAAAAGGGAATTATGACATGAAATTATTGTAGAATCGAGAGGTTTACAAAGTTTCATGAAGTTGTAGGAAAATCACGGAGTTTAATGGATTGTTAGGAATTAGGGTTTTATCGAGAGATCGAATCTTGTTTTTAATGATATGTTATAATTCGACACTCAAGAAAGGGAATTAGAGACGCAAGGATTTTGACTTATAGACTAGGAAATTGATTTGATAATAAGCATGTCTAACTTACATAATTGAAGGTTAGGTGAAGTTGATTCTCTAGACATTTTATATATATATTGATTTCTCTTCATAATTATTTCAGTTTAATTAGTTTAATTTGATTTTTAAATACTTGAATCTCTATAATTTGATCGCTAGATAAAGTTAGAAATTAGTGAAAATGGTAATTGTTGAGGTAAACAATCCCTGTGGATACGATAACCCGACTCACCTCGGATTTATTATAACTTGACTATTCGTACACTTGCGAATTTGAATTATATCGCAACAAGTTTTTGGCGTCGTTGTCAGGGATTGTTTCACTGTAGTTTCATCAATATCGTTAGTAATTGATTTTGATTTTAATCTAGTATTTTTTTTCTGATGTTTTTTAATGGCGTACAATTTTAATCACTCAACTTTTCAATATAGTTTCGGGCCAGTTGGTCCTTTTCAAGAGTTGTTGGCATCAATATCTAACCTCCAACACCAAGTTTCAGAGCGTATTGAGGCAAGATCTCAATCTACTATAGAGAGAATGGAAATTGCAAGCATGGGCTATTCAAGAATAAGTTCATGTATGGAGCAAGTTCATTTGGTAACAATTGGGCATATAATTGGATGGGTGATCCGTTACCCTATCAATACCATTCGGGTATTTTTAACCATGAGAACTACTCCTATGACAATCAAAGGAATATCTTGCAACCTCTACCGGGCATCCATAATCAAGTGGAAAAGAGGCCATCCTTAGAATATATACTTACTAATTATCTATCAGAAGCGGGGTCAGATAAGAGTGAGCCTAGGTTAAATAATCAATGGAATGAGCTGCAACCTCAAGCGCATGTCTACAATCAAGTGGAGAAGAAGCCATCTTTGAAAGATCTACTTAATGATTCTATGGAAAAAATGACGGAAAACATTAAGAGGGATGAGTGTCAAAAGGACAGAATGAAAGCTTCAATGAAAAATATAGAGGGTTATATCGGGCAAATCATTTCATCTCTTAATGCTCAACATCAAGGAGATTCCTTCCTGAGCAATGAAGAAGATGTCAAGGAGGTTGATTCAGTATATCAAGACATAACACCACCACCACCAAGACAGTTGACTATTATAGAAGAGATACAATGCTATGAAGCCTTGAAGAAAGAAGAAATGAATATTCAACAAGATGTGCTTGAGTGTGATGATCAAGAGGTGCCAATGGATGCGCAATCAAGTGAGCTTATGATGCCATATGATGAATTGGCACCTACTAGTGTGGAGGAGTGTTTGGATTTCAAGGAATATGTATTCACTTTTGAGGATCTGTTTGCCCATGTACTTCAAGAGAAAGTTGAGGGGGTTGATAAAAAGATTCGAAGCCATTTAGAGGTGCTTAGTGGTTAATGCCTAAACATTTGGAAAGCACCAACTGAATATTTCGATGACATCTTTCCATATATAAGGGGTGATGATTCATCGGACTTCACATTTCCATCGGAGGATCAATCGTATAAATTTTTGTGGGAAATGTATACAAGTCCGATGAGTCTGTCATTAAGTCTGAACAACGAGGAAGATGGGAGGATGCTCGAAATAATAAGGAAACACACTCGATTTAAACGAGAAGAAAAAGTCGGGCTGAGGACTCTAAACTAAGCGCTGGATGGGAAGCAACCTATCGGTTTATTTATTTATTTATTTATTTTTAGTCATTGTAGTATAGGATTTGAATTCATGCCTTGACAAATTTGTATCCTTTCCCCTTTTCAGGTTCTAAAGCAAGTTTGAAGATCTTTTTGGAGCATTTAGGAAAGATGAATGGCGTGCATCATGTGCCATCTTCACCCATTTGAGGTTCAGGAGGTTTTCTCAACTCCTTTCTCTCTTATATGCCTTTGTTTTTTTAATTATTTCTTTGATAATGTTTGCATTGAGGACAATGCTTGCTTTAAGTTTGGGGGTACAGTTTTGAAATTTTGGTCATGGTATGTTAGTTGATAATGCATTAGTTTAGGCTAGATAGTCACATTCTTTTACAACTTTAGACTTACTTATGGAGGGCCAATGAAAAGAGAACACTTTAGAGATATGAAACTATAGGGAATGTAAAAAGTTCTTGTATGTCTGTGTGCTTGATCCAACTTTTTGCTGGAAATTGTTGGAAAGACTTAACCATTTGTACATGGTTTTGATCATTAGATTAAGATTGTTTGAAATGGACCTTTGCTTGCTAAGTCATATCTTAGATCTCTAGGGATTCTAGAACAAGTTTGATCACCACTCGAGGCGAAATCCTAGAAAACACACTATGAGGAACATGATTTAGGCCATGTTTGGAAAAGCTTGAACCAAATAGCCTACCCTACTTTTTATTGTATCCATAGTTCCTATTTTGAGCTGAATATCTTTTTCTTTGTTACCTATGCATCATGAACTTTGAGTTTGTCATGTTTAAATTCCTTGTTTTTCAACCTATGTACCTTATACACTTTGGTCATGTTGGAGTGTTATTATTTGGAAGGAAGAACAATGGGAATGAAAAAGATGAAAAAAAAGGGTGATAAAGAAGAAATTTTTATTAAGTTTGCTTATGAATTTATTGAAAGAAAAAGAAGAAAAAGAAAAGAAGAGGAAAAAGAGAAGAAAATGGTGTTACATTTATGTGTGAAAATAAGCAAGTTTGGGGGTGTCGCATTCTATAAAAGAAAAGTGAATGATGATAAAAAGCAAACAAAAGAATGAGAATATTTGAGAGGATATATGTGTTAAAAAGAGGTTTTGGTTTCAAATGCAATGTAGTGGATGTTAGTAATTGATCAAAGTGTTTAGGGTGTTTTGAGCTATAATGTTTTTATTTTTCCTACCTTTGAACCTAAGCCTTACATTAAAACCTATGAAAGACCTACTGATTTTGAATGGTGTGTGTTCTACATTAGTGGAGAGTGGTGCGAAAAATTTGCCTATGGAATTCCAACTTAAACCATATATTCTGAGATCTCATATTTTACACTTGCTTGCACTTGTTCATGACTTGCATGATTAGTTTTATGAGATTAGTTGTGTATTTATGTGTGAAAGAATCAAAGGTGAAACTTGGTAATAGTTGGGTTGAGATTGTAGACAATTTTATACTCTTGAAATTCTTCCTAGAAGTGAATATTCTTTTGGTGTGATCTTGGAGGCCATGTATGTGGTTATAAAGTTGAGTTAAGTCTTTAATTGTGCGAGTTTGTAACTTTAGAATGATTGTGATAATCATGAGTTTTAGTTTTGTTTTCCTTTTGCTCGGGACGATCAAAGTTTTAAGTTTGGGGATATTTGATAGTTGAATATTTAGATAAGCTTTAGAGCATGTTTTATGACATTTCATGCATTAGTTTGATAGGTTTATGTTAGTTTTAATAAATTTGTTAGTTTAGGAATAAATTGGTTTTTTATTCATTAGTTTAGTTCATTAGTTTATAATTTGATTTAATCTGTGCTTGAGTAAGTTATTAACTTTCTTTGCTTTGTTTTGTAGGTGTTTGAATACATTAGTCATGGCTTTAGATGATAAAAACATGTACAAGAAAGTGCAAAGGAAAAGCATGAAGAACCCAAACAGAAAAAAGTGAAAATTTGGCTAAGTCCACAAAAATCAGGTGCAATATTCAAGGTTCTCGGCACCGCAGCACTGGAAGGTGGAAGACTGAGCGTCGCGGGGCTGGAAAATTACTATCAGAGCGCCGCGGCGCTAGAGGTGTTAGCGCCGCGGCGCTGAAGGGTTTCCCAAGTTGCGATTTTGCAACTTGGGCGATTTTTGGAGAATGAACTTTCTAATTATTTTTTTGGACAACTTGGGAGGCATATAAGATATCAAACTTTAGGGTTTTGTTAAGGGAACATACGGGAGAAGAGAACAAGACGACTAGGAGGCGAGGAACGTGAAGATTCAGACTCGCAAACAAGGAAGAAGATTCAAGTTTTATGATTTCTAGTTGGATATTCATGTTTATTATTAAGTTTTTCTCCATATCTTGTGTTGTTTTCATTCAAGCTATGAACTAAGTTTATTTTTTAGAGACGAGATAGATCCTAACTTGAATATTATGGTTTAAAGTTAGACTTTGTTTATTATCAATAAAATTTTTATAGTTTATTCATGATTTCATATGCTTAATGCTTTCGGTTTCTTGATCGCAAATCGAATGAGTTTAGACTTGAAAGGCGACACTCGAGAGAGGGTTTTCTAGGTTGGAAAAAGGGGATTATGACAAGAAATTGTTGTAGAATCGAGAGGTTTACAAAGTTTCATGAAGTTGTAGGAAATCACGAAATTTAATGGGTTGTTAGGAATTAAGGTTTTATCGAGAGATCGAATCCTATTTTTAATGATATGTTCTAATTCGACATTCGAGTGAGGGAATTAGAGACACGAGGATTTTGACTTATAGACTAGGAAATTGATTTGATAATAAGCATGTCTAAATTACATAATTGAAGGTTAAGTGAAGTTGATTTTCTAGACATTTTATTTATATATTGATTTCTCTTCATAGTTATTTCAGTTTAATTAGTTTAATTTGATTTTTAAATACTTGAATCTCTATAATTTGATCGCTAGATAAAGTTAGAAATTAGTGAAAACGGTAATTGTTGAGGTAAACAATCCCTGTGGATATGATAACCCGACTCATCTTAGATTTATTATGACTTGACTATTCGTACACTTGCGAATTTGAATTATATCGCAACAATGGGCATGCTAGATTGCTTACACAAAGCAAGCTCGTGTGCGCATGGCAATCCAAGGGTTCTGCGTGCCACACATCCACATAAATTTCGGTCTAACCCAACACTCTCAACACGAGCTAACTCCTCCCATATCTTGTTTAATGCAGCTCTAGAGATGAACCCACGTAAATGCATGAATGTAGAATCTTGGAAGTGATACTGAACAATATTCAAACTTTTTTCAAATGATGACTTGATCTCTGTGTGTTGCAAAGCCAACATTATATTGATTACAGTCCATGATGTCTCGAAGTTGCCTTGAGAAGACCCTAAAGTTCTCTTCAACTTGGAATGTGTACTCTCCACCCTATTGGTTATAGTATTGGCAAGGTGCATAAATTGATCCGTCCATGCTTTCACAAATCTTTTCTTGTCAGGTACCAACCACATTGTATCGATGTACGTAATAACCTTAGGGTACTCAGTGTACTCTTGAAACAATACATTTTTCTAATGATTGTATTCCTCTACTGTATCAGAAAAAACCAATTCATTCCATTTCCTCATAAAAACTTCAAAGTCATAATTCTTTGCAAACTTGCTCTTTGAGTTGGCCAACACGTTCTTGTTTATGTGCCAGTACATAAAAAATTCATTGTATCAGGGAACACATATGAAACAACATTCATCAAGGCCAAGTCCCTGTCTGTCACAATTATCTTGGGAATAGACCACCCATCCAACAACTCCCTCAATTTCTGTAGTGCCCACATGTAATTTTCTTTGTTTTCAGATGTCATATACATAAATGCCACTGAAAATCTCATATTCGTCGATGTGACACCGACAATCTGTAGTAATGAAAATTTGTACTTGTCGTCTTGTATGTACAGTCCATCAGAAGCACACATGAAAAACACATCAAAAGATCCACTGAAATAGAATGAGCCCAAAATATATTTTCAACAACATCAGTGCCTTCTTCGCACTTGTGCCACTCGACGTACTTCTCTTTTTGTAACTTATGCAACTGTTGTTGCATCTGAGATTTGCTTCCATATTCCAACAATCTATGCTTCTGTTTGGCATTGTATATTGTTTTCAACGTCGATGCATTATTGACATTTCTTTCTTTTAAAGTCATCAATATGTCTTTTGGTCGGGCATTACTCTTTGACGGTTGTACTATGACTTCTACTTCATCATTATTCAACCTTCCCGCGTATGAGTGTCCTTCAAATACTTCGCAGCGGGGTGGTTATGGGTGCCACATGCAACTTTTAACGTCCACTCACCGTCCTGAGGATTCTTGCCATTTAACAAGAAAGGGCATCCACACTTCTTCGTGCCAGTTTGACTTTTGTTTGCCTTCTTACCAACAAAAGATTGTTGAGTAATGAATCTATGACTGCCATATCTCTCACAAGCAAAATTAACCCAGGCTCGCCTACCATTACCCCCAACATCTGAGTTTTGGATTATGAACACTAAACCATTCCTTCTGCCAACCTCTTGGACCTAGGAAACAAGTTCCTCCCGTGTACTAAACTTCCTTTCGAGAGTGAACTGTTTCGTGTGATCAATAACCATTGCAAGTTCTTCACCCTGAAATTATGTAGAATTTTATAATTCTACATAAATAAAAAAATTTGTCATTAACGACATCAAATACACCAAATGCATAAAATAACAATTGCATTCACAAAAAAATTGGATGGTGTAATAAATGGAAGGGTCGGCAAATTAGGGCCGACCGTTGTATAGTAAGGTCGGCTTATTGTGACAGATTCTCCTGTACGCAGGGCTGACCTTCAACCTAGTTTTTTTGAAAAAAATATTGCCATTTCCATTTGCTCACAACCAAAACTTACCTCTCCTTGATGTACGTCGTCAAGGGAACAATATCTTTTGGCCATATTAATTGAAATGTGTGTTGATGGTGTTATTTTTTTTTAATGATTTAACCTAAAAAATCAAACAATCATCCATTCAACAAAACATCCAAAAAAAATGTTGAATATTTAAGAAAAAACCCTTGCAATAGTCTGCTTACAACAATTATGACGTGTAGAGAAATGCAATGACATTGCTTGGGCGTTGGCGTTTGAGAGAAGAAGAAGAACTGGTGGTGTTACCGTTGGAGAGAAGAAGAAGACGGTGGGGTGAGAATAAGAGGGGTATTTTTTTTTTTAATGTTAGTTTAGTAAATTTGATTGAGGGTATTTTAGGGATAAACAAAAAAATATGAACTGGAGTGTAGATAGTCCATAAGCGGGGTCCATCTAGCTGCTTTCTAAAATTAATTTAATCTTATTTTATCCTATTTAATTCAATTAAATTCTATAAAAATAAGAGAACAGTTAGATAGACCTCATTAATGGACTATCTACACTCCAATCACTTATACAACCCCACCCTAATATACATACACTCTTCCTACCTCAGCCAAAAACCAAAAAATTTCTAAACTACCCTTTCCACAATCTACCCCACCCTTCGTTCTTTTTCTTCTTCTCCTCCATTTCTTCTTCTCCAAAACTCCTCAAAAACCCTATCTTCTAACTTTAAAGCCCACCATTTTCATCTTCTTATCTTAGTTGGAAGAATATTGAAGGTAGGGAAGTCTCATTTGGACTTCATTTGGAACGAATGACCACTCGTTGCATTCAAATTTTTTTTGACATTTGATCCTTTAAATCGGTAAGAAATGCATGTTTTAAAGATTTTTTTTATTTCTATTCACTTTTACTCATGAAATGAAGTATTTATGAGTGTTTTTCAATGTGTTTTGTGCAAAAAATAGACAAGAACGAAGCTCGTCCTTGGGTTCGGCTACACAGGGCTGACATTTCTCATTTTTTTCTTTTATTATGACATACCATATTGCATTGTGATGCATTTTGTGACAATTTTGACATGTTTTTACCAATTTCGGGCTAATTTGGGAGGAGGGGCACCGTTTCCCACTCGTTACTCTCATGTGGGGTACGGATGAGATATGACACCCCACCGCCCAAATAAGCTCGGATTGAGTGTAAACATGACACAATTGTCATGAAATATATTTTAATGCAATATGGTATATGAACCCCTTACAAATGGGACCGACTTTTTCATGATGATTTTTTGAAAAAAAAGTCATTTTAATAATTTCAGTTGAGAATATTTAAGAAATTACATAAAATAGATAGAGTGATGTGCAAGTAGTCCATTAATGAAGTTTATCTAGCTGTTCTAAAAAATATGGATAATGCTGTAAGAACATGCTTTTTACGAGGTAAGGTAATCTAATAACTCTCACTTATAATAAAAAAAATTGTGTAGTAAAAAAAAATGCCAACTAATTATTTTTTTTAAAAATAATCCTTTTTTATTCCGTGTCAAATTTTTCTCCCACATCCATGTGTGTCCATTGTACGGCGGTTCAAATCACTGTGGGTCCCTAAATGCCTTGGAATGCACTAAAGCATTTCGTGCGTACTACTGTCTGCTTTCTTCTAGAACTGAGCCTTTCTGCTAATCTTAATATTATACAAGGCCCTTCTACCTTCACTCTTTTTGCTTCAAATTCGTGCCACCATCACAGTTTCAGTTTGGTCTCCCCTTCTACACTTTTCATTTACCGCACTAATTGTTCTCTCGCCTCACAAACAAACCCTACTCTCTCCCCTGCTTGCTTGTCCACTGGATTATTCTTTCAGACCCATTTTGCTGAGAAAAAGAAATCATAAAAGTGTATAAGATTGTGAATTTGGGCAATTAGATTGCTTTTTATATACTTTCTCGGTTATTCTGAGCGGTGATATGAGAGAAGATTGCTGTTCGACGCAACTAATCAATGGCAATGGCGAATTCAATGTCGCTGGCCTTGAAAGTTTCATGAAAGCAGTAAATTTTGCAGAACGCGGCCTTTCTTTCGCTGTTGTGGCTATCATGGGCTCTCAGAGCAGCGGTAAGTGATCATCTAACGTATGAGGATTTCCATTCCCTTTTCTTCTTTCTGTTGCATTCAAATTTGCCTTTGATTGTCTGCAACCAATTTTTATGATGCTTTAGCAGAGTTGATATTGAAGTATCCTGATTAATTGAGTTCAAGATCATTGAGAATTGAAGTATTATTGACAATGTGGTTTGGTAAAATTTAGCTTTGGGATTAGTGTAGTAGCTTGGTTGTTGAGAAACAATAGCTTGTTAAAATTGATCTGACCCTAAACCCTAAGGACAAAAATTAAATACAACTAGTTCCTGGAAAAAAATAATAATTTGCAAGAAAATTAAAATAGTAAAGAAAATAAATAGAGAGAGACCAATAAATTTTTTACGTGTTAAAACCCAAATTAGGGAAATATCTACGACTCTGTAGAGCGTCAAATCCATTATAATAAAGCAGTGTTTTCAAGGCTTCGCCTAGGCGTTTTCTCCCTAAAACGCCTAGGCTCTCTGCTAGGCAAGCAGTGGGGGTTTGTGCAAATATTTAAAAAGTTTTGGGGGATCTCTCTAATTTAAAAAAAAAAGCTTTAAAAACATAAACGCCCCCTTTCTATAGTAAACCCTTGAATCTTTCTCTCCCTAAGCCTATCTTTTTCATTTGCTCCGACCAAGAAACATCGTTGAAATCTCCAACAACCGTCGACGACCCTCCGGCAATAGATATTTTAGTTTTGTACTTTTGAACCTTTTGGATAATATGTATTATGGCATGAAATAATGTTTTCTGGACATGATTTTAATTAATATGAAGTGTTTTTTATCATTTTATGAAAATTTAACATTTATTATAGAATATAGTTAGATATATATAATTTTGTATATGAACTATCTAGGAACCTGTAAATAATTAATTAATTATCTAGGGATATATAAATAAATATTTTTCTTATCGCCTAGGTCACGTCTAGGCTTCGCCTAGATAGGGCAAATCACTTAGACATTGTCTTGGCACCTTGAAAACAATGTAATAAAGAGAATTTTTACAAAATTTTGCTGATTTTTAGCTATACAAGCCTCGGTTTGCTTATTTGCAATCCCCCTTTTCTACAAAATTTTCTCCCTTTTCTCCTTCTCTATTTTTTTTTTCTAAAATTTTCTGATATTTAAAACCACCCCAAAACCTAAATTTATAGAGTTAAAGATAATAGAGAAGTGTTTGAGAGGGAAACTAGTAATAGTAGTTGAGATAAACTGGGAAAATGGGGGTACAGTTATCCACTTCCCTTTTCCTCCTCTTTGTGTGTTGTTTGAGTGGGACCTGCAAGATGGATCAGACCTCCCCTATCAGAAGGCTTTTGGTCCCACGAAAGCTTCAAGTGAGTAGATTGGAAACTTTCTTCCTCTTCCACCAGCGTCTTGATAACCTCTGTTGCCACTGCTGCTTGACATCGTTAGAATTTTTCAGTAGTTGTAGTAGCCACTTTTTTTGATCTTCAAGCCAACCACTAGGATTAACTTTTGTTGAGTTCGAAGAGTTTCCACTAACATGGTAAACTATTATTGATGTGAACTTTTGACTTGCATTGACGAGAAGCTTAGTTCATTGCATTGTCATAAGATGGACCTTTTCCTTTTCCTTTGATGTCAAGATATGAAATCCCTTTCCATCTATCACCAATTGCCAAACATTGTCCCTTCTGTTGAAGATTGCTTCTCTTTCCCAAAGATAAGAACTTCAAAAATAATATGACATACATCTAGTGGTATTAGTACTACATCACAAGGTATCTGATCCTTAAACTTCCCATTAATTGCAAACTTGAAAGTGCACTGGGTGTTTACCTGTAGACATATCTACAGTGGGCCATATCTAAGGGTGAATGTGCTTTCACAAAGAGCATTTTGGGGAGATGGAAGGCATGTCTATAGTAGGCCACTTTGCCAAAGGAAACGCATAGGGCCATTCTTGGATGATGGATCATGTTTGATGAAATTGAGGGAATATTGGAGAGTTAGAGTGGTGGTGTTTGCGAGTTTAGTCAGTTTAAAAGGAAAGGAATACAAGAATGTTTGAAGGGGATGACACAAATGTGGTAGGGTTTTGGGAGAGTTCTCGGTTCACGGCCTCTTTACGGATCAGTGCGAGGAGGTTGACAGATGGGTATGGGCTTAGTGAGTGGCTGCGCAGTTGGGGTGCCGTATTAGATTGTTTGTATCAAGATTCACAACAATACAAGGTTTAGTGAGGCATGATGGTGCTAGCTTGCTACACATGCTCTCATGGAAACAAAATAGCCCCAGGTAATCTTGGTTGTCTAATCCTCTAGGGATTCGACCTTAGTCATCCCCACTTAATTACCCCTCATAATTTTCTTAATTATGTTCCTTGCAGCAACCCTGATTTCCAATAGATAGGTTGACTTGGCTGACACTTCATTAGCCAAATCAGGCAAAGGAATTTTTCAATAAGTATTAGCTCAAAAATCGAATAAAACAGAATAGGCTAGGCTGAGATATGGTAAAATGTTGAAAACCACCTTAGGTGCGCCAACCTAACACACTTAAGAATCACTTTAGGTCTTTGTAGTGATGCCGCCCAAGAGCATGAACAAAAAGTTGCAAAATATACTTTAACATAACTCAGGACTTATTGAGCTCATCATTGGGAATGAATAGACACTAGTGTTGACACATGCCCATATTTGTTGCTTGATAGCCACAATGAAGATTCATCACGAGCTTATACAACCTTTAGCATCATCATTATGAGCCTCATGCCGAACCATCTCATTAAATGGCTCATCAATACATAGAAGCGGAGATAGGAGAAGTTAGAATAGCAGGTATAACAAGAGCACTTTAGCAAAGGGTTGATGGCTCATCAAGGAGTAGGTGGCATCGCCGTTCCTATTAGAGAGTAGGTGGCCTCGGCGCTCTATAAATACATCGGCCAAGACCTTCAAATGAATCTTTTGACTCTCCAATACTTTACTTGTTGTATGCATTGCTGCTCTGCCTTGAAACTTGAGATTGGTCTACCAACCTCACCTCTCTTTGTATTCGTTGCTGCTTAAGCATCGAAGGGTGTTAGGTTAATGTCATGCCGGTGTCTATTGAAGGTTCAAAGGTTTTTTATTGCCTTGGCATGGTTCCTCTAGGTCGGTACCAAGTGCACCATATGTGCAATCATCCTCATTGGTGCTAATGTTGATGGTTCCTTGCACTGTGATTGTGCCCTACCATTTAAGTTGAGCTAGAACTTGTGCTCTAGTCGATCCCTTTACTAAAATCAATTGAGACAAAATGCATAAAACTAGCTCAAGTTTTCTTACATGGTATGTTTCTCTCTTTATTGATGTGTTTGATTTTCCAACATTATGATTAAAAATTTATGTTTTGTTTCTTTTTATTGCAAGGCTTACGCCTTGCCTTATAAAATAAAATCGCCTTGATTATGCCCACAAATTTTAAAAACTTGGTACCTGGGACTTGGAAGCTTTTACCGATTGAAAAACTACACCTCAAATGGATTCCAATTTGATGAAAAAAATAAGTAGACCATCAAAGTGAGAAGAAAAGGACCAAAGCCTTTTTCTTAATTATGTGCAATGGGGACAAACATAAGCTTTTAAAAAGCTCAAGTTTGTCTCCCTGGTTTATAAAGAACATATAGAGAGTTAAAGTTTAATAAATTTTAAGAAATTGGTTATTGATCTAGTTAAATTGATTTTGTAATAAATCTTTTCAATTTGAATTCGATGATAAAAACTTGATCTTATGATTCTCTAAAAAATAGTAAGTTTTTTGGGATTTTGCAATTTGTTTATAAAATTGAATCATTGATGGTACGCTTCAGCTTGAACAGTTCAATTCATGTCAACAATCGGATTGGTTTAATTAACTATGCTTCTAGATAATGTTACATAAGGATGCCAAAACAACTTAGGCGTACAACTTGACCCTCTCTAAGATCTTCTACCGTTTCATCAATCTAAAGTCTTTTGCTGTTCTTTTGTTGTTTAGTCAGTGGGAGGTCATACCATAGGTCCTCTACCTACCTACCTACCTATATACCTACCAATCAAGGTTAGGTAATGTTTGCAATCATGGCCATAGACTAGTTCACAAAGTTGATAATATGCATATTGTGCAAAGAACCACGAGGTTTAGTTGAAAACTCATTGTATGTAGGTTGAAAGTACCTCATGCCCAATTCCAAATTAGTGATGAAGAATACTAATTAGATCACGTAAACTTGATGAAATTTTGCAAACAATTTGGTGTTAAGGCATCTCTTCTCCAGACAGCCTATCCCCAAGCTAATGGTCACGTGTAAGCTATCAACAAAATTATAAACACACATTAAAATCTAGGTTGAAGAAGAAGCAGGGAACCTTGGTAGATGAACTCCAACAGTATTTTGGTCATATTGAACTACTAGCATTGTTTTAAACATTGAACAAAGGGTACATCTCGAGTTGCACCTTTTTGCTAGATGCCAAAAAAATGCTTGAGCCTTGAGCCTTCAGTTTCAAGCCTTGAGGAAAAATGAGGCTTAACCCTCAATTTGTCCCTATTAAAATTTATTTTTTTAATTAGATTTTCAAAATAAATTTATGATTATTGTCTTTGGCCAAGGTTTTCTTTGCAAAGTCCCCTAGTACTATTAGTATTTTATCCTTACGTTTCTTAGCAATAATATAAATACTAAGCTAACAATTTAAAAACTTTTGACAAATTATTCTAAGTGCAACTTGCATTAACTAAAAACTGGTGACAATTGGTAAAGACACAATAGTCTTACAAATATTTGCAAACTTTGTAATTATTGATGCTTTTAATAGTTTAAAATTTCAAATTTCGAAAGATTAACATATGACATGTGCTCATTTAGTTCTTAATAACTTCAATGACAATTAGGTCATTTAATATATTAGTAAATATTACTTGAGTTCTCAACACATTGGAAAAAAGACGGCTATTCACACATTCACTTTGGTGCCGTAAAAGTGGCTATCACATTTCATGGCAGAAAAGCCACTGAATCCATCTCCAGACTCGCACTTCTTGATTCCAGGATGATGAGATACCAGGATGCAGTTATTGGTACAATCCAAACTACTTTGAACACCGGCACGGTCTTTGTGACATTTTTTCCAAATTTCAATATGTCACTTAAAGATCCTCATGTTATGCAAGCTCTCAGCATCCAGGTTCAGATTACTGGTGTTCCTCAAGTCCAATTAGCTATCGCAGCTACAACTCACTACCAAATAGTTTACCTAGTCCAGAATCATGCTATTGATGTTGCACTCCCAAACAATAGTCTGGATTCTTTGCTTCTTGATGTTAACTCCCAAGCTGCAGTGGTTCATACCTTCTTGCCCCGACAACAACTCCTGGCCCTATTTCCGGAAAAATGGTTAACTAGTTATGAGTCGCAGTTTGTACCAAGAGGTCCAATAGACTACTCATGCAGCTCATACGCGAAGAAAAAATGGCCTTGTTGAAACTATTTTTCCTGATCCACCTCTTCGCAAGATTCAAGCCGGAAGGCATTCTATTTCTTCCGTTTTGTCCTCTGACCCCTCAGATACATCACCACCTTCATCTCCCACTTATGGTCATATTTGGTGGGATGTTTGTGATTGTATTGCTTGCCTGGATGATCGAGCAGATGAACTTGAAGAAGAAAATAGGAAGAAAAAGACCAACAACCGCCTTTCTCTCCAGCACCAATTACAAAAGCGTTACGAAGTTGGAGATCATGCGGTTGGTTATATTGATTCATATTCTGGCAAATACCAGTACGGTGTTCTTCTTAGTCCTGACGAAGATGACTCCAGTTCGGTCTCCTCTCCACAAGCTCCCCCTCCATCTTGCTCTTTTCCCCAACAAGATCATTTTTCTGATTAAAAGAATGATTTCTCCGTCCTAGTCCCTAAAGACTCACCTCCCAAGTCTCTCAAAAAAGTTGCTCAAGCATGGGTTCCAAAGCAGCCATGTGGTATTCATGCCACCATCTTTTCCAATTCAGCCTCTTATCCTATGGCTTGTTGTACATTGTCTGAAGCCTCTACAAGCAAAACTACACCTCCTCCATATGACACCACTGAGGACCCAGACACTAAAGTCAAGTACCAATGGCAGATATGACCTTCAAAAGTCGTCACTCCTACAGGACCATAATTCAAGCCCCAAAATGAACTTGAAGCAGTTCTCAACTGGCAATCTCAAAATGCCAGATATCAGAACGACATGCTGCAAGAAATTTCAAAATCTCAACAAAATCTCACTTATCAGGTACAGCCCGAGCATCAGCTTCAATCCCAGCTTATTTTTACAATCACTGCCCGGATTGACCGGCTAAACTACGAGATGCAGCAACTTATCTCTCAAATCACAAATTTGTCTCAGATTTCTATGTATCTTGATCCAAGGGTAAGAGAAAAAAATAGCCTTGAAGCGCAGTTAAGGCACATTTCTTCAGCTCCACCACCCCCAGCTTCTACGACACCGTTCTACTATAATGTGATCACTGAGTGCCAGCCTAATATTGTACCTCAACCACTCTTCACTGGTACACGTATGCTGCCTTCACTCTTTCCACCATCTTATGCAGCAAAAATGCAAGCCGACAAAGCAGAACGCTGGGCTCAAAGAACTTTCAGGCCTCCTTTTAGGCCCCCAGTCCGTCTTTCGGCCAGACCTGATAAAGGCAAACAAGTTTTCTTCGTTTCTGAAGATATAGAACCTGAACTCCAAGCCTCCTCAACTGTCAGGCCCCTAACGGATCTCACAGAAAATCCCCTAGCAGGGCTACGACTTTGAAATGATTGGTGAGAGTGGGGTGGTTCATGATGTTGTTGACCAAGGCATGAGGGCTACTAATCTGTGGCCCTCAAAGCTGTATTTGGGGATTCTCTATTAAATAGTTTGGCTTGTGAAACTTATCCTCTTTGCATGTTATGTGGTTGGCATCTATGTGCTCTTTGTGATTTTCTGTGAAGTTCTCTATCTTGTTGCCAACAAGCCTAATTTTATGTTTGAGCAGCATTCTCTTCTGTATAGAAAACTAGATTGATTCATGGTTTTACTTGGCATTTTATAGATCCATTGCTAGCTGGTGCTACCCATTTTATATCATATAAGATAGTTCTTTTTTTTTTTCAAAAGAAACTATAAAATGGTATATATATATCATATAAGATAGTTCTTGATATACTGCCATTTCCTCTGCTTGTCATCGTGTAAATAATCTCTCTCTCTCTCTCTCTCTATTTCTCTATTTTTGGGAACAGGGAAGAGCACCTTATTAAACCATCTTTTTCATACCAATTTCAAGGAGATGGATGCTTTTAAAGGAAGGTAGGCATCTTACTTCCATATTTGTTTTATATAAATTAAACACAACATTTTATCTTCATAGCCTTTTTTATTTCATTTCGATTACTGCATTTTGATTTTGTGAGTGACATGTACTATAATTTCATTTTGTTGCAGGAGTCAAACTACAAAGGGTGTATGGATAGCAAATTGTGTTGGCATTGAGCCTTTCACAATTGCCATGGATTTGGAGGGTACTGATGGGAGGGAAAGAGGCGAGGTAGAATTTATATGGTTTTCCTTTACCTCTTTTTACTAGTCTACATTTAGCTTTTCAAATATACTTGGCTTGTAGTTATGGTTTTTGATGGATTTGATAGCTTGGAGTCATGGTTTTTGATGGATTTGATACTTCACCTAAACTTTCAACAAATGAATGCTATAATATGACGCATACTGAGATTAAAATGTTTCCATCATTAATATCCGTTGCGCAAATTTAAATTGTAATGTATTTGTAACTATACCAAAACCATGGGTGTATCCTTGCTTGTGTTTGCATATGAATTAGATGGGATGGTACTCTCGATTCGTTTTAGTGTTAGGTTTCACAGATAGTTAAGTAATTAATCAATGACAGAGATATGGTGCACCACTTGGTTGATTGAACCATTCAGATTTATTTGAACAATGTATGAATTTGATGCTAAATAATGTCCACATTCTCAACAAGAGGAATGGATGACAAAAGTGCCCCGACCTTTTATTGGCCTTCAGACATGCCACAATTCTACACCTTTTCCTGAAAATGCAATATACTTCTCAAGTGCTCTATATTGGATTAAAAAAATTGCCCTAAGTTCTGGTATTATGATATTAGAAGTTCATGGGTTGGAAAAGTGCGAGCAAATTAGCTAGGGGCTATAGTATTAGTTAGTGGATGAGGAATAGGAATGCTATCTTCGAATCTTTGTTAATACTTTTTTAAGTTCTTTTGGGATACCTCATCCCCTAAGAACATTTTGTATGCTGCTAGTAGCAGCCTTTTCATATTAATATATATAAATACATGTTTCCTGTCAAAAAAAAAGTTCATGGGTTGGATAAAGGAGGTTAGAGACTATTAATGATATTATTGAAGTGGTGTGAATGGAGGGAGACATTTAGCCTCTTAAATATACATTAATGAGGTTACAGAAGAAACAATTGATAAGTGGCTGGAGACTTATGATCCATTCTCTTGGTTTATTTCTTGCAAAAAAGTGTTCTTGAAAGATGGTGTTTTCTAAATTCATGGTAGATATTTAATTCGTTGGTTTTGAGTTAGTATGTGCATCTTCCTAGGAGATTGTTGTGGATTTGGAAAATGGCAATACTACTGATATTTGGAGTTTCAAGTTGGTTTTTTTATTTTTTATATTATATTATATATATATATATGTTGTGAACTCAATTTTAATATTTTACCAACGGCTCTATACTGAGAAATTGACTCTTACGCACAAGTGGTTGTAAACTAGTTGTGTTCATCTCTAGAACTTGTGGAGTTGGTTTTGCCATATAGCCGTAGAAGTTGGGCACCTTGGAGCATTAATTTTATGAATTTAACTTACCTCTTGATCTTTTAACATATATGAAGAAGTAGTGTAGTCAAGGCTCACGCCTTAGATGTGCACCTCGGTCCTAGATGCACCTTACTTTCCTGCTCCCCTTTAAAAAAAAAAACTATTTAATCATGTTATAAATATTGTATTATATACATTGAATAAAAATACATGATACATGGTATAGAACATAAAACATTTAAAGAAACTTGTGTTATGCTTTTATAACAACAATAAGAAGTTATTATTACAAAGGCGTCATGTTGCTACTTATTCTTTGCCTTATGTGCTTCTTGCTTCAATTCAATTTTAAATATCAAAAGAAATAAACACAATCTATACTATTTATAATGCCAAAACACCTATTAACTCTCGCACGGTGTGCCACTTTTTGGAGATATCCCTAAATTACCCACGCTTTTTTTAAAGTTTTACTATTTATTAAATTTAAATATTGGGGGTAGTATGATAATATACCATTAATAGTTGATCCCAAATTATCGATATTTGCAATTGCATCGATTCAATTTTAATCACCCGTACACGGTTATGCTATTTCTGTCATAAACCTAAAAATGCCCTTCTTTTTCTTAATACAAATATTTGACACATCTGCAAGATATTAAATTGAAAAAGGGTATTTTTTGAACTCTAGCAATATCTCCCTCCTAAATTATAGAATTTACAGTTATTTTTGGAACTCTAGCAATATCTCCCTCCTAAATTATAGGATTTGCAGTTATCTTTCACTTTCACTCCACGATCTTCCTTAAATTATATACATGTTATTAATACAAAAATAAATTATAGGATTTGCAGTTATCTTTCACTTTCACTTTCACTCCACGATCTCCCTTAAATTATATACATGTTATTAATACAAAAATTTGACAATCTGCAAGATATTAAATTGAAACAGGGTATTTTTTGAACTCTAGCAATATCTCCCTCCTAAATTATAGGATTTGTAGTTATTTTTGGAATTCTAGCAATATCTCCCTCCTAAATTATAGGAATTGTAGTTATCTTTCACTTTCACTCCACGATCTTCCTTAAATTAAATACATGTTATGAAACAATTTCGCATCCTTCCATTTTAAAACATTTAGTATCTTTAATTTATGAATTTAGTCAATTTAATTTTTGGATAATTCCCTTTTATTTGGAAAGAGATTGATGATATAAACCCATATAAATATTTAAGCTACTATATAAAGCTTAATTAATACTTTGCACACATAACCAACGCTTGGTTAGCTGAGTGGCTTGGGGCTCTTGTCTCATGAAATGAGCTCACGAGTTTGACACCCACCTTATTAGCGTTGGCCACTGGGGTGTCTCTCGCTCGATTTCGCCAGGGGCTTTAGTTGATTAGTTGGGCCGAAGGTCCGGATACCACTAAGTAGTCAAAAAAAGAAAAAAAAAGCTTTGCACACGTAAAAATAAAGACGAAACTCTTGCCTATGTGAAGTCCTAGGAAGGGTCGGACACATGTATAAACTATTTTTTTAAAAGAAACAAAGGAATAGTATATATATATATATATAAGGTAAGAGTCCAAAATGACCGTACATCATAGGCCAACCAAGACCCACCCCCCTAAGATGATACAAAATTGCTCTACCCTTTGAGTCAATCCCCTAAAGTATAGCCCTTTGAAAAATTACTATTGAAAGTATAGCCTGCATGAAAGGATTTAGTGGTAAGTGTACCCGAAGGGTCCCATGGCCAAAGAATTCTATAATTATCTTCGGACAAAAAACATCCCTCTAGCAAGCTAATAAGGGAATCCACATTTCTTCCCTAAGCTTTGTGCTTCTCACAAATTCTGAAATAGGTTTCTTATGATGCGTAGAACGACGGTAAAGGTTAGGAAATAATGTCTGGAAGGTGTCATTCCCACACCATAAATCCTCCCAAAAACGAATTGAGTCTCCTCTTCCAAGTTTAAGTCTAGTCAAGGGTGAATAAATTGGGTAAACAAAAGAGATAAATTCCCAAGGACTACTATAAGTTACTCTATTGGCTAACCCAACGTCCCTAAGGTTGTCCCGAAGTCCATACTTACTGCGGATCACCTACCCCCACACCTGATCCTGCTCACATGGAAACCTCCACAACCATTTTCCAACCAGCGCTCTGTTTCTAGAAGCTATGTTACCAATACCCAATCCACCTTGATCAATCCTCCTGTGCACAGTGCTCCATGCCACAAGATGCGACTCCTGCAATTTGTCTTCATTCTCCCACAAGAAATCCCTCATAAGCTTCTCAATTTGATCCGCCGCCTTCATTGGGATCCTAAAGACTGACAAGTAGTAAGTGGGGAGGGCATCCAACATAGATTTGATTAGGGTAAGCCTTCTTCCTTTTGATAAAAAGCTTCTTTTCTACCCATCAAGTCTCCTTGACACCTTGGAAATCACAGGTTCCTAGAAATCAAGTTTAGAAGGATTCCCTCCTAAAGGCATTCCCAGATATTTCATAGGCCAAGAACAAGTAGCACACCCAATTTGATCCGCCGCATCTTGCATCCAAACCTGTTGTACATTAATGCCTGCCAGCTGACTCTTGGCCATATTGACAACCATACCTGAAATCCAGCAAAAGCACTTAACAACCATAAATGCATTAAGGATACACTCCTCACTTCCTGCCAAAAAGATCAATGTATCATCAACAAATTGAAGATGAGTGATCTCCACATTCTCGCACTGCACCTTAAAGCCTGCCACCAAGCTCGCTTCCTTCGCCTTATCCAACATCCTTCACCTTAAAGCCTGCCAGCTGACTCTTGGCCATATTGACAACCATACCTGAAATCCAGCAAAAGCACGTAACAACCATAAATGCATTAAGGATACACTCCTCACTTCCTGCCAAAAGATCAATGTATCATCAACAAATTGAAGATGAGTGATCTCCACATTCTCGTGCTGCACCTTAAAGCCTGCTACCAAGCTCGCTTCCTTCGCCTTATCCAACATCCTTCCCAACATATCCACCACTAGAGTAAATAGAAAAGGGGACAATGGGTCTCCCTACCTCAGCCCTCTCTCCCCGATAATCTTCCCTCTGGGACGACCATTAACAGAAATAGAATAAGATACATTTCTCAAGCACCCCTGAATCCACTTCCTCCATTTCATACCAAACCCCTTCTTTTTCAACACATAATCAAGAAAGTCCCAGTTAGCAAAATATAGTTTAAACACCACATCTGCCCTCCTTCTAGATCTGTAATCCTCTACCGACTCATTTGCAACAAGTACAACATGAACAATTTGACGACCTTGAACAAAGGTCATCTGATTTGCCAAGATCGCGGCATGCAAAACACCCTTCAATCTGTTTGCTAAAACCTTTGCAATGATCTTATAAAGACATGTAATGAGACTAATAGGCCATCTGATTTTTCACCTTTTCACCTCTTTTGACACTTTACACACTAGACTTCCCACATACACTTATTAATTTATTATACCTTATAATTCATGTAAAATAGATACAAATACCTTTCAAAACATGCATAGTCCATTCTATTAACATGTGAATAGAAAACGTAACCACACACAAACACATTGGTGGACAATTAAGATCAATCATGCTATCATATCAAAACGAGGTCGTTGTAAGGAGTCTCTCTAAATTTGGACAACATGAATATCATTGGGTATAAATTTATGACTGTCATCAGCTAGTGTCTAAAGTTTCAATATAAATAAAGGGAAATTTTGGAAAGTTCAACAATAAACTTTGCTCCAAATTCCCCCAACCTTCCGAGTTTTTATCCTCAGGTACAAAAATCACAAGTTGTCGCCCATTTTCCACCTTTGTGATTCCAGGGAAACCTCTATGAACATTCGTGTATGATTCAACCAAGAGAATATGGCTTCTACCCTGAAAGACCCTTTTGAAACTTCCGTCCTTCCTAGTAGATCTCGCACTTTCCAACGTTCGATGTAACCAAGCCGCAGAGCCTAGGTCAGGGTCGATCGAGAAAAGCTTATTTCCTTTTATCTCCTCCACCTTGATTGATCCTCCGTCTAATTTGACACTGAATGTCTTCCGAGATGCTTGGAATACTTTTGTTATATCGAGGTCACAATCACATTGAGAGCCGTAGGGTTTTTTTCCGGCTGAAATCGTCACCTAGACCATGGCGTGGATTTGTTTTCTCCAATGGCATTCGCCGATCCCTACCATAGTCCCCATCACGAAAGACGTCTTTGCAATCACATTCACGGCGACCATTTCCTCCTCGGAAGCTTTGTCGCTCTCGTCGATCACGACGTCGTTCACGGAATGCCATTTTTTCAATAGTAGTAGATTTGGGAACTGCAAACTGCTTTAGCTAGCATCTTCAGGAAGCTCTAACCTTTTCTTTTTCACTTTTTTGACATTTTCTATTAGGCTAAAGGGTAATATAATCTTTTTAATTAAAAAAGTACTTTTTAAATTGGCAAAGAAATATCTATTTGACACTAGAAGCACTTTTGAAAAATAGTTGCCAAACAGTTGTCATCTATTCTTTCATAAGCACTGTATTATAAGCACTTTTACAAAATGTAAAAGCTATAAGCGGAAATTGTTCCAAACAAGCCAATTAGTTTTTATTCAGTGAAAAGAAAAAAGAAGAAATAAGGAAAGGTCCTCTCATTCAAGCCTTAACTTAACTACGCCTTTTGTGAACTACATAGGGTCGGATGTCATTAATTTATGTCCTTCACTCCTCTTTTTTGGGCTTATTGAAAAGAATTAAAGAAATAACCGATATAGGAAATTACTTGTTTGTTTTCTCTTATGATGCAGAAAGAATAATTTATATAAGCTAGCCACCTGAAAACAAAGTTTTCAGTGAAAGATTACACAAACTCCACTAAAAGAAAGGACCTAATATTCTTTTCTTTAGAGATTTTAATGTAGCTTTGTTAGACGAGTTCGTCATAATTTGTAGACATGCCAACATTGATGGTTCTTTCAGAAGTGAGAAGGATGGTATTTGGAGTTTTTGAAGCTGGTTTGCATAACAAGCTTTTTCATCAGGTCTTCTCTATAAAAAAAATTGTAAAATATTTAGGATTTTCTTGTCCAGCACTTTTGACAGCGTATATTTATTGGCCTCAACGTTATTGGGGTTAAAGCAAATCCTTCTTGTTTTCTCCTCTTCCTCACTTTATGATTATGTGATTGTCTCCGAAGTTTGTAACCTGTATCCCTTGATGTGGTGGTTTTTCGTTGCTTGTATAACAATGTCCTGGTCAGATAAATAAGTAAACAGTTCAAGTTGTCTGCCTCTGATTCAGTAATACCTAATTTCTTTAAATTTCAGGATGATACAACATTTGAGAAACAAAGTGCCCTATTTGCTCTAGCGATTGCAGATATTGTACTGATAAACATGTGAGTTGAAAAGTTCAACACGTAAGTTTATTTTTCTTCATATTAAAGATATATCTGACTTCATGAGCATATTATCCAGGTGGTGTCATGATATTGGTCGAGAACATGCTGCCAACAAACCTCTTCTTAAAACTGTTTTTCAGGCACTTGCTGTTAGATATGTTTTTCTGATTTGAGCTCTTATTGTTTAGGCCATTACCCATGAGAATATGTTCTTTCTTTATTGCAGGTCATGATGCGGTTATTCAGTCCTCGCAAAACAACTCTCTTGTTTGTTATTCGTGATAAAACAAAGGTTTGTGATAAGTAATATCCATAGAAGATATCAATGCATCTGATACATACATGTGGGCTTCCTTCTGAATATTTTTCCTGTACATAATTTTCGTTTTAGACTCCACTTGAGCATTTGGAGCTAGTTTTAAGAGAGGATATTCAGAAGGTACAACCATCATCTATTTTTTATTTTTATTTTTCTGTTATGTATGTCCTCAGTTTTCTTCTTCATTGTTTTTTTTGGTTTTGAATAATGAATATTATGGCAATCGTGCTGCAGATATGGAATGCTGTTTCCAAGCCACATGACCACAAGGGTACTCCTCTTAGTGACTTTTTCAATGTGAGTTATAAGTTAGCATTTGTCTTTGCCAATAAGTGGCTAAGAGACAACTTGTTCTTGTTCTATCTCTGATATGTATTCTTTGCATCAAAGGTGGAAGTCACAGCTTTATCCAGTTACGAGGAGAAGGAAGAACTATTCAAAGAGCAGGTAGTTTGTTACAAACTCCCATCCTGTGTACACAGTATGATGGTGGAACAAGATTCATGTCGCTAATCCCAAATTGCTAATACAAGGCTTTTAATTATTATTGTGTATCAATGCCTTTTCTGCACCATTGTACAGAACTTTTAAGGTTTGCTCTGCCATTATTGAATCAGTCAACTTCAAATCCAATTCAGTTGCAACTTTTAAAAATTTTTAAGATCATTTTAGTGACTTGGCTAGTTTTTCTTTATAAGGTCATCATCTGCAATTCCTTACACACGAAGTTGTAAGTCAATTGCTAGATTCTTAACAATTTTTTATAGTGAAATATGTTCATGGTACCATAGAAATGCTTATCATGTACCTCTTCTTCCCATTTGTCAGTGAATTCTTGAATCTTTGCCACTGATATGGCTCTCAAGAACTTTCCTGTCCCAGCTACTTACTTCCCAGTCAAACAATCCTGTCATGATATTCTATTCTCTGGAATATTTTGTTTTCTTGATGTTGAGAAATTGTTCAAATGACAGTTACAAATTTAAATGCTGTCTCATGAAGGTTGCACAACTACGGCTGCGTTTTTTCCATTCCATTGCTCCTGGTGGGCTTGCTGGTGACAGACAAGGTGTTGTTCCTGCCTCAGCATTTTCCTTCAGTGCACAACAAATATGGAAAGTAATTAGAGAGAACAGGGACCTTGACCTCCCTGCTCACAAGGTGTTTATATACATTATATATATATTTTTCATTGTGAACGGAAGGAAATTGTTTGCTATTCATTGGGAGTCGCATCATTCTCTGTTCCATTTAGGTGATGGTTGCCACTGTTCGTTGTGAGGAGATAGCCAATGAGATACTGAATCATTTGATGCTGGATGAGGTTACATCTACGATATGCCTTACTTTCAGTTTCTTGTCTCCAGCTGGTATGTTATGATCAAGATTTATTGACACTATTGATGTCCTTTAGGATTGGTTGGTGCTGGAAAAAGCAGTTCAAACTGGTCTAGTGTCAGGCTTTGGGAAGAAGCTCACGACAATATTGGACACCTATCTTTCAGAGTAAGTACGTGCTTTGATATTTTGTAAATACCATTTTTCCTAATGGTTTGAATTTAATTTTTTGTTGTTCAATGGGAAGCCTGTGACATATTGTTATATACATATGTTTTGCTCCTTTTTGATTCTAATCCATTAGTTGTTTAATCAGTGGCTTTTTTATTATTTTTTATGGTAATCAGTGGTAATTTCATTTAAGTTTTGCTGTGTGGGATGTTTTATCAAGTTCTAGTTGGTTGAGCAATGTTTACCAAACGGATGGACTGTATACCATGTTACATTTGAGAACATCAGATGAATATTTCTTCTATTAGAAGTTCTTTTCTATAATCTTCCCATCAGCGTCCCATTTGGGATGATGGATTATCCTAATATGTGGTTCAAAGCCCATCAGGGCATTGGCTCGATGGTTCGGGTGAGGGGCGGAAGATGTTGTCCGAGGCAATGGTCTGAAGTTCGAGCCCCGGATTGGCAAGATTAATTCCCTGGTTTATTCTGGACTGATGTGTGGGTGCGTGTAGGTCCCAGTGGACTAGTCTAGCGTAAGCTAGGACACCACTGCTTCAAAAAAAAAAAAAAAAATGTGGCTCAAAAATTTTACAGTTTGAGTAAAAGTTGAAAGATTCAAGAAGAGTGAGAATGTGATATTGATGATTACAACTTAGTATTTTGTAATGTCAATTATCAAAGAAATGATTTGAAGGGACGTAAGAATATAGACGACAAATTTTTAAATTGAAGGCAAGATTGGGTTGGTTGCGAGAAAAGGACAACAAATGGTACCTCTGTGGCAAATATTCAATTAATACATAACATGTTGTCTAGACTCTAGTTTGAGTATAGGGGATATATTTTAGGAGAGCATTATATTATAGGATTGGGATTTTTTATAAGAGTTAGACAAAGAATTGGCCAGCAACACGATGTTGTTTGGCAGTACTGTTTAATGAGTTTCATAATGATGTAGGTAGTTGATGGTGAATGCATTGAAAAAAGAGATTGTTTAATGAGTTTCACAATGATGTAGGTAGTTGATGCTGAATGCATTGCAAAAGGAGATTCTCCTTCTAACGTTCTTAATTAGTCTATGGAATGTTGATGGGTTTGGTCATAAAGGCATTGTGAAATTTCTAGGATTGTAACTGTTTGTTTTAGTAGTTCCCAGCTTGGTGAACTATGAACAATATAATATTTCACCAGTATGTTGTTGGGCACTGTTTGCAGATTCCTTTTATATTTCTAGTTTACTCTGACACAGGATTTTACTTTTGGTTATTTTCTTCAAGTATCATGCTATAAATTATAGTTAGTGTTGGATGTGTCAGTTGTGAATAATGCAAAAAAGAAAGAAAGGTAAAGAGACAAATGTTCTAGGATTCTTGGGTTTAATGATTGAATTTGAAAGAATGAATATGAAGAGAACAAAATTTAACTTGTATAGTCTTACAAGTAAATTACCATTTCACCCTTTACTTATAGCTAAAATAATATAATATTCTAATGTCCCTCATCAAAATCTTGATGTGACAACAAAAAACATTGAGAGTGTGCTAATAAAAAACAAAATATTACTGTATAGAGTGTTGCTTTATGAAGAAGTTCATCAGATGTAATGATAAAGAGTCAAAAGGCGAAGTGATGGTGCCATTTTTGAGATGACAAGGGGGCTGACAATCTATCTCAGTGTGCTTGGTTTTTTCATGGAAAACCTAGTGGTGAGACTCTTATTATCATAGTATGCATATGAGTGAGACCAACATACCTTTATTCGCAAACAACCAACACAATTGCACTATCTTTGCTGTGATAGGTCCCATGATATAATATGATAATTTTTGTGGAAGATTTAAAAGTAACAGTTTTCTTCTTGCTTTTCCTAAAAATAAGAGACTCATCCAAGCAAGGATAAAAAACTTTAATTCACCCTAGACTTCTGTCCCTTAAAATTCAAATAAAGTTCATTTTAGCATGGAGAACTTTTGTGAAAATTCAGCATAGTAGAGAAATATAAAGAATTTCTATAAAGATCTACGTTTCTTTTAGAAGTGCTGAAATAAACATAATTATATACTTGAAAACTCAAAGGTAAGCCTTGGTGCAACTATTAGAGTTGCTGTTAAGTGACCATGTTGTTGTAGGTACAAGTCATGGAAAACATCCTCCTGCAAATGCAAGGTAAAGCTGCCTATAATAGACATAATGTGGTCGGACCCTTCCTCGGGACCTTGCGTAAGCAAGATCTTCAAGCACTAGGCTGCCCTCATATACTAGAAAACTCATTAAACTATGAAATATAATGGTTTAAAGTAACATTTATGATCTATGTTGTAAAATATATAAAAAAGAGAACAAAGAGATATAACGTGGTTCGACTCTATGGCCTACGTCCAAGAGAGAAGAGGAAGGAATAATTCTTATTCGTGTTGTCTCAATGGAAGATCACCGTATAAATAGACATACAGGGCTGCACACATATAGCAATTATGTCACATATAGCAACTGCTAGATATGGCAACTACTAGGATTGTAATCTTTTTTGTAAATGGTAACACATCCCATAAACTTCTTTCTTCTCCGCCATAGTTTCCCACACTCCCCCTGAAGCTGGTGAATAAAAGTTTACCATTTTCAGCTTAGACACACTTGTTTGAAATGTAGCACTGCTCAGTCCTTTAGTGAGTACATCCACTAGCTGATGATGAGTAGACACATATGGAGTACAGATTAGTACACTGTCAATCTTCTCCTTAATAAAGTGTCTGTCAATTTCAATATGCTCGGTTCGATCATGTTGCACTAGATTATGTGCAATGCTGATGGCGGATTTATTGTCGCAATAGAGTCTCATTGGACCATCTCACTTAATCCTGAGGTCTTCCAAAATGATTCTCAACCATAGTAGCTCACAGATCCCTTGGGCCATTGCCCTAAATTCTACTTCGGCACTAGACCTAGCCACTACATCTGCTTTTTACTGCGCCATGTCACCAGATTCCCACCAAGAAA
The DNA here is from genome assembly GCA_035771175.1 of Paratinospora sagittata. NCBI lineage: Eukaryota > Viridiplantae > Streptophyta > Magnoliopsida > Ranunculales > Menispermaceae > Paratinospora > Paratinospora sagittata. The sequence goes on along the minus strand of CM069598.1, from coordinate 24,624,559 downwards.
GGTACAATACCCAGTGGTAGATCTCCTGTCAATTATGGAGCCAGCGAAGTTGGCGTCCGTATATGCTTCCAATACTAATCCTGTGCTCCGCTTAAATAGGATGCCTTGTCCTAGAGTCCCACACGATTAGCAGCTCGCATATGAACTTCGTTGGGATTGCGCATAAACTGGCTCACCACACTCACTACATATGCAATATCAGGTCTTGTATGAGAGAGATAGATGAGTCTCCCGACCAACCTTTGATACATTTCCTTATTTACGACAACAACTTCTTCAGCTTCTCCAAGCTTTTGATTAGGATCAATGGGTGTACTAGTTGGTTGACATGTTGACTTCCCTATCTCCTTAAGAAGATCAGTAATATATTTCTGTTGCGAAATGAAGATTCTCTGTTTGGAGCGTGCCATTTCAACCTTCCTAGTTCCTTGATCTCAAACTCCCTAGTCAAACACTGCTTCAGCTTCTATCTTTCGTTCTCATCTTTCCCAGTCATGATGATGTCATCTACATATACCAAAAGAGCTGTAACTCCCCCTAAAGCTAAGTGCTTAATAAACAAAGTATGATCTTCTTGGCTTTGTCGATATCCCATGTTTTTCATTACTTTGGCAAACTGGCCAAACCATGCCCTTGGAGATTGTTTAGTTCTATACAGAGCTTTCTTCAATTTGCACACTTTATTAGTGTCCAGGTTGCTTCCAAATCCAGGAGGTACTTCTATATAAATCTCTTCTTCTAAATCTCCATGCAGGAATGCATTCTTTTCATCAAATTATTGCAAATCCTAGTCATAATCATGGTTTAAAAATTCGCTGAAATTTGGAGAATTTTTTTGATATTTTTAGCCATTGAAGTGCAAAGTGGATGTAAAATAAAAAATGCAAAAATTCGATGAAATTCGATAAAATTTGACAAAATTGGACAGAGAAGTAAAAAAATGTTACTTCATCAATAGAAAACAAAAAAACACCAATAATTATGTATTATTTTCAACTTCATCAACCAACATAGCAATATAAATTTTAAAAAATAATTTAACAAGCTAACTAATTATGTAGTTTATGGAATATGCTTTACCAAAAAAAGAAGAAAAGAAGCAAAATAAATAAATAAATAAATAATTAAAGTTGAAATAAGATAAAAACTTAAAAATAAATTAAAAGATTTCCTAAAGTCATATTCTTTTAGTTAACTCTTATAAAACAAGATTAATAAACAACACATTCAAATAATAAACTAATAAATTAAGCATGATAGAATTCAAACTAGTAAAGTATATGGTCGAAAAGCAAGCCACCGCAAATTAAATATTAAAATAAAGAAAACAAATTATGACCAAAAGCTGTCATTCAAATTCATCAACTCACTTAACAAGATTGATTTTGTTAGGTTGCTTGTTGGTATTTTTATGTATTAAAAGTGTCTATTTATATTAGTTTTTAGCTTATACTACAATAAATTTAGATATTTAAGCATATATGCGAAAATTCTCCAAACTTCTCTAATTTAGCGATTTTTTACAAAAATTCTCCATGTTGAATTAAACTTCTCCAAATTAATTATGCTTTTTGAAGGTCGAAGTTTAGGATGAAATCGAAGTTTGAACCTTGCCCTCAATGCCCTCCTCTTGAACAAATCTTCATGGATGTGGCGCCCAGGGGCAGCTTAGAAGGTTGAAGCCTATGAAGATTAGGAATAGAGATAGAAGTATAGAAAAATTTCAAGTTCCTTTGGAATATGAAACCCCTAGAATCTTATTCCAAGCATGGTGATAATTATTAGTATTTAAAGACAAAAGTGTATCATGAAGCAAGAATCCTAATAATTCTAAACTCCTAAAAATAGGATATGATAACAATCTTATTCAACCAACCTGAACTAATAAAACTCCTAACTTATTTACTAGATTTTAAGAGATCAGATAAGTAGAGAAAATCTATGAATCTTATCCGACTTTCAACATTCTCCTTCAAGCTGGGCTATGTATATCAATCATGCCCATGGTTCAAAAACTCCCCGAAATTCGGCGAACTTTCACGAATTATTTCCCTTTTTTTTTACCATCGAAGTGCGAAGTGGATGTAAAATAAAAAATGCAAAAATTTGCCGAAATAATTCGATAACATTCGAAAAATTCGATAAAATTTCTATTTTTCAATTCAAAAATGCAAAAATTCGACAAAAAAATAGATAAAATTCGACAGAGAAGTAAAAAAATATTTTTTCATCAATAGAAAACAAAAAAATACCAATAATTATGCATTATTTTCAATTTCATCAACCAACATAACAATATAAATTTTAAAAAATAATTTAACAAGCTAACAAATTATGTAGTTTATAACTTTATGGGATGTCCTTTACCAAAAAGAGAAGAAAAGAAACAAAATAAATAAATAAATAAAGCTGAAATAAGATAAAAACTTAAAAATAAATTAAAAGAGTTCCCAAAGCCATCTTCTTTTGGTTAACTCTTATAAAACAAGATTAAAAAAATACATTTAAATAATAAACTAATAAATCAAGCATGATGGAATTCAAACTAGCAAAGTATATAGTTGAAAAGCAAGTCACCACAAAGTTAAATATCAAAACAAAGAAAAGGAATTATAAACAAAAGCCACCATTTCAAATTCATCAACCCATTTAGCAAGATTGATTTTGTTAGGTCACTTATTGGTATTTTTATGTATTAAAAGTGTTTATTTATATTAGTTTTTAGTTTATACTACAATAAATCTAGATATTTAATTTAGCGAAATTTTTTGAACTTCTCTAAATCTATATACAAAAATTCTCTGAACTTCTCTAATTTAGCGAATTTTTACAAAAAGTCTCCATGTCGAATTAAACTTCTCCGAATTAATTCCAATTTTCAAGTGACCGAAGTCAAGTCGAAATTGAATTTTCGATCCTTGATCATGCCTAGCTTGGTGATCAAAAAATCAAATTTGATTCTAGATAGAGCTTTTGTGAGAATGTTGACTCTTTGTTCATTTGTAGGTGTGTGAGTCAACCGAATAATTTCTTCTCCAATCTTCTCTTTGAAGAAGTTTTTGTCAATCTCCACATGTTTAGTTTTGTCATGGTGCATTGGATTCATAGCTCCTTGGATAGCAACTTTGTTGTTACAGAGCATGTCTATTCCCCATTTTGTTTGAATCTTCAATTCTTCCAAGTGTCTCTTAAGCCAAAGACCCTCGCAAATACCATGTGCCATCGCTCTTAACTCAGCCTGTGCACTACTCCTTGCAACCACAAATTACTTTTTACTTTTCCATGTAACAAGATTTCCCCAAATGAACATGCAATACCCAGATATAGATCTCCTATTAGACTCAGTTATAGACCCATCCCAGTCTGCATCTGAGAAAATCTCAATCTTCTTGTCTAGCCCCTTTTTGAAGTATAACCCCTTGCTTGGAGTCATTTTGAGATACCTAAGGGTCCTGTGAACTGCCTCCATATGTTCTTCGATTGGATTGTTCAGAAACTGGTTTTCAACACTGATTGAGAATGCGATGTTTGGACGAGTGTGAGATAGGTATATGAGTTTTTCCACGAGCCTTTGGTATTGTCCTTTGTCTACTGGTGGGCTATCTTCCTTCGATCCTAACTTGTAATTCGCATCCATAAGTGCGTCAACTGGTTTGCACCCAAGCATTCCTGTTTCTTTGAGTAAGTCAATGACATACTTACGTTGGGCTAGGAACGCGAAGATTCTTTCTCTATCCACGATTCTTCGATACCGCTGACTATCATTTGGATAGTTCCATTTTAGCTCTTCGAACATGCCCAATTGTTGCCAATAATGACTGAGAGTGTTGAAATATTGAGTAACATTCATATCTCCTTGGCAGAGATTCTTCAAAGAGGTTTGTAATTCGAAGAGTTTTGCAGTATTTTCCCTATCGAAAAAAGTCTATTTGACAACATTCCAAATCTCCTTTGCCGTTGCATAGAACATGAATGTCTGACCTATTTTTCCTCATGGAGTTGACCAACCAACTCGGAAGTGACTTATGAGGAACTGGTTTCTCTTCCATCAGTCATGGCTGTTTTTTTCCATGAAATTAGACCAGAACAAAGTAGTGTTGTGATACCATATAGAAAAATATCAGGTTTCTTTGGAATATGAAACCCCTAGAATCTTATTCCAAGCATGATGATAATTACAAGTAGTTAAAGACAAAAATGTATCAGGAAAGCAAGAATCGTTATAATTCTGAACTCCTAAAATTAGGATCTGATAACAATCTTATTCAACCAACCTGAACTAATAAAACTCCTAACTGATTTACTAGATTTTAAAAGATCAGCTAAGTAGAGAAAACATTAGCTTGCAGAGAGAAGTTGAAGACTTCATCAAGGAAACGCATTTGATGGAGATGACATCAGCAACGGAGACAAAGATGGGAGAAGAAGAAGATGACAATAGTGATGAAGAAAGAAGAAGAAGATGACAACAGTGGCAAGAAGACAACGAGGAAGGATAGATCAATGGGATAAAGAGAGAAAGAGATGCAACAATGAGAGGAGATAAGCGATCAAGTAGCATGGAGAGTCATTGGAAAAAAATGAAGAGATGAAGGGAAATAGCAGTGGTAGCACTGAGGCGGTAAGGAGCAAATCTATTGACAGGGATGAGATTTCTCATAATTTGCAGTGATTGGCGGCAATGAAGGTTGGGGATCTCGCTTCGATGATGAAGGCCAAAGGATTGATTTTTTGTAGCTCAACAATTTACTGATGACGCTTTTGGTTGTGATGATTCGCGGACAACAATGCAACGATTACAACAAAGATGATGGCTTCATTGTTCTGAAAGGTGATGAAGGTCGAAGAAAAGAAACCCCTTTTCTTGCGGTGAAGGCCATATTGAATTTGAAACAATTTCGAAAATGAAGGCCGAAAAAATGCTTTGATTCCCAGATTCACGAGCCTAAAGCTCTGATACCATGTTAGAAATTAAAAGAATTGGGGAGAATTATATTTTTCATTAATGATTGAATCTGTATAGAGAACCCATATATACAATTACTCTAGCAAAATCGAAAAGGAATTATTCTATCCTTATTATAGTGAATCCCTTTGATTGGGGAACTTTCTTATTGCCTTTAGTTGTCTCCTTGATTCTAAAATTTACACAACCATATATACTGTTAAGAAAAATAAAATAATAAACGACACAAGATGTAACGTGGTTCGGCTTTATGGCCTACATCCACGGGAGAAGAAAGAGGATATTTATTCTTCTGTAATGTCTTAATGGAGGGACTCCATATATATAGACATACAAGACTATGTACTTATAGCTACATTTACAATTTTAGTAACTGCTATATTCCTTAAAGGAAATAAATCCTTAAGGAAATAATTCTGTACAAGAAACAAATCTATACAGGATATAAATTTGTATAAGAAACAAATCTCAACAATAGGTAACAAATCTCAACACTCCCCCTCAAGCTGGTGAATAAAGGTTTACCATTCCCAGCTTGGACACATTTGCTTGAAATGCAGTATGATTTAACCCTTTAGTGAGCATATCGGCGAGCTGATTATTGGTAGACATATATGGAGTACAGATCAACCCACTATCAAGCTTCTCTTTAATAAAGTGTCTATCAATCTCTATATGCTTGGTTCGATCATGTTGAGCTGGGTTATGGGCAATGCTAATTGCAGATTTATTGTCACAATAGAGTCTCATAGGGCCATCCTAGTGTATCTTCAAATATGTCAAAATTATTTGCAACCATAATAGCTCACAAACCCCTTGTGCCATTGCTCGAAATTCTGCTTCAACACTAGATCTGGCCACTACATTCTGTTTTTTACTTCGCCATGTCACCAAATTCCCACCAAGAAACGTACAATATCCAGTAGTTGATCTTCTGTCAACTACTGAACCAACATAGTCTGAATCAGTATATGCTTCAAGAACCATTCCTGTGTGTCGTTTAAATAAGATACCTTGTCCTGGAGTCCCTTTAAGATACTGTAGAATGCGATTAGCCGCTTGCAAATGAATATCTTTAGGATTGTGCATGAACTGACTTATTACACTCACTGCATATGCAATATCAGGTCTTGTGTGAGAGAGATAGATGAGTCTTCCTACTAGTCTTTGATACATCTCTTTATTAACAGTCAGCGCTTCTTCAGCTTCTCCAAGCTTGTGATTAAGATCAATAGGAGTATTCATTGGTTTGCATGCTAGCTTCCCTGTTTCTTTAAGAAGGTCTGTAATGTACTTATGTTGAGAGATAAAGATTCCATGTTTAGAGTGTGCCACTTCAATCCCTAGGAAGTATTTCAATCTCCCTAATTCCTTGATCTCAAATTCCTCGGTCAAACATTGCTTCAAATTTTGTCTCTCCTTCTCATTGTTTCCTGTCATGATGATGTCATGAACATACACTAATAGAGCTGTAACTCCCCCTGAAGTCGAGTGTTTAATAAATAGAGTGTGATCTCCTTTGCTTTGTTTATATCCCATACTTGTCATTACTTTGGCAAACCGACCAAACCATGCCCTCGGAGATTGCTTAAGTCCATACAGGGCCTTTTTTAATTTGCACACTTTATCTGTGGTGCCAAATCCTGGAGGCACTTCCATATAGATTTCTTCCTCTAAATCCCCATGTAAAAATGCTTTTTTTACATCAAATTGCTGCAAATCCCAGTCATAATTAGCTGCCAATGACAAAAGAAGTCTCACAGTATTCATTTTTGCAACTGGAGCAAATGTCTCTTGATAGTCCACACCATATGTCTGAGTATATCCTTTGGCTACCAATCTTGCCTTGTAGCGCTCTAGGGACCCATCTGCTTTGTATTTTACTGTATAAACCCATTTGCATCCAACAGGTTTCTTTCCTGGAGGTAAGTCTACCAACTCCCATGTTGTATTTTTCTCCGAGGCTTCCATTTCCATATTCATAGCTTGTTTCCAATTTGTATTAGCTAAAGCCTCGGATAATGACGTAGGAGTTTGGATATTATTCAGGCTGGTAAGGAAACTCTTATGGGTTTGTGAGAACTTCTCAAAGGATACAACATGAGATAATGGATACATGGGATATTTAGTGCATTCCCGTGTTCCCTTTCTAATGGCAATGGGAAGGTCATTGTCAAGTTCAGAGGCTAAAAGATCGTTGTTAGTTTCAGGAACTAATAAAACTTGTAAGGAGGGTTCTGGGTTTGTTACCTCATTCTCAGGGATTGGTTCAGATTCTTGAGCTTGCATCGGTTCAGGAGCTGCGGCTTTATTCCTTGAGTACATTTGTCCAGCCATCCGATCCTTAGGTTCATCATTGGGTACAGAGACGAAGACGAAGATCTGCTGAAACCAGGGTTTAAGGATCGCGATTTTACGAAGTTGTGGCAGAAGCGGTGAAGAGCAGCGGCAGTGGTGATCGAAACCAGGCTGAACAACAACAACGGCAGTGATCGTTGATGAAGTTCTTGGCGATGAAGGCTAGAGATCTCGTCCCGGTGATAAAGGAAGCCGAGGATCTCTGCGAAGAAGACGATGAACAGTATTTTGAGTTCAGAGGCGTTGAAGACGATGAAGTCTATGAACTTCAAGCCGAGGATCTCCGCGAAGAAGACGATGTGGTTTTCACGCTAGCGATGATGGCAGTGATGAATGTTCCGGTAGTGACGGCAATGAAGGCCACTCAAGAGGATTCCGGCGATGAAGGCCGACAACAATGATTTCGACAATGAAGGTCGAAACAAAGTTCCTAGTAATAAAAACCTAGGGCTCTGATACCATGTTAAGAAAAATAAAATAATAAACGACACAAGATGTAACGTGGTTCGGTTTTATGGCCTACATCCACGGGAGAAGAGAGAGGATATTTATTCTTCTGTAATGTCTTAATGGAGGGACTCCATATATATAGACATACAAGACTATGTACTTATAGCTACATTTACAATTTTAGTAACTGCTATATTCCTTAAAGGAAATAAATCCTTAAGGAAATAATTCTGTACAGGAAATAAATCTATACAGAAAATAAATTTGTATAAGAAACAAATCTCAACAATAGGAAACAAATCTCAACATATACAATATTCTTAATATGCAACACTCTATAATTATACATATTGTGTTTTCTCACGTTTTTGTTATTGTAAAATGTCATCATCAATAACAATGATCATAATGTGTGCTGGTATTCTTCTTTTGGGAATTTTTAGACAAAAGGGTAATTTTGAATATGCGATTTGAAAACTATTGTCTTACATACTACACCTGATTCTTTTGAAATAGATATGACATGGAGGCTATGTACTTTGACGAAAGTGTAAGGAATGCAAGACGACAACAATTGGAGTCAAAAGCTTTGGATGTAAGTATATATTTATTCTAGGTTTTAGCGTATCCTGAAAAAAATATGGATCGTTCACTCTTATTTTTATTTGCTTATAATTGTCTAAACAACAATAAAATTCTAAATCAATCTTTAAGCATTTCTTGAATTTTGATTCACGATTGAAAGCTTAAAGAATTTAATTTGTTAACATTATTCAAATTCTTAATTAGTTAATATTTCTCGGGTAATATATAAAGTTTTAATTACAATAATTATGAAATACAAGAAAATTGTTTTTAAGTGCACAAAGTTAAACTATTTATCTAAACTTTACTTTGACACTTGCAATTCCAAATCCAATGAAAAGCAAGTTAGCCTGCAAACTAAATAGGCATCCAAAACCTGTGAACAAAATGGTTTAAATTAAACTAGCAGCTGATCCAATGAAAGTGGTAGCTAATTCGATCCAAAATCCTCAAATTAAATGCGTACTATGATGTTCTTAAATTCTTTAGCTAGAGACCAAAAACAAATATGTGAGATATGCTAATTGACTCATAAATCTCGTGTCATGTTAAAAATATTATTCAATCTCCAATTCATACGTGAACTTACAAAAAAAAAAAAAAAAAAAAAAAAAAAAAAAGAAAGAAAAGAGAAGAATTCACTATATACGCATTACAAATTGGGTGTTGTTGATGTCATTAAACTCAAACTCATTATATTAGTATTTTCATGTGTTATATAAGGGATTAAGTGTCTAGTTATGTTTGTTTTAGTATCATTTAGAATATTATGTAAGAAATTTTAACATTTAAGCAAAATTTCTTTAAACATCTCAAAGTTGGTGAATTTATACCAAAAAAAATTGTCGTTGGATTGAACTTTTCTGAATTAATTTTGAATTTTAAGTGAGCAAAGTTATGGGTGAAAACAAATTTTCATTCATTGAAACTCAAAACACTTAAATTTATTACAAAACATGTTCATTGGAGTTGAGTAGTTGAAAACAATATGTAACAATCTCCCATTTTTTGATATTCCAATGATAAAAACAACTTTACAAAAACATATTGAAAAAATTACTTAAGAGTCTAGAAACAAATTACTTACTAGTAAATGTGAACTTATGTTTATAATTGTATGTCTTTTGCATTTTCAATTTCGATAACATTGTGAATACTACATCATAATCTACCTTGTAATTGAAGTCTAATCATGTGGATAAGTGACATAAGTCCAACACATTGGAGTTCTATTTTAATTCAATTTCTTTTCTATAGTTTTTTAGTATAAGTTCAATTGTAGTTATTCAAAACCTATTATATTATGTTTTGCTAATTTAGTTAGGAGCGATTGAATGTTTATAAATACTAGTATGTTTGGGTTTTGGAAGATAAATTGATTATTGACTAAAATATTACAATAGAATTTGTTGAATTATTCTCTTCCATTCTCATTTCTTTTTGGCCTGCATCACTTTTTCCTTAAGTGAATCCATCGATCCCTAGCAATTTTCTGCACCACAAATTGAGAAAGTATTAATATAAATGTGTGAGAACCATTGAGTTTCCCAAGAGTATACGATAAAACAAGTACATCTTTCATAAAGCTATTTAAATATTAGAAAGAAGGAATTTCTAATGTTGGCCCAAGTGATTACCTGAGAGGGGTAGGGGGTGAATTGGGTTATCTTGCAAGAGTTCTAACTTTAACAATTAATCTAACGCAAATGTAGAGGTAAATGGCAAAAGCAAATAACAAGACAACACACTTAGGATTTAGCATGGTTCGGCACCCTTGATTATGTTTATGACTTCGAATCGCCTTTCGAGATTTCAACAAATTTCACTAACTTATCTTACATCATGGGTAAGGATCAAATAGGTTACATACATCGTTTGAAACATCTTGGGGAACTTCCCAATAGCTAATTAGCTACACAAATACAATTTACCAAGTAGAGTTTGTTCTTACAAACAACTCTATAGAGATGCTTTTAGTAAAAACACTAATCCTCTTTGAATCTATGTTTAATGTTGGATGAATGAGTGATTCTTTGAATTGAAATCAATAGGCAAGCACGGTCAAAATGATCAAAGAAAGATTTCCAAATTGTTTTGGTGAACATGAAACTTTGAGAGCAATTTCTTTTTCTTTCTAAGATTTGCACAAATTCAAAATATTCAAAAAGTTGCAAAGTTTTCGAAATGTTACTAGTCGATTTGCTCAAGGGGTTGTTATATGGTTCTCTAGAGGCAACTATACCATTAGAGACATGATCTATCATTGTATGCACGATCCCTTTATGAGCATTCTCAAAATCATTTTTGTTAGTATAGAAAATCCTACTCGTAAACGATTGTCTTGATGTCCTAGTTGACTGGTTCGAGCTTTTTGGTTGATTGTAAGTGCATTGCAGTCTACTCGAAGGTCTCGATGGTTTTCCCATATTTAGATGCCAACATGCTTTGAAATGAATCATAGATTGTAAGATTTGAATCACAAATTGTTAGCTTCTAGTTATTTTTTAGCATTCAATGTGAGCTTAAAAGATATTAGGATTCATGTTAAGGATTTGAATCATTTTCCCCCGACTCAAATTGTTAACATATGATTTATAAATTTCAATTGAGAGTCCTACAACCATGTGACGAGCTTTGATATATCGGCGAACACATTATCCAATACTATGGATGAGTTGAAAACTCCCCAAATCAATTTTGAGAATGTTCTTGAGAAAAATGAGAGTATTCTTGAAGAAAAATAAAGAAATAGAAAATACAAATGCTATTCTTCAAGAAAGGCTAGATGAGTTGACCCAATTAGAAAAAGAGGATTTAGAACTTGAGCTTTAATTAGAAAAAGAAAAGACCTCCACATTAGAAAATGAATTGGGCAAAACAAATGCTAGATACTTTAAACCCAAAACATGCCATGGGAACACTAGAAATCCTTTCAAGGATAAAAAGCATAAAATGACATGGGTACCCAAGGAATTACTCCTAGATGCTAGGGTAACAAAATCCAAAGGATTATGAGTTCCTAAGTTTATAGTTCACCGGATCACCTAGATTCATATTATTGAACCTTATGCTAGGTCCTTTAGCCTATAGTATGTAGGCTTTGATCCTTTTAGGCAAACTTGCATATATTATATGTCATATGTGCTTTTTTGTATCATTCTAAGACATTTGGAAGTAATTTAGCCTTGATTATATTTCTTTTAATTCATGATGCCTATGCTTGCCTAAGGTTGTTTGTTACATTGAACATGCATAAATGATAAATCCTTTTGTTCAATATTTGATAAGTTTAAAACATACTAAGTAGGCAAATTATGCGATTCATTATATCTTTGTGAGCATGCTTTCACTATCATATATTTTTGTTCACTTATTTAAAGCATATACTACACTTAAGTCATATCATGAAGATGTATACTTGTATTAAATTGTATGTGCTTCATGAATATATGAACGTTATATCCATTTAATACCTTATGACAAAGTTGAGCATAGTCAAAATGTGTTGACTAATGTGAGCTTGCTTAGAATTATTTCCTTTAATTGCTCATATATTTATATATGCTAATGTTCTTAGCAAATGGACTAGGATTAATGATTATTCATTAGAGTCCATATCTCTTGTACTTTAGGGTCTAAATGACATTTTTTTTAAAGGTACAAGATGCTTGTTTAGTGATAGTGGCTTATTCCTCAAATACAACTCAATCTTGCCTATTCACTATCTCTATCCACTTTAAGTGGGTATTTTTGGATGGAATCAACCTTAGGAAAATACTTTAATAAATTTCTGGAAAATAAATGAATGAAAATAAAGATTAAAATTTTTTGTATAAAATAAAAGGGTTAAAACTTTTAATAAAGCATTAGGCACAAAAATCGCAGCTTAAGGGTCAAATTAAATTTTTATAATACTTCATTTTGAATTAATTTGAACAAAAACATTTTTGAGTTTAAAAAGTCATAAACTAACATAAAATTGCAAATTAAACTTATTTGGATCAAATTTACTAAACTCTAAAATATTTCGAGAGATTTTACTAAAATCAAAGTGTGAAATAATTTTTGAACAAAATTGAACATAAATTTCTAAACTTTCAAGCTTAAAATTAATTTTGATAGAATTGTCCACTAATCTTTCAAAGAAATTTCTTTTAACTAATTGGACCATGAATGACCTTTTTCTACAAAATTTTTAGGACTTAAATTTCTCACATTTAAAGGTCAAATAATTTTAAAAAAATCATGAAATTAAGTCAAGCTAAAATATTTTAATTTATCCATAATCCCTAAGCTAATGATAAGTGAAATCAAATAAATAAATAAAAAATTATGAATTTGTTTATATAAGCACACGAAAGTCTCGTTCAGGGTGAAAATTCAGAATTTGTTTATATATGCACATAAAAATTCCATTTGGTTTGAAAATCATGAACCTTTTATAAGCACACAAACTCCAATTTTGGGTAGAATGAGAAATTTGTTTATTAATGCACATAAAAGTTCCATGTAGGTTGAAAATTAGGAATTTCTTTGTATAACTAGATGAAAGTCCCACTAGGGGTGAAAATTACAATTCTTTGTATAAGCACACAAAAGTCCTACTTGGGGTTAAATTATAATTTTTTTTTATATAAGCACATAAAAGTTCCATTTGGGGTGAAACTCATGTAATTGTTTATATATGCACACTAATGTTCAATTTGGAGTAAAAATCATGATTTGTTATATAAACACATGAAGCATTCGTTTGGGGTGAAAATAATCAATTTGTTTATATAAGAATTAAGAACAAGAAATTTTTATTTGGGGTGAAAATTATAATTTTGTTTAAGCACACAAATATTCCATTGGGGGTGTAATTTATGAATTTCTTTATACAAGCAAACAAAAGTTCCATTTGACGTGAAAATCATGAAGTTATTCATATAAGTACAAAAAGTCCCATTTAAGGTGGTAATTATGGATTTGTTTATATAAGCACACGAAAGCTTCATTTGTGGTGAAAATCATGGAGTTATTCTAACTAATGAAATAATGAATATGGGAAGTGCAAATGTTGTCATGCTTTTTTTTTTCACTTAAAATTTTGGACTATGGAGTTTTAGTGTCACTTGTAAGTTGTAATGACTAATGATTAATGATACATTCTCAATGTAAGTTTTGTTTTATTATACAATTTTATGCAACTGATGACATGCATATACTTTGTTTAATGTATATTTTTATCATCATTTGTATTTAAGGTTCATTGGTTGATAATGGAAAATATAAAAAAAAAAAATATATGTATTTGTGCCTTACTTCACTTAGTTGTGCGCCTTGCTTTGTGCCTTTGATGTCAGGGGCCTCCCTCACCTTAATTGCGCCTTGTACCCTTAATAACACTTCTGAGAGTATAAATTTAAAGTTATTTAAGAGTTCCAACATTGAGGTGCAACAAGGTGTTTATCAAGGCACCCACATTACGCCCTACATCAAAGAGCAACTTAGGCTACACCTAGGTGCACCTTTAAAACTATGTTTCTAATTTAAAAAAAAATAAAAATAAAAATTGTAATTAATGTTTAAGAAATTCAAGATATTATTTCTCTTAACCTCACCAATCATAAATTATCCAACCTCACTTGCATATTAACTACAATGTATCTATGAATGTCAAAGCCTCAAAAGTTATTGTAGTATCCTTTTTTTTACTGAGAATTGTTGGTCTTATTTCATTTATTTTTGTTTTTTACTTAATTTTCTTCTATTATTTGATTTGTATGCTTGTTTTATATATCTTTAGATTTATTGTATGTTTGATGATTATGATTTATTGATGTTTCTTTACTTGGAAAAGGTTTCCATTTCATTGGTTTAGATTCAAATCTACAAAGCCAGCGTTATCATCTAATACATAAACATGTTCTTGGTTTATATATTTTGCAGTTTGTATATCCTAATTACCAAACTATGTTGGGGCACCTACGATCTGTATGCTTAATTAATTTTAAAAATGCACTGGAACATTTGTTGGAGAAAGGAGAAACTTTTGCTGCATCTGTACGAATCTGTATTCAATCTTGCATGCTTGAGTTTGATCAAGGATGTGCAGGTAAGTTTTTAATTAGTTCTTTTTCTTGAGTTCGCAGCTTTTATTTTGATTCGTAAGACTTCATCTTCTATTTTTTTTTAGCATTTGCATTTTGTTGTTATTTTGTCAACTAGCATTTTGAACATTAGATGGTACATGAAGCTTCCAGATTCAGATAACCCATGAATAGTATTGTTTCTCATGAACAAATTTGGCAGCAAATAGGATCTTGTTTCTTCATGGAGAAAATAGATGTAGTTATAATAACGCCAATTGGAGATAAAATGAGAGAGAATGACTAAGGTGGTTTGGATGCATACAATGTATGCCTTTAGATGCACAAGTTAGGAAGAGTAACCTATTGATACAAGATGGTAACAATAGAGGTAGAGGTAGACCTTAAATACTATGGATAGATAATTAAGAAAAATTTAACTTGTAATTTGAATGTTGACTTAGCTCTCAATATAGAGGAGTGGAGGAAGTAGATTCATGTAGCCAATCCCATGTAGTTGGGAAAAGGCTTAGTTGAGTTGACTTATTTTCTTTTCAGTAGCTCCCTTTGACCTTATAATCTTGTCCTTAATTTTGTATGTTGATTTGCACTATTCATGTCTGCCATTCTTATTATCAAATCCATTTTATTTATGAATATGAAACCCCATACAAAATTGCTTAGTGCTCAGAATTCTATGTGAGTATCTAAAGTAACACATGACCCTAGAGGCTAGTTTTGTAATTTTCCTTTTAGGAGTAATTATACCATGTTAACGAAAATGACAAAAAAAAAATCTGGATATAATTAGGTTAAATCTAAGTAAAGAATCATTTTCATTTGGCTATAGGTTATTCTTAGACTATCAATTTGTGCTTAAATTTGGAATCAATTTTATATAATATGGTGTATTAATATTGTTAATTTATGTTTTCTGATATCTTAATGTATTATTGAAAATTTATTTTGTAGTTTGTACAATCTTAGGAGCCACTAATCTAGCAACTAGACCCTTTAATTATCTTTCTTAAGATTTCAATCTAAATGACTGGTGTTCCACATGGATTCAAACTAGTGTGAATATCAATATCGTTTGATTACGAGGAATCATAGTCGCACATTCATCAATTCACCTACACAAGACAAAAATATGAAACATTTATTGCAAGTTAATATGTCCAACTAAGATAAACAATTACATGTAAGGTAGTAATTAATTGATACCAGTGTTGTCAAGGCGGCGCCTAGGCCCCTTGGGTAGTGGCACCGCCTAGACCACCGTTTAGGCGGTTTGGGGAGGTCTAAGCAAATATTTTTTTTAAAGGGTTTTTTTTTAAATTTTTTTGTTTTCTTTTGTTAAAACCTGCGAAATTCTCTCCCTTCTTCCACTTCAACTTCTAAATTAAATTAATAATTACATATAATTTAATATATAAATTAAATTAATAATTACATATATATATATATAGAGTGAGGGACCAATGAATAAATAAATAAATTTTTCAGGGACCTCTAAATAAATATTTTATATCTCGCCTTAATCCTGCTTAGGCCTCGCCTCGCCTAATTAAGGTTTACTGCCTACCGCCGCCCTTCCGCCTTGACAACACTGATTGATACCTGTTGAGGAGAAGAGAGAAATTTGGGGGATTGCGTTGTCATTAATGGTGTTGTCATTTAGGAGTTGCCATATCTAAAAGATTCTAAAATTGTAAAAGTTACTATACAGTGAACAACTCTGTAAGTCTATTTATTTGGTGTTCCTCTATTGAGGAATTATCACGAATAAGAAATACTCTCCTCTCTTCTCCCGTGGACGTAGGCCATCGAGCCGAACCACGTTATATTTTGGTGTTTTTGTTTTGTTTATTTTACAACATGGAATCAGAGCTTTAGGCTCGTACAACTGGAAAAATTCTTTTTTCGACCTTCATCGTTGGAATTTTTGGCCTTCATCGGCAAAACCTTCCTCGTTGGCCTTCATCGCCATTAAACGTGTTACTGATTGGTGAGTGTGTCTTCATCACCGCTATTGTATCACCATCGCAACTCCGCTACTGTGCGTCTTCATCACTGCAATCGCAACATCATCGTTGTTGTATTGCAGCTACTATGTCTTCCTCCTCATCGTCACCGTCGCCTTCCTTTCCATTGTTGCTGTGTTTTAGTCGCTACTAGTTGTCGTTACTGATGTTGCTCGTGGTCGTCGTAACTACCGACGCAGTTGTCTCTCTCACCCATCGCCGCTGCTGTCAGAAACCTTTGACGTTGCTGATCTTTACCACCATTGATCCATCGTTGCTGTTGCTGCGTTACTACTGCAACTGCATCACCGTCTTCGTCGCTCAGATCTTTCAACACTGTAAACCCTTGTTGCTGTTGCTGCTACTTATCTTCATCACCATCAACGCGATTTTCATCGCCATTGACGCTGCCTGTCGTTGTTTCCGTGAACCTCGCCGTCAACGCCTTCTTCCTCTTCTTCTTTTTCTTCTTCTCTTCCGTCGTCGTCTGGTATTATCCGCGACTACCCCTTCATCTTCTTTTTTTTATTTTTTTTCGTCTTTTATTTTATTTTATCTGCAACTACACCCTAAAAAAAATGTCGATTACTTCTGAAACGGTGCAGACTGAAGAAGCAGTTGAAAAATTGGAGAAAGAGGAACTACCAAACATTCAAGCAACATATAAACTTGATGGAAAGAATTATTTGAAGTGGTCTCAGCTTGTGCATACATTTTTAAAGGGAAAAGGGAAATTGAGTCATCTTTTGGGCATTGGACCTACACCTGGAGATCCTAAGTTTATAGCATGGGATAACGAAGATGCTTCTATAATGACGTGGCTATGAAATTCAATGATGCCAAATATCAGTGATACATGCCTGTTTCTGGCAACCGCTAAAGACATTTGGGATGTCGTTCATCAGACATACTCTAAGGCCCATGATGTAGCCCAAGTGTATGAGATCAAAGTGAAAGTTTGAACAACGAAACAAGGCAACATGACGGTCACAGAATATGTCAATGCATTGAAGAATTTATGGCAGGAACTTGACCATTATAGGTGTATTGAGACTAAATGTCCTACAGATGCTGTAGTTCTAAAAAACTACATTGAGAAGGATCGGGTCTATGACTTCTTGGCTAGACTCAATGCAGAGTTTGATCAAGTGAGAGTTCAGACTCTCAACAAAGAGTTGCCAACTTTGAATGAGACTATCTCTGCTATCCGGACTGAAGAAAGTAGAAGAAGTGTTATGCTCACACCTCAAAAGATGGAAGGCTCAACTATGGTTGCCAATCGGGGAAATGATCAGAAGACAAACACTCCGGGAGCTAAATCATCAAAGGTCCCAAATCGAGACAATAAGGACAATCTATGGTGTACTTATTGTCAGAAGGCTAGACATACCATGGAGAAGTGTTGAAAACTTCATGGCAAGCCTTCAACTTCCAGTAAAGAATGGGGCTTCAAAGGAGGACAACAGAAGACTAGTGGACACGCACATCTGTCTACTGAACAAACAGTTGCAGACTCCCCAATGCCAGTAGGATTCAGCCAAGATGACATTGAAAGATTGAAATCTTTGCTTGACACACTGGACAAACCCTCAGGTACCTGTTCATTGGCACATTCAGGTAAATTTCCTATTTCTATTGGATTTAAAGTCTCGGACAAGTCTTTTGCTAACTCTTGGGTTATAGATTCTAGTGCTACTGATCACGTGACCAATTCCCCCAATATGTTTCATACCTACAACCCCTGTCCTAGTAGTCGAAAAATAGCGATAGCTGATGGATCCTTAACTACAGTTGCTGGTATAGGTGATGTTCACATCTGCCCCACCCCTACACTCAGAAATGTTCTTCATGTTCCTAATCTTATCTCTATTGAAAAATTGACCCATGATCTGAGTTGTAATCTAACCTTTTGCCCTACTTACTGTGTGTTTCAGGACTAGGACTTAGGGATGATGATTGGACGTGCTAAGGAACAGGATGGGCTGTATTACCTTGAGACACCAGTACATCCTGTCAAGAGTAACACTTCATTTCTCTCCGAGCACAATTTTTCCAATAAAGAAAAGCTATGGCTTCATCATCGCCGCCTTGGCCATCCTTTTTTTCATACCCTTAAAATCGTGTTTCCTTTTTTGTTTAAGTCTCTAGATGTTGAAGATTTTTATTGTGAAGTGTGTGAACAAGCAAAACACAAGCGTATATCTTTTCCACTTAGTAATGAAAGAAGTTCAGATCCTTTTGATCTCATTCATAGTGATATTTGGGGTCCCTCTCCAATACCTAATGTTTCTGGAGCACGATGGTTTGTGTCTTTCATTGATGACTGTACTAGAGTCTCGTGGATATTTCTACTGAAACAAAAATCCGATGTGAGCTTTGTTCTTCCTACCTTCCATAACATGATACACACCCAGCTTGGTGCAAAAATCAAGAGATTTCGATCTGACAATGCAAGAGAGTATTTTAATCAAACCTTGACCAATTACTTCCAAAACGAGGGGATCCTTCATGAATCATCCTGTGTTCACACCCCACAACAAAATGGCGTTGCTAAAAGAAACGACCACCTGCTTGATACAACCCGAGCCTTTTATTTCAGAATAATATGCCTAAGTCCTATTGTGGGGAAGCTGTCCTTACTGCAACACACCTTATTAATCGTATACCATATCGGACCCTTGGTTTCAAAAGTCCTATGGAAAAGCTCTGTCAATTTTACTCTAAGCTCCAAATCTCCAATAATTTTATACCTAAGATATTTGAGTGTGTATAATTTGTCCATGTTCAACAACCTAACAGGGGGAAGTTGGACCCCAGAGCTCTCAAGTGTGTCTTTGTAGGATACTCCTCCACTCAAAAGGGATATAAATGCTATCATCCGCCATCAAAGAAATTCTTTGTCTTTGCCGATGTCACTTTCTGTGAATATGAGCCCTATTTTTTCGTTCCTTCTCTTCAGGGGAGAGTGTCATCATTAAAGACAAGGATCAGAGTCTGTTTGATCCTTTTGACCCTCTTAACCTTTTTAACCTTCAACAAACCAAAACTGAATCTCCTACCCTCTTTGAATCCATTGATAACCAAAATGATGAACTTATGGATCGGATGACTGGACAAACGTACTCAAGGAAGAAAGCTGCAGTCCCTGAACCGATGCAAGTTCAAGAATCTGAACCAAGTCCTGCGACTGAGGTAACAGGCTTTGAACCCTCCTTACAAATTCCATTAGTCTCTGAAACTAACAGTGAACTTTTAGCCTCTAAACCTGACATTGATCTACTCATTGCCATTAGAAAGGGAACCAGGGAATGCACCAAACGTCCCTTGTATCCACTATCTCATGTTGTGTCTTTTGAGAAGTTTTCACCAACCCATAAGAGTTTCCTTACCAGTTTGAACAATATCAAGGCTCCTACATCAGTATCCGAGGCTTTATCTAATAAAGATTGGAAACAAGCTATGAATGTGAAAATGGAGGCCCAAGAAAAAAAATGCAACACGGGAGTTAGTTGATTTACCTGTCGGAAAGAAACTCGTGGGATGCAAATGGGTTTATACTGTTAAGTACAAAGCAGATGGGTCACTGGAGTGATACAAGGTAAGATTAGTAGCGAAAGGGTACACTCAGACATATGGTGTGGACTATTTGGAGACATTTGCACCGGTTGCCAAGATGAACATGGTTCGAGTATTGCTCTTTCCAGCTGCCAACTACGACTGGGATTTACAACAATTTGATGTGAAAAATGCTTTTCTTCACAGAGAACTGGAAGAAGAGATCTATATGGAGGTTCCTTCTGGATTTGAAAGCTGTATAACCACTGGTAAAGTGTGCAAACTGAAAAAGGCCTTGTATAGACTTAAACAATCTCCAAGAGCATGGTTTGGTCGCTTCGCCAAAGTAATGAAAGAGAAGGGATATAAGCAGAGCCAAGAAGATCATACATTATTCATTAAGCACTCAACGTCAGGGGGAGTTACAACGCTCTTGGTATATGTAGATGACATCATTATGTCTGGAAATGATGAGCATGAGAAACAAAGCCTGAAACAGTCTCTGGCCAAAGAATTCAAGATCAAGGATCTAGGACGATTGAAGTACTTTCTTGGAATTGAAGTGACACATTTCAAACAGGAGATCTTTATTTCTCAACAGAAGTACATCACAGATCTCCTTAAAGAAATAGGGAAGTTAGCATGCAAACTAGTAACCACACCTATTGATCCCAATTATAAGCTTGGAGAAGCTGAAGAAGCACCTACTGTCAATAAGGAGATGTATCAAAGACTAGTAGGGAGACTCATTTATCTCTCTCACACGAGACCTGATATTGTATATGCAGTGAATGTAATCAGTTAGTTCATGCACAACCCTAAAGATATTCATTTGCAAGCAGTTAACTGTGTCTTACAGTATCTTAAAGGGACTCCAGGGCAGGGCATCTTATTTAAACGACACACAAGAGTGGTTCTTGAAGCATATACGGTCCCAGACTATGCTGGTTCAGTAGTTGACAGAAGATCAACTACTGGATATTGTATGTTTCTTGGTGGGAATTTGGTGACATGGCGAAGTAAAAAGTAGAATGTTGTGGCTAGATCTAGTGCTGAAGTAGAATTCCGAGCAATGACACAAGGGGTTTGTGAGCTATTATGGTTGCTGATAATTTTAACAGATTTTAAGATACACTGGGATGACCCTATGAGATTCTATTGTGACAATAAGTCTGAAATAAGCATTGCTCATAATCGAGTTCAACATGATCGAACCAAGCATATCGAGATTGATAGACACTTCATTAAAGAAAAACTTGATAGTGGGTTGATTTGTACTCCATGTGTCTACCAATAATCAACTTGCTGATATGCTCTCTAAAGGGTTAAGCCATACTGCATTCCAAGCAAGTGTGTCCAAGTTGAGAATGGTAAACCTTTATTCACCAGCTTGAGGGGGAGTGTTGTGGAGAAGAGAGAAATCCGGGGGATTGGGTTGCCATTTAGGAGTTGCCATATCTAAAAGATACTAAAATTGTAAAAGTTACTATATAGTGAACAACTCTGGAAGTCTATTTATTTGGTGTTCCTTTATTGAGGAATTATCACGAATAAGAAATACTCTTCTCTCTTTTTCCGTGGATGTAGGCCATAGAGCCGAGCCACGTTATATTTTAGTGTTTTTGTTTTGTTGTGGAGAAGAGCAAAACCTGTGGAATTTATTTCCTTTAAGGATTTATTTCCTCTAAGGTTTATTTCCTTTAAGGAAAGATGATAATTTTAGTAGTCGTTTTATTTAGCAGTTACCAAAATTGTAATTATAGCTATATGTGTGCATAGCCCTGTATGTCTATATATATGGTGTCTCTCCATTAAGACATCATCAAGAATAAGAAAATATTTCCTCTCTTCTCCCGTAGACGTAGGCCTTGGAGCCGAACCACGTTACATCTTTGTGTCTTTTATTATTATTTAACATGGTATCAGAGATTTAAGCTCGTATAACTGGGAAAATTTTCTTTTCTTCCGAGCTTCATCGTCGAAATTGTTTTATTTTGGCCTTCATTGCCGGAACCTTCCTTGTTGGCCTTCATCGCCATTATTCGTGTTGCTGATTGGTGCGTACGTCTTCATCACTGCTACTATATCACCATCGACTACTGCGTCTTCCTCATCATTGCAGCTAATCGCTTTTTATAGTATCTTAAAGGGACTCCAGGACAGGGCATCTTATTTAAACGACACACAGGAGTGGTTCTTGAAGCATATACTGATTCAGATTATGCTGGTTCAGTAGTTGACAGAAGATCAACTACTAGATATTGTACGTTTCTTGGTGGGAATTTGGTGACATGGCGAAGTAAAAAACAAAATGTAGTGGCCAGATCTAGTGCTGAAGCAGAATTCCAAGCAATGGCACAAGGGATTTGTGAGCTATTATGGTTGCAGATAATTTTGACAGATTTGAAGATACACTGGGATGGCCCTATGAGACTCTATTGTGACAATAAGTCTGCAATTAGCATTGCCCATAACCTAGTTCAACATGATCGAACCAAGCATATAGAGATTGATAGACACTTTATTAAAGAGAAGCTTGATAGTGGGTTGATCTGTACTCCATATGTGTCTACCAATAATCAGCTCGCCGATGTGCTCACTAAAGGGTTAAACCATACTGCATTTCAAGCAAATGTGTCCAAGTAGGGAATGGTAAACCTTTATTCACCAGCTTGAGGGGGAGTGTTGTGGAGAAGAGCAAAATCTGTGGGATTTATTTCCTTTAAGGTTTATTTCCTTTAAGAAAAGATGATAATTTTAGTAGTCGTTTTATTTAGCAGTTACTAAAATTGTAATTATAGCTATATGTGTGCATAGCCCTGTATGTCTATATATATGGTGTCCCTCCATTAAGACATCATCAAGAATAAGAAAATATTTCCTCTATTCTCCAGTGGACGTAGGCCTTGGAGCCGAACCACGTTACATCTTTGCGTCTTTTATTAGTATTTAACATGTTTTGTTTATTTTACAACAATACCCACTAAGTACTCAATCGTGGTCTTGTTGAGAAATGAAGTTGCGTGTGATTGAACAATACCATTATATTTATAGACGGTTGTAGTCCATCATGTCAATCAGATGTTCACGTTCGACAAGATGCTTTGATTGATAAACCTGCTGCTTAATGAACTATTTGTGTTGGAGTCTGAGCCACCAATCTAACTCACTTTAATCAATGGATTTTCTCCTGTTGTGCTTCTCATTGGACAACTTATTCTTAATGCACTACAAATCACAGTCTTAAACTCATTTGGACTAATTTTAATTATGAATCTTACATAACCCCTAGGAGGGCTATCGTGTGAAAAACCTTGCCATCCATTGACCATTCTACCATTTATATAACATACCATGGTGATGAATCTATCTGATATCTTAGATTATAATCACAAATATAAATGCCATCAAAATGATAATGACATATGGTACAAATTCATACATCATGCCAAGAACTAATTCACATGGAGCTCAACGTCTAAAATAGCTGTAAAACAAAAATTACCATGCAAACATTGTCTTTCTTTAACACTTAAAACCTAGTTCATTTTTGTAGAGATTGGACTTAATACATTTCAAATCCTAACTTAATTTTGTAATCCCAAAGAGGCTCTACGTAAAATTAATTTCCATTTCAAAATTGATATGTTTCTAGTCTTACAATATTTATGTAGAGATTTTAGAAAAAGGTTGAAGATATTAAAAACATTCACCTTTTCACATTTTTGAGTTAGGCTAAAATTAAAGTTGAATAAGAACCTTCAATCCTTCATAAAGGAGATCTATAGCAACTAGACCCATTGATGCTTTGATTTTATTGATGTACCTTGGCATGACTGGAACCACTTGTCAGCATGCCTCCTTACCAACAAGAGAGCAAGAGAGAGAAAGGTGAAGAATCCTTGCACTTTGAGATATAGGGGTAAAGAGAGATCTAGTTAGTTATTTATTTATTTTCTGAATTTTCTTGGAGATATCTTCAAGTTCCAAAAAGCATTCCAACTTGGTGTAATCATGTAAAAAAACAAAATTTAAAATTAGTATTGTGCTTATGTGGCTTTTGGACCAATCAACCTGTTGTAGAAGCAAGAATTTTTCCCGAAGTAGGTATTTTAGAAGGGTAATCTAGTAAAACCCTAGCATTACTTGGTAGTACAGAGAGAATTGAAAAGATTTTATTTCTATTTCTAAGAAATGTTTCTATAGAAGCAACCCAATGGGCACATATTTCCTTTTCTCTTCATTTCACATTCACTTGACGGAGCTTTTTTGGCATAGAAGCACTTTTGAAATGAAAACTAATGCAATCATGTTGGTGGGACACTATGCCATCCCAATATTATCTATGTCAATTGGCAACACAAATTATACATTAATTAGGATTTTAGAATTTAAATTTAAATATTTTTTTGATTTATTGGAGTTTAGTATGTTTCTAATTTATGTAGGATTCCAATTGTTTTTAGTTACTATGGGAGATTCTAACTAGTAAACTTTCTAATTTAGTAGGATTCCAATTATATAATCTCCTTTTTTTTTCAAATGGGTAAGTAGAGACGTTTGAACCTATGACAAGTATAAAATGCCACAAAAGGTTCAACATTCCAGTATTGGAGAAAAGCATTGAAGTGTTGATGAGTAAGCTCGATCAATTGATTCATTTGCAGCTAGATCTTGGTTCTGGAAATGATTTATGTTCGGAGGAATCAAATCAACGTGGTGTGGAAGAGTGTTTCCATCGCGGGCGTTAGATCAAGGGCGGAGCATAGCGGATCACGAACCGATGATCGACCTCAGAAACTCGAACTTTCGAAGTTTGACGGTAACAATCCAGATGGCTGGTTGTTCCGATGGGAAACGATTGGAAGTAGTGGCTGTGTGTATGGAAGGTGAAGCCGTAGCGTGGATGCCATGGGAAGAAGGTCAGAGATCGATCTGTCACTTGGTGGAGTTCTGAGAATTGATGTTGGATCGCTACCATTATGCTCAAGAAGGCAATCTTTATAATAGAATTAGAAAGTTGCTATTCTGTTACAAATAGATTAAGAAACCTATTTTTAGTGTTTCAGGTAGTTTATAAATTCTTATAAGGAAATTATCTATAGAACGAGCTCTAATTACAAAATTCAATCAATATCAAATATGTTTCTCTTTGATTACTTTATTCAATAAAATTTATTTTGGTTATTTTTTTGAGTATTTTTCGTTCTTGCTTGTGCAGCGAATCTACATCAAAATTGGTATTAGAGCTAAGTTTGATCTTGCTCATTTTCGTTAATGGTGTCGAAGAAGAGAGTGGGGGAAACAAAATCTTGTAAATTAGGAAGATTGTGATTTAGAAAGATTGATCATTTAGGACGTGTGCATATGGTAGAATTAGATATTTTTGTAATTATAGGATCCATGGGAATAGGCAAGTTTCCTTTTTATGTTCTATAACAATTGTATATAGTCTTTGTACAAAATTAATCATTAAGGAAATACATTAATTTTCCAGCTATTTCAATTTCCACATGGTATCAGAGCTTTGGGGTTGTGCAATTGGGAATTGAAGAATTTTTCCGTCCTTCATTGCCGAAATTGTTCTACTATGCCTTCATCACCAAGAGTTGTCCTAGTTAGGGGTGTCATCGGTTCGGTTTGGATCGGTTTAGACCCTAAACCGCAAACCAAACCGAAACCGAACCGATCCTAACCCCTAAACCGAACCGAACCAATCCGGTTTGGTTCGGTTTGGATTGATCGGTTTCATTTTTTTAACCTGTAAAATATATTTTTTATCAAATGATTTTTTTCAATAGTATAATAACAACATCAAATGATAATTTAAAAGTTCAAAATCCATATCAAAGTATTTATGGTCTAACATACATGCAACAATAGTATCATTATTTACCATAAAGATAAAAAATAATCAATTTACGTCTCATCTCCTAAACAAGATTAAATAAAGTATAACAAAAACTATCAAAGTTTAATTGCAAACATCCTTCCCAAAATCAATTCCAAATCAAGTTTAGCGTAGGAGAAGAAATGAAGAGTAGGAGAGAAAAAAAATAGAACAAATGCGATTAGGGTTAATATAAATTTTACAATTTTATCCTTACATCGGTTCGGTTCAGTTTAGGGTCGGTTTTTTATACCTCAATCCACAAACCGAACCAAACCGATCGGGTTTTAAAAAGACCAAACCGAAGCCGAACCGATTAAGGTAAAAAATCGAACCGAACACACCGGTTCCGTTCGGTTTAACGGTTTGAACCAATCCACTGACACCCCTCGTCCTAGTTGGCCTTTATTTCCATTGACGCTTGTCACGAAACCATCAGCAACTCTGCTAGTCGCTAAATCTCCGGCGAATCACAAAGCCATCATCGTCCTCGTGACTTTGCAAACCACTGCCGTTGCTTTCTGTTGAGATTTGTTTCCTATTGTTGAGATCTGTTTCCTATACAAATTTATTTCCTGTATAGATTTGTTTCCTGTACAGAATTATTTCCTTAAGGATTTATTTCCTTTAAGGAATATAGCAGTTGCTAAAATTGTAAATGTAGCTATAAGTACATAGCCCTGTATGTCTATATATATGGGGTCCCTCCATTAAGACATTACACAAGAATAAAGATCATTTCTCTTCTCCCGTGGATGTAGGCCATAAAGCCGAACCACGTTATATTTTTGTGTCTTTTATTATTCTAACATGGTATCAGAGCCCTAGTTTTTATTACTGGGAAATCTGTTTCGGCCTTCATCGCCGGAATCATCATTGTCGGCCTTCATCGCCGAAATCCTCTTGGGTCGCCTTCATCGCGGTCGTTGCCGGAATCCTCCATCTTCATCACTGTTGCTGCAAATCGCGTCTGCACTGTTCATCGTCTTCCTTTTTCGATCTGCGTTTCACTGTTCATCGTCTTCCTTCGTCTCAACTGTTTTCAATCCCTGCAACTCAACCTTCATTCCTTCGTCTGCAACTGCAGTTGAACATTCTGCAACTGTTTTCATCGCGATCCAGATCTTCCATCGCCATCGTCGTCTGCAACTACTTTCGTCAGCAACTGCTGCTGCAAATCGCGATCTGGATCGTCTGCAACTGCAGTTGAACATTCTGCAACTGTTTTCAACGCGATCCAGATCTTCCATCGCCATCGCCATCTGAACATTCTTCTTCGTCTGTGCGCTTTTCTGTTGCTGCTGCTGGACTGCGACCGTCGCGCCTCATCTTCTTCAACCGGACTGTTCGCTGTTCAGTGCAACTGTTCACTGTTCAGTGCAACTGTTCACTGCAACTGTTTACTGCAACTGTTCACTGCAACTGTTCACTGCAAACTGTTCACTACAACTGTTCACTGTCACTTTTCAATCTATCTTCGTCTTCAACTGCATCTTCTTCATCTTCGTCTTCGCCAAAATCTGCTACTGCACCTTCTTTCTTTCTTTCTTTTTCTCCCGTCTTCTTTCTCTCTTCCCTTCTTCCGTCTTTTCTTTCTTCTTTCTTATTTTCAGCAACTGCAACTACCAAAAAAAAAAATAAATAAATAAAAAGTCGGTTACTTCCGAAACAGTGCAGATAGAAGAAACAGTTGATAAAATAGAGAAAGGAGAACTACCAAACATTCAAGCCGCCTACAGACTTGATGGAAAAAATTATTTGAAGTGGTCTCAGTTGGTACGTACTTTTCTGAAGGGCAGAAGAAAACTAAGTCATCTTCTGGGCACTGGACCTACACCTGGAGATCATAAGTTTAGAGCGTGGGATAACGAAGATGCATCTATAATGGCATGGTTATGGAATTCAATGGCGCCAAATATTAGCGATACATGCATGTTTTTAACTACTGCCAAAGACATTTGGGATGTCGTTCATTAGACATACTCTAAGGCCCATGATGCAGCCCAAGTGTATGAAATCAAAGTGAAAGTTGGAACAACAAAACAAGGCAACATGACGGTCACTGAATATGCCAATGTCTTAAAAAATCTCTTGCAAGAACTTGACCATTATAGGTGTATTGAGACTAAATGCCCTGCAGATGCTGTAATTTTAAAAAACTATATTGAGAAGGATCGAGTCTATGACTTCTTGGCTGGACTCAATGCAGAGTTTGATCAAGTAAGAGTTCAAACTCTTAGCAAAGAGTTACTAACTCTGAATGAGACTATTTCTGCTATCCGGACTGAAGAAAGCAGAA
Organism: Paratinospora sagittata; assembly: GCA_035771175.1. Taxonomy (NCBI): domain Eukaryota; kingdom Viridiplantae; phylum Streptophyta; class Magnoliopsida; order Ranunculales; family Menispermaceae; genus Paratinospora; species Paratinospora sagittata. The sequence continues at coordinate 24,596,361 of CM069598.1, read as the reverse complement.
GAAATGTTATGCTCACACCTCAGAAGTTGGAAGGCTCAGCTATGATCACCAATCGGGGAAATGATCAGAGGACACACACTCTGCGCGCTGAATCATCAAAGGTCCCAAATCGAGACAATAGGGACAATCTAAGGTGTACTTATTGTCAGAAGACTAGACATACAAGGGAGAAGTGTTGGAAACTTCATGGCAAGCCTTCAACTTCCAGTAAAGAGTGGGGTTACAACGGAGGACAGCAGAAAACCAGTGGCCAAGCACATCTGTCTACTGAACCAACAATTGCAGCCTCCCCGGTGACAGACGGATTCAACCAAGATGATATTGAAAGATTAAAATCTTTGCTTGGCACTCTTGACAAACCCTCAGGTACCTGTTCATTGGCCCATTCAGGTAATTTTCCTATTTCTATTGGATTTAACGTCTCGGATAAATCTTTTGCTAACTCTTGGGTTATAGATTCTGGTGCTACTGATCACATGACCAATTCTCCCAATATATTTCATACCTACAACCCATGTCCTAGTAGTCGGAAAATAGCCACAGCTGATGGATCATTAACCACAGTTGCTGGTATAGGTGATGTTCACATCAGCCCCACCCTTACACTCAGAAATGTTCTTCATGTTCCTAAACTATCTACCAATCTTATCTCTATTAAAAATTTGACCCATGATCTGAGTTGTAATGTGACCTTCTTCCCTACTTATTGTGCATTTCAGGACCAGGACTTGGGGACGATGATTGGACATGCTAAGGAACAGGACGGGTTGTATTACCTTGAGACACCAGTACATCCTATCAAGAGTACCACTTCATTTCTCTCTGCGCACAAACTTTCCAATAAAGAAAAGCTATGGCTCCATCATCGCCGCCTTGGCCATCCTTCTTTTCGATCTCTTAAAATCATGTTTCCTTTTTTGTTTAAATCTCTGAATGTTGAAGATTTTCATTGTGAAGTGTGTGAACTTGCGAAACACAAACGTATATCTTTTCCACTTAGCAATGACAGAAGTTCAGATCCTTTTGATCTCATTCATAGTGATATTTGGGGTCCATCTCCAATCCCTAATGTTTCTGGAGCGCGATGGTTTGTGTCCTTCATTGATGATTGTACTAGAGTCTCGTGGATATTCTTATTAAAACAAAAATCCGATGTGAGCTTTATTCTCCCTACCTTCCATAACCTGATACACACCCAGTTTGGTGCTAAAATCAAGAGATTTCGATCTGACAATGCTCGAGACTATTTTAATCAAACATTGACCAATTATTTCCAAAACGAGGGGATCATTCATGAATCATCCTGTGTTCACACTCCACAACAAAATGGAGTTGCTGAAAGAAAAAACGGTCACCTACTTGATACAACCCGAGCCTTTTTATTTCAGCATAATATGCCTAAGTCCTATTGGGGGGAAGCTGTCCTTACTGCAACACATCTTATTAACCGTCTACCATCTCGGACCCTTGATTTCAAAAGTCCTTTGGAAAAGCTACGTCAATTTTATCCTAAGCTTAAAATCTCTAATAATCTTATACCTAAAATATTCGGGTGTGTTTCATTTGTCCATGTTCACCAACCCAACAGGGGAAAGTTGGACCCTAGAGCTCTTAAGTGTGTTTTTGTCGGATACTCATCCACTCAAAAGGGATATAAATGCTATCATCCGCCATCAAAGAAATTCTTTGTCTCAGCCGATGTCACTTTCTATGAACCTGAGCCCTATTTTACCGCTCCTTCTCTTCCGGGGGAGAATGTCATCATGGAAGATAAGGATCGGAACTCCCTTGATAACCCTTTTGACCTTTTTGACCCCTATACTCTCCAACAAACCACACCCCCTGTACCCAATGACGAACCTAAGGATCGGATGACTGGACAAGTGTACTCAAGGAATAAAGCCGCAGCTCCTGAACCGATGCAAGCTCAAGAATCTGAACCAATCCCTGAGAATGAGGTAACAAACCCTGAACCCTCCTTACATATTTCATTAGTTCCTGAAACTAACAATGATCTTTTAGCCTCTGAACCTGACAATGACCTTCCCATTGCCATTAGAAAGGGAACAAGGGAATGCACTAAACATCCCTTGTATCCATTATCTCATGTTGTATCCTTTGAGAAGTTCTCACAAACCCATAAGAGTTTCCTAACCAGCCTGAATAATATCCAGACTCCTACGTCATTATCCGAGGCTTTATCTAATACAAATTGGAAACAAGCTATGAATGTGGAAATGGAAGCCCTGGAGAAAAATACAACATGGGAGTTGGTAGACTTGCCTCCAGGAAAGAAACCTGTTGGATGCAAATGGGTTTATACAGTAAAATACAAAGCAGATGGGTCCCTAGAGCGCTACAAGGCAAGATTGGTAGCCAAAGGATATACTCAGACATATGGTGTGGACTATCAAGAGACATTTGCTCCAGTTGCAAAAATGAATACTGTGAGACTTCTTTTGTCATTGGCAGCTAATTATGGCTGGGATCTGCAACAATTTGATGTAAAAAACGCATTTTTACATGGGGATTTAGAGGAAGAAATCTATATGGAAGTGCCTCCAGGATTTGGCACCACAGATAAAGTGTGCAAATTAAAAAAGGCCCTGTATGGACTTAAGCAATCTCCGAGGGCATGGTTTGGTCGGTTTGCCAAAGTAATGACAAGTATGGGATATAAACAAAGCCAAGGAGATCACACTCTGTTTATTAAGCACTCGACTTCAGGGGGAGTTACAGCTCTATTAGTGTATGTTGATGACATCATCATGACAGGAAACAATGCGAACGAGAGACAAAATTTGAAGCGGTGTTTGACCGAGGAATTTGAGATCAAGGAATTAGGGAGATTGAAATACTTCCTAGGGATTGAAGTGGCACACTCTAAACATGGAATCTTTATCTCTCAACAGAAGTACATTACAGACCTTCTTAAAGAAACAAGGAAGCTAGCATGCAAACCAATGAATACTCCTATTGATCTTAATCACAAGCTTGGAGAAGCTGAAGAAGCGCTGACTGTTAATAAAGAGATGTATCAAAGAATAGTAGGAAGACTCATTTATCTCTCTCACACAAGACCTGATATTGCATATGCAGTGAGTGTAATAAGTCAGTTCATGCACAATCCTAAAGATATTCATTTGCAAGCGGCTAATCGCGTTCTACAGTATCTTAAAGGGACTCCAGGACAGGGTATCTTATTTAAACGACACACAGGAATGGTTCTTGAAGCATATACTGATTCAGACTATGCTGGTTCAGTAGTTGACAGAAGATCAACTACTGGATATTGTACGTTTCTTGGTGGGAATTTGGTGACATGGCGAAGTAAAAAACAGAATGTAGTGGCCAGATCTAGTGCTGAAGCAGAATTCCGAGCAATGGCACAAGGGGTTTGTGAGCTATTATGGTTGCAGATAATTTTGACAGATTTGAAGATACATTGGGATGGCCCTATGAAACTCTATTGTGACAATAAATCTGCAATTAGCATTGCCCATAACCCAGTTCAACATGATCGAACCAAGCATATAGAGATTGATAGACAATTTATTAAAGAGAAGCTTGATAGTGGGTTGATCTGTACTCCATATGTGTCTACCAATAATCAGCTCGCCGATATGCTCACTAAAGGGTTAAATCATACTGCATTTCAAGCAAATGTGTCCAAGCTGGGAATGGTAAACCTTTATTCACCAGCTTGAGGGGGAGTGTTGAGATTTGTTTCCTATTGTTGAGATCTGTTTCCTATACAAATTTATTTCCTGTATAGATTTGTTTCCTGTACGGAATTATTTCCTTAAGGATTTATTTCCTTTAAGGAATATAGCAGTTGCTAAAATTGTAAATGTAGCTATAAGTACATAGCCCTGTATGTCTATATATATGGGGTCCCTCCATTAAGACATTACACAAGAATAAAGATCCTTTCTCTTCTCCCGTGGATGTAGGCCATAAAGCCGAACCACGTTATATTTTTGTGTCTTTTATTATTCTAACACTTTCTCTTTCGTGCCCGTTCTCGTTCTCGCCTGCTGCAAACCGTCAAACCCTTTAAAGTTCGTTGTTGCTTTATCTTCGACATCTTCTCGCTATTGAGCATTGTTACAAAACCAGATCACCTCTGCCAACATTATTGCTCTTTTTCATGTTTTCGCCACTCATTGCAAGTTTCCGCTGCTCATCGTTGTTGCTCTCTCTCTTGCCTCTGCTCGATCTGGTTCCTCTTTCTCTCGTGTGACTTTTCTCTCTTGCTCAACTTCTCTGTTCTTTCTCGATATCTCTCTTCTCTCTTGCGCGCGACTTTCTCTTTCTTGTTGTATAGTCTGAAGAAATAGCGTCCAATCACAGCTCGAGGGAACTACAAAATATCATACCAGCGTACAGACTCAACAGGAAGAATCTTAGCTTGTTCGTACCTTTTTGAATGGCAAGGGAAAGTTAAACCATAGAAAGAAGATCCTCAGTTCGAGGCATGAGACAATGAAGATTCGATGATTATGGCGTGGCTGTGGAATTCAATGACACTAGAAATCAATGATACGTGTATGTTTCCAACCACTTCTAAAGATATTTGGGATGCCATTCACTGGACATATTCCAAGGCATTCAACGCAACCCCAAGTGTATGAAATAAAGGTCAAAATGGAAGCCGTGAAACAAGGAAATAAAATGGTCACGGAGTACGCTAATATGTTTAAGAATCTCTGGCAAGAACTTGATCATTATTGATGTATCGAGACTAAATGCCCAGAGGATGCAATAATTATGAAGAATTACATTGAGAAAGACCGAGCCTATGATTTCTTAGTTGGGCTTAATCTTGAATTTGACCAGGTTAGGGTTCAGATACTTAACAAGGAGTTGCCAACTCTAAACGAAACCATTTCCATTATTCGGGCCAAAGAAAGTAGAAGAGGTGTCATGCTCAAACCTTAGAAGATGGAAGGTTCAACTATGATTGCTAATTGAGGTAGTGATCAGAAAACAGACACTCAAAGAGCTGAATCATCAAAGGTTCCTAATCGAGAGAGTAAGGACAACTTATGGTGCACTTATTGCAAAAGGCTAGACATACCAGAGAGAATTGTTGGAAACTTCATGGCAAGTTGTCAACATTTAGTAAAGAATGGGGCTACAAAGGAGGTCACAGAATAGCAGTGCACACTTGTCCACTGACCAGCCAGTTGCCGAGAACACTCTTGAACAAGTAGGATTTGATCGAGATGAGATTGAACGACTATACACTCTTCTTGGCACTCTTGAAGAACCCTCAGGTTCCTGCTCATTGCCACATTCAGGTAAGTTTCCGATTTCTATTGGATTAAAAGTTTCGGATAAATCCTTTGCCACCTCTTGGGCCATAGATTCTGGTGCTATTGATCACATGACTAATTCCTCTCATATATTCCATACTTATAACCCATGTCCAAGTAGTCGGAAAATAGCCATAGCCAATAGGTCCTTAACCATGGTTGCAAGCATAGGAAATGTTCACATTAGTTCTACTCTTACACTTTGAAATGTACTTCATGTTCCAAAGCTGTCCACTAAACTAGTCTCTATCCAAAAGCTAACACATGATTTGAATTGTAATGTTATTTTCTATCATACTCACTGTGTATTTAAGGACCAGGATTTGGGGAAGACGATTGGACTTGCTAAGGAACAAGACGGACTGTATTACATTGAGACACGGGCAAATCCTATCAAGAGTACCTCTTCATTTCTCTCCGAGTTTTATCTCTCTAATAAAGATAGGATCTGGCTTCATCATCGCCGACTTGGTCATCCCTCCTTCAGAAACCTGAAGGTCATGCTTCCTTCTTGGTTTAGGACACTAGATGTTGAACATTTTTGTTGTGAGGTGTGTGTGAATTGGCGAATCACAAACGTGTAACCTTTCCAATTATCAATGAAAAAAGTTCCAATCCTTTTGATCTTGATCATAGTGATATTTCGGGCCCCTTTCCTATTCTTAACATTTTTGGAGCACGGTGGTTTGTGTCTTTCATTGACGATTGTACTAGAGTCTATTGGATATTTTTACTCAAACAAAAGTCTGATGTGAGCCTCGTTCTCCCAAATTTTAAAAACATGGTACAAAATCAGTTTGGAGCCAAAATCAAGAGATTCCGATCCGACAATGCAAGAGAATATTTTAATCAAACCCGAACCCTGTATTTTCAAAAGGAAGGAATCGTTCATGAATCATCTTGTATCCACACCTATGCTACCTGGACTTTTACTTTATCCTGACGTACCCGTGTTCGACACTTCATGGTACGACATGGGTATGAGATATGTGTCCAACACTTTAAATTTTAGAATAGTACTATGTAGATTCTCCAATGGAAAGATAAGAAAGCATGGAGAAAGATAATGATTAATAGATAAAATTCATTTAAGTCGAAGAACAAAACAGACAATAAATGAGTGAAAAGAAGAAAAAAAAGAAAGAACAACATATAATATAGCCGAGTCCCCGTCTCCTAGAATTTGAAAATAAACAAGTCGGACATCTAGATATGTACCCGTATCCGACACCCCTGCCCGAGTCCAGGTCCAACAAAATGACATTGCTGAGAGAAAGAATGGCCACCTACTTGATACAACTCGCTCATTCCTGTTCCAGAACCATGTGCCTATGTCTTATTGGGGGGAAGCCGTCCAAACTGCTACACATCTCATCAACTGACTACCTTCTCGAATCCTTGGTTTTAAAAGTCTTATGGAAATCCTGTCATAATTTTATCCTAACCTAAAAACCTCAAACAACCTCTTTCCTACAATTTTTGGGGGTGTATCATTTGTCCATGTTCACCATCCAAACAGAGGGAAATTAGATTCAAGAGCTCTCAAGTGTATTTTTGTCAGGTACTCCTCAACTCATAAGGGATATAAATGATACCATCCACCGTACAAAATATTCTTTGTCTCAATGGATGTTACTTTCAACGAACAAGAGTCTTATTTTTCCACTCTCTCTTCAGGGGAAGAGCTCCATCATGGAAGATAAGGATCAAAATTCTCTTTCTGGCAATCCTTTTTTCCATTATTCTCCAAAACTCTACACCCAATTCATCTGCTCCCTCTGAACCTATTGATGACCAAAGAGGTGAGCCTAAGTCTTCTGCTCTTGTGGATCGAATGACTAGCAAAACATACTTAAGGAAAAACGTTGCAGTTCATGAACCTGTGCAAGTCCAAGAATCTGAACCAACTCTTGAGAATGAGGTAATAATTTTTGAACCCCTCTTACAAACTCCATTTGAATCTCAACCTGAAGCAGACATTTATCAGAATCTTCCTATTGCCATTAGAAAGGGAACTAGGGAATGTACGAAACATCCCATGTATCCGCTCTCTCATGTTGTGACTTTTGAAAAATTTTCACCATCCCATATGAGTTTTCTTACTAGCCTGAACAATATTTGAATTCTTATGTCTTTATCCGAGGCTTATCTAATGAAAATTGGAAACGAGCTATAAATGTGGAATGACAGCCTTGGAAAAAAATACAACTTGGGAGTTGATAGAATTGTCTGCAGGAAAGAAACCCCTGAGATGTAAATGGGTTTATACTACTAAGTACAGAGCAGATGGATCACTGGAGCGCTATAAGGCAAGATTAGTGACCAAAGGATATACTCGGACTTATGGTGTGGACTATCGGGAGACATTTGCCCCAGTTACCAAGATGAATACAATGAGGATTATGTTATCTTTGACAGCTAATTATGATTGGGATTTACAACAGTTCGATGTAAAGAAAGCCTTTTTGCACGGTGACTTGGAAGAAAATATCTATATGGAAATTCCTCCTGGATTTGGAAGCAACCTACCCACTGATAAAGTATGCAAATTGAAGAAAGCTCTGTATGGACTAAAAAAATCTCCCAGAGCACAATTTGGTTGATTTACCAATGCGATGAAAAATATGGGATACAGACAAAGCCAAGGGGACCATACTCTGTTCATTAAGCACTCAGCTTCAAGGGGAGTTACCGTTCTTCTGGTGTATGTAGACGACATTATTGTGACTGGGAACGATTCAATTGAGAAACAAAACCTGAAGCAGTGTTTGACCAGAGAATGTGAGATCAATGACCTGGGAAGGTTGAAATATTTAAATTGCACACTCCAAGCAGGGCATCTTTATCTCAACAATAATATATTTATGACCTTAAGGAGACAAAGAAGTTGGCATGTCGACCGACAAGTACACCCATTGATCCTAATCACAAGCTTGGAGAAGCTAAAGAAGCTATTGCTGTCAATAGAGAGATGTATCAAAGATTGGTCAAGAACTAATCTATTTCTCTCACACAAGACCTAATATCGCATATGCAATGAGTGTGGTTAGTCAATTTATGCACAATGCCAAAGACGTTCATCTGCAAGCTACTAATCGTATATTACAGTATCTTAAAGGGACCCAGGGCAGGGCATTCTATTTAAACGGAGCACAAGATTGGTTCTGGAGGCATATACAGATGCAGACTATGCTGGTTTCCGTAGTTGACAGGAGATCGACCACTGGGTATTGTACCTTTCTTGGTGGGAATCTCGTGACATGGAGAAGTAAGAAACAAAATGTGGTGGCTCGATCTAGTGCCTAAGGAGAATTCAGAGCAATGACCCAAGGGATTTGTGAACTAGTATGGTTGAGAATCATTTTGGAAGACCTACGGGCTAAGTGGGATGGCCCGATGAGACTCAATTGTGACAATAAATCTGTAATTAACATTGCCCATAATTTAGTGCAACATGATCGAACCAAGCATATTGAAAGTGGTAGACACTTTATTAAAGAGAAGCTTAACATCAGACTCATCTGCACTCCATATGTGTCTACTCATCATCAGCTGGCGGATATACGTACCAAACGACTAAGTAGTGCTACATTTCAAATATGCGTGTCCAAGCTGGGAATGGTCAACCTTTATTCACCAGCTTGAGGGGGAGTGTGGGAAACAAAATCTTTGTAAATTAGGAAGATTGTGATTTAGAAAGATTGATCATTTAGAAAGTGTGCACATGGTAGAATTACAAATTTTTGTAATTATAGGATCGATGGGAATAGGGAAATTTCCTTTTTATGTTCTATAACAATTGTATATACAGGGGTCTTTGTACAAAGTTAATCATCAAGGAAATACATTAATTTTCCAACTATTTCAATATCCACAAAGATGAAGACCCACAATCAATTCTTGGGTCGATCAACTTGAAGAACTAGTAACCAACAGTGCCAAAATCGTGAATCAATTGTTGGAACTTGTTTCACTTTGATGTTGTCGCAACAACTTCAAGAATATGTCATTTTCCAAGACAGAGAAAGTCGTAGATTCTCTAGACAATCCTACAGTCTCACTCCATGATTTGGAGCAGGGGTCAGAATTTGACCAATCCCATGTGGTTAATCAAAATCGCAGGGATTGCCATTATCGTAGGCACTTGCTAGCAACACGACCTTGCCTTGACGTTCGCTCCACGCCAACTGACATATATGATATGACTATCGTGATGATCTAGGCGTGCCAATTCAACATCGGGATTTTGTTCATAGTGAAGATAATGAATGTGTTTCTTCACCAAATTTTCTACATCATCTAGGACTACAGAGGCAGGCACAAGGTGAACACCCAAAGTGCCAACATTCCATGTTTTCAGTTGTGGGAGATTACTGGAATGATGAAAAAATTGAAAACCTGTTTGTTTATCAAGGAGGCTTTCAAATTCCACAACGACAGGGTACATATATTCTTATTGCTGTGGATTATATGCAATATGATGACCATGGTGAACTGCCAATATTTGATAAATATCTTGATGATATTGAGGAAGATGGTTTATGGTGATGAAAGGGAACTTCTAGTTGTTCAAAAGTTATGCTTGGTTGATCCAAAAGTTGAAGAAGGGGTTGTGTGTTCACATACTTATATTTTCCAGTCCACATGCGCTATTAGTGGCGAGATGGAGACATGTCATCTCTTGTTGGGAAGGTTGTTACTGTTTGACAGATTTCTTAGCGAGATAACTGATTCAAAAGTTACTGCGAAGAATAATCCTAATGCTTTCATGGTGCATTTGTGTGGCTATCTTTTTACATCTGATGATTTTACTCTTTGACATCCTCCATACTATGATTATTCTTCTAGTGGTGATTTGAATTTGAGGACAAATTCTTTCCAACAAGGGGGAAATTGGTGCATAACGTGTTTTAGCATGTATTTCTTTTCCTTTTCTATTTAAATTCCCTTTTTTTAGAGAAGTTTCTATTTTGATAGATTTCTATTTTTGTAGTAGTTCTAGATAGTTTTTAAAATTCATTTATAGTATTTAAGGTGTATTAGAAAGTGTTTAGAGGCGTCCAAATAGAGTTATAATAGAATTAGAAAGTTTTTATTATGTTATAGATAGCTTATGAAACTTATTTTTAAGTGTTTTAGGTAGTTTCTAAGTTGCTTTTAAGGGAGTTATCTATATAAGGAGCTCCAATTACAAAATTCAATCAATCAATATCAATTAATTTTCTCTTTGAATATTCTATTAAATAGAATTAATTTTGGTTATTCTTTTGAGTATTTTCGTTCTTGCTTCTGCGACGAATCTATCTACATTGTCGTATTCCTAAGGCACCTGTAGCTCGGTAGCTCCACGCTGTGGACGTATAGCTCTATGTAGTTCTTGGGGATCCATGGCTTTATGCCGCAGAGTGCATAGCTCTATATCAGGGACCAGAGTCCTTGGAGAATTGTAGCTTTACTATTTGGATTATGTAGCTTCATAATGGGCACTGTTGTCCTCGAGAGTAGTTTGAGCAAGTAGGCTTTGAATTTGCCAAGTAGCTTTTCAACTTTCTTCAAATAGATGGTCATCTTAGCTTCCAAGATATAGCCAACTATTATTTGAAATTTACTTCATGTTATGATTAGCATGTTTCAAAATATACTAATCATTACCTGAGGATCACTATATTTGTTGATTGAAGAATTATTACATGTATAAATATGGCTGGCCCTAAGTAAGTTTCAATCCTACAAACAAGTCTTCAAATTCAACTTTTGTTGTTCTCCTCTTGCAATGAAAGAGTTAGCCTTCCATAACTGCTAATGATCACCTTTGCCCGCAACGAATTTTGGTCCTTTAGTAATCTCCATATCCATTTCCCACATAATGCCTTATTCCTTGCTAATATGTTTCCAATGCCTAGCCCTCTTTTCTCGACGGGTTTTCTGCCACCATCCTTGGAATTTTGAACAAAGACAAATAATATGATGGAATGGCCAATAGCACCAAGGGGATGAACCGATGAAGGCCAATCTACCTCCCTTTGAGAGGAATGTTCTCTTCCACACACCCCAAATAATTTGAATGAAGGATTTTGGTGACCACGATGTTATGATATGCTATGTTACTTGAATTTTTTTACTTTAGCCCAACGTACTTGTATCGAGCCCAACGTACTTCTATCGACACTTCATGGAACCGACATGGGTATGCGAAATGTGTCCAACACTTCATATTTTGGAAGACTAGTATGTAGATCCTCAATATAAAAAGTGAAAGCAGAAAAATAAGAGAATGACTAATAGGTGTTAATCCCTTTAAGTGGGGGAGAAAAATAAAATACATGATTGAAAAAATAAAAAAAAATGAAAGAAGAAAGATGGAACATATGCTTTACAATGAACATAACCTTTTCATAGATCTAAATTTTTAGACACGTTTAGCTGAGTCCTTGTATCCCTTAATTTGAAACTGAACAAGTCCAACCTCTAGATATATACTTGAATTTGACACCCATATCTGAGTTCAAGTAACATAAATTATATGGAGAGTGCCTAAGAGGGTAATAAATTGAACCAATTCTATTAAGGGCATTTAAGTTATCATGAACGGAGCATGGTGCTCATAGTAGGGGTATCAAAGCCCCTTGATAGAGCTCATGACTTGGAGGAATAACCATTTGATCTACAATTGGTTGATTGGCTTATTCCTAGATGATGCAATGCTGATCTGGGAGCAATGCTCGTGAATGGAGCGAGATCAAATATTAGACCATATGAGATGTTCTACTTCTGTGATTAGGTCCATTTTTTGGCTAGGAAAAAATTAAGAAAATTGCATTCAACTAATAAATTAAATAATTCTCTTAGCTGTGAAATATTAACTTCTTATTCCTTATATTGTTCTGGTTGATTCAATGAATTCTTTCCACTTCCAGATGCTGCTATAAAGCAGGCAAATTGGGATGCTTCAAAAGTTAGAGAAAAGCTTCGACGTGATATTGAAGTGCATGCATCATCTGTTCGTAATGCAAAGTTGTCACAAATGATAGCCAATTCTGAGGTATGGTGTCCAATGAAGCAAATTTATTAGTGTATAGGAATACTTTATTATTTAATGATTTATAATTCTGTTTAGAACAGGGTTAATCTTGCAGAAAATTTAGAGCTTTTAATCATCGGAGTAATATATCCTGTAACTTGCAGAAACAACTTAATGAAGCACTTGCTGAACCTGTAGAATCCCTTCTGGAAGCTGCGGGAAAAGAAACTTGGACTTCAATTAGAAAACTTCTTAAACGTGAAACTGAGACAGCCATAACTGGATTCTCGGCTGCCTTGTCTGGTTTTGAGTTGGACAAAGAAACATTCAATAAAATGGTTCAGAATTTGCAGGACTTTGCAGTAAGTGTTGTGGAGAAAAAAGCGAGGGAGGTAGCTGGGAAGGTCCTAATTCTTATGAAGGACAGGTATTTATTTTTGTCAGTTAAGTTGTGGTCATTTTAGTTTATGTGCTCACTACTGCATATGTCTTGTGGATTACTTTCAGGTTCTCAACAGTATTCACTCATGACAACGATTCAATGCCTAGGGTTTGGACAGGAAAGGAAGACATCAGAAAAATTACAATGGATGCTCGTGCTGAGGTAAGTTGAATTTTAGATTTTTTTTTGGCTCTTTCTTAGTTAGATATTTACATTATTATTGATTATTTTTTTGAAACAGAAACAACATATGATATATTAATAGTAAAAGTGAGTTTACATAGGAGAATTCACAATGAATACACCAAGCAGAAAAAGAAACACCCAGAGCTTAAGTCCCCAAGGTGGGGACTAGAAGCCAGGGTGAGAGCTCCAATCACCCTCCTTGATACAAGCAAAATCCCCAATTCAAGACCCATTCAGATAGTGACCGCCCAGGTATCACATTATATGCCACCACCCACAAACTAGCTTTGAATTTGATGTTTTCCCATAATTGGTGATCCTCCATCTCAAGGCCTTAGAAGATTCTTCTATTTCTTTCCAACCATATTGCCCAAAGGGTAGCGTATGAAGCAATTAAGCCAGCCTTCATCACTGCACCTGATGATCCTAGAACATGGGAAAGTGATAATCCTTCACCAATGTTCTGAAGGACTACAACCTGTGACCCGAAAAAGATACCCACCTGTGCCAAATTCGAATAGAATAGCTGTACGAGAAGAACATATGATTCACGCATTCGGAATCCTTATGACAAAGAGCACCAATTTGGGGAGAGACATGCATTGGGTAATCGTTTCTGCAACACATCATGAGAATTAAGTTTGTTATGTGCCAACAACCATGCAAAGACCCTAACCTTAGATGGAATTGGTGCATGCCAAATAAAGGATGAAAGAGGAAATATATCGTTAGTGGAAGAACGTATTAGGAAATCAGAGAAGGATTTACATGTGTAGGATCCAGTAGGTGTATGACTCCATGAAAATCTATCAGGTCTGTTGGTTAATCTCAAAGGAGCAAGTCTATCTAGGCGAGAATTCAGTTCTGTTTGTACTCTAGGTGAAAGTGGTCTGGTGAATTGAAAGTTCCAAGAAAGTGAAGGTGAATGTGATGAATTTGGGTTCACGAAGGATGCAATTGGTTGGTTATGTATGGATGATAATCTATATATGTTAGGAAATATTACCGCAAGTGGCAAGTCACTCGACCATTTTTCCTCCTAGAACCGGAAAGTGGGTCCATCTCCGACCTTAAATTCGACATGTGGTGAAAATTGGGGAACTAAAGAGGAAATGAACTTCCAAGGGCTTCTAAATGTTATTCCTCTCGAGCATCTTCCCCTACCCACTTGTTCAAGAAATGAAGGATTATTTTTTCACAAGAAACGAGAACAATTGTATTAAGTAAAAGAATCTGTACAAGGATAAATAACCGGGCCAAGACCCAGGAACTAAAATTCAAAACTCTCCAAAATGGGATACCATCCCCTCAACCAGTCCCCTAAAGTGAAGCCCCTAGCTTGCTTACTAGCATTAACCCACAACGAGGCAAGGTAAAAAGAATTATCCCACACTATGCTAATCCCTTTTTCTTGATCATCAAAAATGAAGGATTGTCGTGCCTACTTCTCACCACTCTAGTCCACAAAGACTCTGGATCATTAATGAACCTCCAAAGCCATTTGCTACATAGCACCACATTCCTCAATTTGATGTTTCAATGCCAAGTAATTAATAATAAATAAATTATTATTAATTATTGTTTGTAGGGTGTAAATATAAGAAGGTGATTTCCCTTTGAACTTTCTCTAAATTGCTACCTCATTCCTACAGTCATTGAAGCTTTTATCTGTAATGGCTGCCATATGCTTGCATGAAAAGCCAAACAAGATTGAAAATGTACTCTTTTCTTCTCTTATGGATGGAACAGTTTCTGTTCCTGCATCCCAAGAGAGATGCATAGCTGCTTCTGCAGATCCACTTGCTTCAAGTTCATGGGAAGAGGTACTAGCAATTCAGAATTCTTAATGATCCTGATCTTTACTAAATGTTTTTTGATTGAATTGGTTCATCATTTATCGAATGTGGCGTAGGTGCCTCAGAAGAATGTACTGATTACACCTGTGCAATGTAAGAACTTGTGGAGACGGTTCAAAATGGAAACAGAATATACAATTACTCAAGCTATTTCTGCACAGGTAATTATTTCCACTTATTTGTTTCATTTTATATTTTCTATCTTCCATCACCTTATTATTCCAAAGCTTTGCTCAGATGTCCTTTCTGTGTTATAGGCTTGAGATTTAGTGTCAGTAATTAAATATCTTGTTAAATGGATGTGGTGGTTTCTGTAATTCATTTGGTCAGTTTCTGCAAATTACCTTATAACTTTAGCTTCGTTTACAACTCAAAATATTATTGTTGTGCAATCTAAGCCTTTTCTCTTCTTGTTTCTGACATTAGTTTCCATCAAGTTTAATCTGTAGTGTCAGCTTGCTTACCCTTTATTTGTCTATTCCTTGTAATTCTCTTTTACCAATCTTCAATTGATCTTGTGCGCTCTCTGTTGATTTTCATGTCATATCTCTTGATTCTTAGTATGCTCATTTACAGTCAGGGAAAGTACCTCCCCTTCATCCCCCATGAGTAATTTAATCAACATTGTGACTAGAACTCGTATTTTCTTCAGAAACAACAAGATGCTTGCTTGATTGGTTGATTATGCTGGGATTCTTTGCCAACTGTTTGGTATAATCCTTTTCTTTGTTTGACGTTAAGCATGATAATAGAATAAAAAGTGTAGCATTTTGAAACTTTTTTTTGTGGTGGAGTGCTCATTAGAATTTTCTGTAAATAATTTATTGATTTTCTTCATTTGTTATTGTTTCAATTTTTTTTTTTTTTTATTTGGTTGGAAATGTGAGGAGATATTGGTTGAGTAAATCTTTAGCTAGTGCCTCCACATGTTCTCATTATCTTATATACCGTTGTTTCTTTTTGTTGATTTCTTCAGGAAGCACACCAGCGGAGTAACAACTGGCTACCTCCTCCATGGGCTATATTGGCGATGATTGTTCTTGGGTTTAATGAATTTATGCTTCTTTTGAAGTAATTGAGCCTAACCAAGTTTTTGAATTTTTTCTACTTAATGATAAGTTAATTTGTTCATTTTGAAATTTCCTGCATGTATTATTTGATAACTTTTTCCAACTAAAACATGGTTTTTTCTTTATTAAATAGGAACCCTCTTTACGTCATGGTATTGTTTGTTATTTATTTATTATCGAAAGCCCTGTGGGCACAGCTTGACATTGCCGGAGAATTCCAAAATGGCACTGTGAGTTTTAAAAGATGCATTCTTTACATTTCTTGTGTGATTTTTGAAATATTTATTGTTTTCTTGAACTTTGAAAGGCTCCTCCCAGTGGTGTGAAGTCTTTCTTTCTTTGTTTCTTTTTTTTTTTTTTTGTTTTTTTGATGATTAGTGTGAAGCCTTTGAATTTCCACTTATTGAATCTTCAAATAGTATATTCAACTGTTCTTCAATCACTGCTTGTCAAATGTTAATTAATTAGCAATTGCTCTCTAAAGTAGGGGCACCAACTTATCTGTTGTTCAGGTTGAGATTCACCATGAACTTGAGACCGACCTATCTATTCCATCCCATCCTAATCACAAAACTCATAATTGTACGTAAGAAGATTAAGTTGGGTTGAGGCTTGCTTCTTAAACTAAGATTTAGGGAGATTTTATATCTCTTGGGCTGAAATGCATCTATACCTTCTTAAAAACTGGTGTCCCAAACCCTGATTGGTGAGCCCTAGGTTGCATCCCCACATTTGTTAATAAAAATTAATCTTCTCTTTTATGCAACATCTTTAGTAGAAACACTATGATTATTGTATGGTAATTATCGTATCTACTATCTTTACAAAAAATGTTCTATTTTTTTATTAGCAAACAGTACAGGCTGAACAATTCTGTTCTTTGTTGGTTATTTCCTCTTTTAACCTATACAGTACCAGCGCAAGTTCCTTTGCATTTTGAATGGCATTAACGAGTGAACTCAAAGCTAAAGGGAATTAGAGAGTGAACTCAGCAACCATAAGCACTAATTGAAAGAGACACGGTTCTCTTACCCTCAAAAAGTATCTGAGAGTGTTTCTTGCATTACATATTACCCGTACATAAATTGGAGTGGAAGTCTTGTAACCATTGTGTCCATGTCAACCGAAAAACTTTAAATGCGTTGACCAGCATTTTTTTTTGTTGAAACCATCTTCAACTGTCTTCTTGGTTGTGTTTCATGTTGTATTTCCTTACTTCATTTTCCTGCTTTATTGTCCTTCAAACAGCTAGGTGCAAAGGCTCATTTCTCTGCCATTGATACAGCTTGCAGGTTTTATTTCCATTTCATCAAGATTTCTTCCCACTGTCATGGACATTCTTAGGCGGCTTGCTGAAGAAGCCCAAGGGCGTCCAACCAGAGAACCTTCAAGACCACAACCGCCTCTTGTTTCTCAGAGTTTTAGGAGCCAAACACACTGGACATCTCCTCGGACCGAATCAGTTCCAGCCTCTTCTGTATCATCGAATATTCCGTCATCTGAGAGTGGCTTTGAGTACTCAAGTCCTACACTGACCCATAGGCAAAGCTTTAAAGTTGAAGAGGGGAATCATACTTGATCATACCAAACGTTATGGAGCAATCCGAGATGGTTTTTTCTCAAAGGTACGACTTCATTTCATCTATTATGGAGTGTTAAGAGACTGGCAAAGTGCTATTGGATTTCCATGTATAGTAAGGAGAGAATTATACTTAGAAACCTCTTAAAGATGTTCATATACAACCTTGTTTTAGTATTTAATTAACTTTCCTATAGTTCTATTGAAGAAAGGTGGATGTTTCGATGGCAGGAGACAAGAAAAGATGTGCTGAAGAGATGACATAAACAGGAAATGCTGTTGCTTCCCTTCATCTTGTACAGAAGCATACATATACCAGATCAGATTGTTATATATACATCTCCAATTATATGTACAAATATACAATTAATTCCTATAAGCACATTTTGAGTAATGCAAATGGCAATGGAATGGGATGTTAATTTGTCTAGTGTGGCCTAAGTTACCTATCTATACCGTTGAATTTTTTGGCTGCATTAACGTCTTTTTCTTGAGCACTAAAATGATGTAGCAATTACTTAAGATGCCTACCTCCCCTCATATGGAGTGGGCGAGTTTAAATGTTCTTAGCCACGTGAGGTGAGGACTTGTTGTGCTCTTATTGGACTTTGGTGTGGGCATTTGTTCCCCGTAGTAGAGTTGGCATTGTCCGTCTTTGATTTGTTAATCTGGAATAATTTGTATGTGATTATCCAATGTAACAAATACTGGAAATTAACAAAAAAAAAAAAAAAAAAAAGGACCAAGCAATTGAAAAATATGAATCAATTCAGCTTGACTGAGTCAGCTTAGATAGACTACATAAATTGCTGATTGCTTGTCTCCCCCCCCCCCCCTTCATGACTGAGTCAGCTTAGATAGATATATGCGATTATATTATTGGTACATCTCAATTATAATTATATATGTCCTGAAAAAAAAAATTATGATTATATATGGTTCCATGAGCATATTTTAAGAAATGCAAGATGCATTTCTTTTAGTATTTCAAGCATTAACATCTGTTTTCTTTAGTCGTAAAATTGTGACATTTTCTTTCTGGAGTTCTATGTTGTAACTAATGATTTTTTTTTTTGGTAAATTTGATTCGGCACCTGTTTTCTTTAGATAGATTGCCTTGTTACTTTCTTGGAGATCCTGATTATATGCTCTTTTGATCATATGGCTCATTTGGTACAACTTTTGTAAAAGTTTTTTTTTTTTTTTTTAAACGAGAAGTGCGTTTAGAAAAGCAAAACAATTATTTTTCAATCGTAATTTGTTCTAAAAGTAAATGTTGTCAAACACCATCAAAAATTGGTTGCAAAGGCTATATGAAAGATGGATGAGTCACCATAATTTCTTTGTATCTTTTGTATTTAAACTATGCATTGTTATGTTGTAATTTTTTCTATCTTATTTGTCATTTTTGGAAGGTCTTATAGATTTGAGATACATGTTTTATGTTATTTTATCTTTTCTACGCCTCCTCTTCGCCCTTACGATGTCTCTCACAACTTTATAGTAGCAAAAGCCAGAAACTTTCTTGATCATTGTTTTAATTTTAAAATCTAATTTTAGGATGGAAAGGTAAATATGACCGACCGTACGTAGTTAAGAAAAATGTATGACCGACCGTACGTAGTTAAGAAAAATGCTTAGTTAAGTTGTGTGAAAAGGAAAATATAGTAAATTGTCTTAAAAGGTCAATTATTATTGATATTTTTCCTATAAACGAAATGATTCTATTATAACAAGGAAACAAGCTAAAGAGGACAATAAGTCCTACTAAAAACCAAAACAATTACATTATGTTGTTGCCTTAAAATTAATATGGTTGGATTATCACAACAGTCTTTGGATATCTTGGGGTTATCCCTCCTTCAGAGGCCTCATGGGCTTGGAAAATAATTTTAAAACTTTGGATAGGATCCAGTTAAATTCACCCATCCTTTCCTCTCTGTCCATCCACTTACTTTCTTCACCCACCAAAAGTTTTAAAACCAAACAATCTTTCTCTCTTCACCCATCCAAATTTCCATTTTGCCCCTCATTTTCATCCCCACCTCTCTCATTTCTTCTCCATCGATTTATTATTTTTTTAAGTTTTTTAATCATTCAAAGGGTTAAAACAACATTAGAAAGGTTTGTGAGCAACGACGTTGCAAAATCTTGCGAAAAAATCGGGTTATTTCGGGTTTTGGAGGCGTCTAACTCAAATTAGTTCAAGTCAAATCTTAGATCACAAATTGGTAAGTAAAACATGATTTTTATATGTTCTAAGTAGATTTTAATGTGTTGTTGGATTTGCACATTTTTTTCACAAAAAAATGGGTAAAAATGGTGGAATGAGGTGGTGAAAATGAGTTTCGACAACTCATTTCGGTGCGTCGGATTTGGAGACATTCGACCCATCAGGGTTGGATAGTTTCTTTTATGTCCGACCACAATAGGTTGGACATAAAGAGATGTGTTCGACCCTATTGGGTCGGACAATGTATTTTTTGATTTTTTTTAAAATTTTTCTTTTTTTGTCCGGCCTTGATAGGCCGAACAAAGGAGATATGTTCGACTTGTTAGGGTCGGACAAACTTCATTTTGTTAGTCCACGCAAGGTCGGACACACCCAATCCGATAACTATTTTTCTAAGTTTCGAAACTCATTTTTGCCCCCGTTTCTCTCAATTTTGGTATGTTTTAAAAAAAAAACACTTCAGAAGGGTGAAAATGGTGGAAATGTATATTTTTGATTTAAAAAATACAAGAAAATGACAAGATTGAAGATTGAGATGAATTGGAGGGTTGAAGGGTTTATGGTAGAAAATGGTGGGTGAAGAGAGAGGGGGAAGGTTTAAGGGGGGTTTTAATAAGTCCTTTTTGGTAATTTCACAAGAGGGCTTTTTAGTCTTTTCAATTTTTTGATTAGGTGGGTGGATTTAGTGGGACCCTTTTGGATATCATCATGCCTCTTATAAGAGTATTTGATTGGTAATGGGAGAAACATTAAGCTTTGTTTAGACCCGTGGAGTTGAGAAGCAGTCCTTGTTAAAGCGTTCGAATTAGGTATAGTGGAATCATTAGAATTCATATGGCTCTTCAATGAACCCATTTTTACATAGCATTACCCTTATTGCAATGTTCCAAACTTTTCTAGTAATATCCATAAAATCTTAAACTTGATCCAACTTACGTGCGTGGATCAAAATTGTTACAAACACTGCCTCTCGGTTAGGAAAACTCCCCAATTGACAACATCGTCAATCAAATAATTCCAATAGATCAAATGTTTAGAAAAGAGAAGTTGTTCATATCAAACAACTCTCAAAAGTACGTACAATTTAAATCGAATACCTTCCTAAAAAATTAGCAAAGGATGATGAATGTGAAGATCAAACTAAAAAATAGAAGGCTCTTTACCATCTTTGATTTAAAGAAATTGAAGATGAAGCTTGAAATCAAAGACAAATGTGTAAACTTCTTGTAAACTTGAAATCTCAAAAAATCTCTCTCTCAAGAGTAAAAGTGAAGAAGCACAAGAGATTTCACAAAGTTGAAAGCTTAGAGAATGATCAAAGATGAATTTCAAAAATTTCTCCAAAAATTTTATCAAAAGTTGCTCAAAATGAGCTAAGATTGGTTTTTATAGTATTAGGATTAGAAAACTCTAATCTTCCACTAGTAAGACTAGGTTCAATGAATCTAATGTTTAAACCAATGATTGCAACAAATCATTTTTGAAAATCGTGCTCAAAATGACAATTTCGTCCTTTAAAAAGAGAGATATGTGTTTTATTTACAAAATGTCTATTCAGTTAAAAGAGTAGGAAACACGTTTACGTGCATTTTCATGCATTCTACCAAAAAAGTAGGAAATACGTTCCTCAAAAAGGGAAACACATTTCTGGCTCGAAGTGTCAAAAACAATTCTGGCTAGAAATGCAGAAGCGCGTTTCTCCTTGTGAAAATGAGTTTTTGCCTACTAAAGTGAAATTTCACCTTTGGCTTGCAGGAACACGTTTGTCTTTATAGGAGCACGTTTTTGATGCACTGAATTTTAAAAACTTTGTTTTCTTTCAAAATTCAAGGTCAAAAAATGCTTTTCTTGAAAACATTGATTTAAACACATATGAAACGAATCAAAGTGAATAGAATTGAAGTTAAAAAACAAATCAAAACACTTTCAAATCTTTTGTCAAAGTTTTGACTTTTCTAAAAAATAGTTTGACTTAAAAAAACATTTTTACTTAAAATTATTTGAATGCATGCATGATTTTGGCTGACTTATCTAGAAAGGATTCTCCGACTAAAGTGATCTAAGCAAATTACATGAAAAGAAAATATGTCTTGAAGCTTTTTTGCCTTGATCATCTTCATGCATTGATTTTAACTTCGAAGTTGACTTTGATAAATATTCAAGTTAAACTGAAACAATTCTTGGACACCGAATAGGGGAGTGAACTAGGTGTAATGGCTGATTTTGAAATTTTCTAAGTCCTTAGTGGAAATCCTTGACTAAATTAAGTTATATACTCAAATTAGTTCAAAGTGCATAAAATAAAGTGCAGAAATTAAAATACAAATGCACACAATAATTTTTACATGATTCGAAAAACCTTTACCTACTCCACACCTAGAAAAACCTTCTCTAAAATTTCACTATCTTGGGTTCACTTTGAGGGTGTGAACCAAACTGTTACAATATGTTTTTCAAGGTTCAAGACAAACCTATCCATTTTTCGGCTAAGAATGAACCTACAACATCCTTTTATGAGATAAGAAAGAACTGAAAATCCTTTTCGTGGGTTAAGGATGAACTGCTTGACTCTTTTTAAGATAAATGGTGAAACTAACCTTTAATTCCAACCTAGGAATCTTTAAGTGAATCAAATTCTTTTGACTTGGTTGTTCCAATCTTGAAACAAACCAAAACACTCGTTACAATGATGAAATAGGTTCTATATGAATAGAACACTTACAATGAAGCTCATACAAATTTAAATACAAGATATGTAAATTTTGAAGCTCAAGAGAGAGAGAAATAACTTACTACCTTTACCTTTCTTAGATTCAATATTGCTCAAGTGAGAACTTTGGAAAACATGAATGAGAACTTTGAAAACAGTTGAAAAGGCACGTCAAAAGCTTTTCATTGATCAATCATCATTTTCAGGTAGTTTGAAAATGAAAAGAGAAATATTTGAAGAATAAGACTCATTCTCTCATTTTGATTTCTCAAAGAAAATCAGAAAACCTAAAAAACCCTAGAAAATGTGATTAAATCTTTTGTTTTTCTCTCTCTAAAGTGTAAAGTGGCTAGGGCAAGAGTATTTATAGATTGAGAGCAAATACTAACCGTTACACTCAGGAATATGGTCGTTGGAATATTCAGAAATTCAAATATTTGACCGTTAGGGGTTCTACGAACCTCAATGAGCGCCCTTCTCTAGCTCAGGAGGGCGTTTCTCTGATGGACAGAAACCCAGATTTATGTCTATTCGCAAGGAATGCACTTTTCCATCCAAAGAGTGCGCTTCTCTGTTGGATAGAGACCCGAAACTTTTGTATGTTCGTAGGGAGCATGCTCTTCTTCTTAAGGATCATGCTTCTCACACGTCTCCTCTCCAGGAGTACGCTGCTCTGTTAATAACGGAGAGGCCACATTCACCTAGTCAAACAAGAGCGAGTTCCTAAGCATAAAGAGTGTGTTTCTCTGACTTAGATATGCGAAAAACACTTAGTTTTTGAACTTTTCACTTTGAAATGATTTGGATCACAAAACCTAAGTTTGCAAACATTTTGTACAACCATAAAAGCAAGTTTAAAAATGTTTTGCTTTTCAAAAATCAGTACAACAACAATTTGGAAGAGCTTTTGCAAATGGAACACTTGTGAAATCATATGCATGTATGATTTGAAAAAAATTGAGCAATATAAAGCAAGAGAAAGTATATCCTAATTCTAGATTTACAACATTCTCTCATTTTCAAGTCCACTCGTCTTCGAATCTTCAAGATTTGTAGATGGTGTCCATGCTTAGAAGAGTCCTTGGCCTTAATTTAAGCCTGAATTCCATTTTTGGTCTTGTATTCCTTTATCTTTTTGCTTAAGGTATTGAAATACACTTAATTCAAATATTAGCATCAAATGGTATATTGTTTGTTAGCATCAAAACACTTAGGTCAATACTAAGTGAAAAACCACTAAGGCCAACAACTTAGTGAAAATGATTAATTATACAAAAATGTTGTTTGTAATCATCAAAAATACATAAGTGTGAAGGTTATTAGACCAAGTCACCACCATTGGGCTATGGTCTAAAATTCCAACAGGCAAGAATTCAACTTTGATCCTCCCTTGAAGCTAAGGCGATAACAGTTCTTAGTGGAGTTGAATTTCTAAGAGCCTTGCAATTCCTAACCTTGTCGTCCAAAGTGATTCCTTCATTCTTGTAGGTAGTATTTTGAACTCTATTAGTCCCTCTTAGCGTATTATTCCAATCATTCTTCAGAGATCCTCAAGAGTTTTAAGGCTAGGAAATGCTTCCATTGCTTGAGAGAAGGCAACAAACTGATTGACTAGTTAGTTTCCATTGTTTTAGCTCTAACTAAAGTCCTCTTTAGTTCCTTAGAGCTCCTTAGCTTTCTTGTACATTTGTTCGATGATAGCAGCATTGGCTACCTTAATCCTTAAAGGCATTTGATTTTTTTTATTTGATTTTTTTTTTTGTGTGGTGCTGCCTCTTTTTGTATTCATTTTCTATATATAAAATATTTTACTTTAAAAACAAAAACAAGGTAAAACCAAGACTTGACTTTCCATTTTCAATCCAATATGATGCATGAAACTTGCTAGTGTCCCATACCTTTTTAATGCACCTAGTTTTGTTATTGAAATCTTGTTGCTCCTTTCTAACCACATGAACCAAAGTGCTGGTAATTTGATAGCCCATCATATACCTATTTGGATCTCTCGTTGCCGTGAGGAAACCTACTAAGGGAGAATATGTCTTCCCTATGCACAAGACTTCTAAAGAAAGAGCCAAGCTTATTTGCTAATTTATGTTGCACGCCTTGGATAAAAGAGCAATTCATAAAAATTTGGTCAATTGATTCTTCATCTTCCTTCCAAAGCACACACCAATTAGGAGAAATGTTCATAGAAGGCCACCTTTGTTGGAGGTCATCGCATGTATTGATTTAACCAAGAGTGACTGGTGAGGCAAAAACTTTTAACTTAGAACCTTAGCTTTCCAAATGAAGGTTGCCAGTTAAATATTTGGTAATTGGTTTTTTCATTAAGATATGAACAATGTTTTCTAACTTTTTATTGTTTTCCAACTCAAAATGAGCCAAAAAGCCACTGATACCACTTTGTTGGGAAAATCGATGGTTGTAAAGAAATAAATTCTACAATCCCAGGATAATTTTCCAAACTATAAATACAACAAAATAACACCAACAATTTTTAGCGTGGAAAACCCTCCAAAGATGAGGTAAAAACCACGGGACCCGTAGGTCGCTTAAAGACTTCCTCTATAATATAATGGGATTACAAACTTCACCTTTTGGTGGATCTCTCACAAATATACAATATCTATGTATCTTCAATTTGTGGATAAAACTTCACAAATTGGCTCACACTTTTCCTTCTCAAAGAAACTCTCTTTGAGGCTCTCTGGATCTATCAGATTAGATCTCTAGAATCGAATATCTTCGAATGAATTTTCAAGTTGAAAGTATGGCTCTATTTATAGAGCTCAAACAGGGGCTTTTTTGTAATTGTTTTGGACAGCCCACGTGACCCATGCAACATTCGTATGTTGAAATTTCAGCCGCCAGCCGCCCTGTTTGACAATTTAATGGCCGTCTTTTGTTGAACGTTCATTCAGCCGCCCACGTTTGCTTGCTTGCTGCCCACGTGAAATCATGAGGTGGACCATCAAATCTCCCCCTCCACCTCATGTGGAACTGGGCTCCTCCACACCGGCAATCTCTCTACAGATAGTAAGTTTTTCTCTGGTCAGGGACTTCGTCATCATATCGGCCCCGTTGTCATTAGTGTGGATCTTCTCAACTTGCAGCAGTTTATTTTCCAGCACATCACGAATCCAATGGTACCTCACGTCGATGTGCTTGGACCTTGAGTGGAAGGTTGAGTTCTTACTGAGGTGAATTGCACTCTGACTGTCGCAATAAAGGACATAATTTTCTTGGTTATGATGCAATTCTTGTAAGAACTTTTTCATCCACAATATCTCCTTACAACCTTCAATAATTGCAATGTACTTTGCTTCTGTGGTACTTAAAGCAATACACTTCTGTAATCGTGATTCCCATGAGACAACTCCCCCTGCAAATGTTATTAGGTACCCGGATATCGATTTTCTCGTATCCACATCTCCAGCCATATCTGAATCTGTAAATCCTTCTAATACAGATTTATCATTACCAAAACATAAATAATGACTGGAAGTACCTCTAAGATACCTGAGTATCCATTTGACTGCTGTCCAATGTTCCTTTCCAGGATTTGATAGAAATCGGCTCACAATACCAACAACATGAGCAATGTCTGGTCTGGTGCATACCATAGCATACATTAGACTGCCAACCACCGATGCATAAGGCGCCTTGCTTATCTCTGATTTCTCCCCCTCGCTCGAAGGACACTGGCTCGTATTAAGCTTGAAGTGGCTTGCCAGTGGAGAACTAACCACTCTAAAACTTTCTCAATATACTTCTCTTGAGATAGCCAAAGTCTCTTGTTCTTCTTGTCACGAACAATCTTCATGCCAAGGATTTGCTTTGCGGGTCCTAAGTCTTTCATTGCAAATGACTTGCTCAACTCTTTCTTCAACTTGTTAATCTTGCCGATATCTTGGCCTACAATTAACATATCATCAACATAAAGCAAAAGAATAATAAAATCACCATCAGAGAATTTCTTGATGAAGACGCAGTGATCAGCTGTCGTTCGGTTGTACTCCGTTTGCTCCATGAACGAGTCAAACTTTTTATACCACTGCCTCGGTGCCTGTTTCAAACCGTACAGACTCTTCTTTAGCCTGCATACCAGCTTCTCTTTTCTTTTGACTTGGAAACCTTCGGGCTGTTCCATATAGATTTCCTCGTCAAGATCACCGTGTAAGAATGCGGTTTTTACATCAAGTTGGTCAACCTCTAGATTAAGACTCGCTGCCAAGCTAAGAACAACTCGGATTGAAGACATTTTTACCACCGGTGAGAAGATTTCATCGAAGTCAACGCCTTTCTTCTGTCCGAATCCTTTCACAACCAATCTTGCCTTGTATCGAGGTTGCGAGCTACCTTCTTCGCTTTTGATCCTGTACACCTACTTGTTTTTGAGGGCTTTCTTTCCCTGCGGTAATTTCACCAAGTCAAATGTGTGGTTCTCATGCAGAGATTTCATTTCTTCCTGCATGGCTTTCATCCACTCAGTCTTATGCTGGTCAGTGATAACTTCGGTATAACTCTCCAGTTCTCCCCCGTCAGTGAGCATCACATAGTCGCTAGGAGAATATCTTTGACTTGGTTGTCGCTCTCTCGTGGATCTCCTTAGCTGTGCTTCTGGTTGGACTTGTTCAGGAACTTGTTCTGGTTCTGAACTATGAGCTGGTGGAACATCATCATCAGTATCTGGTGCAGCTTCCTTGTCATTTGAATTTGTTGATGGAGAGACTGGTTCCAGATTAACTGGAATTTCATCTGATTGTGGCTTGTCAGGTTTCTGAAAATTCTCGATCGTCTGATCTTCAAGAAACACCACGTTTCTGCTTCTGACAATCCTTTTGTTGACAGGATCCCAAAATCTGTAGCCAAATTCTTCATGGGAATATCCCACAAAGATACACTGCTTCGCTTTTCCATCCAGCTTGGACCTTTCGTCTCTAGGGATGTGAACAAATGCTCTGCAGCCGAATACTTTCAAGTGTTTGTAAGAAACGTCTTTCCCCGTCCAAACCTTTTTTGGTACGTCGTAGTTCAGTGGAACTGATGGAGAAAGGTTGATTAAATCGACTGCTGTCCTCATTGCCTCCCCCCAATAGGAGTTTGGCAGTTTTGCATTTGAGAGCATACATCTGATTCTTTCACAAATGGTTCTGTTCATCCTCTCTGCGACACCGTTGTGTTGAGGTGTCTTTGGTACCGATTTTTCCAGCCTGATGCCGAAACTTCTGCAGTACTCCTCGAATGATCCGCGATACTCACCGCCATTGTCTGATCGTACACACTTCAAATGTCTGCCAGTTTCTCTCTCAACTTTTACATGAAATTGCTTAAAAACTTCCTGCACTTGATCTTTAGTTTTCAAAGCAAAGGCCACACTTTTCTAGAGTGATCATCAATAAAAGTTACAAAATAATGAGCACCTCCTAGTGACTTACAACTCATTGTACAGACATCTGTGTGTATTAAATCTAGAATATTTGCCTTTCTAGATGGTGGGGAACTACAAAATGCAACTCTATGTTGTTTACCCAATATACAATCAACACAAGTACGTAAAGATGTACCTGTAATTCCTGGCAAGTGCTCCTTCTTGGAAAGAATTCTGAGATCCTTTTCACTCATGTGGCCGAGCCGCTTATGCCATAACTTGGTGGAAACTTCTTTCCTCATGGTATTTACTTCTTCTCTACACAGCTTGGCTTCTGTGATGTAGAGTGATGTATATTTCTTTCCTTTGGCTACTACCAAGTTTCCTTTGGTGAGCTTCCATTTTCCTTCACCAAAGTTATTATTGTAGCCATCATCATCAAGCATTCCGGTGGATATCAAATTGAGGCGAATATTAGGAACATGCCTCACATCTTTCAAGAGTAACCTGCATCCAAGGTTAGTTTCTAAATAAATATTACCGATGCCGATAATTTTGGATGCATCATCATTTCCCATCCTCACTCGTCCGAAATCACCTTGAGTATAGGTTGAGAAGAAATCTCGTCGTGAGGTGACCTGAGTCAACTACCCTTGTAGAGTCTTGACATGCAAGGTTGACATAATCAGCATCTCGAACAATGACGACTTCTTCAGTGAGAGTTGCGGTGTAATTTGTTCGGGTTTCTGCTTCTTGATTTCTGGATCGTTCCGCCTTTAACTTTCGACATTCTAGAATGAAGTGTCCGGGCTTGCCGCAGTGATGACACTTCTTATCATGCCATGATTTGGACTTTAAGTGTCCTATTTGCTGACTTTGGTTACGAGGATTTCTGCTTTTACTCCTTCCGTGCCATTCTTGCTTGCCTTGTTTCTTCATGACAAGTTCTTCAGTTTCAGGAGTATAACCATTGTCTTTTTGTCGAGACTCTTTGTTCAGCATTCTGTCTTTTACCATATCCATGGTAAGCTTGCCGCCAGGAGCTGAGTTACTAACTGACACAACTAGAGTGTCCCAACTTTTTGGTAGAGAACTCAGCAACAACAACGCTTGTAGCTCGTCATCTACGATCATCATCATAGAGTTGAGTTGATCTACAATGCCTTGGAACTCACTCATGTGTTCCGATACGCTGCTTCCATCTTCATACTTCAAATTGACTAATCGTCGTATCAGATTAGCTTTATTCTGTACGGTTGTCCTCGCATACATTGTCTCCAACTTTTTCCAAAGAACGTAAGCATCGTGTTCATTAGCAAAATTTTGAAAAATGCTCTTGTCGATCCATTGTCTGATTTGAGCAGCACACTTTCGGTTCAGCACGGCCCAGTCAGCGTCTGTGCTGGTTGTTTTTGGTGTCTTGTCATCTGTCGAAGTTGTAGTCACGGCTTCCTCCTTCGGCATTATAATCGGCTTCCACAGATCTTTAATGTATAAAAGATCATCCATCTTCGGCTTCCAAATTGGATAATTAAATGCAGTCAACCTGATCATATTGCTTGTGTTCATATTGCCTGTGCTCTCCTCCATTTGAGTCGTCAATCAACAGGTTTCGCGGAGCTTGACACTTCTCCGGCGATGAATTTTCAGCGATAAATAGTACTATGTGAATAGTATCCCTTATGAATAGTATTATATGAATAGTGCCCTTGTGAATACTGCTCCATAAATAGTACTCTATAAATAGTACTACTATTCCAAATAGTAACTGCCGACAAAATAATACCTTACATGATGGTCCACCTCATGATTTCACGTAGGCAGCAAGCAAGCAAACGTGGGCGGCTGAATGAACGTTCAACAAAAGACGACCATTAAATTGTCAAATAGGGCGGCTTGCGGCTGAAATTTCAACATACGAATACTGCATGGGTCACGTGGGCTGTCCAAAACAATTACAAAAAAGCCCCTGTTTGAGCTCTATAAATAGAGCCATACTTTCAACTTGAAAATTTATTCGAAGATATTCGATTCTAGGGATCTAATTTGATAGATCCAGAGAGCCTCAAAGAGATTTTCTTTGAGAAGGAAAAGTGTGAGCCAATTTGTGAAGTTTTATCCACAAATTGAAGATACATAGATATTGTATATTTGTGAGAGATCCACCGAAAGGTGAAGTTTGTAATTCCATTATATTATTGTGGAAGTCTTTAAGCGACCTACGGGTCCTGTGGTTTTTACCTCATCTTTGGAGGGTTTTCCACGCTAAAAATTGTTGGTGTTATTTTGTTGTATTTATAGTTTGGGAAATTATCCTAGGATTGTAGAATTTATTTCTTTACAACCATCAATTTTTCTAACAATTCGGTAATTGGTTTTTTCAATAAGATATGAACAATGTTTTCTAACTTTTTATTGTTTTCCAACTCAAAATGAGCCAAAAAGCTGACAAAACCCATTTTTATAGGTGGTTGCACTGTCATTCCCACGTTTTTTTAAAAACTAGAATTTTTGCTATGCAGCCTCCTAATATTTTGCTTGGTATTAGATTTCTGAGAACTCTCTTAATTTTTCTGGGCAACGCACTACTAGATCCTCTCACACTATGCTTACTACCATACTTTTAATTTTCAAGTATTTTCCATCTATGTTCGACATACTCCATTTGCCCAATGTACACTTATGTATACACAACAAAGTCCCCAAAATACATATAAATACAGGTATAAACATACACGTACAAATATGCAAACTTATGGATCAACAATGAGATTTGGCTTTTAAATTACTCGACGTTACAATCTTTCTAATTTAAGGAATTTCGTTCTTCAAATTGAAGCTAAGGAAATTATACCTCTAAGTCTTAAATAACACAGGGAAGTTCTCCTTCATTTGTTCTTCCCGCTTTGTTGCGAAGTTTATTTTAAATTCAAATTTTTTAACAAGTGCACGTGTCGCACAAGTTACAAAGTGATGAATAAGAGTATTGTTGCACGAGGATTAGTTACTAAGTATTGGAATTGATCGAATCTAATTATATTGCTAATTAATTAACAAAATTAAATTTAAGAAACTAAAAATTAAACTAAAAAAATGGTACATGCTGAAAAAAGATTAGAAAATGAGAATGATGGATTTGGATTAAGAAATTTGGAGTTAGTGTCATTAGGGCAATAATTTCACATAATTAACGTGCATGAATATCTAATTTAATGATGAAACAAATGGATTGTTCTTATTGTTGGTTAAATGGCCTATTTCATTCAACATCAAAAGTCTTTCTAATGGCAATTTTTTTTTCACTCGATAAAAATTACAACATCTAGAAAGCCATTAAGGTCTACGGCAATTCAATTCAAACCATATTAACCATACAAGTATATCTCTATCCTAATATGCAATCTATGGTGTGCATTTCATCGAACAATTAGTATGCGCCAACTCTCGATCCTTAACACACTAATTTAAAATCATTTGAATAATGGCCAAGAATTCAAAAGTATTAGGCATTAAAATGCATACTCAATAACGTAAACAACTCAATTCAATTAGAAAATCATGCACGTCAATTAAACTCAATAATGCCCTAACTAGTGAAAGTTAATTATGCTTAAAGATGAAATAAAACACACTAGTGAGATTAACATAATCATCATTGTTCAAGATATGCAAATAAGTTCAAGGAAAGGGTAGAGAACTCCTTAATTGAGCTATAAAATTTTAAGAACAAGTAATAGCTCCTTCAATAAGCTCACGGCCCACCAAGAAAACCCCTAAATTCAGTCTGCCAACTAGCTAGAGAGATAGCTCTCTATTCTCCACAGTTTTCAACTCATCCAATTTAGCTCAAACGCCACCATTAATTCAGCTCCAACAACACTTTGAGAGAAGCTAATAAATCATATTTCAACTTTAGCTCATGGCCCATCTTAATACCACCAACTAGGGAGTTTTAACCACCGTCTGAAGGTGATATACTTGTTGCCAGCTCATCAATGTCTTCTGTGTGACATGGCATTAAGTTGTTAAGATAGTTTTGGTTATTATAATATTGCTAGAAGTTTGATACAGTTGTTATAGTTCAGCCAATGTATGTATGACAAGTGTCTTAGGTTAGTTGAGTTGTCTATATATAAAAGATGTTTTGTATGAGTTTTGTAACTGAGAATACATTTTCGTTTCTTTTGCTCTGTCTCTGTTCTTTCTCGTTCTCTTATGGAGATCATGTCTGATATTGCTAGTTCAAAGTGTTGACTAAGAGTTTCATGGTATCATAGCCAATAGATGCGAGGCATGGCAATATCTGGAAGTCCTTTCTCGAGTTTGCTGAGTGTACCATTGTCTGTAAAACTAGATCGCAACAATTTGCTTGTTGTGGAAGTCACAAGTCATATCTGTTGTGATAGGCCACGACCTTAGCGATGTTCTATTTGGAGATTCAAAGCAACCAGATGCTTTGCTAGAAAAGAAGCAAATCCTGAGTGTGTTGTGTGGATGAGGAACGATCAGCTTTTACTGAGCTGGTTGCGTTCATCGATGACTGAAACGATCCTTGGAACCATAGTTCATTATAAGATATCTGAATCAGCATGGAGAGCTTTAGACCGGAACTTTGCAAATCAATCAAAAGCTAGGGTTCTTCTACTTAAGGGGCTATTACAGACCACAAGGAAGGGAGGTCTTTCAATCTCGGATTATTGTGATAAGTTGAGCTTGATTATGGACAGTTTGATTTCTGCAGGACAACACATGACAGATCAGGATCTTGTAATGGCGGTTCTTAATGGATTGAGAACAAAATATGATTCAGTTGTAGTGCATCTTACTTCTCGTGTTGATCAGGTTTCGATGGAAGAAGATCAAGTTCTCTTGATGAGTCATGAGAGAAGGCTTGAAAGAATTAATGCTGAGAATGAAGCTGTTGTGCCTTACTTAAGGAGCGCGTTCCTCAATATGTTCGTTGGGCATAGGAATGAGTTCCTTCAACAAGACCATTAACTCTTAAATTTGTTCTCATTTTGCCGTTGGCAACAAGAGCGCGTTCCTCCTTTAAAGAGCGTGTTCATTTATCCTAATTAGAAAAAATCTAAGTCTCGGGAATTGCCACAGGAGCGCGTTTCTCTTACAAGAAGCGCTTTCCTTAACCTTGATAAAAAATTCACTGAGTCTCAAAAAAAAACTCTGGAGCGCGTTCTTTCACTGACAAGTGAAAGAGACTTAATTTTTGATCATTTTGGGTTATTGTCAAAAACATAGATTAAAATTTTAAAAATATTTTAAAACATTTTTGACACGATTAAGGTATAATTATCACAGTTAAAACATGAGAAATTTAATCAATTAAACTAATGATAAAAGCAATAAGTACAAAACAAGTGAGACGATAAAACCATGCAAAGTTAACAAGATAGACGCATGTTAAACACTGAACATTATATGTATGATAAACAATTATGACTAAGTGATAGCATAATTATCAAACTACAATATGTGCATGCATGATTAATCATATAATAATGTATATGCATGAGTGTATTAAACTATAAGAATGATTTTTGAAATGATGCAAATCATGTGTGGTTGGAATAAGTAACTGCTACTCTACAACACTAAGATTCTAGTAAAGAAATACAACCATGAAATACTTGAATCTTCGTGAAATACTGGTCCTTCCACATGCTTTGACATTGCAGCTGAATCCATTAGATATATTTAGTTAGTACTGAAACAACTACGTCAAAGAGATTAGTATCGTGATTATATTGTTTGTAAGCATCAAAACACTTAGGAGAATACTAAGTAGAAAAAAACTTAGATTAACATTTTTTGTTTTCTTCCTTTTCGAGTCCTATTTCTTCTTAGATGATCAAAATGGAGTTTTCTAAGGTTTCAAACACCATGAATTTAAGACGTTTGAGTCCCATGTTCTATGTTTTCTCTAACAAATTAGGGTTTTTGATCCAAATTTTCGATGTTTCCGAGTTCCAATACTTCATGAATGGTGTATAACACTAACATTTGGTTCTTTACACATCGTTTTAA
Source organism: Paratinospora sagittata (assembly GCA_035771175.1). NCBI lineage: Eukaryota > Viridiplantae > Streptophyta > Magnoliopsida > Ranunculales > Menispermaceae > Paratinospora > Paratinospora sagittata. The sequence goes on along the minus strand of CM069598.1, from coordinate 24,562,530 downwards.
GGTTCATTTGATCTTCAAACCAATAATTTAAGGTCCTTTTGAGTTTTAAACTCTCTTATTTCATCAAGGCATTAAGCGTATGTTTGGTGCTTTGTCTTAATACTTTAGAGGGGCGTCACAACCTACCCCTCTTAAAAGAAAATTTCGTCCTTGAAATTAAAGAAAAGGTAAGGACTTACTTGGTTTAAATAGGTCGGGAAAGTTATTCTCCATGTAGTCCTCCCGCTCCCATGTGATTTGTTCTCTCCATCCACTTTACTTTAAGGAGTGGTATCTCATTGTTCCGGAGTTGTCGCACTTTTCGATCGAGAACTTCTACCAGCTTTTCCTCATAAGTAGCCGCATCATCGATATCCATACCACACCAGTCAATGATATGACTCTGGTCTGGATAATACTTTCGAAACATCAATACATGAAACACATTATGAACTCCGGCCAACTGTGGTAGAAAGGCGAGCCGATAAGCTAACGGGCCGACTTTCTTAAGAATATCAAACGACCCATCATAGAGGGGAGCTAACTTTCCCTTTACTCCGAGCCTCAAATGTCCTTTGCATGGAAAGACCCTCAAATACAAGTGGTCTCCTACCGCAAACTCTAAGGTTCAATGCCGCCGATCAGCATAACTCTTTTTTTTATCCTAGGCGGCCTTCATCCTCTGCCTGATCTGCTTGATTCAATCTCTTTGGTCTTGCACTACATCTGGCCTAGTAATCAATGTCTCACCGACCTCCACCAAACAAACTGGTGATCTACATGGTCTCCCATATAATGCCTCAAATGGGGTTATTCCGATGCTACTCTGATAACTATTTTTGTAGGCAAACTCACACAATGGAATGTACGTTTCCCATTGACCCCCGAAGTCAAGTACACAAGCCCTGAGCATATCCTTCAAGACCTGAATCGACCTTTCTTTTTGGTCATTCGTCTATGGATGAAATGCGGTACTCAAGTGATGCTGGGTGTCATGAGCTATTTGTAGACTCTGCTAGAATCTAGATGTAAATTTGGGATCCCGATCTGACACTATAGACACAGGTACACTGTGCAATCTCACAATCTCATCTATGTACTTGCTCAACTTCTCAAGTGGGTCCTTCATGGATTTAGGCTAGAAGTGTGCCAATTTGGTTAACCGGTCAATTATCACCAATATAACATCATGCCTCCTCTGCGATCTTGGTAGCCTAACCACAAAATCCATAGCAATATGTTCCCACTTCTATTGAGGAATGGACAGTGGCTGCAATAGTCCCCCAGGTCTCCGGTGCTCAGCTTTAACCTGCCGGCACACCTCACATCTCCAGACAAAATTTGCAATATGCTTCTTCATTCCTGGCCACCAATACATTCTTTTCACGTTATGATACATCTTGGTGGCCACTGGGTGTACTGTATATTTGGTCCTATGAGCCTCCTGAAGTAACTCTCTCCTCAATGCTTGATCCATAGGCAACCAAAGTGTATCTCGATATCTGATTGTTCCATCTGAAGACATCCTCCAATCGAGATAGTCGGTACGTATAGCCCAGTCTTGATACTCCTCATATTTTCCATTACGCTTCTGCTGATCGATTACTTTCTGGTTCGGTTAAGCCCTCGTATTTGCAGTTATGGCAACTGATGTAGGGACGGAGTTGATACTCATCATGGTGACCTCCTCTAGCATCATCCACCCATGTCTCATGTGGTAGGCCACTGCTCCATCCTCAACCCTCTTCCTGCTCAATGCGTCTATTACCACGTTGGCCTTCCTCGAGTGGTACTCCAATGCAAAATTGTGCCTCTGTAAATATGGTTGTTAATGTTGTAGATAAGAAAGGCTACCAAAACTCTAATGGCAATGGTAGTGGGAATGGTTGGGGATGCTATCGCGACGGTGGTTGCGCAAACAAAATTGTTTGTCAAGTGTGCTTCGAACAAGGACATTCTGCATCAGCTTGTTATTTCAGATTTGATCGATCTTTTCAAGCTACTCCACATCAAAATTTTTGTCGTGGTAATCCTGGATCTAGTCATGGTCCATCTGCATACATTGCCACACCTGATCTTGTCAATGATTTGACATGGTATGCTGATAATGGTGCCACAAACCATGTCACTGCTGATTTTTCGAATTTGAGCCTTGCCTCTGAATATACAGGGCTTGAGAGAGTTGTGATTGGAAATGGTAAGAAACCATCAATATCTTATATTGGTTCGTCTGCTTTGAGTTCCAACACTTCACCTTTTGATACTTAAATATGTTCTTCATGTGCCTGAGATTAAGAAAAATTTGGTTAGTGTTGCCAAGTTAACAATAGACAATAATGTTTTCGTCGAATTTCATGCTGACACTTGTTTTGTCAAGGACAAATTTACCAAGAAGGCGCTCATCCAAAAAAGTCTTAGAGATGGTCCGTATATGCTAGGGAATATTTTTTTACATGGACTGGAGAATTTGGCTTGCGCACTAGTGACTTCGTCTTTAGACTCAAACTCTACTTCTAATTCCTTGGTTATGCCTGCTGCTTGTTTGAATGATGTGTGTTCTAGTATTAATTGTCCTGCTTATTGTTCTGTTACTGATGCTAATAAATGTGCAAGTTCAACTAGTTCTTCTATGTCTCCCTCTAATTTCTCTGTTGAGAGTGTTGATTTATGGCATCAATGTCTCGGCCATCCCATGGCACGCACTATGTTGAGTGTTTTGAATAAGTGTGTTATTTTGACTGATAAAACTAAGATGACTATTTGTGTTGCATCTCAGAGTGGTAAGAACCATGCTCTTCCATTTACATCTTCAACTACAAAAACTACACAACCTTTAGAGTTTATACATACTGATGTATGGGGACCGTCACCTATGCCATCTAAAAAGGGTTATCGATAGTATATACACTTTGTGGACGATTTTACTCGGTTTACATAGATCTATCCTATGACACTTAAGTCTCAAGCAATTTCTATCTTTACTTTGTTTCATAAACTAGTGGAGAAACAATTGAGAAAACAGATTAATGTGGTACAATCTGATTGGGGTGGTGAATATCGACCTTTCAAGGATTTTTTAGCAACTCATGGGATCAAGTTTCAACATCCTTGTCTTCACACACATCAACAACATGGTTGAGCTAAGAGGAAGCATCGACATATAGTTGAAATGAGATTAACACCATTAAGTCACACATCAATGTCGATTGCCTACTGGTGGGATGTCTTTTCTACTACTATTTTTCTCATTAACCTATTGCCTTTTACTGTATTAGTTCAATTTTCTCCATACCAAAAGTTATTTTGTGCATTACCTAATTATGAATTTCTCAAGACCTTTGGATGTTGTTGTTATCCTCATCTTCTGTTAGAACCCCTTCACAAACTCCCTGGGTATCCGGACCGGCACAGGAGTCTAACCATCCTATCCACAATAGGACCATTAGATCCCTGTTAAGCCTCAACCAGATTCTGATAGAGTCTCCTCTGTAAGTACGCCATTTATCACAAATCAAAACCTGATAGTCCATTCCACAATAAATACAATTCACATCTATCTGGTTTCTTGATAAAGATACGACATCCTATATTTGCAAATTAAGAAAAGAACTCTATGGGTTGAAGCAGGCTTTGTGTTCATGTTTTGATAAATTGCGTCTTACTCTTCTCTCGTGGGGATTCAGAAATTCGAAGGCTGATAGTTCTCTTTTTATTTTTCAGAATAATACCCAACATATGTTCTTGTTGGTGTATGTTGATGACATTTTGGTAATAGGCAATGATCCCAAATTGACCAACAAACTAGTGGCATATTTGAATTCTACTTTTGCGTTGAAAGATCTTGGTTCTATTCATTTTTTTTTTAGGAATTGAAGTATGTCGAACTTCTTTTGGCCTTCATTTATCTCAGGAGAGATGTATTACAAATTTACTACTCAAAACAAAAATGGATGGTGCTCGGCCTGTTTCCTCTCCAGCATGTGCTTTGACTAAGTTGTCCTTGTACAATGGTGATCCATTTCCAGATATTACTCTTTATCGGAGTATGATTGGTGCTCTTCAGTATTTTTCTATTACAAGGCCTGATATTGGGTTCATTGTAAACAAGTTGAGCCAATTTTTAAAGGCTCCAACCACACTTCATTGGCAAGTTTGTAAATGCTTGCTGAGGTACTTAAAAGGCACAATGAATGAAGGTCTTACTATTACACCTGGTTCTCCTTTTACTCTTGAAGCCTTTTTCGATGCTAATTGGGCTAGTAGTGTTGATGGCCGTTGTTCTACTTGGGGTTTGCAATCTATCTTGGCTCTAACCTTATCTCATGGTCTTCTAAGAAACAAAGTGTTGTTGCAAAATCAAGTACTGAGAGTGAATACAGACCACTAGCAAATACGACTACTAAATTGTCTTGGATACAAGGATTACTTGCTGAAATCTATCTACCTGTATAGGGTCTTCTACTTATCTGGTGTGATAACTAGAGTGTTGTTGCACTTGCTGCCAACCAAGTCTATCATGCTTTACGAAGCACATCGAGATTGATGCTTATTTTGTTCGTGACAAGGTTTGCAGTGGCTCACTTGCTATTCGATATGTTCCATTTGTTGAGCAAGTTGCTGATATACTTACCAAAGCTTTATCCTCTAACATGTTTTGCTCTTCTCATGTCCAAGCTTAAAGTGGTTCCATCCCCTTTTAGCTTGGGGGGGGGGGATGAAGGTGATATACTTCTTGTCAGCTCATCAATGTCTTTTGTGTGACGTGGCATTAAGTTGTTAAGATATTTTTGGTTATTATAATATTGTTAGAAGTATGATACAGTTGTTACAGTTCAACCAATGTATGTATGACAAGTGTCTTAGTTTAATTGAGTTATCTGTATATAAAGGATGCTCTGTATGAGTTTTGTAACTGAGAATACATTTTCATTTCTTTTACTCTGTCTCTGTTCTTTCTCGTTCTCCAATGGAGATCATGTCTAAAAATGCTTATTCAAAGTGTTGTTGAAGAGTTTCACTGTCCAACTTGCAAAATTTAGCCTACAAGCTCTCCTTTAATGACTTCAAATTAGCCGAAAAACCAGCCACCTCAAGCATAATTATCTTGATTTCAGCCCAAACAAAAGACATAGAAGTTGCAACAATTAGATTAACTATTTAAAATCAAATTTGATCTCCGTTAAGTTCATCAATTTTCCTTTGAGTTCGGCCCCACCTTTAGCAGCTTCTATGCACCACCTCTAACTCGTGGTCTTTTACTCACAAATTTCAGCCCTCTTGTTCCACGTTTCAACCCTCAATTTAGTTCACCATTTCAGCTCTTTTCAATTTGCTCATGGTTCCACCTTATTCCTTCTTTATTTCAACCCCATCCACAAGCTTGCAAGTTCTTCAATTCAGCACCAAAGTTGCTAACGGTCATCCAATCCTCATTGTTACTTGTTTTCTTCAAATTTAGCATTGTCACTGAACCTCTTGATTCCAATCTTGCCAAGTTCCCAAAACAAGAAAACTAAATAAGCTTATCCAATTCTCTTCTCTTTTCTTTTTATATGGGCATGTGGAGAAACTCTAAGGGTGGGCTATTTTTGTTGTATGATGGTACATCAAAATGTGCAACGTCCATCTCTTTTGTGTGCCACCTCATGTATAGCATACCAAAAGAACCAAATGTATCACCCTTTTGTGTATTTTTCTAATTTTGGCTTCATATTTCTCCAATTCTTTACGAAAATATGTATTGACAAGAATTAGCCAAAGTTTGTAATTAATATATGAAACTACAATTAAATTGTGACATTAAACTCAATAATGAGTTAAAATATTAAATAAATGATATGTATAATTTTAACATATCAAGCTCCTAGTCGCTTTTCATTACCATGAAACTGCCACTTGACACTAACTAATGGTATTTCTTTATTTCTCAACTTTTGAATCTCCATGTCCATAATCTAAATAGGTTGTCCAAAAATAACTCATAAGTGACATCCACACCCAAGTTTAGTTGTCTCCAATTCATCACATGACTTGGGTCCGAATAATATTTTCTTAGCATAAATACATGGAATATATGCACTCCAACTAGCTGAGGTAACAAAGCTAACCTATAAGCTAAAAGACCAATCTACTCTAGAATCTCAAATGGCCCTACAAATCAAGGAGCTGATTTTTCCTTTATTCCAAATCTCATTTGACCTGTGGTCTTTAATAAAACTTGATCAGCTACAACAAATTCAAGTGGCCTATGCCTATGATCAAAGTAATTATTTTGTCTATCTTGGCCTGCTTTCAATTTTTTTCTTATTTGCTTAATCTTCTTTGTGTGATCAACAATCAAGTCAAGCCCCAGTAGAAAATCCTCAACCTCAAACCAACAAGTTGGAGATTTACAAGGTCTCTCACATAAAGCCTTGATGGGTGTCATGTCAATACTAGCCCGATAACTATTATTATAAGCAAACTCAAGATATTCATTCCAATTCCTACCAAGCTTTAGAATACAAGATCTGAGCACATCTTCTAACATTTGAGTCACTTTCTCAGTCTGTTTATCAGTTTGAAAAGTGAAGTGTTGTATTCAGACAAAGTTAAGTCCCTAACTGCCTCTGCAAGCTTTGCAAAAATCGAGATATAAACCTCTGATCTCGATCTGACACTATAAATATGGGCATTAGATGAAATCTCACAATTTTTTGCATATATAACTTGCTCAACCTGTCGATGAAATCCCCGACAATGACACCAAATACTTGATGTGATCTTTTGAATAAATCAAATTATATGCTTGCAAGCGTACAAGGTAAGTTGTAGCACTTAACAAGGTCGATCCACAAAGATTGGGTAAATCACTTTAGATTTTTTTAGAAAATAAATTAAAAATATTATATACTGAATAAGTCAAAGAAAAGTAATTGTTGGGTCTATCATTCTAGGTTTGTGAAAAGTAATAAATAAACAAAAATAATCTAAAATTGAATTGAAACAAACTTCTAAATGAAAAAAACCAATAAATAACAAGAAATAAATAAAATAAATATAGAGAAATGGAAATTACTGGAAATAATAAGAAGAACTTCATTAATTAAAAAAAAATCTAACCTAAAAAAATGAAAATAAAAATAAAAATGATAGTAGAGATGAGATGCCTTGATCCCTTGGGTGCCCCTTTATATAGCTGATCTGTTTCCAAAATAACTAAATTTTACATATAATTCAATATTTCATTCTCCCCAAATATTCCATAAAATCAACTCCAATCAAGAAGCACCTTCTTAATATATAAGATTTTCAAAATAAAAATATTTAATCAGTCAAATAATCATGGCGCCATCTTGGGAAAAAATCTTTTCATTTCTTCCAACTTCGATTTCTTGACTTTTTTTAAAATTTTGACACATGAAACCTTCTTTTTGGCTACAATTGAGGTGACAACAATCTCATGTGGCTTCAGAATTCTTTATTTGATATTTTAAATTTAATCTTAAACCTAAAAAATACCTTTAGAAAGGACCACGTAAAGCATCAAATTAAATCACTTAAAACAATTGTCCAATGCTTTTTTTTTTGTTTGGAAAAAAAATGATATTTAGGACCTTTAAAATTACTTTCAACTCTTGAAAAAATAATAATACGAAAATAAAAATCAACAAACTAATTCCTAATGAATTCTAAGAAATTTGTTTTTGACAAAACATATATTTTCCTAAAAATGCATTTATAAAATAACCTAAAATGCCTAAAAATGACCTAAAAATTCTAAAATGTAATCTAAAGACATGTTTATTATTTCCTAGCCCAAAAGCACTAAAAATAGCAGTAAACATGTGCAAAATTGTGACTTCGTCAAAATTCCTTGGTGTTCAGTGGGAGGAAATAAGCAAACTCAATTAGTCTATCCACAACCACTTAGATGTCATCATGTCTCCTTTGAGATCTTGGCAGTCCCACAATGAAACTTATGGTAATATGCTCTCATTTCCATTCTGGAGTAAAAAATAATGGTTGCATCAATCCTCTTGGTCTCTGATGTTTAACTTTTACTTGTTGACTTATGTCACATTTTTGTACAAACTTAACTATATCTTTCTTTATCCCATGCAACTAAATTGTCCTTTTTCATATCATCATAGATTTTGGTTGACCCTAGGTGAATGGTATACTAAGATCTATGTGCTTCCTGGAGTAACTCAACCCTCAATTGTTGATTAGTATGAACCTATAACCTGCCTTGAAATCTCAAAGTCCCATCTGAACCTTTTTGCCAATCCCCGTGATCTATCCTGTTAGCCCAAGAAATATGCAAAAAAAAATCTAGATCACGCTACTGTAGTTCCATCATCCTTTGAATATAAATAGAAGTCAATTGAGCATGAAATTAGGCACAAATCTCCACCTGAGGTGTAACTGAATGGATGCTCATAACAATAGTCTCCTCTAACAGCCTGCTGTTAGTGCAATCCGCAAGCGCACTGTGTCAAGTTATAAATACCGATGAATATCCAGTGTATCGTCCTCAAGGATTGATTACTACCACTAATTATTATGTTTACTAACCTTAACTTTATTTAGAAAATCAAATCCGAATGTTCAAGTATATTAAAAAAATTAAAAAAATTAAAACTAGCAATCAATGCAAATAAAAATTGAATAGGAAATAAATGGATAGAATATTCTAGAGGTTCGATATCACCTCACTCTCAACTATGCCCATATATATATATACATACATATATATATATATATATATATATATATATATTATTAATTCAATTTCCTATTTTATAATTCAAAATTTCTAACGCCTCTAATTCCCTCTCTCGAGCACCATTTAGAACATATTATTAGCACCTTCGTTTTACTCTTTCGATGAAAACCTAAGATCCTAATAACTCATTAAGTTCTATGATTTTCTTCCTTTGACTTCAAAGGGTCTCGGTCTCACTATAACCTAGGTTATATTTTCCTTGTTCCAACCCAAGATACCCTCTTTTGGAGCACCTACCTCAAGTCTATGATCATTCAATCCTTGGCCAAGGAACCAAAAGCATTAAACCCAGAAAAGTACAAATAAACTAGAAAATCTTATTAATAATAATCAAAACAATAAAAACTATGGCATAGCATTGAGGTTGGATCTATCTACCCTCTAGAAAGAGGATTTCGTTCATAACTATCAACATAAACACATAAAATAATGCTATGAACATGAATATGAACAATGGAAACAAAACTAGAGATAGAAGTGAAGGAGAATCTCTTCTTCTTGCCGAAGTTGATCTTCTTCTCTGCTTTCTTCCTAGCCGTCTCCTCTTAATCTCCACTCTATTCCCCCTTAGAAACCCTAATTAATGTTGTATTTATTGTTAGGAGAAAAACTTAATTCAATTCGGAGTTAAGATGAGCAAGATATGGGCAAAACCCTAAAATCACGAAGAAATAGAAACTCCTGGCATTGTGGCGCCTAGATTTGGGTGCTGCGGCGCCCATTCACTATTTTGTGTCTTATCTTCTTTTGCATCCCGGCGCTGTGGCACCCACTTGCTAGATTTTTGCATACTTTTTTTATTGTGGACTTGGCCATTTTTTTAGCTCCTTTGACTGGCATGCTTCATGTATCTTTTTCTCAACTTCTTGTAACATGTTTCCATCATCTAAATTCACTTTCAACACATCCAAACACCTACAAAAGAAACCAAAATTAATGAGTAACACACTTATATAATCAAAATAACCAACTTATAAAATTAAAAACCAAAATAAATCATCATAAACCAAAACATGACTAAACTAACAAATAAACCAAAACTAAGACAAACCAACCAAACTAATGAATAAATTATCCTAAAACTCATCTAAAACCTACTCAAAAACATATGTAAGTCATCAAATACCTCCAAACTTAGGACTTTGACCGTCCCGAGCAAAGGAAAAAACAAAACTAAAACTCAACTAACAACCCAAACATCACATTCTAACATCATATTCTTAAACAAATTAAAAGTTGATTTGAAAAACAATATGAATATCATCATCATCATGGCCTCTAAGATCACATTAAAAAGATAATAACTCATCGGAAAATTTCAAGAGTGTTAGAGATGTCTAGAATTTTAATCCAACCTCTTACCTAGCCTCAGCTTCCATTCTCAAACACACCATTACATAGTCAATCTCATAAAACCACTCATGAATTTCATAGACAAGTACAAACAAGTATAAAATACATATGATCTAAAAGTAAATATATTTTTAAAATAAATTCCATAGGCAAGTCTTTCACACCACTCTCTACTAATGTAGATCACATACCATTTGGAATCAATGGGTCTTTCATAGGTTGTAATGTCAGGCCAAGGTTCAAAGGTAGGGAAAAATAAGAAAATTTATACTCAAAACATCCTGAACACTTTGATCATTTTCAAAATTCCCAACACATTACATATAGAACCAAAACAAAACCCAAATAAAAACGTATACCCAACTTCTTTTACTCAATCCCCATTCTACTACACCCACAAACTTGTTTCTTTTCAATACAGAGGCATAACATTCTTTTCATTATTTTTTTTCTCTTTATATATATATATAAAGCTCATGAAAGAAGAAAACTTCCAAACCCAATAATACTCCTCTTTTTCACCTTCTTTTCATACTTTCATTCCCACCGTCAACCCTCAAAAATATAAACACTCTAACATAATCAAAGTGTGTAAAGATGCATAGGATGAAAAACAAGAAATTAAACATATAGACTCCAGTTAATCATTTCACAGGTAACAAAGAAATGGTTAAAAAGCTCAAAATGGGTGACTAGGGTATAATTAAAATATAGGTAGGCTTTTATGGCTCAAATTATCCACATATAGCCTAAATCATCTTCTTCATGGCATGTTCTCTAGGTTTCGCCTCAAGTGGTGATCAAACATGTTCTAAAATTCATAGAGATCTAAAAATATAACTTACTTGCAAAAGTCTATTTCAAACAATTCATGATTCCACAATCAAAACCAAGTTAGACATAAAGAATTTCAAACAAAACCAAGCTAAAAGTTGAATCAAGCACACAAACTTAAAAATTACTCTTTACATTCCCCTAGAGTCATGTTCAAATGAATGCTTTCTTATCATCTGCCATTCATAACAGAATATAATCAAATCAAAATTTGTAAAAGAATATAACATCCAAACCTATTCTATACCGTAAAACAAACATAACCTAAAATAAACTAACACATATCCTCACCTTGACAGAACAAAAATAAAAAATTTGAACTCTCCTCCCAAACTTAAAACAAGCATTGTTCTCAATGCTTCACAAGAAACAAAAAATAAGAGAATAAATGGAAATAAATGAAAAGGTTGCGACCCTAAACCCTAAACCCTAAAACCCCCTTAACCCCGAGGGTTGAAGTCTCCACACAAGCACTCCATCTTCCTCTCCATGTAGCTTGAAAGAGGACCCCCAAACTTGAGTTATGTTGATGTAATGACTCTCACCCGATTTTGTTTTGATGATTACAAACATTCCTTGTGATCACTAATGTCTTTGACTTAGTTGTTTCAGTGCTGACTACTTATATCAGATGGATTCAACTATCTCGTCAAAGCATGTTGATGGAACAATAAAGCACGAAGATTCAAGAGATTCAAGTCTGTAATCTTTTGTATAGAATCTTAGTGCTGTAGAGCATTCTTTGGTAGTTCTAACCACAGTATAATTTGCATCGTTTCAAAATCATGCATACATTATTCTTTCTCATGCATATAGGTTATTAGATATTCACGCACGTATATGATCATGTTTGTCATGCAATCATATAGTTCAGGTTGATTTTCATGCATATTTATATAATTGTTAATCATGCACACATGTTACCAACTTTGCATGGATTTCATCATTTTACGTGTGTTGTACCGTATGTCTTAATCATCTTGCTTTAATTGTATTAATCGATTGTTTTACCCGTGTTTATTTTCGCTCATTATATTTTAATCATGTTTAAAATGTTTTCAAAGTTGGTTTATGTGTTTGAATATGCTTTAAACTTGTTTTGATTGAAAAAATCAAGGTTCTGTTCATTTGAACTTTAAGGAACGCGCTTGTAATCCCCTGAAAATTTTGAAAATATCTACTTTTCAATTTCAAAATTATTCTCGAATTCCTTTAAGGAATCAATTACAAATCACACCAAAAAAATCTTGGCAAATTTTTCAATTCAAAATTATGGCAAGTTTCCAATACTATTAACCTTCCTATCATGGAACATGCTCATCATTAAACCTTAGAATTAAGATTACTATGTATAATACCTATGCACCTCAACCGTCTCGTTCATCTCTTTCACACTCCTCTTCTCTCGAACCAGGAATGAAGAAACATGGAAACGACAACCACAATGAGACTTCCCCTTTTTCTTTCTTCTTTGCTTTGATGCTCTGTTTCTCTAAGTTGAAAAATCACCATGAACAAGACGGTGACAGTAACTGTACACCGGTGACTATTGTCCAAATCGCCGAAAAGAAGAGATGGAAATAGAGCAAGGCGATGCTCTGTTTCTACCCCTTTGATTGCCATAGAATCGCAGTAGAGCGACCACACGCCGTTCCCTCTTTCTCTTTTCTCTCTTCTCTTTTTCGTCCTCTTCCTCTGCTCCTCGTTTCTCTGCACTGATGTTCACCAAGCACCCAATCTGAGGAGATTGACGAAACTAGGGCATCTCTCTTTTTTCAAACGTGCGATTGCTTGGCGTCCAATCTGAGCACGAGGCGAAACTAGGGTAGAGAGAAAGTTGTTGGACGCACTTGCCGTTGTCGTTCCTCAAGCAATCGATCACTCCAATTTTTCAAACCCAAACTTCCCACACTCTCAGTGCGAATCCGACATCATCCTTAGTCCACCGACGAAGATCCTCCGGTGACACTCCTATCTTTTTCCCCAATACTGCGCCACCCCACCCAGGTCTCTCTCTCTCTCTCTCTCTCTCTCTCTTTTCACCCCTTTCTCTCTCGGCGTCTCTCCCTATCTCTCTGCGTCTCTTCCATTGACCACCTTCTTTCCCACTCTCTAGATTTCACACCACTCTCTCTCTCTCTCTCAATCTCTTTTTCACGTTACTCTCTCTCTTTCAATCTCCCTTTCCCCCTCTCTGCACACTTTCCCTCTCTTTCATGCCACTCTCTCTCAATCTCTCTACACCGACGTTCAACAAGCACGACCACCGCCTCCCAACCACTTCTTTTGATATTATAATGTTATACACAAAGGAAATGATGCTGGTGCATATGTGTGTTAGTGTATAAGTTTTATGTATTATGTTTTATATCTATATGGTTACATGTATGCTACCTGCATCTACAATTATATAACACATTATATTACAATATATTATCCACAAATATACTATATACTACACATACATTTAAATAAGTAAATGTTATATCTGCAACTCTCATGGGTTGCTACAATTACAAATGTGTATATATATATGTATATAGCTTGGGTAGATATACGCAACTAATTCAAATGTAACATGTATGTATAGGTTGAGGACGTACGTTACGCACCAAGGAATTCGGACAAGAACAAATTGCGTGAGTTACAGGTGGGGAAGATTCTATGCCTTTACAATGTTTTATTTTGATATATAGATAGGAATGCTAAATTAATTAGGTCTATAGTGTTATTAGATTGCTCTTGCATGCCTATTTTACATAATTTTATATATACTATGTTGTGATTGTTAACTATGATGATATGTGTGTCAGCATGACTTCTTGTTCTGATCAAATGATAATTGGATGCATGCAATTCATGTGGTAATTGAGATTTATTTGTATATTATAATGCCTGATGATGAAATACATGACTTGAGAATATTGGCATGGTAAAGTTCATGTGTTAATACTATCATATTTGGCATTGTGACATGATACCATGTGTAGTGGAGTTTGAATATGTCTTGTGAATGCAATTAATATCATACTTATGTTGTATGTATGGTGTGACATCACTAAAGAACACAATTAAGATAAGAATCACACATATGGGGCAGTTATTTCAAGGAATATCGCGAATGATTATTATGGGGCAGTTATTCTAAGGAATATCGCCAATGTTTATTATGGGGCAGTTATTCATAATGAATATCGCCAACGAATTTCTGATTTTGGGTAGTGTCGTCCGGGGTTTGATTCCCTAAAGGTACATGATTTAGAACTTGATAGAATTCTCGACTCAAACAATCAAATGTTGCAACGATTAATGTGTGAAACTTGTTTGTAATGTTCTTGTGTATATATCATGATAAAATGTTGTGAATTGTTTAGATGACCCATTGAGCTTTCAAGCCCACCCTTATTTTTCATTTGCAGGTACTTAAGAGAATAAAATTGCGAGTTCGTGACGTAGTTTAGAGTAGTAGGGGTAAGTTAATTAATTTGTTAGTATTGTGGTGACAGGGCTGAATATTTTTATTTGATTTTTAAAAGTTTATTATTTAAACGGGTTGTATTGACAATCGAAATTTAATGAACATTATTACGGTTAGTAAAGACCTTGTGGTTTATTTCACCTGTGAATGCCTTGGACTTGAATTCATTAATTCTATTTGATGAATGCATTTAAATGTTGTGTCCATAATGGATGGACAAGGGCAAGTACCTTCACAATTCAATATGAAAAATTGTATAGTGAAATTATGTGGTCCTTGGCATGAAAATGGAAGGGTATTCATTTATCTTAACCAGTAAGTTGGTTAGAAGAATATAAATTCATATTTTTGCAAATTTTACTATCTATATAATGGTTATGGGTTAAGATAGATGGATACGATTAGCATCTCAATTTTCAGTGATCTTTCTCGATAAAATTAAAATATTCATTATTTTACTTGAAATTTAAGTTTTGAAAATCAGGATGTTACAATGCTTCTCTTACCAGGAACGCGCTCATGCAGAAAAGGGCAAAAGAGGAATTTCCATAAAAATAGTGTTTCTAATTGAAGAACCTCGCTCCTATATCCAACGGAAAAATGGAAGAACGTGCTCCTGCAATGGAGGGAAATTTGAAAAATTTAAAAGCAGAAACGCGTTCCTTTCTCTAGGAACGCGTTCCTGTGCCTCGGGCAGGTATTTTTATATAAATACCACATTTTGCTCATTTGAAAGCAACTTTTGCAAAAAACTTAGAACTTGTGCCTACGAATTGTTCTCCACATTTTTCAGCCAAAAACAAGTTCCTTATCAATTTTAAACAAATCATTTACGCGAAAGTTCATCATTCAAGTGTGCTTCAATCCTTTCTTTCAAAGATTTCTTTAAACCTTTTTCACTATCTTTGAACATCTTTGGGAAAGTTGTTGGAGGTTGATCAAGTGTTCCTCAAGAGTCTTCACTACACATCTTTGATTTTGATCATCATTGTTAAAGTATTTTCTCATCTCTATCACATTGAAGGAATCTCCGAGCTTCAACCTTAACCATTGTTAGGTAAACTCTTTCCTTGAGATTTTTGTGATATTGTTTGAGGTAATCGATCTTTGTGTATATTTCTATCATCTTGATTCGATTACATGTGGAAATGTTTTTAAACATTGAAACCATACTTGTGCTTTGATTTATTATCATTTTTATTTTGGTTTCATGTGCTTGTGTTTATATCGATTCTTGTGCTTATTCTAATCTATTTGGATCGATATTTTGATCATTTGTGCATATTGATTCTTGTGCCTCATATATCATCTTTAGAATCAATTTTTGAATATACATGTGCATATTCAATTCTTGAACTTGTCTTATCATGATTTTGAATCGATTGCATATATTTGTGAACAACTATTTCAATATTGCACTTCATTTAATATATTGTGGTTGGAATAATAGAGATTGTTCATTTCAAGGTTGTATGCTAAAATTGTAAGTGAGTTCCCCGAACTTCTTTAATATCATTTGTAACCTTGAATGTAAAGTTGACTTGTTAGTCAACTGGGGACTATACCTTATTTGTATGGCTTCTAACCACACCCGTAAATTGGTTAGTATACGGCTTCTAGTCATGCCCGTAAGTTGATTAGATTGTATGGTTGTTGGCCTAGATGTGTTAGAAAGGGGGGTGAATTGGATACTTAGCAGATTAAACCTTTCTTTTAAAACAGTAATAATATGAAAGCAGGTTAAGAAAGATATGACAAAGATAGCTCAATAATAATAATGAAAGCAGCTAGCTTATAGTACACAAGAGATTTATAGTGGTTCAGCCGTGCCTACATCCAATACCTAACCTCCTCAGTTAGGATTTGTCCAAACTCCACTAACGAAACTTCTTACGGCTGAAGATCAAACTGTTTATACTTTCTCAACTTAACAAGCTTGAGAACAACCTTAACCGTTCCTCAATTTCATAGGCTTGAGAACAACCTTGACAAACTGAGCAACACTTGCTCTATTTCCAGTGACTAACCAACCACCAATAACTGAGATACAAGGTTGAGATATGATTCCTTTTACTCATAATCAAAGGAATAGTCACAAAACTTTTGGATTGAACCTTCTGTTACCACAGATTCAACAAAGTATATAATGAAGTGCAACTGAAATGAAAGGTTCACAAATCTTTCTTCTTCTTTAATGGATTTTGAAAAGGTATTGAATGAAGATTGACAAATCCATAAGATTTCAAGTACTTCAAAGTATCAGGAGTTTTTGTAGCAAATAGAAGTATAACTTTCAAGAGTATTTGTACAAGTGAAAACTGTTCAAAGATTTTAAGAATACGTTATCATTTTTCTCCTTTTTGTTATGTTTTTCAAATGCTTAAAGGCAACATACATATAGAGATAACAATGGTGCTTTGGACTTGATCATTTTTCAAGAAAGTTTTGGTGCTCAAAGTTATTTCAAATTCAACGAAAACATTCTTTCTAGAAAAGGATTGATTCAGTTTGGGCAATTACGACAACAACACATGAATCTTCTGATCTTTCATGAGAATATAATGTTCTGATAAAGTTTTGAAACGTTCTGAAAAGGTTCAATTTTTTTCATAAAGTGAACTGAAAAAGGGTATCGTTGACAACTTTATGACAATGCTGGATTAGTGTCCTGATTAGATAATCAAAGTCCTGATGCGTAAAGCCAACTTTTTCGTTTTGTTCCTTGAGAGCGCTCAAACACTGTGAGCGTCCTACTAAATTGTGAAGTGAGAGCGCTACTTGACCATAAGTGTCCTGACTTACTTAAGACTTTTAAAACCTTAAAAACAATTACCGTCCTGCTGAGTTACATAGTTGGTTCTTGTGAGGGCGCTACTAGAACATAAGCGTCCTGATATATAAGTGACTCCAACATATGCACTAACAACGCCCTGAAGTTTAACAATCAATGTCCTGACTTTTTTTTTAAAACAAAATGACATAAGGGCGCTATTGAACTGTAAGCGTCCTGATGCTTGAAATACTTAAGATCAATCAGCGTCCTGATAAGTTCGTTTGGTTGAATCAATGAGGGAGCTACTCAAGATGTAAGTGTCCTGATAGATAAAAACATTTTCAACATAGAACCATATCAACTTCCTAATGTGTCATCAGCGTCCTGACTTACCAAGTACAGGAGGGTGCTGCAGAGACATTAGTGTTCTGATTGATGCATCAGCGTTCTGATAAACACTTCAAAACAATTTTGACAATTTTCATCATTTTAAAGCTTGATAAGAATAATATTAAACACTTGGTGTTTTGAATCAAATCAAACATTGAAAATTCATTGAGTGATTGATAAAATCAATAAAAGGTACTTTGAGATCGAATCGATTAAACCATGCAACCATGCACATTTGCTGATTCATATGATAACATAGATTCTATAGCCTAACTATAGTTTAATAACATAAAGATATGTCATCGAGCGATCATGGTCTTCGGTTTGATCTTGGTAGCTTTTTCACCATGCATCATTGAGTCTTCGGGTGAATCTTAATGTGAAATTAGATGTGCAGTGCATATATTATAATAATCAGAATGTGGCTTGTAATCATCTGAATATATTCTGTCATTCAGGTCATGAGGGAAATTAGATTAACTATCTCCCACTTTTTGATGATTTCAAGCACATTGCTATTGGCTTTGAAGCAAGCTAAACAATTATATGAATGTATGGTAAAAATGTCATGCAATACTAGTGATATGCAGTATAAAAAGTCTCCCCCTAACTTCATGGATAGTTGTGATGCTTCAAAAGATATTACTTCTCCCTCTTTTGAAAACATTAAAAAGAGTAAAGTATCAAGAATTACTCTTCCCTCATAGTGAGGTAAGCATGAAAATATCATAAGTCAGAGTCAGAGAACATCCCAAGCTCTCTTCTAATGTGAACAAACTGGTCTTTAGGTAAAACTTTAGTGAGAATATCAGCCAGTTGTTCGTTGGTGCTAATGTGAGACAATTTAACTTCTCCAGTTTGCACATGATCCCGCAAAAAGTGATGTCTTATTTGAATATGTTTAGTTCGGGAGTGCAATACAAGATTCTTTGATATGTTAATAGCACTAGTGTTGTCACACCAAATTTTAAAACATTCTACAACAATTCGATAGTCCTGAAGTTGTTGTTTCATATACAAGACCTAAGAACAACAACTTCCAATTGCAACATATTCTGCTTCAGCTGTGGATAGAGCCACTGAGTGTTGCTTCTTGTAAAACCAGGAAATTAATTTTTTTTTGAGAAAGTACAAAATTTGGAGGTACTTTTTTGATCAGTTAGACTTCCAGCAGAGTCAGAATCAACATAGTTTTTTAGTTCAAATGAAGTACCTTTGGAATACCAAATTCCTACATTGGTTGTGCCAGTTATATATCTAAAGATTCGTTTGACACATTTTAAGTGAGATTCTTTAGGTTCTAATTTAAATCTTGCACAAAAACAGACGTTGAACATAATATCATATCTACTTGCTGTGAGGTACAAGAGACTTCCAATCATACTTTGATAAAGTTTAGGATCAATTGGTTTCCCTTTTTGATCCTTATCCAATTTGATTCCAGAGTTACATGGAGTATCAATTGATTTCAAATTATTCATTTGAATCTTTTTAACCATTTCCTTAGCATACTTCGATTGGCTTATGAAAGTGCCTTTTGGCAATTGCTTAATTTGCAAACCAAGAAAGTATGTAAGTTCTCCCATCATACTCATTGCAAATTCTTTTTGCATTATTTTTGAAAACTCATTGCACAACTCTTTGTTTGATGCACCAAATATGATATCATCCACATATATTTGAACAATAAGCATAACATCATTGTGGTATTTAATAAACAAAGTTGGATCAAGTTTTCCTTTCTGAAATTTATGATCTAAAAGAAATAAACTTAGTCTATCATACCAAGCTCTTGGAGCGTGTCTTAATCCATATAAGGCTTTGTGGAGTTTGAACACATATTCCGGGTCTTGAGCATCCTCTAACCCTGGAGGTTGTTCCACATATACCTCTTCATTGATGTATCCATTTAAAAATGCACTCTTGACATCCATTTGGTATAAGGAAAATTCTTTGTAACAAGCATAGGTAAGTAGCATCCTTATTGCCTCTAATCATGCAACTAGGGCAAAGGCTTCTTCGAAGTCCATGCCTTCTTCTTGGTTGTACCCTTGTGCAACCAATCTAGCCTTATTTCAGACAATGATTCCTTGTTCATTCTTTTTGGTCTTAAAGATTCATTTGGTTCCTATGACTGATTGATGATATGGTATAGGAACTAATTCCCATACTTTGTTTCTCACAAAGTGGCCTAGTTCTTCTTGCATGGCAAAAATCCAATTATCATCTTTTAGTGCTTCTTCCACTTTAGTTGGTTCAAATTGAGATACGAAAGCAACAAGCTCTAGATCTCTTTGAATTGAAGCTCTGGTGGATACACCCTTCTGTGAATCTCCTAAAATTTGTTATTTAGGGTGACCTTGAAGCAATCTTGAGTTTCTTGAAGTTTTTGAAGATTGTTCATTCTCATTTTCTATTGACATGGTTTACATACCGTGTGAATCAATTCGAGAGCTCTAGTGGTAGATTGATACCCTTTGCTCTTAAATGATGATCCGATATGCTTGCTTAATTGACATGGTTTACATACCTTGTCCTTTGAGTAAATTCCTTTTGGAATTCCCTTGGAAACATCCTTCTTGACTAATCTAGATATGTTATCCATATTAACAGAAGCTAATCTCCTATGCCAAAGCCATGCATCATCACAAGATATAACACTTAAACATGTAACATTTTGCTTTCTCATTTTGTCAAAATTCTTGCTGTTAACATTTTTATGCCTAGATATTATGAATGTAGTAGTATTGTTTTC
The DNA here is from genome assembly GCA_035771175.1 of Paratinospora sagittata. NCBI lineage: Eukaryota > Viridiplantae > Streptophyta > Magnoliopsida > Ranunculales > Menispermaceae > Paratinospora > Paratinospora sagittata. The sequence goes on along the minus strand of CM069598.1, from coordinate 24,542,201 downwards.
GTGCTTAATGATACACTTATTTGCTTCAAATGAAATATCTTAATCGTTGTCACATAATTGACTTATGCTCAAGAGATTATGCTTTAGCCCTTTTACATAAAGTACATCAGAAATAGATAAAGAAATCGTTACCAATAGTTTGGATGCCTGCAATCTCTCTTTTGTTGTTGTCTTCGAAAGTGACATTCCCGCATTTTTTTCTTTCAATACACAAAAACTTTGACTTATCTCTAGTCATGTGTCTTGAGCATCCATTGTTCAGATACCATATATCTCCATTTTTGTTCATCTACACAACATAAAATACTTTTGATTTTGGTACCCATGTTGCTTTGAGTCCATGCATGTTAGCATCAACAAGAACATTATTTTCAATCCATGCATATTTCTTCTTTCTTATATTTATAACATTACATCTCAACATGGTATGACCTTCCCTATAACACTTATGGCATTTCGGTCTCATGGTTAGTAGAGTGTTATACTCTTTTTGTTTTGACCTATGTGTGTAGCCCAATCCTGCTTTGTCAAAAGCACAACACTGTGATCCAAACATCATATTAAACAACTTTTGACCATTTGTGAACTTCATCACTGTGTTGTTAAGGTTTTCTTTTTCTCTCTTAAGATATTCATTTTCACTTTCAGTTTTTCTATCACTTTATTAAATTGAACATTGTCCAAGGATAGTTCATTTAATTCTTCTTGCTGAGACTCCATCTCCTCAAGAGCTTCCTCCAAACTCTTTTTGAGTTTTTCACTTACCTTGACCTCTTTACTAATTCTAAGTTCAAGATCATACACATGAGTGTCAAGAATATCAATTTCATTTAGTGGTTTAGATTTTACCTCAGTATTTGCCATCAAGCAAATAACAACCTTATGATCAGAATCTGAATCATCCTCGTTGGAGCTTGAGTCATCCCAAGTAACTTTGAGAGCCTTTTTGTCCTTCTTCCTTGAGTTGCTCATCTTAGACTTGTTTGGGCACTCACTCCAAACATGACTTGGTTTGTTACACCCGTAACAAATCAACTTTATAGGTTTAGCATCAAACTTCTTTCCTTTGTGGAATTTTGAGCTTGAACCACTCTTTTCTTTTCTCCTAATTAATCTGTTGAACTTCCTAGATAACATGGTGATGTCCTCCTCTAAATCTGAATCATTTTGAAATTCGGTTTCAACATTAAGGGAATTAGATTCCTTCTCCTTTTCCTCAACCTTGTTTGGGCATTTTTTATTTTTCAATTTCATCTCATGAACCATTAATGAACCAAAAAGTTCATCAAAGGTGTACTAAGCCAGATTTTTGGCTTCTTCAATGGCCATGGCCTTGGGTTCCCAAACTCTAGGTAAACCTCTCAAAAACTCCCTAACAGTTTCTTCTTGGTCATAACTTCTACCTAAGGTTTTCATCTAATTGTTGTTCTTTGTAAACTGAGCAATTGCCAGAGCTATAGATTCATTTTCGTCCATCATATAGGTCTCATATTTTTCAGCTAGCAATAGGAGCTTTGCTTCTTTAACTTGCAAAGTTCCTTCGTGGGTTACCTCTAATCTTTCTCAGATTTTCTTAGTTGTTTCACATGCGCTAACTCTATTGAATTCTTCAACCGATAAACTGCAAAACAATATGTTTACAACTTGGTTGTTTAACAACTCATTCTTCTTTTCTCGAGCAGTCTATTCATTTAACTCTTTAGGGACAGCTTCACCATCTACTATCTTTGTAGGTGTTGGACAGTCGTTTGTCACAACATCCCACATTTCTAAGTCTTGGGCTTTAAGGTAGAATCTAATCTTGGGTTTTCAATATAAATAATTATCTCCTTTGAACAAGGGTGGCCGGTTGGTAGAGTTCCCTTCACCTGAGATCTAAGCATTTTTAACACTTTATCCTGCCATACTTAATCAAAGATTATTAGATACTTTGATAGTTAACCTGCTTTGATTCCAATTGTTGGCCCAAACGTGTCTAAGAGGGGGGGTGAATTGGACACTTAGCAGATTAAACCTTTTTTTCTAAAACGGTAATAATATGAAAGCACGTTAAACAAGATATGAAAAAGATAACTCAATGTTAATAATGAAAGCAACTAGCTAACATTAAATAAGAGATTTATAGTTCTTCAGTTGCGCCTACATCCACTACCTAACCTCCTTAGTTAGGATTTTTTCAAACTCCACTAACAGATCTTCTTACGGGTGAAGATCAAGCTGTTTACACTTTTTCAACTTAACAGGCTTGAGAACAACCTTAACTATTTTTCAACTTCACAGGCTTGAGAACAACCTTGACAAACCGAGCAACACTTGCTCTATTTCCAGTGACTAACTAGTCACCAATAACTGAGATATAAGGTTGAGAATGATTCCCTTTTCTCATAATCAAAAGAATACTAACAAAGTTTTTGGATTGAACCTTTTGTTACCACAAATCCAACAAAGTATATAATGAAGCGCAGCCGAAATGAAAGGTTCGAAAAACTTTCTTATTCTTCAATGGATTTTGAAAAGGTATTGAATGAAGATTGACAAATCCAGAAGATTTCAAGTATTTCAAAGTATCAAGAGCTTTTGCAGCGAATAGAAGTATAACTTTCAAGAGTATTTGTACAAGTAAAAACTGTTCAAAGATTTTAAGAATATGTTATCAATTTTCTCGTTTTCGTTCTGTTTTTCAAATGCTTAAAGGAACCATACATATAGAGATAACAACGGCGCTTTGGACTGCAACATTTTTCAAGAAACTTTTGGCGCAGAAAGTTATTTCAAATTCAACGGAAACATTCTTTCTAGAAAAGGATTGATTTAGTCTATGCAATTACAACAAACCTGAATCTTCTGATCTTTCATGAGAATAGAATGTTCAGATAAAGTTTTGAAACGTTCTAAAAAGGTTCAAAAAGTTCTGATGAAGTGAACTAAAAAAAGTGTATAGTTGACAACTTTATGACAGTGCTGGATTAGCGTCCTGATTAGACAATGAACGTCTTGACGCGTAAAGCTAACTTTTGTCATTTTGTTCCTTGAGAATGCTCAAACACCATGAGCGTCCTAGTAAACTGTGAAGTGAGAGTGCTACTTGACTGTAAGCATCCTGACTTACTTAAGACTTTTAAAACCTTAAAAACAATGAGAACACTACTAAACAATCAACGTCTTGCTGAGTTACATAGTTGGTTCTTGTGAGGGCGCTAGTAGAAGTAAACATCCTGATATATAATTGACTCCAACATATGCACTAACAACGTCGTGAAGTTTAACAATCAACGTGCTAACTTGTTTTCTAAACAAAATGACATAAGAGCGCTACTGAACTGTAAACGTCTTGATGCTTGAAATACATAAGATCAATCAACATGTTGATATTCAATCAGCGTCCTAATTTGGTTGAATTAATGAGGGCTTTACTCAATATGTAAGCGTTCTGATGGATAAGAGAATTTTCAACCTAGAACCATATCAACGTCCTGACTTACCAAGTACATGAGGGTGCTGCTAAGACATTAGTGTCTTGATTGATGCATCAACATCCTGATGGACACTTAAAAATAATTTTGACATTTTTCATCATTTTAAAACTCGATAAAAACAATATTAAACACTTAGTATTTTGAATCAAATCAAACATTGAAAATTCATTAAGTTATCGATAAAATCAATGAAAAGTACGTTGAGATAGCATCGACTAAACCATGCAATTATGCACATTTGCGGAATCGTATGATGACAGAGATTCTACAACCTAACTATAGTCTAATAACATAAAGATATGTCATCGAACGATCATGGTCTTCAGTTTGATCTTAGTAGCTTTTTCACCATGCATCATCGAGTCTTCGGGTGAATCTTAATGTGAAATTAGATGTGCAATGCATATATTATAATAATCAGAATGTGGTTTGTAATCATCAAAATATATTCTCTTATCTGGGTCATGAGGGCAATTAGATTAATAATGGCTTCTAACCATGCCCATAAGTTGGTTAGTGTATGACTTTTGGCCGCGCCTGCAAGCTGGTTAGGTTTATGGCTTCTAGTCACGCTCATAAGTTGACTAGATTGTACGATTTCTATCTACGCCTGTAAGTTAGATAGACTTACTGGACTCGGAAAATCCTGATCATGGGTGGTCAGGTAGTTGAATATATTCAAGGGGAACCGAACCACTATAAATCGTCATGTCCATTTGTTTATTTTTCCTGCACTTTATTGCTTTGCTTGTTACTTATACTGCACACATATATTGTTTAATTGTTTAACCGAAAGGTAAAGCGAAAATCCTCCACGTCCAATTCAACCCCCATCTTGGACAGTAATATTGGGCCAACAAGTGGTATTAACGTAGGTTTTTGCATCAAAGAGATTTAACAATTTCTTTAAGTAAATTGTAGGACAGTGCTCAACTAGCTATAACATGGACGACTGTAAATACACCGATAGACCACCAACGTTCAGAAAAGAAAAATTTCATGAATGGAAGATTCTTATTAAAACCTTTATGAGATCCCAAGACATTGATATTTGGAGAACGGTGAAAAATGGGTATACTCTTCCAGACAAGCCAGCTGAGCTATGGACAACCCGAAAAAGAGAAGAGTATTGCTTAATGCCAAAGCGGTGTATGCTTTACTTTGTAGTCTCCCGAATGTTGAATTAGAACAAGTCAGTGAGTTTGAGATTGCAAAAAATGTATGGAAAATGCTTTACTTGGTTCACTGTGAGCCATTAGATGACAAAGAATCAAGGCTCAAGGATGTGGAGTAAAGATTCAAAAATGTTATGATTCCTGATGATGAACCAATTGAAGAAGCGTGCTCTAGATTCAAATTAATTCTTGAAGACTTAAAGAATCTGGGTCGAGAGATACCAATTAAGATTAACATCGTCTGCTTTACTAATAGACTTCTGAAATCATGGGCCGAAAAACTTACAAGCATTGCAGAAATGTTTAATCCATGGGAGTTCACCTTGGAAGAATTTTGCAACTTATTAATGTCTATCGAAGCCAAGGATGAAACCAAAGTAAGAATTGAGGTGCTAGAAAGATCAATAAAAAATTTCAAGTTCTTATATGAGGAATCAGTTGATGATGGACTTGATATGTTCATAGAGTTAGCAAGTGACTTACAAATATATGGAATGACTTAACTTGGGTTAAGCATTTCTTAGAAGGTTTCTTGGACAAATGGAAGTACAAAGTTAGTTTTATTGAAAGGTTCGGTGATTCGTTTAATAGTAGTTTTGAAAGAATTTTGTATGCGTTAAGCAGACTGCAAACCTCTTCAAAAGAAAGTGAAGCTCCATCTGAAAGAAGAGAAATGCTTGACAATCTGCCAAGTGATGATAACAGAGATGAAATGAAAAAAATGAAACATCATCACTAGTAAGTATAAATTATGATGAAGAACAAGTTGAGGAAGACCAATCTCCAAGCACTGCATCTAATAGTTCAAACATGTCAACCTCAATTGATGAAGACGAAGACGAAGACCCAAACATACGAATACACATTCGAAGGTTTCCAAAGATTCCAATATGGAAGATGTGGCTTTAAAATCATCTTGGGTGCAGCAAGGACTCGAGCAACGTAGATGTTGATCATAATGCAAGCTTCGAGGTTTTTTGAGGAGACATTTTGTGGGTAACACTTCTATTTAAAATTCCTACACTCTTTACTATGTTACTCCAAAAAAGGCCTGAATATATTCTCTTAAGCATAAATTAATTGTGTGTTAAGAGATATATCTTTGTTGAAGTGTTTTTCATCTCGAGCATGATACTTATTATGTCATTATTACTGCATATATCATTTTCATAAATGCTTTGTATGTGAAATTCATGCTTGTTGTTTGATGATTGAGTTGAATGAATTTCCATGTCATACCATGCTTAATCGTATTATTTCTATGACTTTGAAAATATCTTAGGCTTGATTGAAATAATTATCATATCTTATTGCCTATATCTTGAAATTAATCAATTTGAACATGCTTTGAATGATCTAAATTTTGTTCAATGATTAAGTTGTGAAATGTATGCATGTTTATCTTGTGAACTTGCTAAAATAAATTATCATATGTTCACATGAAAAATGTTTACTTGTATTGAATGGATCATGTGCCTTAAAAATTCTTATATGTATAGATCCATTTGACATCTTACACACTTATATTGAGCATTGTTAATAAATTCATATTACTATTATTACTCAATTCGATTGGAAGTATGTACGTCGAAATTCTTACACTTTATTACTTCCAATGTATTCATGTGGATGTGTGAATGATGAATATTTTATGTTCACTTGAATATATTATCTATGATAATTGTACATGTATTATACTTAATAATCTTACATGTATTATTTCTAATAATGATGCACAATTTATTAATGTTAATCTTGTATAAATTATTGTTGATGTTTTTGCATGCGTTGATTTGACTAATATGGTGTGAATGATTTTGATTATAATGTTTTCATTATTTGATGTGTGTATCGTTCACCTAGAAATGACCCAAATTTTCTTGAATTATCATAAACTATTAATCTAATCAAAGTGAAAATCAAGAAAATAAAAAATTCACAAAAATAATGTTCTGTGTTCTAAAAGAACGCATTCCTCCAAAGAAGAATGCGCTCCTTTGCAAGAACACCGAGAAGGTGTTTTACAGAGAACACATGAATGCTTCTCTTAAGAGGAACACGTTCCTCTATCTATTGACACAATTGTTTTAAGCAACCCGAGAGTTCATTTCTTCATTTCTCACCATTTTTTCTTCTCTTCTCTCTCATCTCTTCACTCAATCTCCAAATCTCTTCATCTTGATTGTTCCAAACTCATGCCCCTTCATCCTAAACATCAAATCCATTGTTTTTAAGCTCAAAAACTTCATCAAATCCACACTTTTTCTCACCAAAACTCCAATTTTTCAATATTTTCTACTGATTTTCATTTTCTCATTTCTCTCTCGATTTCCCACTAAAATTTGAGTTCTATAGCTTATTTTTCTCGTGCCTGTATCATCTTCGACTTCTCACCATCATTTTGTCCCATTTTACCCCCGTTTTTATCAATTTTTTTTTACCCAAAACCCTTAGGTTCGTTGTGTTTGCATACCAAGTGTTTGTCAAAATGCCTCCAAAGAAAACAATCGCTTCCAAGCGTCGATTGGAGATCTGCGAGTCTTCCACACTCACACCGAGACCTACACGGGGACGTGTAGAGGTTAAAGAGTCACTTACCCCCGTTCCACTATCCACGAGGCGTCCCCGAGCCTCTCAACCACCTCGCGAGCCTCTCTATCACCACCATGGTCACCCATATCGGATGATGATGTCACCCTTTTCGCTCCTGCAGCGTCACCCACATCTCGCCCTCCTTTACTTGAGCCCGTCATCAAGCCATTCGACACTTGATGTCTCGCACCGAGCGTCCGAGTTGATTTTGACGATCTCAAGAGGATACAAACGCCTCTTCGCATCCACTTTATTGAGATGGGTTGGGATTGGTTCCTTGCTCATGGTCATATCATTTACACTGAGCTAGTTCGAGTTTTCTACTTCGAACTCTCACATGTTCCTGGCGATGATCCTTTTCACTATCGCTCTAGGATTCTTGGCCATGACATCGACATATTTCCATCTATATTAGATGAGATTTTTGGCCTTTTTTCTATTGATCCTACTTTCGCTTATTCTGGGGAAGACGACGGGATTTTCTTTCCTAACTATGATCGGATCATAGCTCTGAGGACCTTGTCTGGCGAGGAGCCAGATCATGGAGTGTTGATGGTAACCAACACTATTTTTGGATTCTAGCTCAAGATCTTTCACAACATTTTGAGGATCATCATTCCTCGATTGAGTTCACGATTGAAGGTGAAACCTCTTGACGCCTTCCTCCTACGGTGCATGCATACGCGCACCAAGATTCACTTGTTCCAGGTCATTATCTTTCACATTACTAGGATGAAGCATTATACGCGAGCACTACCATATGGTGCACTGGCGACTTTGCTCGCCAAGCGAGTAGATGTTGACATGACTAGTTTCAGGGTTTTCACGAAATGAAATAAGACAAATTTTATTAGGAAAAATACGATACGTTCTCTTGCTACCAGTGGGTGACACATATCTAGGACTGCGTGCACATTACTAGACGCCATCTGGGCGAGAGTACCAGATTTATTCTGATTAACCCTCAGACGGATAGTCCAGAGTCCGATACAAAGGGAGTAGGTGGTGCACCACTGTTATCTCGTCCAAGCAGGCTGAGGCACATCCTGGTTGTGGTTGGGCTGCGCTTGATTTTTAGATCTCGGTGCTTCGTCGTCAGGCACTGAGGCACCAACAGATTTACTTGGCCCTTCCTTATCAGCTCCAACACATTCTGATTATGTTATTCAACTACTCCTGGAGCTACGAGACCAGCAGCAGACTATAGTCACTTTTCTCCCCTCTTTGGACAAGAAGTATGAGGATCTAGTCTCAGATGTGGGAGCTCATGGAGTCACGTTGTAGATTATTCTTGATCATCTACCGGTTGAGGAGCATCATGAGTTCAGATTCAACTAGGAGGACTTCTTTGGCAACAGAGAGCGGCCAACACATTTTCCAACATTTCATCGGCCAACCTCTCCTGTTTGCTCAAATCTAGGTCCTTCATCTAGTGTTCCACCTGTTTCCGTTGCCTTAGCACTAGTTCCTCTCACGTCTCTAGCTCCGAGTCCTCGTCTGCATCCATTATTTGCTATGGCAGCTTCTTCGTTAGATTTGATGCTTTCCTTGCCTCTCATTTCTCCACCATCTCCAGGCAAAGATTTGATTATCCACTATGGCTCCACCACTCCAGCATCATCTGCAACTACAATCGTCATACATGACGCAGATGCTAGCACCACCCCCGCAGAGGACGATGCCTTGATCTCACCCACTGAGGACATATTTGCTGGGCTTGGATCTCTTGATCCTACTTCTTCGCCTCTTTCTTAGGCACACCCGCTTTTTGATGTTTCAAAAGTGGGATAGACTAGTATGATTGGTCTGATTGACTTTATCATGTATGTGCACTTATTCAGGGGGAGAGTTCATACTTAGGGGGAGCATAGGATTTTGGATGTATTTCTTTTGGAGATTTTCTGTATATTCTCGCTGATACTTTTGTTGATTACATGTATATGGTTTTATTTGATATATTGTTATACATGTTCATTTTGATATTGTTCACATGATCATTCACGATTATATATATACATCTTTTGTTCTTAGTGATATTATGTGTATGTGTTGATGCTATGCTACTTGTGATTTCATGATCACATCTTTTTTAGTATGCATATATTGGTATCTGATTGATTGAAGTTCAAATGTTACTTTGTACCATTATTATTCAAATGATATATTCTTAATTGTAGCATGATATGATCATTCATTTCACTTACTTATTCTTTCAAGAAATAATGTTTTTTGCTTCAATCAGGCCAATGGCGAATTTGTTTGAAATCATCAAAAAGGGGGAGATTGTTGATATAACGACTCTCACCCGGTTTTGTTTTGATAATTACAAACAACATTCCTTGTGATTACTAATGTCTTTGACTTAGTTGTTTCATTGCTAACTAGCTATATCGGATGGATTCAACTATTTCGTCAAAGCGTGTGGATGAAACAATAAAACACGAAGATTTAAGAGCTTCAAGTCTGTAATCTTTTGTATGGAATCTTAGTGCTGTAGAGCATTCGATTGCCTCCCAACAAGTGCTTAGTTTAAAGTCCTCAATCCGACTATCATCTTCGTCTCTTCAAGGTGGATAATCAAGGTACACACTTTTCACATTCTTTTCGTCTAGGTCGTAGTATTCGTTTAATCGTTGGCCCTTGGCTCAGAGAAGATACCCATCTTTGCACTTAAGTTCTCCTAAACTGCACAGCAACTTGTCTTCTTCAACATAATACATGAAATAAGGGTCCATCCGCTCCGTTGGAAGAGGGCCATCTAGATTCTCCACTTTGGCAATCTATCACTTTAAGGGCTTTTTCGGTGTTGCGTCCATAAGAACCTCTTGAACATAACCTTCATGCACGTCTATCCGGTGGCAAGTGCTCGCCTTCTCTGGAAGTTTGGGTGTGTTGTAGATTTTGAACATCACCTCTTTCACATTAACTCTCAAAGTCAACTCACCACGCTCCACATCTATCAAAGCCCTTTCGGTAGCTAAGAAAGGCCTCCAAAGTATCAAAGGAATGTCTCCATCTTCCTCCATATCCAAAGCCACAAAGTCAACCGAAAAGATAAACTTATCCACTTTTATTAGTACGTCTTCAATGATACTCTGAGGATAAGTAAGAGACCGATCCACTAATTGTAAGGAGATAATAGTAGGCTTCATCTCACCAAGCACCAATTTCCTAAAAACAGAGAGTGGCACTAAGTTAATGCTTGCACCTAAATCACATAAAACTTTATTAAAATTCAAAGTACCAATGTTACAAGGAATAGTAAAACTTCTTGGATCTTTTAGCTTTTAAGGTAGCTTCTTTAGTAGTATTGCACTACATTCCCCTATTAGCTTCCCTGTCTTATAGTCCTCCAATTTCCTCTTCTTCTCCATAACATCCTTCATAAACTTCACATAATTGGGCATTTGTTCCAACGCATATGCAAAAGGAATGTTAATATGAATTTCTTAAAAATCTCAAGAAACTTGGCGAATTGCTCATCAAGCTTCTTCTTTTGAAAACGTTAGGGAAAAGGAATAGGAGTTTTGAGAATTGGGGGTTTATCCAAAAATGTTATAGAACCTGGCCTATAAGGCCTCTCTTTTGGCTTCTCTCCCTTACTTGGCTCTTCCTTCTCTTCACTTGACTTGACCTCTTTGCTAGGCTTTTTTTTTCTTAATTCAATGGTGGTGGAAATGCTATGTCTTGGCTATTAGAATCAGCCCCCTTGACTTCTTTTCCACTCCTCAAAGTGATGGCTTTGCATTGCTCCTTCGGATTCACCTTGGTGTTGCTAGGCAATGAGCCATGTTGTTGGGCATTCACTGTTGATGTAAATTGCCCCACTTGAACTTCAAGATTCTTGATTGTTGCTCCCATATTGCCCATATGAGTCTCTATATTATCCAACCTAGACTCGATCTTGGCGAACCTTGATCATGTCTCAACAACAAAAGTACTCACTAGCTCTTCCAAGGATGATTTCTTTTTAGGTACTTGATTATAGATGCCCGGGGGAGGTTGCAAAACATTCCTCGTATTAGAATAAGAGTAGTTCTCATTGGTTGAGAATGCCCATGTGATATTGATTCGGTAGGGGTTAGTTGTCCCTATAGTTGTATCCCTGGTCGTTGATGAATTGAACTTGCTCTTCTTGTACTTCATTCCCCAAATATCCCATATTTAAAGCCACCTCCTTTTTAATAGAAGGTTGAGCACCTTGAGCGGTCAATGTAGCAAGTTGGTGGGCAAAGCTAGACATTTGTGCTGACAATGATGTAATGGGATCCACTTCATGCATACCGAATAATTTCTTTACTATCGATCTTGCTTCTAAGACTACATAAGTATTGGTAGCCATATCTTCTAACATATTAAGTGCCTCGGTAACTGTCTTAGTCAAAAGAGAACCATCGGTTGCCGCATCTACCAAAGTCCTCGTAGAAAATGTCATCTCATTGCAGACCAATTGTATTTGTAGCCAATCTTGAATCCCATGCTAAGGACATTTCCTCAATAGATCCTTGAATCTTTCTCATGCTTCATCTAGTGATTCAAACTCTTGTTGCTTAAACTGCTCGATCTCAGCTCTTAATTGGGCGGTCTTAGCTGGTGGAAAATTTTTTTGTAAGAACTTTTGCACCATATCTTGCCATGTAGCTATGCTTCCGAATTGCAAAGATTGCAACCATGTCCATGCTTTGTCCCTTAGAAAAAAAGGGAACAATCTTAACCTAATGGTGTCTTCAGTAACCCCGTTCATCTTCCCAGTATCACACATCTCCAAGAAAGTAGTGATATGAATTGTAGGATCTTCAATCAGAGACCCCCCCAAACTGATGTTGCTGTAGAAATCAACGTCAATTTTAATTCGAAGTTGTTCGCAATTGATAGGAGCACGAACAATACTTGAATAGTTGTCGTTGACATTTGACTTGAAATAGTCTCTCAACGTCAATTGATTGTGCTCGGCCGCCATTGCTTCAACTTCAACTCTTCTTTCTCTCCTCAACTATCCAAGTGTTCTTTCAATCTCAAGATCAGATGGTATGACTGTTGGCCTGAGAGGCTTTCCACTTAGCATTCTCCTAGGTGTTTTGATGCTAACAAACAATACGCAATTTGGTGCTAATAATTTTATTTAGTATATTTCAGCACCTACAATAGAGAAAAACAAATACAAGATCAAAGTACTTCAGGTCCCTCAAGCAAAAGATCAAAGCAAAGGTTCAACCACATGCAAAGCTTGGACAACTTGGAGGAAAAAAGAAACAAGAGGTTGAGAGTCCCATTTTTTTCTAGAATGAGGATGTAACCTACTTGCTCCAGTTTGCTCAATCATCATCTTAAATATCATGCATTAGTTTTTCGCAAAATCATATTCGAAGATTTCAAGTTTTCGAAAATGTCTTAATCTTTAGCATGATCTTGTCAAAATGGTTTGAAAAAGGTTTTGATCTTGTTTTCAATGAGTTTTGAATGATTTAAAAGTGTTTAATCCTATATTAATTTTTTTTTGAATCAATGGAAAGGTTCTTGTATGTCAAAAGAATGATTTTTTCAAAAACAGGAACCAATAGCGCGCTATAGGTCCCTATAGCCCGCTATCCAACCAATTGCTAAAGTTTCTAGAAGGCAAAAGAGTGCTATCATTGATGATAGCACGCTATCATGTCGATTGCCAAAATTCTGATTTTTTGAAAAATAGGCAATAATGTGCTATCATTGAAGATAACTCGCTATCAAGCTATTGCAAAAATTCTATTTTTTTGTATAAAGGGTAATAACTCGCTATCATGAATGATAACGTGCTATCAATGAGTTTCAAAAATCAGCAACTCTAGGTTTTTAGCATATCAAGCATCAATAGACCGCTATGGGCCAATATTGGGCATCATGAACAAGACGATAGCACGCTATAGGACATGATAGAGCCCTATCATTGCCTAAGACAGAAATCTGACATTTCTGCAGAGAAAACGTAGGCACTTCCACTTGCTCAATTTTTATATTCCTTGCATAATTTTGCCAGGTTATCTTAACTGAAATATTCTCTACTAACACCTGGATGATTCCCATTGTCTCGCACACCCATAACTACTTTAGATTAAACAATGTTTTGAATTCAAATCAATCCATACTTCCTTGTTCTTCAACCGACAACTGCTTCTTTTATAAAAGATACTTAAATTGATTTTGAAACCAGATCTAAGCACGCTTTTGCAAGTTGGTCTATTTTCTCTGAGTGTTGAGAAGTGATGAACACTCAAGTTTTGAGCTTCACATTTTGGTTTGCTCATGTTGAGCAACACAATTATGAAAACTGAGAGAAAAGAAAGAGAGAAAAATAGAGAATGAAAGAATGTGAGTGCATCAAGTGTTTTCCAAACATCATACCATTTCTCACTCTTGAACATCCTAGAGCTAAGTATTTTGAAAACCAAATGAGCTGATTTTGAAAAGTTTTTCAAAGTAAATTTTCTGGATTTCATTCGAATCATCATCAAATGCATTCTTGCACAAAAACTATTGCAAGAAAGGTAAAAATGTTGTAAGGTCTCTCTCTCTCATTTTGAGCTTAACTTTCATATCTTGTATTTGGAAATGTGTATTGTAAGCTTTATTGTAGTTGTTCTACTTGTATAAAACAAACACCACGTCCTTGTGTTTAGCGTTTTGGTTTGCTTCAAGGGTGGAACAAATCAAGTTAAGTGACAACTTATCACTTGCGATTCCAAGGTTGGAATCAATGTATAGTTTCATAATTTATTTAGAAAAGGATGAAGTGGTTAATCCTCAGACCACGAAAAGGATAGTGGGTTCTTACTTATCCTGCAAAAAGAAGTTATAGGTTCATTCTTAGCCCGTGAAAATGATAGGTTTGTCTTGAACCTTGAAAAGGACATTGTAACGGTTTGGTTCACACCTTGAAGTGAATCCAATATAGTGGAATCCTAAAGAAGGTTTTTCTAGGTGTGGAGTAGGAAAAGGATTTCCAAACCACGTAAAAATCCTTTGTGTGCATTGTATTTATTTTCAGTACTTTTCATTATGCACTTTACATTGATTTGAGTACATGACTTGAATTAATCAAAGGATTTCCACAAAGAAATTGGAAATTGTTAAAACCGGCCATAACACCCAATTCACCCCCATCTTGGGTGTCTATCAATGACTTCAAAACTTTTCGCTCGCTGCATATACCTTGGAACTCCTACATGTTGGTCCTACCCAAGAAGGGGGTGAATTGGGTGCAATGGTCAATTTTAAATATTCTTCCAATAATTTAGGTGATTTACATAAGTTAATTGGAATATGATCCAAATTAGAACACAGACTAAAATGCAAAAGTTTGACACACAGATTTATAGTGGTTCGGCCAAGCCTACGTCCACTACCTAATCTCCCGATTAGGATTTTCTCAATCCACTAACGGATTCTCTTACGGGTGAGAACCAAACCGTTACAACTGCCATTTTTTAGGTTAAAGGCAAACCTATCCTTTCATGGGCTAAGGATGAACCATTTTCCTTTTTTCGGGATTAGGAAAAACCCATGTTCCTTTTAATGGCTAAGGAAGAACCAATTTATTTTTTCTGGGATGAGGAGAAACCCATGTTCCTTTTATTGGCTAAGGAAGAACTGTGATCCTTTTGTTGGATAAGGAACAACCGGTTTCTTTTTTAAGGCTGAGAGATAACCTATCTTTTTTAAGGTTAAGGGGCACCTACCCTTTTACTAGATGAGGATGAACCGATTTCTTTTTTACAGGCTCAGAGAAAACATATATGATTTCAATCCTGAAATCATCAAGTGAACTACTTTCACTTGTCCTGGTTGTTTCAATCCAGAAACATACTAACATTACAACAATGACATGTTGGGTGGTTCTAACGCAATAAAACACTTTACATTAAGCACAATACATAGAATTACAAAGATATGAAATGTGAAATAGGTAATGTTAAGTTGAAATACACCTTCTGTCCTTCACCTTTCAATGTTCGGTATTGCTCAAGTGCAGTTTCGAAAAGCATGAATGATATGATATGAAAATCAGTGCTTTATTGAAAGAAAGAATATACCAAATAAACATTGACATTAAAAACAGAGGACTGGTGTAAATCAAAGACACAGACAATTTTCAAAATAGATATAGAATATATGTATGAAAACTTCTGGTTCAACGACTAGTAGTTTAACGCAACTACTGATATAGTTCAATACAATACTTAAAATATGAAATCAAGTACGATTGTATATCTTGAACTATTTCTCAAATTCTATCATCAGCATGAATGATACCAGATATGAATCAGTGCTGAGAATTTGAGTTGATACCAATATAAAAACAAATTTTCAAATATAAAATAGAATTGAAGTTCAGTATGAAAATCGTATAGGTATCAGTAAAAATACTTTGAAAGATTAGAAAATGAAATTCATTTTGACTCAAACTAACTTTCAAAAAGTATTGGCACAACACAAAGTGATGGCAAGTTGTTTGATCCTAACAGCTGGTATTTATAGACTTAGTGGGACATAGCCGTTAGACATTTGAAGTTCAAATAATGTGAACATTTTCACATAACGGATAGAATGTTATATGGAAATAGCAACTACGATTTTCATACACATTCTGGTTCTTTCCAAATAGCATCAATAAGGAGAATTTCAGAATACCCCGATTCATGCATCAGAGAAGATCTTTGATTTATCTGAAAAGTTCTTGTGCAGAGATTTGTTCTGAAAAGTAAATCGATATGGTGTACGTGTCAGAGCAGTGACCATAGTTGAATTAGCGTCCTGATTCCGCAATCAGTGTCCTGACGCATAATGTCAACTTTGTCGCTTTGTTCTTTGAGGGCGCTTATTTCATATAAGCATCCTACTGAACGGTAAGTGAGTACGGTACCGAGTTGTGAGCGTCTTAACTCATTTTATTGTTCTGAGGGGGCTACTGCACAGTTAGCGTCCTGACTTTATTTAAGACTATACTTATGAGGGCTACTCACTGAATTAGCTTCCTGACAACTTCAAAAGTTGACTAATATAGAATACCGCTACTTTACAAGTAAGCGTCCTAATTAATCAGTTCATTTCAACCTTGAGTGTTATCAGCGTCTTAATGACCTATCAACGTCCTGACTTAACAAGTTCAGGAGAGCGTTGCTATTTCATTAGCGTCCTGAAAGATTCTTTGAAAACAGTTTTTACTCGCGATAAAATATTCGATAAATGCGAATAAAAACTTGGTATATTTCAAATTAAATATATAGTATTAAATCATTTGAAATATTGTTAAAAACATGAAATCAAAACATGCAAATTTAGAGAACATATGAAAATGATATATGCATGGTTTTGAAAAACATTTTGAGCAGTAACGTTTAGAGAAAGATATACCTTAGATACTTTGTGTATTCTTATTTCTCATAACCGTTAGATCCAACTCTTCATTATGAGATCTTTAATGAGAGCAATTCAGAGTTGAATGACTTGAATGTTGATCTAGAGATGTAGTCTTGAAGCTTGATCGAAACGTTTGAGTGAACCGATCTTGGAATCAGAATGCGATCATTGAAGTATATTCATTGAAATGAGCTTGGCCGTTGAATGTAAGCTTTGAGTTTCGTGATCGAGTTGTTCCTTGGCTTTTTGCTTTTCCTTTGGTGCAGAGATAAGTTCTTGATAAACGTTCGTTAGCACCGAAAAATACTTTGTTTGTGATCATCAAAATATACTTCTTCAAGTATACTTTAGGGATGTGCTAAGGATGAACCATATAGGTTAACACCACAAAATAGAAACAAAGAAAGAAAAATTCAAAAAATTAAAAATAAAAATCTAAATTAAAATAAAAGTTAGATAACATGATATTAGTGTAAAGTAGTATCTCAATCCCCGGCAACGGCGCCAAAAACTTGTTAGTGCAATCCACAAGTGCAAGGTGTCAAGTTATAAATATCAATGAATATCTGGTGTATCGTCCTCAAGGATTGATTACTACCACGAATTACTATGTTTACTAACTTTAACTTTATTTAGAAAATCCAATTCGAATGTTCAAGTATATTAAAAAAATTAAACAAATTAAAACTAGCAATCAATGCAAATAGAAATTGAATAGGAAATCAATGGATAGAATATTTTAGAGGTTTGACATCACCTCACTCTCAACTATGCCTATATATATTATTAATTCAATTTTCTATTTTATAAGTCGAAAATCCTAACGTCTCTAGTTCCCTCTCTCGAGCACCATTTAGAACATATTATTAGCACCTTGGGTTTACACTTTTGATGAAAACCTAAGATCCTAATAACTCGTTGAGTTCTATGATTTTCTTCCTGTGACTTCAAAGGGTCTCGATCTCCTCTTAGTCTCACGATAACCTAAGTTATATTTTCCTTGTTCCAACCCAAGATACCCTTTTTGGAGCACCTACCTCAAGTCTATGATCATTCAATTCTTGGCCAAGGGACCAAAAGCATTAAACCCAGAAAAATATAAATAAACTAGAAAATCTTATTCATAGTAATCAAAACAATAAAAACTATGGCATAGCTTTGAGGTTGGATCTATCTACCCTCTAGAAAAAGGATTTAGTTCATACTATCAACATAAACACATAAAATAATGGTATGAACATGAATATGAACAATGGAAACCAACTAGAGAAATAGAAGTGTAGGAGAATCTCTTCTTCTCGCCAAAGTTGATCTTCTTCTCCGATTTCTTCCTAGCCGTCTCCTCTTGTTCTCCACTTTATTCCCCCTTAGAAACCCTAATTAATGTTGTATTTATAGTTAGGAGAAGGTAGGAAAAACCTCATTCAATTTGGAGTTATGATGAACAAGATATGGGCAAAACCCTAAAATTGCGTAAAAATAGAAACTCCTGGCGTCGTGGCACCCAGATTTGGGTGCCGCGACACCCATTCACTGTTTTACGTCTTCTCTTCTTTTGTCTCCTGGCTCCGTGGCCCCCACTTGCTGGATTTATGCATACTTTTTTTTATTGTGGACTTAGCCATTTTTCAGCTCCTTTGACTTGCATGCTTCATGTATCTTCAGCTCAACTTCTTGTAACATGTTTCCATCATCCAAATTCACTTTCAACACATCCAAACACCTACAAAACAAACCAAAACTAATGAGTAACACACTTATATTATCAAACTAACCAACTTATAAAATTAAAAACTGAAATAAATCATCATAAACCAAAACATGACTAAACTAACAAATAAACCAAAACTAAGACAAACCAACCAAAGTAATGAATAAATTATCCGAAAACTCATCTAAAACCTACTAAAAAACATATCTAAATATCTAACTCATCACCTCCACTCATGGGAGATCTGACAGGTTACTACTCTAGTCTCGACATGTTTCCTACTTAATGCATTTGCTACTATGTTGGGCTTCCCGTGCTGATATTCCAGAGTGAAGTTATAATCCTTCAGAAATTTTAGCCATTTTCTCTACCTCATATTTAGTTCCTTTTGAGAAAATAAGTACTTTAGACTTTTATGTTATGAGTACAATGTAAACTTCTGACCACATAGATAATGCCTTCATATTTTTGAAGCAAATATTATTCCAACAAATTAAAGATCACGCTCAAGGTAGTTATTCTCATGCACCTTTAATTGTCTAGATGCATAAGCTATTATTCTACCCTCTTACATTAGTACATAGTCCAAACCTGATTGAGATGCATCTATATAAATCACCAATTTGTTGACCTAAGTGATTTTTCACTTAGAATTCTCCTAAATGTTTTGATGCTAACAAACAATATAAACATCGGTGCTAGTGATTGAATCGAGTATGTTTCAACACCAATACAAGATTCAAGTAAGCTAAAGTTCAATCAAGTGGATCAAATGAAGACAAAATCAAAGCTTGGACGCATCGAGGTGAAGAAAAGAGGATGAGAGCTCATTATCATAGCCTTAGACTTGGGGTGTAACCTACTTGCACCCATATTGCTCAATTATTCTTTAAAATTCATGCATGCATTAAGTTTTCTTTAAAAATGATTTTCAAGTATTCAAACATGTTTGGTTTATGTTTTTAAACTATCTCAAACTTGTTTGAATCATATTTGCATTAATTTTGCCAAAGTCACATATGCCCAAGATCTTGAAAAACTCATGTGCTTAACTTTTTTTTTTAAAAAAAAATTGACTTCTTTTTTGACCTAGACTTCAAATCTTTATTTGGCATGTTTTCAAAGAGTCTTGATCATCAAACTTGGTGTATTTCAATCATATTTCATCACTCAAACATGTTTGTAGCAGCAAAGACGAACCAAGATAGGAACAAATTGACCCTCGCTTATAGTTGACTAGAGATAACGAGCTTCAAAAGAAGGTGACAGATTGCGAATGTCGGCCGGTCGGCAGCCCATAAAGTTTGAAATTCAAAAATCCAAGTTTTACACACTTTATGGCTTAACTAGCAAGAGAAGTTGACTGGATTGAAACCAGTCAACTTGATTGAAAGAAGTTGACTGGATTGAACAGAAATGTGTTTTCATTACTAAAACACACATTTTGTCTAGTCAATGCTTTTTGGAGGTCTTTGGACTGATTTTAAGAAACACATTCCCGTTGAGAGAAACATGTTTCTGTCTGTCGAGACGCAATTTCAACATTTCAAAGTTCAAATTTTGAATTCTCAACGACTATGTTTTTGTGTCTAACGACTAGAACTTCTTTCTAAACTATGAATACACCTTTCCTAGCCATTTTAAGCACAAGAGAGACATATGAGTGATTTCAAGTTTTCTACTCCTTTTCTCCATTTTTCAAGTTTCAAAATAAAAAATGAGTTGATTCAAAGGAGTTTCAAAAGCTTTTATTGTGTGCATCATTTTAAAGCTTCATCAAATCATTCTTGAGCAATCATTGATGCAAGTAAGGTAAAATTGTTTATAAGGTCTCTCTAATCTTTGAGCTTAATGTTTCATATATTGTATTGATTGATTTGTACTTTTTGAGCTTTATTGTAATTGTTCTAATTGTTCAGAACAAACATTTACTGTTTTCTTTATTTGGTTTGATTCTAGTTAAAACAAACCAAGTTCAGTAATTGTGAATCAGTTGTGATTCCAAGGTTGGAATCAAGGTCTTAGTTTCACCCTAAATCTTGAAAAGGGTGTGTAGGTTTTTTCTTAGCCCGCAAAAAGATATTGTAGGTTTGTCTTTAGCAAAATGATAGGTTTGCCTTGAAACTGTAACGGTTTGATTCATACCCTTAAAGTGAATTCGAGATAGTGAAATCCTAGATAAGGTTTCTCTAGGTATAGATGTAGGAAAAGGATTTTCAAACCACGTAAAAATTCTTGTGTTTTGTATTTAAATTATGCTCTCTACTAGTGCATACTATCTATTTGAGGAAAAACTTGAACTAATTGAAGAGTCTCAAGAGATAAGTTTAAAATTTTCTTAATTGGCCAAGATACCCAAGTCACCCCCTCTTGGTTGTCCAACATAATTCTCTTCTAGCCTTGGCAAAACTAATACTAGTGCAATAGTCAACATTTCTTTTTCTATTCCATGAAGACCTGTTCACAATCATAAGTCCACACAAACCTAACATCTTTTTGGGTCAGCCTAGTTTATGAAATGGCTATTTTGGAGAAACCTGCCACAAACTTCTTGTAGTAGCTAGCCAATCTCAAAAAGCTTTTGACTTTCGTTGCTATGGTTGTCTTGGTCAATTGTGATTACTTCAACCTTGGCAGATTTAACAAAAATACCATCAATAATGACCATACGACCTACAAATTTCAGTTCATTCATCCAAAACTCACACAACTAAGAATTTAGCATACTATCAGTGCTCTTTCAGTGTTTGCAAAGTAATTATAAAGTGTTGTTCATGTTCCTTTCAAGTCATGGAATAAATGAGTATACCATCAATAGATGTAATGATTTATAGATCAAGATATGATTTAAATACACTCTACATAAGATCCACTAACATGGCAGGTACATTGGTTAAACCAAATGACATTACCAAGAATTCATAATGGCCTTATCTTGTCTTGAAAGCTGTCTTAGGTATATTCTCTTCCTGGATCCACAATTAATGGTGGCCAGATTGCAAATCAATCTTGAAGAAGAATTTAGCTCCCTTTAGCTAGTCAAAGAAATCATCAATATTGGGAAGCGAATACATATTTTTCACTTTCATTCTGTTCAACTACCTGCATACACAACCTTAAGCTCCCATTATTTTTAGAATTGGAGCTCCCCATGGTCACATATTGGGATGAATAAATCTTTTACTCATCAAATCATCTAGTTGCACTTTCAATTTCTTACAACTCATTTGGTGCTATTTTGTATGAAGATAGGAAAATGGGCTTCATATTAGGTATCAACTCAATAATAAAGCCAATTTCCTTCTTTGGAGGTAATGCATGTAGGTCTCGAAAATATACCTTCGAGTACCTCTTAGAATAAGGACATCTAATAACTGAATCGTAGTTTCCTTATCTCCTACTGGCATCAAACTAGCCATTATGACAAACTCTTCATCTATCAGCAGTCTACCTCGTGTAGGAGGTTTTGTAGATGCCATGTTTCTATAAATAAGGGCTAGATGTCCTCAGACCTGAAATGTAACCCGCTTGGCAAAATAATCAATATGAGAATAATATCTTGCCAACCAATTTGTGCCCAAGACGACATCAAATTCCAAAACTTTTAAAACCCCGAGATCCACTAGTAGTTCATATACTTCGAAGCTCACTACACATTTCTCACAGATCATATTAGGGTATGTTTTCCTTCCCACCGTTGAACTCAAGATCAATATACTAGCCTTAACAGAAGACAAAGTCAATCTATTTACCATGCTACCAGATATAAATGACAAAATGGAACCAACATCAATCAAATTATGGATGCTTCAATTTTTAAAATCATATTTTGCATCACATAGAATTCCTTCTAACTAGGGCTTACTTGAGTTTAGAAAAATATTTTCCTAGTCTATGAATCTTGGTATATGGTCATGCTTACTTGATATATACATGATGAAGCATATATCATATTAGGCCTTGTTTAGTGATAAGAATAATGTTCATGCATCATATTTTGAAATGAATCTGCCTATGTTATGCTTGCTCATACTTATGATCATGCTTACTTAATTTATACATGATGAAGCATATTTCTATTTTAGGCCTTGTTCTTTATATGAAAATCTCATCTTTGCCTAATTTCATGAGGTAAAAATCCTTATGTCTAAAATTCATTATGAATCCAGTCTTTCTTGGAAATTTATCTCATTTATTCATGATTAGATGCCTTACATAAATTTCCATCTTATATAAATGCATCTACCTATACTTGTCATTGGCTATGCTTTGAACTTCTACATATCATATCTAGCTAGCCTATGTAGACTTTTGAGCTAAAAATGCTTTGACATACTTATCATATTTCTCCATGTGCTTTAATTCTTGGTTCTCATGTTATGTCTTATGATATGGCATTCCCTATGCATTCTTATGTGCTTAACCTTGATATTATATCATGACTCTTGCTTTTGATGAATGCATAGCTTTAGGGGAAGTCTTCTCTTTCTAAAAGGGGGAGCTCTTGTGTTTTGATGTTTTACCATTGGACTTTCTTCATGAGAATTTAAATAATTCTTGGATTCTTGTTGATGATATCAAAAGGTGGAGAAATTTTAGAATCTTGATAAACAACACTACTTTCAGTTGAAATATGCCATAGCATGTGATTAATTCCTCATATATATGCTATGTGTAGTACTAAATTGCATTGTTTATCAAGTTTATATTGTTTGTCATCATCAAAAAGGGAAGATTGTCGACCTAAGTGGTTTTCTACTTAGAATTCTCTTAAGTGTTTTGATGCTAACAAACAATATAACTTCTGGTGCTAGTGATTTTATCTAGTATGTTTCAGCACCAAAGATCAAATCTTAAGCCAATACAAGATTAAAGTTCGTTCAAGCCCAATCAAGCGGATCATATGGAGTCTAAATCAAAGCTTAGGTTGTAAACCTCCTTGTCTTCATATTGCCATTGTTTTCCTGCCCAACACCACCTTCAAAATTACATTCTCGTTTCTTTCCTTTGTCATTAGAACCATTGGATCTTCCTAGTTGTATGATTGCACAATTAGAATATTGACTAATATTGGATTGGAAGTCTTCGAAGGGATCCTAAGTTGTGGATGCAGGCAGACAAGGGTGTTGAACTATATTAAATCATTGTAGGCTTTGTCTTATGGCTTTTACTTTTAATATTTTTTAATTTATTTAGAAATCTTGCACACTACCAATGTTGGCCCAGATACGAGTCTAAGAGGGGGGATAAATTGAACATGTTCCAGGATTTTTAACCTTTAAAAAGTAATGAAAAAACAACTAATAAAGAAAGCACGAAATAAGAGACAAGTGCACACAAGATTTAGCGTGGTTCAGCACTCAAGGCCTACGTCCACGCCTTGATCTCTCCAATAAAGATTTTTTCCAAAACCTCCCGCTAAGTATCCTACTTCGAGGGTGAGGATCAAACCGGTTACAAGCTCACTTCACATGCGTGAGTTGCTTTTACAAAGTGCCTAATCACTAACTCTTTCTAACCAGTGACACATGCCACTGTACAAGGATTAAAATGAAACACAAATGGAAGGTGTCCTCTTACCAAGAACCCTTCAAAATCATACACATATGGCTTTTTGGTCTCCTCTAGATTTCTTAACAAGTAGATTAAGTACGAAGCTCAGCTGAAGAGAAGAGTACTATGAAAAACCTTTGAAGTCTTTGATTCCAACTAGAAAAATCACTTTCTCAAGATGTAAAATCGTTCAAAGAACACCTAGAATATTTTTGAACACTTAGAAAAAAGACTAACTTGCAAAAGTTGTTCTAGTTGTATCTCTCAAAGAGCACAACATTATATTTATACTAAGAGCAGAGAATGCTCAAGTCTATGGTTTTAATCCCCAAGAAACCCTAATTTTCAAATTCATAATCGCTGAACAATGACTTAGATTTTTCACCAAAGAGAGGGGAACATAGACGTTGCAAATCATGAAAAAATGTCATAGCATAAAAGGGGAAGTAAATAAGTACAAGTCGCTTACGAGAAACCCAGAAATGTTAGTTCGCTCTGACAGGCAACTCCAACACACTGGCGCTCTACATCAGTGTGCTGGCTAGTTTCTCGAGAGCATTGGTTTTTGGTCCCCAGGGTCTCTAGCACGCTGGCATTATTGTACCAATGCGCTGGGTCGAATTCTTGAGACCTAACCATTTTCTGGGCAATGGCTAGCACGCTGGCCCTGATCGTGTATTTTTTCCATATCGCAAGTGCACGACAGTCAAGTTATAATATTTCTGATGAGATCAGGTTATCGTCCTTAGAGAAAGTGATTCTACTATTAATGCCCAAAACTACTATGAATTCGATTTTATCTAGGCAAATCAAAATTGGATGAATTATGTGCTGAAATTTAAAGTAAACGAAATCAAGACTAATTAATGCAAATTGAATGTAAATTAGAGAAATTAATGAATATGGATTCTAAATGATTGATTTCACTATGTTTTCTCTTATGGGTTTCAAAAGATTATGTTATTGAATTAATTGCTGGATTTATAAATCATGGATTCTATCCCATCCAAATCCCTCTCTCGAATGTAATTTGAAAATATACCCTTAAAATATTGATTCCCTCTCTCGAGTGCAAAACCAATAAGTCAAGAATGCATTAAAATCTGTAATCCATTTTATCAGATTTCAAAGATTTTCGTAGGTCTCTCGACTCGATACTACTACCCGAGGTCACAATTTCCCGGTTCCAATTCGATAACACCTCTCTCGAGTGTAAGAAACCAAATCTAACATTATTCAAAAAGTGGCCAGCAATTTGAAAGCATTAAGTATTTGAAATTGCAAATAAACCCAGAAATTTCTTCAATAGCACATATATAATAATCAATCCATAAGATAAAACATAGATCAATCAAACCTCTAGATTAAGAATTTAGCTCATGTTCATATTCAAAGATACAAGATAGAAAAGATGGAAAACAAGGAAAGACAACATTATAAGAAATAAGAAATTGAAAACAAAAGCTTAAACCCCTCTTTAATGGTGATCTTCTTCTTCTTCTTTTTCCTCTTGCCTTCTTCTTGCTTGCATTCCAAGTTTTCTTTCCTTCACTCTTTTACCCCTCTAAATTCTCTAAAACTTGATCTCTTAATGTAAAACTTCCCTTAATAAAACCTTAAAACGACTTTATATACATAAGTGGGTAAAAAGACAAAAGACAAAAAGGGGCAACAAAATTTGCACAAAATCACAAAATCACACAACTCTGCGCTCATCGGCGCCGCGTCACCCATTCCTGGTGCCAAGGCACTGAGTTTCTGGATTTTCAAAAACTTGCACACACATCTGGGTGCCGCGGCGCCCAGTCAGGGGTTTGTGCACACTTTCTTGATTTTTGACAGTTTTTTCCTCCACTTCTTACACATGTCCTTAGCCTTTTTTCATCGCCATTTGAGCCTCATTTCAACCACTTTAAGCTCCTTATTTAGCTACAAAACAAAGCATAAACCAAGTGTAAACATTATGAAATTAATCAAAGCATTAAACTATAATGAAATGAACTCAAAGTATATGATTCTAAAATATTAACATGTATCAAAATGTGATTTATTCATGATAAAACCCTATAAAAACCTAAGATAAAACCTGAATGAAGCTAACACAACTAAGTATGCTAATCATGCAAAACACCTAAAACTAACCCAATGAACCTAAAAATCTAGCATATTAACATGCAAAATAACTAACTAAAACTCAACTTATCAAATTTCCCCAAACTTAGACTTTGATCGTCCCGAGCAAAGAGAAAAATGAAGTTGAACAAACAAACCCCTCACATATTCCAGGATGAACAAGGATTTAACTTGCAAAAATGGATTCTCATGATTTCAAAGACAACATGGATTTCATACAACATAACTCAAGGAAATCTTTGAAAGTTTAAACTTGTTGTCTAGAATTCCAACCTACGAAACCATGCCTTGTCTTCTATCCTCATTGACAAACAAGCACAAGAATCATTCACATGACCACTCATAAATCATATAGACCAATGCAATCAAGATAAAAAAAACACGATCTCAACAAAACAAAACATGAACTTCATATGCTTGCTTTTCGCACTTCTCTCCATTAACGTAGGACTCACACTGATTGAGATCAATAGGTATTTATTAAGCTTGTAATGTAAGGCTAGGTTAAGGGTATGATAAAATGGATAAAATGAAACTCAATACACCCAAAACATCTTTGATACACAATCATTTTTACACATCCCATGCCTTACAATATAAACCATAACATCACCCCAAATATACCCCCACACTTGTTCATTTCATTCATTAATGAAGAAACATACTTTCTCTTTTCATTCTTCATCTTTTCATTTTATTCTTTTTACTCATTTTGAACATTTTCTCATCACCTTCACATAACATTTTCATTCCACAGCGCATTTACACATAAATTCTCATGAAAAATAACCCAACCCATTACAATTCACATCTTTCAAAGAGTTAAGGGTGCAAGGGTGAAAAATAAGGGAAATTCAATCAAGGGCATTAGCTAATCATTTTAGGTGACAATAAACAATATATAAGGCTCAAAATATGGTGACAAGGGGTGATACACAGCTAGGTGGGCTTTGTGGCTCAATTTATCCAAACATGGCCTAAATCATATATCTCATGGTGTGATTTCTAGGATTTTGCCTCAAGAAATGATCAAACAAGTTCTAGAGTTCAGTTTGAAAAGTAAGATTTAATGATGCTTGAATTGCAAAATCTCAATTCAAACAACAAGTAGAACTCATGATCATGATTTCATACTCAAAAGTCAACATGAATGTCCAATAAACATTGCAAAGTAGATCAAACACACAGACTTAAGAGTACTTTCTAATTTTTCTAGAAGTTATGTTAAGAAATGAGTGCTAATTCTATCATAGATCATCCATACAAGATCAAATCAAAGCTCAAAAAGGAATATGGATTTATTCATTAATCAAGACTCATTAAAAACAAAAATTTTCACTAAGACGTAAACTTTTTCACTAAGACATAAAATTCAAACTCTCCCCAAAACTTAAAATGGGCATTGTCTTCAATGCAAAACATCCATAACGTAAAGTAAGATAAAAAGATAAAGGTTGACGAAACTCCCCTAAACCACAAGGGTAGAGGGATCCACAATGATTCTCTTTCTCTTAGTAGTGATTAGGACCTCCAAACTTGAATGAATACCTGGGAAAGGACAAAAGGAGATATCATTAGTGAAAAATAAAAACTCAACTTCTATACTACAATGACTAAAATTAAAATAAAACATAAACACTAAAAACCGGTTGGGTGGCCTCCCAACGAGCGCTTGTTTATAGTCATTAGCTAGACTTTCTCTTTTCACTTCAAGGTGGTTCGCTAAGGAAGAACACATCCTCGCTCCGGTGGGCTTGTCCATCATAGTGCTTCACTCTTCGGCAATTGACTCGGAATTGACTCCCATCTTTGTGGATTTGCAACTCCACCACTCCATAGGGCAAGACATTGACAACTTGGAAAGGACCCGACCATCTTGATTTAAGCTTCCTGAGAAACAATCTCAATCGAGAGTTGTAAAGAAGTACTTGTTGGCCCAATAAGAATTCTCGCTTCATAATCATCTTGTCATGCCATAACTTTCTATTCTCTTTGTAAATCTTGGCATTCTCATACGCTTCATTTCAGAATTCCCTCATTTCATTCAAATGAAGCAATCTCTGAGTACCCGAAGCCTTCAAATCAAAATTCAACTTCTTCACCGCCCAAAATACTTTATGTTCAAGCTCAACGGGAAGATGACATGGCTTTCCAAACATCAAATGGTAAGGGGACATCCCAATAGGAGTTTTGTAGGTCGTTTGATACGCCCACAATGCTTCATCGAACTTATAGCACAATCTTTACTATTATGTTGACCGTCTTCTCCAGAATTTGCTTCATCTCTCTATTAGAAATCTCGATTTGGCCATTTGATTGTGGATGGTAAGGAAGGGAAATCTTGTGCTTGACTCCATACTTGGCAAGAAGAGAATTGAATAACTTGTTGCAAAAGTGAAAACCTTCATCACTAATGATTGCTCTAGGGGTACCAAATCTAGTGAAAATGTTCTTTTGAAGAAACTTGAGCACCGCTCT
Source organism: Paratinospora sagittata (assembly GCA_035771175.1). Taxonomy (NCBI): domain Eukaryota; kingdom Viridiplantae; phylum Streptophyta; class Magnoliopsida; order Ranunculales; family Menispermaceae; genus Paratinospora; species Paratinospora sagittata. The sequence goes on along the minus strand of CM069598.1, from coordinate 24,513,690 downwards.
AGCATCATCAGTTTTTGTAGCTATGGATTCCACCCATTTTGACACATAATCCACCCCCAACAAAATATAGGTCTTGCCAAAAGAAGAGGAAAATGGTCCCATGAAATTTATGCCCCACACATCAAACAACTCTACCTCCATGATAGGGGTTATTGGAAGCTCATGTCGCCTAGAGATTTTTTCAAGCCTTTGGCACCTAGCACAAGTATTCACAAATGTATAACAATCACGAAAAAGAGTAGGCCAATAAAATCCACTTTAAAGCACCTTGAATGTCGTACGTGTAGCACCAAAATGACCACCATATAGAGATGAATGGCAATCATAAAATATGGCTTGAATCTCTTCTTCCAGAATGCATCGTCTTATGACTTGATCATTACACCGCTTGAACAATAAAGGATCGTCCCACATATAAAACTTCACATCATGTAGAAACTTCTTCTTTTTGGCATGAGACAAATCCGAAGGCAACACTCCACTAACCAAGTAATTAACATAATGCAAAAACCATGGAAGCTTGGCCTTCACCTCATAAAGTTGTTCATCCGGAAAGAGTTCTTGAATTGGGCAAACAACTTTTTTTCTTCTTCATGTTGCAACCTTGATAAATGATCTGCCACAACATTTTTACTCCCCTTCTTGTCGTTGATTTCGAGATCAAACTCTTGGAGTAACAAGATCCATCTAATAAATCGAGGCTTGGCATCTTTCGTAGCGAACAAATATCGGATAGCTGCATGGTCAGTGTAGACAATTAACTTTGACCCAATGATGTAAGATCGAAACTTGTCACAAGCAAACACAACCGCAAGTAATTCCTTCTCCGTTGTTGTGTAGTTTTGTTGGGCATTATCAACAGTATGACTTGCATAGTAAATTGCCCGAAACAACTTCTCCCTTTTTTGGCCAAGAACCGCACCAAACGCATAATCACTTGCATCGCACATGATCTCAAACGGTTCTTTCTAATTTGGTACCACCATAATTGTAGCGGAGATAGGAGCTTGCTTTAGATGTTCAAATGCCTTCACACATTCTTCATTGAACACAAAGGGTGCATCCTTCTCAAGTAGATTGCATAGAGGCTTGGTTATCTTGGAAAAGTCCTTGATAAATCTTCTATAGAAATCCGCATGACCCAAGAAGTTTTGAATTCCTTTGACATTTGTTGGGTAAGTGAGCTTCTAAATAGCCACAATCTTGGCCCTATCAACTTCTAGCCCCTTTGAAGACACTCTGTGGCCAAGTACAATCCCCCTTGGACCATGAAATGACATTTCTCCCAATTGAGCACTAAATTCTAGTATTCACATCTTTTCAACACCAAGGTAAGATTTTTCAAGCAATGATCAAATGAAGATCTAAAGACTGAAAAATCATCCATGATACCTTCATAATGTTCTCCACCATATCAGCAAATATAGCCATCATGCACATATGAAAGGTTGTTGGGGCATTACACAAACCAAATTGCATTCTTCTGAAAGCAAATGTACCATAAGGACAAGTGAAGGTAATCTTTTCTTGATCTTCTAGAGCTATGGAAATTTGTTTGTATGCTAAGTACCCATCAAGGAAGCAATCATACTAGAAACCCACTAGCCTGTCTAACATCTGATCAATGAAAGGAAGGGGAAAGTGGTCCTTCCTTATGACCTTATTCAGCTTCCTGTAATCAATGCATACTTTCCATCCTATGATGGCCCTTATAGAGATCAAATCATCATTTTCATTCTTCACAACTATGATGCCACCCTTCTTAGGCACAACCTGAATTGGGCTTACCCATGAACTGCCAAATATGGCATATTGATCCCTGCCTTTAGTCATTTGAGGATTTCTACTTTCACAACTTCTTTCATAGCTTGGTTCAATCTTCTTTGATGCTCCACTGTAGGCTTGTATAACTCTTCCATCAAAATCTTGTGCATGCATATGCTAGGACTTTTACCCTTGATATCTGGCAATGGACCATCCAATGGTAGACTTGTGTTCTCTCAAGATTCTCAACAACTTCTTTTCTTGCATCTTGGATAGGGATGATGAAGTGATAACTAGAAAAGTAGACGTGGCCCCCAAAAATGCATATCTAAGATGATTTAGCAATGGCTTCAATTCTGGTGTTGTAGCCATCAACTCTGGTGAAGAAGCCACATCTTCAATGTTCTCAATCTTGACTTGGGGAGATTCCTCAATAGATGCCTCAAGAGCCAATAGATATTGCTTGTCCTCATCATTTTCCACAACATTTTTAGAAATCAAATGAACAAGACACCTCTCCAAAGGATCCACTAGACTTATCTCCATCTTGATCTCATGAATGCAACTCCCCACAACATCAATTTTATGACAAGAACTTTTTTCTTTTGGAATTTCAGGGCTTTGTAGATGTTTAACATAACTTCTTCATCATTGACCCTCAATGTAAGTTCTCCTTTAAGAACATCAATCAAGGCTCGCCCCGTGGCAAGGAATGGTCTTCCCAAGATAAGCGGTATCTCATCGTCTTCCTCCATATCTAGCACCATGAAGTCCACAGGAAAAATGAATTTGTTCAACTTTAATAGCGCATCTTCTATGATCCCTCTAGGATATGTGACCAATCTATCTACCAATTGAAGGGATATAGTAGCGGGTTTCACCTTTCCAAATCCAAGTTTCTTAAAAACAGATAAAGACATCAAATTAATACTAGCACCCAAATCACATAATACCTTCTCAAAAAAAGAAGTACCAATAATACAAGGGATAGTAAAACTCCTTGGATCTTTGAGTTTTTGAGGTAACTTCTTTTGTAGAATGGCACTAGTCTCAAACTCTTCTAGCTTTCTCTTATTTGACATCACATCCTTCATGAGCTTTACAGAGTTTGACATTTTCTCTAATGCATCCGCAAAAGGATTATTGATGTGAATTTTCTTGAAAATGTCTAAAAACTTAGTAAATTGATCATCAAGCTTTTTTTTTTTTGAAAACGTTGAGGATAAAGAATATGAGGTTTAAGGATAGGAGGGTTATCCGAAAATGTGATGTGGCCCAGAACAAAGTCATCCGTCATATCCTATTTTCTTTTCTCATATGCAACTCATTTGCCTTTGTGTAGAACTTCCTTTTGAACTTCTTCTTAAGCATGTGATGATGATGAAGGAATAGATGATAAAAAAGGAGTAGGCTTGACAATGCTTGGTGAAGGATCACTTTCAACTTCTTTGCCACTTCTCAATGTAATAGCCTTGCATTGCTTTTTTGGGTTCACCTCTGTATTGCTTGGGAAGGAGCTTCTTTGTTGAGCATTTATTGATGAAGCTATTTGCCCAATTTGAACCTCCAAGTTCTTGATTGAAGCATTCATATTTCCCATGTGAGTCTCAATGTTACTAACCCTTGACTCATTCTTCTCAAACTTATTTGATGTCTCTCCAATGAATTTAGCCATAATATCTTCAAGTGGTGTCTTCCTCTCTTGTGTTTGTGGATTGAATCCCGGTGGTGGTTGCAACACATTGTTGGCCCATATATGTCTAAGAGGGGGGTGAATTAGACGCTTGGCAGATTATAACCTTTCTTTTAAATGTAAGAAATATTGAAAGTTGATTAAATAGAGTATAGCAAATAAACACAATGAAAGTAAAAGAGACAGTACAAACAAGATTTATAGTGGTTCAACCTCGCCTATATCCACTACCTAAGCTCCTCAGTTAGGATTTGTCCAAACTCCACGAAGGATCTTCTTAAGGGTGAAGACTAAATCGGTACACTTTCTCAACTTACGAGTGTGAGAAGAGAGTGTGAGAAGAGCCATTACAACTTTGAGCAACACTAACTCTAGCCCAGTGACTAACCGGTCACTAATATCTGAATACAAGATGAGCTTTGATTACCTTTACTTAGAATCAAAGTAATACTTACAAAGCTTTAGATTGAACTTTTTGTTACCACAGATTCAGCAAACTATGTATGATGAAGTTCGACTGAAAACTGGTTCAAAAAGTTTTTGTCTTCTTCAATGGATTTTTGAAAATGATATAGATGAAGATCAACTAATCTAGAAGACTTAATGTATTTCAAAAGATCATGTGTTAAAAAGCAGAGAGTAGAAGACTAACTTCCAAATATTTTTGCACAAGTGAAACCTGTTAATAAGTTTTCAATGAATTTTAGTTTTCATATTGATTGATCGATCATTTTGATTTGCTCTAAGGAAACATATATAAAGAAATAACAGAGGCGCAATGGACTTGGTGATTTTGGCACACAAAGTCCTTAAAAAACAACGAATACATTCTTTCTCAAAACATATCGATTCAACTCTGTGCATATTACGACGATAGCCCCTGAATCTTCTAATCTTTCACGAAAGAGGAATGTTCTGATAAAGTATTAGAACGTTCTGACTAGATTCAAAAAGTTCTGAAATGTTTTGTACAGTTTTGAAAAAGTAATCTAAAAAAGTGTAAGTGTCAAAACAGTGACAGTGTTGAATTAGCGTCCTGATTAGGTCACGACGCATAACATCAACTTTGTCGTTTTGTTCCTTGAGGGCGCTCATGAACCATAAGTGTCTTGCTGAACTATGAAGTGAGGGCGCTACTTAATCCTAAGCGTTCTAACTTACTTTGACGATTAAATCGATTAAACTTTGTGAGGGCGCTAATCCACAATTAACGTCGTGCCTTGCTTTAAACTATTTAAAGTCACGATGGCGCTACTAATGAGTAAGGGTCCTAATGTTTTAAAAAAAATTTAAAACTTCAAAAGATAATAACTGAGCTGATGCCAAATCAACGTCCTGACTTCACAGGTTGACTTAAATGAGGCCGCTACTGATGAAATAAGCATCATGTTGAATAAGAACAATTCAACTTTGAACATTATCAACATCTTAATGTATTATCAACGTCCTGACTCACCAAGTCCAGGAGGGCGCTACTAAGACATTAGTGTCCTAATGGACAGTTAAAAATGGTTTTGATTTCTCATTTAAACTCGATAAATACGATTAAAATCTCAGAAATTTCATATCAAATCAAACATATAAAATTCAATGCAAATGAACGAAAATCAATTCGGCTAAATCATGTAGTCATGCATATTGCTGAATCATATGATAATGAAGATTCTACAACCTAAACACAATCTAATCATACAATTATATATATCTTCAAATGATCATGGTCTTCAAGTAGATCTTAATAATACAATCACCATGCATCATTGATTCTTGGAAACCTTCAAGCAAGATTAGATATGCCATGTATGCAGTATTATCATAAACAGAATGTGGTTTGTAATCATCAAAATATCTTTCACATTAGGGACATACTCTTGTAAGGGACATGAGGATAATTGGTTCAACAATCTCCCCCTTTTAATGATTTCAAACACATTACTATAGGATTTGAAGCAAGCTAAGATAATGATGTGAATATGCATGAAATGCAGTAAATAATGTATTACTAATACTCCTTGTTTCATATGATATGAGTGTAGTTCCAAGGAATATACTAAAACTCCCCCCTTAATGTTGATCTCCCCCTGAATTTATGATGCTTCAATGATATTGCTTCTCCCCCTTTCGAAAACATCAAAAGAGTTAAGTATTATGAAATATTTTTTCCCCTAAATATAGGTAAGCATCAAGCTATCACAGACTAGTCTCAGAGAACATGCCAAGCTCTCTTTGAATGTAAACAAACTTGTTTTTTGGTAAAGGTTTAGTAAATATATCAGCCAGTTGTTCTTTGGTGCCAATGTGAGACAATATAACTTCTCCATTTTTCACTTTATCTCATAAAAGGTGATGTCTTATTTGAATATGTTTAGTTCGGGAGTGCAATACAAGATTTTTAGATATGTTAATAGCACTTGTATTGTCACATAAAATTTCAGCACATTGAACAAATATTTGATAATCTTGAAGTTGTTGTTTCATGTATAGAACCTGAGAACAACAACTTCCAGCTGCAACATATTCTGCTTCAACCGTGGATAAAGCCACTGAGTATTACTTCTTGCAAAACCAAGAAATTAAAGTATTTCTAAGAAAGTGACAAAATCTGGATGTACTTTTCTTATAAGTTAGACTACTGGCATAGTCAGAGCCTACATAACTTTTTAGATCAAAGGTAGTACCTTTGGAATACCAAATTCCTAAGTGTGTTGTGTCATTGATGTATCTGAATATTCGTTTGACACATTTTAAGTGAGATTTTTTAGGTTCTTATTGAAATCTTGCACAAAGTCAGACACTGAACATAATGTCAAGTCTGCTTGTTGTTAAGTACAGCAGACTTTCAATCATACTTCTATAAAGTTTAGAATCAATCGCTTTGCCTTTTTCATCCTTATCTAATTTAATTGCAGAGTTACAGGGAGTATCAATTGATTTCAAATTATTCTTTTGAAACTTTTTAACTATTTCCTTAGCATACTTTGATTCGCTTATGAAGGTGCTTTTTGGCATTTGCTTAATTTGCAAGCCAAGAAAGTATGTAAGTTCTCCCATCATACTCATTTCAAATTCCTATTGCATTAATTTTGAAAACTCATCACACAACTCTTTGTTTGATGCACCAAAAATGATATCGTTCACATATATTTGGACAATAAACATATTGTCATTATGGTGTTTGATAAACAAAGTTGGATCAAGCTTTCCTTTCTGAAACTTATGATCTAAAAGAAATTAACTCAGTTGATCATACGAAGCTCTTGGAGCTTGTCTTAATTCGTATAAGGCTTTGTGGAGTTTGAACACATAATTTGGGTCTTGAGCATCCTCAAACCCTAGAGGTTGTTCTACGTATACCTCTTCATTGATGTATCCATTTAGAAAAGAACTCTTTACATCCATTTGGTATAAGGGAAAATCGTTGTAAAAGGCATAAGCAAATAGCATCCTTATTGCCTCTAATCATGCTATTGGGGCAAAGGCTTCTTCGAAGTCTATGCCTTCTTTTTGGTTGTACCCTTGTGCAACCAATCTAGCCTTATTTCAGACAATGATACCTTGTTCATTCTTTTTGTTTCTAAAGATCCATTTGGTTCCTATAATAGATTGATGAAATGGTCTAAGAACTAATTCTCATACTTTGTTTCAAACAAAGTGTCCTAGTTCTTCTTGCATAGCAAGAATCCAATTTTCATCTTTCAGTGTAACTTCCACTTTAATTGGGTCAAATTGCGATACAAAAGCAACCAGTTCTTGATCTCTTTCAATTGAAGCTCTAGTGGATACACCCTTTTGTGGATCTCATTGGATCTTTGGAAAGAACTTGAAGCAGTCTAGAGTTTTTAAAAGATTTTAAAGGTATTTCAGTCTCAAGATCTATGATCTTGGTTGTCTTGTGTTCATCATCATTAAAGTTTAATTGTTTAAATTTATTCTCAAGACTTTTCTTACTTTCACTTATATCAAAGTTTGCATGAATTGATTCTTCAGCAGTTTGATTAGATTTGTTGAAAAATCTATAGGCTCTACTGTGAGAAGAATATCCTAATAATATTCCTATATCATATTTAGGTTCAAACTTGTTTAGATTGTCTTTATCGTTAAGAAGGATAAAGCATTTGCATCCGAATACTCGAAAGTAACTGATGTTGGGTGCTCTACCCTTTCATAGTTCATATGGAGTTTTATTCAAATCTTTTCTAATTAGGATTTTGTTCATTACATAGCAGGTTGTGTTAGTAGCTTCTCCCGAAAATTGGTTTGTAGTGTTATACTCATTAAGCATTGTTATACATATTTCCTACAACGTTCTATTGTTTCTTTCAACTAAACCATTTTGTTATGGTGTCTTAGGGGCTGATAGATGGTGAGTGTAACCTTGATTATTTCAAAATTCTTTGATATTTTTATTAACAAATTCACCTCCTCTATCACTCCTAGTTATGTTGATTTTATAACCTTTTTCATTTTCAACTCTTTTACAAAATTTTATAAACATTTCACATGCATAAGATTTATGAGCTAATAAAAATACCCAGGTGAATCGAGTAAAGTCATCAACAATCACAAATACATAAGATTTACCACCTATGTTTTGCGTTTTGGGTCGTCCGAAAAGATCCATGTGAATCAGTTCGAGAGCTCTAGAGGTTGATTGATGCCTTTTGCTCTTAAATGATGATCGGTTATGCTTACCAAGTTGACATGGTTCACATACCTTATTGTTTGAGTAATTTCCTTTTAGAATACCATTGGCAAGATCATGTTTAACAATTCTAGATATGTTATCTATACTAACATAAGCTAATCTCCTATGCTAGAGCCATGCATCATTACAAGAAATTGCACTTAAACATGTTACATTTTGTTTCTTCATGTCATTAAGATTTGTGCAATACACATTTTTAACTCTAGTTGTCATGAATGCAACAGTTTTATCTACATGCTTGACAGTGCACCTATTTGCTTCAAATGAAATGTCATAATCCTTATCACATAATTGACTTATGTTTCAGCTCTTTAACATAAAATACATCAGATATGGATAGGAAATCGTTACTAATGGTTCCAATGCCTTCAATATCACCTTTGTTGTCATCTCCGAAGGTGACCTTTCCTCATTCTTCTTTTCAAGGCTCAAAAATTTAGAATTATCTCTAGTCATATGCCTTGAGCAGCCACTGTCTAGATACCACATATCTTCATTTTCCTCATCTACACAACATAAAATACTTTTGACTTTGGCACCCATGCTACTTTGGGTCCATGCATGTTAGCATCAGTAAAGACAAATTTTTCAATCCATGCATATTTCTTTTTCTTTCCATTTAAGGCAGTACATTTAAGCATGGTACGACCTTCCCTATGACACTTGTGGCATGTTGGTCTTTTGGTTAGTAAGGTGTTATATTCCTTTTGCTTTGACCCATGTGTATAACCTAAGCCAGCTTTGTCGAATGCACATCTTTGTGATCCTAACATCATGTCAAATAACTTTTGATCATTTGTAAATTTGATCATTGTGCAGTTCAGGTCTTCCTTTTCCTTTTTAACTGTTTTGTTTTCACTTTTCAGTTTCTCAACAAATTTCTTAAGTTGCTCATTATCTAGGGACAGTCCGTCTAGCTCTTGTTGTTGGAATTCTATTTCCTTAAGAGCTTCTTCAAGACTATGCTTGAGCTTTTCTCTCTTCCTAATTTCTTTACTAAGTTTTGTCTTCAAATCATGTATATGAATATCAAAAGCATTAAGTTCGTCAACAGGTTCAGATTTTACCTTCGTGCTTGCTATTAAGCACAATGCAGCAGTGTGATTTGAATCCGGTTTATCCTCACTTGAACTTGAATCATTCTACGTAGTTTTGAGAACTTTCTTGTCCTTTCTTTTTGAACTGGTGTTCTTCTTATATCTAGTAGGACATTCACTCTTTACATGACCTGGCTTGTTACAACTGCAGCAGATTAACTCTACAGGTTTTGACTCGAGTTTCTTTCCTTTGTGAAACTTTGAGTAAGTGCCACTCTTTCCCTTTCTCCTAAGTAACTTGTTGAATTTTCTAGATAGCATAGTCATGTCATCTTCTGAGTTTGAATCATCTTCAAGATAAATTTCAACATTGAGGGCAATATATTTCTTTTATTTTTCCTCAACCTTGACCAGGCATAACCTTGATCGGGCATATCTTATCTTTTAACTTTATTTCATGAACCACACAGTTCATCAAAGGTATATTCAGCCAGATTTTTGGTTTCTTCAATGGCCGTGGCGGGTTCCCAAGCTCTGGGTAGACCCCTTAGAAACTTTCTAACAGTTTTTTCTTCGTCATAGCTTTTTCCTAGGTTCTTCATCGCATTGATGTTTGTTGTAAACCGAGCAATAGCCTCGGCTATCAAATCAGTTTCCTCCATCCTATAGGTCTCATATTTTTCAACTAGCATTTGGAGCTTTGCCTTTTTAACTTGCAAAGTTCCTTCGTTGGTGACCTATAACTTATCCCAGATTTCCTTAGCGGTTTCACATGCGCAAACTATATTGAACTCTTCAACAGATAAATTGCAAAACAAAATGTTTACAGTTTGGTTATTTAATAACTCTCTTTTCTTTTCCTTGGGGCTCCATTCGTCTAACTCCTTAAGGACATTGGCACCATCTACTATTTAAGTCTTGGGCTTTTAGGTAATACCTAATCTTTGTTTTCCAATGAGAATAACTATCTCCCTTGAACAATGGTGGTCGGTTGGTGGAGTTTTCTTCACCTAAATGATAAGCACTTATTGCGTTTTGACCTACCATACTTAATCAAAGATGGTTAGATACTTTGACGGTTAACCGGCTCTGATACCAACTGTTGGCCTAGATATGTCCAAGAGGGGGGTGAATTGGACACTTAGCAGATTTTAAGCTTTCTTTAAAATGTAAGAAATATTGAAAGCATATTAAATAGAGTATAACGAATAAACACAATGAAAGTAAAAGGGACAGTGCAAACAGGATTTATAGTGGTTCGGCCTCGCCTACATCCTCTACTTAACCTCCTCAGTTAAGATTTGTGTCACGACCCACTATACGTGACATCATGACCGGCACGGGAACCTTCGAGTATACCCTCCGTCGGTACACCCGACGTCGCGTCAACCTAAAATACATATACGAATCCCCAAAAAGAAATAAAAGTACATCCTTAACAACCAACTAACATGATCGTAATGAAATAAAATATTACTTCTCCAAATTACCAAATATAAAATTCCAGAGTCTTCAAAATGATACAAAACCCAACACATCCCAACTATGTGTTAAATATACAATTACTAGGTGTTATCATGCACATAATTATCAAAATACAAAACTAAATGTACAACACCTACATGAAACAAAAACAAGGGATGCTCCGCAGTCAAGCCTTCCCTTTTCCTTTTCTATCAGATCCTAAAAGAAGATGATGAGTTGTGAGCTACAACCAGCTCAGTGAATGTTATTTACAAGTGGCATATACGTACATTTAATAAAAATGGTAAGATCATAAATCATTGAAATATCATGATGACGAAATATATTACATACATGCTAACATAATGCATCAAGTCATACATAAGACGATGCATAACATTTGTAGTCATGCTCATGCAATCCTAACACCTCCTGAGTACGGGGGTTTCAAGGCCTGGTGCGCGACACACATATTCTAAAAGGGTTTATGGGGTCGTGCAGCACGTAAGATTAGTTTAAACTAACCTACCCATCCACAAGGCATAAAACCCTCTACAGGGCACACAACTGGGATCGCCGCTGGACTTACAAGAATTCCCAAGAAGGGAATTCCAACTAGGAGCCTTAACTCGAATTGTCATCCCAATGAATTATGTTTAAATATATTTCATGGAAAACATGAAAACATGCATACCATAATACATAAGCATTTAAAACATATCTATAATACAATGCCACATATAAATAATCCAAAAGTAAAGGAACGCTCACACTTGATTGGTTAAGTCTAGCCAATCCAAACGCCAAAACTCTCCAATTGACTAAACGGGTTCAAGATCAATCACAAGACCTGGAAATAACATGGTTCACACAACTGAAAATCAGTCATAAAGTGTGTCAAAACCCCATGTTCAAACCTAATCTAAAGTCAATTAGATTCTAAATTGATTACCCCCTTGAGCCAATTTCCATTTTGCCCAACTTGATCATTTAGACTCAATTAAACTAAGATTGACCAAAATTGAATGTAATAGGGTGATCCCATGATCCAACCACTAATATACATGAAATTCAATTATGATTAGGGTCAACTAGACTATACATCAAGTCAATTTCATCAAAATTCCTAAGTCTTGGTCAAAACCCCCAATTAGGCCAATATAAAACATAAGGTCAAAATGAACTAAGTCATATCAATTTAACATAGGTTCTAACATTTTAAACCCATGATTCTACTCAATTTGGGTCCAATTAAACAATCCCCAAGTCAATTTCATAAATTGACTTGCTTTGGGTGAAAAGTCCCAATTTGAGCAAAATCCCCAAATTACATGCAAAATTGCCAAAGTACATGAAAAATGCCAAATACTTAGCCTAGATCAAAGTTAGTCAACCTTAGGGTGTCCATTACGAGAACCCACTGAATTCAATCATCAAACAACCCTAATCATGTCCAATTAGACCAACATTGCATAATTTTCCAGATTTTATATCAAGAACATCAAAAGCCCCAAATTTGGAAATTTTCATACATAGGCCATATTGCCAATTTTACACTAGGCCACCATGTTCAGCCACGAATTTTACTGATCTTGCAACATGGAATCGTCCACAATGGCCACTAGGTCAACATAGTTGACATGCAAAGATTTTGAAAAAGTCTAAGGTCATAAACTAAGTATAGGTCATTTGAACTAAACCCTTCCAATTTCTTGCTAGAAATTAGGGGTTTCACCATTAGTGTACTCCTAACACTCTCTAATCACACATATGTGACATGCAAGACTCAACTCCAACTTTGGTTTTCCACCCATCCAAGGTTCATCACAATGCATGCATCAAAATGAAACCCTCATGCTCAAAATAAAGCTATCATGCAACTAATAGAGAGATTCAAGGAAGAAATGGAGGAAAAATGCAAACCTTAGGCGTTCTTGAGCAAGAAACCACCAAACCCTAATTTTCCTCTCCTGTTCTCCTCTCTAGCTCCTTTTTCTCTTTTCTGGCTGTGAAATGAGCAAATGAGTCTAAAATTACGTTTTGGTTGCTTAAATAGACAAGTTTGGGCCCACAAAAGTTGCCACAAACTATCAAAAAATCAGTTTTCCTGTTACAATACTTGCACTTAGATAGTAAATATCTTTCAAACTACCCATCAATGTAACATCGTACCCGTTCCAAAGTTGCATGAGTCAGTTACCAACATTGTGGTAAACGTTCAACGCAATCCAATGGTGGGGTTGCAAGATCCAACTGTTTGATCAAAGTTGCGTAAGAAAATCCGAAAATCCATGAAACAGTGTTTGGAGTCTTATAACTCATAGTAGGTAACTCAGATCAAGATCGTCACCGTATATAGGAGATCAAACCATTGTTGTAATTTGTGACAGAAATCTCTTCCTCCATGGAGAGAGCTCCACTGGATCCAAAACATCGTTCTCGACATGTTTTGACGTCGAACGGGTCTCCAATGGTTCCAAAGCTTCATGCGCACTCTTTATGACCTAAAATCATGCAAATACACTCGAACTTACGTGCTTCGAGCATCAAAATACATATACACATACGTATACGGGTACTCTGCAGGTACACTATGGGTCAAAATGACGTCACCTAAAGGCACGAGTGCTACAATTTGTCCAAACTTAACTAAGGATATTCTTACGAGTGAAGACCAAACCCGTACACTTTCTCAACTTACGGGTGTGAGAAGAATCGTTATACTTTCTCAACTTACGGGTGTGAGAAAAACCTTTTCTCAACTTTTGGGTGTGAAAAAACCTTTTCTCAACTTTCAGGTGTGAGAAAAATCGTTACAACTTTGAGCAACACTTGTTTTAGCCCAGTGACTAACTCGTCACTAATATCTGAATAAAAGATGAGATATGATTCCCTTTACTTAGAATCAAAGTAATACTTACAAAGCTTTGGATAAACTTTTCCAATGACTTAGTGATATACATTGGTACATTGGAACTAAATGCACATACTAACCATAAAGTAAAATGCATAACAGAAAACACACTAAGATTCATAGTCGTTCGGCCAAGCCTTCGTCCTCTAACTAATCTCCCGATTAGGATTTTCTTAATCCACTAACTGATTATCTTACGGGTGAGAACCAAATAGTTACAACTGCTCTTTTATAGGTTAAAGGCAAACTTATCCTTTTACGGGCTAAGGATGAACCCTATTTCCTTTTTCTGGAATGAGAAAAAAATCCATGTTCCTTTTACTGGATAAGGAAGAATTGTTTTCTTTTTACGAGATAAGGAAGAACTTTTTTCCTACTTGCAGGTGAGGATGAACCCTAACATGATTTCAGCCCTGAAATCATAAAGTGAATTACATCCACTTGTCCTTGTTGTTTCAATCCAAAAACACACAAGCATTACAACAGAAACAAATAATGTTGGTTCTAACTGAGTACAACACTTTACAATTAAGCTCATGTGCTATCATTACACATATGCATAAATTGAAATACGTATGCTAAGAGGAAATATACTTACAATCCTTTACCTCTCAATGTTCGGTATTGCTCAAGTGAAATTTTGAAAAGCGTGTATGATATGCTAATCAATTGAGTGCTTCTTCGAAAACAATATGATACCAATGAAACATTGACGTAGAAAATGAAGGACCAGTGTAAAACATGGACACAGAAGGTTTTCAAAATAGATATAAAGTTTAAGTATGAAAACTTCTGGCTCAATATTTAGTAGTTGACATAACTATTGATGTAGTTCAATACAGTATTTAAGATATGTAATTAAGTACAACTGTATTTCTCATGAACTACTTCTGAAATTCTTTCTTCAGCAAGATTGATATCAAGTATAAATCAGTGCTGAGAATTTGAGTAGATACGAAATCAAATAGATTTTCAAAGATAGAGTATAACTGAAGCACAATATGAAAATCTTTTGAATACGTAAACTTAGAATGTTTGAAAACTTTTGAGAGATAGAAAAACGACTAACATTCAAAACGTTTTTGGCACAATAAAAATTATTGGCAAGTTGTTTGATTCAAAGTGTTGGTATTTATAGACCTGGTAGACAATAGTCGTTAGACATTTGAAATTCAAATACAGTGTGAATGTAGCACCCGTGCCTTTGGGTGACGTCATTTTGACCCATAGTGTACCCGTAGAGTACTCGTATACATATTCGTATACGTATGTGTATATGTATTTTGATGCTCGAAGCACGTAAGTTTGAGTGTATTTGCATGATTTTAGGTCATAGAGAGTGCGCATGAAGTTTCGGAGACCCGTTCGATGTCAAAACATGTCGAAAACGATATTTTTGATCCAGTGGAGCTCGCTCCATGGTGGAAGAAATTTCTGTCACATATTACATCAATGACTTGATCTCCTAGATCCGTGGTCCGATTGAGCTGAAATTGTTTCAGCTCATTCTTATCTGATAGATCTTCATTATGAACGGTGAAGATCTTGATCGGAGTTACCTACTGTGAGTTATAAGACTCCAAACACTGTTTCACGGATTTTCAGATTTTCTAACGTAGTTTTGATAAGACAGTTTGATCTCGCAATCCTACTTTGGATTGAGTTTAAAGTTTACTAGAATGTTGGTAACTGAAGCATGCAACCTTTGAAAGGTTACGACGTTAAATTGGTTAGTAGTTTGCATGAAATTGACTATCTAAGTGAAAGTATTGCAACAGGAAAACTAATTTTTTAATAGTTTTTGACAACTTTTAGTTGTGGGCCCAAACACTTCTATATAGGCTATTGACTCGATTTTTTCAGCTCATTTGCACATCTTGCACTTGAGAAAGAAGAGAGAAGCGCTAGAGGAGAAAAAGGAGAGGGAAAATTAGGGTTTGGTTGTTTCTTGTTCAAGAACACCTAAGGTTTGCATTTTTCCTCCATTTCTTCCTTGAATCTCTCTATTAGTTGCATGATAGCTTTATTTTGAGCATGAGGGTTTCATTTTGATGCATGCATTGTGATGAACCTTGGATGGGTGGAAAACCAAAGTTGGAGTTGAGTCTTGCATGTCACATATGTGTGATTAGAGAGTGTTAGGAGTACACTAATGGTGAAACCCCCAATTTCTAGCAAGAAATTGGAAGGGTTTAGTTCAAATGACCTATACTTAGTTTATGACCTTAGACTTTTTCAAAATCTTTGCATGTCAACTATGTTGACCTAGTGGCCATTGTGGACGATTCCATGTTGCAAGTTCAGTAAAATTCATGGCTGAACATGGTGGCCTAGTGTAAAATTGGCAATATGGCCTATGTATGAAAATTTCCAAATTTGGGGCTTTTGATGTTCTTGATATAAAATCTGGAAAATTATGCAATGTAGGTCTAATTGGACATGATTAAGGTTTTTTGATGATTGAATTAAATGGGTTCTCATAATGAACACCCTAAGGTTGACTAATTTTGATATAGGCTAAGTATTTGACATTTTTCATGTACTTTGGCAATTTTGCATGTAATTTGGGGATTTTGCCCAAATTGGGACTTTTCACCCAAAGCAAGTCAATTTATGAAATTGACTCGGGGATTGTTTAATTGGACCCAAATTGAGTAGAATCATGGGTTTAAAATGTTAGAACCTATGTTAAATTGATATGGCTTAGGTCATTTTGACCTTATGTTTTATATTGGCCTAATTGGGGATTTTGACCAAGACTTAGTCAATTGATGAAATTGACTTGATGTATAGTCTAATTGACCCTAATTACAATTGAATGTCATGTATATTAGTGGTTGGATCATGGGATCACCCTATTACATTCAATTTAGGTCAATCTTAGTTTAATTGAGTCTCAATGATCAAGTTGGGCAATATGGAAATTGGCTCAAGGGAGTAATCAATTTAGAATCTAGTTGACTTTGGATTGGGTTTGAACATGGGGTTTTGACACACTTTATGACTGATTTTCAGTTATGTGAACCATGTTATTTCTAGGTCTTGTGATTGATCTTGAACCCGTTTAGTCAATTGGAGAGTTTTGGTGATTGGATTGGCTAGACTTAGCCAATCAAGTGTGAGTGTTCTTTTACTTTTGGATTATTATATGTGGCATTGTAGTATAGAAATGTTTTAAATGCTTATGTATTATGGTATGCATGTTTTAATATTCCATGCGATATATTTGAGCATAATTCATTGGGATGACAATTTGGGTTGAGGCTTCTAGTTGGAATTTCCTCTTTTTGGAAATTCTCGTAAGTCTAGCGACGATCCCAGTTGTGTACCTGGCAGAGGGTTTTATGGCTTGTGTATGGGTAGGTTTGTTTAGGATAATCTTACGTGATGCACAGCCCCAAAAATCCTATTAGGATACGAGTATTGTGTGTGTGTTCAGGTACTGTGTGTAGCGCACCAGCCTTGAACCCCTGTACTCAGGAGATGTTAGGATTGCATGAGCATGACTACAAATGTTATGCATCGTCTTATGTATGACTTGATCCATTCTGTTAGCATGTATGTAATCTATTTCGTCATCATGATATTTCAATGATTTATGATGTTATCATGTTTTTATTAAATGCACGTATATGCCACTTGTAAATGACATTCACTGAGCGGGCTGTAGCTCACACCTCACCTTCTTCTTTTAGGATCTGATAGAAAAGGGAAAGGGAAAGCTTGACTGCGTAGCGTCCCTTGTTTTTGTTTCATGTAGGTGTTGTACATTTAATTTTGTAATTTGATAATTATGTACACGATAACACCTAGTATATGTATAATTAACACATAGTTGGGATGTGTTGGGTTTGTAGTATTTTGTAAACTTTGAAATTTTATATTTGGTAACTTGGAGATGTAATATTTTATTTCATTTATGATCATGTTAGATGGATGTGTTTTATTATTGTTCTGTATTTGATTTTGGGGATTCGTATATGAGTTGCTAGGCTGACGGGACGCCGCGCGTACCAAAGGAGGGTATACCCGGACAGTGAACGACGTCACGTATAGTGGGTCGTGACAGTGAACGTTTACACACAACGACTAGAATGTTATATAAAAATGGCAACAAAAATTTTTACTAACATTCTGGTTCTTTTTAGATTACATGAAAAAGGAAAGCTTTAGAAAGACTTAATTCACGTATCAGAGAAGATCTCTAATAAATCTGAAAAAGGACTCTGTGCAAAGATTCATTCTTAAATAATAGACTGATATAGTGTACTTGTTAGAACAATGACGTTTGTTAAATTAGCGTCATGATTCCGTAATCAGCGTCCTGACGCATAATATCAACTTTGTAGTTTTGTTCCTTGAGGGCGCTCATTACGTATAAGCGTCCTGCTAAACCATGAAGTGAGGGCGCTATTGGTTAGTAAGCGTCCAGACTTTCTTTGCGACATAAGTGACTAAACCCTGAGGACGCTAATGCACAGTTAGTGTCCTGATTTTATTTTAAAACAATTAAGTGCATGAGGGCGCTACTTTCCGAGTAAGCCTCCTACCAGCTAAAACACAAATCACAACACGAGGGCGCTACAACTATGTAAGCGTCCTACCACATATTTAAAATGTTTGCCGAACAATACAAATCGTGATGAAGGACAACTAGCGTCCTGAAAGTTATTAAGTTGATTCCCAAAGATGAGGGCACTCCTTTCCAGGTAGCGTCCTGATAGTTTATTCAACTTATAACTATCAGCATTCTTAAAGATACATTCTTTGAAAAAATTTAAGAATCTTTTAGTAAGCTGAAGCTAAGTTAACATCCTGACAATTTCAGAGGTCAACTAAAGGGAGGCCGCTACTTACAAGTAAGCGTCCTAATGAATCAGTTTAATTCAACCTTGAATTTTATCAGCGTCCTAATGAACTATCAGCATCCTGACTTATCAAGTTCAAGAGAGCGCTGCTAACTCATTATCGTCCTGAAAGACTCTTAAAATAATAGTTTTGACTCGCGATTAAAAATACGATAAATGCGAATAGAAACTCGGTAAATTTCAAGATAAACAAAGAAAATTAAATCATTTGAAATACCATAAATCGTAAGATTAAAACATGCAGATAGGCAAGTGGTTTGTGCATGGTTTTGGAAAACGTTTGAGCAATGTCGATTAGAGAAAGATATACCTTAAATATTGTGTATTTCTCATATTTCTCACAATCATTAAATCCAACTCTTTATTATGAGATCTTTAAAAAGAACTTCGCGCTGGAGTTGAATGACTTGAACGTTGATAGAAAGATGATGACTTGAAGCTTGATCGAATAGTTCGTGTGAAGTGATCTTGAAATCATGATATGATCATTGAAGTCCTTTTGACTGAAATGATCTTCAACGTCTGATATGACTTTGAGTTCCTTGATCAAATCGTTATTTGGATTTTTGCTTTCTAGAGGTGCAGAAATAGGTTCTTGATAAAAGCTCGTTAGCACCGAAAGTGATTTTGTTTGTGATCATCAAAATATATACTTCATCAAGTATACTTTGGGACATGTGATAAGCTGAGTTTTAGTAGTTAGTTTGCATGTTAATTTGATAGATTTTTAAGTTCATTTAGTTAGTTTTTAGGTGTTTTTACATGATTAGTATACTTAGTTGTTTTAGATGCATTTAGGTTTTATTTTAGGTTTTTATAGTTTATTTTATCATGAATAAATGACTTTTTGATACATTTTAATATCATAGAAGTCACATGTTTTAAGTATATTTCATTATAGTTAATACTTTGATTAATTGCATAGAATTTACATTTGTTTACACTTTTTTTTGTAGGTAAATAAAGAGCTCAAAAGTGGGTTGAAACAAGGTTCAAATGGTGTTCAAAAGAAGTCAAGAACATGTGCAAAACATGTGCAAAAAGTGTGCCAAAACTTGGAAAAATCGGCTAAGTCCACAAATCAGGACCAATAAAACCCGTGGGTGGGCGCCATTACGCCGATGTTCGCAGAATTGCGGGACTTCGTTTTTTTTAGCGAGTTTTCATGCCCATTTTGGTCTTTTGACCCACTTAAGTGTAAAACTTAATTTAGGGTTTGAATTGAGGATTATAAAGGAGGAAAATGAGGTTTGAGGGTGTAGAAAAAGGAGGCAAGAAAAGAAGAAGAGCATTGGAGGCTTGAAAGAACCAAGGACAAGGAGAAGATTAAGCTACTGTCAAAGAGAGATTCGAACCTTTGATTACTTTCTTGTATCTTGAAATGTTTTCTTCCATTGTTTTATTTCTTTTTCGTCTTGTATCCATGCACATGAATATGAGATAATATCTTGATCTAGAGGTTTGAATGATTTATGTTTGATTTTATGGGTTAATGCTTATTTCTGTGTTATTGAATTAGTTTCTGAATTTATTTGCAAATTCATATGCTTAATGGCTTCAATTTGCTGGCCACTAGTTGAATGTATTTAGATTTGATTTCTTACACTCAAGAGAGGTGTTATCAATTCGGATCCCAAAATTTGTGACCTAGGTTAGTAGTATTTAGTCGAGAGACCTACGAAAACTTTTGAAATCGGAAAACATGACTCACAAATATTAAGGCATACATGATGTGTTGATTTACACTCGAGAGAGAGAACTAATAGGTTAAGTATGGATTTTCAAATTGACGCTCGAGAGAGATATTTGATTGGGATAGGATTCATGATTTATAAATATATTAACTAAATCAATAACAAAACCTTTTAAAACCCTTTAAAATAAAACATAATGATTTCAATCCTCTAAAATTTTCATTCATTAATTTACACCCATTTTCAATTAATTTTGCATTAATTCGTTTTAATTTGTTTAATTTTTATTCTAGCCCATAAAATCACCCATTTTTATCACCTAGATAATATTAAAATCTTAGTAGTTCTAGGCATTATATTAGTAAAATTACTTTTCCCTGAGGACGATAACCCAACTCACCTCGGTAGTATGACTTGATAATTCGTGCACTTGTGAGAAACAAAATATTTCACGATCAAGTTTTTGGCGCCGTTGCTGGGGAACAGTGTCATGTTTACTTTTATTAATACCATTGCAATTTGATTTTGATCTTAATTTAGGTATTATTTTTGTTTGTTATTTTTTATGAGTTTTTTTTTATGCTTCTTCGTGTTAGGTTTCACTGGTTCATGCGAAGAGTTAGAAGTGCTGAAATTGTACCTCTTGATCCTGAGATAGAGAGAACCTGTGGTAGACTGAGAAGAGATAGAATAGCAGTAGCACAAGAAGAAACCATGGCTGAAGGGAACAACCAGTTGCCTTTGAGGGATTGCTTCAAGCCAGTGGTCAACAATAACTACTCTGGGATTGCAAGGCTAGCAATCAATGCTAACAACTTTGAGTTGAAGCCTTCCTTGATTACAATGGTACAACAACACCAATTTGGTGGAGTACCTCAAGAAGATCCAACGGTCCACATCAACACTTCCTTGGAGATGTGTTACACGGTAAAGATAAATGGGGTCCTAGAAGAGCAAATAAGATTGAGATTGTTCTCGTTTTCATTAAGGGACAAAGCAAAATCATGGATCCAATCTCTAATTGCAGGGAACATTACTACATGGGAAGAGATGTTCCAAAAATTTCTTCAAAGATTTTTCACACCTGCAAGGATATCACAACTGAGAGCAGAGATTAGTCAATTTAGACAATTGGAGTCTGAATCTTTATATGAGACTTGGGAGAGATTTAAAGACCTACTGAAAAGATGTCCACAACATGGGTACCAAGAGTGGTTGCAGATTCAAATGTTTTACAATGCCATGACCTTATCTACAAGGTCATTAGTTGATGCTGCAGCTGGTGGTACTCTTATTATGGGAAAGACAACAGATGAAGCCCTCATGTTGATAGAAGAAATGGCTTCCAACTCTTATGAACACTCTAATGAAAGGGTTCCAACAAAAAGAGTGGCCGGATTGCATGAGGTGGATCAAATGAAAACTTTATCAGCTCAAGTGTCTTCACTGCAACACCAAATGACTATTCTCTTAGGAAATCCTTCACCTTCATCTTTCATAGCATCCATTGCAGCAGTAAGTTCAATTCCTCAAGGTTTTGGTGGTCAAGAAGAGCAAGAACAGTTTGTGAACAATAGATTGTACAATTATAGAGGCAACCAAGATAACTACAGAGGGAACCAAAGTGGCACTCAAGTGCCAAATCAGTACCATCTGGGGGTTAAGAATCATGAAAAAATTTTCTACTCTAATAATAGAAATGTGT
Organism: Paratinospora sagittata; assembly: GCA_035771175.1. Taxonomy (NCBI): domain Eukaryota; kingdom Viridiplantae; phylum Streptophyta; class Magnoliopsida; order Ranunculales; family Menispermaceae; genus Paratinospora; species Paratinospora sagittata. The sequence continues at coordinate 24,491,846 of CM069598.1, read as the reverse complement.
TACAGCCACCGGGGTTTTAGAATCAATTCCAAGAGAAGAAATCAAGTCTGGAAGATGCAATGACCACTTTTCTGAATGATTCAAACAAGAGGTTTACAAAAAATGAAACAAAGTTGGATAAGTTGGTGGCTCACATGGCTAATCAAATGAGTTCCATGAGCCAAGTGATAACTCAAGTGAGCAACTTGGGTGCTTCTGTTAAGAATTTGAAAGTTCAAGTGGGACAAGTTGCCTCAGCTATTGGTGCCTATAACAACATCAACAAAATTCCTTCCCAAGTAATACAAACGTGAATCCAAAAGAGAGGTGCATGGCTATCAAAGTAAGGTGTGGCAAAGAAGTTGAGAGTTTTCCTTTACCGAACAAGGTCAAGCCGAGTTCATTTCCTTCTTCACCATCCATTCCATCATATTCACAAGCTCAAGAAGAGGTTGAAAAAGAAGTTCAAAAGGAAGTGGCACAACAAGGCAATGGGGTTACCAGTGAAAAAAGCCAAGAGGCCACAAAGAGGGACTTTGTTCCGGGTCGCATCACATTCTCGAATAATCCGCCTATCCTAAAAGCCCCAATTCCTTACCCTCAAAGATTTTGCAAAACAAAAGCTTGATGAACAGTTTGCAAAATTTTTGGATATTTTTAAGAAGATTCACATCAACATTCTTTTTGCAGCTGCTTTGGAGCAGATTCTCAACTATGTCAAGTTCATGAAGGATGTGATGTCTAAGAAGAGGAAGCTAGAGGAGTTTGAAACTGTCAAACTCACCGGGGAGTGCCGGGCCATTTTGCAGAAGAAGTTGCCCCAGAAGCTAAAAGATCCAGGGAGTTTTTCTATTCCCTGTGTTATTGGTCCATCTCTTTTGATAATGTTTTATGTGATCTTGATGTAAGCATTAATTTGATACCCTTGGCTAGTTTTAGGAAGCTTGGATTAGGAGAGGTGAAGCCCACCACTATATCCCTTCAACTAGCCGACCGTTCAATCACACATCCATGGGGCATTGTTGAAGATGTGTTACAAAGTGGATAAACTTATATTTCCTGTGGACTTTGTGGTGTTGGACATGGAGGAGGACGAAGAGTTACCACTCATCTTTGGGAGACCATTCCTTGCCACGGGGAGAGCTTTGATAGATGTTGAGGGAGGAGCACTCACATTGAGAGTGAATGATGAAGAAGTCAAGTTTGACATTTACAAGTCTCCAAAGCTTCAAGAAGAGAAGAGCACTTGCCATAGAGTTGAGGTAATGGAGAGTAATGTTCAAGAGAGCATGATGGTGACAAGTACTTTGGAGCGAGACATGGGTCAACCAAATTCTGAAAAATTAGTGAAATTTGAAGAGAACAAGCATTTTGAGTTGCCATTTGTGGGTTCCATTGATGAAGCTCCTAAGCTCAAGTTAGAAGATATGAAAAGTGTAACTCTTGCACCTTTGAGTTCTCCTTGGAGTGGTGTGTTGCAAGAGCGAACATCCCATTTTGGGAAGCAACAAGTTTTTCTTGATGACATGTTTTATAAATGGGATGATCCTTTGATCTTTCAAGGAAGAAAAAATCAAGCTACCATGCAAAGTTTGCTTGAAAAAGGAGTACTAGAGATTCTTCATGACTGTTATGCTTCATGTTGTGGCGAACATTTTAGTGCAACAAGGACAGCTTTAAAGGTCCTTCAAGATGGTTTCAATTGGCCTACTTTGTTTGAAGATGCAGAGATCTTTGTGGAAACATGTGCTAAATGCAGTCAAAAGACACACTATTTTAGCCAAGCCAACCGGAAGGAGGAGATCTTCTTCTACTATGAACCGCCATGAGCAAGAGAAGAGAAAGTCTAGTTAATGACTATAAATAAGCGCTTGTTGGGAGGCAACACAACCGGTTTTGTGGATGCTTTTGTTTATTTCTAGTCATTGTAGTATAAAAGTTGAGTTTTTACTTTTCACTAATGACATTTCTCTATGTCATTCCCCAGGTTCTCATTCTAATTTGGAAGTCCTCATCAACAACAAGAGAAGGATAATCATTGTTGAAGCCTCTACCCATGTGGTTTAGGGGAGTTTCATTGTCCTTTATCTCTTTATTTTGCTTTGTAGTTGTTTTGCATTGAGGACAATGTTTAGTTTAAGTTTGGGGGAGAGTTTGAATTCTATGTTTTAGTGAAAAAGTTGGTTGCATTTTTTTTTTAGTTTCGATCATGAATAAATCCATATTCCCTTATGAACTTTGATGTGATTTGATCTTGTATGTATGATCTATGAAAAGGTTAGCACTTAGTTTTGAACATGATCCGTGGAAAATTTGAAAGTACTCTTAAGTTTGTGTGCTTGATTTGCTTTGCCATGATTATTGGAAATTTTTGTTGACTTCTGAGTATAAAATTATGATCATGAGTTCCACTTGCTATTTTAAATTGAGATTTTGCAAGTTAAGCTTCATTGAATCTCTCTTTTCAAACTGAACTCTAGAACTTGCTTGATCACTTCTTGAGGCGAAATCCTAGGAATAACACCATGAGAGATATGATTTAGGCCATTTTTGGACAGTTTGAGATATAAAACCCACCTAGCTGTGTATTACCCCTAGTTACCCTATTTTGAGCCTTATATACTGTTCTTTGTCACCTACAATGATTAGTCAATGCCTTTGATTGATATTCCCCTATTTTTCACCCTTGCACCTTTAACTCTTTGAAATAGATGAATTATAATGGTTTGGGTCATTTTCATGGGAATTTATGTGTAAATGTGCTATGGAATGAGAATGTATGTGAACGTGATGAGAAAAGATCAAATGGTTCAAAATATGTGAAAAAGAAGAAAAGGAAAGATGAAGAAGAAAAATAATGAAAAGAAAAAGAATAGTTATTCATAAATGAGTGAATTGAATAAGTTTGGGGGAATGTAAAGGGTGATGTGATGATTCATTTTGTAAGGCATGAGATGTTTAAAAAGTGCTATGTATAAAAGATGTTTTGGGTGTGTTGAGTTTCATTTTATCTATGTTATCAAACCTTTTACCCTTAGCCTTACATTACAAACTAACAAAGTCCTATTGATCTTAATTGGTGTGAGTCCTACATTAGTGGAGACAAGTGTGAAAAACAAGCATATGAAGTTCATCTTTTGTTTTGTTGAGATTATATTTTCATCTTGCTTGCATTTATCTGTATAATTTATGAGTGGTCATGTGAATGATTTCTTGTGCTTGTTTGTCAATGAAAATAGAAGAGAATGCATTACTCCTCAAATTGAAGTTCTAGACAACAAGTTTAAACTTTCGAAGTTTTCCCTGGGTTTTGTGTAGGGAATGTATGTCGTCTTTGAGATCATGGAAACTCATTTTGCAAGTTAAATCTTTGTTCATTTTGGAATATGTGAGAAGTTTATTTGATCAATTTTCATTTTTCTCTTTGCTCGAGACGATCAAAGTCTAAGTTTGGGGAAATTTGATAAGTTGAGTTTTAGTAGTTAGTTTGCATGTCAATTTGATAGATTTTTAAGTTCATGTAGTTAGTTTTTAGGTGTTTTTACATGATTAGTATACTTAATTTGTTTTAGATGCATTTTGGTTTTATTTTAGGTTTTTATAGTTGTTTTTATCATGAATAAATGACTTTTTGATACATGTTAATATCATAGAAATCACATGTTTTAAGTATATTTCATTATAGTTAATATTTTGATTCATTGCATAGAATTTACATTTGTTTACAGTTTGTTTTGTTAGGTAAATAAAGAGCTCAAAAGTGGGTTGAAACAAGGTTCAAATGGTGTTCAAAAGAAGTCAAGAACATGTGCAAAACATGTGCAAGAAGTGTGCCAAAATTTGGAAAAATCGGCTAAGTCCACAAATCAGGACCAATAAAACCCGTGGGTGGGCGCCATTACGCCGATGTTCGCAGAATTGCGGGACTTCGTTTTTTTTAGCGAGTTTTCATGCCCATTTTGGTCTTTTGACCCACTTAAGTGTAAAACTTAATTTAGGGTTTGAATTGACCCATTACGCCGATTGTTTGTTTAAACGTTTTGAATCGTTTTTAGTTTTCGTATTTGATAGATCGATGTTTTTTTTATCTACTCTAAGGCAGCATATATATAGAAACAACAGCAGTGCAATGGACTTGACAATTTTGGCGCACAAAGTTATTTCAAAAACAACGATCACATTCTTTCCCGAAACAGATTGATTCAACTCTGTGCAATTAAGGTGACAACAACTGAATCTTTTGATCATTCTTAAAAAAGGAATGTTTTGATAAAGTCTTAGAACGTTCTGAAAAGATTCAAAAGGTTCTGAAAAGTTCTGTTCAGTTCTGAAAAGTTTCTTGTAAAAGGTACAGGTGTCAACTTTGTGACAGTGTTGGATTAGCATCATGATTAGTCAATCAACGTCTTGATTGGTCAATTAGCATCCTGACGCATAAGGACAACTTTGTCGTTTTGTTCCTCTGAGGGCGCTCATGGATCATAAACATCCTACTGAACTATGAAGTGAGGGCGCTACTTGATAGTAAGCGTCCTAACTTACTTATCGATTGAAAACAACTAAAAGCTATGAGAGCGTTAAACAACAGTTAGCGTCCTGCTTTGTTTTAGCATACTTAAAATCACGAGGGTGCAACAAATGTGCAAGCGTCTTAATATTAAAGCATGAAAACAATAAGGGCACTACTAACGACGTAAGCGTCCAAAGGTTTTAAAATATTTTAAAACAACTTAAAAACAAAAGGGCGCTGCTAAGTGATGAGCGTCCTGATGTTTTAACTTGTAAAAACGATAAATACGTGATAGCTGCATATTTAGATAGGTTTTATAGCATGTTTTAGGTGTGTTTTAGGTTATTTTATACATTAGTTTAGTGTGTTTAAGTTAGTTTTGATGCATTTGATAGTTTAGGAATAAATTGGATTTTATGGATTATTTTGGTTTGTTAGTTTATATGTTGGATCAATTTCTGTTTAGAGTGAGTTACTTACTTGTTTTGCATTGTTTTGTAGGTATTTAGATGTGTGGAAGTGAGCATGAATGATGAACATAACATATGAAAAGCCTAGATGATGTTTCATGAAAAACCCAAGTTAAGAAGTGAAAGAAAATTGGCTAAGTCCACAAGAAGGAGTGAAAATTGGCTAAGTCCACATAAAACAGAGGAAAATTGAGGCTCGGGGCACTGCGACTCTAGAAGAAGGGTGAAAGGAGTGCCGCAACTCTGGACTGGTTAGCACCGTGGCGCTGGAGGCTTAGTTGCAATTTTAGCAAGTGATTGGTGGATTTACAAGAGGACTTTCTAATTATGAGTTTGACGACGAAAGGGGTCATAATATATATCAAACTGAAGGGTTTTTTGAGAGGAACACATTGGAATATAGAGAAGAGAACAAAGGTTTGACGGTTGAAAGATAAGTGGAGAAGAAGATTCGTATTGCAGATTATTGAAAATATCTACACCAATTCTAGTTTGTTTTCCTTTGTTCCGATTCATGTTTGAGTTGGAATCTGGAGAGTATAACCTAGGCTTCGTGAGACTCAAAAGGAGATCGAGAACCTTTGAAGTCATTAGGTGGAAATCAAAAATCTTAATGAATTACCGTTGTGTTAGGTTTTCATCGAAAGAGTTAAATCAATACAACGATAATATGCTCTAGTTCTGCTTCAAAAGAGAGAATTAGAAACGTTAGGCATTCCGACTTATAAAATAAATAATTGATTTAATAATAATACACATATCTAGACATAGTTGAGAGTAAGGTGACATCGAACCTCTAGTATATTATCTGATTGATTTTTCTATTCGATTTTATTTGCATTGTTGATTTCATACTTAGTTGTTTTAATTATTACTTTTAATTACTCAATAATTCAAAATTGGTTTTCTAGATAAAATTAGGGTTAAAACGTGGTAGATAGTGTAGTAAATATCCTTGAGGATGATACCCGATTTCTCATCGAAATATATTATAACTTGGCAACCGTTCACTTGTGGTTTGCGTACAACAAGTTTCTGTCACCGTTGCCGGGGATATTTATTAGTTTGCACTAATATCGTGTTATTTAGCTTTGATTTTAATTTAGATTCTTATATTTTATTGTTATTCTCTGATTTTCTTTTTTGTTTTTTTTTTATAGGATTTCCAGAGTTTATGCAAAGGGCAAGAAGTTTTGAAGTATTACCGTTTGATCTTGAGATTGAACGTACTCTTGGAAGACTGACGCAAGAAAGAAGAAGAGGCGCTGAAACCATGGCGGATAATCCAAATCAGTTGACGTTGAGGGATTATTTCAAACCGGTTATCAACGACAACTACTCGAGCATTGTTCGCACTCACATAAATGCGAACAATTTTGAGTTGAAGCTGGCTTTGATCTTGATGGTCCAGAATCAACAATTTGGAGGCTCCCCTATGGAAGATCCAACTATCCACATCACCACTTTCTTGGAGATGTATGACACTGTGAAGATGAATGGTGTTCCTAAAGACACCATTAGACTGAGGTTGTTCCCGTTCTCACTTTGGGACAAGGCAAGAGCATGGTTGCAATCCTTGCAACCAAATAGTATAATAACATGGGAGGACATGGTATACAAGTTTCTACATAAGTTCTTTCCTCCCAGTCAAGACCGCCCAACTACGAGCTGAGATCGGGCGATTCAAGCAACAAGAGTTAGAGTCTCTATATGATTCTTGGGAGAGATTCAAGTAGTTGTTGAGGAAATGTCCTCAACAAGGGTTTCAAGATTGGTTACAACTTCAACTTTTCTACAATGGAATGACATTTTCTACAAGGACTTTAGTAGACGCGAAGTCCGACGGTTCATTGCTGTCCAAGACTACTCTTGAGGCATTTAGCTTGATGAAGGATATGGCTACCAATACCTATGAAGTTCCAAGGGCAAGATTCATGGTGAAGAAGGTAGCCGGGTTACATGAAGTAGATCCCATCACATCAATTTCGGCACAAATTTCAAGCCTCTCGCATCAACTTACTGCACTTACCACTCAAAGTGCACAACCATCTATTGAGAAAGCAGCGTCGTTGAATTTGGGCTATTCAGGCAATGAAGCATTGGAGGAGCAAATACAATACATCAACAACCGGGGGTACAATTATAGAAATAATCAAGGTGTGCCAAATCAATACCACCCGGGTGTTCATAATCATGAGAATTTCTCCAATGCCAATACAAGGAATACCTTACAACCTCCATCGGGTATCTACACTCAAGCACAAGATAAGAAGCCTACTAGTGATGAGTTGATGAATACTTTCATAATGGAGACAAGGGCTTCTATAAAAAATTTAGAGGTGCAAGTGGGGCAGTTAGCATCACAGATGAATGCCCAACAAAAGGGGTCACTATCTAGCAACACCGAAGTTAACCCAAAAGAACAGTGCCAAGCCATCACCTTGCGAAGTGGAAAAGAAGTAAAAGGGGTTGATTTAAGCCTAAGCACACCGCCAACACCACCCGTTGAAGAGCAAGAGGATATAAGTACTGAGACCGAGCCGAGTAAAGAGAAGGATAAAGAGTCGTCAAATGAGGAAAAGCCACATGAGAGGCCATACCGACCTGGTTCTATCACGTTCACGGATAACCCTCATAAACTCAAAACTCCTATTCCTTTCCCTCAGCAATTTCAAAAGAAAAAGCTTGACGACCAGTTTTCCAAGTTCTTGGAAATTTTCAAAAAAATTCACATTAACATCCCTTTTGCAGATGCGTTGGAGCAAATGCCAAACTACGTTAAGTTTATGAAGGATGTGATAACAAAGAAAAGGAAGCTAGAGGACTATGAGACAGTTAAACTTACTGAAGAATGCAGTGCTATACTACAAAAGAAGCTACCTCATAAGCTAAAAGATCCAGGGAGTTTCACTATACCTTGCACCATTGGTTCCTTGAATTTTAATAAAGCTTTATGTGATTTGGGTGCTAGCATTAACGTGATGCCTTTGTCAATTTTTAGGAAATTGGGGCTTGGCAAGGTGAAGCCAACTACGATATCTTTGCAACTAGCGAATCGAACACTTACATACCCTCGGGGTATTATTGAGGACGTGCTAGTGAAGGTGGATAAGTTCATCTTCTCAGTGGATTTCATTGTTTTGGATATGAAGGAAGATGGTGATATCCCTCTTATACTTGGGCGGCCATTCTTGGCTACCGGGAGAGCTTTGATCGATGTGCAACGTGGTGAGCTTACCCTAAGAGTGAATGATGAAGAAGTGTTGTTTAATATATACAAGACCATTAAATTCCCATCGGAGGGGAATACATGTCACCGGATAGATGTAGCGGAAGTGGTAGATGCATGCGTGACTGAAGTACATGAGGAGGCTACACCGGGAGATCCTTTAGAGAAGTGTCTTGTGAGTTCGGTAACTAGAGATGAGGCCTCTCATGATGATGTCCAGAATTATGCCTTAGTTCTTGAAGCCCACAATCCTACAAGTACAATCCCCGGAGCGGAAGATATTGAAGCTTCTTCGCCACCCAAGTCATTAGAATCTTCATAGGAGTTGAAGCCCTTACCGGAGCACCTTCGTTATGGATTTTTGGGTGAGAAGTCTACTATGCCGGTCATCATATCATCGGCTTTGTCTAGTGTGGAAGTGGAGAAGCTATTACACATCTTGAGAGAGTACAAGTCCGCTTTGGGGTGGTCCATAGTCGATATCAAGGGGATAAGTCCCTCCATTTGTATGCACAAGATCTTGATGGAGGAATCTTACAAGCCATCAATTGAACATCAAAAAAGGCTAACTCCACCCATGAAGGAGGTTGTGAAAGCTAAAATATTAAAGTGGCTCAAGGCGGGTATCATATACTCCATTTTCGGATAGTTCATGGGTAAGCCCGGTTCAAGTGGTGCCCAAGAAAGGTGGTATGACTATGGTCATGAATGACAAGAATGAACCAATTTCGACTAGAACAATGACGGGCTGGAGAGTTTGCATAGATTACCGGAAGCTCAACAAGGCCACAAGGAAGGATCACTTTCCCCTTCCTTTTATTGATCAGATGTTAGATCGATTGGCGGGTTTCTATTACTGTTGTTTCTTAGACGGGTATTACTCTTGGATTGTGTAATGCACCGGCGACTTTTCAATGGTGCATGATGGCTATATTTTCAGATTTGGTTGAGGACATCATGGAGGTCTTCATGGATGATTTTTCAATTTTTAGATCCTCCTTTGATCATTGCTTACATAACCTTTCCCTTGTGTTGAAGAGGTGTGAAGAGATGAACCTTGTGCTTAATTGGGAAAAGTGTCATTTCATGGTGCATGAGGGGATTGTTCTTTGATACCGGATCTCGTTTAAGGGACTTGAGGTAGACAAGGCAAAAATTTGCAGTATTGAGAAGCTTCCACATCCGAAGAGTGTTAAGGACATGAGGAGTTTCTTGGGGCATGCAAGGTTTTATAGAAGATTTATAAAGGATTTTTCCAAGATAGCAACTTTGCAACTTACTTGAGAAAGAGGCTCCATTTGTGTTTGATGGGCATTGTGAGTAAGCTTTTTTGTTGATCAAGAAAGCTTTGATATCAGCACCTATCATGGTGATACCGGATTGGAGTGAACAATTCGAGATCATGTGTAATGCGAGCGACTATGTAGTAGGAGCGGTTCTTGGACAAAGACGGGAGAAGATGTTTCGGGCCATCTACTATGCGAGTAGGACACTTGATGGGGCGCAACAAAATTACACTACAACCGAGAAGGAATTGCTAGCGGTGGTATTTACTTGTGATAAGTTTAGATCCTACATCATTGGGTCAAAAGTGATTGTATACACCGACCATGTCGCCGTCCGCTATTTGTTTGAGAAAAAGGATGCAAAGCCTCGGTTGATTCGATGGGTCCTCTTACTTCAAGAGTTTAATATGGAAATTAAAGACAAGAAAGGAAGTGAGAATGTAGTTGCAGATCACTTATCTCGGCTACAACTAGATGAGAATGATGATGGGGTGCCCATAGTGGAAACATTTCCGGATGAACAATTGTATGGGCTATTTGTGAAACTTCCATGGTATGCCGACTATGTGAATTATTTGGCTAGTGGCGTCTTACCTCCAGATCTATCATATGCCAGAAAGAAGAAGTTTCTACATGATGTGCGCTTCTACCTTTGGGATGAACCCTTACTATTTAAGAGGTGCAATGATCATATTATTAGGAGGTGTGTACCAGAGGAGGAAGTGCAGCCCATTCTCCATGATTGTCATTCCTCTCCATATGGTGGTCATTTTGGGGCTACAAGGATAGCGGCAAAGGTTCTTCAAAGTGGATTTCTATTTGCCTACAATGTTTCGGGATAGTTATGTTTTTGTGAAGACATGTGACCGAGGCCAACGTCTTGGTACTATTTCAAGGAGACATGAAAAACCATTGACTAATATCTTGGAAATGGAGCTATTTGATGTTTGGGGTATAGATTTCATGGGACCATTTCCTTCTTCATGTGGGAAGACATATATTCTCTTGGTGGTTGACTACATTTCAAAGTGGGTGGAAGCCATTTCCACGACTACTAATGATGTAAGGGTAGTGTTGAAGTTCCTTCAAAAGAACATCTTTACACGTTTTGGCACTCATCAGGCAATCATTAGTGATGAAGGATCCCACTTTTGTAACAAGCTTTTTAATGCATTACTTGCCAAGTATGGGGTGAAACACAAGGTTGTTATGGCCTACCATCCTCAAAGCAATGGACAAGCTGACATTAGTAATCAGGAGGTAAAACAAATCCTAGAGAAGACCGTGAATACTAAGAGAAAGGATTGGGCTTTGAAGCTTGATGACGCTTTATGGGCGTATCAGACTGCTTTTAAGACAACCATTGGGATGTCTCCGTATCGTTTGGTGTTCGGGAAAGCATGCCACTTACCGATCGAGTTGGAGCACCGTGATTTTTGGGCTGTTAAGAAGTTAAATTATGATTTGAAGGCATCTGGTGACCACAGACTTCTCCAATTGAATGAGATGGATGAATTTCGCCAAGATGCATATGACAATGCCACGACATACAAGGAGAGAACAAAGAAATGGCATGACAAGATGATAATGAAGCAAGAGTTCAAGCCGGGACAAGAGTTTCGTTTATACAATTCAAGGTTGACCTTGTTTCCGGGTAAATTGAAGTCTAGGTGGTCGGGTCCTTTTATTATTGAGAGAATATTTTCATATGGCACAATAGAGTTGCGTAGCAAAGAAGGCTTTCTCTTTAGAGTCAATGGACATCGAATGAAACACTATTATGGAAATGAGCGCGCACGAGGATGTTGTATCCTTGGAGGACCCTACTTGAGGAGATTGCAAGAAGTCGGGCCAAGGACTTAAAACTAAGCGCTTGTTGGGAGGCAACCCATTGGTTTTGGATTTTTGATTATTTTCTGCATTTTTCTTATTTTCTTTTAGTCATTGTAGTATAGCTTCGAGTTTCATACCATTGACAAGTTTTTCTTTTTTTCCTTTTCAAGTTCTAAAGTATGTTTGGGGGCCCTATGCGAGCTACATGGAACAGATGAAGAGCTTTTGTGGAGACCTCAACCCTTCGGGTTAAAGGGGGTTTTCTAAACCTCTCCTTATTTTATTTCCATCCATGCTCTGTTTTTATTCTTATTGTGAAGCATTAAGGACAATGTTTATTTTAACTTTGGGGGAAGAGTTTTAATTTTTGACTTGTCATGGTGAAGATATAATAGTTTTAGGTTAGAATGTCTTGTGACCTTACAAATTCTAATTTGATCCAATTTGTTTTATTTTTTTGAATGGCCAATGATAAGAGAACATGCACATGAAAATGATTCTAGGAGAATGTAGAGAGTAACTTATAAGTCTATGTGCTTGATTCTACATTGATCTTGGTTTTGTTTGAAATTCTCTGCATGTCTAGTATAGTTGATTTAATGAAACCATGACTTGTTTGAATTGGATATATGCAAGTAAAGTTATATATATTAGATCTCTAGAAATCCTAGAACAAGTTTGATTATCACTTGAAGCGGAATCCTAGAGAGCATGCCATGAGGGAGATGATTTAGGTCATGTTTGGATGAGTTTGAGCCATATAGCCAACCTTATTTTTTTTATTATATCCCTAGTCACCCATTTTGAGCTGATTATCCTTTTCTTTGTTACCTATACATCAAGAAATTTGAGCTTATCATGTTAATTTCCCTGTTTTTCAACCTATGTACCGTATTTATTTGATCATGTTGGGGTGTTACTATTTGGATGAAAGAACAATGGGAAAGAAAAGTGAAGAAAAAGGGTGACAAAGAAGAGAAAAAAAAATGTGAAGTTTGCTTATGAGTTTTATTGAAAAAGAAAAGAAAATGGAAAAAAAGAAAAAGAAAAAAATGATGTTATGCCCATGAGTATGAAAAGAAATAAGTTTGGGAGTATGTGTATTTGTTTTTTTGAAAATAAGAAAACTAGCAAACAAAAGAATGGGGAATGGAATGAAAAATCAAATATTTGAAGGAGGCATAGGTGCTGAAAATGGGTTTTTGGTTCTATATGTAATGTCGTGGATGTTTGTAAATGATTAAAGTGTTTAGGGTGTTTTGAGCCTAAATTTTTCCCTACCTTTGAAACCTTGGCCATACATTATAACCTAAAAAAAAGGCCTATTGATTCTAAATGGCATGTGATCTACATTAGTGGAGAGTGGTATGAAAGATTTGCCTATGGGATCCATTTTATATATATTTATTTGAGATCACTTACATTTTATACCTTATTGCACTTGTCTATGAATTCCATGAATGGTTTTATGAGATTAACTAAATGATGGTGTGTTTGAGAATGGAAGATGAGGTTAGGTGAGAAGTTGGACTAAAACTAGACATTTCTAACACTCTTGAAACTTTCCAATGAGTTATTGTCTTTAACCTGATCTTGGAGGCCATAATGATGATCTTGCATGATATTTCGAATCAAATTCTTAATTTGTTTGAGAATAGGTTGGTAGATTGTTTATTGATATGTTAGTTGAGTTTTGTTTTGTTTTCCTTTTGCTCGGGATGATCAAAGTCCTAAGTTTGGGGGTATTTGATAATTGTATATTTAGATAGGTTTTATAGCATGTTTTAGGTGTGTTTTAGGTTATTTAATACATTAATTTAGTGTGTTTAAGTTAGTTTTGATGCATTTGATAGTTTAGGAATAAATTGGATTTTATGCATTATTTTGGGTTGTTAGTTTATATGTTGGATCAATTTATGTTTAGAGTGAGGTACTTACTTGTTTTGCATTGTTTTGTGGGTATTTAGATGTGTGGAAGTGAGCATGAATGATGGACACAACATATGAAAAGCCTTGATGATGTTTCATGAAGAACCCAAGTTAAGAAGTGAAAGAAAATTGGCTAAGTCCACAAGAAGAAGTGAAAATTGGTTAAGTCCACATAAAATAGAGGAAAATTGAGGCTCAGGACGACGCGGCACTCAAGCTGCGCTACTAGAATGTGGAAAGTGGAAGGCTCGAGGCACCGCGGCGCTGGAGGCTTAGTTGCGATTTTTGCAACTGATTGGTGGATTTACAAGAGAACTTTCTAATTATGAGTTGGACGACGAAAATGGGCATATTATATATCTAACTGAAGGATTTTTCGATAGGAACACATTGGAATATAGAGAAGAGAACGAAGGTTTGACGGCTGGAAGAAAAGTGGAGAAGAATATTCATATTGAAGATTATTGAAAATCTCTACACCAATTCTAGTTTGTTTTCCTTTGTTCCGATTCATGTTTAAACCATTAGTTATTGTTTTTATGTCTTTAGTTATGACCTAAAGCCTCTTCTAGAGGTGTAGATTGAACCAAACTCGAGATTATGTCTTAGCTTTTATTATTGAATTATTATTAATGAATTCTTTTAGTTTATTTATACTTTTCTGTGCATAATGCTTTTGATCTCCTGATCAAGGATCGAATGATCCCAGATTCGAGGTAGATGCTTCAAAAGAGGGCACCTTGAGTTGGAATCTGGAGAGTATAACCTAGGCTATCGTGAGACTCAAAAGGAGATCGAGAACTTTTGAAGTCATTAGGTGGAAATCATAGATCTTAATGAATTACCGTTGTGTTAGGTTTTCATCGAAAGAGTTAAATCAATACAACAATAATATGCTCTAGTTCTGCTTCAAAAGAGAGAATTAGAAATGTTAGGAATTCTGACTTATAAGGTAAAGAATTGATTTAATAATAATACACATATCTAGACATAGTTGAGAGTAAGGTGACATCGAACCTCTAGTATATTATCCGATTGATTTTTCTATTCGATTTTATTTGCATTGTTGATTTCATACTTAGTTGTTTTAATTATTTCTTTTAATTACTCAATCATTAGAAATTGGTTTTCTAGATAAAATTAGGGTTAAAACGCGGTAGATACTATAGTAAATATCCCTGAGGACGATACCCGATTTCTCATCAGAATATATTATAACTTGGCAACCATTTACTTGCGGTTTGCGTACAACAATACGCAGAAGAACGATCAGTGTCCTGAGAGTTACTAAGTTGGTTCTTAAGTTAAGGCTCTCCTGTTCAATTAGTGTCCTAAGAGTTTTCCAATTTGTAACTATCAGAGTCCTTAAAAATTAAATCATTAAAAGGTTGAAAAGCAATCAGTGAGCTGACGTAAAATCAGCGTCCTGACAAGCTCACTAGTTGACTTAATAAGCGTGCTACTAATGAAGTAGGCGTCTTGATAGATAAGTATGTTTCAACCTTGAACTCTATCAGCGTCCTAATGTTTCATCAGTGTCCTGACTTACAAAGTTCAAGAGGGCACTGCTGAGACATTAGCGTCATGAAAGACATATTAGCGTCCTGATGTACACATAAAAACAATTTTGATTTTCCATTTAAAACTCGATAAATCCGATTAAAGTCTTGGTATTTTCAAATCAAATCAAACATAGAAAATTTAATGTAAATGACTGAAAATCAACTCGACTAAAACATTATGCATAATGCTGAATCACATGATAATAAATGTTCTAAAATCTAAACACACTCTAATCTTATAGAATATGTCTTCAAACGATCCTGGCCTTCAAATAGATCTTGTTAGCACTTTCACCACGCATCATTGAATCTTCGAAACCTTCATGTAAGATTAGATGTGCTATGCATACAATATCATATAAGGGACATACTCTTGTAAGGGACGTGGGGATAATTTGTTCAACACCACTTGGCTAGCGCTGGCCATTGTTTCTATCTTGGAACATTTTTGCCAGCAGTTTGCTAGTGCGCTGGAGGCTTTGGAAAACTGAAAAATCATTCTTTTAAATCCACGAAAAACTCCAACAAATCTAACACATTTTGAAACATGATTAAACACTTTTAAACCATTCAAAATGCAAACAACATGTTTTAAAACCTTTGTACGAATTCATGATTAAGATCAAAACATTTTGGAAATCATGAAAACCTCAAATATGATCTTGCAAAAAATTAATATATGCATGATTTTTAAGAGAGTGATTGAGTAAACTAGAGCAAGTAGGTTAGATCCTAATTCTAGACATAAACAGGTCTCTCAACCTTTTTGTCTTCATTATTTCAAGATGTCCAATTATCCAAGTTTTGAGTGTACTTGATCCTTTTCTTTGATATTTTGCTTGAGAGACTTCTTGAACTTGAAGGCTTAGATCTTTTATTGGTTCTTTTCCACTTTAGGTGCTGAAATATATTAGATAGAAACATTAACACCAAATGGCATATTGTTTGTTAGCATCAAAACACTTAGGAGAGTGCTAAGTGATAAACCACTTAGACCAACAGGAATGTTGAAATCCAAAACAAATAGGAAAATAAGAGGTTCGGCTAGATCTAGCCGACCCTTGCAAAATGGGGTCGGTTTTGTTACAAGGGTCAATTACACAAAATCGACCCCACTTTGCAGGGGTCGACCAGATCTAATCGAACCTCTTATTTTTTCAGTTTGTTTGGATTTCGACATTCCATCTTGCATTGGTATGCATTTCATTGCATTTTTGACATGTTTCCAACCATTTCGGTCTAATTTGGGTGGTGGGGTACCAATCCTCACTCGTAACCCTCATGTGGGGCATTGGTGGGGAACGATACCCCACCACCCAAATTAGACCAGAGTGGTTGGAAACATGTCAAAATTATCATTAAATGCATACCAATGCAAGATGGAGTGTCGGAATCCAAAAAAAATGGGAAAATAAGATGTTCGGCTAGATATGGCCGACCCCTGCAAAGTGGGGTCGATTTTGTGTAACCAACCCTTACAAAGTATGGTGGTCGATCCAACTTTGCAAAGGTTGGCTAGAGCTAGCCAAATCTCTTATTTTTCCTTTTTTTTTTGGATTTCGACATTCCATTTTGCATTGGTATGCATTTTATTACAATTTTGACATGTTTCCAACCATTGGTCTAATTTTGGGTGGTGGGTTACCGTTCCCTACTCTAAACCTTCGTGTAGGGCATAGGCGGGGAATGGTACCCTACTACCCACAAAAATTTTGAATGCTCATATGCACGAGAAAAATGACAAATACATAACAAGGTCGGCTTAATGTGGCCGAATCTCCTATTTTTCGTTTTTTTTTGGACTTTAATATTTCATCTTGCATTGGTATGCATTTCATTGCAATTTTGACATGTTCGCAAACATTCGATGGTATTTTGGGTAGCGGGGTACCATTCCCCACCCTCATTATGTGGGGTACGAGTGGAGTATCATTCCTATAAAGACAACTTCCTGAACACATACAATAATATAACAACCACTTATGAATTATCAACATGAACAAATTTCACCGACCAAATGTGACACCCCACCCGGACGCGCCTAAACCGGCGGTACACTCACAGATGGGGCGCGCATTTGGAATTATCACAATGGCAGCAGAGTACGCAGCGAAAATACAATACAGTACAAGTCTGATTTCATTAATTTCAGAATATAACTTGTACATGAAATAGTTAAGGGAACATTCTCCCTAACACCCCCAATGAATAATACAAAGGATACAAAATGTAGGCCCCATAAACCTGCATCCAGTCCACCCTAATTTCCTGTGAAAAATTGGATAATAATGGAGTGAGCTTAATGCCTTGAGTGGGGAAAATAGTTCATGAGCATAACAACTAATAAAGCATACTTCAATATCAAATATCTTAAATACACATGAGAGCATCATAATCAATCAATATGTATGTATGCATGACACCGTCTCGTAATGGTTTAATGATTGTACATCGCCTGAGTTCACGTACAGATGTCCCTCCCCGGGAATAGTCGGGTCCTCATTGTACGTCCCTCCTTAGGAACGATGCTCTAGATTCACGTACAGATGTCCCTCCTAGCAGTAGCCAGGTTCTCATTGTACGTCCCTCTCCAGAGAAATATGAGTAGCGAGCATCGCTCCTAACTATTCTATGAATCATAAACCACAAACGTCCCTAGGTTGTGATATGTATGATCCCAATGCATGAACTGGTCTGGTCTTTACTTAACATTTAGACTGACTTTGGCAACGTCTGGTGATCCTTATCAGAGGCGGTATCATGACGTGCAAGGTTGGGACATTCAGTATTACTTGTATAAGCTGATAGCTTTCAATAAGACCAACCAGATCAATCTCCAGTTGAGAGGTGAGACACGAGGTCTGCTTAAATACCAATGGCCTAGAGCATCTCGCTACCTCCCGTTCACTATTTAAAGTTACTGAGGACAAGATCGAGTCTGGTTGAGCCAGATTGACCACAAATTCGGCATTATAACAGTGTAATACATGAACTCCAAATAAACAGGTATAAATATGACAGTATGAACGTTATACGAAATAATGCTGTGTAAATGAATGGTAGACATAATAATAGATGAATGTAAACTTTAATAAAAGTTATAAAAAACGCAAACCTATGTTTCGTTCCCCACCTTCAGATAAGAACTTCTTCTTTGCGCCTATACATAAGGCCTTTTTGTCACACCCTAGGTTGCACAGCGTGCCCCCTACCCAGGTGTGGGCGCACCCCCTCGGGGCGAACGCCTAGCCATTATGGATCCATAATATTGTCATATCGCCATGTAGCAACCCAACCGCAGTTGGTCTACATCGAAACGGTTATTTGTCTGCACTATTCATGAATAGTGCATTCCTAGGAATCGAACTCAAGACCTCCCTTAAGGAGTTAGATTTCGCATTCCTAGTAACCACTGAACCATTGGCTCAGTGGTTACTAGGAATGCGAAATCTAACTCCTTAAGGGAGGTCTTGAGTTCGATTCCTAGGGAGGCCCTACACTATTCATGAATAGTGGCAGACAAATAATCGTTTCGATGTAGACCAGCTGTTGTTGGGTTGCTACATGGCGATATGACAATATTATGGATCCATAATGGCTAGGCGTTCGCCCCGAGGGGGTGCGCCCACACCTGGGTAGGGGGCACGCTGTGCAACCCAGGGTGTGACAAAACAGAGAGTCTCAAAAGACTAAAAACTCAGAATGAGTGGAAATGAGAAGAAAATCACAATTTTGAGTGAATTTGGTGTGAGAAATGAGGAGGGGGAGGGCTCCTTTTATAGAAGATTTGGCGCCTGAACGATACATTTTTTTTTTGTGAAACCCTATGGTATTACACTCTACCCCCCTTAAAGGGACTTTGCCCTCGAAATCAATTCAAGTAGTTCTGATGGTTATCTGCTTGAGATTCACTGTCGGCGTCATCTTTTGCTAGTTCAGGGTAGTGCCTGTATGGTCCCTGAACAGCACTGTGGCCAGTTGAATCCTCAACATCATGAAACAATGGAGAGCAAATGGAATCGGATTAGTCCTCAGAAGATTCCAACCTTTGCTTAACAGATGATGGTGGAAGGCGCTGGTTACATCATTTGAGGGGAGGTAGGTTGAGCGGTGGAATGCTTTTTTGTGTTGTTGCTCGAATCCTGCTGCCTGGTATTTTTGGTAGAAGGTCCTGCTAAGATGACGACACGAGATTGTTTTGAACAAAATTGTTACGAAAAATCCATGCACGCTCTAGCGATAATGATCAATGTCTGTGTGGCGATGGAGTTGGTGATGCAAAGTAGTTGTGACTTGACTCAGATCCTGAAGGAGTCGTCACAGGTTGCCAAGGAGGCCATTGCGTGTGTTCATTACCATATCCATTGATATTATTTTCATACATCTGCATAGTTATTCAAGTGAAACGATGTATTAAGATATGTATAAACAAAGTTTCATCATTTTATTGATAAGTGAAATAGTACAATGTATCACATCATCAGTTATTAATAAGAAACAATTCAGGGTATTTTTGTTTAATTGTTGCTTCTAGTTCCCATGTTACTTCCTTTATTCTCTGGTGATCCCAGAGCACTTTCACCAGTGGTATGATACGTCGCCTTAGTTCTCGAGTTTTTCAATCCAAAATTTGTATCACTCTCTCCTGATACTTATTTCCTTCCTCAACCCGAACCTTGACAAGAGGGATGATATGCGAAAGATCAGGATGATACTTTCGAAGCATGGACACGTGAAAAACATCATGAACCTTAGACATGGATGATGGAAGTGACAGACGATAAGCAAGTTTGCAAATACGTTCATTGATCTAAAATGGACCGATATACCGTGGGGAGAGCTTTTCTTTGATCCCAAAACGTTTGACACCTCTTGTGGGCTGAACTTTTAGAAAAATGAAGTCCCCCTTATCGAATTCTAGAGGCTGCCTCCGCTTGTCAGAATAGCTCTTCTGTCGACTCTGTGCAACACGAAGTCGCTCCTTTACTAGTGTGATCTTCTCAGAAGTCTCTTGAATTAGTTCAGGCCCCAACTGTGGTCGATCTGCCATATCTAACCAGCACACCAGAAATTTGTAAGGGCGACCATAGAGAGCCTCGTACGGTGTCATGTCGATACTAGTTTGGTAGTTGTTGTTGTATGCAAACTCAGCTAAATGTAAGTACTTTACCCATCCGTCATTAAAATCCAAAATGCAACACCGTAACATGTTTTCCAAGATTTGAATAAGACGCTTTGACTGTCCATCAGTCTGAGGGTGAAAGGCTGTGCTCATGGTGATCTTAGAATCCATTCTACTCTGGAAGCTGTGCCAAAACTTTGATGGGAATCGAGGGTCTCGATCAGAGATGATCGTGAGTGGTATGCCATGAAGGCGTACAATCTCTCTTTCATATAGTTCGACAAGTTTGGCGGGGTTCTCTGTGAACTTTATTGGCAAAAAGTGTTCAGACTTTGTAAGTCTGTCAATAATAACCCAGATAGCATCTTGCCCTTTATTATTTCGAGGCAAGGCCATAACAAAATCCATTGCGATGTTCTCCTACTTCCATTCTCCAATAGGTAACGGTTGGACAAGTCCAGAGGGAAGTCTTCGTTCTGCCTTAACTTGCTAGCAAACGAGACATCGATCAACGAAGTCTGCAATCGCCTTCTTCATTCCAGAAAACCAGAATTGTCACTTGACATCCTTGTACATCTTGTCACCCCCAGGATGCATAGCGAACCTCGAACAATGCATCTCAGTGAGGACTTCTTTCTGAACCTTAGGATCGTTCGGTAGACAAAGACGTTTTTTATAGAAAATGACCCCGTCTTCAGAGACCGACCAGTGAGAAAGATCCGGTCCGCTGAGTAGAAGTTGTCATTTCTCCATTAGCATAGGGTCGTTGGCTTGAGCAGCTGAAATCTATCGAACCAGCTCAGAGTTGGCTGATAATTGAGAAAGTCGTGGTCTTGCTCCCTCTTCGATCAGTTGTAGGTTAAAGTTCTCCATCTCGGTAGCCAACTTCCCCATTTCGTAGTTAAGAGTACAAGCAACATAAGATTTTCTACTCAGGGCATCAGCCAAAACATTGGCCTTTCTGGGATGGTACTAGAGTCGAAAGTCATAATCTTTCAAGAATTCCAACCATCGTCTTTGGCGGAGGTTTAGGTCTCTCTGAGTGTATATGTACTTAAGACTCTTGTGATCCGAGAAGACCTCAAACCGTTCACCGTATAGGTAATGACGCCATAACTTCAATGCAAATACGACAGCTGCAAGTTCCAAGTCATGTGTTGGGTAATTGCCCTCATTAATCTTCAGTTGCCTCGAGGCATATGCGACAACTTGGCCTTCTTGCATTAGTATGACACCTAAGCCTTGGAGAGAGGCGTCGGTGTATAGTGAAAATCCAAGTGAATTTCTTAGAGTGATAAGTACTAGTGTCGTCGTGAGGCGATTCTTCAATTCCTGAAATGATGGCGGGATTCTAGATGAATCGCACATCTTTTCGAGTGAGCTTTGTCATAGGTTCAGTAATCTTTGAGAAGTCCTTGATGAAGCATCTGTCATAGCCAGCCAAACCAAGAAAACTCCTAATCTAAGTAATAGTGGTAGGCTGCTTCCAGTTTAAAACGGCTTCAACCTTAGAATGATCTACCTTAATGTCATTGCCTGAAACCACATGGCCTAGGAATTGAACTCGTTTCGCCCAAAATTCGCACTTACTCAACTTTGCATATAGCTGGTGGCTTTTCAAGGTCTAGAGGACTATCTTCAGATGTATCTTATGGTCTTCCTCGGTTGAGGAATATATCAATATATCGTCCTCAAAAACCACCACAAATCGGTTTAAGTATAACCGGAAGATGCGGTTCATCAAATCCATAAATGTAGCAAGTGCATTTGTTAGACCGAACGGCATGACCAAGAACTCGTAGTGACCGTACCGAGTTCTGAATGTCGTCTTGGTAATGTCTGACTCTCGAATCTGGAGTTGGTGATAACCGGATCGTAAATCAATCTTAGAGAAGTATTTGGCATCTCTAAGTTGGTCGAACAAGTCATCGATCCTGGGGCAATGGGTATCTGTTCTTAATGGTGACGTTATTGAGCTTGCGATAGTCTATGCAAAGTTGTAACGAACCATCCTTTTTGCGAACGAACAGAACTGGAGCCCCCCCGGGGTGATGAACTCTTTCTGATGAAGCCATTACTCTCTAATTCCTTCAGTTGTTTGTCTAATTCAACCAGCTCGACATTTGACATTCAGTATGGTGGAATGGAGATGGGCTTGGTCCCAGGTATGAGGTTGATTTCAAAATCGAATTCACTAACTGGAGGTAGACCAGGAAGGTCATTTAGAAAAACTGTTGGAATTCAGATATGACGGGAACATCGTGTACTTCGAGAGGGTACAGTGCTGGTGATTCATTTTCATCACCAAGGGATAAAGCTCGAAGCTGTGCTTTGAGAAGTGCAACAGTCTAGTTGTGTATCCATTTCCTTGTTCCCTGAATCTTGACAGAGTTCCCCATGGACTAGGTTAACTGAACTTGCTTCTTCATACAATCGATCTTTGCATTCAGTGGTGCGAGCCAGTCCATGCCGAGGATGATGTCGAAGTCTTCAATGCCCATTACAAAAAGATCTGCATATATGATCCGTTCAGACATTCAAAGTTCACATTGAGAACACCGCAAGTTCACGTCAGTAGCAGATCCTAAAGGTGATGTGACATAGAGTGTGATTTCTGTGGGTTCATGATGCAACCCTAAATAGCTTATCAATGCAGACGATATAAAAGAATGCGTAGCACCTGAATGGAACAAGACATGCACCAATGTATTAAACAAGGGAAATGTACCTTCGACTACATTATTGTCTGGGAGGGGTTGTTGAGCTATAGCAAATGCTCTACCCTGGTTCCGTTGTCCCTGGTTCTGCTGGTTCTGCCTGGGTTGGGCATTTGCAGCAGGTGGTGCTTGTTGGACTGGAAAAATGGGAATAAGTTGCTGAAGGTGCGGATAGACATATTTTACATGGCCCTTCTGGCCGCAGTTGTAACACGTCGGCCGATAATGCAGATGGTTCTGTTGGCCATGCTAATTGTGGTGCTGACCGCCACCTTTGCCATTGCCTTTTCGACTTCCACCCCTGCCATAACGGCCACCTCGGCCATGATTTTGAAAACCCTGATGGTTTGGGTTAGATGGTGCAGTCGCGCGGGTTGTGGCCCCATGCTTCTGAACAGGGACTGGGAGGGCTGGGTTTTGGTTATCGTAGGGCTTCTTCTTGTTTTCCTGTTGTGAGTCCTGTTGGGAAAACGTTGCAGGCCATTTTCCCCTATCCATTCTCTGCTCTTTCACGATCTTCTCTTGCTCAAAACTCATGGCCTTGTCAACGACCTCCTTGTAAATCTTGAGATCCAAGATCGACAAGGCTTGTCGAATATCAAAGCGAAGGCCATTATAGAATTTCTCAGTCTTATCTTGCTCCGTTGAGATGGTGGAGAGAGAGTAGACCGATAATTATTTGAACTTGCCAGCATATTCCCTGACGGTCATGCTGCCTTGGTATAACTTAGCGAATTCCTAGCGCTTATGCCTCTTCACAGCGCCGGGAAAAGATTCATCAATAAACATTGACTCCAACTGTTGCCAAGTCATATTCCCTGTGTTGACCCTTGGGTCCTTTTTTACTGTTATCCACCATGTGTTTGCTCCACCAACAAGTTGGTAGGTTGCTAGTGGAATTTTTTGAGTCTCGTCGACTCTCATTGCATCAAGAGCCTTCTTTGACTCATCCAGCCACTTTTGCACCTCTTCAGCATCAATGCTGCCAGCAAGGGTAAGAGGTTGTAGCCTCTTATACTTCATAATCTGGTCGGTTTGGGTCTCCGACCCAGATCTCACAGGTGCTTGTACAGTGACAACCTGACTGGCCGCGGTCTCACGAACGGTCGTTTGAACAGTGACTTTCATCGCCTCAATAAATCCAGCGAAAAGGTTTCCATGCTCGAAGGCATGGCAAAGGGTACGGGTTGAAGTGGCATTGCCTGCCCAGATGTTGTGGCAGTGTCGGGTGTGGCTCGTGCTGTCGTTGGAGGCTGCGGTTCCTGATTCTGAATCTCAGGAGGTGCCTCCTCTGTTTGGCGGACAGTACGTGACCTTCCTCTCTTCCTAGTTTGCATTTTCTCACTGGCAAGGAGAAAATAAAACCAAGATTTAGGAACTGTAACCAAGTATAATGTTATAGTATGCTCAGTAACAATTTCGATAGTACTGCAAAAAAAAAAAACCTATTTTTCTAAGTATATTGTAAGGTTTTTGTTGAGAAATTAAAGAATTTTATGTGCCTCGTATGTTTGGCCATGGTGTAAAAACAAGGTTAGAATGTTTATATAATAAGTATAAAACTTTGCAAGTATTTCAAATGATTTGGTTCTTGTTTTTGTGAACATACATATATATTTCATTGAAAATCCATACGAGTCATAAGAATTCTAAGATTTGCCTTGGTAAATATCTTGATCTAACGTTCTATCGCAATCTTATGTATTCAAATGCTTTCGCTTAGCCTTTTCGATTATTATTCAAATTCGTGTGTACCATACCACATGAATTTGGTAATAAGGGTGTTAACCAAGTTAAGTTGTATGACCACGGTTTCTATAAAACATCGGCTGAATAGTAGTTCACTAATAGTATCGTCCAAATTTACTCGTCTCATACCGTGTAAACTTAGTGATAATATTAGTAATGCAACTTTCTCCAAATGTTTCTTTTCACACAAGGTCTTGGGTTTTCTTACTTCCACATTTTGTTTAGTATCCTCCAATTTTGTTGTGTCCCATACCACTCCAAAGTTAGTGATACAAAAGAAAGAATGGTTGTAAGTTGGCCCACCAAAGATAGTCTTAAACAAAACATTCTCATTCATATATAAAAGAAAAGTTTACAATGCCAATAATCAATCTTGATTTTCCTGCCTACTACCGCTTCTCCTAGACCTCCCGCTAGGTACAGAACAACTATTACAAGAAGGTTGAAAATTTGCTCGTTGTTTTTCGAAGTTTCGTATACGTGTTAACATATCATTTTGAGTCTCTTCTATCTCAGCAATACTTGATACGATCACATTTAACTGTTCGAATTGGTTAGTCGATTGTCCCATCGATGGTTGATGGGTCGATTGTCCCATAGGTGGAGGGTAGGTCGTAGGAATTGGTGGAAAGTATTGGTTGTACTCATAGGTGAGGGGTTGTTGTTTTGATTGTACGGGGATCTCCTAACTGGAATCGCTTGGACATTTGGACATGTTTGGGTTGAAAAGTCATGAAATAATGGGCTCATTGGGATGTCCTGTCCTCCATAATTTGGTGCCGCCCAATTCTGTTGTTGTTGGTTCGTAGGAACTTCTGGAACTGGCCGATACGGTACCTCAGGAGTTGGAAAACTTGGGTACGAAGTGTTGCCTTGAGTTGGCACATTCCAGGTTGGTGGATTTGCTTGAGCACTTTGTCTATCTTGATTTGTTTGAGGTTGATTTAGGTTGGCAAATAAATCTTCCTCAGTGAATAGTTGCTCGATTGGATCATCATTCGAGGCTAGGTTTGACGTATGGTTCTGGTTTGGCTCATTATTTGGTACTTCTCTAATAGGAATCTTGCGTCGACTCTTTCGGTAACAACGTCCATATTCATCTCTCATTCTTTCGCCATTTAAAGTCGCGTTGAATACTTCCTCGTCAGTTACCCCTCCACTTGTGACATATGTCTTGAAGATAGAGGATGTTGTAACCGCCTCAGTGATCTGCTTCGAAGACTTATCAAAAGTGTTGATGTTTGCCTCATATAGCATTCTCATGATCAAGACTCCGTAGCCAAGGAGATTCTTTCTCAAAGGTTTTTGAATCACTCTCAACATTTATTGGATGATGATGTGAGATAGGGAGACCTTAATTTTATTCTCTATGCAATATAACACAAGAAGTTGAGCCCTTGACATAGTGCCTGTAGTCCCTATTTCTGGCAAGATGTTGCCGAATATGATCTTTCCAAGTCCGGCAAGAGATGGTTTGAGGAGGTTGTTTGGGAGGTTGGTGTACGTTGATTGTGTGTACGGCTCTTTGGTGAGCGAATTGAACAACTGTTCGTTGGATTCTGCGATCTTTACAACTGTCTGGGGTTCATGTGGATCAATAATTTTATCTTCAATTGGAATCTCCATAAGTCGTGCAATAATTTTGACGTTGATAGAAATCTTTGTTCCCTCGACTGTTGTCTCCAAAACAGGGTTGATCTCATCTTCTTGGAGTCCCACGCAATTCATGGCTCCGTAGAAGGATTTCATCAAGTTGTAAGAGACGTGGCCCTCAACTTTTGTTATGTTCAACCACCCTAGTGTTGCAAGTTTTTTGTGAAGGATGGGCCGGAGGTGGAGATCTCTATTGTCGATACTCCTCATAGTCATAACCTCCCTTTTGGGAAATTCCTTGAGCCTAGTGGGAATTGGTTCCCTACTATCGGAAGTCGTTCCTTCACTTGTGGCCATTCTTTTGCTGAAAGGAAAATAAATTTGTGAATGACACAAAATATATTCCTAACATTTTTAAGATTTATTCTTTGTCTGTTGGACAATATTTTTTATTTTTCTCTTGATGTTTATGTCATCATCAAAAAAAATTTCATTAGCAATATGATATATATATATATATATATATATCTCATATACATATATACATGAATGTATAGATATATATATTTAATCATAACTATATATATAGTTTTTCATAAATCAACTATATATATATATATATATATATATATATATATATATATTTGAAACTAAACTATATAAAAACTATATAGTTTTCTAGATATATATTTAATATAAATCTCAACTATATATAATTCATATATATATAGTTCTGAAGATATACATATCTAGTAAAAAAAGATTTCATCTAAATTTTTCATTAGTAATATGGTACATATATATCTCATATATACATAGATATATAGATATATATACTTAATCGTAATAATATATATAGTTTTTCATAAATCATAACTATATATATTTAAATCTAAACTATACAAAACCATATAGTTTTTTAGATATATATTTAATATAAATCTCAACTATATACAATTCATATATATATAGTTATAGAGATATATATATCTAAAAAATTTTCATCCCAATTTTTCCATTAGCAATATGGTATATATATATATCTCATTGATATATAGATATATCTATTTAATCATAACTATATATAGTTTTCATAAATCATAACTATATATATATTTAAATCTAAACTATATAAAAACTATATAGTTTTCTAGATATATATTTAATAAAAATCTCAACTATATACAATTCATATATATATAGTTCTAGAGATATATATATCTAATAAAATTTTTCTTCTCCTAATTTGGTGGACTTGGGCGGGCTGTGGACCGTACTCTCTGATACCATTAAATGTGACACCCCACCCGGACGCGCCTAAACCTACGGTACACTCACGGAGGGGGCGCGCATTTAGAATTATCACAATGGCAACAGAGTACGCAGCGAAAATACAATATAGTACAAGTCTGATTTCATTAATTTCAGAATATAATTTGTACATGAAATAGTTAAGGGGACATTCTCCCTAACACCCCCAATGAATAATACAAAAGGTACAAAATGTGGGACTCATAAACCTGCTCCCAATCCACCCTAGTTTCCTGTGAAAAATTGGATAATAATGGAGTGATATTAACACGCTCAGTGGGTAAAATAGTTCGTGAGTATAACAATTAATAAAGCATATTTCAATATCAAATATCTTAAATACACATGAAAGCATCATAATCAATCAATATGTATGTCTGCATGACACTGTCTCGTAATGGTTTAATGACTGTACATCGCCTGAGTTCAGATGTCCCTCCCAGGGAATAGCCACGTAATCCATGGCTAATCCCATCTTTTTTTCTTGGACCCATTTTTTCGTGCGTGACAGATTATTGTGATATGAAGGGTTGACACAAGGAAGAATTATTGGAAAATGGTCATACAACCAACCCTATCATACACATTTTGTATTAAAATCATGATCAAAACATCTTGATAGCAATCATTAAGTATAAAATGATGCATACCTCAAGCAAGGTGAGATACCTTGCAATCTGATACATTGAGGTCCTCGTCGCAAATCAAAGCTGACGATACATATATGCAAGACATGCGGCGGTCGATGAGTACGTATGAGTCATGTCAATGCGCATGAGTAATTGAAGATAGGCAACGGGGAGTTGCGTTGATGTCTTGTCGCAGAACAATGTGCAGCCTAGTAGAAATAATAAAAATGCCATCACCTCACACTCTACTAGGGGGGGTGGGGAAGCCTTGTTTCTTGGGGGTACCAAATAGGGCTTTCAGCCAGTGCTTAGTCATGGATTGCCCTTTCCCAATCTTGACCACTTGGTTGTGAATATTTGTATCGCATGTGCATGACTGTCAAGTAATAATATAGTCCCAAGGTGAGTTAGGTTATCGTCCACAGGGAAAGTGAATTCTAAAATTAAAAATGCCCAAAATTATAATGATTTTCATTTTATATAGGTGATCAAAATGGGATGAATAATGTGCTAGAATGTAAAGTGAACAAACTAAAACTAATTAATGCAAATTGAATTAAAATAGAAGAAAATCAATGAATAAAAGTTCTAGAGATTGATCTCACAATGTTTTATCTTATGGATTTTCAAAAGGTTGTGTTATTGAATTAATTGCTGGAATTTATAAACCATGGATTCTAACCCATCCAAATCCCTCTCTTGAGCGCAATTCAAATATCTATCCTTAACATATTAATCCCCTATCTCGAGCGCAAATCAACAAGTCAAGAATACATTAAAATCTATAATCCACTCTTTGCAATTTCAAAGGATTTCGTAGGTCTCTCGACTTGATACTACTAACCTAGGTTACAATTTCCAATTTCAAATTCGATAACACCTCTCCTGAGTGTAAAAATCCAAATCTAACATCATCCATCAAGTTGAAAGCATTAAGTACTTGAAATTGTGAATAAACCCAGAATTTATTCAATAATACATGTATTATAATCAATCCATAAGACAAAACATAGATCAATCAACCTCTAGATTTAGAACTTAGCTCATATTCATATTCAAGGAAGCCATTTTTTGGCTTTTCTTCTCCGTTCTTTCTTCACCTTTTGCACTGTTCTTGCACATGTTCTTGACCCCTTTTTAGCCTCATTTACACCACTTTAAGCTCCTTATTTACCTACAAAACAAAGTATAAACAAGTGTAAATTCTATGCAATTGATCAAAGTATTAAACTAATATGAAATGCACTCAAAGTATATGACTTCTATACTATTAACATGTATGAAAATGTGATTTATTCATGATAAGAACCTAAGATGAAACCTAAATGAACCTAAAACAACTAAGTATACTAATCATGCAAAAACAACTACAAACAAACCAAATTAACCTAAAAATATAACAAATTATCATGCAAAATAACCACTAAAACTCAACTTATAAAATTTCCCCAAACACAGACTTTGATCATCCCGAGCAAAGAGAAAAATGAAGTTAAAAAAACAAAACTCCTCACATATTCCAGAATGAACAAGGATTTAATTCACAAAAATAGATTCTCATGATCTCAAAGAAAACAAACAATTCATCCAACATAACTGATAGTTGCATATTTGGATAGGTTTTAGAGCATGTTTCAGGTGTGTTTTAAGACATTTCATGCATTAGTTTCATGTGTTTATGCTAGTTTTGATGCATTTGTTAGTTTAGGAATATTTTGGTTTTTCATTCATATTTTGGTTTATAAGTATATAGTTTGATTCATTTTATGTTTGAGAGTGTTATTAATGTAATGCCCTGTACCCCAGGTTGACATCATCTTAGCACGTACGATACTGAAATATATGTATTTATACGTGTATGACTCGTAGAAACCTCACATATTTTGTTAGTTCGGAATTCCCTAGGCTTAGAAGCCAAATGAACCCAATTTGGTAACATTTCAATTGCCCGTACCTTAGGAATTAAAAAGGCAAAATTGATTATAACCTTGAGATGTGTTCCCCAGATAGTGACTCCGACCTCACGGTTGCTTTTGAAACGTGTTTACGTAAAAAAATTCATATAAGGTATGTCTTTCTTTGATTTCGGAATGGCCGAGAGCGGAACATCAAAAATTTTAAATATACATATATATGGAGAGGAAGAAATTTCTATCACCGATTACATCAATGGATTGTTCTCCTAGATCTGTGGTCCGATTAAGCTGAAATTTTGGCAGATTATTCTTCTCTGATAGATTTTCATTATGGCAGGTGGAGATCTTGATCGGAGTTTTTTACAGTGAGGTATAAGATTCCAAACACTCCTGCTCAGATTTCAGATCTTTCATTCCTGCAGTTGGATTGCGCTGAAATTTTACCAAAAGGTTGGTATCTGACTCATAAAACTTTTGAACGGTTAAGATGTTGAATTTGCGACTTTTATTTTGCAATAAATTGATTATCTAAGTGCGAGTAATTGCAGCAGGGAAACTATTTATTTTTTATTTAAGTGTGTTTTACTTAAGTGTGGGCCCAACTTGTATTTTGGCTTTTATAAAACCACTTGCATGACTCATTTGCTCATTTTTGTGTTTGAAAAGAAGGAAAATAGGTAGAGCAGAGGAGAAAAGAAGAAAGGTAGGGTTTGGCGTGTTCTTGCTTGATTTTCTCCTAAGGTATGCATGATTCACCTTCTTTCTTCCTAAAACCTCTTTGGTTTATGCATATGAGCTCCATTTTAATCTATGGAATGCCATGAGCCAAGGTTTGGAAGTGTTCCAAACCTGGGTTTTGCTTGCATGAGCTCTTTTGAGCTTGTTAATGGTAGAAATGACATTCCTAGACCTAGATCTACATCCATAGAGTGTTTTCCACACTCAAATCTCGGATTTGATGGGGTGGTGGAAGAACACTTTTATGAGTTAGACCTTGCATGTTAGATATGTGAGTTTAGGTGTTGGTGGGCTGATCTTATGGGCTACACAGCCCTAAGAATCCTAATAGAATACGAGTAAGGAAGTTCAATCAGGCGCTGGATGTCGGGAACTCAGGCCCTTGTATTGCTTCTTACTTAGGAGGTGTCTAGAATTGCATATGACATGTTTGGAAAATGAAATGCATTGTCTTGAATATTGACATGATGCATTATGTTTAGCATGTATATGATCTTGTATATCACCATGTTATTTAAATTGCTTTGATGAACTTTCGCCATGTTTTATCTAAATGCATGTATATTGCCACTTGTAGAAAACATTCACTCAGCTTGTTGTAGCTCACTTCTCATTCTTATCATTTCAGGTTTTGGTAGGAAGGGAAAAGAAAATACCTAACTGTGTAGAGCTTCCCAAGTTTCGGTGATGTAGATGTTTAGTACATTCTTGTATTTTGGTATTATGTACATAATAACACTTAATGTATATACTTAACATATAGATGAGATGTATTTATGGTTAAGTATGGTTTTGCATATTTTGGACATTATGGAATTTTATATTTGGAATTTTGGACGATGTATTATTAATGTTGTTTAATTATGTCTATGTTTTGATGGTAGATGTTGAATTATGTGTTTATTAAGTTGCTAGATGAGGCTGACGGGACGGCAGGTGTATCGAGGGAGGATATACTTGGGGGTTCTGTGCCGGTCATGACGTCACTGGTTGTGGGTCGTGAAAATTAATTTGATTTGCTTTGTTGTGTAGGTATTTAGATGTGTTAGTCATGAATTTAGATGATAAAAACATGTACAAGAAGATGCAAAATAAAAATAAAAATGAAGAATACAAGTCAAAGAGGAGCGAAAAAATGGCTAAGTCCATGCAAAAAGAGATGAGAAACAACGTTCTGGGCTCCTCGGCGCCGTGGTGATGAATAGAAAGAAGAATAAAGGATGTACTGTGTTAACCTATACGGTTCATCACTTAGCTCGTCCCTAAATATACTGTGATATAGTAGATTTTGATGATCACAAACAAAGTACTTTTCGGTGCTAAACGTGCGTGTATCAAGATTTAGTCAAAACATCTAAGGAAAGCAAAAAACCAAGGAACGACTCGATCAAGGAACTCAAATATCACATCCAACGGTCAAGTTCGTTTCAATCAAAAGGACTTTAACAATCACATCATAATTTCAAGATCACTTCACTTGAACGATTCGATCAAGCTTTAAGTCTACATCCCTCGATCAACGTTCAAGTTATTCAACTTTGTGCAAAGCTCTTATTAAAGATCTCGTAATGAAGAGATGGATCTAACGGTTATGAGAAAAGAGAAATATACAAAGTATTTAAGGTATATCTTTCTCTAATCGTTATTGCTCAAAATGTTCTTCAAAACCATGCATGAATCATCTACATATGTTTTTCTAATCTGCATGTTTTGATTTCATGTTTTTACGGTATTTCAAAGGATATAATACTATATATTTAATTTGAAATCTACTGAGTTTTTATTTGCATTTATCATTTATTTTATCGTGAGTCAAAATTGTTTTCAAAGAGTCTTTCAGGACGCTAATGAAATAGAAGTGCTCTCCTGAACTTGATAAGTTAGGACGCTGATAGTTCATTAGGACGTTGATAACGTTCAAGGTTGAATTGAACTAATTTATCAGGACGTTTACTTGTAACTTTCAGGACACTCACCTTTAGGAATCAACTTAGTAACTTTCAGGACGCTGATTGTCCTTCAGCGTGCTTGTGTCTTTACTTAAAATGTTTTTAACTGGTAGGATGCTTACATAGTTGTAGTGCCCTCATGTTTTATTTTTATGCTTTAGACTGGCAGGACGCTTACTCGGATAATAGCGCCCTCATGTACTTAACTGTTTTAAAACATAGCAGAATGCTAACTGTGCATTAGCGCTCTCAAGGTTAAGTTATTTAAGTGTCAGAGTAAGTAGCGCCCTCACTTAAGTGTTCTGCAGGACACTTATACGTAATGAGCACCCTTAAGGAACAAAACGATAAAGTTGACATTATGCGTCAATCAGGACGCTAATTCAACAACCGTCACTGTTCGAACAAGTACTTTACGTAAGTTTACTTTTTTAGAACAGACATTTGCACAGAGTCCTTTTTAGACTTATCAAAGACCTCTGATGCATGAAATAAGTTTTTCTAAAACTTTCCTCTTTCATAAAATCTGAAAAGAACCATAATGTTAGTGAAAATTGCAGTTGTTATTTTCATATAACATTCTAGTTGTTGTGTGTAAACGTTCATATTATTTGAACGTCAAATGTCTAACGGCTATGTCTCACTAAGTCAACAAATACCAGCACTTAGGATCAAACAACTTGCCAATCACTTTGTGTTGTGCCAATACTTTTTGAAAGTTAGTCTGTGTTAAAATGAATTTCATTTTCTAATCTTTCAAAGTATTTTTCACTGATACCTTTACGATTACAATAGATTTTCATATTGAGCTTCAATTATACTTTATCTTTGAAAATCTCTCTTGATTGGTATCAACTCAAATTCTCAGCACTGATTCATATTTGGTATCATTCTTGCTGGAGATAGAATTTGAGAAATAGTTCAAGATATATAGTTGTACTTGATTTCATATCTTAAGTATTGTATTGAACTATATCAGTAGTTGCGTTAACTACTGATCACTGAACCAAAAG
Source organism: Paratinospora sagittata (assembly GCA_035771175.1). NCBI lineage: Eukaryota > Viridiplantae > Streptophyta > Magnoliopsida > Ranunculales > Menispermaceae > Paratinospora > Paratinospora sagittata. Next base: position 24,458,311 of record CM069598.1, on the reverse strand, counting down.
TTTTCACACTTATATTTTATATCTATTTTGAAAATTGTTTGTCTTTGATTTACACCAGTCATTCGTGTTTTAAGTCAATCTTTATTCGGTATTTATTACTTTCGAAGAAGCACTGATTTTCATATCATATCATTCATGCTTTTCAAAACTACACTTGAGCAATACACAACATTGAAAGGTAAAGGACTAAAGGTGTATTTCAACTTAGCATTACCTATTTCATATTTCATATCTTTTTAATGCTATGTACTGAACTTAATTGTAAAGTATTTTACTACGTTAGAACAAACCAACATCTCAGTGTTGTAATGCTGGTGTGTTTCTGGACTGAAACAACCAGGACAAGTGAATGAAGTTCACTTAATGATTTCAGGATTGAAATCATGAAAGGTTATCTCTGAAGCTGTAAAAGTGAACCGGTTCATCCTCATCCCGTAAAATGATAAGTGTGTCCTTAACCTGAAAAAGGATAGGTTATCTCTTAACCTATAAAAGAGAAAAAAGTTTATCCTCACCTGCAAGTAGGAAACCAGTTCATCCTAATCCTGTAAAAGGATAGGTGTGTCCTTAACCTGAAAAAGGATAGGTTTCCTCTCAACCTGTAAAAGAGAAACGGTTGTTCCTTATCCCGTAAAAGGAAAACGATTCTTCCTTATCCCGCAAAAAGAATGGTTCATGCTTAGCCCGTAAAAGGATAGGTTTGCCTGTAACCTGTAAAAGGGCAGTTGTAACAGTTTGGTTCTCACCCGTAAGAGAATCAGTTAGTGGATTGAAAAAATCCTAATCGGGAGATTAGGTAGTAGACGTAGGCTTGGCCAAACCAGTATAAATTTGTGTGTCACACGTTTGCAATTTAGTCTGTGTTCTATTTTGCATCCAATTCCAATACACTCATGTAAATCACTAAGTTATTGGAAGGTAATTTTATAATTGACCATCGCACCCAATTCACCCCCCTCTTGGGTGGACCAACAATTGGTATTAGAGCGGGTTCTCTGAAATCATGGTCTAACAACCTAGAGTCTTGATCCATATGTCAATTTAGGGTTCATCTTAGGTGTCTTTGCATTTCACGTAGAACCTCTGCCACCGCTTCCTACTGCAGCGACTCTTGAGGAACAGTTTACCAAGCTTAGTGATTCTCTATCCTCCAGCGTTCAAGTTGTCTTGTCATGCTAAACAAGCATGAGAACCGACTGATATAGCTTGAAGCCAAGGCAAAATATCAGAGAGATCTGATGATGGCACTATTTGAGGAAAATGAGGAATCCCGAGCTTTAATTGAAAATGTTGTCCATGTGAGCACCGCCACTCCCATGGCTCGCAGGACTAATAGCCTTTATGGATGTCCTTGTCCTCACGCCGAAGATTCCAGAGCAGAATCTTCTAGAAAAAGCTAGAAACCTCTCTGCCAGCCCTAGTCATGTTATGCCAAAATTGTCAAACTTTGTTTAAACTATCTTTTGTATTTTTGGTTAAAACTCTCTTACAATACTTACCTTAAATGTTTAAGCATAATTCATCTTACAATTTATCGTGTGTGTGTATACTATGTTCGTTTCCCCTGCTTCTCTTACACAATGAGTTCTGCACATCTCACTACTTTGTTGCTTGCTTGCTCGTGCTTAGCTATCTTTCCATCTCTCATTCATTTCATAATGTTTTACTATATTTGAATGATTAATCTACTTGAAATTGTGTGAATGATATATTTCATATTCATATGCTACACACACTAATCACAATCTGCTTGATTTATGCTCTGATATGCCTGCTTCTATGTTTGCAAAATTATTTTCGAATATTTATGTTATATAACTATGTTGCTCTCATGAACATGATTATCTATCATCACTAATGATGTCTTGTTCGTATTTCCTGATAAACTGCATCTTGATAAAATCTTACTACGACAAATGCAATTATCAGATTATTAGTAACATCTTTCTTGACTAGTCACATCTATCTTGAGTATCTGAGATGCTTATTTGTGACTGTCTGATAAATATCATGATTAGACCTATCTTGTATCTTATACTATATCATGATTATTTATGCTCATTCTGAACTTGTGATATCTAATTAATCAGGTAACACAATAGCTAGGCTGCGCTTTAAGTGTTAATTTATGCCTATCCTAGTTCATATCATGATCATGCTTGCTCTGATCTTAGAAAATCTTATCTGCATGATTCATGTTTCTGCAAATAAATATAGGCCATGTATACAATTTCATATCATACGCCTATATCTTTAAAAGATTTTTGCCTTCACTTGTGATTACTATCTCTTGGCATTATCTTTTCTATGATCACCTGACTTTGATGCATCTACTTCATACCATAACATGTTAGCATCAAACTCATGGATATCTGATTTCTAATGAGCACATATCCTTCCAAATGCTTTCTCATTAGAAGCAGTATATCAATCATTCTAGGCCATGCTTTAATTGAAATTTTTTGGCTAGAATAGGAGAATGAATGTATGTTATTGCTTGAATGATATCTATGAATTTCAGCATATATTCAGTATGTTTAGACGTTGATATTCATCGTATATATCTTCATATGTCTAAACTATGAAAAGTTTATAATTTTCCATTTCACATGCCATTGATGTTGCTCTTTAATATTATATTTCATATACATCAATTGACTGTGATTTTTGATATCTAATAGATGCCATGTACTTCAATTATATACTCTGCATCTTATTAGAATCATAATAGCTAGGCCTGCTTAATCATAAATTTCTCTGCCTATGCTATAAGTATGCTTATGTGTGTTTATTTACATATCCTAAAGCATACTCTGTGTTTGGTTTGGTTTAATTATCAAATTTATATTTATGCCAAACACTAAGGAGAATAATTGCCCATGATTAAAAATTCTTTATGAATTCATCTTTTGGCAATTCTTTCTCATTCCCTCTGACTACCATTCTCGGCTTTGCTATTATTTCAAATATTTAAGCCTATGAATTAGACAAACTATTTCTCTATGTGCTTAAAAATAAGATATGTTTCTCTCGTGACTACCAGTATAGTAGACCTTACGCATTCTCACGTACCTAACTATGACACATTGTCATAAATCATCTTGAGGTGAATGCACAAAGTAAGGGGGAGTCTCCCTGTAAAGGGGAGCTTCGCTACTTTACTAAGTCATAGGGGGAGATTTTAGTCTCTTTTCTTCACTTTTTGATGATATCAAAGGGGGAGAAGAAAAGTAAGAGATAAAAGAAAATTAAGAGGAATAGATGGGAAAAAAAAATTTACATTAATTTTTTTGCTTATGCGATTAATTTTTCGATTTGTTTGTCATCATAAAAAAAATGGAGATTGTTAACCTATGCAGTTCATCACTTAGCTCGTCCCTAAATATACTGTGATATAGTATATTTAGATAATTTCAAACAAAGTACTTTTCGATGCTAAACGTGTGTGTACCAATATTTCGTCAAAGCACTTAAGGAAAGCAAAAAGCCATGGAACAACTCGATCAAGGAACTCAAAGATCACATCAAATGGTCATGTTCGTTTCAATCAAAAGGACTTCAACGATGACATCATGATTTCAAGATCACTTCACTCGAACGATTTGATCAAGCTTCAAGTCTACATCCCTCGATCAACGTTCATGATAGGTGACGTCATGACTGGCACGAAACCCCCGGGTATACCCTCCGACGATACACCTGGCGTCCCGTCAGCCTAACTTAAACACAAGTCTCAATATGAATAATCCTATATAAGCATCCATCTAAACATGATCAACAACAATAAATATTACATCTCCAAACATACCAAGTATAAAATTCAAAAAGTTTAAATAATACAAAACCATACCTAACCATAAATTACATCCCATACATGTGTTAAGTATATATAATATGCTATCATGTACATAATATCAAAATACAAAAAAAATATACAACACCTACATCAACAAAATATTGAAGGGAGTGCTCTGCAGTCAAGCCTTCCCTTTCCCCTTCCTATCATAACCTGAAATGATAAGGATGAGGTGTGAGCTACAACGAGCTCAGGGAATGTCTTCTACAAGTGGAAATATACATGCATTTATGTAAAACATGGCAAGATCATAAAAGCATTTGAAATAACATGGTGATAAATAAGATTCCATACATGTCAATATCATCATGTTATTACCCAAGACAATGCATATCATTTACTAAACATGCCAATGCAAAGATACGTACCATATTTAAGCAATCCTATCTACACAAGCCATAAAATCCTTTGCAAGGTACACAACTGGGCATCACCGTTAAACTTACGAGAATTCCCAAAGGGAACCCCAACTAGGAGACCTCACAACCCAATTGATAACCCAACCAGACTATCCTCAAATTCATTTCATGAATCAATTAAAACATGCATATGACATATCTATATATATATATATATATATATATATCAATTTAAATCAATTTATGTAATACAATGCCACATATATAAAAACCAACAAGTAAAGAGAATACTCACAAATCATTGGCTAGTCTTAGCCAATCCAAATCCAACCACGAAGCATTAGGATGCTTCCAAAGCATTCCTATGCACCTAGACCCCCAATTGGCCTAATTGGGTTACTTAGATCAATATCAATCCCTGCATGATACATGGTTCGTACAATACTAAAATCAGTCCAAAATATGCTAAACAACCATGTTTAAACCCAATCCATAGCTAACTAATGATTCTAGAATGGTTAAACCCATGAGTCAATTCTATATTGCTCAATTCAACCATTTAATGTCCTAATTAACCCACATTTAACCCAAATGAATGCATTAGGTTGATCCCCATAATCCAACCACTATAATACTAGGCATTCAATCATACTTAGGGTCAATTAGACTAATTTCATGTCAATTTAATCAATTGACCAAGTCTGGGTCAAAATCCCTAATTAAAGCCAACATAGCATATGCCCCAATTTCGGGAAAAATCTCTACAATAGGCATAGAGCCAAATTGAATTAGGTCATTCAATTCTAACACATGTCCAACCATTCTAAACCCATAATTTCATTCAATTTGGGTCCAATTAGATAATTCCCAAGTCAATTTAATCAATTGGCTTAGTTTAGGTCAAAAGCCCCAATTTGAGCAAATCCCCAAATTACATAGCAATTTCCCAAATTACATGGCCTAGACCAGAATTACACTACACTAGGGTTATCCACTAATCAAGATCAGTAAATTGGAGTTCCATACCTCCACATTTACCCATCTAATCCACCTAAATCACATGCAAATTGAATAGGAAACCCTAAGTCCAAAATCCTAGTTTTGGTCAAATCCATATAACCCCTACAATTTCTTGTAAGAAATTGGTTTTACCATTTATGGACTCCCAACATCCTCTAGATTAACATATCTCAACTTCAAGACCTAAGTCCAACATTAGTTTTCCACAACTCCCTTAGATACTGGGATTCATGGGTGGAAAACAGTCATTAGGTGTTGATATAGGTTAGGGACGGCCATTTACACCATAAACAAGCATAAATTAGTCTAAACATGCAAAGCCTAGGTCTAGAACCCTTAAAATCCAGGATTCCTAGAAACCCTAGGTCAAAAACAAGCTTGCATGCATGAATGAAAGTGATAGAAGGAAGAAAAATGTGAAAGAATGAGGAAGAAATGCAAACCTTAGGGATTTTTTAGCAAAAATCACAAAAACCCTAACTTTTTCGCTTTATTTTCTCCTTTCCCCTTCTTTTTCTCCTCTCCAAGCTCTTTTCCCTCTTTTCTAAGTGAAAAATGAGCAAGTGAGCCGACATTGGATTGTTGGTGGCTTTTATAGAAGTATTTTGGGCCCACATGAAAAAATACACTTAAATAGAAGGAAAAGTTTTCTGCTGCAATTACTTGCAATTAAATAATTAATTTCTTACAAACTCCTCACCAATTTAATATCTTAACCATTAAAAGGTTTTATGAGTCCGTTACCAACATTCTGGTAACATTTCAGCTCAATCCAACGTTGGGATTGCGAGATCCAATCGTTTGATCAAAACTGCGCAAGAAAATTCGCAAATTCGAGAAATAGTGTTTGAAGTCTTATACCTCACAGTAGACAACTTCGATCAAGATCTTCAATATATGTAATGAAGAGCTATCAGAAAAGAATAAGCTAACAAAATTTCAGCTCAATCGGACCACGGATCTAGGTGATCAAGCCATTGATGTAATTGGTGACAGAAATTTCTTCCTCCATGAAGCGAGCTCCACTGATCCAAAACACCGTTCTTGACATGTTTCAACGCCGAACGGGTCCCCGATCATTCTGAGACTTTACGCACACATTAAAAAACATAAAAGCATGCAAAGACACTCGAACCAACATGTGTCGAGCATCAAATTCATATACGGGTCAAAATGACATCATCCTAAGGTAACTACTCCCTCATCTGGGAACTACTCCCTCATCTGGTCCTCACGCTCCCAAGTTTGCTCTTCATTATCATGGAATTGTCATTTGACTCACACAAACGGGATCTCTTTATTTCTCAATTTCTGAACCTGATGAGCCACAATTTGAATCGACAACTCCGCATAAGTCGTATCCTCCCCAACATGCAGATGACTCGCATCAAACACATTAGTTGGATCGGGATAAGACTTTTTCAATTGATCATCATTATACTTCCTCAACATCGATACATGGAATACATTATGAACACCCTCAAGCTGAGAAGGTAGAGCCAACCTGTATGCTACCGGTCCAATCCTCTCAACAACCCGGATTAGTCCAATGAACCTAGGGTCAAGCTTCCCTTTGACGTCGAACCTCGTCTGACCCTTAGGTGGCAAAGACCTTAAGCAAAACCAGGTCTTCCACTGCAAACTCTAGCACCTATGTCGGTTATCATAATAACTCTTCTGCCTGTCCTGAGCCGACTTCAGCCTCTGTCCAATCAGCTTGACTTTCTCTGTCTGCTCAACAACTGCATCAGGGCCCCATAATTGCGTATCGCTCACCTCGTACCAACAAGTTGGTAATCTATAGGGTCTTTCATACAAAGCCTCATACAGTGCCATACCGATGCTCGCCTGATAACTGTTGGTGTAAGCAAACTAACACAAGGGAAAATGCTCACCCCAACCACCACCGAACTCTAGAATGCAAGATCTGAGCATATCCTTCAGCATCTGAATCACTCTCTCAGTCTGACCATCTGTCTTAGTATAAAACGTTGTACTGAGTCATAGACGAGTCCCAAATTGAGTCTGCAAAGCCTGCCAAAACCTCGATGTATACCGTGGATCTCTATCAGATACGATCGACACGGGTCAATCTATCAACACGGGTTAATCCTTAGCCCGTAAAAGGATAGGTTTGCCTTTAACCTGTAAAAGGGCAATGCTAACGGTTTGGTTCTCACCCGTAAGAGAATTAGTTAGTGGATTGAGAAAATCCTAATTAGGAGATTAGGTAGTGGACGTAGGCTTGGCCGAACCACTATAAATCTGTGTGTCACACGTTTGCAATTTAGTTTGTGTTCTATTTTGCATCCAATTCCAATACACTCATGTAAATCACTAAGTTATTAGAAGATAATTTTATAATTGACCATCACACCCAATTCACCCCCCTCTTGGATGGACAAACATACTGTGCGCCGCGGCGCCGTTGGGGTTTTTGCAACTGCAATTTGGCAAGTTTTTTGAGCTATATTCTTCCGGACTTTCCAATTTCAATTCTTCACTACTTTGGGGCACTTTATATATCAAAATTTAGGGTTTTTCGAGAGGGATGCACAGGTGAAGAGAGAACGACGGCTAGGAGCAAAGGAACACGAGAAGACAACTTGGAGATAAGGAGGAATCTACAAAGTTCACAAGCATCTAGTTTTGGTTTTAATGTTGATTTTCATGTTTTTCTACATGTTTTGATTTTTATTATTCCAAGTTATGAACTAACTTATTAGTCTAGAGATGATAAGGATCCTATATTAGAGATTATGCAATAATATTAGTTTTTATTTATTATCAATGAATTATTTATAGTTTATTTATATTTTTTCATGCTTAATGCTATTGATTTCTTGGCCAAAGATTAATTGATCATAGACTTGGGGGGCGACACTCTGATAAGTTGAGTTTTAGTAGTTAGTTTGCATGTTAATTTGATAGATTTTTTGATTCATTTAGTTAGTTTTTAGGTGTTTTTACATGATTAGTATACTTAGTTGTTTTGGATGAATTTAGGTTTTTATCTTAGGTTTTTATAGGTTTTTATCATGAATAAATGACTTTTTGATACATGTTAATATCATAGAAGTCACATGTTTTGATTACATTGCATTTTAGTTAATACTTTGATTAATTTGCATATAATTTACATTTGTTTGTACTTTGTTTTGTAGGTAAATAAAGAACTTAAAAGTGGGTTGAAACAAGGTCCAAATGGTGTGTAAATGAAGTCAAGATCATGTGCAAAAGTGTGTGAAAAAGTAGAAAAATCGGCTAAGTCCACAAAGAATGCGAAACATTGTTCAAAAATTGACGAAGTCCACACAATAGCAAGGCCTAGGCGCCGCAGCACTCAGAAAGGTAAAAAAGTGTGATATGCACAGTGAAGTAGCACCGCGGCGCTTCGAAAGCGACATAAATAGTCATCTAGCGCCTTGGCGCTCAGTCGTGCATTTTTTAGCGTGTTTCTTTGATTCTTGCTAATTTTGGGTTCTTTTTGGACGAACTTAAGTGAATGAAGGAGGTTTTAGGTGAGAGGATCATTATCAAAGTAGAGATTTAGGTTTAGGGTGTGAGAAAGGAGGCAAGAAAGCGAGAAGAGAAAAGGCTTGGGATTGATTGCTCGAAGGAACCAAGGAGAAAAAGAAGACCAAATCCATCGTCGAAGGGGGATTCTAACCTTTAATCTTAGTTTCTTGTGTCTTGAGGTGTTTTCATCCATTGTTTTATTTCTTTTTCATCTTGTATCCATGAACATGAATATGAGCAAAACTATTAATCTAGAGGTTTGATTTCATGGGTTAATATTCATGTAAGTGTTATTGAACTTATTTATGAATTTATTTGCAATTTCATATGCTTATTGCCTTCAATTTGCTGGCTGCTAATTGAATGAAGTTAGATTTGATTTCTTACACTCAAGAGAGGTGTTATCAAATCATATCTGGAAATTTGTGACCTAGGTTAGTAGTATTGAGTTGAAAGACCTACGAAATCCTTTGAAATAAGATAACATGAATCACAAATCTCAAGGTATGCTTGACTTGTTAGTTTACACTCGAGTGAGGGAATTAATAGGTTAGGTGTAGATTTTTTTATTGACGCTCAAGAGAAGTATTTGATTGAGTTAGGATTCATGATTTATAAATTCAATAGTTAATTTAATAGCAAACTCTTTTGAAACCCATGAAGTAAAATATAGTGATTTCAGTCCTCTAGAACTTTCATTCAGTGATTTATAGCCGTTTCCATTTAATTTTGCATTAATTCGTTATAATTTGTTTAAATTATTAGCAACACATAAAATCACCCATTTTGATCACCTAGATAATATTAATATCATAGTAGTTTTGGGCATTAATTTTAGTAAAATTATTATTCCTTGAGGACGATAACCCGACTCACCTCGGTTTTGTAACTTGACTATCATACACTTGCGATACAAAATATTCACGATCAAGTTTTTGGCACCGTTGCAGGGGAACAGTGTCAATTTTACTTTTATTAATACCATTGCAAATTGATTTTGATCTTAATTTAGGAATTATTTTTGTTTGTTATTTTTTTTTTGAATTATTTTTCTCTTTTTCGTGTTAGGTTTCACTGGTTCATGCGAAGAGTGAGAAGTGCTGAAATTGTACCTCTTGACCCTGAGATAGAGAAAACCTGTGGTAGACTAAGAAAGATAGAAGAGCAGCAGCACAAAAGAAACCATGGCTAAAGGGAACAACCAGTTGCCTTTGAGGGATTACTTCAAGCCAGTGGTCAACAATAACTACTCTAGGATTGCAAGGCTGCCAATCAATGCTAACAACTTTGAGTTGAAGCCTACTTGATTACAATGGTATAGCAACACCAGTTTGGTGGAGTACCTCAAGAAGATCCAACGTCCACATCAACACTTTCTTGGAGATGTGTTACACAGTGAAGATAAACGAGATCCCAGAAGAGCAAATAAGACTGGGATTGATCCCATTTTCATTAAGGGACAAAGCAAAATCATGGCTCCAATCTCTAATATCAAGGAGCATTACTACATGGGAACATGGGAAGAGATGCTCCAAGATTTTCTTCAAAGATTTTTCACACCTGCAAGGATATCACAACTGAGAGCAGAGATCAGTCAATTCAGAAAATTGGAGTCTGAATCTTTATATGAGACTTGGGAAATATTTAAAGACCTATTGAGAAGATGTCCACAACATCGGTACCAAGAATGGTTGCAGATTCAAATGTTTTACAATGCCATGACCTTATCTTCAAGGCCATTAGTTGATGTTGCAGCTGGCAGTACTCTTATGGGAAAGACAACAGATGAAGCCCTCATGTTGATAGAAGAAATGGCTTCCAACTCTTATGAACACTCCAATGAGAGGTATGATTTAGGCCATTTTTGGATAGTTTGAGATATAAAACCCACCTAGCTGTGTATTACCCCTAGTTACCCTATTTTGAGCCTTATATACTATTCTTTGTCACCTAAAATTGATTAGCCAAAGCCTTTGATTGATATTCCCCTGTTTTCCACCCTTGCACCCTTAACTCTTTGAAGTAGATGAATTGTAATGGGTTGGGTCGTTTTCATGGGAATTTATGTGTAAATGTGCTATGGAATGAGAATGTATGTGAAGGTAATGAGAAAAGATCAAAATGGTTCAAAATATGTGAAAAAGAAGAAAAAGAAAGATGATGACGAAAAATAATGAAAAGAAAAAATGTACGGTTCTTCATAAATGAGTGAATTGAATAAGTTTGGAGGAATGTAAAGGGTGATGTGATGATTCATTTTGTAAGGCATGAGAAGTTTAAAATGTGCTATTTATAAAAGATGTTTTGGGTGTGTTGAGCTTCATTTTATCTATGTTATCAAACCCTTAACCTTAGCCTTACATTACAATCTATCAAAGTCTTATTGATCTTAATTGGTGTGAGCCCTACCTTAGTGGAGAGAAGTATGAAAAGCAAGCATATGAAGTTCATGTTTTGTTTTGTTGAGATTATATTTTTATCTTGCTTGCATTGATCTGAATAATTTATAAGTGGTCATGTGAATGATTTCTTGTGCTTGTTGGTCAATGAGAATAGAAGAGAATGCATTGCTCTGCAGATTGAAATTCTAGACAACAAGTTTAAACTTTCAAAGTTTTCCCTGAGTTGTGTTGTATGGAATATATGTTGTCTTTGAGATCATGAAAACCCACTTTTGCAAGTTAAATCTTTGTTCATTTTGGAATATGTGAGAAGTTTGTTTGATCAACTTTCATTTTTCTCTTTGCTTGGGACGATCAAAGTCTAAGTTTGGAGGAATTTGATAAGTTGAGTTTTAGTAGTTAGTTTGCATGTTAATGTGATAGATTTTTAGATTCATTTAGTTAGTTTTTACATAATTAGTATACTTAATTGTTTTAGATGCATTTAGGTTTTAACATGAATAAATGACTTTTTGATACATGTTAATATCATAGATGTCACATGTTTTGATTACATTGCATTTTAGTTAATACTTTGATTAATTTGCATAGAATTTACATTTGTTTATACTTTGTTTTGTAGGTAAATAAAGAGCTCAAAAGTGGGTTGAAACAAGGTCCAAATGATGTGTAAATGAAGTCAAGATCATGTGCAAAACATGTGCAAAAGTGTGTGAAAAAGTGAAAAAATCGGCTAAGTCCACAAAGAATGCGAAACATTGTTCAAAAATCGGCTAAGTCCAAGAAATAGCAGGGTCTGGCTCAAAATCAAGTTTCGCGGTGCTCAGAGAGGAAAAAAAAGTGTGATATGCACAGTAAAGTAGCGCCGCGCCGCTCCGAAAGCGGCATGAATAGTCGGCTAGCGGCACGGCACTCAGTTGCACATTTTTTACCGTGTTTCTTTGATTCTTGCCAGTTTTGGGTTCTTTTAGGACGAACTTAAGTTAAAGAAGGAGGTTTTAGGTGAAATGATCATTATCAAAGTAGAGAATTAGGTTTAGGGTGTGAGAAAGGAGGCAAGAAAGCAAGAAGAGAAAAGGTTTTGGATTGATTGCTCGAAGGAACCGAGGAGAAAAAGAAGACCAAATCCACAGTCGAATGGGGGATTCTAACCTTTAATCTCAGTTTCTTGTGTCTTGAGAAGTTTTCATCCATTGTTTTATTTCTTTTTCATCTTGTATCCATGAACACGAATATGAGCTAAACTATTAATCTGGAGGTTTGAATGATCTATATTTCATTTCATTGGTTAATATTCATGTATGTGTTATTGAACTGATTTATGAATTTATTTGCAATTTCATATGCTTAATGCCTTCAATTTGCTAGCGACTAACTGAATGACGTTAGATTTAATTTCTTACACTTGAGAGCGGTGTTATCAAATCAGATCTGAAAATTTGTGACCTAGGTTCGTAGTAGTATTGACTCGAGAGACCTACGAAATCCTTTGAAATAAGATAACATGAATCACAAATCTCAAGGCATGCTTGACTTGTTAGTTTACACTCGAGAGAGGGAATTAATAGGTTAAGTGTAGATTTTCAAATTGACGCTCGAGAGAGATATTTGATTGAGTTAGGATTCATGATTTATAAATTCAATAGTTAATTCAATAGCAAACTCTTTTGAAACCCATGAAGTAAAATATAGTGATTTCAGTCCTCTAGAACTTTCATTTAGTGATTTATAGCCGTTTCCATTTAATTTTTCATTAATTCGTTATAATTTGTTTAAATTATTAACAGCACATAAAATCACCCATTTTGATCACCTAGATAATATTAATATCATAGTAATTCTGGGCATTAATTTTAGTAAAATTACTATTCCTTGAGGACGATAACCCGACTCACCTCGATTTTATAACTTGACTATCGTACACTTGTGATACAAAATATTCACGATCACACTCAATAGAGGGTTTTCTAGGTTGGAACATGAGAAATATGACATGAGATTATCGTAGTATTGATAGATATGCGATGTTTTATGAAGTTGTAGGAAAATCACAAGGCTTAATGCATTGCTAATATATTGGTTTTTATCGATAGATCGAAACTAGTATTTTGGTTATAGATTCTGACGCGGCACTAGACAGAGGGTGTTAGAAACTAGAGAATTTTGACTTATAAACTTGAATAAGCATTTGATAATAACCATATCTAATATTGCATAATTGATAATTAGGTGAAATTGAATCTCTAGGTGTTTTTAATATTGATTTTTCTCCAGAAAGTTCTGGTAAATTGTTGTTTTAATTATTGCTTTAGTTGAAGTATTATTTTAGTTCATTAATCATTAAAATTTGGTATTCTAGATAAAATTATGGCTAGAAACGATCTAATTAGTGTAGCTTGTCAATCCCTGAGGACGATACCCGATTCTCATCGAAAAATATTATAACTTGACACTGTACACTTGCGGTTTGCACGCATTAAGTTTTTGGCGCCGTTGTAAGGGACTGTAATTTTAATTTACACTATTATTGTGTTTTCGAGCTTTGATTTTAATTTAGATTTTATTTGTTATTTTCTGAATTTTTCTCAAGTATATGCGGCGATCAAAAATCTTTGTAGTGGTCCCTTTGGATCCAGAGATTTGAGATGACATTTGGAAGACTAAGAAGGAAGAAAATAATAGAAGTTGAAGCAATGACGGACAATCCAAATCAGTTAACTTTGAGGGACTATTTCAAATTGGTCATCAACGACAACTACACGAGCATCATTCGCACTCACATAAATGCGAACAACTTTGAGTTGAAGTCGGCTTTGATCTCAATGGTCCAACAACATCAATTTGGAGGTTCTCCTATGGAAGATCCAACTATCTACATCACCACTTTCTTGGAGATGTATGACACTATGAAGATGAATGGTGTTCTTGAGGACACCATTAGACTGAGGTTGTTCCCGTTCTCACTTTGGGACAAGACACGAGCATGGTTGCAAGGATTGCAACCAAATAGCATAGCAACATGGGAGGGCATGGTACATAAATTTCTACAGAAGCTCTTTCCTCCCACCAAGACCGCCCAACTACGAGCTGAGATTGGACAATTCAAGCAACAAGAGTCAGAGTCGGTGGTGTATGACTCTTGGGAGAGATTCAAGGAGTTGTTGAGGAAGTGCCCCCAACATGGTTTTCAAGACCGGTTGCAGCTTCAACTTTTCTATAATGGGATGTCATTTTCTACAAGGACACTAGTAGATGCGGCTGCCGGTGGTTCATTGTTGTCCAAGACTACTACTGAAGCATTTAGTTTGTTAGAGGATATGGTTACCAATACATATGAGGTTCTAGGGCAAGAGCCATGGTGAAGAAGGTAGCCGAGTAACATGGAGTCGATCCTATCACATCCCTTTCGGTACAAATTTCAAGCCTTTCGCATCAACTTGCTGCACTTGCTACTCAAAGTGCACAACCATCTATTGAGAATACGACGGCATTGAATTTGGGATATTCGGGCAATGAGGCATTGGAAGAGCAAATCCAATACATAAATAACCGGGGATACAACTATAAAAGTAATCAAGGTGTGCCAAATCAATACCACTCGGGTATTCGTAATCGTGAGAATTTTTTCTATGCCAATACGAGGAACATTTTACAACCTCCTCCGAGTATCTACCCTCAAGCACAAAAGAAGAAGCCTACTAATAAAGATTTGTTAAGTTCTTTCATATCGGAGACAAGGACTTCTATCAATACTTTAGAGGTTCAAGTGGGGAAACTAACTTCAAACATGAATGCCCAACAACGTGGTTTGCTACCAAGGTGAATCCTAAAGAACAATGCAAGGCCATTACTTTGAAGAGTGGTAAGGAAGTACAAGGGGTTGAGAATAAAAGTTCAGATATTGCACCACCATCACATCATGATGAGCAACAAGAAGAGACAAGGAATGTCAATGAGAGTCATGAAGAGAATAACAAGGCACAAGAAGGGAAAAAGACAAAAGATAGGCCTTATAGGCCCGGTTCTATCACTTTTACTTATAATCCTCCTATTATGAAACCTTATCTTCCTTTTCCCCAAGGATTTCAAAAGAAAAAGCTTGATGAGCAATTTGCTAAATTTTTGGAGATTTTTAAGAAAATTCTCATAAATATTCTTTTTGCAGATGCTTTGGAGCAAATGCCCAACTATGTGAAATTCATGAAGGACGTGATAGCTAGGAAAATGATGCTAGAAGAGTTTGAGACGGTCAAGCTCACCAAAGAATGTAGTGCCATATTATGGAGGAAGCTACCCCAAAAGCTTAAGGGTCCAGGGAGTTTTACCATCCCTTGTACTTTTGATAAAGTTTTATGTGACCTTGGTGCTAGTATTAATTTAATGTCTTTATCTATGTTTAGGAAGCTTGGACTTGGAGAGGTGAAGCCAACAACCATTTCATTGCAATTGGTGGACTGGTCTCTTACATGTCCTAGAGGCATCATAGAGGACGTGCTTGTTAAAGTTGATAAGTTCATATTCCCTGTAGACTTTGTGGTGTTGGACATGGAGGAAGATGGTGAGATACCATTAATTCTTGGGTGACCCTTTTTGGCTACCGAGTGAGCTTTGATAGATGTTCAAAAGGGTGAACTTACATTGAGGGTGAATTACGAGGAAGTACTTTTCAACATATGGTTGATGGGTGCGTTGAAAAGGTTTATGAGACAACTACACCAGTGGATGATATAGAAAGATGTCTTGTGAGCTCAGTGGCTAGAGATTGGGCACTAAATGAAGATGTCCAGCAATGTGTTATGGCTCTTGACACATCACCATTTGATTTCCCTCAAACAAAAGTGGGAGACTTGGATGAAAGTTCTTCAAGTAAAGTAAGTGAACCTACACCCGAGTTGAAGCCTTTTTCGGATCACTTGAGATATGCATTCTTGGGTGATGAGTCTACTTATCCGGTTGTCATTTCTTCATCCTTATCACATGTGGAAGAGGATAAATAGTTGAGGATACTACAAGAGCACAAATCAGCCTTGGGATGGTCAATTAAGGATATCAAGGGAATAAACCCATCGATATGCATACATAAGATACTTATGGAGGACACCTACAAGCCTTCAATAGAGCACCAAAAGAGGATAAATCCAGCAATGAAAGAGGTCGTCAAATCTGAAATCTTGAAGTGGTTGAAGGCGGGAATTGTGTATTCTATATTGGATAGTTCTTGGGTGAGTCTGGTACATGTAGTGCCCAAGAAAGGTGGAATGATAGTGGTCAAGAATGAGAACAATGAGTTTATCTCCACAAGGACATGTACGTATTGACTACCGGAAGCTAAACAAGGCAACGAGGAATGATCACTTTCTCTTTCATTTTATTGATCAAATGTTGGACCGATTGGCGGGCTTCGACTATTATTGTTTCTTGGATGGATGTTTGGGCTATAATCAAATAGCCATTGCACCGGAAGACCAAGAAAATACCACTTTCACTTGCCCATATGGTACTTTTGCCTTCCGGAGCATGGCTTTTGGTTTATGCAATGCGCCGGTGAATTTTCAACGGTGCATGATGTCGATTTTTGCTGATATGATTGAGGAGATCATGGAGGTGTTAATGGATGACTTTTGTATTTTTGGGACTTCATTTGACCATTGCCTTCAGAATTTATCTCTTGTGCTTCAAAGATGTGAATAAACCAATCTAGTGCTAAATTGGGGGAAGTGCCATTTCATGGTACAAAAATGCATTGTTTTGGGCCATCGGGTTTCTTCCAAGGGTCTTGAGGTGGATAGGGCCAAGATAGTTGCCACTGAGAAGCTTCCTCATCCAAAGAATGTGAAAGGCATTCGTAGTTTCTTGGGACATGCCGGTTTCTACTGGCGGTTTATCAAAGATTTCTCAAAAATTGCCAGGCTTGTTTGTAACTTACTGGAGAAAGAGGCCTCATTTGAGTTTTATGAGCATTGTGTTAAGGCATTTGAGTTGATAAAGAAGCCATTAAACTCAGCCCCTATTATGATTGTGTCGGATTGGAAGGAACCGTTCAAGATTATACGTGATGCAAACGACTTTGTGGTTAGGGTAGTTTGTCCCGACCCACGAGTTGTGACGTCATGATCAGCATGGAACCCCGTGTATATCCTCCTTCAACATACGCGATGTCCCAATAAGCCTTATAACACACACCATAATCTCAAATACACAACAATAAACACATGGACATAAATAAGATCATCATCATAAAACATACCCAAAATGACAACCAGAAAATTTAAATTTTTTTCTCCCAGTCCATAGTGTTCAAAAGTACAAAATTATACTTAACCATAAGTACAAACCCATCTAAATTTTAAGTATAAGCATTAGGTGTTACATAATACAATTTATCAAAATAAATGCAAAAAAGTACAAACCCTACGTCAACAAAAGTACGGGAACGCTTCACAGCTAAGCTTTCCCTTTTCCTTTCCTATCCAATCCTTAAAAGATAAGGATGAGGGTGAGCTACAACAAGCTCAGTGAATGTTCTATACAAGTGACAACTTATATATGCATTTAATTAAAACATTGCAAGATCATTAAAACCATTTAAATAACATGGGTATAAGCAAGATTACATACATGCCAATGTAATGCATCATGTCATAAACAAGACAATGTATATCATTTTGTAAACATGCTTATGCAACCTAAACACCTCCTGAGCAAGAATCAATACAAGGGCCATGAGTGGCGAAACCCATGCCCAATCGACTTCTTACTCGTATCTATGAGGAATTCCAATGGGTCAGGCATGTCACTGGGATCAATCCTTTCTCGGAGATCCTGTCTGCACCTATCATTGAAACCCTCTGCAAGGTCCACAATTGAAGATTCTCGGTCGGCCCAATGGGATTCCATAAGAATCTCAAGCTTAGGGAATGCAACATAACTCAACTGCTTTCCCAACTGACTATGCTCAAATACAGTTCATGAATTCAATAAATCATGCATACTACATTAGTTAAGCATTTAAAACATTTTATGCTACAATGCCACATATAGAATTCACAAGTAAAGGAACACTCACAACTTGATTGGCTAAACCTAGCCAATCCAATTTTCAATTCCAAAAAGCACTAGGATGCCACAATCACCCAATGCAACTCAATCCCCAATTGGCTTATTTGGGTTTATTTAGATCAACCACAAATCCTAAAACATACATGGTTTATACAAAACTGAAAATCAGTCCAAGTATGCCAACGAACCATGTTTAAACCCAAATCAAATGCCAATTAAGATTCTAAAATGGTCCTACACTTGAGCCAATCCCATATTGCCCAATTTTACTATTTAATACCCAATTAACCCACATTTAGCCCAATTGAATGCAATAGGTTGATCTAACCACTATAATACATGACATTCAATCATAAATAGGGTTAATTAGACTAATTGCAAGTCAATTTGACCAATTGACTTCAATTAGGTCAAAATTCCCAAATTTGGGCTAACCCCCAAATCACATGCAATTTCCCAAATTACAAGGCCAGGGCCAAAATTGCACTACACCTAGGGTTTCCAGCCATCAAGATCAGTAAATTGGACCACCATAACACCATATTTACCCATCTATTCATCATACATTACATGCAAATCCAATGGCAAACCCTAAGTCCAAAAATCCTAGTTTAGGCCAATACACATAACCATCCAATTTCTTGCTAGAAATTGGGGGTTTTACCTTCAATAGGTTTCCAATGGCCTCTAATCAAACATATATGACATGCAAACCCTAACTCCAAGATGTGTTCTTCCAACACCCTCCACAAATTTCGGGATTCATGGGTGGAAACACACCATTTGGGGTTGTTCTAGGTTAGGGAAGGCCATTAGCATCATAAACAAGGATAAAATAGCCTAAACATGTAAACCCTAGGTCCAAAACCCACAAAATCTGGGATTCATACAAACCCTAGGTCAAAAGAAAGCTTGCAAACACACATGAAAGAGATAGAAGGAAGAAAATGGGGAAGAATGGTATAACTTAGAGGGATTTTTGAGTAAAAATCACCAAAACCCTAGCTTCCCTCTCCCTTTATCTTCTCCACCTCTTTTCCCCTTCTTTTCTAAGTCAAAAACGTGCAAATGAACCAAAAATGGGTTTTGGTTGCTTAAATACATGAGTTTGGGTCCACACAAAAAAGTCATTTTTTGCACTTTTTCCCATTTGAAACGCGTTTCAGGAATTTGTTTGGCTTGGAAGCCTCTCAGCCAGGGCTAAACACGTTTTAGGTTTTCCAGATTTTTAGATTTTTCATCTTTCTGCTATTCGGTCAATACATACCGAAATTTCGCATATAACCAGACGATTTCTATGCAAAAATGCGTTTCGAACTCATTTCTAATATCCTTTCGCCCATTCGGGCACAAAACATGGACTTATGATATTGAAACACGTACAAATACACACACATACGCATATTCGGGTACTCTACGGTCAAGATGACATCATCTTAAGGTACGGGCGTTACACGGTTCTTGGGAAAAGGCGAGATAAGATAATTTGGGCCATTTACTATGAAAGTTGTACTCTTGATGGGGCCCAAAAAAATTACACCATGACGAGAATGAGTTGTTAGCCGTTGTGTTTGCATGTGACAAGTTCCGGTCATATATCATTGGGTCCAACATTATAGTGTACACCGATCATGCCGCCATCCGATACTTATTTGAGATGAAATATGCCAAAACTAGGTTGATTCGGTGGATCCTTTTGTTGCCAGAGTTTGATTTGGAGATTAAAGACAAGAAGGGAAGCGAAAATGTTGTAGCCGACCATCTATCTCGGTTGCAATATGAAGAGGAAGACAAGTGCTTACCAATTCTTGAGACCTTCCTAGATGAGCAATTGTATGGATTGGGAGTAAAAGCTCCATGGTATGCTGATTTTGCTAATTACCTGGCTTGTGGTACTCTGCCTTTAGATTTATCTTATTCAAGGAAGAAGAAGTTTTTGCATGATGTCAAATTGTACATGTGGGATGAACCTCTACTTTTCAAAATATGCAATGGTCAAATGATTCGACGATGTGTATTGGAGGAGGAGATCCAAGCCATTCTCCATGAATGCCATTCCTCCGCCTATGGAGGTCATTTTGGTGCTACTAGAACAACATGGAAGGTGCTTCAAAGTGGGTTTTATTAGCCCACTATGTTTTGTGATAGATACATCTTTGTGAAGACATGTGATAGATGCCAACATCTTGACAACATCTCTGAACGCCATGAGCCACCACTAAATAACATCTTAGAGGTGAAGCTTTTTTATCTGTGGGGCATTGATTTTATGGGCCCTTTTTCCCCTTCATTCGGCAAGACATATATACTTTTGGCGGTGGATTACATATCCAAGTGGGTTGAAGCTATAGCTACAAAGACCCAAGGTGGTGTTGAAATTTCTACACAAGCAAATATTTACTAGATTTGGCACTGTTAATCTAAGCGGTTCATCACTTAGCACGTCCATAAGTATACTTGATGAAGTATATTTTGATGATCACAAACGAAATCTCTTTCGGTGTTAATGAGTTATATTCAAGAACCTATCTTAGCACCTCAGGAAAGCAAAAGGCTAAAATAATGATTCGATCAAGGAACTCAAGGTCATATCTGACGTTGAAGATCGTTTCAATCAAAGGACTTCAAAGATCATATCCCGATTTCAAGATCACATCTCAAACAATTCGATCAAGCTTCAAGACTACATCTTTCGATCAACGTTCAAGACATTCAACTCAAGCTCGAAGTTCAATGAAGACCTCATAATGAAGAGTTGGATTTAAAGATTATGAGAAAATGAGAAATACACAGTATTTAAGGTATATCTTTCTCTAATCGATATTGCTCAAATGTTTTTCAAAACCATGCACAAATTCACTTGCATATTTGCATGTTTTGATCATACACTTTACGGTATTTCAAATGATTTAATTTTCTATGTTTAATTTGAAATTTGCCGAGTTTTTACTCGCAGTCATCGTATTTTTAATCCCGAGTCAAAACTGTGTTTCTAGAGTCTTTCAGGATGCTAATGAGTTAGCAGCGCTCTCTTGAACTTGATAAGTCAGGACGCCGACGATTCATTAGGACGCAGATAACGTTCAAGGTTGGATCGAACTAATTTATCAAGACGCTTACTTGTTAGTAGTTGTTTCCTTATTATTCAACCTCTGAAGTTGTCAGGATGCTAACTCAGCATCAACTTATTGAAAGATTTCTAAGTTCTTCAAAGAATTTATCTTTAAGGGCACTGATAGTTATAAGTTGAATAAACTATTAGGACGCTACCTGGATAGGACCACCCTCACCTTTGGGAATCAACTTAATAACTTTTAGGACGTTGATTGTCCTTCAGCGTACTTAGTATTGTTCTTTAAATGTTTTTAAATATAGTAGGACGCTTACATAGTTGTAGCGCCCTCGTGTTATGTTTTATGTTTTAAAAGATAGGACGTTTACTCGGAATGGTAGCACCCTCATGTACTTAATTGTTTTAAAACAAAGCAGGACGTTAACTATGCTTTAGCGCCCTCAGGGTTAAGTCACTTCTACTTCAAAGAAAGTCAAGATGCTTGCGAGTCAGTAGCGCCCTCACTTCATTGTTCAGCAGGATGCTTATACATAATGAGCACCCTCAAGGTACAAAACGACAAAGTTGATATTATGCGTCAGGACGCTGATTATGGAATCAGGACGTTAATTCAACAACTGTCACTGTTTTAACAAGTACATTATATTAGTTTACTTTTTCAGAACGGATCTTTGCACAAAGTCTTTTTCAAATTTATCAGAGATCTTCTCTGATACATAAATTAAGTTTTTCTAAAACTTTTCTTTTTCATGAAATCTGAAAAGAACCAAAATGTTAATGAAAATTGCAGTTGCCATTTTCATATAACATTATAGCCGTTGTGTGTAAACGTGCCCACTGTATTTGAATTTTAAATGTCTAACGACTATTGTCTACCAGGTCTATAAATACCAATATTTTGAATCAAACAACTTGCCGATAATTTTATTGTGCCAAAAACTTTTTGAATGTTAGTCGATGTTTAATATTTCAAAATATTTTTCAAATGCACTAAGTTTTCAAAGTATTCTTCACTGATAGTTTACTTAGTCAATAGATTTTCATATTAAGCTTCAATTATATTTTATCTTTGAAAATCTATTTAGAATTGGTTTCTACTGAAATTCTCAGCTTGGATTTATACTTATCTTCAATCATGCTGATGAAGGAATTTGAGAAATAGCTCATGAGAAATACAGTTGTAGTTGATTTCATATCTTAAGTATTGTACTGAACTATATCAGTAGTTGTGTTAACTTCTAAACACTAAACCATAAGTTTTCATGCTTATATGCCATATCTGTTTTGAAAATTGTCTGTGTCTACGATTTACACTGGTCTTGCATTTTCTACGTTGATGTTTAAATGGTATCATAATATTTTTGAAAAAGCACTTAATTGATTTGCATATCATATGCTTTTCGAAACTGCACTTGACCAATACCATAAAGGACTGTAAGTGTATTTCTTCTAAGCATTACGTATTCAAATTTATACATCTTTATAATGTTATACACTCGGGCATAATTGTAAAGTGTTCTATTCAGTTAAAACCAACATTATTAGTTTGTGTGGTAATGCTGGTGTGTTTCTGGATTGAAACAACCAGGACAAGTGAATGTTAGTTCACTTAATGATTTCAGGTCATGTTAAGGTTTATCCTCACATGTAAGTAGGAAACCGGTTCATCCTAATCCCGTAAAAGGATAGGTTCGTCCTTAACTTGTAAAGGGAAAACGGTCCTTCCTTATCCCATAAAAAGAACATGGGTTTCTCCTCATCCTGGAAAAAAGGAAATACAATTCATCCTCAGACCGTAAAAGGATAGGTTTTCCTTTAACCTGAAAAAAAGGCAGTTGTAAAGTTTGGTTCTCACCTGTAAGAGAATCGGTTAGTGGATTGAGAAAATCCAAATCGGGAGATTAGGTAGTGGACGTAGGCTTGGCCGAACCACTATAAATACTAGTGTGTTTTACATTATACATTTTACTTTAAGGTTATTATGTGCATTTAGTTCCAATGTACCAATGTATATCACTAAGTCATTGAAAAGTTTAAAATTGACCATCACACCCAATTCACCCCCTCTTGGGTTCACCAACAATTGGTATCAGAGCGGGTGCTCCCGTGCTTAGGACTTACCGCCTTGAGGCAAAGATCCAATGGTCAATTTATAGGGTTCGTCTTGGGTATCTTCGTATTTCTTGTCTTAGGATAGAAATCTTAGAAAACATTCTGCCACCTAGCTATAACCACCCCATGTGATAAATCTTAAAACACTTTCGAATTTTTGTAGCTCAGTTCACCTTGGCATAATTATTCCTTGAAACTTTTAATGAGATATTTCCTGATTAATCATACTTAATACGGCGCATGACTCTATGTCATTCTTGCATTTAATGCAAACCCTATTTTCGATGCCTATTAGCTTGCTCCATATGTTTCCCTCTATCTTCACTTCTCACTTTGAGCACGAATTCGTTCTGTATTCATCTTCTTCGTTTTTCATCTCCTTCCCCAAAACTCAAATGGCATTCGGATTCCCTGCTTCTAAGAAACGAGCTAGAGAAGAGTCGTGTTCTTCCTCTAGTGATTTCTCTTTGTCCTTATCTCCCTCTTCCTCAGATAAATCTGATGATGGCCTCTTCAGGAATACTTCTCCTGAGAGAAATCATGCGTCTCCACTTCATTCTAAAGAACTATTGCCACCGCTTCCTGCTGCCCCTTCTAGCTTTCAGGCTGTGTTGGACCTGCTAAGCAAGCATGAAAATCGGATGAAAGAACTTGATAACATGGCTAAAATTCAAAGGAATCTGATGATGACACTTTTCGAGAAAAATGAGAAGTCTCACGAATAGTTAAAGGAATTTGTCCGTAGTAGCACCATGTATACGATGAACCAAGTTAAGCAGCTCGGCCTTGCGCTCTTATATCTGAAGAGAAAGGGAGTTGACGTTCCTGCTACACCGGCTCTCCAAAAATTCATCGAACCAAGAGCCTCCATAGGATGTTCCGGTCCTCACACAGATGATTCTGCTCTAGACTCTTCTAGGAATGTTTAGAAAAATCTCTCTACAAGCCCCGTCATTTCAAGCCAAACTTCTTTTTAATCTATTTTGTGGAATGTTGTTTAAACTCTTCTACAATACTTCGTTTTAATGTTTAAGCAGAATTTCTCTCATTATTTGATGTGTGTGTGATTACTCTGTTTAATCCCCTGTTTCACGTTCACTATGAGTTCTGCACATCTTCTTACTTAGCTGATGCTTGCCTGTTTATGTTTTGGTACTTTGCCTGATTATGTGATTGCAAAACTATTTCTGACTATTTCTGATACATAACTATTTTGCTTTCATGAACATGATTATCTGTTATCATACTAATTGTCTTGCTCATCTTGATTCGAATATTTCCTGATAAATTGTACCATGATGAAATCTTACTACGACTAATGCTATTATCTTTGTGATATCTTTCTTGAGGTTAATCACATCTTTCGTCGTTATCTGTTCATTATTTGCATCATCCATTTATGAGTATTTGATTTTATCTGACTATCTGCTCATCTTGAACTCCATGAGTTACTTGATCATATTATAGCTAGGCTATGTTTAACAATTTATCTCCGCCTATGCTAGTTCACATCATGATCATGTTTGCTTTGAACTTAGAAAATCATATCTATGCATGACTCATGAATATGCAAATGAATATAAGCCACGTACACAACTTTATATCATAAGCCTATATCTCGTGAAAAGAAAATTGCCTACTTATGACTATCATATTTTGGCATTATCTCTTCATGACTTCCTGTCTTTAATGCATGCTTTTAATCTTACAACATAAGCATCAAATTCTTGATTAGTTGATTTCTAATGAGTGCATATGCGGCAAAATCATTTTTCATTAGAATCAAAGCAATCTAGGTTATGCTTCAATTAAAATTATTTGCCAAGTTTATGAAAATGAATATATGTTGATGCTTGAATGATTTCTATGAAATTTAACATATATTCAATATGTTTAGGCTTTGCTCTTCATCATACAAGTCTTTTGAAACTGCACTTGAGCAATACTGAAACATTGAAAGGTGAAAGGATTGTAAGCGTACTTCTCTCAGCATTACGTGCTTGATTTTACATATCTTTGTATTGAAATGTGTGAGCTGAATTGTAAGTGTTCTACTCAGTTAGAACCATCATTATCATTATTATTCTGTATTGGTGCATTTTAGGATTGAAACAACCAAGTCTAGTCAATTTAGTTGACGATTCCAAAGTTGGAATCTTAAGAAGGTTTATCCTTCACCTTGAAGTAGGATCTATCGGTTATTCCTTAGCCCGCAAAAAGAACATGGGTTTTTTCTCAGCCCAAAAAAAGGAAACGCGGTTTATCCTTAGCCCGCAAAAGGATAGGTTTACCTTGAACCTGAAAAAAAGCATGTGTAACGGTTTGCTTTTCACCCGTAAGAGAATATGTTAGTGGATTAAGAAAATCCTAATCGGGAGATTAGGTAGTGGATGTAGGTGTGCCGAACCACTATAAATCTGTTTCCTACCTTTTCTTCATAGTATCATGTTAAGATTGTTCATCTATCTCCCTTGTATTCAAGTATTTCACTAGCATGTTAAAAAACTTCATATTTGACCATCATACCCAATTCACCCCCCTCTTGGGTATATCCAACAAGTGGTATCAGAGCGGGTTCTCTGAGTTTTTAGTCTAACCACCTAGAGTCAAGATCCATTGGTCAAATCTTGTAGGATTCGTCTTAGATATTTCGCCTTCTGTGTCGTAGGATAGAAAACCTTACAAGTCATATTGTCATTCTGTCCTAACCTCCTCAATGATCATAACCCACCACATTCTAGAAAATTTAACTTTTATTTATGTCCACTTAAATTACTTAAATTTATTGCATGTTTATCCTTCCAATTTTCTTTTAATTAATGTATTCCTTGTTTAATCATTGCACGTCTGTTAGCACGTACAATTAAGCCACTTTGCATTTAAAGCAAGACGGCCTTTGAGACGTATATAGGAAGCCTTTTGTGTTTCATTATCACTTGCACCAACTGCAGTGATAAGCCCAAACCTTTCATCCTCATTCTCCTCTTTTCACCTCAATCTTTTAATCGCCAATGGCCTCCAAACCCCTTGTGTCCAAGAAGAGAACTAGGAATGAGTCATCTTCATCCTCTAGAGGCTTTTCCATATCCACTTCCTCTGATAAATCAATTGAAGAAATATTTAGTTTTATGTCTCTCAGAGCTAAGTCTACCTCACCATCAAGCTTCTTTCGTGTCCTTTTGTCTTCTTCAAACAAACCCTTGCCTCCTTGTGCTGCCCCTGGAGAATCTTCCATCGAGAATTTCTTTGCCAAACTGAATGAATCCATCTCCTCTAGCTTCTAGTTAGTTCTAGAGTTACTAAGTAAGCAAGAGTGTAGGTTGAAGGAACTTAAGAAGGTCGCGAGACATCAGAAGGATCTGATGATGCTTCTTCTCAAGAAGAAAGACAAATCTCAAGCTAATCTTCGACAAGAGATTAGAGGTAGCGCTGCCTACATAATGAGCCAGATGAAACGACTTGGTCTTGCACTTGATTATATTGAGAGGAAATGAGCAAGTATAGTTGATCCGCCGCATCTGCTGAGGTGAGCTGGACCCACATCATTGCTGAGAAGATCACGTCCTCACGATGTCGATGCCTCAATTGCTCCGGATGCTCCACACCATGCTTGATGCTATCTACTATCTGCCTGCCTTGATGTTTCATTTTTTTTTGTTTTGTTGTAATAAAGTTTCTTGTTGTGTTGTTTTTTCTTTTAGTTTTGTCTGTTAAATAGGTCCTCTGGACTTTGTAAAAATCTGCTTAATACAAAAAGTTCAAAGTTTATTGTTCATAGTTGAGTTACTTACAACTAGATATGTGTGTGAATGTCTTGATTAGCTCTCTGTTTAGTTCATATGCTTTGATCTACTTACCTTACTGATTGCTGAACACACATTAACATATTACTTATGCTCCACACAATATTTTTAATCTTATGCTTGAACTCATGACTATGAAACAACTTTACATTAAAACACCTTTGTATTACTTGATTAAACTAGCGTTTGTGATTATAAAATCATGATTTTCTTTTATATTGGGAAAGTAAAAATAATAATTTTAAATGATCTTCAGTCATTCACTTTCAAACCCTATAATAACCATAAAATCTACTCTTGATATTTCTAATGATGTCCTGTTTGGATCTCAAATCATTGAATGTCTATGTTCATATCTATAATCTTTCGGAATTATGTTTTCATGAACATTTGATATCTGCTAATGCACACTCTTCAAGATTATCATTCATTAATCTAGGTAACGGTTTGATTAAAAATATGCGCCTACTATATGAAAATGAACATAAGCTTGGATGAGTTTTATGAAATCTAGCATACACTCATATGAAACACTCTTAAGCCCGAACTTTGGAACGCTCTTGCGTGTTCACAAGTCTTTCACTTTTACATTAATGCTTTGTTTATGACCTCAATTTTCATATGCATCAACCGTTTGTGTATATTTATTGTTGAATAGATGCCTCGAACTTTATATTTCACCTTTTGCATTCTATTTGAATCAAAATAGCTAGGTTGTGGTTAACTGTCTGTTCATATCTATGTTGTGAACTCGATATCAGTATTGTATGCCTATGCATATCATACACAATAATGCACACACCAACATTAGGTATAATAATATTTTTTTGTATTAATTTGTAATACTCGATATCGGTTAATATTCTTACCTAATATTATAAGAATGTTTGCATGTGCTTCAATTTTGCATCTTAGCAACTAATTCTTATAACATGATCCTGCACCTATTTTTTCAAACATTGAATGCATATATTGCTCATGTTTCATTAATTTCTAATGAATACCTTGAACCTCAAAAACATACTATGCATCTCATTAGAACTTAGATGGCTAGGCCATGGTTAATTATGAAGTAGTCTGCCTATGTTATGAATCTTAATGTATGCTTGTGTTTGATTTTTCACAAATATTAAAGCATATTTTGTGTTAGGCTTGAATTGATTATCAAACTTATATTTATACCAAACACTAGGAGAATGATTGCCAATGTCTAAAATTCTTTATGAATTCATCTTTTGGCAACTCTTTCTCGTCTCTTATTACTAGATGTCATATATGAACTTCTGATTCTTAGCAATGCTATTATTCCAAACATTTTTATATAGCCTATGAATATTTCAAACTATTTCTCGATGTACTTAATGCTAAATCATGTTTCTCTTATGTCTTTCTTACGGTAATGCATCCTTTGTGTATTCTCAGGTGCTTAACCATGACATGGTGTCATGAATCCTCTTAAGGATGAATGCATAACGTAAGAGGGAGTCTCCATTTCTTTTTGAAAGGGGGAGCTTTGTGTGTTTATGCTATGCCATAAGATCTCGACTATGAGATCTCGATACTTCTTCCGCCTTTTGGATTATGAAAAAGAAGGAGAAGAAGTAATAAAGAAGAATGAGGAGAGAAATAGAGAGAAGTAATAATACATTCTTTTTGTTTAAAAGCCTAAAATTCTTTATTGTTTGTCATCATAAAAAAGGGGGAGATTGTTGGCCTAAGTGGTTCATCACTTAGCACGCTCCATAAAGGTTTTGATGCTTACAACTAATAAACAATATATTACTTGGTGCTAACGTTTCAATCAAGAATATATTAAAGCACCTCAAGAAAGCAAAAAATAAAAGAATGATTAGATTAAGGACTTCACAATCACATCATACGATCAACGATCACAACTCTCAACTCAAGTGCGAAGTTACCAATGAAGATCTCATAGAGAAGAGTTGGACTTGAAAATAATGAGAAGAATACATAAAGAGTGTAAGGTATCTTTCTTTATTCTTTATGTTAAAAATCACATTTTGTTTATGGTATCACTGCATACATGGCGTATCTAATCTTCTTGAAGGTTTCTAAGAATCAATTATGCATGGAGAACGTATTAAAAGATCTACTTGAAGACCATTTGACGAGTTTTGTGTATGATTAGATGTGTTTAGGTTGTAGAAACTTCTCTGCCATTTGATTCAGCAATATGCATGATTACGTGTTTTAGTCGAATTGATTTTCGATCATTTGCATATTTGATTTATAAATCGTGTTTTATCGTGCTTTAATCGAGAAATCAAAAACCATTTTTATAGAGTCATTCAGAAAGCTAATGTTTTGGCAGCGCCCTCCTGGACTTGATAAGTCAGGACGCTGATAAAATATGATGACGCTCAAGGTTAAATTGAACTGATTCATTAGGACGCTTACTTGTAAGTAGCGACCTTCCTTTAGTCAACCTTTGAAAGTGTCAGGATGTTGATTTAGTTAGAACTCGTTGAAAGTTCTCGTAGTTTTAATTGATTTCTATCTTTAAGGACGCTGATAGTTATAAGTTGAATAAACTATCAGGACGCTACTTGTATAGGAGCGCCCTCATCCTTAGAATCAACTTAATAAGTTTCAGGACACTTACTGTCCTTAAGCGCACTTAATATTATTTCAAAAATGTTTTAAAATTTTAGCACGCTAACTTGTGAGTAGCTCCCTCGTGCGTTTAGGTGTTTTTAAAATAAAACAGGACGCTAATTGTCAAGTTGCGCCTCATGATTTAAGTCGTTTAATTGTCAAAGTAAGTCAAGACGCTTACGTATCAATAACGCCCTCACTTCACTGTTCGGTGAGACGCTGATGCTCCATGAGCGCCCTCAAAGGAAAAAAAATGACAAAAATGATATTTTTGTTGTTCTGACTTGTACATCATTTTAGCCACTTTTTCATAACTGTACGAAAACTTTTCAAAATTGTACAACAACTTTTCAGAACTTTTTAAACGTTTTAATACTTTGTCAGAACATTCCTTTTTCGTGAATGATCTGATGATTCAAGTGCTATTGCCGAAATATGTACAGAGTTGAATCGATCCATTTCGGGAAAGAATGTAGATGTTGTATTTGAAATAACCTAGAGCGCCAAAATTCATTAAGTTCATTGCGTCTTTGTTATTTCTATATATATGTGCTGCCTTAGAGTAGAAAAACAACGAATCAATACAAAAACTGATATTAATTCAAAAACGCATTAATAGTTTTCACTTGTGCGAGAAACTTTTGAAAGTTAGTCGTCTACTCTTTGTGTTTGAACTTACGATCATTTTGAAAGGAAAAACATCAAGTCTTCTGGATTGATATATCTTCATCTTCATCATTTTCAAAATCCATTGAAGAAGACAAAAGTTGTTTGAACCTGTTTTCAGCCAAATTTCATCATACATATTTTGCTGAATCTGTGGTAATAGAAGGTTGAATCCAAAGCTTTGTAAGTATCACTTTAATTCTGAATAAAGGGAATTATATCTCATCTTGTATTCAGTATGTAGTGACTGGTAAGCCACTTGGCTAAAGCAAGTGTTGCTCAAAGTTGTAACAGTCTTCTCACACCCGTAAGTTGAGAAAGTGTACCGGTTTGATCTTCACCCGTAAGAAGATCCATTATGGAGTTTGAACAAATCCTAACTGAGGAGGTTAGGTAGTGGATGTAGGCGAGGCCGAACAACTATAAATCCTGATTGCATTGTCTCTTTTACATTTATTGTATTTAATTGTTATACTTTGTTTAATCTGCTTTCATTATTTCGCACATTATTAAGAAAGGTTAAAATTTGCTAAGTGTCCAATTCACCCCCTTCTTGGACATATCTGGGCCAACAATTGGTATCAGAGTGGGTTAATCGTAAAAGTATCTAACCATATTTTGTTGAGTCTGGCAGGTCAACACGAAAGAAGTACTTATCTTTTAGGTGAAGGAAACTCCACCAATCGACCACCACTATTCAAGGGAGAAAATTATTCCCATTGAAAAACTAAGATTAGGTACTACCAAAAGCCCAAGATTTAGAGATGTGGGATGTTGTGGCAAACGATTGTCCAACACTAACTAATATAGTAGACTGTGCTATTGTCCCGAAGGAGCTAGACGAATGGAGTACCAAGGAAAAGGAAAGAGAGTTATTAAATAACCAAGCTGTAAACATTTTATTTTGTAATTTATCCATCGAAGAGTTCAATAGAGTTAGTGCGTGTGAAACCACTAAGAAAATCTGGAACAAGTTAGAGGTCACCCACGAAAGAACTTTGCAAGTTAAAAAGGCAAAGCTCAAATTGTTAGTTGAAATATATGAGACCTATAGGATGAAGGAAACTGATTCGATAGCTGAGGCTATTGCTCGGTTTACAACAAACATCAATGAGATGAAAAACCTAGGAAGAATTTAAGTCCAAGAAGAAACTGTTAGAAAGTTTCTAAGAGGACCCAGAGCATGGGAACCCAAGGCCACGATGATGCAATAAATTTAGATTCGCAAGTGCACGAATTATCAAGTTATAATATCTATGGTGAGTGGGTCATCGTATCCACAGAGAATTATTACTTTCTCTCAATTACCAATTCACAGATTTAAAACTTTATTTAGACGATCAATAGAATAAAAGTGTTAAAAATTAGAGTTTAAATGTAAGCAAGAAAATATAAAGAAAATTTAATATATGAGAAATATCTAGAGAATCAATTTCACCTTACTTTCAATTATGTAATTTAAACATGCTTATTATCAAATCAATTTCCTAATTTATAAGTCAAAACCCTTGCGTCTCTAATTCCCTCTCTCGAGTGCTGAATTAGAACGTACTGTTAAAAATAAGGTTCGATCTCTCGGTAAAACCTAAATTCTAAACAACCCGTTAAACTCTATGATTCTCCTATAACTTCATGAAACTTTGTAAACCTCTCGATTCTACAATAATCTCATGTCATAATCCCCCTTTTCCAACCTAGAAAACCCTCTCTCGAGTGCTGCCTTCCAAGTCTAACTTCTTTCGATTTGTGATAAAAAAAAATTGAAAGCATTAAGTATATAAAATCATGAATAAACTATAGAAATTTCATTGATAATAAACTAAATCTAAAATTAAACCGTAATATTCAAGTTAGGATCCATCTCTTCTCTAGAAAATAGAAGTTAGTTCATAATGATGGAGAAGAAAATACAAAATGAGATAAAAAACATCAAAATCTTTTATATAATGTGCTAGAAATACTGTAGATCTTCGATCTACCTCCCTTCTGAAGCCAATCTCCATCTCCACAGCAACCTTGCTGTCTTCCTTCCTTCTCTAATGGATTCCCCACGAAAACCCTAAAAATTGATATATAATATGCCCTACTTCGCATATGATTTGAATTGCCAAAATTGCCCAAACACAAAGTCGAAAAATACAGAAAATTGCGGTAGTGCTACAGCGTTAGAGGGGGTAGCGCTGCAGCGCTAGAGAGGGTAGCGCTACAGAGCTCCGAGGAAAACTTTTAACACTGAAAATCAGTATTTTGGGCGTTGCAACACCCTTCCAAGCGCTGCAGCGCCTAGAACGGCATCTTGCCATATTTTCCTTCTTGTTTATTCTTCATTCTTGCGTACTTCCTTGTATACTTCTTGCACATGTTCTTGGCTACTTTTCTTCATCATTTTAACCTCGTTTCACCACACTTTGAAGCTCTTATTCACCTAAAAAACATCACACAAAAACAAGTAAATCCATCATACTAATCACATGCTAAAACTCGAAATGCAACTATGTACTAAAAATGCAACATGAAACGTGATAACATGAAAATGACACTAATAATTTTAGGAAAAATTTCTAAAAATCATATTTTTTTTCCTAAACTAACATAATACATTTTATTCATGAAAAAAACTAAAATTAACCTCTAAAACACACAAAAAACACTAAAATGAACCTAAGACAGAAAATATGCAACATATGCCAAAAACACCTAAAAATTGAGAAAATGCTTCTAAAAAACTAATAAAAATCGTACAAATTACAACATATAAAACTCAACTTATCAAATACCCCCAAACTTAAAACTTTGATCATCCCGAACAAAGGGAAAAAAAGAACTAAACTCATAATTAACACTCCCCTTTTACAGTCACATTCTTGCACAAGTATAGACTTAACTCAACATTAAAAACACATATATGGCCTCTAAGATTACACCAAAAAGAACATTCAATTCTAGGAAGAACTTCAAGAGTATAAATTTGTCTAGAATTTCAACCCAACTCTCACCAAGTTTTGTCTTTGATTCTTTCACACATGAGTACATAGCTAATCTCATCAAACTAATCATGCAAGTCGTGAATAAGTGCAAGCAAGTGTAAAATATGAGATCTCAGAATATATGGTTTAAGTTGGAATTCCATAGGCAAGTCTTTCACACCACTCTCCACTAATGTAGAACACACACCATTCAAAATCAATAGGTCTTTCATAGGTTGCAATGTAAGGCCCATGTTCAAAGGTAGGGAAAAATAGGAAACATTGTAGTTCAAAACACCTTAAACACTTTGATCAATTACTAATATCCACTACATTACATTTGAAACCAAAACCTCTTCTCAACACATATATCCTCTCAAATATTCTCATTATTTTTTCTGCTTTTTATCATCATTTACTTTTCTTTTATAGAATGCTACACCCCCAAACTTGCTTCTTTTCAACACATAGATGTAGCACCCTTTTCTTATCTTTTTCATCCTTTCATTATAATC
Source organism: Paratinospora sagittata (assembly GCA_035771175.1). Lineage (NCBI taxonomy): Eukaryota > Viridiplantae > Streptophyta > Magnoliopsida > Ranunculales > Menispermaceae > Paratinospora > Paratinospora sagittata. The sequence continues at coordinate 24,424,345 of CM069598.1, read as the reverse complement.
CATAAGCAAACTTCATATTTTTATTTTTCTTCTTTATTACCCTTTTTCATCTTCTTTTTTTTCATTGTTCTTCCTTCCCAATAATAACACCCCAACATTATCAAAGTGTATAACATAGGTTGAAACAAGGAATTGAAACAGATAAAGCTTAAAGTTCATAATACATAGGTAACAAGGAAAAGACATTTAGCTCAAAATGGGTACTATGGATATAATCAAAAGAAAGGTAGGCTATTTGGCTCAAACATTTCCAAACATGGCCTAAATCATCTTTCTCATGGTGTGTTTTCAAGGATTTCACCTCAAGTAGTGATCAAACTTGTTCTAGAATCCTTAGCGATCTAAAATATGACTTTGCAAGTAAAAGTCTATTTCAAACAATCTTAATCTAATGATCAAACCATGTACAATTGATTAAGTCTCTCTAACAAAACTCAGCAAAAATGGATCAAGTTCACATACATATAGTAACTCTCTACATTCTCCCATCGTTTCATATCTTTAAAGTGTTCTCTTGTCATTGGCCCTCCATAAGTAAGTCTAAAGTTGTAAAAGAATGTGACTACCTAACCTATACTGATGCATAATCAACTAACATACCATGATAAAAAATTTAAAACTCTCCCCCCAAACTTAAAGCAAGCATTGTCCTCAATGCAAAGAATAAAAAATTAAATACTAGGAAAAATATAGGTATATAAGAGAGTGAGGGGTTTAGAAAACCCCCTGAACCCAATTGGGTGAAGATGGCACATGATGCACACCATTCGTCTCTCCAAAATGCTATGAAAAGACCCCCAAACTTACTTTAGAACCTGAAAAGGGCAAAAGGAAACAATTATGTTAAGGTGCAAAATTTAAATCCTATACTACAATGACTAAAAAATAAATAAATAAAGCATAAACAGACGGGTTGCCTCCCAACAAGCACTTAGTTTATAGTCCTCGGCCCGACTTCTTCTACTCGCTTAAATCGAGTATGTTTCCATATTATTTCGAGCATCCTCTCGTCTTCCTCTTTGTTCAAACTTGATGACGGAATCATCGGACTTGTATACATCTCCCACAAAAATTTATACGATTGATCCTCCAGTGGAAACATGAAGTCTGATGAAGCCTTACTCCTATCTAACGGAGGAATGTCATCAAAATATTCAGTTGGTGTTTTCCAAATGTTTAGGCATTGACCACCAAACGCCTCTAAATGGCTTTGAATCTTTTTATCAACCCCCTCAACTTTCTCTTGAAGTACATGGGCAGACGGATCCTCAAAAGTGAATGCATATTCCTTGACATCCAAACACTCCTCCACACTAGTAGGTGCCAATTCATCATATGGCATCATAAGCTCACTTGATTGCACATCCATGGGCACCTCTTGATCATCACACTCAAGCACATCTTGTTGAATATTCATTTCTTCTTTCTTCAAGGCTTCATAGCATTGTATCTCTTCTAGAATAGTCAACTGTCTTGGAGGTGGTGGTGGTGGTGGTGGTGACATGTCTTGATATACTGAATCAACCCCCTTGATATCTTCTTCGTCACTCAAGAAGGAATCTCCTTGATGTTGAGCATTAAGAGATGAAATGATTTGCCGGATATAACCCTCTATATTTTTCATTGAAGCTTCCATTCTGTCCATTTGACACTCATCCCTCTTAATGCTTTCCTCCATTTTTTTCATAAAATCATTAAGTAGATCTTCCAAGGACGGCTTCTTCTCCACTTGATTGTAGACATCTGCTTGAGGTTGCAGCTCATTCCATTGATTATTTAACTTAGGCTCAATCTTAGTCGACCTCGCGTCCAATAGATAATTAGTAAGTATATCTTCTAAGGATGGCCTCTTTTCCACTTGATTATGGATGCCCGATAGAGGTTGCAAGATATTCCATTGATTGTCATAGGAGTAGTTCTCATGGTTAGAAATACCCAAATGGTATTGATAGGGTAAAGGATCACCCTTCCAATTATATGCCCAATTGTTACCATAATGAACCTTCTCCATACATGAACTCATTCCTGAATATCCCATGCTTGCAATTCCCATTTTCTCTATAGTAGATTGAGATCTTGCCACAATAAGCTCGAAAACTTGCTGTTGGAGGTTAGATATTGATGCCGACCACTCTTGAATAGGATCAACTTGCCCAAAACTATATTGGAAAGTTGAGTGATTGAAATTGTACGCCATTACTCTACAAAAGAAATAACAAAGAGAAAAATCAGAAAAACTTTAGAAAAATAAGTCTAAATTAAAATTCAAGCCCATTACTACTGATATTGATAGAAAGTAAACAAATTCCCCGGCAACGGGGCCAAAAACTTGATGTACTAAATTTAGATTCGCAAGTGCACGAATTATCAAGTTATAATACCCATGGTGAGTGGGTTATCGTATCCACAGGGAATTATTACTTTCTCTCAATTACCAATTCACATATTTAAAACTTTATTTAGACAATCAATAGAAGATATCACTAGAATAAGTGCTAAAAATTAGAGTTTAAATGTAAGCAAGAAAATATAAATAAAATTTAATATATGAGAAATGTCTAGAGAATCAATTTCACCTAACTTTCAGTTATGTAATTTGAACATGCTTATTATCAAATCAATTTCCTAATTTACAAGTCAAAACCCTTGCGTCTCTAATTCCCTCTCTCGAGTGCCGAATTAGAACGTATTGTTAAAAACAAGGTTCGATCTCTCGATAAAACCTAAATTCTAAACTACCCATTAAACTCTGTGATTTTCCTACAACTTCATAAAACTTTGTAAGCCTTTCGAATCTACAATAATTTCATGTCATAATCCCCCTTTTCCAACCTAGTAAACCCTTTTCTCGAGTGTCGTCTTCCAAGTCCAACTTCATTTGATTTGTGATCAAGAAACCGAAAGCATTAAGTATATGAAATCATGAATAAACTATAGAAATGTTATTGATAATAAACTAAATCTAAAATTAAACCATAATATTCAAGTTAGGATCCATCTCTTCTCTAGAAAATAGAAGTTAGTTCATAATAATGAAGAAGAAAATACAAAATGAGATAGAAAACATCAAAATCCTCTATATAATGTGCTAGAAATACTGTAGATCTTCAATCTGCCTCGCTTCCGAAGCCAATCTCCTTCTCCACAGCAACCTTGTCGTCTTCCTTCCTTCTCCAATGGATTCCCCACAAAAAACCCTAAAGATTGATATATAATATGCCCTACTTAGCATAAGATTTGAATTGCCAAAATTGCCCAAATATAAAGCTGAAAAATACAGAAATTCACAGTAGCGCTGCATCGCTAGAGGGGTGAGGAAAAATTTTAACACTGAAAATCAGTGTTCTGGGCGCTGCAGCGCCCTTCTAAGTTCTGCAGCGCCCAGAACGACATCTTGCCATTTTTTCCTTCTTGTTTATTCATCATTCTTGCGCACTTCCTTGTATACTTCTCGCACATGTTCTTGGCTACTTTTCTTCATTGTTTTAACCTCGTTTCACCACACTTTGAAGCTCTTATTCATGGGATGACTCAAGCTCAAGCGAAGATAAAGCGGATTCAGATCACACTGCTGCATTATGCTTAATGGCAAGCACAGAGGTAAAATCTAAACCCATTGACGAACTTAATGAGCTTTATACTCGTATTCAGGAGCTTAAGACAAAACTTGGTAAAGAGATCAGGAAGAATGAAAAGCTCAAGCATAGTCTTGAAGAAGCTCTTGAGGAAATAAAATTCCAACAAGAAGAGCTAGACGGACTGTCTTTAGATAATGAACAACTTAAGAAAGTTGTTGAAAAATTGAAAAATGAAAATGAAACCCTTAGAAAGGAAAAGGAAGACCTGAACTGCACCATGATTAAATTCACAATTGGTCAAAAGTTATTTGACATGATGTTAGGATCACAAAGATGTGCATTCGACAAAGTTGGCTTAGGCTATACACATGGGTCAAAACCAAAGGAATATAATACCTTACTGACCAAAAGACCAGCATGCCACAAATGTCATAGGGAAGGTCATACCATACTTAGATGTAATGTCTTAAGTAGAAAAAAAATGAAATATGCATGGATTGAAAAATATGTTCTTACTGATGCTAATATGCATGGACCCAAACTTGCATAGGTACGTGAAAAATATTTTATGTTGTGTAGATATGCAAAAATGAAGATATATGTTATCTAGACAGCGGCTGCTCAAGGCACATGACTGGAGATAAATCTAAATTTCTGAGCCTTGAAAAGAAGAAAGGAGGAAAGGTCACTTTCGGAGACGACAACAAAGGTGACATTGAAGGCATTAGAACTATTGGTAACAATTTTCTATCCATATCTGATGTACTTTATGTTAAAGGGTTGAAGCATAATCTCTTGAGTATAAGTCAATTATGTGACAAAGGTTATGACATTTTATTTGAAGCAAATAGGTGCACTGCCAAGCATGCAGATAAAACTGTTGCATTCATGGCATCTAGACTTAAGAATGTGTATTGCACAAACTTTAGTGACATGAAGAAACAAAATGTAACATGTTTAAGTGTTATCTCTTGTAATGATGCATGGCTATGGCATAGGAGATTAGCTCATGTCAATATGGACAACATATCAAGAATTATTAAACATGATCTTGCCAAGGGTATTTCGAAAGGAACTTACTCAAATGATAAAGTATGTGAACCACGTCAACTTGGTAAGCATACCCGATCATCATTTAAGAGCAAGAGGCATCAATCAACCTCTAGAGCTCTCGAACTGATTCACATGGATCTTTTCGGACCAACCAAAACCCAAAGCTTAGGTGGCAAATCATATGTATTTGTGATTGTTGATGACTTTGCTCGATTCACATGGGTATTTCTATTAGCTCATAAATCTGATGCATGTGAAACATTTATACAATTCTGTAAAAGAGTCGAAAATAAAAAGGGTCATAAAATCAACATAATTAGGAGTGATAAAGGTGGTGAATTTGACAATAAAAATCTCAAAGAATTTTGTAATAATCAAGGTTACACTCACCATTTATCACCCCCTAAGACACCACAACAAAATGATGTAGTGGAAAGAAAGAATAGAACGTTGCAGGAAATGTGTAGAACACTGCTTAATGAGTACAATAATGCAAATCATTTTTGGGGTGAAGCTATTAACATTGCCTGTTATGTAATGAACCAAGTTCTAATTAGAAAATATTTGAATAAAAGTCCATATGAACTATGGAAGGGTAGAGCACCCAACATCAGTTACTTCCGAGTATTCGGATGCAAATGTTTTATTCTTAATGATAAAGACAATCTAGATAAGTTTGAACCTAAGTCTGACATAGAAATATGCTTAGGATATTCTTCTCACAGTAGAGCCTATAGAGTCTTCAATAAATCTAATCAAACTGTAGAAGAATCAATTCATGTAAACTTTGATGAAAGTGTAAGTAAGAAAAGTCTTGAGGATGAATTTAAACAATTAAACTTTGATGATGATGAACCCAAGACAACCAAGATTATAGATCTTGAACCTGAAACATCTTTAGAATCTTCTAAAAACTCCTGACTGCTTCAAGGTCTTTCCCAAGATCAAATTTTAGGAGATCCACAAAAGGGTGTATCCACTAGAGCTTCAATTCAAAGATATCAAGAGCTTGTTGCTATTGTATCACAATTTGAACCAATTAAAGTGGAAGATGCACTGAAAGATGAAAACTAGATTCTTGTTATGCAAGAAGAACTAGGACACTTTGTGCGAAACAAAATATGAGAATTAGTTCCTAGACCTTTTCATCAATCTGTTATAGGAACCAAATGGATCTTTAGAAACAAAAAGAATAAACAAGGTATCATTGTCCGAAATAAGGCTAGATTGGTTGCACAAGGGTACAACCAAAAAGAAGGCATAGACTTCAAAGAAGCCTTTGTCCCAGTAGCAAGATTAGAGGCAATAAGGATACTGCTTGTGTATGCTTGTTACAAGGATTTTTCCTTATACCAAATGGATGTAAAGAGTTCTTTTCTAAATGGATACATCAATGAAGAGGTATACGTGGAACAACCTCCAGCGTTTGAGGATGCTCAATACCCGGAATATGTGTTCAAACTCCACAAAGCCTTATATGGATTAAGACAAGCTCCAAGAGCTTGGTATGATCGATTGAGTTCATTTCTTTTAGATCATAAGTTTCAAAAAGGAAAACTTGATCCAACTTTGTTTATTAAACACCATAATGATAATATGCTTATTGTTCAAATATATGTGGATGATATCATTTTCGGTGCATCAAATAAACAATTGTGTGATGAGTTTTCAAAATTAATGCAAAAGGAATTTGAGATGAGTATGATGGGAGAACTTACATACTTCCTTGGCTTGCAAATTAAGGAAATGCCGAAAGGCACCTTCATAAGCCAATCAAAGTATGCTTAGGAATGGTTAAAAAGTTTCAAATGCATAATTTGAAATCAATTGATACTTCATGTACCTTTTCAATCAAATTAGACATGGATGAAAAAGGCAAAGCAATTGATTCAAAACTTTATAGAAGTATGATTGGAAGTCTGTTGTACTTAACAGCAAGTCGGCTTAACATTATGTTCAGTGTTTGTCTTTGTGCAAGATTTCAATCAGAACCGAAAGAATCTCATTTAAAGTGTGTCAAACGAATATTCAAATATATAAATGGCACAATACAGTTAGGAATTTGGTATTCCAAAGGTACTACATTTGATCTAAGAAGTTATGTAGACCCTAACTATGTCGGTAGTCTAACTGATAGGAAAAGTGCCTCCAAATTTTGTCACTTTCTTGAGAATTCCTAAATTTCTTGGTTTTGCAAAAAACAACACTCAGTGGCATTATCCACAGCTTAAGCAAAATATGTTGCAGCTAGAAATTGGTGTTCTCAGGTTCTATACATGAAACAACAACTTCAGGATTATCAAATATTTATTCTATGTGCTGAAATTTTGTGTGACAATGCTAGTGCCATTAACATATCAAAAAATCCTATTCAACACTCCTCAACTAAACAAATTCAAATAAGACATCACTTTTTACGGGATCATGTGCAAAATGGTGAAGTCATAGTGTCTCACATTGGAACCAAAGAACAACTGGCTGACATATTCACTAAAGCTTTACCAAAATACCAGTTTGTTCACATTCGAAGTGAGCTTTACATGTTCCCTGAGACTGATCTGTAATATTTTGATGCTTACCTCTATATGAGGGGGAGACATATTTCATGATACTTTACTTTTTTTTATGTTTTCAAAAGGGGGAGAAGTAATATCATTGAAACATCATATATTTAGGGGGAGATTAACACTAAGGGGGAGTCTTAGTGGAGTTTTAGTATATTCCTTAGAAATACGCTCATATCATATGGAACAAGGAGCATTAGTACTGCATCTCATGCATAATCACATCATTTTATTAGCTTGCTTCAAAGCCTATAGTAATGTGTTTGAAATCATCAAAAAAGAGGAGATTGTTGAACCAATTATCCTCATGTCCCTTACGAGAATATATCCCTAATACGAAAGATATTTTGATGATTACAAACCACATTCTGTTTATGGTATTACTGCATACATGGCGTATCTAATCTTCTTGAAGGTTTCGAATAATCAATGATGCATGGCGAACGTATTAAAATATCTACTTGAAGTCCATGATCATTTGAAGACTTCAGTGTATGATTAGATGTGTTCAGGTTGTAGAACCTTCTCTGCCATTTGATTCAGCAATATGCGTGATTAGCGTGTTTTAGTCGAATTGATTTTCGATCATTTGCATATTTGATTTATAAATCGTGTTTTATCGAGCTTTAATCGAGAAATCAAAAACCATTTTTATAGAGTCTATCAGGACGCTAATGTTTTGGCAGCGCCCTCCTGGACTTGATAAGTCAGCACGCTGATAAAATATTATGACGCTCAAGGTTAAATTATAAGTAGCGACATTCCTTTAGTCAACCTTTGAAAGTGTCAGGATGTTGATTTAGTTACAACTCGTTGAAAGTTCTCTTAGTTTTAATTGATTTCTATCTTTAAGGACGCTGATAGTTATAAGTTGAATAAAGTATTAGAACGCTACTTGTATAGGAGCTCCCTCATCCTTAGAATCAACTTAATAACTTTCAGGACGCTTACTGTCCTTAAGCGCACTTAATATTATTTCAAAAATATTTTAAAATTTCAAGACGCTTACTTGTGAGCAGCGCCCTCGTGCGTTTAGGTGTTTTTAAAACTGTCGAGTAGCGCCCTCATGATTTAAGTTGTTTAATTGTCAAAGTAAGTCAGGATGCTTACGAATCAGTAACGCCCTCACTTCACTGTTCGGTAGGACGCTGATGCTCCATGAGCGCCTTCAAAGGAACAAAAGGACAAAAATAATATTTTTGTTGTTCTGACTCGTACATCATTTTAGCCATTTTTTCAAAACCATACGAAAACTTTTCAAAACTTTTCAGAATCGTACAATAACTTTTTTAGAACTTTTTGAACGTTCTAATACTTTGTCAAAACATTCCTTTTTCGTGAATGATTAGATGATTCAGGTGCTATCGCCGAAATATGCACAAAGCTTAATCGATCTATTTCTGAAAAGAATGTAGACGTATTTGAAATAACCTAGAGCGCCAAAATTCGCTAAGTCCATTCCGTCTCTGTTATTTCTATATATATGTGTTGCCTTAGAACAGAAAAACAACGAATCAATACGAAAACTGATATTAATTCAAAAACGTATTAACAGTTTTCACTTGTGCGAGAAACTTTTGAAAGTTAGTCGTTTACTCTTTGTGCTTGAGCTTATGATCATTTTGAAAAAAAAAACATCAAGTCTTCTGGATTGATTGATCTTCATCTTCATCATTTTCAAAATCCATTGAAGAAGACAAGCTCTTTGAACCTGTTTTCAGCCAAATTTCATCATACATATTTTGCTGAATCTGTGGTAACAGAAGGTTGAATCCAAAGCTTTGTAAGTATCACTTTGATTCTGAGTAAAGGGAGTCATATCTCATCTTGTATTCAGTTTGTAGTGACTGGTAAGTCACTGGGCTAGAACAAGTGTTGCTCAAAGTTGTAACGGTCTTCTCACGCCCGTAAGTTGAGAAACGGTCTTCTCACACTCTTAAGTTGAGAAACGGTCCACTCACACCCATAAGTTGAGAAATGGTCTTCTCACACCCGTAAGTAGAGAAACGGTAGTTCTCACACCCGTAAGTTGAGAAAGTGTACAGGTTTGATCTTTACCCGTAAGAAGATTCATAGTGGAGTTTGAACAAATCTTAATTGAGGTGGTTAGGTAGTGGATGTAGGCGAGGCCGAACCACTATAAATCTTGATTGCATTGTCTCTTTTACATTTATTGTATCTAATTGTTATACTTTGATTAATCTGCTTTCATTATTCCACACATTATTAAAAATGGTTAAAATCTGCTAAGTGTCCAATTCACCCCCCTTTTGGACATATCTAGGCCAACACTTTATTGCTCAAACGTTTTCCAAAACCACGCACAAATCACTTGCACACATCTTTCAAAATCACGCATACATTTCTTGCTTGTTTTGATCGATATATTTTAAAGGTATTTCAATTGATTTAATTTCTCAATCATTTTAAAATGTTTGATTTGATCCGAAAATACCTAGATTTTAATCGTATTTATCGAGCTTTAATGAAAAATCAAAAACCATTTTTAAGAGACTTTCAGGACGCTAATGTCTCAGCAGCACCCTCCTGGACTTGATGAGTCAGGACGCTGATGATACATTGGGACACTGATAATGTTCAAGGTTGAATTGTACTTATTCATCAGGACGCTCACTTTATACGTAGCAGCCTCATTTGAGTCAACTTGTGAACTTGTCAGGACGCTGACTTAGTTTCAGCTCGCTAAAAGATTTCTGAGATTTTAATGTTTTAATCTTTAAGGACACTAATAGTTATAAGTTGGAAAACTATCAGAACGCTGCTTGAATAAAAGCGCCCTCATTGAAAAGATCAACTTAATAACTTTTAGGAAGCTGATCATCCTTCGGTGCTTAACATCAGGACGCTTACGTGGTTAAGTAACGCCCTTATGTTTTTCAGTTGTTGTTTTGTTATAGGATGCTTACTTGGTAATGGCGCCCTTGTAACTTTCAGGATGCTAATTGTGGATTAGCGCCCTCACAAAGTTTAGTCATTTTAATCGTCAAAGTAAGTTAGGGCACTTCTGATTAAGTACCACCCTCACTTCACAGTTCAGCAGGACGCTTATGGTTCATGAGCGCCCTCAAGCAACAAAACGACAAACTTGTTATTATGCGTCAGAACGCTAATTCAACACTGTCACGATTTTGATACTTACACTCATTCATATCACTTTTCAACACTGGTGAATGCACACAACCTTTTTCAGATATGTCAGAGATTTTCTCTGATGCATGAATCATGTTTCTTGAAACATTCCTTATTCATGCAATCTGAGAAAAACCAGAATGTTTGTAAAAATTGCAGTTGCCATTTTCATGAAAGATTCTAGTTGTTGTGACTAAACGTTTACTTTGAATTTCAAATTCAAACAACCAACAACTCTATTCTACCAAGTCTATAAATACTAGCACTTGGATTAAAAACAAACCACCGATAACTTTATTGGGCCAATACTTTTGAACGTTAGTCGACTTTTCAATCTTATCTTCAAAAGTTTAAACTGTTCTTGTTTTTCAAAGTGTGCTCTTTAAAACTTTACTTATTTAAAAGATTTACGCTCTCAGCTTAATATCTATCTTTCTTTGAAAGTCTACTTGAATAATGCAGAACTGTTTTCCACTCATATTCTCAGCCCTGTTTTAATCTCATCAATCTTGCTGATCAAGGAATTTGAGAGATGGTTCATAGGATACAATTATACCTTATTTCACATCCTAAAAACTGTATCGAGCCATAATAGTAGTTATGCAAACTACTGATTACCAAACCAAAAGTTTTCTTGTTTATCAAAACTTCCCACATGTTTTATCCGATCAAAAACCTTCTGTGTTTGTTTATGTTTACACTCGCTGTCCTTTGATTTCAAATTTAATGTTTGATCGAGTTATAGAGTTTCTGAAGAAGCATTTGACAACTGTTTTTCACGAAGCATCATATAAGTCTTTTGAAACTGCACTTGAGCAATACTGAAACATTGAAAGGTAAAAGGATTATAAGCGTACTTCTCTCAGCATTACGTGCTTGATTCTACATATCTTTGTAATGAAATGTGTGAGCTGAATTGTAAGTTTTCTACTCAGTTAAAACCATCATTATCATTGTTATTTTGTATTGGTGCGTTTTAAGATTGAAACAACCAAGTCTAGTCAATTTAGTTCACTTGACCATTCCAAAGTTGGAATCTTAAGAAGGTTTATCCTCCACCTTGAGGTAAGATCTATCGATTATTCCTTAGCCCGCAAAAGGAACATGGGTTTTTCCTCAGCCTGAAAAAAGGAAATTCGATTTATCCTTAGCCCGCAAAAGGATAGGTTTGCCTTAAACCTGAAAAAAGGCATGTGTAACGGTTTGGTTCTCACAAGTAAAAGAATCTATTAGTGGATTAAGAAAATTCTAATCGGGAGATTAGGTAGTGGATGTAGGTGTGTTGAACCACTATAAATCTGTTGTCCCATGCTTCCTACATTTTCTTCATAGTATCATGTTAAGATTGTTCATCTATATCCCTTGTATTCAAGTATTTCACTAGCATGTTGAAAAGCTCCATATTTGACCATCATACCCAATTCACACCCCCCCTCTTGGGTATATCCAACACTGCAAACATAGAGGCCATTAGTTGTTTTTTGGAGGGGTTTTTGTCAAACTGTTGTGTATAACTTTGAATTGTAATTTAAGTTTTTTGACTTGACTTTTTATGACACTTTTGTGCACTATTATACGGTGACACTGCTGGCAATGTATAATCTACAATGTATGTATGTATTATTATTATGTGATTTTTTTCATTGTTAAAGTGCAGGGAATGGTTGTTGAAAATAGAACAGGTGATTAGAGTTATATACAACCCAGCTGAAACCTAAAAAACCCCAAAATACATGGTTCGGTCAGCTAGTACCGAGCCAAACACCTCGGTTCCTGTCCCACCGAACCTAATATTAGAAGTTCGGTCTTTTCCACCAAACAACCTTCATATCATTCGGTAGTTAGGTACCGAACAATATATTTTACGTTTAGAATTATATGTGGTAATCATAGATGTTTTTTGTGGTATAAATAGTGGTTTAGAGTTTAGGGTTTTTTGTGGTTTAGTTCTTAACAACCGAACCTATAACACATAGTTCATTCTTGGAGAGCCAAACAATACATTTTACATCAAGAATTTTATGTGGTAAACATAGATTTTTTTATGGTATAAATAGTGGTTCGGTTTTAAACAACCGAACCTACAACACATAGTTCAATCTTGAAGAACTAGACTAATAGATAAGTGGTTCGGTTTGTAGTACCGAACTGTGTATTTTTTTTTGGTTTTGAGTTTTGAGCAAAACTTTACAAATCTAAAATATACAGTTCGGTCCTGTTCCACATCGTTTCTATTTCGAGGGACCGAACCGTGTATTTTTGCCTCTTTTTTTTTGGGTTTTGAGTTTAAAATTTGAGTAAACTCTGTACTTTGTCAATAAACATGTGCAAAATAACCAAAAAATATCAATATCAGTTCCCTCATCACATCTGTGCCACTAAACATATGCTTCTTCTTCTAGCTTTATGCAACAATTGTTGCATCTGAGATCTACCTCCGTACTCTATTAACCTGTGCTTTTGTTTTATATTGTAGATTGTCTTCAAAGTAGATGCATTAATGACATCGCTTTCTTTCAATGTCATAAAGATGTCTTTCAGACTGACATTGCTTTTAGACGTTTGAATCATAATATCCATCTCTTCCTTTATTAACCTCCGAGCATAGGAATGCCCTTCAAAGTACTTTGTTGCTGGATGATTATGAATGTTGCATGCTACGTCCAAAACCCATTCATTATCCTTAGGCATCTTCGCCTTTAACAGAAAATGGCATCCGCACTTCTTCGTCCCAGTGTCACTCCTTTTCTTATTCTTGTTATCTGAATCTTTCTGAGCAACAAATTTTTAGAGACCAAATTTCTTACAGGCAAAAGTAATTCTAGGTCTCCTATCATTCCCCCCTGTATCAGAATTTCTAGTTATAATCACCAAACCATTCTTTCTCCCAACTTCTTCTACCCATGAAACAAGCTCTTCTTTTATCATGAATGGAATGTTAGGGGTAAATTGTCCATAACAATCTCCAATTGCTCATTCGATCTTCATCTTGAAAGTAACAAAGAAATTCAAATTAGACGTCATGAAACCTAATCGCAATGGAAACGATATAAAAACAACCCCAATGTCAACAAAAATATATTAATGTAGTTAAAACACATACAAAAAAAAAACAACGGAAGATGCGTGTCGTCTTCTAAACCTGAATCTCTCTTCATAATGTTTTGAAAGTGTGTAAAAAACCGGTGGTTTTTGAATCACCTAGAAGATTATTTAGGTTTTAAGATTCAATTCCACCACACTCAAAAACACAAAAATATGCTTGTAAGCACACAAAAAAAAAAAGAAAAAGAAAAAGAAAAAGTTTGTAAACTTCCAAAGATGAATCTCATACCTTTAAAATGCTATTTGGAATGAAAAAAAACCTTCAAGGTGGGAAGATGATTGCAAAATGGTAAGATTGAAAGGTGACAGTTTAAATAGTTGTGGTAGGGTTAGTAGGTTTTGTGATGAAATTGAAAAAAAAAAAAGACATTTTAGTATAATCACATGAGAGTATTTTTAAAAATCAAAATTAATAATTTTTTGTTGCGTAAAGAATTTTTTTATAGTTCAATTAACAGACCTCTAAAAAGAAAGCCAATTTTCTTTTATTTTATTTTTCTTTTTCTCCTTTAAATTTCTCATCTACGTTGGACTATATATTTTATAAATTTTCAAACAAAAACATAGAAAAGGTAGAGACGACCTTATAAGTTGTTATATTAAATCAACCTAAACAAAATAATTCAAATCAAACAACCCTGTTCTGTTTGATTCAATTTCCTTTGGTTATATTGTGTGAATGAGCTAAATTTACTTATAAACTTCAAAAACCAATAACCTTTTGGATTAGTATTCATCACTAACCCAAAACCAAAAAAAATTCAATAACATTTAAAAGCATCAATTGTTCTTCAAAATTCATTCATAATCTACTTAATGATCACCATTAGGCCCTAGAAAAAAATAAAATAAAATACTTTATGCATCCCACCACAAAATAAACATGTGCATTCTGATGAATTACAAATGGATGAAAACCTGCTGTCCCTAGAAGAAGAAAAAAATAAAAAAAAATAAAAAATTAGCCACATTGCTTGTTTAGCATTCGTTGCTGTGACTGAAAACCTGCCTTCTCCTAGAGTTGCAAAATTGGCAAACATAACGGAAATAAGCTATTTTGCCTACATAATACTCCTCTGCAAGGTCGATATATAACCTAATTTTCCATTAAACTTAAAACATGAATATTCACTTGAAAGCTCCCCCTATTGCAAGATATAAGGAGCCTAATATATGTTGGTTTTCTTAGAAAGGCAATTAATAGTAGCCTGATTGAAACATTCAGATCATAAATACCAAAGCTATTTAACAATACATGCTTTTATTGATAAAGAAATTTAAAACAATATGGGGAAAATAAAAAATTTGATTAGCCCAACATTGCACCCCTCTAAAAGATTGGGCCAACAAAGCAGGCTGCATTGGTGTCAAAAGGCTGTCATTATTCATAACATTATGATACAAAAGACACCTTGAGAGCTTCCGGCACATTTTCCAGCTCCTTCTCACTGGCTCCAGCACTCTCTAAGGTTAATCGTGTTAGTAGTAAAGGAACGAACTGCTGTGTGTTAGACTATCCATTTCTTGCTTTATTTGCCCCAAGTATCCACTTCAATTTTTCTTTTCTTGCTTTAAGTTGCTACATTTTGAACCTCCAAATTGAACATGGAACTCGCAGCAAGTACTTTTAAGTTGAAACCAGTTACACCCATCGCTTCAACAGTAGTCCAAAGTTAAAATTACTCGTGCTCGTAGCATGCGAGTCGAGAATCCGAAAGAACAGAGAATAACTGCGTATCCACAAATAACTGCAAAAAACAAACTCTTTACCAAGCGACCCAACAAATTTGCATATGCTAAGATTGTAGAAGAAGCAGAGTTGCATATAATGAAAGAATGCCTCACCATATCATCTGGAAATAACTTTAGTTGTCATTGTTACACAATATGTATATATAAGAAAGCCTTTGTATATTGAAGTTCAGACAGTGTTAAAGGAGATCAACTAACCAATTCATGTTTAATTAGCTACTGTTGGGTAAGAAGATAATTGATGATCTTATGCTCAATGTGCCCCAGAAAGGATTAAATCCAAATAGAAATAAATATCAAGGTGTAATTATGAATGATGAATGAGTTGCAAAAGCAATTATTGATCAATGCACAGAATCTACAAGGGGGAGAAAATGGTTATGCACAGGAAGAACCAATAGTTATGAAGCAGTCCCCCACAAACAAGAATTTGAAGAAGTGGTTATAACTATTGTGTGAAGATTGCCATGAAATAATTTTGGTATCAGTAATACATCAAAGAAACATGCGAAAAATTAGTGAATAATAAAAGTGCAACCAATGAAATTATGTAGATGGAATTCTTCTAAGAAGTCACAAATGTTTAACAAAGGATATAAATGATATGTTAAAGTACTATAGAGGGTTTACTAAGATAGTTACAACAAATGAAAAAACAAGAGTATTTAGTCTTAAAAGGTTTATTGGCCTATGTCAATGCTTGACATAGTCCAAGGTTGAAAACATCTCTTAATCCACATTAGTCAATGCCTAGAAATAGAAACTGAACTGTCACTTTTCTTTTCTTCAAAAAAAAAAAAAAAAAACAAAAAACTATGAGAAGATATTAGAGCATAGCACTTGAATATTTTTCTTTGTGCATATACCAACTTGGTAAGTTTCTAACTATAGTAAGTTTATACCAAGGATTTGCTCCAACTCCTTATCCTTCTCTAGTAGTCATATTCAAGAAGATATTCCATGGTGTATGTTATTTCCTAATGATATTGTGCTAATTGATAAAATTATAAAATTGAATATAACGTAAATGCTAAGCTAGAGGCTTGGAGAGAGGTTTTAGAATATATAAAGGGTTCAAGATTAGTAGGATTAAGACTGAATGAATTAAATGTAATTTCAGTGAAAGTAGAAATACAAGCAAGGATATCCAAGGAGTGAAAACTTTGGGAATTTGGGATCAATTATTCCACAAGAGGAAGAATTAGGTGAGGATGTGAACCACAAAATTAAAACAAGAAAGGTTAAGTAAATGCGTGCTTCTAGAGTATTATACGATCAATGTGAAGTTGAATGGAAACTTTTATAAGACCACTATTAGGCCAATCATGCTCTATGGAACAAAATGTAGGGCAGTAAAGAAACAACACGTTAACAAATCAAGTGTGATGGAAATGTGAATGTTGAGATATATATATATATATATATATATGGTAAAAGATTGAATAATAAAATTATAAATATAAATATTATAGAAATGACAGGAGTAGCCCAAATTAGAGATAAATGAAACAAAGCCGAATAAGGTGGTTAGGACACGTGCAACAAAGTCCTTTGGATGTGTTGGTTAGGGAAAATGACCTATTAACAACTTATGGTAAAGATAGAGGTAAAAGAAGAACTAAAAGAACAAGCACAAAGATAGTTAAGAAAAATATTAAGTACTTGTAATACAAATTTTGACTTATTCCTTGATAGAGCGGAGTGGAGGAAGCAATATCATGTAGTCAACCCCATGTAGTTGGAAAAAGGCTTTGTTTAGTTGAATTGAGCATGTATCAACCTCCATATTCATGTTCAATACGTTAATGTACATGGAGTGACTGTAGGTTGGGATTTGAAAACATGACTCTCAATTAAAGTTTTTGAATTACTATATCGTCTTTCAAAAAATCTTTCTACATTTTCTTCACTATAATGCCTTTCAGCCTTGCATAACCACCCACTGTCTTTCATTGTCCATGTACCATGTTTGGGATCTTTCTCATTTTATGGCTTCCTTGTCGATTGTTTCTAGTAAGCATTTCAAAGGTCTTATAGTCTGCTTAGGTTGTAACTAGTCGTAGTTACCCTGTGGGGCCTTTTGAGAACTGCTTGTCCTCTCAAGGGGGCTTTTGACATGATTACCCTTAAAAAAAAAATAATTTCACAAATACCATCCACATACAAATAATGACCCATTTGCCATACTTTACTGTTCATAGCACAGTCAGCGCGCCAAACAAGCGCCACATGGGTGCGGAGGTGGCATTTAGTGAAAGGAAGGCGTCTTTTGAAAAGACGCCTTCCCTTTTAAAAAATTTTTTTTGCACAAGGGACAAGTTTTTTTTTGCACCTTCCCTTGATTTTTATTTTTTTATTTTACGAAAGACGCCACTGAATTTATTTTTTTTCAAAACATCGATTCGGAGTCATTTTCAAGAAGGAAGCTTTGGGAGATCAAGATCTTTGGGAGTTCCTCCCTTGTAACATTGGATTTGAGGAACAACTTCTTTTCAGGAACCATTCCTGATTGGATTCATGTGTTTTCAAACTTGAGAGTTCTGCTTTGGAAGGGAAACAATCTTCATGGCCCTATTCCTACTCAACTGTGTCAATTAAATAAACTGGGCATCATTGATCCTTCTCAGAATTCTCTCTCAGGATCAATTCCTTCTTGCTTGAAGAACATAACTTTCAGCAAGGTCAAAAGTTTCGATTTCAGTCTTTCAGGTGGATGGATACAATATAGATCTCTGTTTACTTATTCATACAAGAACAAGCTTGACAGTATAATTACTCACTTTGAGCCCGATGAGCATGAAGCAGAATTCATAAGAAACTATAGATCAGAACTTCACAAGCACGTTGTTCTTCATTTCATGTCTGGAATGGATCTATCAAGCAACAATCTTACTGGTTAGATTCCAACAGAACTTGGAGGCATAAGTATGATACATGCATTGAAGATATCACACAATTTTCTTACAGGGCAGATTCCATAGACGTTTTCAAACCTGAAGCAAATAAAAAGTATGGACCTTTCTTACAATGAACTGAGTGGTAGAATCCCAGAAAAGCTAGCAGAGCTGAACTGGGCATGAAGCCTGGCCAAAGATCTTGATCTCCCAAAGCTTCCTTCTTGATTTGAAAATGACTCCAAATCGATGTTTCGAAAAAAAAAAAAATCAGTGGTCTTTCTTAAAATAAAAAAAAAAAATTCAAGGGAAGGAAAGACGCCTTCCTTGCCTTCAAAAAAAATTCTTCCCTTCTTGTGCAAAATTTTTTAAAGGGAAGGCGTCTTTTGAAAAGACGCCTTCCCTTTACTTAAAAAAAAAAAAAATTTCAAGGGAAGGCGTCTTTTCAAGGGTAATCATGTCAAAAACCCTTGAGGCCACTCATTCCACGTACTTTTTCCTTCTTTTAATAAGATTTTTGTTTCTTCTGAAAAAGAATATGAAATTACTTTTAATACGATCACATTTTTTGACCTCTTAGATAGAAAACTTCCAACAAAGGCATGCAAACATTTTCGAAAAGTTTATGGACCTAAGTTGAACTAATTGATCCACAGGTTGCACCAAAGACAAAGCACGGTATCTACTTGAAGAGGTCAATACATTTTAGAGTTCTTTGTCCATTTCTCCTAATGAACAAGTGATGGCATTTTCTGATCTCCCATAAAAAAGAAAAAAGACATTCTCCTATAAATTTAAGAATTCAAGTTTCCTATTTGACAGGTAGATTCCCATACTTTCTTAATTGCTTTCTTCAACACCTTGTCTTACACAGTTCGATTTTTTCTGAAATCTTATCAATTAATCCAAGAGAACATGGCAAAATTGCAATGCCAAAAGAGAAGCCAAAACCTCAAATTGAGAGAAAAGAAAAAGTTGCATTTATTAATTGTAGAACCATGAGTAATAGTGGCAAAAACAAGTTAAATAGGCTGTTTTAGATAGAAAAAAAAGTTACGAAATATAACTTACCTTAACAAATGGTCGATCCCTAGCAGGAAAGGAGTTGATAAAGCTATCTTTAAAAAGTAAGGAAACCTGAAAAAACAATCAGTTGAACAGCAACTCAGTTCAATGGAAAAGCGTAAAGCTCAAGGAAAATCCTTTCCAATAACAGGAAATGATAGCCTTTTGTGATGGATTCATTTCAGATAGAAAATCCTGAGGTTGCAACAAAAATTACACCTATTTCTGACCTTGTCATTATTTGATTGTACACAGGTAATTGTATGCGACCGCAAATCTGAACAAAGTGACTCTAAATAACGCCTCATGGCTTGCAAAAATTGTCCAGCAGCTTTAGCCTGCAAATTAATGCATATAAAAGAATTACTAGCAAAAGATTTTTAGACCAATTAGTTTTTCACCCCTGAATGAAAATTACAAACTCTTCTTATTTTCATACTGCGAAAATCGATGGAAATGTTTAAAGAGAAAACAATCGATCATCATATGATCTTTAAACATAAAAATTATTGGGTAAAAATTAGAAATAAAACGAACGTATGACTAAGGCCCTATTTGGTGGCATTATGAATTATTTCAATAGATATTACTTACGTCCATACATACTGTTGCGGAGAAAAGAGAAATCTATGAGATTTATTTCCTTCTAGAAAAGATGATAATTTTAGTGGTTGTTTTATTTAGCAGTTACTAAAATTGTAATCCTTGCTATATGTGTGCGTAGCCCTATATGTCTATTTATATCGTGTTCCTCCATTGAGACAACGCCACAAATAAGATATATCATTCCTCTTCTCCCGTGGACGTAGGCCATTGAGTCGAACCACATCACATCTTTGTCTTGTTTATTTTACAACATGGTATCAGAGCTTTAGGCTCATACAATTGGGAATATTTTTTCTTTCGGCCATCATTGCCGGAATTATCTTTGTCGGCCTACATCGCCGAAATTACATTATTGATCATCGTACACTCCGTTATTGTTCGTAATGGTGACCATCGACTCAGATCTCGTCAACGTAGATCACCCTACTTCATTGGCCTTCATCTCCTGAACATTCTTCACTGGCCATCATCGCGGGAATCTTCTTCGTCAGCTTTCATAGCCATTTAACGAGTGCTTTCGTCCTAACGGAATCCCCGACGCTGCCCATTATTGCCGTGACTCCATCTTCTTCGTCTGCTTCTCGTTGCTCATCGTCGTTGCTAGTGTTCGCCGTAGCCGCTGCCGTTGCCCGTTGCTGCTTGTTGCTATCATTGCTACCGCCTGTCAAAGGAATTAGCTGGCCATTTAAAGCTAGCAGATTTTATGCCTTGCACAGTTGTGACATTTGTCTTTATGATTGTAAATATTTTATCTTTTCCTTAATTAGGATATTCTAGCTGTAGGATATTTTTGGACAGATCTGTATATGGTAGTTTAGCTATTTTAAGGGCTAAAAATAAGGTTGTATTCATGATATATAATGGGAATTTTCCTCCAAGAGGAAGATACCTTTTTGCTCAAAACTCTCTAAGATTGGCATGGTATCAGAGCCACAGTTCTGAATTCTCACATGTCTCTTCTTCTTAAGTCCAACTCAGTTCTAGTTCAATCTCTTGTTTTTAGTTATTCTTGATCAAGTTATCTCAGCCTCATGTCTTCAGACAAGTATGATGCTTTCTTGATTCGTTTTAATGGAAAAAACTGCTCAGCCTGGGCATTCCACTTCAAGATATTTGTTAAAGGCAAAGATCTATGGGGCGATGTTGATGGCAGCAAACCTGCTCCTGACAAAGACAAAGACAAGGATGAGCACGCCAAGTGGGAGGTCCAGGATGCTCAAATCATGGCATGGATTCTAGGATCTGTGGAATCCAACATCATCTTGAATCTTCGACCCTTCAAGACTGCAGCTGAAATATGGAATTACCTAAAGAAACTCTACAGTTAACAACACTGCTCGTCGGTTCCAGCTTGAACATGAGTTAGCCACTCTCCAACAGGGCAGTCTCTATTTCTGATTTTTATTCCAGCTTTATGAATCTTTGGGCTGAATATACTGATATAGTCTATGCTACCTTACCTCCCGAAGGTCTTAGTTCTGTTCAATCTGTCCATGAAACTACTAAGAGGGATCAATTTCTTATGAACGTGAGATCTGAATTTGAAGGCACCAGGTCCAATCTTATGAACCGAGAACCTATCCCTTCCTTGGATGCTTGCCTTAATGATTTGTTTCGTGAGGAGCAACGACTTCTCACTCAAACCACCATGGAACAACATAATTGCAAGGGGGCCTAAAGTAGGACGTCTTTTCCCACTCCAATTTCCTTCGTCTCCATGTTTCTCTTTGCCCATCATCACTTGTAATTCTGCTTATGTTGATTACCAAGCATGGCATAAACGTCTCGAACACCCAAACTCTAATGTACTTCATGCTTTGCTAAATTCTGGTTTACTTGGAAATAAAGGGTCACCATCTCTTAGTGCTGTTCAATTTGATTGCAATTCTTGTAGGCTTGGAAAAAGTAAAATTCTGCCATTTCCCACTCTCACACCAAATGTAGTCCAGCCTTTTGATATGATACATAGTGATGTGTGGGGTATGGCACCAGTTACTTCTCATGCTAATTACAAGTACTTTATCACTTTTATTGATGACTATAGTCGATTCACATGGATTTATTTTTTGCATTCTAAAGATGAAGTATTTTCTGTTTTTAAGCTTTTTCATGCACATATTCAGACCCAATTTTCTGGCAATATCAAAATACTTCGTTCTGATAATGGGGGTGAGTACATGTCTCATCTATTTCAAGAATTTCTACAAACCAATGGCATAATTTCTCAACGGTCTTGTCCTTCAACCCCACAACAAAATGGGGTGGCTGAAAGAAAGAACCTTCACCTTCTCGATGTTGTCCGCACCCTTCTATTAGAGTCATTTGTACCCTCTCGTTTCTGGTGTGAAGATCTCTCCACTGCTGTCCACCTCATCAACAGATTGCCTTCTCCCTCATTGAACCATGTCTCTCCTTTCTTTTGGTTATTTGGTCATACCCCAAATTATTCTAACCTTCGTACCTTCGGTTGTGTGTGCTATGTTCATCTTCCTACACACGAACAAACAAAACTAACAGCTCAATCCGTTCAATGTGCTTTTCTAGGATATTCTGTGCACCAGAAAGGTTTTCTTTGTTATGATCCCAATCTGCGTCGTATTCGGGTTTCTCGAAATGTGATTTTCTTTGAAAATCAGTATTTTTTTTTCCACACACCGTGATGATCTTTCTCCTTCATTTTCTGTTTTGCCAGTGTTTCCTAACTCTTCTGCAGATTTTGTACCTTCTAAGCCTCTCATAGTCTATCAGCGACGCACAACTTCAGCACCTCCCGGGCCCCCTCCAGTTCAATCCCTGAATGCTGATCCTGTTCCAACAACTGCACCTGCACCTCTCAAACACAGTACTCGGGTTCGTAGACCACCAGATAGGTATGGTTTCACCCCTCCTTTATCCTTGACAGCCACCTTGTCTTCTATTCCTATTCCTTCATCCTATAAACAGGCCATGGAGCATGAGTGTTGGTGGAAAGCTATTGAAACAGAACTTCTTGCACTTGAAGAAAACCAGACCTGGGATGTTGTTCCACGTCCCCCATCTGTGAAACCCCTTGGTAGTAAGTTGGTGTTTTTTATCAAGCTTCGTTCTGATGGATCCATTGATCGTTACAAGGCTTGGTTGGTGGTTCTTGGCAACAAGCAAGAGTATGGCCTAGACTACGATGAGACCTTCGCACCGGTAGCCAAAATGACCACTGTGCGAACAATACTATCCCTTGCTGCATCTCAATCATGTTCTTTATATGAAATGGATGTAAAGAACGCATTCTTACATGGTGATCTCAAGGAGGAAGTTTACATGAAACTTCCCTACGGTATGCCTACTTCCTCACTTAATGATGTTTACAAACTAAAACACTTTTTTTATGGCTTGAAGCAAGCACCGCGAGTATGGTTTGAAAAGTTTCGATCAACTCTCCTGGCTTTTCATTCACTCAAAGTCAGTATGACTCCTCCCTTTTTTTTCAACGGACATCTAAGGGCATAGTTGTCCTCCTTGTTTATGTGAACGACATCGTTAACACTGGTTCTGATATGGAGGCTATTTCTGAAATTCAGAATTTGTTGCAGTCTACTTTCCACATGAAAGACCTTGGCCAACTCACCTATTTTTTGGGTTTAGAGGTCCATCATCTGCCTCAAGTTATCTTCTTGAATCAGCACAAGTATATTCTGGATTTGGTTCAATTAGCGGGACTCACGGAAACTAATTCTGTTGCCACCCCAATGGAAATTAATGTGAAATATCGACGTGATGAAGGGGAACTTCTTGAGGATCCTACTTTATATCGGAAGTTGGTTGGTAGTCTTATCTATCTAACTATCACCCGACCAGACATCTCTTATGTTGTCCATACCGTCAGCAAGTTCATGCAAGCCCGTCGGCATCTCCACCTCTCCGCAGTCCGCCGCATCATTCGATATATCCTTGGCACACCTAGTCGTGGCTTATTCTTCCCTACTGGTTCTTCACTCCAACTACAAGCCTACAGTGATGCTGATTGGGCTGGCTGCCCGGACACAAGAAAATCTACTACGGGATGGTGCATGTTTCTTGGTGATGCTCTTATCTCTTGGAAATGCAAGAAGCAAGACTCCGTCTCCAAATCATCCACTGAGGCAGAGTACCGCGCCCTGTCTGGTACATGCTCCTAGACCATTTGGATGCGTGGTCTCCTCACAGAGCTCGGTTTCTCCCAAGTTCAACCTACTCCCCTACATGCCGACAACACTAGTGCCATCCAAATTGCTGCCAATCCTGTCTACCACGAATGCACGAAGCACATAGAGGTTGACTGCCACTCTATCCGGGAGGCCTATGATCGCCAAGTTATCACCCTCCCACATATCTCCACCACTCTACAGATCGCGGATATCTTCACCAAATCCATGACACGTCAGCGACATAACTTCCTTGTTAGCAAATTGATGCTTGTAGATTTACTAGCACCAATTTGAGGGGGGATGTCAAAGGAATTAGCTGGTGTTCATCGTCGTCGTCTGCTCCTCGTTGCTCGTCGTCGTTGCTAGTGTTCGCCGTAGCCGCCGCCGTTGCCCGTTGCTGCTTGTTGCTATCATTGCTACCGCCTGTCAAAGGAATTAGCTGGCCATTTAAAGCTAGCAGATTTTATGCCTTGTACAGCTATGACAATTGTCTTTATGATTGTAAATCTTTTATCTTTTCCTTAATTAGGATATTCTAGCTGTAGGATATTTTTGGACAGATCTGTATATGGTAGTTTAGCTATTTTAAGGGCAAAAAATCAGGTTGTATTCATGATATATAATAGGAATTCTCCTCCAAGAGGAAGATACCTTTTTGCTCAAAACTCTCTAAGATTGTCACCGCCGCCGTGCTCCCAAAACCCCGTCACTTGTTGCTACCACGTTGTCGTGCTCCTTCACTGCACTGCTCCGTTGCCGTGCTCCATCTTTTTCTTCACTGCGCTGATCGTCTTTAGGTCTTCTTCTTTCTTCTTCCTTCTTTCTTCTTCGTCTTTTCTTCTTCCTTCTTTCTTCTTCGTCTTTTCTTCTTTCTTCTTTCTTATTTCTTCTTCGTATTTTCTTCTTCTTTCTTCTTTTTAGCACCTTAACAAAAAGGAGAAAAAAAAGAAAAAAAAAGAAAAACGGATGTCAGTCATTTCAAAAACTGTGTAGTCCAAAGAAATAGCTTCCAACACGGAGAAAGGGGAACTACCAATATTCAAGCAACATACATACTCAATGGGAAAAATTACCTAAAGTGGTCTCAACTGGTTCGTACCTTTTTAAAAGGTAAAGGAAAATTGAGTCATCTTATGGGCACTAGACCAAAACATGGAGATCCTCAGTTTGCAGCATGGGATAATGAAAATGCATCAATAATGGCGTGGCTATGGAATTCGATGACGCCAGATATCAGTGATACGTGCATGTTCCCGACCACCGCTAAAGATGTTCACATTAGTCCCACACTTACACTTAGAAATGTCCTTCATGTTCCAAAATTGTCTACTAATCTTATCTTTATTCAAAAGTTGATCCATGATCTGATTTTCTATCCTACTTACTGTGTATTTCAGGACCACGATTTGAGGAAGATGATTGGACGTGCTAAGGAACAGGACGGGTTGTATTACCTTGAGACAACAGTAAATCTTATTAAGAGTAACACTTCATTTCTTTCCGATCACCATGCTTCCAATAAAGAAAAGATTTGGCTTCATCACCGCCGCCTTGGCCATCCCTCTTTTGGAACCCCTAAAATCATGTTTCCTTTTCTATTTAAGTCTCTGAATGTTGAAGATTTTCATTGTGAGGTGTGTAAATTGGCAAAACACAAGCGTATACCTTTTCTAATTAGTAATGAAAGAAGTTCAAATCCTTTTGATATCTTTTATAGTGATATTTGGGGTCCCTATCCAATACCAATTGTTTCTGGAGCACGATGGTTTGTCTTTTATTGACGATTGTACTAGAGTCTCTTGGATATTCTTACTAAAACAAAAATCTGATGTAAGCTTTGTCCTCCCAACCTTTCATCACATGATACAAACCTAGTTTGGTGCAAAAATCAAGAGGTTTCGATTTGACAATGCAAGGGGTTATTTTAATCAAACCTTGACCACTTAGTTCCAAAAAGAGGGGATCCTTCATGAATCATCCTGTGTTCACACTCGACAACAAAATGGAGTCCCTGAAAGAAAAAACGGTCACCTGCTTGATACAATTCGAGCCTTTTTATTTCAGAATAATGTGCCTAAATCCTATCGGGGGAAGTTTTCCTTACTGCAACGCACCTTATTAACCACATACCGTATCGAATCTTTGATTCCAAAAGTCCTATGGTAAAGCTCTGTCAATTTTACCCTAAGCCCAAACTCTCAAATAATCTTCTTCATAAAATATTTGGATGTGTATCATTTGTCCATGTTCACCATCCCAACAGGAGGAAGTCGGATCCGGATTCTTTTGATCTTTTTGACCCTTTTAACCTCCAACAAACCAAACCTGAGTCTCCTGTACTCTTTGAACCCATTGATAACCAAAATGATGAATCTAAGGATCGGATGATTAAAAAAACGCACTCAAGGAAGAAAGTTGCAGCTCCTGAACCGATGCAAGTTCAAGAATCTAAATCAATTTCTGAGAATGAGGTAACAGAATTTGAACCCTGCTCACAAACTCCATTAGCCTCTAAAACTAATAGTGATCTTCCTATTTTCATTAGAAAGGGAACTAGGGAATGCATTAAACGTCCCTTGTATCCACTATCTCATGTTGTGCCCTTTAAGAAATTTTCACCAACCCATAAGAGTTTCCTTACCAGCTTGAACAATATCCATATCCCTACATCATTATCCGAGGCTTTATCTAATAAAATTTGGAAACAAGTTATGAATGTGGAAATTGAGGCCTTGGAGAAAAATGCAACATGCGAGTTGGTTTATTTGCCTGTCAAAAAGAAACCTGTAGGATGCAAATGGGTTAATACTGTTAAGTACAGAGCAAATGGGTCACTGGAGAGATACAAGGCAAGATTAATAGCGAAAGGGTTCAGACATATGGCGAAGTAAAAAGTAGAATGTGGTGGCCATATCAAGTGCTGAAGCAGAATTCAGAGCAATGGCACAAGGGGTTTGTGAGTTATTATGGTTGCAAATAATTTTGGAAGACTTGAAGATACATTGATATGGCCCTATGAGACTCTATTGTGACAATAAGTCTGCCATCAACATTGCCCATAACCCAGTTCAACATGATCGGACCAAGCATATAGAGATTGATAGACACTTCATTAAAAAGAAGCTTGATAGTGGGTTGATCTGTACTCCATATGTGTCTACCAATAATCAACTTGCCGATGTGTTCATTAAAGGGTTAAGCCATACTGCATTTCAAGCAAGTGTGTCCAAGCTGAGAATGATAAACCTTTATTCACCAGCTTGAGAGGGAGTGTTGTGGAGAAGCGAGAAATCTATGGAATTTATTTCCTTCTAGACAAGATGATAATTTTAGTGGTGGTTTTATTTAGCAGTTACTAAAATTGTAATCCTTGCTATATGTATGCATAGCCTTATAAGTCTATTTATACGGTGTTCCTCCATTGAGACAACACCGAGAATAAGATTTATCACTCCTCTTCTCCCGTGAACGTAAGCCATTGAGTCGAACCACGTTACATCTTTGTCTTATTTATTTTACAACACATACATAAATATATAAGGAAATCAGGGAACTATAACTAAAACCTTGTTTGTTTGAATGCTTTGGAATCAAAGCATCTTGGGATAAATTGGAATAAAAAAGTATCATTGAAATCAATTTCAATAAAAAGAATAGAAGGGACAGACTAGTTAAGGCTGATCAACAAAAGATACCCCAAAATGAACTTTTCGAATATGTTGATTTAATCATTCATATAGAATGAAGATGTTTGTTAATTCTAGAATTGAATGAGACAAATGAATATTAAATGTTCCAAACAGATAGCACTAAAATTGAAATAATTTTACAAGATAGCCACAAGATGATCCATGCTTTATGGAGTTCAATCATTGGTAATCAAGAAGTAATACATATAAAAAATGAAATTGTTGAAATATGAGTAAAGAAACTAGAAAAGAAAAAATTGAATGCAGTCATGAGTGTTGTGCACAGTGGAAGCGGAAACCAAATCAAATGCACAAACCCAAACGAACAAAAATTGATAAAAGCAAGAACACCCAAATTTTACGTGGTTTAGTGAATGATCACCTACGTCTATGGGAGATGAGAATCAATACACTAATAGGAAAGAAACAAATGGGTTACAACCTATGCAAAGACCTAAATCCAAGTTCCCTCAAATCTAAAGTGTTCCCACACAATCCCAAATTCTTACACACATCTCTCACACACTCCAATAAGAGTTTATATAACACAAATATGTTACGATTAGTTTCCAACACAAACTACGAAAGTTTCCAATTTAGACTAGAAAACTAATACATGAAAATACAAATAACCCGTTGGGCCCACATAATGGACCAAGACACACCTTACATAACAATCTCCACCTTGGTGAGGACCACTTCAACCATATCATCTAAATACCAAATTCTCATCTCCACATGTGCCCGAAGGCACTCAACTTTGAATGACATCCTTATAAGCGACATGCCTACCACTTATACAATTTGCAACAATTGTGAGTGAATATGCTACCATATCTGCAAAGCATACATGTTGTAAAATAAAATAATAAAGAAACACAAAGATGTAACGTGGTTCGGCTCTATGACCTACGTCCACGGGAGAAGAGAGGAGAATTCTTCTTATTCTTGACGATGTCTCAATGGAGGGACACCATATATAGACATACAGGGCTATGCACACATATAGCAATAATTACAATTTTAGTAACTGCTAAATAAAACTACTAAAATTATCATCTTTTCTTAAAGGAAATTAATCCTACAGATTTTGCTCTTCTCCACAACACTCCCCCTCAAGCAGGTGAATAAAGGTTTATCATTCCCAGTTTGGACACACTTGCTTGAAATGCAGTATGGTTTAACCTTTAGTGAGCACATTGGCGAGCTGATTATTGGTAGACGCATATAGAGTACGAATTAGCCCACTATCAAGCTTCTCTTTAATGAAGTGTCTATCAATCTCTATATGCTTGGTTCGATCATGTTGAACTGGGTTATGGGCAATGCTAATTGCAGATTTATTGTCACAATAGAGTCTCATAGGGCCATCCCAGTATATCTTCAAATGTGCCAAAATTATCTACAACCATAATAGCTCACAAACCCCTTGTGCCATTGCTCGAAATTCTGCTTCAGCACTAGATCTGGCCACTACATTCTGCTTTTTGCTTCGCCATGTCACCGAATTCCCACCAAGAAACGTACAATATCCAGTAGTTGATCATTTGTCAACTACTGAACCAACATAGTCTGAATCAGTATATGCTTCAAGAACCACTCTTGTGTGTCGTTTAAATAAGATGCCCTGTCCTGGAGTCCCTTTAAGATATTGTAAACGCGATTAGCTGCTTGCAAATGAATATCTTTAGGGTTGTGCATGAACTGACCTATTACAATATCAGGTCTTGTGTAAGAGAGATAGATGAGTCTCACTACTAGTCTTTGATACATCTCCTTATTAACAATTAGCGCTTCTTCAGCTTCTCCAAGCTTGTAATTAAGATCAACAGGAGTATTCATTGGTTTCCCTGTTTCTTTAAGAAGATATGTAATGTACTTTTGTTGGGAAATAAAGAGTCCCTATTTAGAGTGTGTTACTTCAATCCCTAGAAAGTATTTTAATCTTCCTAGTTCCTTGATCTCAAATTCCTCGGTCAAACACTGCTTCAAATTTTGTCTCTCGTTCTCATTGTTTCCTGTCATGATGATGTCATCAACATACACTAATAGAGCTGTAACTTCCCCTGAAGCTGAGTGCTTAATAAACAGAGTGTGATCTCCTTGGCTTTGTCTATATCCCATATTTGTCATTACTTCGGCAAACCGACCAAACCATGCCCTCAGGGACTGTTTAAGTCCATACAGGGCCTTTTTCAATTTACACACTTTATCAGTGGTGCCAAATCCTGGAGGCACTTCCATATAGATTTCTTCTTCTAAATTCCCATGTAAAGATGCATTCTTTACATCAAATTATTTTTACATCAAATTGTTGCAGATCCCAGTCATAATTAGCTGCCAATGACAAAAGAAGTCTCACAGTATTCATTTTTGCAACTGGAGCAAATGTCTCTTGATAGCCCACACCATATGTCTGAGTATATCCTTTGGCTACTAATCTTGCCTTGTAGCGCTCCAGGGACCCATTTGCATCCCACAGGTTTCTTTCTTGCAGGCAAGTCTCCCAACTCCCAAGTATCATTTTTTCTCAAGGCTTCCATTTCCACATTCATGGCTTGTTTCCAATTTTCATCAGATAAAGCCTCGGACAAAGAAGTAGGGATTTGGATACAATTCAAGCTAGTAAGAAAGCACTTATGAGATGGAGAAAACCTTTCAAATGACACAACATGGGAAAGTGGATACAAGGGACATTTAGTGCATTCCCTAGTTCCCTTTCTAATGGCAATAGGAAGGTTTAGATCAATGTCTGTTTCGGGCTAAGGTTCTAAAAGGTTTTGTGAGAGAGGGTCAAAGACTGTACCTTTATTTCCAAGAGTTGGTTCAAATTCTTGGACTTGCATAGGTTCAGAGAATGTAGCTTCCTTCCTTGAGTACACATGTCCAGTCATTCAATCCTCAAGAGCAGACGGCTCAGATTCAAGTTCCCTACTTTGGTTATCACTAGGTTTTGAAGGTGCAGATGCATATGGCTCAAGTGTGGAGAGAGATGGTATGGATGAGAGGTCAATGGAGAAGGGGTCATAGGCACATTGTTATGGAACAAGAAGGCTCGGGTTGTATCAAGTAGGTGGCCATTTTTCTTCTCAGCAACACTATTCTGTTGTGGGGTGTGAACGCAAGATGATTCATGAATGATTCCTTCCTTTTGAAAGTAAGGGGTGATTGATTAAAATAGTCTCTTGCATTGTCAGATCAAAATTTCTTGATTTTAGCTCCGAATTAATTTTGTACCATGTTGTGAAAGTTTGGGAGAACGAAGCTCACATCAGATTTTTGTTTGAGTAAAAATATCCAAGAAACTTTAGTACAATCATCAATAAAAGATACAAACCAACATGCTCTAGAAACATAAGGAATAGGAGAAGGACCACAAATATCACTATGAATAAGATCAAAAGGAGATGAACTTCTGTCATTGTTAACTGGGAAAGTCACACGCTTGTGTTTTGCCACTTCACAGACCTCACAATTGAAATCGTCAACATCTAGTGTCTTAAACAAAGATGAAAACATGACCTTAAGGGTTCTAAATGAGGGATGTCCAAGTCGACGGTGATGAAGCCATATTTTATCTTTAATGGAGAGATAGTGCTCAGAGAGAAATGATGAGTTATTTTTGATAAAATTTACTGGTGTCTCAAGGTAATACAACCCATCCTGCTCCTTAGCAAGTCCAATTGTCTTTCCCAACCTCTGGTCCTGAAATTCACAATGAGTAGGATAGATAATCACTTTATAGCTTAGATCATGTGTTAATTTTTGTATAGAGAGAAGATTTGTGGATAGTTTCGGAACATTAAGTACATTTCTAAGTGTAAGTGTAGGGGGCTGATGTAAACATCTCCTATGTTTACAACTATGGTTAAAGACCCATCAGCTGTGGCTATTTCTCGATTGCTTGGACATGGATTATAGGTATGAAATATATGACAGGAATTTGTCATGTTATCAGTAGCACCGGAAACTATAATCCAAGAGTTTGCAAAGGATTTATCCGAGACTTTGAATCCAATAGAAATAGGAAACTTAACTGAATGTGCCAATGAGTTGGTACCTGAGGGTTTTCCAAGAGTGTCAAGTAGAGTTCTCAATCTCTTGATCTCATCCTGATTCAATCCGACTTGCTTAAGAGAGTGCTCTTCAATTGATTGTACACTGGACATCTTTCTTTTGGTTCACGTACTGGTGGAAGCAGCAACAACAATAATGATGCCTAGTAAGATTCTCCAATAATAGTGATGAAGCCCAAACAAGTCTCTCTTTGGCAATGAAGGCCGAAGATGGAGGTTGATATATATATATATATATATATATATATATATATATATATATATATATATATATATATATTTTAAGACCCTCCTTTTTTTCAGATCTTTTTATTTTTATTTTTAAGGTATTTGAAAGGAGAGAGAAGGAACAAAAAGAATGAAAAAAAAAAAGATGGCTTTAGTAGCAACGGAGAGGAAGAGAAGATGGCGACAGAGTAGTAGCGTGAACGGTAACAACGTGAACAGTGTTGCGTGACCAGTTACAGCGTGAACAGTAGCAGACGACGAAGACAAAAAAAATTGGAAAGATGATTTCGCAAAGATGGGTTTTGCACCGGCGATGAAGGAGTAAAAATTATGGCAATAAAGGCCAAATAATTTTGGCAATGAAGGTCGAATAGACTAGGATTCGGCGATGAAGGCCAACACAAAAAAAAAAAAGTTCTAACAATAAAGGCCGAAACAAATTCCCATCTGTTCGAGCCTAAAGCTCTAATACCATGTTGTAAAATAAAATAATAAAGAAACACAGAGATGTAACGTGATTTGGCTCTATGACCTACGTCCACGGGAGAAGAGAGGAGAATTCTTCTTATTCTTGATGATGTCTCAACGGAGGGACACCATATATATAAACATACAGGGCTATGCACACATATAGCAATAATTACAATTTTAGTAACTGCTAAATAAAACAACTACTAAAATTATCATCTTTCCTTAAAGGAAATAAATCCTATAGATTTTGCTCTTCTCCACAGCAATACAGATTGTGGAATACTTCATCTTTGTCACCTAGCTGCAACTGATTCCGACTGTTATAGAGACTCATAAGCAGGAACCTCATCACATGTGCCAGCTTTGCCTAAAATTGTAATTCCCTGCTAGAAGTACAAGTTATTCTTCCATGTTCCTTTCATCACCACCAATGCACCCCAACAAATCATCAGAACACCAACTTCAATGGTGACTTTGAAGCCTTTAGATTCCAATGCACCCATTGAAATGATACTCTCCTCCAAATCTGCACATATCATACTTTTGTCAAATCTCTGACTGTTTCATCACGTAATTTCATCTTGATTGTACATATCCCTTTGGTTTTACAGGTATTGCCATCATCCATAAAAACTGAACTACTGTCAAACTCCTTAAGACAAGAAAACCAATCTCTGTTAGGACACATGTGATAAGTATAACTCGAATCCAAGATCAATTCATCAGATCGACATAGCAGTGATGAACAACTTAGAACAAAATCAAAACCTGTATCATCTTCAACATGTGCAACATTCATATTGGCATAGTTCATCTGTATTTTCAAACAATCTTTCTTCTAAAGCCCTTTCTGGCGAGTGGTGACAAAATGCGCTTTAATTTTTTGAAAAATGCCTCCTCTCTGAAGATTTTCCTCTCGATTTGAATTGAGATCTACCATGCTCACCAAATTGTTTTGATCTACCCCATACAACTAGACCCTTCGTTTGAGGATCACTAACTGGAGACTTCTTTATCTTATTCGAAAGAAGTGTTGTTGAAACATCACCAAAACTAATAGTATCCTTCCTATAAAGCAAAGTAGTATCCAAGTGCTCATATGATTCTGGAAGTGAACAAATAAGGAGTAGAGCTTTATCTTCATCATCCACCTTCTGACCAATATTTAATTGATCGACAATGATTCTATTAAATTCATTAAGATGTTCATTCATAGTTGTACCTTCTTTCATCCGAAACGTGTATAACTTCTTCATATACAACCTATTTGTGAGAGACGTGGTCTATACGGGCCTTTGAACTTAGATTATAGTGATGTCACTAATTTTTTGTGTCTAACGCTGTTCGTAATCTCCTTTGCCAAACACAGTCTAATGGTACTACAGGCATGCAGATCGAACTCTTCCCAATCTACATTTGACGTATTTGCTGGTTTTCCACTTGTATCCTATAAAGCCTTGTGTAAACGTTGTTGTATCAAGATGTTTCGGACTTGTACTTGCGACATGTCAAAATCGTTCTTGTCGTCAAACTTCTCTACCTCAAAATTTGCATTCGATATGCTAGTAATATTGCTTGCCATAGTAATATTCACAAGAACAAAACACTAAACTTCTCCAAGCTTCAAAGTAAATCCAAATAAAATTTATCCAAATTCCAAAAAAAAGTCAATGAACTGCAAGTGAATATTTTTACTAGTGAATAAAATAATCAATAAAAAAAAATCTTTGATCCAAATATCTTGCACCCACAGTTAAACGTTGAAAATAACAATGATTAAATAATCATAAAGTTTACTATTCAACTTTGCAAAACCTCATCGTCAAAGACTAAATTTTATTTTTGTTTTATTTAAAACCCACCAATTTTTCTTGAGCTAGTCAACCACTTGCGTTCCGTGATAGCAGTTATATTCCACCCGTTCTTCCAATACCTTGCTGGTCACAACACAAAAACGGTGACACCTGTTTGTGGTAATGTTCACCAAGTTCTCTACGACGACAGCAAAATTCTCTACCAGCTTTGAGATTGTGCATGATCTCTCCAAAACCTTAACGGCGCATGAAGGCAAATCTATCCTCTTTTTTTCAAGTGAATGATCACACAAATCAATCCCAATGCTTGAAACCAAAGCTTTTATAGCAATTTGTTATGCACCGTGGAAGCAAAAACCAAATCAAACAAAATCCAAATGAATGAAAAAATAGATAAAAGCAAGAAGACCCAAATTTTACGTAGTTAGGTGAATAATCGCCTACTTCTACGGTAGATGAGAATCAATTCACTAATAGGGAAGAAACAAATAGGTTACAACCTATTCAAAGACCTTAATCCTAATTCCCTCAAATCTAACATGAAAATAGAAATAACCCATCGGACCCACATAATGGACCGAGCCACACCGTACATAACAGTGAGCCTATGGGCAACACTAACGGTGATGAGATGAGAGAAACTGGAAGAAAAATGATTGGTGGACTACCCTTTCCACTCAATATTATTTTCTTTTTTTGATGAAAGAACCTACTATGCAATCCTTTAGAGTATCACTGATGGAAATTGGTAGTCAAATTTATAATTAAATGAAATTTGAATTTAAGATAATAGCATAGCTAGTGGACTGACTTGATGTCATATAATGGTTATTAACAACATGGTTCAAAAATTCCCCGAAATTCAGCGAACTTCTACGATTTTTCCCTTTTTTTTTACCACCGAAGTGTGAAGTGGATGTAAAATAAAAAATGCAAAAATTCTCCGAAATAATTCGATAAAATTTCTATTTTTCAATTCAAAAAAGCAAAAATTCGACAAAAAAATTGATAAAATACAACAAAATTCAATGAAATTTAACAGAGAAGTAAAAAAATGTTATTTCATCAATATAAAACAAAAAAATACCAATAATTATGTATTATTTTCAACTTCATCAACAAGCATCGCAATATAAATTTTAAAAAATAATTGAACATGCTAACAAATTATGTAGTTTATGGGATATGTTTTACCAAAAAGAGAAGAAAAGAAGCAGATAAATAAATAAATAAAGTTGAAATAAGATAAAAAGTTAAAAATAAATTCAAAGAGTTCCCAAAACCATCTTCTTTTAGTTAACTCTTATAAAACAAGATTAAAAAATAATACATTTAAATAATAAACTAATAAATTAAGCATGGTGGAATTCAAACTAACTTAGTATATGGTCGAGAGGGAAGCCACCACAAAATTAAATATCAAAACAAAGAAAAGGAATTAAGACCAAAAGCCACCATTTCAAATTCATCGACCCACTTAACAAGATTGATTTTGTTAGGTCACTTATTAGTATTTTTATGTATTAAAAGTGTTTATTTATATTAGTTTTCAGCTTATACTACAATAAATCTAGATATTTAAGCATATATGCAAAAATTCTCTAAACTTCTCTAATTTAGCGAGTTTTTACAAAAATTCTCCGTGTTGAATTAAACTTCTCCGAAATAATTCCAATTTTCAAGTGACCGAAGTCAAGTCAAAATCGAATTTTCGATCCTTGATTAACAATGAATTTAGGCATAATAGGGACAAGGAGGGTCTTTATTTTGTTTTATCAAAGAGGGATTAGGAGGCTTACTATTGCATTTTTACACCAAGCCTTGTTTTCTTGACTTATTTAGCTAGCTATAATTATCACTCCTCTTCCATCTTTTTGGCTATATTTGCTTGGAATTAACATTCCTATCAAAACCACTTTCTTCCGTTGATGATTCGTTCTGCTTCCTATGTAAACTCTTGATTGTGAGTATCCTTAGTTATATGAATTTGATGGGAATCTAGAAATCATTTAATCATATTCTATGCCATTTCCTACAAAATACTGGCATTTTTTGTGAAATACTTCTTAGATGAACTTTGCTAGAGCCATATTGGTGGTGGATGCTATTAGAAGTCATGATTCATTAGAATTCTCAAACAAAGAAATGTGGGTGTGTACTATGGACACCTTTTCTCTTTTGCAAATTGTTGGAACAAATGATAAAAAAGGTTAATTTTTTTTTTCTTGAACACAAATGACACTCGATTTCTTTGTGCTAATTTTTCTAAGGATTGCAAGGGTCTTTATCTCAAGTCATATATGATTGGAAAAAGTTGCATGATTTGAGCCTCCTACTATTTGATCATGATTTCTTCATTTGTTTTCACCTTTTTTTCCCATTGCATTCCATGTTGCCCAATTTTGCTTGTACCTCTTCATACCATTTCATAATTGTTTAAGGAAAAAGAGTACTGTGAGCAAAGACAATTGAATATCAAGTGCTTGGTTGGGGTTTAGGATCATAATCCAAGAGAAAATTGATTAGTAAACTTGACAGAAAGGATGGGAACAAATTAGAAAAGTTCCGATACTAGAGATGGAATTGACAGAGAAAAACTTGAAAAATGTTTTCGTGAAGTTGGGGAAAAAAGCATAAATAATTAAAAGACGTTAAATAATAATATTATATTTTGGAAAACTAACCTTCAAGACATCTCTATATGTTAATACATAGTTATGAAATTTATGCATGCAAATGCATCTGATAACTGACATGGATACAATGAATTTAGATATCAACAAAAACAATTATCCAGTATAACTTCACAATGAATGTGAGAAGAGAACACTCACAATTCAGTAATCTTTGAGATTTTCTTTAGCTAATCAAAAAGTAATATTTACATGAGATTTTCAATAAATTAGAGTTTTCAGTAACTATGCTTAGAGTGCCTTGACTGGTTTAGATAAATTAGGGATAACTACACAATTAGTGACATGCTCCAAAAGATGTAGAATCCAAACTGAAGCAGTATAATTTAATGGTCCACAAAGTTGAATATATTTTTTAAAAATTTAGAAACATTTGTGTAGAATTATAGAGAGATTTATGTTTGAGGATCCGTTAGCAATATTAGGGGCTAATATCGAGGAGATCTACAGCTAACAGATCAGTTTTTTCTTATCCCATGATTTTAGGAGATTTGGTAGTCTGTTACCAAATCTATAGATATAAGTTTCCTGTTTTATAGCTTTCAGTTTTAGATAGTTCTAATTTCCTTTCTAGATTAGCTGTAAATATCCCTAAAATAGATGAGCATTATCATCTATATAAAGAGGGGCCTGTAACCTTCTTTTTGATATAGTGGAATATTACTCTTTCCTTCCACAACCAAGATGGTATCAGAGCAATCTCTGAACCCTAATTTCCTCATATGACAAAATACGGGAAACGTGATTCAAGAGCTACCGTTTCCCAAATCACCTCCAATCAGGAAGCCATGGCTTCCAACAATGATAGTAACCTCATGCCCAATACAGGACACAAACTGAATGGGAACAACTATCTCCAATGGTCCCATTCCGTAATGATGTTCATATGCAGAAAGGGCAAAGAAGGACGAGGCAACCTTGCTTCCATTGATGAACAACCTCCACCCGAACCAACTCCCTTCAGCAAGGAACAGATAGAGATCTTGCAGAAAATGTTCAGCCAATCCTTGCCTGCACCAGCTACCACTGTTGTTGGTACCGGATCCCTGGCACAAAAAGGTAATTTTTTAAGTGCTCTAAATGGTAACAAGGAGATGCTCAGTCCATGGATTATAGACTCAGGAGCTTCTGATCATATGACTGGAGATGAGAAGTTGTTTTCAACTTACACCCCATGCTATAAAAATTTAACTGTGCGAATAGCTTATGGGTCACTCTCAAAGGTGGCTGGTACAGGCTCGGTTCAAATTTCAGAGAACATCACTCGTGATTCTGTTCTACTTGTACCAAAATTAAATTGCAATTTACTGTCCATTAGTAAACTCACTCGGGATCTTAACTGTGTTACTAAATTTGGCTCAAATCTGTGTGAATTTCAGGTCTTGGACTCGGGGAAGACGATTGGCAGTGCTAAGATGTGTTCGGGGCTCTATCTTCTAGAGGTTAGTGATCCTCCTCAAGGAGCAATTCATCAATCAGATTGTTCAGTGTCTCGAAGTCCTGTTTCTTTGTCTGTGAGTCAGTCTAATAATGATAGTGCAATTATGTTATGGCACCATAGGTTAGGTCATCCAAATTTCTTGTATCTTGAGAAGTTGTTCCTTCATTATTCCATAATAAAAATCCAAATAAATTTCAATGTGAGATCTGCCAATTCTCTAAACATATTTGCAATTCTTATCCTAATAGATCCTACAAAGCATCTCAACCTTTTTCCATGATTCATAGTGATATATGGGGTACTTCTAGGATAAAAAATGTTATTGGTTCTCGCTGGTTCATTTCATTTATTGATGATCACACTAGACTCACATGGGTATTCCTCATGAAAGAAAAATCCGAGGCAAACCAAATCTTCAAAACCTTCAATACCATGATCCAAACACAATTCCAAGCAAAAATTCAAATTCTGAAAACTGACAATGCCAAAGAGTATTTCAATTCCAGCCTTAATGATTATCCCATGAGTCATGGTATTGTTCACCAAAGTTCCTGTGTTAACACTCCTCAGCAAAATGGTATTGCCGAAAGAAAAAACCGGCATCTTCTTGATGTGGCTCGGTCTCTTATGTTCTCTACCCATGTACCAAAATATTTCTGGGGTGAAGCCATCCTTACTGCTGCATACCTCATAAATAGGATGCCATCTCGGATTCTTAACTTCCAGACTCCCTGTCAAATTCTCCTTCAGTCCTTTCCCACTACTCGTCTCATCTCCACCATCCCATTCAAAGTTTTCGGGTGTTCAGCTTTTGTCCATGTCCATCAACAACACTAGAACAAACTTGATCCTAGAGCTCATAAATGTATTTTCCTTGGGTACTCTCCAACTCAAAAAGGATATAAATGCTACTCACCGGTCACTAAACAATTCTATCACTCCATGGATGTCACCTTCTTTGAGCAACAACCTTATTTCCCCAAATCTGATATTCAGGGAGAGACTAATTTTATCCTAGAATA
Organism: Paratinospora sagittata; assembly: GCA_035771175.1. Lineage (NCBI taxonomy): Eukaryota > Viridiplantae > Streptophyta > Magnoliopsida > Ranunculales > Menispermaceae > Paratinospora > Paratinospora sagittata. The sequence goes on along the minus strand of CM069598.1, from coordinate 24,384,981 downwards.
TCAGCTTTGGGATATTGAAGAATCACCTCATGTCTCTCCTAATTCTGACCAAACCTGCCCATCACTAAATCATGAATCATTTCCTCATCAAAATCTCTCCCTTGAGTCTTCTTACTTCCTACAACCTCCTACTCAAGATCAAGCCAACAATCCACCTCAAAATCTGGACACTATTCAATCAACAAAGAGTGATGAATTGATTACCTACTCAAGGAGGAGAAAGAACCAAAAGGAGATGGAACAACAAGCATCTCTTGAGCAAACCCAAGAGTCTGACTCAAGTCCTAGACCAAGTGAAGATCCACCATGTAACACTAATCCTGAAACTAATGATGACAGTGGCCTTCCTATTGCTGTGAAAAAAGGGGCAAGATCATGCACAAAACATCCGATATACACATTTGTGTCGTATGAAGGATTGTCACCAAAGTTCAAAGCTTTTGTTGCCAACCTCGACAACATCCAAGTTCCTAATAATATACAAGAAGCTCTCGGCTCACCAGAATGGAAATCAGCAGTGTATGAAGAAATTCATGCACTAGAGAAAATTGGAACTTGGGAAATCTCTGACTTACCAACCGAGAAACGCCCAGTAGGCTGCAAATGGATCTTCACAGTAAAATATAATGAAGATGGGAGTGTTAATCGGTTCAAGGCACGGCTGGTTGCAAAGGGATTCACCCAATCATATGGAATCGATTATGAGGAGACATTTGCTCCTGTAGCCAAGTTAAACACAGTTCGGGTTTTATTATCTTTGGCTGCAAACCTTGACTGGCCTCTCCACGAACTAGATGTCAAGAATGCCTTTCTAAATGGGGACCTAACTGAAGAAGTGTACATGGAAATTCCCCCCGAATTTGAGACACAAGCTACATGCAACAAGGTTTGTAAACTTAGGAGATCTCTATATGGGCTCAAGCAATCTCCAAGAGCTTGGTTTGAAAGATTCAAAAAGGTAGTGAAGAAGCATGGCTACTCTCAATGTCAGACGGACCATACACTATTTGTTAAACACTCTTCTGCAGGAAAACTTGCTGTCCTCATAGTGTATGTGGATGACATAATCCTAATAGGAGACTATGAAGAGGAAATCTGCACCATCAAAAGTTTACTAGCTGCAGAATTTGAAATCAAGGACCTTGGGAATCTTAAATATTTCCTAGGTATGGAGATTGCAAGGTCAAGAAAGGGAATCTCTGTCTCACAGAGAAAATATGTCCTAGATCTCTTAAAAGAGACTGGAATGCTCGGGTGTAAGCCGACATATACTCCTATGGATCCAACTATCAAACTAGGAGCTAAGGAAAATTGTGCACCCGTGGACAAAGGAAGATTCCAAAGATTAGTAGGTAAACTAATATACCTATCTCACACACGACCAAACATTGGATTTGCTGTTAGCATGGTAAGTCAGTTCATGAACAATCCAAATGAAGAACACATGGAAGCTGTGTATAGAATCCTGAGATACCTGAAACTAACACCAGGTAGAGGATTATTTTTTGAGAAGAACCAAAGAAGAGATATTGAAGTGTTCAGCGATGCAGATTGGGCAGGATCAGTACAAGACCGAAGATCAACTTCAGGATATTGCACTTTTGTGTGGGGAAATCTGGTCACTTGGAGAAGTAAGAAGCAGTCAATGGTGTCAAGAAGCAGTGCAGAAGCTGAATTCCGGGCAATGGCACACGGTATTTGTGAGGGAATTTGGTTAAAAAGGGTGCTAAAGGAATTAAAAATTTCAGATGAAGAACCTATGAAAATGTTTTGTGATAATCAATCAGCAATTAGCATTGCCAAAAATCCAGTTCATCATGATAGAACAAAACATGTGGAAATTGATCGACATTTTATAAAGGAGAAGATAGAGGAAGGAATAATCAAGATGTTGTACGTGCCTACATGTCTTCAGACAGCAGACATCCTTACCGAGGTTCTACCGAGAAAGGTGTTTGATGATTTGAGTTCCAAGCTGGGGTTAATCAATATTTACCGCCCAGCTTGAGGGGGAGTGTAGAATTATAGAGAGATTTATGTTTGAGGATCTGTTAGCAATATTAGGGGCTAATATCGAGGAGATCTACAGCTAACAGATCAGTTTTTTCTTATCCCATGATTTTAGGAGATTTGGTAGTCTTTCATTTTTAGATAGTTCTGATTTCCTTTCTAGATTAGCTGTAAATATCCCTAAAATAGATGAGCATTATCATCTATATAAAGAGGGGCCTGTAACCTTCTTTTTGATATAGTGGAATATTACTCTTTCCTTCCACAAATAAGAATTTGATCCATATAAATAAATATATATATATATATATATATATATATATATATATATATATATATAATTCATGTCGCAGGAGAATAAAACTTTTAAAAATAGAAAAATATGGAGCAAATACATAGTGGGACATCTTAGGTGTTTATTAGCGTGGGAGAATCTGTCAAATACCTGCAGTTCGTTGCACTTATATACAGGATGCCTTTTAGCTATTGAGTTTTCACATGACAGTCTGGCATGAATAGGTGCAAGTTCTGATTCAAGTTCTTTACATCGAGGAAGTGGAGGTAAGTAACACATCTTCACCTGCATATTTCGAAAATCCCCAAAGGAACAAGAGACTTCTGCTTAGTACTAAGTAGCAATTTGAGGAGTCAAAGCAATATGTAAACTATTCAAAGAGAAGATATATGGAAATCTGTCTATGTTTACAAATATCAAAGTAATAATTTGAACAAGAACAACAACGAAAATGACAACAGTGAGAGGAAATATTTCTAGTGGTATGATCTTAGTCACCTTCTTTCCATACGCTTGAGGCATTTGAAAAATGTTTATCACAATGAAAAGATTAAGACACTTGTATACATGAAAGACTATGCCATGCACATACTGCACGAAACAAAGATATGAACTGGATAAATGGAAATGGAAAAGAGATGTTTCCAATTCATCAAAATCGTAAGCTTTTCTACATCCATATCTCCTGTAATGGAAAAATATGGCTCCTTGAACTAGAATTCACTCTCAATTGATTCACCTTAAGATATGAGAAACTTCAAATGATCATTTAAAGATTATTGTCCTTGCTCATACCACCTCTCTTTCCCCTGCAAATGTAACTAGAATCATCTCCCGTCCTACCGACCATGCCACTACACAAATTTTGAGGCACTATCAATTTACCCTGGCCATTTATAGAAGTAGCAACACCAACTAAAATTTACACTAACTTTCAACACAAAACGTAGAAGCATTCTACAAGTAAACATGTATTTTAAATGCTACCAACCTTTACTTTTAAATCTAGTGAATCCAATCAAACAACGCAGTCAAAAAAGACCACAATTGTCTTAAAATACTAAATCAACATCAATCTATCTGAATCCATTGATTTGTATCAAATAACTTGTCTTATAACCAAGCAATTCAATAGGAAGCCATTTTTAGCTATCCAACAGAATAGTGACCTATAAAAAGTCATTAGATCTAGAGGATTATTTAGGGGATAAAAAGATCAAATTATTGACTAACTAATATTAGTTGTGTCCCCGTATTGTCCCCAAATTTTCAGAGTTGCCTGCTCTATTGCAATTCATTGTAAAGAATGCAGTAACCAAATAAGCAAACAATAATTTTCAGATGCCAAACATTTTTAGAAATCATGAAACTTTTACAGGATTTGCAATTTTTATTTGTCTCACCAATCTCCCAAGTTTTAAGGGATATGATTTGAGAATGAATTTAATCTATAATTGAACTAATCTGTACATTGGACCTGAAAATTTATACCTTGGGACTAACCAAGTTTCTTTTATAAGACTTCCAATCTAGTTTCCAGACACAAAACCTTGAAATTATGATTAGTATTGAGCTCTAGAAAATTCACTAGTGGTTTCTAGTTCCAGGTTTGTTTGACTGCAAGAATTCAATGATTTAATCTTAAGTTAGGCCTAAAACCCTATTTTATTGTCTCCATTGAGCAATCAATCTTTTAACTTATAGACGACCAAGTGTTTCGGATTTGGTTTCAATGACAAAGGATCTTTATAAAACTCTTGTTTTAATTTTCAAGTAATGCTTTAGAGTTCAATCTCTTATTTAAATCTTTGAAACTAAGGCCATGGATTTAGGTTGCAACATCAATAACTCCTACTGCTTTAAAAAACGTTGGTTTCTCTAAACATGTTTCTAAATCTTTTTTTTTTTTTTTGAAACATTTTAAGATGTTTTATTAAAAATGGATATTATTTTAAAAGTACCGTTTCATTAACAACTTGAGAGTGTTAGAAAACATGTTCCCAAGTGTTATACCCAAAATTGACTAACTCCAAGTCATAAATAAAGTTCGAGGAAAACATAGTCCTGTCATCATGTGCGCTGTTGTATAAAAGATGAGATGCAAAAAACATTTGAGATTGTCCCGGACATAGTGAAAAGAACCAAGTGAAAGATTGAAAGAAACACACCCTTGGCAACAGACAAAGGAATTACCCCAGCTAGGGCCGAGAACAATGGAGCGAAGGAGCCAGCCTCGACCACGACCAAAACCCCCTAGGCCACGACTGAGCTGCAGGCCTCAGCCGTGGCCGTGGCCCCTTTGGCCTTGGCCGAGGTGCTTGCCTTGGCTACGGCAGAGGTTCCCCACCTCTCCCCTCCTCCCCCCCTTGATCACGGTCGAGGCTCCACACCTCGGTCGAGGCCCATGTACGCCCACGACCATAGCTAAGGGCCCACCTTCGACCATGGCAGAGATCCACCCGGTCACGACCAAGAACCTTTCATCGGCCAAGGTCGAGATCACTCTTGCATGACTCACAATGACTTAAGGTAAACCTGATCATGATGACACGCATCTCGATGCATGAGATTATTCATGCACCCCGTGATAAGGCAAGAGTTTAAAGGCTATCATTTTTTAAAGAAAACTTAATGTATGAATGAATTTTAAAGAATGACTGAGCAAAATGAAGGGTAAGAAGGTTACATCCTAATTCTAGACACATAGACCTCTCATCCTCTTGTTTCTTCTTTCCTTCAAGTTGTCCAAGCTTTGAATGTGGTTGATCCTTTTGCATGAGGGACTTGAAGTACTTTGATCCGGTATTGACTCTTTTCTACTTTAAGTGCTGAAATATACTAGATAGAAACATTAACACCATTTGTTATATTGTTTGTTAGCATCAAAACACTTGGGAAAAAACTAGGTGGAAAACCACTTAGGTCAACACAAACATCCTCCCAGAATCTTATAGTGTTTCCATTTCCTAGTTTAAGTCTGGTTAGAGATGTGTAAAGAGGGTAGATAGAATTTATAAACTTTCAAGGACATTTGTAGGTGACTCTATGAAGAATGTTGGCATCCCTAGCATTCTCATGCAACCCATGCCTGCTCCTGATAACTCTTGCCCACAAAGCATCCTTCTCTCTAGTGAAACGCCATAGCCACTTCCCAACTAATGCCTTGTTCCTATTCAATAGGTCCCCAATACCCAAGCCTCCATGCTCCAAATCTTTCTTGACTTTTTCTCATTTCACCAGGTGGGCCATTCTCTTTGTCTTCATTTTTCCACAGGAAATTCCGCATCATTTTCTCAATGGAGTATGCAACTGCTTTCGGCATTCTGAAGGTTGGCATATAGTATGTAGGTATAACTTCAAGGACAACATTCAACAATGCCAATCTTCCCCCTCTTGATAGGAAGCTTCTCTTCCATCCATCCACCCTTCTTGCAATTGTCTGAATAACAGTTTCCCAAAAAGACATTTTTAGGGGGTTCTTACCAATGGACATACCCAAATATTTCAAAGGCCAGTAACCTACTGAAACACCAATCCTTTAAGCTATGTTGGTTATCTCCACCTCTGGGATATTAATCCCACCTAACAGGCACTTAGAGAAATTAACTCTTCAGTCCAGATATGTAGCGAAAGCTTTTAATGATTTCCATTGTATTCATTAAGCTGCAACCATCATTCTCCACAAAGAATAAGTAGTCATTTGCATATTGTTTGTGGGATACATTTGTGCCCTCTCTTCCACTTTGAAACCCTTCATTATTCCTTCTTCCTTAGCCTTAGTAGTGATGCCGTCTAACACATCTGCCACCAAACTGTATAAGAATGGTGACAATGCGTCTCCCTCTTGTACCCACAATTTTACCTCTCGGTCTGCCATTAACGAATATTGAGAATGTAATAGAAGATGGGAACCCCCAAATCCATCTACGACACCTGCAGCCAAAGCCCTTCTTTTTCGGATTTTTTACATTTATAGGAATGATTTTTTTTATATCCAAAAATAGGCACCAAAATATTTTATATCCACATTTAGGCAAGTCTTGGACAGCTTGCGCCACGTAGGCGCCAACCTGTCCAAGACTTGCCTATCGTTTTTTTTTTTTTTAAACAGAATGATGAATGGGCGGCACTACAAAAATTTACAAAAAAAAAGGCATAATGCATGCCGCCCATTCATGGGCGACAAGCAAAAATTTATAAAAAAAAATAAAAAATAGAAACCCCAAGTATGTGTGTAATGGAAATATCTTTTTTAAAAAATAACAAGTAAAATTTAAAAAAAAATGAGGCTACCATACGTCAGGATTTTTTTCATCTAAACACTTCCAACGTGTCCCAACTAGTTCCTCCCAATTGTTCTAGGCGGCCGTACTCCCGCACCGGACTCCGATGAATTTTTGACTCCCCCACCAAATTTTAAAACTACGTAAAGTTTTACATACCCCGCACCCCATAGCTTACTTCGGTGTCGTACCCCGCACTGCATAGCTTACTTCGATGTCGTACCCTGCACCGAACTCCAATGAATTTTTGACATCCACACCAAATTTAAAACTACGTGAAATAAAAGCTTTACGTAGTTTTAAAATTCGATGGGAGGGTCAAAAATTCTTCGAAGTCCAGTGCGCCTGAACAGCTGGGGGAAACTAGTTGGGACGCGTTAGAAGTGGTTGGATGAAAAAATCCTAACGTATAGCCCATGGTAGACTCTTTTTTTTAAAAAAAATTGTACTAAATTTTTTTCCAATACACACATACTTGGGGATTTTTTTTTTTTATAAATTTTTGCATTCCCCCCATTGAATGGGCGGCATGCATTATGTCTTTTTTTTTTTTGTAAATTTATGTGGTGTCGCCCATTGAATGGGCGACATCATTGAGGTTTAAAAAAAAAAAAAAAAAACAACGATAGGCAAGTCTTGGACAGGTTGGCATCTACGTGGCGCCAAGCTGTCCAAAACTTGCCTAAATGTGGATATAAAATATTTTGGTGCCTATTTTTGGATATAAAAAATAAATAAATACCTATAAATGTCAAAAATCCTTTTTTTCCATTACAAAATCAAGGAATTACCATTTAACTGAATCATACGCCTTCGCAAAATCAACTTTCAACAGAAATCCCTATTTTTTAGACATTCTCCAATCATCCACAACTTCATTTGCAATCATTATGGCATCAATAATCTGGCTATCCATTACAAATGCCATCTGTGTTACAACAATGGTGGAGTGGGTCAGTCTGGCAGCTAATGTTTTTGCAATAATCTTGTACAGGCTAGTAGTGAGACTAATAGTTTTGAAATCCCCCACCTTGATATAATTAATCTTCTTGGGTATGAGGCTTATGTAGGTCTCATTGGTGCTTCTGTTAACTACTCCATCATAGTAGAATTCCTCCATCACTTTTAGAGTGTCCCCTTCAAGTATCTCCCAATTTCTTTGATAGAAGACCATTGTGAATCCATTAGGCCCCGAGGCTTTGAGGCTTTTTCTCCTTCACTGCTGAAAGCTACGACCCTAATTTCCTCCATCTCGAAAGTCTCTCCAACCATTGTTAATGAGCCTGGGAGATCTTATGCCAATTGATACCTTCAATACCCCATTGGCAATTATTTTCATCACTAAAACCCTTTCCTGTAATGCTCAACAATCTCATGGCAGATCCCTCAACTATAGTGCCATCATCTTTTTCCAGTTTTGAAACCATAGTTCGAGACCTTTTGATACTCAACAGCTTGTGAAATTCTTTTGAGTTAGAGTCACCTTAGCCCATTTGACTTTGGCCAACCTGTCCATTCTACGGTCAATTGATTGGATTTCTTCTGTTCTCAGTAGCCTTCTTTGTTGAGCATCCTTTGACCAATGTGAGTTGCACATCCGGTTATCCAACTCCTTCATTTCAGATAAGAGTTGTAGTCTAACTAAACTGTCTTGAGCTGCAAAATTCCTGCTCCATTCCTTTAACCTCCTCTTCAAGAATTTTAACTTCTGCATAAATCTAAGACCAGCCCAACCTTGAATGTTTGGGTAGTTCCACCATTGCTCTATTAACTTCCCAAAATCCGGGTAAGACAGCTACACATGCTCAAAACGAAAGGGTGTTGGTCCCCAGATTCCAATCGTGGTGTTTAGTGTAATTAGCCAGTGGTCAAAAGTAGTTCAAATCTCCACAACCTGTTTGGATATTGGGAACACCTCATTCAAGCTAGAGCCAATCAGAAACCTGTCCAGTCTTGATATTTTAGGTGGTGATCTCCCATTGGTCCATGTGAATGGAAGGTTGGATAGCTTTGGGTCCCACAATAGAAGCTCCTTAATCAACTCATCGAACTCCTTCATGCTTGCTAAGATTGTAGAACAGTTAGACTTTTCATCCATTTTGCGTATGACATTAAAGTCTGCTCCAATAAGTGAGTTGTTGGAGAAAATGCTACTCAAACCTGCCAACTCATCCAGAAAGCTTGTCTCTCACTGCGTATGCATGGACCATATACTGTAGTAAACCACCAATCTAGTTTATCCTCAAAGCTTATTTTAATGGAAATGGAGAAACTACCCACAAAAGACTCCACCACTAATCAACAAAATTCCCCCCGCAGATCTAGATGTAGGAAGAAGAGTCCAATTCAGATATCTAGACCTCCAAATTTCCTTGATCACACCCAGGTTCACTTCAGCTTTCTTAATTTTTTGCACTGCAACGATATCAGGCTTGGTTGAGCAAATAGCTTTCTTGATAGCTTTTTCTTTTTAAACTAATCTGCAACCACGGATGTTCCAGGACATAATCTTCATTGAAAAACTGAGCATGCCCCAACACACACCATCTTTTCTCACACTGATGTTGTGGTACCTGATCCTCAATCAACAAGCTGAACATCAATAGACTTTAGAAATTTGGCAATCTCCACATACATATACGTATATTTCTGCTATCCATAATTAGCCTTGTACATCTCATCGCCATCAGTCTGAATCATTCCAAAAGCCATGAATTGATCGTTGCATGAGATTGCTAGGTTACCTGATGACTCAAGGTAGCTTGGTTGTTGGGCATAACCAGGAGGGTGGGAAAGAGGAGGTTGACGAGATGTAAAAGAAAAATCACAAGCAACATTGCTAACCAGAACCAATGAGCGTACCTTGGCTTGTTCCATGTTTGTCACGTACTCATTATCCTGCTCCTCGACTTCATCTGCCCAGCACGAGTTCTTCTTCCCCTCCATCCTTGTTGGTTCAGCCACCAAATGCACGTTCTCGTCGCTACTTTCCTCCTCCATCTCAGTAGCCGAGATATGATCTTCACTTGGGCTGGAGGGGTTATTTTGGTCTGACCCAATAGAAAGCCAACCTTCTAATTTCCATCAATCTGGTTTATGACCCACTAGACCATTTCACCCCTTCGGATTTGGGCGCCTATGATACACTTTCAACTGGGCTTCTTTTGTTTTCTTGGGATTCTGTTTAGAAGTAGTTGATGGGCCCAATTCATTCAGCTTTATCTACAAACTTATTGGACTTGGACTTCAACGCCGCACGGCCCTTTGATTGGCCATCTTGGGCCCATTGGAAATCCACCCCATAATTCTACAATGTGTGGGCCCATCCAATCGGTCCAGTTTGAGAGTGACCCACCTCCTTCTCGGTCTGTCTGCTTCTGGAAGTATATGCTCCAAGTGTCAACCTCTTCTCACACCTACCACACGACGTGACAGTTTGTACATTAGATCGCCGACTGCACGCAGCCACCACCCTGTCGTTGGTCGCATCAGTCCCGTCAGTCGCATCCGTACCATCGACCCTGGAATCGATCCCCCTGCTCCGGCGAGCTCTCCGATCTTCTCTAGCAACGATATCAGCTTCAGCAACTAATTCTGCCATTACTTTTTGCTGGCGTTTTCCGCCAAATCGTCAAGCTTGTCGGCGTCCGATGGTATCAATCTCCGCTCCAGATCAATGAGTCTTAGCTTCATGCACATATCACCGTCGGAGACCTCGATGTATGCCGACAAAAAGCCAAATGGGTGGCCAACAACCTTCATAGTCGCCAACTCCATCGATCTTCTGCTAATAGTAACAGAGGCGATGTGAAGCATCCCTCCACAGATATTAACAACTTTACCAAAGACCTCCATCTTCCAAAACTCCGGCAGAATGCCTTCTATGCGTATCCAGCTGTTACGACACCATATTTTCATGTCATCTCACTAGAGATTAGGAGACTTTTGAAAGTGGACTTTGGATTTCATCTTCGCCACCTTTCCTTTTGTAAGACTTGCTAATTCAACATGGCTAGCACAATGCAACAATGCTCATGGTACACCCAAAAGTTTCAATCGCACGCATCAACCTAGAACTGATTCCAGCTCCTCAATGTTGGACCAGTCGTCCATATCAGACTCTCGAGTGCCTAGAATCTCGCTAGGACATGCCATCTTCTTGTCCAGTCCTTCGTTCGTCTTCCCAGAAAGGATTGCATGCGGATTCTTTGTGGGTTTCTAAGTCATGGAAGTGGGTTTTTCCTCTGCCTTCTTTGTGTCGTTGCTCTTTCCAGACTCAGATTTGTCACCATGCAAAATGGTCCTAAGACTATCTTCCATGTTTTTCCAGCCTAGATCATTCTCCTCATCTAGGATGAAGATGGTACGTTATGTAACATTTTCGATTTTGGTGAATCTTAGGAAACTCCACCTACGATTTGTATATGACTCGACCAGAAGAACATGGTTTCTGCCGCGATGGATGCACTTAAAGATACCATCCTTTCGCTCATCCCTAGCATCCCTCACTTTCTCCAGAAGCTAATCAACAGACCTCAAGTCCAGACATATCGAATAAACCCTAGCCTTCGTCGCTTCTTCTATCATCACCTTCGATCCATCTTGTGAGAGACAGATTGTGAACCACTTAAACCTCGTCCTAAATGTCTGCATCGACCATCTCTATTTAATATTGCTCGAGGAATAAGAAGACTTGTGAGATCCCTTTAAGAGTTGATCAACCTCACCACGTCTACCATCTTGGACCGCCATCCGCAAGCGTGGAAAGGCGTCATCACTGGATCTTGATCCCAAAGACCTCCCGAGTTCTTCTTCCGTCTTGACTTGGCGACTTCCCAGTTATCGCCACCACCACGTCTCTCCTTGTCCACCTTCGTCACCCCAATAGCCTTTCTCCAATTGCCACGTCCGCACTCTCTCGCTATCCTAACTAAGTTCTACTACAAAATGTCAGATCCACTTTTAATTAAGTGTTATCTCTTTTTGAAGTAAGTTTTTTCTAATACAAAGTCATATGCTACTGCAAATCTTGCATGCTCACCCCAACAGCGTTCCTATCGCCAAATCTATATCCTCCGTGCGCCATTTCATATCCAACCCTCTCTTTTCCTACATGTCCATTAAAGTCTCCTCCAATATATATATTTTCTCCCTGAGGTATCTATTCAAGTAATTCATTCATGTCTTCCCAAAATTATCTTAATTTGTTGGTCTAACCCTATTTGGGGTGCATATGCAGTAACTAGGATGATTATGTTGTCTTCTATTATAAGTTTTATTAACATAACTCCATCACCTTTCCTAGTTATCTTGACTACATATTCTTTAAAGTCTTTCTTTACAATTATTGCTACTCTGTTTCTATTTTTATGTTTCCCAGTATAATATAATTTATACCTTGTCCTCTCTATTTTTCTAGATTTTTAACCTACCCATTGGTCTCTTGTAAGCATATTACATTTACTTTTCTCCTAATCATAGTGTCTACTATCTCCATAATTTTACTCGTTAAGTGTTCCTATGTTCCAAGTTGCTGCCCTAAGTCTGCTATTTTCTTTTTGGACTAGCATTTTTACCTGCACTAGTCCATAGTGCAAGGACCTTCACCCATTTATTGCTGCATCCGGGTGCAGATGCAATGCCCCTTGCCTATTTTTCGAAACATCCAGAGATAGGTGCAACGTATCACTAAATGTGGACGTCCTAGCCCTTCCGGTAGTTTCATTAGGATTCATGTTCATAGTTGATTGGACAAAGTTTCACGCTGCTTAACAGCTACCTAAAGCACCCTCCTTTACCCGAGCTTGGGATTGGCCGTAGTGGAGTTCTATACTAGAATATTGTCTATTGTCCATAAATCTTCGCATAACGAACGAGGTTAACCTCTTAAGTTAGCTCCCTTCTTTCATCAAAAAATATACTCAGAAAAGTCAGTACTATTTGCATAAATTAAAGATCATTGGGCCTTGGAGTTGTCAACTTAATTGATTGGAATAGAAACTACAACTAAGCATTTTCCCAATTTCATGGGGGTGGACTATCTACTGTTACACTTACACATATGGGAAGCTATAAGCTTATTTTTTGTCAAAAGACTAAAGAATAATTTTATCCAAATTGGGATGCATAACCTATGAATAACATATTGTAGTAAAATTATACAAATGATGATGATTAAGCAATGATATGTATATATAAACATGTGAAACTATTAAAAATCACCAAACCCAAAAGTTATAGCTAATAGATGGAGGCCCAACAATGCATATTAAACTAACATCAACACTCCCGCTCAAGTGCAACCTCAATTTGCATGTGGAGAGCCAAAAGAGAAAGAAGGGACAAACCAATTATGCAAATGAAACATATGTAAATGCCAATAACGTGACTTGAACCCAAAACCTCTTACAAAATCAAGGCTCTAATACTAAGTTAATAATTGAGAAAATTGGAAGAATAACTTTCTTTGTTGATAATTGATTTTGTATAGAGAAACCCATATCTACAATTACTCCAGCACCACTAAAAAAGAATTATTCTATCCTTATTACAACAAATCCCTTTGATTGGGGAACTTTCTAATTATCTCCTTCATTTTAAAATTTACACGGCCAATGCAACATTTCTAATATGTGACATTCCTAATTTAATTAATTATCGAATTGTGTTTTCCAATAGAAACAAGCAACAATACCAAATATATTGGAAAAGAACAACGATTCCATTATAATTCCATATACCTCACAAGAACACAATCTATGAAACCTAAAATGATAAATTGTATAATAAATAGTTAAAAAAAAAATTGAACTTAAAATTCATTTTGAATAGGGTTAGAAATTTCATGTGGGCTGGCTTCTGAAAGTGCACTTGGCCAAAATTTTACGAGGTGCATGTTGAAGGACTGCAAAGTGTGAGGTAATTCTAACCTACTATATGATGCGTAGATTTGTCACACATAAAATAGAAAATAGTGATATATATACAGTTGACAAACACATTATGCTAAAAAACTATAATTTTCCAAGAAACTCAATGGATTATCCACCATCATGCTGACCAAAAAGGAAAAAGAAGAGGAACCAAATCCATATAGTACGAAAATTCATCAAACCTGGTCCTTGTCCACATTAACATGAATGAGATTTGATGTCTTCAAATTCATGTCCGGCGGTTTGTGTTGTATGCCAACCTACAAAATCGCAGACAAGATGATTAGTACTACAAGTTTTGAATGATTAGTCATTGGTTCAGATCAATTAAGGAAGCAAGGATATGGCTTGATGTGGTCAAGGAAACCATGGCCATGCTAACCACTTCATTGAGTTGTTATCTACCATCTTTCCCACAATCTAGACATACACTTTATTCTTACCACCAGAAGGAAACATAAAGATTAAGGTCTAGATAGTATAAAAAGAAATTATGAAAATGTCACTAGTGTTTTATCGTGGAACCTTTTCCTCTTTGATGATACATAGGCTAGACAATATTGTATACAAATCCAGAAGGACATATTATGCATAGCATGCTTGATGACACAAGGTCAAGTTAAGCGTTGACGTTTACTCTTGAAAAAGTTGTAACCAGCAATAACCAAGTTCCCTATAAGATGCCAATCAAGTTTTAATCATGTAAAAACCAATCCATGACCAATGTTGTGAAGGCACCAAGGCGTTGTCTGGGTATTTGAACCAAACTAGGCGAGGTGGTGCCTAGGCATCGCAAATAATATTTATTTATAACATCCTAAGTAAATGATAAATTGGTTTGTCACATACAAACCTTATATATCTATACTATATATAATAAAAATACTTGGGAACTTTCCACGGTAAAGCCATTTTCACTCTATTTCCCAAAGTGTCCTTGCTTCTTAAGTTAAAATTTTATTCTTGAAAAACAATTTTTTCAATAATTAATGGGCATTTTAGTAGCATCAAACATCTCATTGAAGCCGGCCCTTCTTTTTAGGATCTATTCAGTTATTTTTATTGTCTGTTAAAAAACCTGCACACATTAACTTCCTCACCTAATCCATTTGATACCCACTACTTACTCTCTCTCCCACGCTTCTTATAAACTGTAAATTCTGCCTTTCTTTTTCCATCAATGAACAAAAGTGGCAAAGTCAGCAATGGAAATAATGTAGGAATGTCCTAAATTATAGCAATCTTAAAATCAGATTTTTTTCAAGTTCTTTCGAAGTTAAGTTGTTATTTTAGAGTAATTTCTATTTTGAGGCATTCCCACCTTTTTCCAATTTGTCCTAGTTCCCTTCTCTTGTTTTATTTCTATTTAGATATTGTTTGGTACTACTTTGAAGAAATTTCTATTTTCGTTTAAATGTTATTAAAAAGTGTCTAAAAGTGTCTAGATATAGTTACAAGTGCATTAGAAAGTTTCTATATTGTTATAGATAGCTTAGGGAACTTGTTTTTAAGTATTTTAGAAAGTTTCTAAGTTGTTTCCATGGAGTTATCTATAAAAGGAGCTCCAATTACGAGTTTACTTCATCTAATCATCAATTATTATTCTCCTTGTAAGCACATTTTGCTTCTACTTCTTTATATTCCTACTTTTCTCTTGAATCTATTGATTCAAACACGCTTCCGCCGCGTTAAGTGGTATCAGAGCCTTGATTGAGAGCCTACTACTTTCTCATCATGGTTAAAAACCATTCCACATATATAGCACATGAGAAATTGGATCAAAAGCTCAAGGAACAAGAAGATCGCTTGCTCATGAAGTAGCAAGAGATGATGATCGCCCACATTGACAAGCACTATGGGAAGCCGAACCATCCGAGGGAGAACAAATCCATTTCAGCCATGCTGCACCCTCCCATCAACATTCCCATATTGCTGCCCCCCCTTCCCACCACCCTCCTAACTCATATTCCGAACCCCACGAGTCTACTACATCTTTCCCACCCCTTTCACATAACCACACAACCTTATTTGACCCTAATTTAGCACCAAATAGTCATCTATCTGCTGCGAAATCTTATGGATAGCCACCATGCAACACTTTCAACCCTCCCAACCCCATTATACACATGCTCCAACCACCCATCACCTTTCCCACTATGACCCACCCTCCCAAAACTCTTTCCCATACCCTACTCCCCCTAAGCACCAATTTTCAGAAACATGTTTCAATTTCCTAGATGAAATTGATCCATATTCCACCTTCCAACCCATCAAACATACTTCATATGACACTAATATTCACCCTTTTCCTAATACACATACACATCCTCCACCTTTTCGAGACCAACAACATCGTCACAACAATTATCCTACCTTCCATTACATGATACACACCCAGTTTGGTGCTAAAATCAAGAGATTTCGATCTGACAATGCTAGAGACTATTTTAATCAACATTGACCAATTACTTCCAAAACGAGGGGATCCTTCATGAATCATCCTTTGTTCACACCCCACAACAAAATGGAGTTGCTGAAAGAAAAAACGGCCACCGGCTTGATACAACCCGAGCCTTTTTATTTTAGAATACTATGCATAAGTCCTATTGGGGGGAAGTTGTCCTTACTGCAACACACCTTATTAACCGCCTACCATCCCGGACCCTTGGTTTCAAAAGTCCTATGGAAAAGCTATGTCAATTTTACCTTAAGCTCAAAATCTCCAATAATCTTATACCTAAGATATTTGGGTGTGTATCATTCGTCCATGTTCACCAACCCAACAGGGGGAAGTTGGACCCCAGAGCTCTCAAGTGTGTTTTTGTCGGATACTCTTCCACTCAAAAGGGATATAAATGCTATCATCCGCCATCAAAAAAATACTTTGTCTCTGCCGATGTCACTTTCTGTGAACCGGAGCTATCATGGAAGACAAGGATCGAAACTCCCTTGATAACCCTTTTGATCTTTTTGGCCTTTTTAACCTCCAACAAACCAAACCCAAATCTCCTACGCCCTCTGTACCCAATGATGAACCTAAGGATCGGATGGCTGGACAAATGTACTCAAGGAAGAAAGTTGCAGTTCCTGAACTGATTCAAGTTCAAGAATCTGAACCAATCCCTGAAAATGAGGTAACAAATCCTGAACCCTCCTTACAAATTTCATTAGTTCCTAAAACTAACAATGATCCTTTAGCCTCTGAACCTGACAATGATCTTCCCATTGCCATTGGAAAGGGCACAAGGGAATGCACTAAACATCCCTTGTATCCACTATCTCATGTTGTATCCTTCGAGAAGTTCTCACCAACCCATAAGAGTTTCTTTACCAACCTGAACAACATCCAGACTCCTACATCATTATCCGAGGCTTTATCTAATACAAATTGGAAACAAGCTATGAATGTGGAAATGGAAGCCCTGGAGAAAAATACAACATGGGGAGTTGGTAGACTTACCTGCAGGAAAGAAACCTGTGGGATGCAAATGAGTTTACACAGTAAAATACAAAGCCGATGGGTCCCTAGAGCGCTACAAGGCAAGATTGGTAGCCAAAGGATATACTAAGACATATGGTGTGGACTATCAAGAGCCATTTGCTCCGGTTGCAAAAATGAATACTGTGAGACTTCTTTTGTCATTGGCAGCTAATTATGACTGGGATCTGCAACAATTTGATGTACAGAATGCATTTTTACATGGGGATTTAGAAGAAGAAATCTATATGGAAGTGCCTCCAGGATTTGGCACCACTGATAAAGTGTGCAAATTAAAAAAGGCGTTGTATCGACTTCACGGGGAGTTACAGCTCTATTAGTGTATGTTGATGACATCATCATGACAGGAAACAATGAGAAAGAGAGACAAAATTTGAAGCGGTGTTTGATCGAGGAATTTGAGATCAAGGAACTAGGGAGATTGAAATACTTCCTAAGGATTGAAGTGGCGCACTCTAAACAGGGAATCTTTATCTCCCAACAGAAGTACATTACAAACCTTCTTAAAGAAACAGGAAAGCTAGCATGCAAACCAATGAATACTCCTATTGATCATAATCACAAGCTTGGAGAAGCTGAAAAAGCGCTGACTGTTAATAAGGAGATGTATCAAAGACTAGTAGGAAGACTCATGTACCCCTCTCACACAAGACCTGATACTGCATATGCAGTAAGTGTAATAAGTTAGTTCATGCACAACCCTAAAGATATTCATTTGCAAGCAGCTAATCGCGTTTTACAGTATCTTAAAGGGACTCCAGGACAGGGCATCTTATTTAAACGACACACAGGAGTGGTTCTTGAAGCATATACTGATTCAGACTATGTTGGTTCAGTAGTTGACAGAAGATCAACTACTGGATATTGTACATTTCTTGGTGGGAATTTGGTGACATGGCGAAGTAAAAAGCAAAATGTAGTGGCCAGATCTAGTGCTGAAGCAGAATTCCGAGCAATGGCACAAGGGGTTTGTGAGTTGGCCCAATGACATGATTACCTTTCAAAAAAAAAAAAAATTTCACAAATGCCATCTACATACAAATAATGACCCATTTGCCATACTTTACTGTTCATTGCACAGTCAGCACGCCAAACAAGCGCCACGTCAGCGCGGAGGTGGCATTTTTTTTAGGTGAAGGGAAGGCGTCTTTTCAAAAGACGCCTTCCCTTCCACGTAAAAAAAAAAATTATCTCATGAAATCTGTCGGAATTGGGTTACTTTGAGATTGGGTGCTTCAACTAGGATCTACAGGCTGCATTGGGTTACTTTGAGTCGAGCTTTTGATCTTGAGAACCCATTTGTATCGCCTGTTATTGAAAACCCATTACCACCCATTTGTATCCGCTCTCTTCCTGCTCTTCCACTCCATCGATCAAAGATCCTAGTTGAAGCACCCAATCTCAAAGTAACCCAATTCCGACAGATTTCATGAGATAATTTTTTTTTTTACGTGGAAGGGAAGGCGTCTTTTCGCCTTCCCTTTCATTGTAAAAAAAAAAAATTTGATGGGAAGGCGTCTTTTCAAAAGACGCCTTCCCTTCACGTTAAAAAAAAAAAATTGTGAAGGGAAGGCATCTTTTGAAAAGACGCCTTCCCTTCACCTAAAAAAAAATGCCACCTCCGCGCTGACGTGGCGCTTGTTTGGCGTGCTGACTGTGCATTGAACAGTAAAGTATGGCAAATGGGTCATTATTTGTATGTAGACGGCATTTGTGAAATTTTTTTTTTTTGAAGGGTAATCATGTCATTGGGCCTTTGTGAGTTATTATGGTTGCAGATAATTTTGACAGATTTGAAGATACATTTGAGACTCAGTTCAACATGATCCAACCAAGCATATAGAGATTGATAGACACTTTATTAAAGAGAAGCTTGATAGTGGGTTGATCTGTACTCCATATGTGTCTACCAATAATCAGCTCGCCGATGTGCTCACTAAAGTGTTAAACCATACTGCATTTCAAGCAAATGTGTCCAAGCTGGGAATGGTAAACCTTTATTCACCAGCTTGAGGGGGAGTATTGTGGAGAAGAGCAAAATCTGTGGGATTTATTTCCTTTAAGGAAAGATGATAATTTTAGTAGTCGTTTTATTTAGCAGTTACTAAAATTGTAATTATAGCTATATGTGTGCATAGCCTTGTATGTCTATATATATATGGTGTCCCTCCATTAAGACATCATCAAGAATAAGAAAATATTCCCTCTCTTCTCCCGTGGATGTAGGCCTTAGAGCCGAACCACGTTACATCTTTGTGTCTTTCATTATTTTATTTTTACAACAGGATTGAAAGATTCAGTAGGGTATTTAACGACTACAGTAATAGTAGCATTAGGTTGTGGGATCAGGCACTTTTTTTGTTTGTAAATTGGATCAGTTCATGTAAGTTATCATTTGGCTATCGTTTTGCGGAATGGATATTCTACTGGAACTCCATACTAGAATCTCTGTAACATCCAAATGTGACACCTCATCCCTTTGGTTTTTGCTTATATATATATATAAGTACCATGTTTTTTGTCAAAAAAAATAAATAAATAAATAAATAAAAAAGAAGGAAAGAATAACATATAATGCAAGCTTCATAGTGAAAAAACATTGTCAACGTACCCAAATCCAAATTTCAAAACATTTTTTAGCCAAGTCCATGTATCCTAGAATTCGGAAATGAACAAGTAGGACATCTAGATATGCCCGTATCCGACACCCAACCTGAGTCTAGGTAACATAGATCAGCACTATATCATCAACAAATAATATAAACCGTGGAACATCTTCTTGAATAGTTTAGTCAATTCATGACTCCATCTATATTGTCAAATCAATTTCCCACTTTCATTCAACAAACTAATATTATAGTTCCCGGAAATACATTGTCATTGATGAATCTAGATTGAAAAGAGATTAGCATATGAAATATCCAATTTGATTGTGATATACGATTCTAAACAATCTAGGTCATTACCTAATTCTTGCAACCAAGTTGCCAACATCTCCAAATCAAATAATCTTTAAGTTGATGATTACATTTATAGAATTCAAAACTTCCATAATAATGAATTGTACAATAGATCAAACAAATTTAAGCATTTCAAAATCCCAAAGAAAATTTCTCACGCACAGTTCAACAAAGCACAATGAAAAAGAGATAAGCAGATTAAAAAAAGCTCACAATGAAAGGGACGGGAGCATCAAGGAAATCAAACATTCTTCTAGGTAGAAGCTGTGAAAGTTCAAGATATAGCTTAGTGTCGAGACAATAACTTAATTTTGGCTAAAATAATGTGAAAAGAAAAATAAATGATTGAGAATAATATGAAACTAAAAACAAGATTTTCCAACATGTAAGAGAGCAAACTTTAGGAACCATTGTCACAAACTTACAATAGCACATTCTTTTAAGATGATTGACATCACTTATCAGTTACCACTAATTGTTTCATGAGAACATGAAGATGAACTAATGCAGGAAGATATTTGAGCATCAAAACTCTAACTGAGTGCAATGAATAATTCAAACATGTCTTATATTATAGTGTATGCACATCATTGGGGAGGATACAAAATCCAAAGCGTAGCTCTATAACATCGTTAAAGTTAAACTTGTAATTTTTTCATGTGTGTGTATGTGTTATTTGGTGGCTTTGGGTTGTTGTGTTTGAGTCAATTATGAATAATGTTGAAGTTTTGTCAATTATAAATTAGTATTATGTCAAACTAAGCACAATGATTGAACGAAATGGAGAAGAGTTTGGAAAATAAACACTTAAGATTGATTTTAGAGAATAGGATTGCCATAGAATCAATTTTCTAGCAAGATGTTATAATCAATATCAATCCTAGGGATCCTAGGATTAATCCCAAGATGTAGTTGGATAATTCCCAATAAAAAGTCAAGTAATCCTTTCAAGGCCATTCGACAACCATAGAAAAAGGTCCTAACCCTAATCTCTTCCATTTTCTTATCTTTGAATTCCCATCCCTAGAAAGACCTTGGAAAAGTCTCGACGTACTAGTAAAGAATCAGAGGAAAAAAGGCTTTTAGAGGTTAAAATTGCAAGAAGAATAGGATGGGGCAAGAATTTCATAACTCTTTGAATTCATTGAACTTTGATTTTGAGTTTGATGGATTTCCTTCCTCTCATTAGACTCAAACTAGGCAATGGTATCCTCATCAGATTTTGGGAGGACAGATGGTGCGAGAGTGAGCCGTTCATGAACCCGTTCCCCAATATCTATGTCATATCATCTCTTCACAATGCTCCTGCTCCTTTTCATTCTTGGAAGAGAGTGTTAATGGAAGACCCCAAAGCTGGAACCTACACCTTGATAGGAAAATCTCTAAGAGAACAATTGATGAAGTTTCTTCTCTCATCAAATGTCTAGAACCCCATAACCTCACTACCAATGATGATAAGCTGATCTGGATTGGAGACCCCTCGGAATCCTTCTCAACTGAATCTTTCTTTAAGATTATATCATCCACTTCCAATTCTCTTCCCCCATCCAATCAAGCAAAGTTAATTTGGAAAGCACAAGTTCCATCAAAAGTCAAGATTCTGGGGTGGCGGGTGGCCCATAAAAAGTCAATTGTGCCAATGTCCTATAGAAAAAATCTCCTAACATGCGCATATCCCAATCTTGGAGTTGCTGCTTGTGCAGGTGTGATGCTAAATTGGTTGGCCATCTCTTTGGGGGATGCCAGTTTTTTGGTGATGTGTGGAGCTACTGGGCGAACCAATGCCAAGAATTATCCCTGCCGGATGTGAATGGTGTTACCTACCCAAACAATGGAAAATTGAAGCCTAGAATCAAACAATATTGGAGCATGAATCACTTTGCTACTATATGGTGTATTTGGAGTGAGAGGAACAATAGGATTTTCCATGACAAGGGTAGTGGGTGCAGTAGGGTGTGGGATCAATCTTTGTTTTGTTTGCTAATTGGATTAGCACTTATAAATTATCCCTAGGCGACACCTTTGGGGATTGGATGTTGATTATGCTCTTTGTAATTGGCCTCTTGGGACCTCTCGTCCCATTTGGCAACTTCTGTTTTTTGCTTACATATTAATATATAATATTATGATGTTTCTAGTCAAACAAAAAAAAAAAAAAAGATAACAACCACAAATTACATCCACAAACAAAACAAGAGCACCAATAATGCTCAAACCAAAGTAGTCCCAAAATTTGTAAGAAAAGACAACCGTATATAGCAAACTAAACCACACTTGGCCAACATCTTAGCCACTCTGAGGTCAAATAACCTGCAGCTAGGTTTGGGGCACTAATCCAAGATGCAGCTATAAACTTTGAAGATTCAAAGACTTGAGACCAATCCTATGACAAATTGTCAAAAGACCTACTGTTTTTTTCCTTCCAAACACACAAAATAACAGCAAAAGAGACAACCCTACATATGTATTTAACTTTCTTGGGGCAGCTAGCCACTTGGTGTGAGAAAAAAAAAAAACTCAAGGGTGCTTAGTTCTTACTAAAAAGCAGAAAAAATATACATGCCCCTTTGCTTTAATAATTAGTAACCTCATAATTTAGTAGTTTTACCAAAGATTAAGAACTCTGTCATCGACAGATCTATCATCAATAAACTCTAACAATCTCAGTTTCTTGATTGGATTCTCCTCCCTCCCATGGGCACTGCCAGTGGAATTCTTCTAGTTTGGAATGTTAGAAAAATGAAGTTCTAGCATCTAATTAGTGAATTCACTGTCACTATTCAAATTAAGGAAAAAAGATAAGCCCCTGTCATGGTTCACCGATGTTTACAACCCTTGTGGAAGCAATGGTAGACAACTTTTTTGGAATGAATTGGCAGGCCTGTGGAGCCTTCGCAATCCCTTTAGGTGTTAACCTAAGTGGTTCATCACTTAGCACGTCCCTAAATATACGGTGATGAAGTGTATTTTGATAATCACAAATGAAATCTCTTTCGGTGCTAACGGCGTTTATCAAGAACTTATCTCAGCACCTCAGGAATGCAGAAAGTGAAAGATTGATTCGATCAAGGAACTCAAAGGTCATATCAGACGTTCAAGATCGTTTCAATCAGAAGGACCTCAACGATCATATCATGATTTCAAGATCACCCCACTAGAACGTTTCGATCAAGCTTCAAGTCTTCATCTTTCGATCAATGTTCAAGACATTCAACTCTAGCGAGCTGTCAACATTGAAGATTTCATAATAAAGAGTTTGATTTAAAGATTATGAGAAAATGGGAAATACATAGTATTTAAGGTATATCTTTCTCTAATCAGCATTGCTCAAATGTTTTCCAAAACCATGCACAAACCACTTGCATACTTGCATGCTTTGATCATATGTTTTACGGTATTTCAAATGATTTAATTTTCTAAATTTATTTTAAATTTACCGAGTTTTTATTCGCATATATGGTATATTTAATCACGAGTCAAAAAACTATTTTTCAAGAGTATTTCAGGACGCTAATGAGTTAGCAACGCTCTCCTAAACTTAATAAGTCAGGATGCTAATAGTTCATTAGGACGCTGATAACATTCAAGGTTGAATTGAGCTGATTGATAAGGACACTTACTTGTATAGTACCGGCCTCCCTTTAGTCAACCTCTGAAGTTGTCACAATTTAGCTTCTTATGGGCAATCAACCAGCCCAAAATTTTCACTTTTGTAGGCACATAGGATTTCCAAATAAACTTATCTTGAGAGAAAGGACGATATTGGTCTTGGGAGGAGATGTTCTTTAGGAATGACTTGGATGAGAAGGATCCTGAAGAATCTCCAATCCAGCTAATGTTGTCCTCAGCATTGGATAGGTGGCTAGATTCGAGGCATTCAATAAGGAAGGGGACTTCGTTCATAGATCTGTTAGGGACATTCCTGTTAAGGTGCAGATTCTAGTTCTGAACTCTACCATTGTTGCTTGAACTCAAGGATGCAAATAAGATAATTGGGGCATTATGAAGAGATGAAATCACGTAGATGTTAGAGAAAAGAGTCATGAGGGGCTCATTTCCACATCAAGTGTCTTCCCAGAATTTGATTTGGGTACCATTATCAAGTTTGAGTCTAATACGAGGGAAGAAAAGAGGGTAATTAGAGTGGATGAATTTCCACGGCCATAGGAAGGTGACTCTTGGATGGATGTTTACGTCCCTAGCATTCTCATATAGCCCATGTCTGCATCTTATGATTGTTGCGCACAGTGCATCTTTTCTTTCATAAACCTCCAGAGCCATTTCCTGTTAGAGCTTTATTCCTATTCAGGAGGTCACCAATACCCAGACCACCATGCTCCACATTTTGTTTGACTTTGTCCCATTTAACCAGATGAGACCCATTTTCCTTATTTTCATCTTTCCAAAGAAAATTCCGCATAAGTTTCTCAATTATGGCTGCAACAGACTTTGGCATGCGAAAGGTTGACATGAAGTATGTTGGGATTGCTTCCAACACAAATCGAAGAAGGGCAACCGTCCTCCTTTGAGAGAAAGCTTATTTTCCATCCATCAATTCTTCTTAAAATGGTGCGGATAACAGGTTCCCTAAAAGATAATTTCAGTGGGTTTCCCCCAAGTGGCATGCCAAGGTATTTTATTGGTCATGCCCCACAGAGCAGCCTATCAAATTTTCCATGTTAGCCACTTTATCCTCATTCACATTGATTCCCGCCAATTGACTCTTTGAGAAATTCACCTTCAGCCTAGATTGAAAGCAGAAGCTTTTGATGATCTTCACAGTGTTTTATAGACTTGAGCCATCATTAGCCAAAAAAATAGAAAGTCATCAGCATATTGTATGTGAGATAGGTGAATTTCTTCCTTCCCAATTCTAAATCCATTCATTATTCCTTTCTCCTTTGTTTTGTTTGTTATTCCATCTAACATGTCGGCCACTAGTGTATGTAGGAATGGCGACAATGGGTCTCTCTGTCTTAATCCTTTTGATCCCATAAATTCCCCCCTTGGTCTACCATTTACGAAGATGGAGAAAGAAACTGATGGTAGGCAGCCCCAAATCCATTTGCACCATTAATGTCCAAAGCCTTTTTGTTTCATGACGAAGTCAAGGAATTTCCAATTCACCGAGTCGAAGGCCTTCGCAAAATCAACTTTCAACAGTAGGCCTTTGTTCTTGGTCATCCTGTACTCATCCACTGCTTCATTTGCAATCAAGATTGCATCAATAATTTGCTTATCTTTGACGAATGCCATCTGTGACTCGCCAATTGTAAAGTGAATGACTCTCCTTAATCTTGATGCCAATGTCTTGGCGATGATTTTGTACAAACTTGTGGTGAGGTTGATGGGTCGAAAGTCGCCAACTTTTATGGAATTAACCTTCTTGGGTATTAGGTTGATGTAAGTTTCATTTGTGCATTTATCCACCACCCCATTGTCATAGAGCTCCTCCATTACTTTGAATAGATCATCTTTTATCACTTCCCAATTCTTTTGGTAAAACAACATAGTGAAGTCGTTAGGTCCTGGGGCCTTCTCTCCCTCACTATTAAACACAACCTTTCTCATTTCCCCCAGATCGAAACGACTCTCTAGCCACTATTGTTGATCCTGTGGAATGCCATTCCAGTCAATGCCTTCAGTGCCCCATGAAAAAATATTGTCATCATTGAATAATCTCCTAAAATGATCTGTAATTTCATGACAAATGTCATTCACCTCCTTCAGCAAGGAACCGTCTTCTTTTTCCAATTTGGATAAAGAGCTTTGGACATCACTTTCTCTTGCCCATCTCACTCGAGCTTTTTGACCAACAGTCTGACCAATTCTACAGTCAATTGACTGGATTTCATTCATGATTTATGATCCTCTGATACTGATATCCTTCCAATTTGGGTTCCTCATCTGCTTGAGATCAACGAGTAATTGTTGTCTTCTGACTTTATCCTAGAACACAAAATTCCTGCTCCAGTCCTTAAGCTTCACCTTAAGGAACTTCAATTTTTGCATGAATTTGTACCCTTCCCATCCTGATGAAATATATTGATAGCACAAAAAAGTATAACAAACTACAAGGCCATCCATAGAGACAAGATGATCTCTTTGAAGCCCACCCTTAGTTAAAACTTACAAGCCCCCCACCATCACAGTCGTGATAGACACCCATTGGTGTTGTACAGTCAGAATGATGCGCCACGTCTCTCCAGGATCGGTTTTGAAATCGATTTGGGAAGTCCATCCCGAGCACCGATTTTCCTCGAGCGTCATGACCAGCATGGATTTGGCTTGAAACACGTAATCCATCAGTAGTTCCTTTATCCGGGGAGTCTTCACTGTCTCCGACAACAATCCGACGCCCGTCCAGCTTGAAAAGTTTGATGCCAGTGTACGAGCCATCCAAAATGATGGTAAGGTTTTCCGGAACAAACCCATCGACATCACCATTAACCTTCAGTTTTGCAAATTTGAGAAACGAAAACTTGGGAGAATCGCTAGAAATATCCAATAAACCACCACATAAACCACCAATCGTTTGAAAGACCTCCAAACGCCAATGTTCAAGGGGAATGCCGTCAACGCCAATCCACCCTTGGCGACATCAGACCCTCCTCTTTTTCCATAGAGGGGTGCCATTCAACCGATCTAAAATCATCGAAATGAATATTCGACAATACAGAGCATATTTCGTTTTGGTCTTTACACCAGAGCAATAGTTTATATGGTAAGTTTATATCCCTTACAAAGTTACAAGCAATAGTTTGGTGACATGCTAAAACGTGCAGTCTCTCGTATACCACAAGTTCATTTTGCACAACCCCCTTGAAAATCCTTGAGTCAAGGATCAAAAATTTGAATTTGACCTAAACTTAGGTCTTTTAGAATTCAGAATTAATTTGGGGGACTGGAGATTTTTTGTAAAAATTTGGCATTGTAGAAAAGTATAAAGAATTCTATTTAGGTGTTGCAAAGATCTTTTTTTTTTAGGTATTTTGAAACAAACATAACTATATGCTTAAAACTCATTACATTATAAAACATAATGCATTAAAGAAAGATTTATAATCTCTATATTGACCCAGATGCAACTAACAAGCTATTTTATGAAAATTACGCTTCACATATGTAGGAGATATATGGACTAAATACACATAGTTTATAAATTACATGTTCATTTTTGTTTTAGATTTGAGTTTTGAAAATATTATTTTAAATTCGATGGCAATTCGAAAAATTGTCTCAAATATTTTTTTTAAAAGAAACTAAAATATATATGAATAAAAAGGAACACAAAAAACAAAGAAATGTACACCAATTACATTGGACCACGAACATCTAATCGGCTAAAAAATTGCCCCACCCTCTAATCCAATCGCCTGATGCATACCCTTTTGAAAAATTACAATTGGCCACCCAAAATGAAGCTAAAAGATGAAAATTGTCTCAAATATTCATTCCATGATTTTAGTTCCCTTTCCTCTATATGGTCCACACAATCACCCTCCAATAATTTGTCATATTGGAGGTAACATTATAGGTAGCCTGCTCTAAAGATAATCCTTCCACCTCTCCCAAACTTTTCTGGTGAATGTATAGTGAAGAAGAATATGTTTAATTGTCTTGCCTTTTTGCTTGCATAAACATCACCAATTGGATGCCAAGGATTAGGGAGCCATCTTCACAACATGTCTACATTGTTCGACCTATTGTGGGGCAACTATCCACCCCACATTTATGAACTTAAGAGGGAATATGAGCTTTCTATATAAAATCATTAGGGCCAAAGGTTGGTCTCTTCAGGTAGGTAATGAAGTGGCCAAAGACGTCTTGTGGTGAATGTTTCATACTGGTCCATGGTTCAAATATATCTATCAAACCCCTCGGAAAGGCAACATCTCTCTAGAATGTATAATATGAACCCTGCTTCATTAATATCTCTCTTTAAGTTTTTTACACAAGTGAAGATTCCAATTGATCCCTCCCCCTTCAATGTCCCAATAGTTGCAAGCACAAGATGATACTTTGCTATAAAGACTTGGGAACAAAAAACCAAATTGTGTCCCACACCATGTGTCTCCCCTAAACCAAATGGCATCCCCATTGCCTAATTTAAGCCTCACAAGATTTGAAAAGGAGTGAAGGGAATGGATAAACTTGCAAGGGTTCATAAAGGTAATCCTAGCTTCTAAGGGCCAAGCTAGCATCCTAAACATGGTTCTGCATATCATGTCTACTTCTAACAACTGTAGCCTACATTGACTATTGCTCTTGGGCAACCATTTTCTTGCCAAATCTTTGTTCCTATTAAGGATATTTCCAATTGCCAAACTCCCCTAATCCACCTTCCCTTGCAAAACATCCAATTAATGAGGTGACAGGCTGATAGGCTGACAGCCGAAAGAATTTTCCTTCCATTTCCATAAAAAATTCTTCATCGTCTTTTTAATTATGTTCAAAACCTTTCTAGGGATATGAAACACTGAAAGAAAATAAGTTGGAATAGCTTCAAGCACCACTACAAGGAGAGCAACTTGCCCCCTCATCTCAGAGAGAATACTCTTCCATCCTTCCAAATTCCAATCTCCTCGATATTTTATCAACCACATGATCTAGAACTCCATCTTCATGGGATTCCCTGCTTCCACCATCCAAGGTATGTAAACGACCAAGATCCTATGGACCAACCAAACATGTGAGCATGCCAACAAAGAGCACCCTAACCCTTTTAATGCCTGCAACTTGGCCATTGGCCATATTGACTTTAAGGTTGCATACCCAACAAAAACACTAGGCTATCTAGATGTTGTTAAGCTAGGGATGGCCACATTGGCAAGAAAAAGACACAATCATAGCAAATTGGAGGCAAGAAATCTCGACTCTATCTCTCCCAATGGTTTAACAACCCTAAATTTCCCCTTTATTTTCTTCAACTTTCCCTTCATTTAAATTCCTTATGTAGCAGACTAACTGCCAAAAATTTTGAACCAAAGTGATATAATTGAATTTCAAAGTAGGAGACTTGCGTCATGTTTACTGGATTACGTCATTTCGATTTTAATAATTTTTTAACAACCATGACATTCTCCTCTCACAAAAAAATGCAAATGTAAATAAGATACAATGAGGAAATTCGAACACAATACTAACTTGATTCTAAGGATCAAAAATTCAAATCGCCCTAAACTTTGGTCCCTCAAAATTTGCAATTCACTCAAAGTCCAATTCGACATAGAGAATTTTTATAAATTCGACATTGTATAGAAGTACGAAGATTCTATTTAAATGTTATAAAGATCTATGTTTCTTTTAGATATTTTGAAACAAACATAATTATATACTTAAAATTCACTAAATTATGAAATATAAGGGTTTGCATTTTCTATTTCTATATTACTTGGTGCATATTATAACTTTTATACGATACATGGATGGGAGATTTATGGGTTAATTACTTATAGAGTATAATTTATAAGTTCATTTCTATTTTAAATTAGAATTTTGTAAATCTTATTTTGCTTCTTATGTTAGTGATTCGTTATTTTCTACCCATCTCATAGATAATTTAATTCTTTATGAATGTCATCTAACGAAATTTGAAGTTAGCATTGATTCTTTGTCACTTTGTGTTTGAAATGTTAAAAATTAAAAATTAAAAATTAAAAAAAAAAAAAAACTATAGGACTTTTTAGAGTTTTAAAAATTATTTCGATATTTTACCTTACACTTACGTCAATGGAATTTTGGTAAAATTTGATTACATTTAATTTGTAATTCGATGATTAGAAAATTAATAAAACTCTAGGAAAATTAGGAGGATTTTGTCAAATTTCATTCCTTGCATGAATTTGATTATTGCCATATTTAATTGTTGAAGTGCTTTTCAAAAACAATGTTCTTTTCTTTTGCAAGAACTTTAGGTTTAGACTATAGTTTTGTTTTCACTTTAACAGAGTTGTTGATAAAATATGTCATCATACAGTGCCATAGTGCAGGTCATTTTAGTTTAAGGTCCAAATATAAAAAGTTTTGGTTGTGATTTTCCTCATTTTTATATTGCCTAACATATGCTATGGTTAGAGTTTAACAAAGCAGCATACACGTGAAACAAATGAAACAAATTTCCTAAATATTAGGACATATCAGAACAAATTTTAATGATATTTCCAACAATCCCTCCCTTAAACTAATGTTTGCAAACAATTATTGAGAGGAAAAAGAAATATTATTATAAGTGAAGCAAGCTTTTCATTTTGGCCTGGAAGAAAGATGTTCTATGAAATACCTGCTGCAAATAAGTTCCACAAGATCAAAGGCTACATTTGTCAAGAAGAGCAGCAATATTACAACTAAATACTCATGGTGAGAAAGCCAAACACCATGTACTCATTTCAAAATTTCTAAAATTTATTACCAATTTATTCACAGCTCAAAACTTTATAAATGATATATTTAAATTTCTTTGCTTCATATATTATACTTACTGGAAGTAATAAACTCTGCCATTCAAATGGACGAATCATGGGAATAAGAGACAAAATAGTGGCTGATAGTATACCCTGCATAGGACAGAACACCCTGCATAAATTAGCGATTTCAGGATCATAAAGAAGAATAAGTAATAAGAAGCAACTATATCTCTATCCTTCACAACCCTATCGAAGTACGAATAGTACAAGTGATACAGGGACCCAACAGAGTAGAAATATCAACTCTACTTGAGAAACAGAAAATTTTTAAATAACAATGATAATTTACCAAATTAGCAGATACCACCACTACTTGCTTTTCCAGTAACACTCCTGCAAATAATGCCATAACCTGCAAGATGCATGATACATTGTCCTTCCATACTCAACATTTTTTCATAATTTCTATTATCGTTAGGTCGTACTATAAAGAAACAGGAAATCTGATGCCTATCAGATGATTTGTATCAGTTTTACAAAGCACACTTGAAAATAGCAAAAACATAAAGACAATGTTTAAAGCAATTCAACTACTCTTTCAATCTTACCTAAAATATTGAAAAATCCATCCCAAACAGAATTCTTATTGTGCATTTATTTGGAGGCTTATTTGTACACTTTGCATTTATTATTATCATTTGGAAGAAAGCATGAGAAGGCGAGCCTTGGATCGACGATTGAGTTTGTTCCATTGTGACATCAGACATGACCTAGAGGTCAATGTCTAAAGTCAAAAATAGATCTTCCAACGTGGACGTAAGGCTATGTACATCATCACATCCCTAGACCCCACAATAGAAGAAGTCGTATGCATTGGGAACACCCATTTGGAAGAGAATATAAAAAGGGAACACCCAACTGATGTACAACAAGTTGCTCTGGATTTTATGGAGAAATATGACAAGACGAAGACCAAATTGTAAAAATTCTTATTCAACTCAATTTGACCGAGTCAACCCATGCCACATCTTTCCAACTTAGTCGAGTTTGTACTTTTGAGGCATTCCCATCTTTTTCAAATTTATTGTAGTTGTCTTTCTTAGTCCTTTTCTAATTAGATCTTGTTTATTACTACTTTGAAGAAGTTTCTATTTTTAATCAATGTAATTAGAAAGTATCTAGAAGCGTCTAAAATAGAGTTGTAATAGAATTAGAAAGTTGCTATAGTGTTATAGATCGCCTAACACTATCGAGAGAGTGAATGTGGAAATGGCTACTTTCTGTCTTATTGAACAACTCTTGCGAAATAAAAGAACCACTTTGACGTTTCTTGCATTGGGCAATGAAACCTCTAAGGAACGAAAAAAAACTCCACGATCTGCAATAGATTCTCTAAAGCTCAGAGAATGCTCCAAGGAGCCTGTAGGAAACTTATCTTTAAGTGTTTAATGAAGTTTCTAAGTTGTTTTAATAAAGTTATCTGTATAAAGAGCACCAATTACAAAAATTATAATTCAGTCAATTCAAGTATCAATATTTATCCTTTTTCAAAGTAAAAAATTTGTTCTTTATTTCTTTCTTTTTCTATTTTTCTTGAATTCATTGATTCAAATACGCTTCCATTATGTTACCAATATACGGCCTCCCAACAATACAAGGCTTGGAAAAGGAATAATGTAAACAACCTTAACCTCAAATGCAAAGAGTTTGTTTGATTGTTTCGAAATTCAAAGTCGTAACCTTCATGTCACAATAGACATCGTGCCACGGCCCATCCTTTTTGGAAGAGAAAATTTGTTTCGACTTTTAGTTTGCAACTCAAAAAAGCCTTCTCCCAACTGCATGGGATTAGACCTCAATTCAAGTTTTTGTTATACAAATCTATAAAGTTGCATACGTCATCCTTTCCCCAAACCTCACAATGGCGAGAGCTTCACGCATTAGGTACACCTTTTTTTTTTATAATACTATAAACTTTAGTTCAATATTTCTATAAATAACCTTCAATGTTGTGTGAGATTTTTAGGTATTCATCTATTAATTGGAATTGATCCATTATGGCCTAGAGATAATAGGTTTGAATCTAAAAACACCCTCTTAGCTAAATTAACGAATAGAAAATATAAATAAATGAACAGAATTAGGTTGCTAAGCACAAACATCTCATCACAACATCAAACAAATCATTAAGAAGATTCAAATTACCATTTGTTATCAAAGCAAGCAAACAAAATAAGATATAAAGGATTTTAGGGAAAAAGAAAATCTATCTTCGAATTTAAGGTGAAAGATTATTTTTACTGGTCAGAGTTTTAATTTTTCATATCAGCATATCACTAATAACAGATACTTAACGTTTGCACTAGCTTGCAACTAAGACCGATAGTAAGAACAAAATCAATCATATTCGTCCCAATTGTAAAAACTAGGATTTATGGATGATTTTGAACAAGATTACAAGTTATTAAACAAAGTTACTAGGACTTTATTGTCTTGGAAGAGTTGAGACATAGGTTCTAAATCTAAAAATTGATTATCACAATGTGAGGATATGGCTGCATGCATCATCATCTCTTCCCAAGACTATCGCTGAGTACGCTCTTTATTAAGATACTAGATGACATGCAGCATCAAGGCCTTTATAGAAGCCATATGTCCAGCGTTTTTCCAAAACGTTTCCAAGGAAGTTTTACAGCTTCAAGTTTTTCCTTCACCTACTAAAAGATTAGAGAACCTTTCAATACTTAATGAAAATTTTCCAAGGAAAACTCTCTTAGAGGCTTCACACATGCATACTTGCAACTTTTGGGCTAAAAAATAATTTGATCGTCCATGGTTGAAGAATGACCAGTTAGAAAATGGAAAAATTCTTAAAGAAACTGGGATTGGAGATCAAATCAGCTAAGAAAAACTATCGAAACATGGGGAAAGTTGGGAAATGAGTAAGTTGGGAAATGTTGCCATAATGTCTTTGTCTCTTTGAAAAATCAAAGAAAATATCCTTCTGATATCAACGTATAATTTTAGGAAAAACCACAAAAAGTACAACTACAAGTGCAACTACCTTTCATGGTCTTTGGATATGGATGTTTTACACATCTCAAGGTTTGTATTAAATGATCCAATAACCATGAAGATGAAGTTGCACATTTAGTTGTATTTTTTTGTAGTTAGAATAGCATTGTCCTAATTTTTATGTCTATTAATAAATAGGTATTTAAATTTATACATTCACAATGAAAGTTGAAACTAACAATTGATATACATACAATGATATTAGGGATCAACAAGCACAACATCCAACAGAACTTCACAATCAAGAGTGATGAGAAAAGATTGCAATTATAAAACTAAAATTAGGTTTTTGTAAGATGATTTTCTTTCAGCTTTTGCTACAACTTCATTAATAACTTAGTACCTTCATAAATATACTGCAAATTGAGGTATTTATAAATGACAAAGCACCTGTCACATTCTAGTTTTTTAAAATACTTGGATAAATATTTGTTCCAAAGCTGGGAAAACATTTCTCCAAAAAATGATAAGTCAGCAAAATTGTGAGTGTTGTGTTTCAAGTATGCTGTTGAAATTTCATCATATCATGAAAAAATCATGCACAATTCAGAAGTTAGAGTTTTCCATCATTGTGCATGCGGAGGTAAGGGTTTACTACTATGCACGCAGATTAGGGGTTTTTTTGGCTGCTACATACCACTCTTAAAATAATCAAAGAAAGTAACATGAGACAAATTTTAGAAGAGCTGTCACAAAGAAATTAGATTACTTGACGATTAGAAAAGGCATTACACTTTCAAGGGAGAGAACACGACAAACTGTTGCAATGGTCCATATGGACAAGGAAAGAGCTTCCTCGGCAGCTGCTAACTTTACATTAACCTTACAAAATAATAGCACTTTCAGTCAAGTTAATCCAATGAAGTTAGTAGAGCTGAAGAAGCAGAAGAATACATTAGTTAAGACTGAAACAGCCAGCACCATACCTCAGGGGCTTCTAATGAACCCTGCAATTTCATATCAGGACAATGTTCACATAGACCAAGGGAAGAGACAGTGGGTCGACTATATTTGACAGCCTGTAGGTGTTCAAGTGGCTGAAAAATTATTTCACTTCCTCTTGATGGAAGAGGCAGAGCATCATAACCACAAACTATCTGTAGCAAATCATTTTTGTTCTCCTAAAACACAAACAAAAGACTAACATCATTAGTTGAACATCATCAGCACTAATCAAAAAGCATAGATTGAGATTTGACTAACCTTGGCCCATTTCATAATCATATTGATTCCAGCATTCTTATCACATGTAGACCCAACTTCATCATCTTCATCTTCTGATGCCATGCTTCTTGCTGAACTGCCAAAGTCAAGGTTCATTAACACATACCAAAAGAAAAGTGATTTCACTATTGATAAAAGCATGATGGTGTTAAAATTTGAAAAGGGGGAAAAGGTGGCAAAGATGTTTTCTACCAATATTCAGATGATAAAATCTAAGGATATGCAAACTAAATTAAAGTGTGTACCAAGTGAAGATTGATAAAATCTACCACCTGAATAAAGATTCAGAACTTTCAAGACGCTCTAGTGTGCGGCTCCTAGAGAAGGACATCAATCCCACCTCTGGTGAGGT
Organism: Paratinospora sagittata; assembly: GCA_035771175.1. Classification (NCBI taxonomy): domain Eukaryota; kingdom Viridiplantae; phylum Streptophyta; class Magnoliopsida; order Ranunculales; family Menispermaceae; genus Paratinospora; species Paratinospora sagittata. The sequence goes on along the minus strand of CM069598.1, from coordinate 24,349,945 downwards.
ATGGCCATTTTCAAAGCTTCCATTATTTCTCTCGAAGCTGTCACAGTGAATTTCTGATGTCTCAGATGGGGCATCATCCAAATGGTGTATGGATTTCTGATTGCTTTTGTCTACTGTCGCTTGAATGAATTCTGAAACCTCAGTAGCAGAAGTGCTTTCTGGAGAATGAGGTTCCCCTGATCTGAACGAAAACAAAGGCACCTCATCATCTGATATGATGCCTGCTGCAGCTGCACTAAGAGCAACTGCACTGTCAAGTGGTATTGCAGAAGCCATCCAAGTAGTAGAAAACTCTCCTTCAGTGGGATCAACATTCTCATTGGATCGATCAAGTGCTCTTAGCACTGCTGGGGCATAATCAGGGTTAGAGATTTCAGTAACAAATTCTGTTATCCTATTTAAGCGCTCCTGTGTGACTATACTGTATCCAAGGAAGCAAAATATAGAGATCAGTATCTGCCTCGTAAGAAAAGAATTCTTGCACTATGTTTGCAAAAATTGAAGCAAACCTGTTTAACATCTCATAGTGCAACTCAAAAAAAGGAACTCTAGTAAGTAAGCAATAACAGCGAGGAGCTGAGACCAAAAAGCGGCTGCAACCTCCAGCTGATTGAGATAGTGGTGTGGCAAAACCTAATATACTGGGGGACCTCTGAACAATTTCTTGCACATGTACACAAACACCATAGAGAGTTCCATTGTCCGCCCCCTAAAATGGAAGTAGCATATCACCCTTGAGCAACTTCCTACCCAGTTAGAATCAGAAAAAGCACAGAACTCTAGTTTAAAGATGGAGAAACATATTGAATGAATATGACAAAGAAAAGTGAAGCAAAAGAAACCTAGCAAGGATCGAAAATTCGATTTAGACTTCACTTCGGTGACTTGAAAATTGAAATTAATTCGGAGAAGTTTAATTCGACATTGAGAATTTTTGTAAAAATTCGCTAAATTAGAGAAGTTTAGAGAATTTTCGCATATATGCTTAAATATCTAGATTTATTGTAGTATAAGCTAAAAACTAATATAAATCGACACTTTTAATACATAAAAATACCAGTAAGTGACCTAACAAAATCAACCTCGTTAAGTGGGTTGATGAATTTGAAGTGGTGGCTTTTGGTCTTAATTCATTTTCTTTGTTTTGATATTTAATTTTGTGGTGGCTTACTTTTCGACCATATACTTTGTTAGTTTGAATTCCACCAAGCTTTATTTATTAGTTTATTATTTAAATGTATTATTTTGTAATCTTGTTTTATAAGAGTTAACTAAAAGAAGATGGCTTTGGGAACTCTTTTAATTTATTTTTAAGTTTTTATCTTATTTCAACTTTATTTATTTATTTATTTTGCTTCTTTTCTTCTCTTTTTGGTAAAGCATATCCCATAAACTACATAATTTGTTAGCTTGTTTAATTATTTTTTAAAATTTATATTGTTACGTCGGTTGATGAAGTTAAAAATAATGCATACTTATTGATATTTTTCTTCTTTTCTATTGATGAAATAACATTTTTTTTTACTTCTTTGTCGAATTTCATCAAATTTTGTTGAATTTAATCGAATTTTATCGAATTCTTTGTCGAATTTTTTCATTTTTTTAATAATAGAAAGTTTATCGAAGTGTATCGAATTTTGTTTAATTTTTCGAATTTTATCGAATTATTTCAGCGAATTTTTGTATTTTTTATTTTACCTTCGCACTTCAGTGGTTAAAAAAAGGGAAAAAAATCGTGGAATTTCACCGAATTTCGAGGAATTTTCGAACCAAGAAATCTAGCTTTAGAAACAAATTTGTTATCTAATTTAATGTCGTCCTTAACCTATATCCCATCTCCAAATAGAGAAAGAAGCTCAATTAAAGAATGATAAGATCCAGGGCAAATAAATATCAAAACAAGTATAGATTTTAAATACGTTTTCTCTTTTTTTGACAGAAATATATGTTTTTCTCCTTGTGAGGGTAATTTTACTAAGAAACAAAAGAAAAGTAAAACATAAAATAAGCGGAAGAAGCTGATTAGACCTACAATGACTTAACAATAATAAACAGTTTTCAGCTAACAATTATCTTGCCTACCAATAACCTCAAATTACAATTATAAGTAAAGACAAAAAAACAAAAAAATTAAAAAAATAAATGCAAAGAGTACTTGGCACAACTTAATAGATCCATCATTCATTTGAAATTTGTGAAATAAACATTGTCAGACAATTCCTAGTAACCTAAATGGAAATCTGAAAACTTTGTACTCTTATTTTACATGTTGAAGCCTCATTTGCTTTTGTTCCTTGTCAGCAAGGATGTGTTGTATGATTATTGAGCTCACGAAACATTCACAAAACATTTTGAACTTAAACCATAGTTTACCTAGAGGTGGAAAAGTATACCTGAACCCGATATCTCGATTTTGACCGACCCGGTATAAAAAGGGTTTGAGCATTATTAATAAAAATTAGGGTCAAGTTTGGGTTAAAACTTAGGCATGAATTCAAAACCAGGCCGAGTTCAGGCAAGCAATTTTAAAAATATAGGTTTATAAACCTGATTTACGTAAGAGTAAAACTACCTATTTTTTTCTTCTCAAAAAAAATTCCCTATTTTTTTCTTCTCAAAAAAAAATTCCCTATTTTTCTTATCTTGTCTAAAATTCATTAGTAATCACATAGTTTTGTCATAAATTTACTTTTACCACACTGTAATTATTTTTTCTGGAATGTGAATATGATAATTTAGTCATAAATTTTATATTTTATATTAATAAATATTAACTAATAGTAAGTATAATATAAGTTTTTAAAATTTGGACAAAACAGGGCAACCATGTTTTAAATAGGGTTGGGTTTGAGCGAAGATATGTGGCCCAAATTTAAAACCAGGTCGGGTCCAGCCTCACCATATGTATGTTAATATAAGGTGTTGCCCAAACCTGGACCCGCACGAACCCAATTTTTTGCCACCCCTAAATTTACCTCATTTAATTGGGGTTCCTATATACATCAAGGATTGAAAATTCAAATTTCTCTTTTTTTACTAGTCAAATAAATTCAAATGTTATACGGATACATTAACCATAACGTGGTTCAAACCGTAGGGTGAAATGTATTACACTACGTCCAACATGTCAAACCCTCACTGATTAATTAATCCATAAACGTATGACTTTGACTCACTTCTGTTTCTAGGGTTAAGAGGATCCAATGTGTCACATTCTCTCTAACAACCGCAACTTTTGTTACCAACTGCCAGCAGCTTCTCAAGTATACAAGAATCAAAGAAAAAGATTTAGACCTAACATTAAGTTGGGCGAGTGGGGGAGTTGAGGGGCATAAGGTTTTCGAGTCTTCTCACTCACACAACGACGTCTTTTGGTGTTTGTGGTCGTGCCCCAGAGGCCTAGTGGAGGTGGGCCCCCCGATACCCCTGACTTCAAAAAAACAAAAAAAAAAAGAAAGAAAGATTTAGGCTTAGTCCTAAACTAAGCTATTCATTTCAATGCAGAAGTTAGGAACTCTTTCTCCTAAAATTACAACAAAGAACAAAGACAACTAATGCAATAGTAACATGCTACATTAGCACAAAAGTTATGCAAGACTACAATATCATACGATACCAACAATATTTTTTTAGCCAGAAACAGAGATATTTATATATATATATATATATATATAAGTGAAAAAGTACAAAATAATTCCAAACCAGTTCCTTTGCCACTCACTAATACTATATCCCTCAGACAACTTACTAGTACTAATACAATAAGAGAACAAAAGGACAAAATGGTCCCACACTTGAGTTACATTGTTAGCTACATCATTAAAAATCCGGTTGTTTCTTTCTAACCATAGAGACCATATAACAGCAAAAAACATAACCCTCCAGAGAAGAGTTGTTTGGATTTAGTTGAGAATGAGCCTGATGAATTCCCAATCCATATGACTTTATCTCTGTCATTTGAAAATTGGTCAAGACAGCTAATCAAACTGGTGACTTCAGAAGTGGCTCTTTGGGAAAGGTTTTTGTCAAGATAGAGGTTCCAACTTAGTGAATTTCCGCTACTATTGGCATCAATTGACGCAAAAGAAGCAATTGGGGCTTTATGAAGCGAACATTTATACAATAGAGGAAACATGTTCTTAAAGCAATCATTTTCGAACCATGTCTCTTCCAAAAAAAGGATTTGAGTGCCATTATCAAGTTTGAGTATAATATGAGGGGAAAAGGATGAATAAATGGAGTGAATGAATTTCCAAGGACATCCAAAGGTGGCTCGTGGGTTAACGCTGGCATCCCTGGCATTCTCTTGCAATCTGTGTCTGCTTTGGATAACTCTTGCCCATAGTGCCTTTTTTTCCATGATGAACCTCCATAACCAGTTTCCAACTAGAGCTTTGTTCTTTTTTATCAAATCCTCAATAGCAATTCCCCCGTGTTCAAAGTCAAACTTAGCCACCTCCCATTTGATTGGGTGAAAGCCATTTGAGTTTTCCTCACCTTTCCATAAAAAGTTCCTCATAAAGTGTTCCAAGATTGCAGCCACAGATTTGGGTAGTCGAAAAACCGATAGATAGTAAGTGGGGATTGCTTGTAACATTCTGCCCCCTTTTATAGGAAGCCTCTCTTCCAGCCCTCAATTCTCTTGGAAACAGTATGGATCTTAGGTTCCCAAAATGATGTCTTTAAAGGATTTCCCCCAAGAGGCATGCCCAGATATTTGATTGGCCAGCTACCCACAGAGCACTCAGTAGCAGAGGCTAAGCCTTCCACCATGTTTTCTTCAATGTTAACTCCAACCATCTTGCATTTGGATAAGTTGATATTGGGTCCTTATATGAAGCAAAAACTTTTGATTAACATCATGATGTTCTTCAGACTGAAGTCATCGTTTTCCATCAAAAAAATACAGTCATCTGCAAATAGTATGTGGGAGACATGGAATTCGTCTGATCTGAATATGAAACCACTGATTAGGCCCTTCTCCATAGCTTTATTGGTCATACCATCTAGCGCATCCACAACCAAAGTGTAAAGAAAAGGTGAAAGTGGATCGCTTTGTCAAAGGCCCCTCGATCCGTTGAACTTTCCTCGCGGTCTGCCATTAATGAACACAAAGAAGGATACAGATGTAAGGCAGCCGGGAATCAAACCAGCAATGAATACTCCTCTTTTGGTTCCATTACAAAAGATGACTGGAAGTTGTCATCATGCATCTCTCACCTACACCTTTGAAATTGTTTACTTAGACCAAACACTTCTCCAGGACCATATAACCAAGATCAAGAATTTAAACCATTTTTCTTTAGACCAACTTCACTTGAACATTAACCTTGAGCCAAATAGACCAACCAAAAAAGGAGACTAATTTCCATAAAGGTCCTTGACTTTTGCTCACATAGCATAATCATATGATAAAGGCTCTACCTAGTGGGAGCTTAATTGAGCAAACCTACCTTATCTTGCTCAAAATGAAGCTTCTAAGCTCCCATGGATCAAATTTACACTTGGCCCAACGTTTCTCTCGTCATTATTGATTCGAACCCATTGTTTAAAGCCTCTAAATCCTTTCAATCAAGCTCCTTATCTTGAGCTTTGTAATGCATTGTGATCAAGTTATTTGCCAATGAAGAGCCGTGCTTTTACACGAGATCAATAGAGGCTTTTGCGCTCATCCAAGTAACCCCTTTTGCTTTCTTTAAGGCTGACTAAGATGTGATGAGGATTAGATTGTCAAATGTCCACTACTTTTGTTTTTGCATGTTTCGTAGTTTTCCTTATGGATAATCCTTTTTTATTCTCTTTCCTATGTTCTCTTTTTTTTTTTCTTTTTTTTCTTTCTTTCTCTACATTTTAGATGAAAAACTTCCACTAGTAGAATGGCATGTGCTAGAGCAAGGATTAGAGAGAGTTCCTTGATGAATGACATATTGTGACCTGTGAAGAGGCTTAAAGAACAAGTGAATTACCAAACTAATGCTTAGTTCCCCACATACCAGAATCTCAATCTCATGCTTTAAGATATTGCTATCCTCCAATTCCCCATGCTTCATTCCTACCAAACAATCTTGTAATCTATTTCAATAGGGCATTGCAGTTGTGGTTGATGGAGTGGCTAATGTTACTTTCTCACTAATTTCACTTGCAACTCTTCCTACTTTTTTTTTTTTATACTGGAAACAGACGATTATATATATATAATGGTGGAGAGTACAACGTACAAAAAGTTTTCAAGGGCCTGAGAATTAGCTACAAGAACTCCAAAATGGATGACCAGTTCCTTTGCCATTCGCTAATACCATAGCCTTTGGACAGCTTTCCAGAACTAATCCAGTAGTGTAACAAAAAAACAGAGTGGTCCCATACTTGGGATACGTTGTTCACAACATCATTAAAAATCCTACTGTTCCTTTCTTTCCATAATTACCAAATAACAACAAAAAACATAACCCTCCAATAGTTTCTTAGATTAGAAGCCAAAGAGGAGTTGTTAGGAAAAGAGAATGGAACATCAGCATCCGATAGAGGAAAACCACAAGAAGTTGATGACCATCAATTCCATGTATTTCCTACAAATGTACAGTCCAAAAAACGTGTTTCACATCTTTCGCGTTATTCCTGCACATACAGCACCAGTTTGGAGAAATAAACAGTTATGATTGTTTTCTTTGTAAGACATCAGCACAGCTTAGTCTATTGTGAGTCGTTAGGCAACCCAAAAAATTTTAGTAGGAACGTGGGCTTTCCAAATAAAAATTTGTTGGGGTAAAGATGTTGGCTGTGGCAGGTGTGGATGAGAGAATGCTATAGAATGATTTGGTTGAAAGGGATCCGTTTGAGTTCCCCATCCATAAAACTTTATTGTTGTCATTGGGCGAGGGTGTATTGGTTAAGACAGGTAATCAAACAAGTTACTTCAGGGGTGGCTCTTTGGAAATGGTTCCTATCAAGATGAAAGTTCCAACTAAGAGGGTTACCATTACTGGTGGTGTCGATGTATGCGAAGGAGGCAATTGGGGCATTGTGTAAGGTCGAGCAATTACATAGTGTCGAAAACATATTTTTAAACAATCATTTTCACACCATGTGTCTTCCCAAAATAGGATTTGGTTTCCATTACCAAGTTTCAATCTAATATCTAGTAAAAAAGATGGAAAAATAGAATGAATGAATTTCCACGGACATCTAAATGTGGCTCGTTGGTTAATACAGGCATCCCTAGCATTCTCTTACAACCTGTGGGGGCTTTTGATAACCTTAGCCCATAGTGCATCCCGTTTCATGATGAATCTCCAAAGCCATTTACCAGCCAGAGCCTTATTCTTTTTGAGGAGATCCTCGACACCAATTCATTCATGATCAACATTCGACTTTACCACCTCCCATTTAATTGGATGTATGCCAGACGAAATCTCTTCACCTTTCCATAGGAAATTTCTCATGAGACATTCCAAGATGATTGCCATTGATTTTGGTAATCGAACACTAATAAATAGTAAGTGGGGATTGCTTGTAACACAGATTTTGATAGGGCCAATCTTCCTCCTTTTGAAAGGAAGCCTCTTTTCCAACCTTCGATTCTTTTAGACACTGTATGGATCACTGGTTCCTAGAATGAGGTCCTTAATGGGTTCTCACCTAGGGGCATACCCAGGTATTTGATAGGACAACGTTGGTATCATCAATGTTGACTCCAACCAGCTTGCATTTACACAAGTTGATGTTGAGGCCCGAAATGAAACAAAAGCTTCTGATTACCATCATGGTGTTCTTTAAATTGATATCATCATTATCCATCAGTAAAATGCAATCGTCTACGAACAGGATATGTGAGACTTGGACTTTATATGCCCCAATCATGAATCCATTGATTAGACCTTTCTCTGTAGCCTTGTTAGCCAAGTTGTCTAACACATCAGCCAGTAAAGTGTAAAGAAAGGGGGACGGTGGATTGCCCTGTCCAAGGCCCCTTGAACCCTTGAAATTACCATAGGGTCTGCCATTTACAAACACCAAGAATGAAACTGATGATAGGCAGCCACAAATCCATTTTCTCCATCTAAGCCCAAACCCTCATCATAACATAATCCAAGAATCCCCATCTCACTGAATCATATGCCTTAGCAAACTCTATTTTCAGTAAGATTCCTTGTTTTTATTTTTGTCTGTATTCCTCCACTGCTTCATTTGCTATGAGAATGGTGTCTGTTATTTGTCTGTTCTTCACAAATGTCATTTGTGTTTCTGCAACTGTTATATGGAATGACATTTCTCAGTCTCAGAGCCAAAGTCTTTGCGATTATTTTATATAAGCTTGTGGTTAGATTGATTGACTTGTGGTTAGTTGATTTTCTTGGGTATTAGGCTTACATAGGTTTCGTTTGTGCACCTGTTCACTACCAGATGTTATAGAATTCTTCCATAACTCGCAACAGATCCTCTTTAATGGTGTCCCAGAACTTTTGGAAGAACATCATTGTAAAACCATTCGAGCCCAGGGCCTTTTCACAATTACAACTGAACAACACATTTCTAATTTCTTCCTCATCAAAAGGCTTTTCAAGCCATGCCCATTGCTCATTGTTTACACAATTTCAGTTGATTCCTTCAATTCCCCAAACCTGATGCTCTTCATCAGTGAATAAGTTTTGAAAATGTTTTGTTATTTCCTTGACGATGTCCTCCTCATTCTCCAAGAGAGACCCATCACTCTTTTCCATTTTTTATAAGATTGACTTGGCTTATTTGTGAAAAAACTTAGTGTTTGTGTCTCCTTCTTTGGCCCATTTAACTTTTGCTTTCTGACCAGCTACCCAATCCTCACAACGATTCACAGCCTGAATTTTCCCCAAGATCTCTGCCCCTTAAGATTTGTTTTCATGCGTCCAGTTTTCTAAACCCCATTGCCTGTCAAGTAGACTCAATTCTTGCATTAAAGCCAAGCGCGTGCACCTATCTTGATCTCCCAAATTCCAACTCCAATCCTTAATCTTGGCCTTTAAGAACTTCAATTTGTGTATAAACTTATACCCTTCCCAGCCCTGGTGTAGAGCTTGACTCCACCATTGTCTGATTAGTTGGTCGAATTCCCGATATGAAAACCATACATGTTAAAATCTGAAGGGTGATGGTCCCCATTTCAAGATTTCGTATTAAGAGTGATTGGCCAATGATCTACAGTTTACCTAACTTTTGCTTCCTACCTACTTAATGGATACATCACCTCCCATTCCTTGCCCAGAAGGAAGCGGTCCAATCTGCAACAGTTCGGATCCTCCCTTCCATTTGTCCATGTAAACTTGTGATTCAGCAGCGGTGGATTGCGGAGCTGCAGTTCAAGTGCGATGCTCTTGGTCAGATTTGTCTCATCAGGATCGTTCGTACCATCATGAGTCTGGATACAGCGTTTCTCACGCCCGTGTTTCCTCCAGCGTCCAGAGCTTCAACAACCGACCGACTCTTCATCTTTTTCTATAACAACCCTCTCCTTGAGCTCGTAATCTTCGGCATTGCTACACACTTCGAGATCAGAAGGTAGCCATTTTCGATGTAGATCGAATAGTCGCACCTCCATAGTCGATTAACCATATGGGATTTCGATGTATGTTGGTAGGAAGCCTGACTGGACTCCGGCCACCTTCAACATCGCTCATTCCATCGAAGTCCCGCATGTTGTTTCCTTTGAAATGTCCAACAAACTACCACAACGCTCAGCAATTCTAGCGAAGGTTTCCATCTTTCATAAGGCTGATGGGATTCCTTCCACTCCTAACCAACTGCTTCTACACCAAATCACCATGTCGTCCCACTGCATGTCTGGTGACCATTTTTTGAATTCAATCTCCGCCTTAAACGTTCTCACTTTTCCTCGAATGAGATGTTCCATCTCCTCCTGGCTTTCACAGTTGAACAGGGCTCAAGCCCCGTTCAGCCTTTTTAGGTTGATGGCTCTTCCAAATCTTGTTTGCATCTCCTTCTCAATCGATGGCCAGTCATCTTTATCAAATTTTTGAATCACCAGCATGTCGGTGGAGAGCTCGTTCGTTCAATCAACTTCTTTTCTTGGTTGCCCTTTTTCACTTCCTATGAGTGGAGGGATCCAGCTTTACCTTTAGGCTTGCTCATATTAGAATCGTGTTTCGTGGACTATTTGGACTTGACTATGCTTTCATCACCATGGAGTATTGCTTTCAGGCTCTGCTCCATAGATGACCACCCTTGATCTTCGACTTCATCAGGTATAAAGATAGCTTGTTGAGTGTCGTTTTCGATTTTAGTGATTCTTACAAATCTTCCTCGCCTATTTATATAGGACTCAATGAGCAGCACATGGTTCCTTCCTCTATGAATCTTTTTGAAGTTGTCATCCCTCCTAGCTTCCCATACGACCCAGCAGCCATGCAGATGATTCTAGATCGAGGTTGATCGAGTATATCCTTGCTTTCGTGGCCTCCACGAACAATATCACAAACCCATCCCTAGATAGGCATATTGTGAACCACTTGTACTTTGTTTTGAAGATCTACAATGCCCATCGGCTACTAAGACTGTCTGTAGAACAATGACTGAACAAGTCATAAGAGCGATTTTTCATTCCTTTCTCACTTCTTTTGTGAATATCCTCCTCCATCTACCTCTCCTTTCTTTTTGCCTTGTTGATCGCCTTCTCGATCGCTCAATCTATTCACTCGTTCCACTCCTTCGTTGTCTTCACCTTCGTCCACTCATTCCTCTCTCCAATCGCATTCGCAGTTCCTACTTGAACAAATATAAAATTCACCATGAAAAAGTGTTATACAACAGTTGTTGCCTATTGGTCACTAAAATTTGAGAGCTAGTAATAATGGTTGGCATAAGAGTCTCTTTCATGCAAGAATGACATTGTAGTGATTGGGAACCACCTTGACTTTGCATATTCCAATATTATAATTTTTACAAATAAAAAGTTTGCCTTATTCCAAGTCATGAAGAGGAGCCCTAATACAACGGTAAGAGTTGTTGTCGTGTGACCATGTGGTCACAGGTTCGAGTCGTGGAAACAACCTCTTGCGAAGTAAGGTAAGGCTGCGTACAATAGACCCAAAATGTGGCCCGACCCGTCCCCAAGACCCCGTGTAGATGGGAGCTTCATGCACCGGGCTACCCTTATTCCAAGTCATTTTAGAAAATAATGTCAACTTCTAAATCAGGTTTGCACTTGGTCCAATTTGGATTCTAACTCTTGAACCTTATCCATACAAAAATGACTACAAGGAGCTGCCTAAACTTATGTTACTCCACAGACTCTTCCATTTGCTAAGTTCAAAGCCATGAAAAAAAAAAGTCAATAGTCAATTTATTAATTTGAATATAATAAAGCATGTGACTTAATCAACTCAAGCAATCAAAGTTTGTTTTTCAAATGTAAGAACCCTTTTGTTGCTCCAAAGATAGTTTTAATAAAATTAAATCACTTGAATATTACAAGTTGATGTGTGACAAAATTGCCAAAACTAGAACTTCGTGTTTGAACTTATGGGACATTTAGTGATAACCTTTTTTTATAAGTATAAGTTAATTAACATCGAGTTCCAACATTAACAAAGAACGAAAGAACAACAAAATATTAAAAAGAAAGAGAAAATGCACTGACCTTCAAGGAAAAAATGAATGATAAATCATCTCGACTCAAATGCTCCTGTGAGAAAGATAAAAGCAAGAAGAATAGCATTCAAGGTGACGTTACACTTTGAACATGCAATGAAAGAGTAAATCTTACATGTTAACTTGCAAGGATTGTGAATTACATACTAAAGAAATTATAAAACTTTACAGTGAGATTAGTGAACCATAAAGTAAAAAACAAAAAGTAGCGAAAGAAAATTTCAAGTACTTCACTACAAAAGAATATCATGGGATCTACGAAAATTTGGAGCTCAATGTTTATTAATTCCTACAATAGGGAAATCAAATTAGAATTTGAAACAATTTCACATCATTATGTCAATATATATATAAATAAATAACTAAAAGAACCGAACCAAAAAGGCGAAGCATCTATCCATCACCAAAAAGTTTGCCTCCACAAAATTCCTAATGAGACTCTCAAAAAATTGAAAGAAATCATCATAATTAGGACCAAAGAATCGTGATGAAAATGTATTACAACCTTTTGTTTAAACAAGGGATAAGTTCTCATGTTCAACAACAAACTAAATGAAAGGCCCACATGGGGGAAAGATAAGATAATTTTAGTGTGGTAATTTGTCAACCATCCAATCATTCCCACCAACCATTAGCTTATTCCAATATTTTTGTTCTTATTCAAAGAGTGTGCACATTGGAAAATCCTACAGCCATTCATTTTACTACTATGATGAACTCAATGATGGATGTGGCCAAAAGTTTACGAAAGATGGAATATTGTGAAGCACTTATTATAGAAGAAAAGTCATCTTAAATTAATTTAGAATTTTAAGTTTGCTCATCTTCATGTTCTACTACGCTTAAATTTTCCAAATGATATTCATTAAGTAATTTTTCAAAATAACTTTTTCCACCTTTCTTTGATCTCTTTTTTCTATAATTATTTAAATTACTTAAATACCCTTCAATAGCAAAAATTGCGAAGTATGAATCTATTATAAATGAAAGGTGTTTTTGGGATATATGCTAAAATGATCACCCCGTGAGTTGCTCCAAGTTTTTGCATTATAAGTAGTATATATATATATATATAGCTATGCGCCACTTGTATAGAAGAGGGTTGGAAATTCAGTCTCACCAATTGTCTAAGATAAGAGGACCCAGTAGAAACTTCATTTCTAACTGAGTGAAGGCACAATAGCTACTCAGCTACTTTGCTCCATTTGCAAGTACCATTACTCGTCTCCTTTCAAAAGAGATTTCTTTCAACCTAGCTTTGAATTGTATGTCCCTCCTCCAGGGATTTAGGGGGGCTCCATTACTGCTCTTAGCTTCGCTTGGGGTTCAAACTATTGACCTAAGTAGTTTTCCACTTAGATTTCTCCTAAGTGTTTCGATGCTAACAAACAATATAACCATCGGTGCTAATATTTCAAATTAAGTATGTTTCAGCACCCGAATCAAGTTCCAAAGATTACAAGATTGAAATTCTTTGAGTCCGAAAATTCAACGTTCCAAAGTGTGAAGAAATGGACTTTATGAGGAACAGGAGGTTGAGAGTACTAATTGATATGTCTAGAATTAGGATATAACTTCCTTGTTCAAGTTTGCTCAATCCTTTTAAAATCATTTTTGCATATCTTTTTTCCAATTTACATTAGTTTTATCAAAAGCACATATGCATAAGCTTTTTCAAGCCTCATATGCTTAAGTTTTTTCAGAAATTTGACCTAAACTTCAATTCTTTAGTTGAATTTTTTGCAAAAGTTCTTGACCATCAAACTTTATGTAATTCAATCATATTTCTTTTCTTTTTTTTTCTTTTTTTTTTGAGATCATGGGTATCGGGGACCCCTCTCCCCACTAATCCCACGAGGCCGGACACAACCCAATAGTACCGATGGCAAACAAACGGTGGGAGACAGACTCGAACCTGAGACCTCCCCATGAAGTGGATTTTAGGTGTTTTGCACCAAACCACTCTTTTGTTGGTTGTAATTCAATTATATCATATTTCACCACTCAAACATGTTTATAAAGTTAAAAAACCAAAAATTCAAGTTTTTTACCGAAAACGATGCTTGACCGGTTCAATCGAAGCAAATGGATGGAAATCCAGTCGATTGCAATGAATCTAGTTGATTGGATTCCATCTAGTCGACTAGATCGTCTTGGCCAGTGAGCTAGTACTTTGACTAGCGCGCCAGTGCAACCATTTATGGGTTTTGCACTCTTAGGTCTTCAAGGAGCGCGCTAGTGCCTATCAGGATGCAATTCCAACTGTCGACATTTCAAATTTTGAACCCCTAAGAGCCATATTTTTGTGTCTAACGACTAGTGCTCATTTCTAAACTATAAATACAAGCACTTAGGTCATTTTAAACACAAGAGAGACTTCAATGTGAATCTAGGGAGTGTTTTTCAAAAATCAATTACTTCTCCATCTCCAAAACCCTAGAACAAAGATGTGTTGATTTAAAGAGTTGATTTCAAGCTTGCACTTTGAGCATCATCAAAAGCATTCTCTTATGCAACATTGATGCGAGGAAGGTAATATACGGTTGTAAGGTCCCCCTATGCATAAGCTTTATTGTTTTATTTGTATTTGGTAGAATTTGTAATATTTGAGCTTCATTGTACTTGTTCAAAGTATTTAGAGCAAAATTATCATTTAAAACCTTAAACGACTCGAGACCTTGCAACTATCTTCCCTCCCCTAGTTCTTCTTTGACTGAAATGGCGGTCATTGATCTTTCTAGTTTCTCATTATGGCAAAACCAAACAATAAAATGTTTAAGCTAATCACGAGTGTCTTCCACTGCGAGTGCTCACCTTCATTTGGGACGAAAACAGCATGTTGGACACCTCTCTCAACCTTCGAAACATTCAGAAAACAACCCCCATTGTTCGAGAACGATTCCAACAGGGTAAAGAAAGATTTGCTTCAATGAATCCTTTTGAAGCTGCCATCCCTCTTGACATGAATTGCCTCTGTCACAAATTTCGCCAGTCAATGCACAGTCCCCTTTCTCCGCCTATTCCACCCCCCGGTTGTTTGCATGCCACCAACCCTTCGCAGGTCGTTCCCCCCGTTGTTGCCTTTTTTGAAGTTTCCATCCCCCTTGCCTTGAATTTTAATCGATTTTTCAATTACCAAATTACTAATTAAATGTAATTGAATTAGCACAAAAATTCTTTCAAAGTTAGGAAAAATAATGAAACAATTTGTAAAACTCAAGACATCCTTCATAATTTTTACTTTTCAAACGCTAAGAAAAAAAAGGGCTAACTTCAACTTTGTTTGAAGATATTCCGAAAGAATAAAACTTGATGAGGCTAAAGTACAATTTCATATGTGGTAGATAAAAGCTAAGAATCACTAAAGAAGCAAAATAAGATTTACACAACTTTAATTTAAGAAAACTTTATGAGCCTAAAGTATAATTCATATGACATTTGTAAACTATGTAAGTAATCTATATATCTACTATACCTACCAAGCATAATTGTCATAAAATAGCTTGTTGCTTATGCAATATGCGTCAAGCAATACAAAGATTATAAATCTTGCTTTAAACCATAATATTTCATAATATAATGAGTTGTAAGTATATCATTACGTTCGTTTCTACATAACTATGAAAAAGACCTATTTTTACAACATTTAAATAGAATTCTTTTATACTTTTTTACTATGTCGAACTTTAAAGAATTCTTTATGTCAACTTGGACTTCCCTAAATTAATTTCAAATTTTAAGGAACTAAAGTTTAGGGCGAATTTGAATTTTCAATCCTTGCTCCTAAGTAGCTCGTAGTCGACTACAAGGGGAAAGCATTAGGAGGAAAAAATAACTATATACGTAAATAAGGTTGGTGAGGCAGCTTGTCTCAGTTTGAAACTCAATCACCAATTTCAAAAGATTGTTTTGAGTTAGAAAAGAGGATGAATGAAGAAGAAACAAGAAGAGAATAAGAAAGGAAGGTCCCTTGTAATGACTTTAAGTCCTTCATATGCTATTACTGTGTTCTTTGTAAGGGATATTGGTAGAAATGTGTTTATAGTGATTTTAATGAGAAAATTAAGTTGAATGAGTCGAACTTGGGATTCAATCTCATCTCTTTAACTTGTGATGAATAGAGCATATCTAAATGATTTATCTATCAGTATATTTTTGGTGGATTTTAGGTTGTTCTTGGGATTGAATTAGTAAATTGAACCATTTGAGAGGATTGGAATCATTGAGAGTAGATTTCCTTCCTTCCATCAAATATGTCATCATATATTCATATGTATCAAACTACATTACTGTAGCATGTAGACTGTAGCCATGTGCATGAATATTTGAATTGCATATTGAGTTTTAAATGCATTATGAATGGCCATGTTTTGAGTGGAAATTAGTATTTGTTTTGCTTACATTGATCATATTTGTTATGGAATTTAAACATGAGTTGAATCCATGTCCAGAATAAAGTTCTGGCTGGTGCATTTCTTTGGAATAGACTACTAAATTGAATAGTTGATTCAAACTAGTGTACTCCTCTAGAGTAGACTTGTGTTCACTAGAGAGTTTATTTAGGATGGTGCATTCCACTAAGATAGACTCACTGGACTAGAATTAGGTTGGTGCATCTTAGAGGTACATGGCTCACTAAATTGACGGAAAGGACAAGGAATGGATATATAGAGGTGATGGACAAGGATGTGTAAAAGTAATATGAAAGATAAGAATTATGTGAATATAATTGTGAAATGTTGTATTTTGATATGCTTATCATTATATTCGATATGTCGTATGCAGGATATGGTTATTAATGTTATGCATCAGGACATTATTCTTAGTGATGCGTATTGATGACCGATGTGAAATCTATTCACTAGGTGATGCAGTACCGCGAGGAGGAGGAAGAAATAGAAAGAAATTAGATAAAAAGAAGAAATAGAGATAGAAGAAGAGGAAGAAGAAGAGAGAAGAAGAGGAAGAAGAAGAGAGAAGAAGAGCACAAGAAGAGGGAGACATCAATAATCAATATTTTTTGTTCAATCAATCTATTAATTCTCATTGCAAACTTATTATTTATAGAAATCTAAAATAACTAATGTGTATCCTACTACAACTTAGAAATTAAAATCTTACTAAAATAAAACAATTATAATTCCTACTGAAATAACTAACTAAATTCTAAAATAATTAGAATCTTAATAAAATAAGAAACTAACCTCCTAATAGAATAAGTTATTTTAAATAATAATAATAATATTTATTTTTTTCCTTTTGCATTCTTCATCATTCTCCCCGGCTTGACGAACTCGACTCTAGCAAGTTAAGGATGCTTCTAAAGAGAATGCATGTTGCGCAATCGCTCGCTTGCACACACCCAACAACGATTTCATGTTGGTAAGATGCGACTAACGCTTGTTGTTTTGTACTAAGCCCACCGGTTCTCTTTCACTAAGTATTCTCCACTGGCTGCAAGAATTGTTCTTGAGTATACGGTGCCCAAGGTGCAATGTCACAATTTAGCAAATACCACGGCTTTTCTCCAAGAAACGGTGACAGCAAAGTGAACACAAAATATCTGTAAACCTCGCCTCTACGGCTTCCAACACAGTCAAAGTGGTTGATGTTCCTTAAAGTGAGCACTAGTGGTATAATGGGCAATAAGTTGCAGACAATGCTTTTGATGCACGGTGTATTGAATCAAGACCCCAAATCTTAAAAAGCTCCTATTGTACACTATCACATCCTCCTTCTCTTCCATGTTGGTATTGCCTCATATGGATTTCAATAGAGAAGGCAGCAACAAGCAAATAGGTGTTCTCTTTGTTGGTGCTTGCTTCCCTCTTCGCAATTGATCGAACCAGCGCACTGAAACAATGTGGGTCTTAGCTTTGTCTTCTTTAACAAAGATCGACAGAGGCACGACCATAGCAAGGTGAGGATCTAGGCACCAAATCTCCAATCGATGCACCAGATTTAAGGCTAAAATCACAATCGGTGAAGTCGTCGTTGTTTGGAATTATTCGGAAGAGAACAGAGAAGAGATCGAAGACGGTTCTGACACCAAATTAATGCAGTACCGCGAGGAGAAGAGGAAGAAAAAGATAGAAATTAGATAAGAAGAAGAAACAGAGATAGAAGAAGGGGAAGAAGAAGAGAGAAGAAGAAGAAGAAGAAGAAGAAGAAGACGAAGAGAACAAGAAGGAGAAATCAATAATCAATATTTTTTCGATCAATCAATCTATTAATTCTCATTACAAACTTATTATTTATAGAAATCTAAAATAACAAATTTGTATCTTACTACAATTTAGAAATTAAAATCCTACTAAAATAAAACAATTATAATTCCTACTGACTAAATCCTAAAATAATTGGAATCTTAATAAAATAAGAAACTAATCTCCTAATAGAATAAATTATTTTAAATAATAATAATAACATTCATTTTTTTCCTATTACATTCTTCATTACTAGGGATTATTGGTTGATTAGCTAATTCTATTCTCTTTACTTCTTCTGGATAGATAAATGCAAGGGGCTTGCAAACCAAAATTCTAAAGCAGCCTTCTAGAATATATCTATGTGTGTATTTAGGAGGCAACTTTTGGATTGTATTACATCTATGGTATTTGTGAATTTTGATGTGTATGTAATATAACACAAAGATTATCACAAAAATTATAATGAGGTGGTTTTGTTTATTCATTTGATTTTATTGTAGGTAAGCTAATGATGATATGATTCAAGAATGAATAGAGGCTCATTAGTATTTCAATTATTCTAGGCAAGGAACGAAAATTCGATTTCGCCATAAACTTCGACCTTCAAAAATCAGAATTAATTCGGAGAAGTTTAATTCGACGTGGAGAATTTTTGTAAAAATTCGCCAACTTAGAGAAGTTTAACGAATTTGTATACAAATGCTAAAATATGCATAATTACTATTAGAAATGATGGAAACAAGACATAAAAGTATAAATATAATCATTTGAAACATGTGTTTTTACTTTAACAATGTTTATGCGCATCGCGCATACTATGAATTTTATATTGTTTACTTGTATCTAACAATTTCTTTCTTTTTTCAGGTCAAAAGATTTATGAAGGATTTAAATTGAATTCAATATGCTTCAATTTCAAAGTGTTGAGACTTGATTGACCATTCTTAAAAGGATGAAGCAGCATTTTTGAAATTTAACTAGTATAGTTAGTAGCTTTCATAGACTTATTTAAGTTGTAATCTAAATGTTTGTCTATTGTTTAAAATTAAGATTTATTTATTTTCCGTGAATAACTTTTTTTTTTAATATGAAAGATTTCATGCATATTTTGATTAATTGTCCATTAATTCTGTACATTTAAAATTTAAATGTAGATTTCATGCGAATAAATTAACATTATTCGCATTATACGTACTATTTTTTTATTTTACTAATTTATTTATTTTAGTAAGATGTACAATATTAATATAAAACATGTTAATAGATATTAACACTATTAGAAACAACATTATAAAAATAATTTTTAAATTTTTTAATGTAAGTATTTTATTAAGGTAACATTAATATTAAGGATGTTAATATGACATTATTGGTATTAATCTTATTAAACTATTTTGTTTACTTTACTGGTATATTTATTTTTATAAGATGTGTAATAAGATGTATAATATTAATTTAGAACAAGTTAAATGAAGTGATGATGTCGATCAGCTGGATTCGGATGGGGTGATAACATATATAGATGATAGATATGTATATAAAGCTAGCATTTGATGGATGAAATCTTTGATCATTTTTTACTTCTATATATATATATACCGTTTAAGTACTTTAAAAGGACTGCAATCAAAAGGAAAAGGACTAAGAGTTACTTGATTAAGACTATCAATGGATGGATCATGGATGTATGTTAAAAAAAACCAGGCTGGCCGATTCTTCAAAGTATATAATTTACAGAATCGAGAAAGCGAGTGCTTTCTACCATCCAAGCTACCTACCTTTTTTTTCAAAAAAGAAGTGGTGGCTAGAAAGAACCACTAGGAAGAAAAAATATTCAAGTAGGTACAACTTTTTTTTATTAGCAAAAGAAGAATAAATAAATAATGTCATAGTAGGGCTTGACCACTAGAAAGAAAAAATATTCAAGTAGGTACAACTTTTTTTTATTAACAAAAAAAGAATAAATAAATAAATAATAGAAAAAGATGAAGGAAATGATCTGGAAAAAGAAGCTTAGCCGACAAGATGATCGATTTAAGCTTCTCATCACATGGCAACTTTGGAAGAAGGGAAAAAAACGTTGCTTGACCCTAAGAAATGTATATTGGAGAAGCTAGAAAGGAGCATCAATCTTTTAATTAACCTACCTATATAACAGACAGTAAACATATCAATAATTTAATTGGCTTTTCATTAAGTCTTCCTGTTTGAGCCCAAGCATCTAACGTGAGGTTTGCAACGAGATGAATTAAATTAACAAACCTAAAAAAATGTCGCTGACTCGCTGGTTTTCCCCTCTCGCCGCTGGTTCTCCTCCCCTCCCTCCACCGCCGCTGCTTCTCCTCCCTCCCTCCGCCGCCGCTGATTCTCCTCTCTTCGTCCGCCGCTACCGTTGGTTCTCCTCTCTCCCTCCGCCGTTGCCGCCGCTGCCGCTGGTTCTCCTCTCACCGTCGTTGGTTCTCCTCCGCCAGCGCAAGAAGGTATTATTGTCACTCCTTCCAAAATCTCTTCTTCTTCTTCTTCTTTTATAATGGCGAAGAAAATCGACACATGAATCTGCGAACCGTGCATCCCGTGAAGAAAACGACGCGCGAACTGTGCATCCCGTGAAGAAAACGACGCGCGAACTGTGCATCCCGTGAAGAAAATCGACACATTTCGTCGATTTCGGCGATTTTTGTCGATTTTTGTCGATTTTATGTCGATTTTTTGTACTTCTTTTTTTACATGCGCCAGATTAATCGGCTCCTTCAGATTTCGAAATTTTTCGGCGAATTTCGACGAAATTCGCCGAATTTTCATTCCTTGATTCTAGGAGTACTAATTGAAATGATAAGCCGATTAGAGTACGAAGATTCTGAGAAGTTGGAAAATAGGTTCTAACAATGTTAGTATTAAAACATATGTTGTATGAATCTAAAAAGCTTTAGGAGTAAAATCTTAGAAAGGTAAATTAAAAGCATTACTATAATAATTTTTATTCGTATGATTGCCGATACGGGTAGTTGTGAACTATGGCTATTTTAGGAACATAAATTAAAAGCATTACAATAATAATTTTTGTTCGTATGATTGTTGATATGTGTAGTCGTGAACTGTGGCTATTTTCTCTGGTTGAGTTCTATCTATGACTAAATAACTATATCTATTTTGCTTCTAACTACATCATGAGTGGAAGAGGAAAGAACAGCAATATTTAAAGAAGATCAACGAGATAGGTTGAAAAGATTGGAGGAGGTAGTGGTGACACAATCAACGGCAACCCACACTACTAAAATGGTTGGCAAACAATTCAAGTACCCCAAGAGGGAGGAACCAATAGAGCTAACTAATGAGTTAAACTATTTTCACAAGCATCCAATAGATGTTATCCCTTCTTGAACTTAGTTGCCACATACAGAACGGAATTACAAATTTACAATGGTATGAGCTCTAACATTACCATAATTACAAATTTACAATGGTTTGAGCTCTAACATTACCAAAACATTAGTAGCGCATTATGATTGAAATTTGTGTTCCACTCAATCAACAAATGTCACTCTTGAAATTTTCCATGAGATTGAAGGATGCAAAAGGAAAGGAACATAAACTTGATCAAGCCTTCATAGTCTCCTTTACCTTTACCTAGCTACTTTTATTTCTTCCCTTAATTCAGCTCCTATTGAATATGTCTATTATGTTCAATAGGAGTTGAATTAAGGGAAGAAATAAAAGTAGCTAGGTAAAGGTAAAGGAGACTATGAAGGCTTGATCAAGTTTATGTTCCTTTCAAAGACTGGAGAGAAAGGAAGGGCGGTTGAATTGGAACGAGGCTATGGCTAGGGAAAGATCTATAGCCAAAGTGGAGTTAAGGAAACTTTGTGTGAATGATTTAGAGATGCCATTTTTAAATTTAGGATCTGTTGGTTTGATGGTGATGCTAATTCCAAATTCTTCCATAGACTTATGAGTGGAAGAAGGACTACTAACTCTATTTCCAAATTGGAAAGGAAGGATGGGGCAGTAATGGAGGGCGTGGAGGAGATTGTGTCAGAGATAACTAACTTCTTTCGAGGAGTTTATTCTAACAGTGGGCAACACGCTTGGGGGGTGGAAGGAATTGAATGGTGTCCAATCAGTGAGTCGGATGGATTGGAACTAGAGCAACCTTTTGATGAGGATGAAGTTAGGCAACCTGTCTTCGATTGTGAAAGCTCAAAGGCCCCTGGCAGAGCTGTTGGGATATAGTTAAGGGTGATCTCATGAAAGTGTTAGCAAAGTTCTTTCACACCGGAGTCATCAATGGGTGCACTAACGAAACTTATACTTGTTTAATTCCCAAAAAGACTGTTTCTCGAAGGGTTGCAGATTGTAGGCCTATTATAGTCTCATCACATGTCTCTATAACATAATTGCGAAGGTGTTAGCTAATAGGTTGAAGGGTGTCTTGCAAGCTACAATTTCGGAAAACCAAATGGCCTTTGTCCAAGGCCGTCAAATAGTTGATGTTGTACTTGTTGCAAACGAGCTGGTTCAGGACTACAAATATAGAAGGAGGGTAGGTGTTGTGTTTAAATTAGACTTTGCTAAAGCCTATGACATGGTCAATTGGTACTCTTGATTATGTGCTGAAGAAGAAAGGTTTTGGTACTAAATGGAGGAAGTGGATTCAGGGGTGCTTGCGTACTGTTTCCTATTCCATCTTTGTTAATGGGCGCCTCAAGGGGAAGATTGTTGGGGAGAGAGGGCTCAGGCAGGGTGACCCACTGTCCCCTTTCCTATTCACACTTGTTGTGGATGTGCTGGGTAGGATGTTGGATAACGCAAAGGGAGCAAGCTTGATATCGGGTTTCGCGGTGGGGGGTGAGAATGTAGAGGTCACTCACCTTCAGTTTGTTGACGCCGCATTGATAAACACAGGCGATCTGATGCAAAAAAGATTCTCAAACATGTGTTTATCACCGTTCTGGTGTTATCTTTGTAATCAGAACTTAGAGACAGTTGGTCATATATTTTGGCATTGCTCTTTTGCTAACGAGGTGTGGTCCAAATGGTGTCATCACTTTCCTGTGATGAGTGGAGTGGGGATTGAGGACCGACATTTCAGCATTTTTCCATACCCATATACTATTCAGGCAAAGTGGAGGGACCATTGGGTGGTGGTGTGCTTGGCAGTATCATGGTCTCTATGGAAGGAGAGGAATAAACGGGTTTTTGATGGAGAAATGCTTTCGGCCGCCAAAGTATGGGAGAATTCTCACCTATTAGCGTCATTTTGGGTTGCCAATAGTAATTTGTCAAAGGGCAGCACCCTAGGGAATTGGGTTAGATGGTGGGGGAATTTTGTATCATTCTAGTGGGGTCTTGGCTGGCCCACGTTGTACAGTCTCATTGGACTCTTTCTTTACATATAAATATATATATATATATATATATATATATATATATATATACGATTACTCTGTTTCTTTTAAAAATAAAAAAATATATGTCTATTATGTTATCGAGATTGTATTCATAATGCTGCCAACCCAAACCAAAGAAGAAACACCAAAGAAACCAAAGCTCACTTTAAAAATAAAAAGGAAAATGAGTAAATGATTGTATTCTAAAAGTTAGGACTTAAAATGTAGCAGTTGTACTTTCATGCAATGGAAATTAGCTAAAGTGGATATTCTGCATCACAATTAGTTTACATACCTGTCCATATACAACTGCATTTAGGTCACTCATTGATGGAGTCCTCTCCAACAAGCAAGCCTGTAACAGTCCCAAATATAGTTAATGCACAATAGAGAAATTTTACACTTTATATGATGTTGGCATGGATTCGTTCACAAGAAAAAGGAAAAGTAAGAAAAAAATTACCTACATCATATGCAAGTAAATTCCTACGCTTCTCTAATATGACATTAAGAATTTATACTTTTGTCTTCATTATTAAAATTCATCACCAAATTACCTACATCAAATGCAAGTAAACTCCTATGGACATTAAGAATTTTTACTTATTTTAGATGTTCCTTCATTTATTATTGATACCTGTAATTTTTTAGATTTTTTGTGAGTTATATATATATATATTAGAAATGTGAGGCTTACGCCTTAGACCGCCGCAAGGCTTACACCTCGCCTCATGAAGCCAAATTGACTTAATTACGTCTCACGCTTTTTTTAAACCTTTCCAAGAACTTAATTGAAAGAGAGGCCATCGATTCTAGAAGGATTGCATCTCTCAAGAGTTGATGACAAACGCATCTGGTCTAACATTCTTTTGGGTCTTTCACATCCAAGTCTTTCTTCTCACAATTGATTGAATGTCCTACCAGTCCCACCTTCCCACCACCCATAAATCCATTTGGCTCATGTGCCATCTAAGATTAAAGTTTTGGACATTTGAAAGCTCATGTGCCATCTAAGGTTGAAATCTTGGGTTGGCTCATTGCCCATGGTAAGCTCAACACAGCAAGCATGCTCCAAAGAAGACATCTCAATAGATAATGTGCCATCTAAGATTAAAGTTTTGGACATTTTAAAGCTTGTGCCATCTAAGGTTGAAATCTTAGGTTGACTCATTGCCCATGGTAAGCTCAACACAACAAGCATGCTTCAAAGAAGACATCCCAATAGATAAGTCCCTCCCACATTGGTTTTTGTTGTAAAAATAAAATAATAAAAGACACAAAGATGTAACGTGGTTCGGCTCTAAGGCCTACGTCCACGGAAGAAGAGAGAGAATATTTTCTTATTCTTGATGATGTCTTAATGGAGGGACACCATATACATAGACATACAGGGCTATGCACACATATAGCTATAATTACAATTTTAGTAACTGCTAAATAAAACGACTACTAAAATTATCATCTTTCCTTAAAGGAAATAAATCCCACAGGTTTGCTCTTCTCCACAACACTCCCTCTCAAGCTGGTAAATAAAGGTTTACCATTTCCAGCATGGACACATTTGCTTGAAATGCAGTATAGTTTAACTCTTTAGTGAGCACATCGGCGAGTTAATTATTGGTAGACACATATGGAGTACAGATCAACCCACTATCAAGCTTCTCTTTAATAAAGTGCCTATCAATCTCTATATGCTTGGTTCGATCATGTTGAACTGGGTTATGGGCAATGCTAATTGCAGATTTATTGTCACAATAGAGTCTCATAGGGCCATCCCACTGTATCTTCAAATCTGTCAAAATTATCTGCAACCATAATAGCTCACAAACCCCTTGTGCCATTGCTTGGAATTCTGCTTCAGTACTAGATCTGGCCACTACATTCTGCTTTTTACTTCGCATTGTCACCAAATTCCCACCAAGAAATGGACAATATCCAGTAGTTGATTTTCTGTCAACTACTGAACCAGCATAGTCTGAATCAGTATATGCTTCAAGAACCACTCCTGTGTGTCGTTTAAATAAGATGCTCTGTCCTGGAGTCCCTTTAAGATACTGTAAAACGCGATTAGCTGCTTACAAATGAATATCTTTAGGGTTGTGCATAAACTGACTTATTACACTTACTGCATATGCAATATCAGGTCTTGTGTGAGAGAGATAAATGAGTCTTCCTACTAGTCTTTGATACATCTCCTTATTAATAGTCAGCGCTTCTTCAGCTTCTCCAAGCTTGTGATTATGATCAATAGGAGTATTCATTGGTTTGCATGCTAGCTTCCCTGTTTCTTTAAGAAGGTCTGTAATGTACTTCTGTTGAGAAATAAAGATTCCCTGTTTAAAGTGTGCCACTTCAATCCCTAGGAAGTATTTCAATCTCCCTAGTTCCTTGATCTCAAATTCCTCGGTCAAACACTGCTTCAAATTTTGTCTCTCGTTCTCATTGTTTCCTGTCATGATGATGTCATCAACATACACTAATAGAGCTGTAACTCCCCCTGAAGTCGAGCGCTTAATAAACAGAGTGTCATCTCCTTAGCTTTGTCTATATCCCATATTTGTCATTACTTTGGCAAACTGACCAAACCATGCCCTCGGAGATTGTTTAAGTCCATACAGGGCCTTTTTCAATTTACACACTTTATCAGTGGTGCCAAATCTTGGAGGCACTTCCATATAGATTTCTTCTTCTAAATCCCCATGTAAAAATGCATTATTTACATCAAATTGTTGCAGCTCCCAGTCATAATTAGCTGCCAATGACAAAAGAAGTCTCACAGTATTCATATTTGCAACCGGAGCAAATGTCTCTTGATAGTCCACACCATATGTCTGAGTATATCCTTTGGCTACTAATCTTGCCTTGTTGTAGCGCTCTAGGGCCCCATCAGCTTTGTATTTTACTGTATAAACCCATTTGCATCCCACAGGTTTCTTTCCTGCAGGCAAGTCTACCAACTCCCATGTATTTTTCTCCAGGGCTTCCATTTCCACATTCATAGCTTGTTTCCAATTTGTATTAGATAAAGCCTCGGATAATGATGTAGGAGTCTGGATGTTGTTCAGGTTGGTAAGGAAACTCTTATGGGTTGGTGAGAACTTCTCGAAGGATACAACATGAGATAGTGGATACAAGGGATGTTTAGTGCATTCCCTTGTGCCCTTCCCAATGGCAATGGGAAGATCATTGTCAGGTTCAGAGGCTAAAGGATCATTGTTAGTTTCAGGAACTAATGAAATTTGTAAGGAGGGTTCAGGATTTGTTACCTCATTTTCAGGAATTGGTTCAAATTCTTGAACTTGCATCGGTTCAGGAGCTGCAGCTTTCTTCCTTGAGTACATTTGTCCAATCATCTGATCCTTAGGTTCATCATTGGGTACAGAGGGTGTAGGAGATTCGGGTTTGGTTTGTTGGAGGTTAAAAGGGCCAAAAAAAATCAAAAGGGTTATAAAGGGAGTTCCGATCCTTGTCTTCCATGATGACACTCTTCCCCGGAAGAGGAGGAGCGGAAAAATAGGACTTAGGTTCATAGAAAGTGACATCGGCAGAGACAAAGAATTTCTTTGATGGCGGATGATAGCATTTATATCCCTTTTGAGTGAAAGAGTATCCGACAAAAATACACTTGAGAGCTTTGGGGTCCAACTTCCCCCTGTTGGGTTGGTGAACATGGACAAATGATACACACCCAAATATCTTAGGTATAAGATTATTGGAGATTTTGAGCTTAGGGTAAAATTGATATAGCTTTTCCATAGGACTTTTGAAACCAAGAGTTCGGGATGGTAGGCGGTTAATAAGGTGTGTTGCAGTAAGGACAGCTTCCCCCCAATAGGACTTAGGCATAGTATTCTGAAATAAAAAGGCTCAGGTTGTATCAAGCAGGTGGCCGTTTTTTCTTTCAGCAACTCTATTTTGTTGTGGGGTGTGAACACAAGATGATTCGTGAAGGATCCCCTCGTTTTGGAAATAATTGGTCAATGTTTGATTAAAATAGTCTCTAGCATTGTCAAATCGAAATCTCTTGATTTTAGCACCAAACTGGGTGTGTATCATGTTATGGAAGGTAGGAAGAACAAGGCTCACATTGGATTTTTGTTTCAGTAAGAATATCCACGAGACTCTATTACAATCATCAATGAAGGACACAAACCATCGCGCTCCAGAAACATTAGGTATTGAAGAGGGACCCCAAATATCACTATGGATGAGATCAAAAGGATCTGAACTTCTTTCATTACTAAGTGGAAAAGATATACGCTTTTGTTTCACAAGTTCACACACTTCACAATGAAAATCTTCAACATTGAGAGACTTAAACAAAAAAGGAAACATGATTTTAAGGGTTGGAAAAGAAGGATGGCCAAGGCGGCGATGATGGAGCCGTAGCTTTTCTTTATTGAAAAATTTGTGCTGGGAGAGAAATGAAGTGCTACTCTTGATAGGATGTACTGGTGTCTCAAGGTCATACAACCCGTCCTGTTCCTTAGCATGTCCAATCATCGTCCCCAAGTCCTGGTCCTGAAATGCACAGTAAGTAGGGAAGAAGATTACATTACAACTCAAATCATGGGTCAGTTTTTTAATAGAGATAAGATTAGTAGATAGTTTAGAACATGAAGAACATTTCTGAGTGTAAGGGTGGGGCTGATGTGAACATCACCTATACCAGCAACTGTGGTTAAGAATCCATCAGCTGTGGCTATTTTTCGACTACTAGGACATGGGTTGTAGGTATGAAATATATTGGGGGAATTGGTCATGTGATCAGTAGCACCAAAATCTATAACCCAAGAGTTAGCAAAAGACTTATCCGAGACGTTAAATCCAATAGAAATAGGAAAGTTACCTGAATGGGCCAATGAACAGGCACCTGAGGGTTTGTCCAGTGTGCCAAGCAAAGATTTCAATCTTTCAATGTCGTCTTGGCTGAATCCTTCTGGCACCGAGGAGTCAGCAACTGTTTGTTCAATAGACAGATGTGCTTGTCCACTGGTCTTCTGTTGTCCTCCTTTGTAGCCCCATTCTTTACTGGAAGTTGAAGGCTTGCCATGAAGTTTCCAACACTTCTCCCTGGTATGTCTAGTCTTCTGACAATAAGTACACCATAGATTGTCCCTATTGTCTCGGTTTGGGACCTTTGATGATTCAGCGCGCGGAGTGTGTGTCTTCTGATCATTTCCCCGATTGGCAACCATAGCTGAGCCTTCCATCTTCTGAGGTGTGAGCATAACACTTCTTCTGCTTTCTTCAGTCCGGATAACTGAGATAGTCTCATTCAGAGTTGGCAACTCTTTGCCGAGAGTCTGGACTCTCACTTGATCAAACGCTGCATTGAGTCCAGCCAAGAAGTCATAGACCCGATCCTTCTCAATATAGCTCTTTAAAACTACAGCATCTGCAGGGCATTTAGTCTCAATACACCTATAATGGTCAAGTTCCTACCAGAGATTCTTCAATACATTGGCATATTCGGTGACCGCCATGTTGCCTTGTTTTGTTGTTCCAACTTTTACTTTGATCTCATACACTTGGGTTGCATCATGGGCCTTAGAGTATGTCTGATGAACGACATCCCAAATGTCTTTGGCGGTAGTTAGAAACATGCATGTATCACTAATGTTTGGCGTCATTGAATTCCATAGCCACGCCATTATAGAAGCATCTTCATTATCCCACGCTATATACTTAGGATCTCCAAGTGTAGGTCCAGTGCCCAAAAGATGACTTAATTTCCCTTTGCCCTTAAGAAAAGTACGCACCAGCTGAGACCATTTCAAATAATTCTTTCCACCAGGTCTGTATGCTGCCTGAATGTTTGATAGTTCTCCTTTCTCCGTTTTGTCAACTGCTTCTTCAGTCTGCATCTTTTCGGAAGTAACCGACATTTTTCTTTTCCCTTTTTTTTTTTTTTTTTTTTGCAAATCTGATTTTTTTCTCTCTTTTTTTTTCTTTTCTTTTTAGGGTGCAGGACGGAAAAAAAAAACGAAAAGATTTTTTTTCTCCTTTTTTAGGGCGCAGTTGCAGACGAAAAAAAAACGAAAAGAAAAAAGAAGGAAAGGGTTAGTTGCAGTAATACCGGACGTGACGGAAGAGGAGAAGAGGAAGAAGGCGTGACGGCGGGCTTCACTGAACAACGGCAGGCAGCGTTGACGGCGAGATTCTGCTCTGGTACAAGAAGATCGCGTTGATGGTGATGAAGAAGAAGAAGAAGAAGACGAAGACGGTGATGCATTACTGATACCACAGTAAGGTTTACAACGGCAACGTCGAAAACAAAGACGATGATACAGCAACGGCAACAAGGGTGTACCACGGCAACGACGACAACGAAGACGAGCGACGAAGACGATGATGCGGCAGCAGTAGCAACGCAGCAACAGTGGATCAATGGTGGTAAAACACACCACTGGTAGAGATCAGCAACGTCAAAGGTTTCTGACAGCAACGGCAATGGGTGTGCAAGTTCTGACAGCAGCGGCAATGGGTGTGCGAAACAACTGCGTCGGTAGTGACAATGGCCATGAGCAGCAGTATAACAGCAAAGATGTTGCGATTGCAGTGATGAAGACGCACACACCAATCAGCAACACGTTTAATGGCGATGAAGACCAACGAGGAAGGTTCCGGCAATAAAGGCCGAAAAAAAAAAAAAATTCAACAATGAAGGTTGAAAAGAAAAAAATATTTTCCAGTTGTACGAGCCTAAAGCTCTGATACCATGTTGCAAAAATAAAATAATGAAAGACACAAAGATGTAACGTAGTTCGGCTCTAAGGCCTACGTCCACGGGAGAAGAGAGGGAATATTTTCTTATTCTTGATGATGTCTTAATGGAGGGACACCATATATATAGACATACAGGGTTATGCACACATATAGCTATAATTACAATTTTAGTAACTGCTAAATAAAACGACTACTAAAATTATCATCTTTCCTTAAAGGAAATAAATCCCACAGATTTTGCTCTTCTCCACAACAGTTTTGTTCGTGCAATCAAGACAATCGGTCCTCCTTTCAAATCTTCACCCAATGCTTATTCACAACACATGGACTATTATGGAATTGATTGAGTTTTCAAATACCCATTCATTTTAATATTAATAATGGAGGAGGTAACCTTCTATATTTCCAAAGTGATGGTAGTGTCCTTCCAAGATGAAGGACCATGGGAGAGTAGTTCCTTTCGCAGTCGTTTTAAGTATTTGGAATGAAAGGAATAATAGGATCTTTAAGGAAGTAGACAAAGGCCACTCTTCGTTCGGGAAAGATCTTGTTATTTGGCTTTAAAATTGGGTCAATACTTGTAAACTCTCTCAAGAGTAGCCTTAATGAGTTGTTAAGAAAATTAACTATCACTAAGAGGTAGCTCTAGGAGAACCTCCTATCCTCCTTGTGCTCAACTTCGTTGCTCCTTTGCTTGTCAAACCATATTTTTTTACAACTCAACTAAGCCTTTTCCCAACTATAAAGGGTCGGCTCATACCATTTTTTACAATTGTATATTTCTAGTTTCTCTTCAAAAAATATAATTTTAAATAAAATAATATAAAATAAAATAAATAATGGCGAGTAGTTTACTAAGGTGCTCAAAGATGATGATTTGATTTGGGAGCTCGTTACGTTTAGGGTCTCACTAAGGATTTCCTCAAGGACCTTCCTAATGGGTGTATCCTATCTATAGAAAAAGAAAAAGATATTAATAATTGTGTTTTACAATTTACAATAAATTTTGCACTACTATTTATAGTAAAAGACCATTTTATGTAGACTTAATACATTGCTTAGTTAGGATTTAATGCAGCATGGTAACTATATAACTACTTTATGATACTCAGAATCACCAAGAAGGTAAAATAGAGTCCCATGAATAATAGTTCTCACCACAAAAGTCATTAACTAAAATACTTTGAAACATTAGTGTCAACAACAAAAAAAAAACAAAAGAAAATTAATAGAACGAAGAACATGAGCTACCCCAAACCTTAACACCTTCAGGAAAACAAAAGGCAGGTAAATCTGCTGACCGCATAGCTAGTCTCTTACCAGGAGGATATTTAAAAAGAATCTGCAGAGTTCAAAAGGAAGTGACATCACATTTTCATCCCAAAGAGAATGCCCAACATACACTGAATCCGAACACAGACAGCTTATGACCAAAAAAAACATGAAATTTAGCTCGCTGTAAAGATCAGATTGATGCAGTACTTCCTCAAAACATTAAAACTCGAAGCATAGTTTCTTTCCTAAAATGATAGAGCTCCTTACCTTTTAGCAAGGATGGAACTAGTCATTATGCAAATATATGCCATAATTGACGCCAAAAATTGTTTGCATATATAATCCACACTTAGTTTAAATTTAGGAACAAGCTTGATATACTATAGCATTAAGCTAAGCCCAATTAGGAGCTCTGCAATAGTTAAAATCAAAAAGAAAAACAATAAATGGAAACATAATGAATTCAAAACAAAAATATTAAATCATTTTGTCATAGAATAGACCTGAGGCTCAAATATGGGGATTAAAGGTTCACGATACTGTGACATTTTCTGATCTTGTTTTCCAGATTTTTCCATCTCTAACTCCCATGTCTTCCTTTTGGCAAATGTATCTTCAAGAGCCTCAAGATTTGAATCTGAATGAAGACCCACAATGACCAAGTGTTCAAATAGTGAGGTAGGCTCCTTGAACTTAGTAAGGTCCTACAGTAACAACCTTATGTTAGTTACTTTCCTTGATAGAAATGAAAAGAACATCTATAAATGTCAATAACAATAACCAAAAGCATTAAAACAAGTGAAATTTTAAGTATGAATTTTTCCAAAAGTATGTTGGTTTCATATAACAATACACAAAAGATCATGGATGAAAGATTTGAGAAATCAACAATCGCTTTGGTGACAACAGAGAATTGCCAGCATATCTAAAGCTTTGCCACTTCAATGCCCAACAAGGGCTTTGTTGGGCTGGGAATCCTAGCAAATTTAGATTTGATATCTATGGATCATAACCTATAAATTCATTGGATGTGAACTAAACAAGATGATATCAGATCAAGTCCTTAGAACTTCTTTGGCAACAGAGGTTTTGATCCAAACTGAATCCATTGACAATTGTTTGAAATTAATCCATTATGACACCATGTCACTTTAAATGTAAACTACAGATGTATAATAAATGGCATAATATAGAAGATAAAGTTTATACAAGAACGTGCTATCAGATTAGGTATTCAAGCCTCTATAGAAGAAACATGGTTTATCCTCAATTAGTCCAAGACCATGTAGGATCACAAAACCTGATGCACAAAAACATAACCAGACTGGATGGATTACTATTCATTTTTAAGATGGGTTCTAACAGCTGCACCCATATGCAACCACTAGTACAATGTACTCAACAAGGGACACATTGGTGCCTAGTCATAAGTCATAAGCCTCACATCTTTCCAAAAACAAATTAAATAGAGCACTTGCAGGTAAATAAAGCACTCTCAGTGGGCCCGCGTCATCAAAAGTAGACATGGTTAGATAGAGAATGCCAGGGATGCTAGTACATTACCAAAATCCGCTTTCCGTAGCCCTTGGAATTTTCTAGTCTATCTATCTTCATTCTCAAATTTCACTACACTTAAGTTTAGTAATGGAAATGCAAATGCTAATATAGATGTGTGATAAACTCATCTCAACTTAACTAAGCATTTTTCCAACTACATGGCGTCAGCTACATAAATCCGCTTCCTCCACTTCACTCTATCAAGGGCTAAGTTGGCAATTCCAGGGTAAGTCGGCAGAGTAGAGATGTGTCCTAAAACATTAAAAAGTAAAATTAGAAATGAATATAATTCAAAGAAATAGAACAAAGGCCATTAAATGTGCCAAGCAGGAAGAAGTTTGTTTTTAACTATTAACAATTTTTGGAGCCGAGGTAATGGAGAAGCTAAAATAGTATTTTTAGAGATAATTAAGAAATAGATAACCACTTGCCAAATAACAAGAGATTTGGCCCATGATAAAGCAAAGTGGAGGAAATGAATTCATGAAGATGTGGGAAAAGGCTTTATTGAATCAAGTCGAGTTGCCTAGCCATGATCATTGTTCACATATTGTCAATGCTAATGCAACATTACTAGAAATGACAATTTGTCATTTAGTGTCTTAGACTGATAAACTGTTAGCCCATTCTCAATCAATTAATGGAAACTTAGACCTCACAGGTACCTAAGTGAAACTTTCTAGATTTGTGAAGATGTTTCACCAATGTCTCCTCCCAAGACCACCAAATTTTCACCTTGCTTGGCTTCTTTTTATTGTGGCATCTTAGATTTTGACCATCTAATTGACCACTGATGTGTTAAGAATTAAGCATACTTTATTTCATATTTTTTTATTAATTGAGCATAATATCATATTTTAATTTGAAAATTTTGGCTAATTTGAGCTAATTTTGGTTATTTGTTGATTTTGTAGAAAATTGAAAAAATTAATGGAAAATTGGTAAATAATGCACCAATGGAGGACTTAATTACACTTGGGTTTGAAGCATGCACAACAAAACCCACATGAGTGTTCTATGGGCCAACTTAAAAATCTCCCAACTTCAGATTTCACTTGAGCTATAAAAAGGAAACATTGAATTAAAAGAAAAGAGATCCAAGAGCATAGGTTTGAGCCATAAAAAGGAAAGATATGGGACCCTAGAGAGGAGGCCCCCATTGTCACAACTATCCCCATTGTTTTTCTCTCATATAGGCTAAGTTTTGATGATTATCTTGGAGAGGAAGCAAGCGGGGCACATTTTGGTGGCATTGGAGAAGAGATTGAAGTGAAATATAGGCATTGGAAAAGAGAACAAGGAGAAGCTACAATTTTGGGCTAAATATTAAGACCTATTTTCCTTCTTGTTCTAAATTTGTGAATTCTTCAATTTGAATGTTGAACATGTTTAACGAATAGATGAAATTTACTTTCACCCTTTGATTTGATTTCAATTTTATTTAATTCAAATGGTGAATTTGTTGATTTCATCAATGTCTTTTATTTCAATGTCAAGCATGAGCTAAATTGTTTAATTAGGCATGATGTAACTTGTTTAAATTTAGCATGAAGTCCTAATTGAATTAATTAATCGAGTGTTTGTCTCTTTAATTGAGTTTTTCTTTTAGTTTTAAATGCTTATAAATGTTTAATCCACATTCATTTGATTTCAAATTAGTATGCTAAGGACCGAGAGGGTGACGTATGTTATATGTTCAACGAAATGCAAACCGTAGAATTGATATAGGATATAGATATACTTATATAGTCTATGTGGTCTAACTGAATTGTCATTGAACTAACGACTTTCTAAGTGCTCTAATTTTCATCAAGAGATAGGAAATTGTCATTTAGAAAGACTTTTAAGATTGCTCAAGAGAGGTTATTAAATGTTTTAGGGTCATTCAACCTTGCATTAGGACAAATACTTCAATTACCATGAATTTGGAAATCCATGCATATTAATTAACAAGTGAAATCATCGCCCTAGTATTCCAAACTCCCTATTCTCAATCCAAAATCTTCATTCTCAATCTTTGATTCTTTGTCCTATTTTCATTCACATTTTTATTTTGTTGAGTTCATTTTCATTAGTTAACTAGTCGCTCTATTTTTAATTTCCAAATATAGTTAGATTCGATCAACTTCAATAATTAGTGACTTAAATCCTTGAGGGAGCAATATTCTTTCTCACTCTTTACTACTTGTGCGAACCGTTCACTTACGAAAAAATTTTGAATTTTTGAATTTAAAATAACATTTACAACTACCACTAGAAGGAAAAGAACTTCTTGTGAGTGATCTTTAATTGCTCCTAAACATTAGTAACTTTAGCAATCCAAAAGAGCTCGAGCTCAGAACGAACTAACTAACTCTCTTTTGTTTGTGATTGTTTATATTATATAGTTTGGAGCAAGACATGTATGTTTTCATTCCTTAACAAAAGTCTAGACCTTTCTCTGTAACATTCATTCATCTAAACAATTAAATTCTGTTACCATAAAGAACAAGAACACATATACTAAGACCAAAAGAAAATTCAATGAGATTTTGCATTAGCCAAAAAAATAAAATCTAGACACTTGATTCTAAGTGTTCCTGTTAAAATGAAGCAAGAAAAAGCAAATTAAATTAGAAATAAATTTTGCAATAAAAAAAAAGAAGAAGCTTACGGGCATTTTGGAGTGAAGCTGATACCATTGGCGCTTCTGATTCATCAAAACCTCAGGATTAAACGAGGAATGAAAACCTTCTTCATCTGTAACATCACCCCATCTCCAAGCCTTTTGCATTTGATCCTTCCATCTTTGAAAACTATTACTTTGTCTATGCATCCGAGGTATCATTTCGCTTTTGGAACGGTGGTGTTGCTGCTTCACGATCGCTCCTGGCGGTCTAGCTGGTGGAATGCTTGCTTTCAGTGCGTTCGCATTTTGCGCAGCTTCACTACCCGCGCCCGACGCTTCCTCCCAACTCTTCTGACATACCAAATGGGGACACGGTGATGACCCGTCATCATTCACCTCCATTACGAATGCCTAATGCACGTTGCTCACTCCATTATTATTGCCAACCGAACAACTATTCTCCATTCTTTTATAGAATGTAACACCAGAAACCAGATCAATAATTTTACGGAGATCAACAAATCTGCGTAAAATCAATTCTTATATGCTTATGCATTAGGATTTCATTCCTGAATCAACGAAATCACAACTTTGAAAAAAAAAATATTAAGAACAACAGCATTTTCAAAGAAAAAACTGCAGAAACAGGTGAATTAGCATAATTAAATTCCCAGAGAGAGAACCTGTTGTATGGGGAAGGAAATTGGAGAGCGAGGCGAGGTGAAACAAGAGAGGGGAGAGGAGGGATCGGAGATCGACAAAATTTGGTGAAATTCGCCGGATTTTTTCGGTTTTTCACGGTACCGATGTGAAGAGTACATGTAAAAAGGGAACTGCAGAAATTCGGAAAAAAAATTGGAAAGATCGAAAAATTCGCCAAAAGATTCACTTTATTAAGTAAAAAATAAAAAATAAAAAATTCGCCGAAGTCTGTCGAAATGTCGACATTCAATCCATTCGCAAACCAAAAAACGAAGCACAGAAATAGAGATTGGGAGAGGATTAGAGAAAAGAGTTTGGAAGAAGTAATTAAGAAGAAAGGGTGGGTGGAAGACCGACCTGAGGTACGGTGACGGCGAGAGCCTACCCTTGGCGGAGAGGATTATTGCAGCGGCGAGCTTCAAGACGGACCGGCGGACGACGGTTTGGCGGTTTGCAGCAAAGGAAATAGAAACAGGGGAAAGTGAAGGTTAAGCGTTAGAATCGGGGCTTGTGACCTTATTGCCCTTCAAAAAAAAAAATTTACAAATATCATATAAATGCAAATAATGATCCATTTGCCATATTTTACTATATATAACACAGTCAGCGCACTAAATAAGCGTCACGTGAGCGCGAAGATGGCATTTCAAGGAAGGCAAAGAAGGCGTCTTTTGAAAAGACATTTTCCCTTTAAAAAAAAATTAAATAAAGGAAATGCGTCTTTTGAAATGACGTCTTCCAATGAAATTTTCTTTTTTATTTTAAAAAAGACGCCTTCATTTTTTTTTTTTTAACATCGATTTGGAGTCATTCCAATCTTCGTAGAGGATTGATCAATTCAGGTAGATGAATATGGGCACCTTGCCGAATCATTTGCCAAGGTATGTCTTGATTATTGTGAATTTGGGTTGTTCTCTTATCTCCAAACAATTCAGTATTGGGAATCTTCATCGTTTAGCTTGAAGGAAATTACTGCAAATTTGAGCAATCATGCTCTTTATGGTGGTGCTTAGGCAGGCACTACAGAACATGATATAAAGACCAGGATAAAGATTTCAAAAGAAAAGGGCAATCCTTTTACTTAAAAAAAAAAAAAACAAATTTGAAGGGAATGCGTCTTTTAAAAAGGCGTCTTCCCTTCACTTAAAAAAAAAATTCAAGGGAATGCGTCTTTTCAAAAGACGTCTTCCTTATAAAATATGCCACCTCCGCCGCCTATGTGGCGCTTGTTTGGCGCGCTGACTGTGCTATGAACAGTAAAGTATGGCAATGGGTCATTATTTGTATTTAGATGGCATTTGTAAATTTTTTTTTAAAAGGTAATCATGTCAAAAGCCAGTTAGAATCGTCAGTTTTGTTTTTTTAATTTAGTTTTGAATTTGTGATATTGTGCTCCTACATCCCTTTAGTTAAATGGCTTTCATTGCATTTTTTTTAATTTTTTCCGTATATAGGCATGATTTTTTTTTGGTATATCCACAAAAATGCACCAACAACTATTATATCCATAAATAGGCACTTCTGGACAGCTGGACGCCAAGCTGTCAAAAAGTTGTCTAGCCCATTTTTTTTTTAATCTCAATGGGCGGCATGGATTCCTTTAAAAAAAACCTAATCAAATTAAAAAAAAAAAAGAATTAAAGTCATTGTTCAGCTTCATCGAGGCCAAACAACCTTTTTTTTTTTTACCGAATAACTTTGAGCACGTCCAATATCCTCCCACGAGCCCTCGGAGGTGACGGAACCCAGTTTTCATGCCCGGTTGAATTTTTGAACCCTATTCCGAATTCAAGTTATTAAGAAAAATCAAAAATTTTAGTAAACTGTTCGGCCTCATCGAGGCCAAACCACAGGGTTTTTTTTCTACCAGACCACTTTGAGCGCGTTCCAATATCTTCCCACGAGCTCCCAAAGGCGACGGAACCCAGTTCCCATGCCTGGTTGAATTTTTGGACCCTCATCCGGAATTCAAGTTATTAAGAAAAATCAAAGATTTTAGTAAACTGTTCGGCCTCACCGAGGCCAAACCACAAGGTTTTTTTTTACCAGACCAATTTGAGCGAGTCCCAATACCCTCCTACGAGGCTCCGGAGGTGACAGAACCCAGTTCCCATGCCCGGTTGAATTTTTGGACCCCCTCCGGAATTCAAGTTTTTAAGAAAAACCTAAGATTAAAGTAAATTGTTCGACCTCACCGAGGCCAACTCACAAGGTTTTTTTTTTACCAAACAACTTTGAGCATGTCCCAATACCCTCCCACGAGCCCCGGAGGTTACGAAACCCAGTTCCTATGCCTGGTTGAATTTTTGGACCCCCATCTGGAATTCAAGTTATTAAGAAAAATCAAAGATTTTGATTAACTGTTCAGTCTCACCGAGGCCAAACCACGAGATTTTTTTTTACCGGACCACTTTGAGTGCGTTCCAATACCCTCCCACGAGCCCCCGGAGGCCACAGAACCCAATTTCAATGCCCGGTTGAATTTTTGGACCCCCATCCAGAATTTAAGTTATTAAGAAAAATTGAAGATTTTAGTAAACTGTTCGGCCTCACCGAGGCCAAACCACGGGGTTTTTTTTATTGAACCACTTTGAGCGCGTCTCAATACCCTCCCATGATCCCCAGAGGCGAAGGAACCCCGTTCCCATGCTCGGTTGAATTTTTGGACCCCCATCCAGAATTCAAGTTATTAAGAAAAATCGAAGATTTTAGTAAACCGTCCGGTCTCACCGAGGCCAAACCACGGGGTTTTTTTTTACCGAACCACTCTGAGCACGTCCCAATACCCTCCTACGAGCCCCTAGAGGCGACGGAATCCAGTTCCAATGCTCGGTTGAATTTTTGGACCCCCATCCGAAATTCAAGTTATTAAGAAAAATTGAAGATTTTAGTAAACTGTTCGGCCTCACCGAGGCCAAACCATGAGGTTTTTTTTTACTGGACCACTTTGAGTGCGTCCCAATACCCTCCCACGAGCCCCCGGAAGCAAAGGAACCCTGTTCTCATGCCCCGTTGAATTTTTGGACCCCCATTCGAAATTCAAGTTATTAAGAAAAATTGAAGATTTTAGCAAACTATTAGGCCTCACCGAGGCCAAATCACGGGGTTTCTTTTAACGAACCACTTTGAGGGCATCCCAATACCCTCCCTGAGGTGACGGAACCTAGTTTCCATGCCCAGTTGAATTTTTGGACCCCCATCCAGAATTCAAGTTATTAAGAAAAATTAAAGATTTATATAAACTGTTCGGCCTCACCAAGGCCAAACCACGGGGTTTTTTTTTTACCGAACCACTTTGAGCGCTTTCTAATACCCTCCCACAAGTTATCAAGAAAATTGAAGATTTTAGTAAACTATTCGGCCTCACCGAGGCCAAACCACGGGGTTTGTTTTTTACCGGACCACTTTGAGCGCGTCCTTAAATAACTTTAAGGATTATATTCTTGAATCAATTAATATCGAATCATTCAAGGAACTAAATGAACAAAATATAACTCAATCATTTCTATCTGTTCGAATAAATAGTAACTACAATAATGTTTGTAACATAACAAAAAAATTTGTAAGCTCATATTCTATGATCGACACCAAGTACAGACTCTTCTTCAAGGTGGTTGACGTCAGAACACTTATAATTCTAGTTGAGCTTGAATTGGTTGGGAAGGACATTCATGAATAAGCTGTGAAGGCTCTTCGAACAACTGTGGCTCATGACCGTGAGTCTCATGTAAAGATGAGGAAGGTAATGACTCCTCAGCCTGTCGCTACTTTTCTTGCAATGCAAAGCCCAAGATTTCTTATCAGAGTCAATAACTACAAAATCTTGGTGGTGCTCAATACAATATCATTTCACGGTGGAAATTGAGACACAACTTGCCACATGGATTATATACTCCGATCATGCAAAATGGGTAAGGGCTTAAAGAAACATGTTCCACTTCCTATAAAAATTGGATAGCGGTACATCATACTTAACCGCATCGATCGATGACTTATTGACAACGTCTCTTGTATGACATCTTCCAATTTGTTAAGATTTATGCTCATTCTAACTATAATACTAGTTGAAATGCCACAACTATAATTAACACTGTTAGGTTTAAATGTCATTTCTCTATTCATGTAACATATAACGGAAACGGTTTTGTCATCCATAATGTGCCCTAAACAACCATAAAATATGCAATTTAGCAATAACAACAATCACAAAATTATTCACGCACATAACCCAAAGACTTAGAAGCAATTAGCAATAAGTTCTAAGAAAGATAAAAAGAAAGTATTAAGAAAAATCACCTAAAAATTAGCTTTTAGTGTAAGAAGATCACCTAGAAATTAGCTTCAAATCTTGAAACCTAAAATGTCATCTCGTTAATGAGTAGTTTATTTGTGCGTAGTTTGCTTGAGGTGGTCCGGAGCTGCATCCTATGTACTGCGTAGACGGTCACCCCGTGCTCGAGCAAAAAGTACACCACTATCCCATCTCTCCCATATCTGATCATAGTAGTACTTCACTTGGTATTAACCCGCAGAGGAACCCCGACTTGCTTTTAATGAATGAAGAGGCCATGGAGGAATTGTTTGTACATGGCCTAACTGGTGAATAACCCTATAAGGATGATAGGGTTCCTCAACGTCCAGGCACTTTATACAACCATTAAAAAAAAAAGAAGCAAACTCCAATATTGACCGAGTCTTTCTCAAATCAAAGTATAGGTCCCAATAAACCTGAACAAATTCAATATAAATAATTAAACCAACGACACAATGTTACTCAAAGTCATAGTTATAAATAAAACTGTATTGAATTCCTAAATTTTGTCACTGACCTCGTAAGGGCGTAACATATCGAGTGCTTTACGCAGTGTGACAGATTTACTCAGCTAATCCCATCTCTTTTTTTGGTGCCCACATTTGCGTCCGTGGCAGATTATATTGATTTGAAGGGTTGGCACGAGGACGAATTAAAGGAAAATGGCCATACAACCAACCCGATCATACACATTTTGTATTAAAATCATTATTGAAACATCTTTGATTTAGAACAAACATTAAGTGTGAAATGATGCATATATACCTCAAGTAAGGTGAGATACCCTGCAGTATGACAAACTAAGGCCCTCGTCGCACTTCCAAGCTGACGATACAGATACGTAAGACATGTGATGCCCCATGAGTACGTATGAATCATGTGCACGTGCATGAGCAATTGAAGATAAGCAACGGAGAACTGTGTTGATGTCTTGTCACAAAACAATGTGCACCTTAACAGGAATAATAGAAATGCCCTCGTCGTACACTCCACTGGGGGGTAGGGGACGCCTGCTTGCTTGGGGGTACCAAATAGGACTTTCAACCAGTGCTTAGCCATGAATTGCCCTTTCCCCTTATTGCACCAATAATTCGGCTGCATCGTTGTTGTCCATTGGTATGACTGAGACGGATCTGCCCGTGATAAGAATGTTGAGAAGTATCGCAACATCATCGAGGGTAATTGTCATTTCACCGAAAGGAAGGTGAAATGTGTTCGTTTCTGGTTGCCATCTCTCCACAAATGCAGGAATCAGTGTCTTGTTGGCGTGCGTGTACGAGAAACCGATCAGGGGACTCAACCCATATCCATCTATGATTTCTTTAAGTCTTTCTTGCTCGGGGTGGCATTCTAGATCCCACTCAGCCACTTGTGCTCCATGATTTATGCACCAAAGTAGGGGTCGATGCTGTAAAAAAAAAAAAACCAACCAAAACAAATATGAATGGTCAATATTAACAAGATATAACCGTCAACAACAGATTTAGTATACACTAGGGATGAAGACTTACTTCGCCAACCCATATAGCTACAGCAATATGATTCTTGAAACTAGTAAGGACAGAGGGATCGGTAGGGCCTTCTGGAAATGAGACAGGGCACTATCATCTTCTTCAGTGTACTGGCTCTATTGGCCAGTGTGTTACATGTTTGTCTCGTCTATTTACTCTTCTTTTTGTTCTTCTTGTTGTGCAACATATGTAATGGCCGGTAACCCACATTGCTCACTAGAAGTAGTGTTGCGTGTCCTCGACATATCTGTACACAATAAAATGGTTAATCACTATTTATTAAAAAAAAAAATTCAGGCAGGATCGGCCTTGATAGATTGACTTGTACAAAGTAGGGTCAGCCATAATGGCCGACCTGTACAAATTAAGG
Organism: Paratinospora sagittata; assembly: GCA_035771175.1. NCBI lineage: Eukaryota > Viridiplantae > Streptophyta > Magnoliopsida > Ranunculales > Menispermaceae > Paratinospora > Paratinospora sagittata. The sequence continues at coordinate 24,307,645 of CM069598.1, read as the reverse complement.
TCAGCCATGCTGGTTGACCCTACTTTGTATCAGTCGGTCCTGTGTGCCGACCCTAGAATAAAGGTTGTCCATGGTGACGACCTTCGTTCTTGCCTATTTTTTGTGCAAAATACAACGAGAAACATCCATACATATTGCATTTCATGAATAAAAGTGTATAGAAACAAAAAATAATTGTTAAACCATGCATTTCTTACCGATTCAAAGGATTAATCGTTGAAAATTGTACGAAAACGGAGAGTGGTGATTTGCTCCAAATGGGGTCAAAATGATGCTCCCCTACAATTAATATTCTTCAAACTAAGATAAAAAGATAAAAATAATGGGCTTTGAATTTAAGAGCTTGGGTTTTGGAAGAGAAGAATTGGTGGAGAAGAAGAAGAAACCGAGAGGGTTTGGGGTGGGGTACGTTAGGGTGAAAGGTAGTTTAGGATTTTTTGTATTTTTTACTAGGGTAGGTAGAGTATATATATTTTAGAGTAGGGTTGTGTTAGTGACTGGAGGGCGTAGATAGTCCATAAGTGGGGTTGATTTAGCTGTTCTCTTATTTTAATTTATTTTTTCTCTCTGTATATTTTATTGTATTTAATAATTTAATATAATAGAAACAATATTACTGTATTAGTATAGTGACATACTTTTTTTCTCTCTGTACACAAGTATAAATAATTAATAAAAAAAATAAAAACTTTAACAAAAGATTTTAATACTACAAAACATTTAAAAAGAACTTTAACAATAATTCTATAATATTTTTTAAAAATTTTAGAAACATATAATATTTTATAACATCATTTCTATATTATTTATGTTTTTGTTTAAAAGCCGATCACATATATGGTCAACGTAATAGAAAATTTTGAAGTAGAAAATTAGTTTTTTATAAATTAAAAAAAAAACCTTTAAGGACAAAAATATAAAATATAGGAGAAAATTCATTAAATACAAATTATTTTTATTTTTAAAATAATGTAATTATTATAACTATTAATTTGTTAATGTTGTTTGTATAAGTCTTATCTATTTTGTTATGTCAATTAACAAGACTAAAATGCAAATTTTTAATTAAAATACCATATTATAATTCAAAAATCATTAAGATTATATCAAAACTTTCTGCAAAGGAACACAAAAAATATAGAGAACAGCTAGATGGACCCTATTTATGGACTATCTACACCCCAGTCCACATTTTTTTACTTATCCCTAAAATACCCTCAATTAAATTTACTAAACTAACCTTAAAAAAATAAAAAAAAATACCCTTCCTATTCACACCCCACAGTCTTGTTCTTCTCTCCAACGCCCAAGCAACGCCCTTGCATTTGTCTACACGTCGTAATCGTTGTAAGCAGACTATTGCAAGGCTTTTTTTCTTTATTGTTTAACGATTTTTTTTTGGATGTTTTGTTCAACGGATGACTGTTTGATTTTCTAGGTTAAATCATTCAAAAAATAACTTCATCAACACACATTTCAATCAATATGGCCAAAGAAGATTGTTCATGTGACAACGCACATCAAGGAGAGGTAATTTTTGGTTGTGAGCAAATGGAAATAACAATTTTTTTTTTCGAAAAAGTCGGGTTGAAGGTCGGCCCTGTGAGGCCGACCATTATACAGGAGAGTCAACCACAAAGGGCCGACCTTTCTTTATTATGGCTGGTCACAATAAGCCGACCTTAGTGTAAACCGGTCGGTCCTAATTGGCCGACCCTTCCATTTGTTACACCTATCCAAATTTTTGTGCATGGAATTGTTATTTTATGCATTTGGGTTTATTTGATGTCGTTAATGAAAATTTTGATTTATTTATTGTCTAATTATAAAATTCTACATAATTTCAGGGTGAAGAACTTGCAATGGTCATTAATTACACGAAATAGTTCACCTCCGACAGGGAGTTTAGTACACGAGAGGAACTTGTTTTCTCAGTCCAAAAGGTAGGTAGAAGGAATGGTTTAGTGATCATAATCCGAAACTCAGATGCTGGAGGTAATGGCAGGAGAGCCCGGGTCACTTTTGCTTGTGAGAGATATGGTCGTCGTAGATCCACTGCTCAGAAATCTTCTGCTGGTAAAAAGGAAAACATAAGTCAAACTGGCACGAAAAAGTGTGCATGCCCTTTCTTGTTAAATGCCTAGAATCCTTGGGATGGTGAGTGGTTGTTAAAAGTTGCATGTGGCACCCATAAATATCCCGCTGCGAAGTGCTTTAAAGGACACTCATATGTCGGAAGGTTGAATAATGATGAAGTAGAAGTCATGGTACAAATGTTAAAGAATAATGCCCGACCAAAAGACATATTGATGACTTTAAAGGAAAGACGTGTCAGTAATGAATCAACATTGAAGACAATATACAATGCCAGTTAGAAGCATAGGTTGTTGGAATATGGAGACAGATCTCAGATGTAACAACTGTTGCATAAGTTAGAGGAAGAAAAGTACGTCGAGTGGCACAGGTGCGAAGAAGGCACTGATGTTGTTGAAGATATATTTTGGGCTCATCATGTTTCAGTGGATCTTTTGAGGTTTTTCACGTATGTGCTTCTAATGGACTGTACATACAAGACGAACAAGTGCAAATTTTAATTACTGGAGATTGTTGGTGTCATATCGATAAATATAACATTTTCAGTGGCATTGTGTATATGGCATCTGAAAACAAAGAAAATTACATGTGAGCACTACAAAAATTGAGGAAGTTGTTGGATGGGTGGTCTGTTCCCAAGATAATTGTGACAGACAGGGACTGGCCTTGAGGAATGTTGTTACATGTGTGTTCCATGATACAATGATGTTATCTACATGGCACATAAACAAGAACGTGCTGGCCAACTTAAAAAACAAGTTTGCAAAAAATGAGGACTTTGAAGCTTTTATGAGGAAGTGGAATGAATTGGTTTTTTACAGTGGAGGAATACAATCATTAAAAAAATGTATTGTTTCAAGAGTATGCTGAGTACCCTGAGGTTATTATGTACATCGACACGACGTGGTTGGTACCCCACAGGGAAAGATTTGTGAAGGCGTGGACGGATCAATTTATGCACCTTGGCAGTACTACAACCAATAGGGTAGAGAGTGCACACTCCAAGCTGAAGAGAACTTTAGGGTCTATTTAATGCAACTTCGAGACATCATGGACTGCAATCAATACAATGTTGGCTTTGTGTAAGGAATGTACCATGCCCATACCTCTAGCTGATGTGGATGCCCATTGGAAAAAACTAGATCGTACTCCTGTGAAAGTAGAGAACAACGAGATGGATTTCAATTTTAGGGCTGAGTTGGGTTTGCCTGAGGATAAATTTAATAGTTTTGATGCTCTGGAAGAGTTAGAATTGTACAGAAAAGTAGAGGGATAGTTGCTTCATTGACCTCTTCTCTCATTGTGCCCATAGACAAAAAGAAAACAAAAGGGCGGCCGACTAGGAAGAGTGATCGGTCTACAAAATGAGATCCCTCATCGTTTGAGCATGTTTTGTCTGCGTACTCTACTCGTTCATCAATCTCATCATTGCAAAAGACCAAATCGAAGAATGATGAACCAAGGAAGGTCCACAAGACACACTTGTTGTCCCACCCCGCGGATGTGATGAGTACCCCCTTAGGGCATACTCCAGCCATTATGTAACCATAATATTGTCTCATCCCAGTATATAACCCACTCAACAACGTCTAGTACCCCCGGGATCATTTGTCCACACTGTTCACACATGAACAATGCAGGGCCTCCCCCGGATTCGAACCTCACACCTCATATAAGTTGATTTCGCAATCCGAGTAGCCACTGCAATTAAATGTCACACCCTGCCCGGACTGCCTTAAACCGGTGGGACACTCACGGACGGGGCGCGAATGCATTATAACGATAATAACAGAGTGCACAGAAGCATAGTTAAGTACAAGTCTGATTTCATTAATTTCAGAATATATTTGTACATGAAATAGTTAAGGGAACATTCTCCCAAAAATCCCCAATGAATAATACAAATGGTACAAAATGTGGACCCAAAAACCTGCACCCAGTCCACCCTAATCTCCTGTGAAAAATTGGATAACAACGAGGTGAGCGACACGCTCAGTGGGTAAAATAGTTCGTGAATATAACAATTAATAAAACAAACTTTATAATCAAATATCTTAAATACACATCAGAGACCAGGAGGTCAGATGCAACCATTATCTATTCCAGAATGGAAATGGGAGCATATCACGATGGACTTTATCACAGGACTGCCCAGATCCCAGGGTAGATTTGACGCCATTTGGGTAATAGTTGACAGATTGACTAAATCTGCACACTTTCTTCCAATGACCACTAAAGACTCGATTGATAGACTGAGCAGATTGTATGTGCGGGAGATTGTCAGGTTGCATGGTATACCTGTTTCTATTGTGTCGGATAGAGATCCGCGGTTCACATCGAGCTTTTGGCAGGCTATGCAGGCCCGATTTGGTACTCATCTCCGTTTTAGTAGAACATTTCATCCTCAGACTGATTGCCAGACTGAGAGGGTGATTCAGATGCTGGAAGACATGCTTAGATCGTGTATTTTAGAGTTTGGTGGGACTTGGAGTGAAAGTTTACCATTGTGTGAGTTTGCTTATAATAACAGCTATTAGGCCAGTATTGGCATGGCACCTTATGAAGCTTTGTATGGTAGGCCGTGCAGATCTCCGACTTGTTGGTATGAGGTTGGAGAATCACAGTTGTTGGGACTGAAAGTTGTTATTGATCACACTGAGCAGGTTAAACAGATCAGACAGAGACTGAAAGCTGCCCAAGACCGACATAAGAGTTATTTTGATAACCGCCACAGACCTTTAGAGTTTGCAGTAGATGACCTCGTGTTGCTTAAAGTCTCGCCACGGAAAGGTCAGATGCGGTTTGGGGTGAAAGGAAAATTGTCTCCTCGCTTTATTGGACCGTTTAAAATCACAGAGAGGATTGGTCCATTAGCATACCAGATTGCTTTGCCTCCTCAGTTAGTCGGTGTTCATGATGTGTTTCATATTTCGATGTTGAGAAAATATCATACAGACCCGACGAAGTATCCACCCTCGACACATCTTTTAGATGTAACACAGTTACAAGTTGGGGAGGATGCTACATATGAAGAGAAGCCCATTCAGATTCTTGATAGGAAGGTTCAACAATTGCAAAATAAAGCAATTCCTTTGGTAAGAGTCAAATGGCAGTTTCATGATAATGAGGAACAGACTTGGGAACGCGAGGACTGGATGAGGGAGACACTTCCTGATCTCTTTACCACTTGAGGTACATTTCTCCTTATCTGTTAAATTTCGAGGACGAAATTCTTTAAGTTGGGGAGATTGTAACACCCCGTAATTTTACTGAAATACATACGTTGAAGTACGCGTATATCGAGATGTATAATACACATATTTTATACGTATGAGCTAAATATACACGTGACAATACACGTATTTGATACGTATGCGCTAAATATACGCGTGTATGATTAGTAAATAAATAAAATTATGAAATGAAGATGATACATATGGGATCATCCTATAAAAAAAATGGAGTTGAATTAAATTGATTAATTTATGGGGTTGGTTAATTAAACATGTGGATTGGAGTATTATTGAATGAATGAAAGTGAAATATTAAGATGAGGAGTTGGTTAACTATTGAGATCAGGAGCATGAAATCATTTGTATATATATAAAAAAATAAAAATAAAAAAATAATAAAAAAAATCTCTTCCTAGTTGTTTCCTACGTGTGACAACAAGGATATAAAAAAATAAAATAAAAATAAAATAAAAATCAAAAAGAAGAAGAGAAAGGAGTTGCTGAATGAAAGAGAAGGACGGACTGAAGGAGAGAAACAGAGAGAAGAAGGAGAAGAAGAAAAAGGAGAAACCTGAGATTCGCGTCAAATTCGGCCTCGCGGTAAGTGATTTTCACTCTCTTTCTTCGTAAACTTATTATCTAAGCTAGATGTAACCTTTCTAGCAGACTAATTTTCGCTATGGGAGCCGTTTTACGGCGTTTTCAAAAAATTGGGGTTTTGACCCAATGTGAATGAAAATCCGCTAGAAAGGTAGAAAAACGTTCCCTGGACTGTCAGGAACCCGACTATGTGGTTAGATTCAATTTCATGATTTTTGGAGACCATTTGACAATTTTAATACAATTTACATCTTTCAGATAAATAGTAAAAGTGAATAGTGAATAGTGAATATAAATAGTGAATAGTGAATAGTGAATAGTAAAAGTGAATAACTGTGAACAGTGATTTGATATAGTAGCTACTGATATGGTAAATGATGATTCTCATGATACTCTATGGGTAATTTCAGTGTTTAAATTGAGGCTTAAGGGCATGGATAAACGCTTTTGAGGAAGCAATGACGTTTATTGTTGCTCGATTTTAGAGGTTGGCTTAGAAACCCTGTGTAACCACTGTGAGTATAGTTTCCTTGATTTGGTTCTTGTATGACATTATACATATACAAAATGTTTGATTGTATGCATGGTATATTTATATATACATTGAGTTTTATGGATCATGCAAACTGATTTTAGCAATTGGAGTTTGTAATGATGAGGTTTTGCGAATCCTCATTGTCATTTCGTTAGGAATTAGAGCCGGATGAGGTTTTGTAAGTCCTCATTGTCAGTAGGTCTGTCCTAACAAGGGTTGCGATCCTTGAAATGACTGTGAATTGGGTGATGAGAAGCTGTGTCTACCTTGTACGACCATACAAGGGTTAGACCCGCTCTTTTACCTTGCGGAGGAGGGAGATTGTGCATTGTGTTATTGAAAACTCATGCAATTTATGTTGTTGCCATGTATGATATATTCGTTGAATGATGCATGTGTTGAATAAGTGTTTGAAATGATTTTAAATGTCATATTTCTTTAAATGTATATAATTGTCATCTCAATAACTATATTCACTGAGCTGTTGTTTGCTCACCCCATTTCCTCCAATATTTCAGGTATTGAGTCGAAGGGAAAAGGAAAAATCCGTGAGTGATAATCACGTGAACCTTCGTCTGGTACGTGTATGTATGCTTGAAGGAAATAGATTATATTTTTGTTATTTTGATATTTATAATTATCACACACGATATATATGTAATATCACCTAGATGGGTTGTATGGTAATATTATCTAACGAAATGAGATGATCATAGATATTTATCAGGTGAGACTTTAATTTGTGGAATGAATGAAATGATTATCGAGATCTATATTGAATTCGATTTGTGGTATATAAAAAAAAAAAATTTACCGTAACTTTTGGGTATTATTGTGAGACTACGTGAAGGCTGACAGTGTATTGTATACTGTATATGAGTATGTACAGTGTATAGTACACTGTGCCGGTCATGACGTCAACCTACGTCAGGGCGTCGTGACAACATCATAATCAATTCAGTATGTATGTATGCATGACACCGTCTCGTAATGGTTTGATGACTGTACATCGCCTGAGTTCACGTACAGATGTTCCTCCCCAGGAATAGTCGGGTTCTCATTGTACGTCCCTCCTCAGGAATGATGCTCTGAATTCACGTAAAAATGTCCCTCCCCAGGAATAGCCAGGTTCTCATTGTACGTCCCTCTCCAGAGAAATATAATGAATAGCGAGCATCACTTCTAACTATTCTATGAATCATAAACCACATACGTCCCTAGGCGGTGATATGTATGATGCCAATGCATGAACTGGTTCGGTCTTTACTTAACAATTAGACAGGATTTGGCAACGTCTAGTGATCCTTATCAGGTCGGTATCACTACGTGCAAGGTTAGGACGTTCAGTATTACTTGTATAAGCTGATAGCTTTTGAAATAAGACCAACTAGATCAGTCTTCAGTTGAGGGGTGAGACACGAGGTCTACTTAAATACCAGTCGTCTAGAGTAGCACGCTGCCTCCCGTTCACTATTTAAAGTTACTGAGGACAAGGTTGAGTCTGGTTGAGCCAGATTGACCACTAATCCGTCATAACAACAGTGTATTACATGAACTCCAAATATACAGGCATAGGTATGACAGTATGAACATTATACGCAATAATGCCGTGTAAATGAATAGTAGACATAATGATAAATGAATGTAAACTTTAATAAAAGTTATAAGACACGTAAACCTATGTTTCGTTTCCCACCTTCAGATATAAACTCCTTTGGAGACTGGTGCCTTCCCACGGGCAGAACCGAGTTGCACTGTACAGAGAGTCTCGAAAGAGAAGACAAAACTCAAAATGAGTGAAAAAGAGAAGGAAAATCACAAGGAGGGGTGATTTTGGTGTGAGAAATGAGGAGTGGGAGGGTTGTTTATATAGAGGATTTGGCGCCTGAACGTTCAGGCGTTTTGTCCGGACGTTCGGGGGGGTTGCCCGAACTTCGGGCACATGCTCGGACGTTCCGGCAAGTTGCCTGAACATTTATTTATTTATTTATTTTTATTTTTATTTTTTTGTTCAAACCTAGGGTATTACACTCTACCCCTCTTAAAAGGATTTCGCCCTCAAAATCAGTTCAAATAGTCATGATGGTTATCTGCTTGAGATTCACAACCTGTGTCATCGTTTGCTAGTTCATGGTAGTGTATGCATGGTCCCTGAATGACACTATAGCAGGTGTAATCCTCAACATCATGAAACCATGGAGAGTAAATGGAGTCAGATTTGTCCTCAGAAGATTCTAACCTTTGCTTAACAGATGGTGGTGGAGGGCTTTGGTTACATCGTTTGAGGGGAGGTAGGTTGAGCAGTGGAATGTTTTTTCGTGTTGTTGCTCGAATCCGGCCGCCTGACAATTTTGGTAGAAGGTCTTTCCAAGATGAGGGCACGAGATTGTTTTGGGCAAAATTATTACGAAAAAGCCATGCCCGCTCTGGCAATAAAGATCGTTGTCTGTGTGGTGATGCAAAGTAGTTGTGATTATAATAGGGCTTTTCGAATGTCAGGACGAAGGCCATTGTAGAATTTCTCGGTCTTATCTTGCTTCATTGAGATGGTAGAGAGAGAGTAGACTGATAATTCTTTAAACTTGCCAGCGTATTCCCTGACTGTCATGCCGCCTTGGTATAGTTTGGCGAACTCCTGGTGCTTCTGCCTCTTCACATCGCCGGGTAAGTATTCATCAATAAACAGTGACTCGAACTGTTGCTAAGTCATGTCCGTAGTGTTGACTCTTGGGTCCTCCTTTACTGTTATCCGCATTGTATTTGCTCCACTAATAAGTTGGTAGGTCGCAAGTGGGAATCTTTTGAGTTTCATCGACTCCCATTGCACCGAGAGCCTTCTTTGACTCATCCAACCATTTCTGCACTTCTTCGACATCAATGGTGCCAGCAAAAGTAAGAGGTTGTAGCCTCTTGTACTTCGTAATCTGGTCGATTTGAGTCTCCGACCCAAATCTCACAGTGCCTGAACAATGACAACCTGATTGGCCGCGATCTCACGAACGACCGTCTGAACAGTTACTTTCATGACCTCGATAAATCCGTCGAAAAAGACTTCCATACTCGAAGGCATGACAGAGGATGTGGGTTGGGGTGGCACTGCCTGCCCAGATGTAGTGGCAGCGTAGGGTGTGTGGCCTGTGCTGTCAGAGGAGGCGGCGGTTCCTGGTTCTGTATCTCAGGAGGTGCCTCCTCTGCTGGACGGACAATACGTGCCCTTTTTCTCTTCCTGGTTTGCATTTCCTCACTGGAAAGGAGAAAAAAAAACCAAGATTTAGGAAACTGTAACCAAATATAATGTTATGGTATTCTCAGCAACAATTTTGAGAGTACTGAAATAAAAACCACCTATTTTTCTAAGTGTAGTGTAAGGTTTTTGTTGAGGAATCAAAGAATCTTATGTGCTTTGTATGTTTGGCCATGGTGTAAAAACAAGGTTAGAATGTTTATATAATAAGTATAAAACTTTGCAAGTATTTCAAATGTTTTGGTTCTGGTTTTTGTGAACATACATATATATTTCATTGAAAATCCATATGAGTCATAAAAATTCTAAGATTTGCCTCGGTAAATATCCTGATCTAACGTTCTATCTCAATCTTATGTATTCAAACTCTTTTGCTTAGTCTTTTCAATTATTATCCAAATTCGTGTGTCCCATACCACATGAGTTTGGTGATAAGGGTGTCAACTAAGTTAAGTTGTATGAACACGGTCTTTATAAAACATCGGTTGAATCGTAGTTCACTAATAGTATCGTCCAAGTTTACCCGTCCCATACCGTGTAAACTTAGTGATAATGTTAGTAATGCAACTTTCTCCAAATGTTTCTTTTCACACAAGGTCGTGGGTTTTCTTACTTCCACATTTTATTTAGTATCCTCCAAATTTGTTGTGTCCCATACCACTGCAAAGTTAGTGATACAAAAGAAAGAATGGTTGTAAGTCGGCCCACCAAAGATAGTCTTAAACAAAACATTTCATTCATATATAAAATAAATTTTTACAATGCCAGTGATCATTCCTGATTTTGCTGCCTACTTCTGCTCTTTCCAGACCTTCTGCTAGGTACAAAAAGACTACTAGAAGAAGGTTGAGAATTTGCTCGTTGTTCTTCGACATTTTGCATACGTGTTAACAAAATATTTTGAGTCTTTTCTATCCGAGCAATACTAGCTACTTTCACATTTAACTGCTCGAATAGGTTAGTTGATTGCCCCATCGATGGTTGATAGTTTGACTGTCCCATAGGTAGGGGGTACGCCGTAGGCATTGGTGGAAAGTATTGGCCGTAAGGTTGACTCATAGGTGTATTTGAGGAGTTGAAAACCTTTGGTACATAGTATTACCTTGAGTTGGCATGTTCCAGGAAGGTGGATTTGGTGGAACCTTTTGTCTATCTTGATTTGGTTGAGGTTAACCTAGGTTGGCAAATAATTCTTCCTCAGTGAACAAGTGCTCGGTTGGATCATTATTCGAGGCTGGGTTTGACGTAGGGTTCTGGTTTGGCTCGTTATTTGGTACTTCCCTAACAGGAATCTTGCGTCGACTTTTTCGGTGGCAACGTCCATATTCGTCTCTAATTGTTTCAACTTTTCCTTCCAAAGTTGCGCCGAATACTTCCTCGTCAGTTACCCCTCCACTTGTGACATATGTCTTGAAGATAGAGGATGTTGTAATTGCCTCAGTGATCTGCTTCGAAGACTCATCAAATATGTTGATGTTTGCCTCGTATAGCATCCTTATGATCAAGACTTCGTAGCTGAGGAGATCCTTTCTTAAAGGGTTTTGAGTTACCCTCAACATTTGTTGGGTGAAAATGTGAGGTAGGGAGACCTTTATTTTCTTTTTTATGCAGTATAACACAAGAAGTTGAACCCTTGACATAGTGCCTCTAGTCCCCCTTTCTGGTAAGATGTTGCCGAATATGATCTTTCCAAGACAGGCAAGAAATGGTTTAATGAGATTGTTTGGGAGGTAGGTGTACGTTGATTGGGTATACGACTCTTTGACGCGAAAATTGAACAACTGTTCTTTGGACTCTGCGGTCTGTGCAACTGTATGGGGTTCGTGTGGATCAATGATTCTATCTTCAATTGGAATCTCCATAAGTTGCGCAATATTTTCGACTTTGATAGAAATCTTCATTCCCCTGACCGTTGTCTCCAAAACAGGGTTGATCCCCATCTTCTTGAAGTCCTATGCAATACATGGCTTCGTAGAAGGATTTGATCAAGTTGTAAGAGACGTGACCTTCAACTTTTGTTATGTTCAACCACCCCAGTGTTGCGAGTTTTTCATGAAGGATCAGACGGAGGTGGAGATCTCTATTGTCGATACTCTTCATAGTCATAACCTCCCTTTTGGACAATTCCTTGAGTCTAGTGGGGAATTGGTTCCTGACTACTGGAAGTTGTTCCTTCACTTAAGGCCATTCTTTTGCTGAAAGGAAAATAAATTTGTGAAAGACACAAAATATATTCGTAACATTTTTAAGATTTATGCTTTGTCCGTTGGACAATATTTTCTATTTTTCTCTTGATGTTTATGCCATCATTTAACCCAAATTATCCACTAGCAATATGATATATATATCTCATATATTCATTAATATATATATATATATATATATATATATATATATATATATATATATATATATTTAATCATAACTATATATATATTTGAATCTAAACTATATAAAAACTATATAGTTTTCTAGCTATATATTTAATATAAATCTCAATTATATATAATTCATATATATATATATATATATATATATATATATATATATATATATATATATATATATATATATATATATATATATATATATATATAGTTCTAGAGATATATATATCTAATAAATAATTTATTCTCCTAATTTGGCGGACTTGGGCGGGCCAAGGACCTTACTCTCGGATACCATTAAATGTCACACCCCGCCCGGACGCGCCTAAACCGGCGGGACACTCACGGACGGAGCGCGAATGCATTATAACGATAATAACAGAGTGCACGGAAGCATAGTTAAGTACAAGTCTAATTTCATTAATTTCAGAATATATTTGTACATGGAATAGTTAAGAGAACATTCTCCCAAAAATCCCCAATGAATAATACAAAGGGTACAAAATGTGGACTCAAAAACCTGCACCCAGTCCACCCTAATCTCCTGTGAAAAATTGGATAACAACGAGGTGAGCTACGTGCTCAGTGGGTAAAATAGTTCGTGAATATAACAATTAATAAAACAAACTTCATAATCAAATATCTTAAATACACATCAGAGCATCATAATCAATTCAATATGTATGTATACATGACACCGTCTCGTAATGGTTTGATGACTGTACATCGCCTGAGTTCACGTACAGATGTTCCTCCCCAGGAATAGTCGGGTTCTCATTGTACGTCCCTCCTCAGGAACGATTCTCTGGATTCACGTACAAATGTCCCTTCCCAGGAATAGCCAAGTTCTCATTGTACGTCCCTCTCCAGAGAAATATAATGAATAACGAGCATCGCTTCTAACTATTCTATGAATCATAAACCACATACGTCCCTAGGTGGTGATATGTATGATGCCAATGCATGAACTAGTTTGGTATTTACTTGGCAATTAGATAGGATTTGGCAACGTCTAGTAATCCTTATCAGGTCGGTATCACGACGTGCAAAGTTAGGACGTTCAGTATTACTTGTATAAGCTGATAGCTTTTCAAATAAGACCAACCAGATCAGTCTTCAGTTGAGAGGTGAGATACGAGGTCTACTTAAATACCAATCGTCTAGAGCAGCACGCTGCCTCCCGTTCACTATTAAAGTTACTGAGGACAAGGCTGAGTCTGGTTAAGCCAGATTGACCACTAATCCGACATAACAACAGTGTAATACATGAACTCCAAATATACAGGCATAGGTATGACAGTATGAACATTATACGCAATAATGTCGTGTAAATAAATAGTAGACATAATGATAAATGAATGTAAACTTTAATAAAAGTTATAAGACACGGAAAACCTATGTTTCGTTCCCCACCTTCAGAAAAAAATTCCTTTGGAGACTGGCGTCTTCCCTCGGGAAGAACCGCCTTGCACCGTACAGAGAGTCTCGGAGAGAGAGTTTCAAAAGAGGAGACAAAACTCGAAATGAGTGAAAAAGAGAAGGAAAATCACAAGGAAGAGTGATTTTGGTGTGAGAAATGAGGAGGGGGAGGGTTGTTTATATAAGGGATTTGGCGCCTGAACGTTTGGGCAGGCGCCCGGACGTTCGAGCCGTTTGGCGAGATGTTCGGGCAGGTTTCCCGAACATTTATTTATTTATTATTTATTTATTTATTTTTGTGCAAACCTAGGGTATTACATTTGCAAATGTCTCCTGGATCTAATCGATATCTAGATCATTTCCCTCCAGGCTGGCATCAGTACATAGTCCATGTCATAGATGTTATGGCCGATGGACATTGTGGATACCGAGTCATCACTGAGTCCATGGGTATGAGAACAAAGGGTTGAAGCGAAGTCAGAGGTGATATACTGAGAGAGGTACAAAGGTTTGAGGCACACTACATATCGCTTTTCAGAAGTGTTGAGAGGGTTGAAGAGATTATGAGTTATCTACAGTGTAGTGACCCTGTGACACCCCTAGAGAAGTGGATGACTTTCCCAGATATGGGGTTGTTGATAGCATCATCATACAATGTCGCGTTGGTGCTTTTATCTATGCAACAATGTCTTACATTTTTTCCCCTAAGAACTGAACCTCCACCAATCCCATTGAGGCGAGTGATTGACATTGGTTACGTGAATGATAACAACTTTGTGCAGGTAAAAATTGTTTTCTTTTTGCATTTTGTTCAATGTAAATTATAGAGTAATGGAAATAATGATTGTAATGTTGTACTTTCCACATGTGACGTTTGCCCCTGCATCACCGATACCTCCCATATCACCAGATTGGCATAGATTTCGACTACGATAGGTACATGGATGGGAAACCCCTTATTTTGTTTTCAATGTTAAAGGTAGCAAAGTGACAAACAATGCGGGTGATAAACAAGATGTACTAGTTGACTTAGACGATGACTAGTTATTTTGAAAATGTTGATATGTAGGGGGATGTCAACATGTTTTTTTAATTTTGGAAATGTTGACATGTCTAGACTTGTTTTATTTTTGGAAATGTTGATATGTAGAGGGATGTGGATATATTGATATGTAAGGGGATGTCAGCACGTTTTTTGGAACTGTTGACATGTTTAGTCATGTTTTTTTTTTTTGGAAATGTTGACATTTAGGGAGATGAGGATACGTATAGACTTTCTTTTTTTGAAATGTGGATACAAAAGATGTAATTAACTTCGATGTTGATGATATAGACAAATTTGTTGTCTTCGAATGGTACTATGTTGTTTTGGATGTTTGAATTATTGTTCTCTTTCTGTCTATATGTATGTTATGTTGAAGCTCACCATAGGAGTGGGGAACGGGTCCCAGTCGCCCAAACTAACCCGAAATTGTTAAAAATACGTCAAAAACTTGATGGAATGCATCCCAATGCATAATGGAAGGGGGAAATGCAAAAAAATCAGGGAAATACGATGGTCCGGCATCATCTACCAAACTATTTAAATCACGGTCGGTCTTGATCAACCGAGCAGAGAGGTGTTGGTAAAAATTCAAATACCGACCCTCATTTATAACAGTCGGTATATGATGGCCGACCCCTCTTTTCTCGGGTTTTTTTGTATTTCCCCCTTCCATTATGCATTGGGATGCATTTCATCACATTTTTTACATGTTTTTAACAATTTTGGGTTAGTTTGAGAGGTGGGGTACTGTTCCCCACTCGTAACTATAATGTGGGGTACAAGTGGGGAACGGTACCCCGCCTGCCTAGACTAACCCATAATTATTACAAACATGTCAAAAATGTGATGGAATGCATCACAATGCATAATGGAAGGGGGGTATGCAAAAAAACAATGGAAAAGATAAGGTCGGACATCACATACCGATTGTTGTAAAGGACAGTCGGTATTTTAATTTTGGCCAACACCTCTTTTTTCGGTTGAACTGGATCGACCATTCTTTAAATAGTTTGGTTGATGATGGCCACCCCACCGCCCAAACGAGGTCTGAATGTTGACATGACGTGTTCATAGACATAAAAACAACGTCTCGAGGTGACAATAATAGTTCCCCACCCGTACCCCACATTAGAGTTACGAGTGGAGAACAGTACCCCGCCGCCCAAACTAACCTGAAATTGTTGCAAACATGTTAAAAACTTGATGGAATGTATCGCAATACATGATGGAAGGAAAAAATGCAAAAAAACCAGGGAAACGATGAGGTCGACCATCACAGACCGACTATTGTAAAGGACGGTCGGTATTTGAATTTTTGCCAACACCTCTCTATTCGGTTATTTAGGACCGACCGTCCTTTAAATAGTTTGGTAGATGATGGCCGACCCTCTTATTTCCCTGATTTTTTGCATTTTCCCTTTCCGTTATGCATTGGGATGCATTCCATCACATTTTTGACGTGTTTGTAATAATTATGGGTTAGTTTGGGCGGTGAGGTACCGTTCCCTACTCGTAACTCTAATGTGGGTTACAGGTCAAGTACAGGTGGGGTACGACACCCCATCGCTCAAACGAGGTCCGAATGTTGACATGATGTGTTCATAGACATAAAGACAATGTCTCGAGGTGAAAATAACAGCTAATACATTCACAATAGTATCAACATAAAGGAAATTTCATTCACCAAATTTTGCAAATCGTCTCAAGACACATGATAGACAACAAACAAATTCATTATATGTACTTGCACCCTCCAAAAAAATAATAATAAACAGACACTAATGAAGTTATTGTTCTCTCTGCTTGCGTGAATATGTTCTAACCCCTGATGGACCCGCTTCATTGCCCCCTTGGAATTGATGGGCCCTGCCCCTGCCCTTGCTCTTTTTCCATCGTAGAGGAAAGCCTCGCTTCATCACGGATGTTCAGCCCAGACAGAACACCAAAAATTGACACCATGATAATTCTCGCACTACGAACTGTTACTTCTGGTTTAGGCATGGACATCCATTGTAATGCGATGTATAGGGCTCGTCTGTTTTGCTGTTGTACATATCCAAATGCAAATAAAAAATTACATGTGAATAACAGATAAATTCAATTCGACATAACAATTACTTGGGATTTGTGTTCCGGCGGTTTCAGGAGTCCCTGGAAGGATATTGAGACTTGCTCCAAGTGTTGGTCGGGAAAAGAATCAGGTGGATTGGCCACGGTTGCCTTGAAAGTGTTTTCTAAGTCGATTTAGTTCATTTTAACTAAAACTTTCGGTTGGGGTTGAAAAATTCACTAGGGCATGGGATTTGTGTTTCTTTGGTTCCGAGGGTCCCTGGGAGGATATTGGGACTCGCTCCAAGTGTTGGTCGGGAAAAAATACGGTGGATTGGCCGCGGTTGCCTTGATAGTGTTTTTTAAGCCGATTTAGTTCATTTGAACTAAAACTTCCGGTTGGGGGGTGAAAAATTCACTGGGGCATGGGATTTGTGTTTCGTCAGTTCCGGGGGTTCCTGGAGGATATTGGGACTCGCTCTAAGTGTTGGTCGAGAAAAAAATCCAATGGATTGGCTGCGGTTGCCTTGAAAGTGTTTTCTAAGTCAATTTAGTTCATTTTAACTAAAAATTTCGGTTGGGGGTAAAAAATTCACTGGGGAATTGGAGCACCGCATAGTAGATACCAACTGGGTTGTTTAGGACCCATCCAATACTTGATCTGGTACTATTAGGGTCCTTAGCCACATTGCAAAAAGACTCCATTCTGGTTCAAGATCATGTGACTGGGATTGAAAAGAAACCAAATTAACAATACTGTCCATATTTTGTGTGACTTGGAGAAACTCATCAAGTTGAATTTGCGTATCTTTAATTATCTCTTCTGGGAGAGCTCCACCTCCTTTAAAAATGATATTGTTTCTATTAGTCCAAAGCTTCTAAAGACCAAATGCAACCCATGAGATTAGCAGATTAGTGGTGTGATTGCCATTCAAACTAGCCATAATATGGTTCCATATTTCTATGAATGTATCACCTGGAATGAGTTGAGAATTCAGGTTGAGAGGAGAGTCAAACTCACATTTGAAAAAGAGATGAGCAAAATCTTTCCGGCATGATTTGCATATTGGGCAAGAAATGTCAAGAACATATAGACGGTTGCTCAAGTTTCTTTTGAGGGCAAGGATATTTTTACCATACCACAAAAGAAAATTTTTAATTTTTGGGGGAACAGACGAACTCCATATTGATTTCTATGGCTTATCAGCATCATTGTTTGTGCTTGTCATGCTCAACCCATTTCCTCCAACCAAGCCATTGGTGTTTAGATAAACTGCAAGCTGGTATCCTGTTTTGATTCTATACATACCAGAGGGGGAATGATGCCAAATCAATTTATTTGCAATCCCAGTTCTGCTAATTGGTAAGGCTAGAATGATAGCCTCATCTTCCGGTGTAAAACACTCCTTGATGACATCCCGACACCAATTTTTGGTGTCATTGCATATTAGATCATAAACTTTGTTAATGTCAGCAATTGAAGGGGACCTTACCTTAAAAGTGACAGGTCTTGGGATCCACAGATCCTTCCATACATCAATTGACACCCCCTCCCCCACTCTCCATCGCATATCATACTTTATAATGTTTCGTCTTACCAAAATACTTCTCCAACCCCATGATGGACATTTACCAAGTTGAGCATGGAGAAAATCACAATCTTTGAAATATTTAGCTTTGAAAATTGGCTAAAAAGAGATGTTGGATTAGAAGTAAGCTTCTAGCTTTGCTTGGCAAGCATCTCCAAATTGAAACACTCCAAATTCTTGAACCGCAAGGATATTGGGACTCACTCCAAGTGTTGGTCGGAAAAAAAAACCGATGGAAAAAAAAAAGCATTTTATAAGTGTTTTTAGTTTATTTGAACTAAAACTTTTGGTTGGGGGTCGAAACATCGCCAGGGCATGAGATTTGTGTTATGTCAGTTCCAAGAGTTCTTGGGAGGATATTGAGACTCGCTCCAAGTGGTGGGCAGAGAGAAAACACCGTGGATTAGTTGTGGTATAAGAATTTCTTGCTTTTTAAAAAAAAATAATAATAATGTACTAAAGGCGTATTTTAAGAAAATGCTGTCAACGTGGCAAAAAAAAAAAATTGCATCTGCGGGCACTTGGACAAACCACTGTTGAAAGTTGGGTATATAGGTCATTACTTTTAGAAACTTGGTATTAGTGTCATAATTTTAATTAAGTAAGATAATCAAGTCTAAAACTCAGCAAATTTTGGTAAGAAGTAATGCACTTTTTTTTTTATATCTTTTATAGATATTTATATGTGTGTATACTATTTATAAGACGACTGCTATTTGAACCATGAGTTCGCCCTATCTTTCCCCACTTATTAAATTTACCCCATCCAAAATTTTAATGCTACTTTTACCCCACAAAAAAAACCAAAAACACCTAAACTACATTTACCCTCACAACTCTTCTTTTTTTCATACCCTCATTTTTCTTCTTCCCTATATTTTCTTCTCACTAAAACCCTAGCCCTTAACTTCAAAATCACAAGTTTCCCATCGTCATCTCCCTCTCTTCAAAACTCTAAACCCCACTGCCATTTCTTCCTCCTTCTAATAGACCAAAGCGCCACTTCTTCTTCTTCGAAAGATTTTGGTTGTTAGATCCATTGATTCGATAACAAAACACATATTTTTATACTTTTCTTTAGTTTCAATGCATTTTTATTCATTGAATGGAGAATAACGTGTGGTTTGTGATGAAAAAATGTTGTCGAAAGCTGGCCGTCATGACGAGCTTCCACTTGGATATTCTTGGCCACATAGGGCTGAACTGATCAAAGCGATTCGATCGACATCGACCAAACCAACACAATCGGATTGACTGATGTCGACTGAATCGATCCGATCATGGCTGAACCGATACATGTCCTCTGATTTTTTTTAATAAACCAATAACTATTTTATTTTATGTAGATATGGCAAGGACACACAATACCACTTCTGGTAAGCAAAGTGCCTCGCGCACTCGGCCTACGACATCAGCAAGGAGACTACAACTTGTGGAATCAGATTTACCTTCCATTGCGGACAATGTCAAAAAAAAAAGAACAAGTAGACTAGACAAGCACACAATATACTTCTCAAGAGAATATAAATATTGAAGAAAGGACATCTAGAAGTGGCCTTACCTCATTTCCAACAGGCCCTACTGATCCCACCATACTTACTAGCTTTAAGAATCATGTTGCTGCAAATATATGGGTAAACAAAATAAGTTGTCATCCCTTTTTATAGTAGTGTTGTTGTTGACAGTTCTTTCTTGTTAGTAATGATTATTCATATTTGTTTTTTTTGTTGACGACATCGAGCCCCACTTAATTTTATAAATAATAGAGTGTTGTCTCAAGTGGTTTTTCACTTAGTTTTTTTTGTTGACGACATCGAGCCCCACTTAATATAACAAATAGTGCTAATGATTTCATCTAGTTTATTTTAGCACCTAAATGGAAAAGAGCCAATACAAGGTCAAAATACTTCAAGTCCCTCAAGTAAAGGATCAACTACATTTGAGGCTCCGACAACTTGAAGGAAAGAAGAAACAAGAGGTTGAAAAGTCTCTGTGTCTAGAATTATGATGTAACCTTCTTCTTGCCTTTCATTTTGCTCAATCATTTTCTTTAAAACTCATTCATGCATTAAGTTTTCTTTAAAAATGATTTTCAAGTGTTCAAACATGTTTGGTTTTTGTTCTTAAACTATTTCAAACGTGTTTGTATCATATTTGAACTTATGTTAATCAAAATCACATTTCTACAAAGTTTTCCAAAAACTTTTTCGGTTTAAGTTTTCAAGTTCAACTTGTTTTTAACTTGGACTTGCTCTCTTTGTTTCGAATGATTTTAAAGTGTTTGATTTGATCCAAAATGGTTTTGAATCGATTTGATCTAACAGATCTTTCAAAAGAAAAGAATTTTAAAAGTTTTCAGGTGAGCAAGACGCTCAAAGTTCATAAGGAAGCTCAAGCGAGTGGCCAATTTACTTAAGTTTGTCAGGTCAAGTGTTTGAGGGAGCTCACCAAGCTTGAGGATGCTCATGAAACTTCTGGAAAATTTATGGGCAGTGCATGAGGACACTCGCCAAGCTTGAGGACGCTCTTGAGCAGTTTAAACTTTTTGGGTGTGATCCCAACAGTCGAAAAACTGTCATTTTGAGCCCCTAACGGCTAGTTTTTTGTGTTTAACGACTAATACTCATTTCTAATCTATAAATACATGTACTGTCGCGACCCCTCACCGGGTGATGTCACGACCGACACAGTACCCTAGATAATTCTACTACTCGACAAAACCTGAGGTATTGATAAGCCTCTACGCGAAAAATACCTAATAAACACAACCAGAGGCATTGACAAGGCACATGTTACACCCACATGCACCCATTTTTCCAAGTGTTAATCGTTCTCCAACACCATGCCAAGTGTTTGCTCAACTCATTATTCCTTAACCATGTGTCATTCCACTAATCTCATGATTCCATGCAATCTAACACCAAATCAATTTAATACAAGTAAGTTTCCATTTATCTCATATATTCAATTAAACCAACTCATTTATTTTCATGGACCAATAGCTCATGTAAAATAATACTCATATATTTGTATTGCCCATATATAATCATTAATACATGCCTTCATATTGATATGGCCCGTATCATGTTTTAAATACATATATTTGTATCAATATGACCCATATACAATTCATAATACACACATTTATATTAATATGGTCCATATGCAATTAATAGCACATACATTAATATTAATATGTCACTATTAATATATTACTTTTAGTGATTTGTATTATTATCGCTATCAATGTCATTAGCACATAAATGACAATATTAATAATGATAATTCTCTAGAGTAACATGAATTTGACACATCATCATCTAAGTAATAAATAAAAATCATACATTACATATATATATGTGATCAAAATACAAGTATAACACACATCAAATATCTATACAAGCATCTAGAGTTGGACAATCTATGTCACTGTGACGTCATTTGTGAATGTGGGTCGTTACATGTACTTAGGCCATTTTAAACACAAGAAAGACAACCATGTGATTCTAGGGAGTGTTTTTCAAAATCAAATCATTTTTCCATTTCAAAAACCCTAGAACTTAGAGATGTTGATTTAAAGATTAGATTTCATGCTTTCTCTTTGTGCGTCATTTAAAGCTTCTCCAAAATCATTCTCTTGAGCAAATATGGTTGCAAGAAAGGTATAAATCATTGTATGGTCTCTCTTCACTTTGAGGTTAAATTTTCATAACTTGTATTTAGTATTTGTATTTATGAGCTTCATGTATAATTGTTCTATTTACTTATAACAACATTTTAGTGTTTGTAATTGGAGTTTTGGTTTGTTTCAAGATTAAAACAACCAATTCAAGTAAATTTGATTCACTTGAGATTCCAAGGTTGGAATCAAGTTAGTTTCACCCTTTATCTAGAAAAAGGTCAAGTGGTTCTTCCTTAGCCTGCGAAAAGGATATTTGGTTCTTCCTTCTCAAAAGGAACAAGTGGTTCATCCTTAGCCTGTAAAAAGGCTATATGGTTCTTCCTTATCACACAAAAGGAAGTTGTAGATTCATCATTAGCCAACAAAAGGATAGGTTTACCTTGAACCTGTAAAAAGGCATTTGTAAAGGTTTAATTCACACCCGTGAAGTGAATCCAAGTATAATGAAATCCTAGAGAAGGTTTCTCTAGGCGGGGAGTAGGAAAAGGATTTTCGAACCACATAAAAATTCTTTGTGTGCATTGTATTTATTTTCAACATCTTTCCTTATGCACTTTACATTGATTTTAGTACATAACTTAAGTTAATCAAAGAATTTCCACTAAAGAACTTAGAAATTGTCAAAACAGGCCATAACACCCAATTCACTCCCCTTTTGGGTGTCCAACATAGAGCACAAGTGACTGATTGGGATCTAAAATGCCACCCCGATCAAGAAAGACTCCAAGAAATTATACAAACATCTAGGTTGCGTTCCCTCATTAGATGCTTGTAAGCCTTCGCCAACAAGACATTGATATCTATTAATCTAATTACCCTCATGTCTCATATAAGAAAAAATATTTTGATGATTACAAACCACATTCGCATCAAAATATTATTGCATATATATTGCACATCCAATTATGCGTGGAGATTGCTCAAGTTCGATGATGCATGGTGGAAGAGCTATCAAAATCGTAATCAGACTGAAGACCATGATCATTTGAGATTTAATCTTTATGTTTTTTAGAGTCATTCAGGATTGTAAAATCTTAGGTGTCACTTGATTCAGCAATATATTACTCATGATGCATATTTGCATGATTTTCAAAAGGAAAATGTTTTTGATCGATTTTTTTGAAGGATTTTCGATTGGTTTTCATCACTTTTGATGAATCTTTTAATGATTATTTTGCTCTGAACTTATCGAGCTTTAAACTGATTAATCGAGCTTTGAAAAAAATTGAAAATTATCAAAATCTATTTTCATTGCTCCATTAGGGCGCTGACAGCTAATCAGGACGCTCATGTGATGGTCAGTCACTTAATGATGAACCAACATGGTAGGACACTGACGAAATGTCAAGACGTTGATGATGTATTGGTTGGAATGTGTTCTATTCATGTCTGGAAGCTACTTTTCTTGGAGTGCCCACATAGAACCAACCTAATAAAACGTCAGGACGTTGATCATGCGTCAGCGCGCTCACGCATTTTTGGGATTTTTATGTTTCAAACGCATCAGGACATTAATCACGGATTAGCGCCCTCATTGGTTTTAAGATTTTACGAACTTCAAGTCCATCATGATGCCCACAGTCTATTACCGCCCTCAAAGACAGAAATGACAAAACTGTGTGTTGTGTGTTAGGACGCTAACGTCCTATCAGGACGCTTACACAATACTGTCAAAAAGCTGATAACTCTGTTGGCCTGTGTTGTTTTCTAAACTTTCTATTTTCGTGAAAGCACAAAGGATTTAGGTGTTGTTGCACTATCTGAATCAATCCATTTCCGTGAAACAATTTGACCGTTTGATTTGAAATGGATTTGAGTGCCAAAACTTTATTAAAGACCGAGATTAAGTGTTGTTTATATATACTGCACTTCAAGCTTTTGAGCATATATACAACTGAGACATATACAACTAAGCATCTCTGAAATCATTTATGCGAAAACTTTTGAAACTTCTACTATCATTTTCATAGCAAAAACTCTGATCATCTTGTAAAAACTCTGATACGATTTTCTTCGAGATTTACTGATTTTATTATAAATCTTTTTCAAATCCATGGAAGAAAAGAAGAGCTTGGAACCTCTAGTATTTCAACTGATCTTCATTATACATATTCTGCTGAATCAGTGTCAATTAGGGTTCAAGGAAAACTCTGTAAGTATTTCGTTGATTCTTGGTAAAAGAATCAAAACTCTATACTTGTATTTCAAATTATTAAGTGACTGTGTGTGTCACTTGGTTTGAGCAAGTGTTGCTCATGTTGTAACGGTTTTCTCATACCCGTAAGTTGAGAAAGTGTAACGGTTTGATTCTCACACGTAAGAGGATTAGGCAGTGGAGTTTGAACAAAATCCTAACTGGGAGGTTAGGTAGTGGATGCAGGCGAGGCCGAACCACTATAAATCCTGTGTACTGTTGCATATTGTTTCTTATTGATATAATAAAAACCAAGGTAGGCTATATGGCTCAAACTTATCCAAACATGGCCTAAATCATTTTTCTCATGGCATGTTTTCTAGGACTTCGCCTGAGGCGACCCGACATCCTGGACCACCAACCCCGCTAGGAATGGCGTGCGGAATGCCGGGGTGGGACGCCCGACGTAGGCATCTCAAACCAATCCTCAACCCTCGTGAGGTGGTTGAGACCCTACGAGCCTTATCCCAAACAACGACATAATATAAACAGGTACTAAATAAAACTACCAACCGTATTAATCATCGAAGACAAGAGATACTCCATAAAAATGAACCATAAATAAAACAATAATCCCTACAGTCCATCAAAATGGACATACACGTAAAGTCCAAAACTATGGGTACAAAAGAAACCGTCATATGCCCACATGGTCTATCAAACAAGTCCCAACTCACCCATACTACAATGTGGTAAGTGTTATAATTACGTAGTCCAAAATATAATACATCATAATTTAAAACACAATTCAAACAAAATGCCTCTCAACTCACATCGAGGCCTTGGATTCTCTCGCCGGCAAGGCCCTCAAGATATGACTACTCCTTTGCCCTTATTCAGGACAAAAGAACCTGAAAGAGGAAAATGAGGGAGAGCCAACGGTGCCCAGTGAATAGAATTCAAATATGCTATCAATACTCATCAATAAATATCATGTATGCATGTTAATGAGTAGCATGATTAAAAGCTCATAACATATAGATATCAAGCATTTACAATAAGTTCGATGCAAGTAAAAGCTTATCAATTTAGATCCACATTCCACATGCATTGGGGTTACTAGTGCACGTCTATTTCACCGTACCGTTCTCATCCCCAAATATTTCCTTTTTAAAACCCTCCTATGACAAGGTTAAGTCCCCCTATTAGCCAGATAGATGGGCCCAACCAAAGTCATAAGGTTTTCTCAAATCAATGCATCATTCAAAACATTATGACACATTCATGCTTTCAACATAAAATATATATAAGTAATATCACATAAAAGATATAATCATAAATGAAGTATACTCACAACCAAGCCTCGCAAGAGTATCTAGCCACACACGGACACCAAACCGAATCAACCCAATCAAGATCCTAAAAACTCATCAATATCCAATCATACATCAATTTCTATGCTCAATCACATAGATATTACACATCAACCTTAAATCAGCCCACATATAGACAATAGGCCTAAATCCCATCTAATCCCATCATTCAACTCAAATCACATGACTTAGGCCTCTAATGCATAGTTCTCATTCATAAACCATTCAATTAATCAAAAATACTGATTTTCAATTCCTTAGGCATAAACATGCCCAAATTGGGCCATTTGATCACAAGTAGGCATAATCCATGATATGGTCACAACCACCAAATCAGTAGAATAATCAACCCTAATCATGCTTAATTAAACATAAGTTGCATCAATTCAATGATTCTAGGCCAAAAGCATCAAAAGCCCTAAAATATGAAATTTTCCATACTTAGGCCATATTGCCGATTTACACTAGGTCACCATGTTCAGCCATGTATATCACTGATTTTGCATTATGGGTTCCTCAACAATGGCAACTAGGTCAACATAGTTGACATGCAAGCTATTTAGAAAGGTCTAAGTTCATATTCTAAATTTAGGTCTAATACAAGCAACCCTACAGAATTTTCCATTTAATATTCTGTTCAGATGTATCAAGCCATCAATAGAAATATTTGATCACAAAATAAATTGTACAGATTGAAGTATGTTAAGAGGCAAACTTTCTGTCCAAAAATCAGCTCAATCCAACGGTGGACCGAAAAGATAAGTTTCTTTGATGAACAAGTCTCTAATCAGACAATGTCTCCTTTCCTGCTGCAAATACTTGAACTCAGATGACTATATCACACAAAATACGTAACCCACCAACATCTCAACTGTTCATAATGCAGACCAATCCGTTGTGAAACACCTTCTCAAATATCATATCCATCCAACGGTAGATTTAGGAGATCTATTAGTTTGATCTAAATTGCGCGAGAAATCCAGACTTTCCGACCAGCTTTGTTTGGGAGGTTATATCTTTCAAACGAAAAATCCAATCAAGATCTTCACCGACCAGAATGAATACCCATAAGACACAAACTTTCTAACAAATTTTGAGTTCAATCTGACCATATATCATCAAGATCCAGCTCTTTGATGAAAACGTTGCTGAGACTTGCCTCAAAGCAACTTCCTCTTTCTTTCTCTTCTTTCCTTTTCCTCCACTCACCTCACTCTCTAGGACTTCCTTGGAGAAGAGAAGTGGGCATGGGACACTTGTCCACTTTCATGCACCAACTTGTCATATGTTGGAGAAGAGAAATGGGGCATGAGACACTTGTGCACTCTCATACACCAACTTGACATGTATTGGAGAAGAGAAATGGGGCATGGGACACTTGTCCATTATCATGCATCAACTTGACATGTGTTGGTCTCATGCACCAACTTGACATGTGTTGGAGAAGAGAAATGGGGCATGGGACACTTGTCCATTCTCATGCACCAATTTGACATGTGTTGGTCTCATACTACCCATACCAACCACATGTACTTTTACCAATCTTAAGCTTGCATGTATTTTAAATGTCCAATCCATCTAATACACCCAATTTTTTATTCTCA
Organism: Paratinospora sagittata; assembly: GCA_035771175.1. NCBI lineage: Eukaryota > Viridiplantae > Streptophyta > Magnoliopsida > Ranunculales > Menispermaceae > Paratinospora > Paratinospora sagittata. The sequence goes on along the minus strand of CM069598.1, from coordinate 24,280,657 downwards.
TTTATCCTTTTATTCAATCAATCCTAACCCATATCAATTCATGGTTTAATGGGCCCATGCATAAATAATAACATATGCATTATACTTTAATTTAACATGACCCATATACAATTTATAATGCACATATTTATATACATTATCAAGCATCAAATATACAAACATTAAACAACCATCAAACAAACACCAAACATATCAAGGCAACACATAGAGTTTGGGCAAAATGCAATTGGGTTAAGGGCTAGATGAAATAATTTTTGGGGCGTCACCTTAGAATGAACTTCGTCCTCGAAGTTTTAAGGTTAAGAAATTACCTAAGCCCATGAACTCGGCAAAGTGCTCCATCATGTAGTCCTCACGCTCCCAAGTAACCTGTTCCTCACCATGGAACTACCATCTCACCTTAACCATCGAAATCTCGCAGTTACGCAACCTCTGGACCTTCCGATCAAGTATCTGAATAGGTTCCTCATCATAAGTCCCATCCTGCCTCAGCTCAATGTTCCTCCTGTCAAAGACGTGATCAAAGTCACTCCTGTACATTCTCAACATTGACACATGAAAGACATTGTGGACTGCTGCTAACTGAGGAGGCAAGGCTAATCTGTAAGCGACGGGGCCAATTCGTTCTAAAACCTTGAACGACTCAATAAATCTCGGAGCGAGCTTGCCTTATATCCCAAATCTAGTCTGGCCCTTCTGAGGTGAGACCTTCAATAAAACTTGGTCACCCACCTCGAACTCTACGGTCTTTCGCTTGGCATCAGCGTAACTCTTCTGCCTATCTTGGGCTACCTTCATATTATGGTTAATCCTCTTAATCTTCTCTGTGTGTTCTTGCACAAACTCTGGTCCCATCACTGCAACATCCCCTACCTCGATCCAACAGACTGGAGATCTACAGGGTCGACCATACAATGCCTCAAAAGGAGCCATGCCAATACTGGACTGATAGCTGTTGTTGTACACGAACTCACATAGATGTATGTACTCCCCCCAGTTACCACTGGACTCAAGGACACAAGCTCGAAGCATATCTTCCAAAATCGATATCAACCTCTCAGACTGGCCATCCGTCTGAGGGTGAAAAACTGTACTGAGATCTAGTCTAGTGCCGAGCTGCCTCTGCAACCCCTGCCAGAATACCGATGTAAACCTCGGATCCCTATCTGACACAATCGAAGCTGGCACTCCATGTAATCTGACTATCTCTCGCATATAGAGTCTGCTCAGCTGCTCCATAAAATCCCTAGCGTTCACCGGTAGAAAGTGAGCGGACTTAGTCAAGCGATCAATAATAACCCAAACAACATTATGTCTCCTTGGGGTGTTGGGTAATCCCACAACAAAGTCCATAGTGACATGCTCCCACTTCCACTCAGGAATGGTAAGCGGTTGCATCTGCCCTCCAGGCCTCTGATGCTCAGCTTTGACTCTCGGACAGATCTCACACCTCTGAATGAACTGAGCTATTTCTCTCTTCATGTCGGGCCACCAATACATTCTTTTCATATCATGATACATCTTGGTTCCGCCAGGATGAATAACATAATGAGATCTGTGAGCTTCTTGGAGCACACTCTATATGAGTCGTGGATCTGCGGGAACCCATAAACGTCCCCTAAATCTCAAGGAACCATCAGATGACGAGTGCCAATCAGTAAAATCACTGCTCTCAGCCCAAGACATGTACATCACATAATCAACGTCAAGTTTCTGTTGGTCAATTACCTCCTGGACCTGTGTAGGCTGAGCTCTCATCAGAACACATATCACAATCTGATCTGAAGGGGTAGCACATATACTCATAACCGTAGCCGCCTCATGTAGTCTCCACTCATGAGACATCTGGCGTGCTACCATAACTGTCTCTACCCGCTTCCTGCTCAACGCATCAGCCACTACATTGGCTTTACCTGGGTGGTATTCCAATGTAAAATCATAGTCTTTGAGCAACTCTAACCACCTTCTCTGCCTCATGTTCAATTCCTTTTGAGAGAACAAGTACTTGAGGCTCTTATGGTTAGAATACAAAGTGAATCTCTCACCATAGAGATAATGCCTCCAAATCTTCAAAGCAAAAACCAGTGCGGCCAGTTCTAAGTCATGAACAGGATATTTTTTTCATGCACCTTCAACTGCCTCGATGCATAAGCAATGACCCTATCCTTCTGCATCAACACGCAACCCAAGCCGATACGAGAGGCATCAGTGTAGATAACTAACTCTTGATCAGGCTCTGGCAAAACCAACACTGGCGTAGATGTCAATCTTTTCTTCAGCTCTAAAAAGGCATTCTCACACTCCTCAGTCCATACAATGGACACGTCTTTCTGGGTGAGCCGAGTCATAGGCGTAACTATCTTGGAGAATCCCTGAATGAATCTCCTATAGTAACCAGCTAACCCAAGAAAGCTTCTGATCTCGGTCACTGTGGTAGCCCTAGGCCAACTGATAATGGCTTCAACCTTAGACGGATCAACAAAAATCCTCTCAGAACTCACCACATGACCTAAGAACTTCACTTCGGTGATCCAAAACTCGCACTTGCTCAGCTTTGCATATAGCCTATGCTCTCTCAGAGTCTGCAAGGTCACTCTGAGGTGTCCCTCATGCTTATCCCGAGTCTCGGAATACACCAATATGTCATCAATGAAGACGATGACAAACTTATCCAGATACTGCCTAAAGACCCTCTGCATCAGGTCCATGAACATCGCCGGTGCATTAGTCACACCAAATGGCATCACAAGAAACTCATAATGTCCATAACTGGTCTTGAATGTTGTCTTAGGCACATCCTCCTCCCTGATCTTCAGCTGATGATACCCGGAGCGCAAATCAATCTTCGAAAAATACCTCGCTCCCCTCAACTGATCAAACAAGTCATCAATTCTTGGGAGAGGATACTTGTTGTTGATGGTCACCCTTCAATTGGTGATAGTTGATGCACAATCGCAAGCTCCCAACTTTCTTTTTCACAAAAAGAACTGGAGCTCCCCAGGGTGACATGCTTGGGCAAATAAAGCCCTTAGCCAATAACTCCTCGAGCTGTTTCTGCAACTCTCTCAACTCGGCTGGCGCCATTCTATATGGTGCCATGGACATAGGCTTCATGCCAGGGACTAGTTCAATGATGAAATCGATCTCTCGCTTCGGTGGTAATCCTGGAAGATCCGAAGGGAACACATCTGGAAAGTCCCTAACAATGGCAATATCCTCAAGTATCACCTCACTAGTCTCTTCCTCATCAGGCACTAACCCAACAGTAACAAATCTACCCCTTGTGACTGTCTGGTCTGAAGCTCTGCCCTGTAGTCTAAACACTGGGTGTCCAGGGATCTGGAAAATGACTCTTTTCGCGAAACAGTCAAACAACTGCATGATAAGCCGCGAGCCAATCCATCCCTAGAATTGCATCAAACTCTAAAAACTCTAGGACTCGAAAGTCAACAGGCATCTCAACATCACCAATCTGAACCACACACTGGCTACAGATCATGTTCTGGTATATCCTCTCCCCGGCTACAGTACTCACCACTAACCATGTGCTAGCCCTAATGGGGGTCAAATGCAAACTATCTAGCATACGTCCAGATATGAATGATAATGTATACCCAACATCAAATAATACATGCATAGAAGCACCACAAATAATTTTAAAATAATTTTGAAATAATATTAAGTGCGCTAAAGGACAGTACGTGTCCTGAAGGTTATTAAGTTGATTCTGAAGATGAGGGCGCTCCTATCTAGGTAGCATCCTGACAGTTTTTCAACTTATAACTATCAACGTCCTTAAAGAAAAAAATCAATTTAAAGCTATGAGAACTTTCAACGAGCTGAAACTAAGTCAGTGTCCTGACACTTTCAAGGAGGTCGCTACTTACAAGTAAGTGTCCTAATGAATCAGTTCAATTCAACCTTGAGCGTCCTGAAAGACACTGTAAAGCGATTTTTGATTTCTCGATTAAAGCTCAATAAATCATGATTAAAAAACAAGATATTTCTGGATTAAATCGAATATATAAATGATCGAAAATCAATTCGACTAAAACATGCATTCATGCATCAATTGCTAAATTAAATGGTAGAGAAGGTTCTACAACCTAACATAGTCTAATCATACTATCGAATATCTTCAAATGATCATGGTCTTCAAGTAGATCTTTAATATGTTCGCCATGCATCATTGATTCTTTGAAACCTTCAAGGAAGATTAGATACGCCATGTATGCAACATTAACATAAACAAAATGTGGTTTGTAATCATCAGAATATCTTTCATGTTAGGGGCGTGAGGATAATTGGGTCAACAAATAGTGTTTTACCCGTTGTCCATTTACGCGAAAGAGAGTGCCTTCATTGCGTCTTAACTCCGCTACTCCATATGGAAACACCTTCTCAACAGTGAAGGGACTCGACCACCTAGACTTCAATTTACCCGAAAACAATGTCAAGCTTGAATTGTACAAAAGAACCTTTTGTCCCGATTTGAACTCCTGCTTCACTATCATCTTGTCATGCCATTGCTTTGTTATCTCTTTATATATCTTGGCATTCTCATATGCATCTTAGAGGAACTCATCCATCTCGTTCAATTGTAGAAGTCTTTGGTCACTAGATGCCTTCAAATCAAAATTCAGCTTCTTAATAGCCCAAACGACATGGTGCTCCAACTCAACCAGTAAGTGGCATGCTTTCCCGAACACCAAACAATATGGAGACATTCCAATGGGTCTCTTATAAGTAGTCCGGTAAGCCCGCAACTGTAACGCCCGTACCTTAGGATGACGTCATTTTGACCCGTAGAGTACCCGTATACGAATGTGCATACATATTTGATGCTCGACGCGTGTTGGTTCAAGTGTCTTTGCATGCTTTTAAGTTTTTTAACGTGTACATAAGTTTCAGAATGATCGGAGACTTGTTCGACGTTGAAACATGTCGAAAACGGTGTTTTGGATCAGTGGAGCTCGCTCTATGGAGGAAGAAATTTCTATCACCGATTACATCAATGTTTGATCTTCTATATACGTGGTCTGATTGGGCTAAAATTCTGTCAGCTTATTCTTATCTGATAGATCTTCATTATGAACGGTGAAGATCTTGATCGTAGTTGTCTACTGTGAGATATAAGACTCCAAATATTGTTTCTTAGATTTGCAGATTTTCTTGTGCAGTTTTGATCAAATAGTTAAAATTAGCAATCCCACCGTTGGATTGAGCTGAAATTTTACCAGAAGGTTGGTAACGGACTCATAAAAATTTGAACTGTTAAGATGTTAAATTTTTGAGTCTTTTGCAAAAAATTGATTATCTAAGTGCAAGTAATTGCCGCAGGAAAACTGTTTCTTATATTTAAGTGGTTTTTCTTGTGAGCCCAAAATCTTCTATAAAAGCAACCGATACTTAGATTTCGGCTCACTTGCTCATTTTTCACTTAGAAAATAGGAAAAAGATATTGGAGAAGAGGAAAAGAAGCGGAGAGGAGTAAAGGGAGAGGAAACTAGGGTTTTGGGTGATTCTTGCCCAAATTTCTTTCTAAGGTAAACATTCTTTCTCATTTTCTTCCATTAATCTCTTTCTTTCATGTATGCAAGCTTTCTTTTGAACTAGGGTTTTCTATGAATCCTGAATTTGTAGGGTTCTTGACCTAGGGTTTGCATGTTTAGGCTATTTTAAGCTTGTTTATAATATTAGAGGCCTTCCTTGACCTAGAACAACACCTAAGATGTGTTTCCACACTTGAATCCCGAAATTTAAGGAGGGTGGTGGAAGATCAAATTTAGGAGTTAGGTCTTGCATGTCATATATGTGTGATTAGAGTTTATTGGGAACTTATTGATGGTATAACCCCCAATTTCTAGCAAGAAATTGGTAGGGTTATGTGTATTTGACCTAAACTTAGGTTATGGACTTAGGGTTTTCTATTCATCTTGCATGTGATATATGTTGAATAGATGGGTAAATGTGGATGTTTAGTAGTCCGATTTACTTATTTGGAATTGTGGAAAACCTAGGCGTAGGGTAATTTTGGCCTAGGGCATGTGATTTGCTAATTTGCCATGAATTTGAAGATTTGCCCAAATTTGGAGATTTTGACCTAATTGATGTCAATTGATGAAATTGACATGAAATTAGTCTAATTAACCCTATTTAAGATTGAGTGCATTGTATATTGTTGGTTGGAATCAACTTATTGCATTCACTTGGGTTAATTGTGGTTAATTGGATATTAAATGGTTGAATTGAGCAATATGGATTGGCTCATGAGTATGACCATTCTAGAATCTGAATTGGCTATGGAATTGGGTTTAAACATGGTTGTTTGACACACTTTTGGACTGGTTTTAGTGTTGTATAAACCATGTCATATGCAGGGATTGTGGTTGATCTTAGTAACCCAAATAAGCCAATTGGGGACTGAGGTGCATTGGGGTGATTTGTGGCATTCTAGTGCTTTCTTGTGGTTGGAATTGGATTGGCTAGGTCTAGCCAATCAAGTTGTGAGTGTTTCCTTACTTGTCGGTTTCTATATGTGGCATTGTAGTATAAAGTGATTTAAATGCTTATTTAATGTAGTATGCATGATTTAATGATTCATGAAATGTATTTGTGCATAATCCAGTTGGGTTAGCTATTGAGTTGTGTTGCATCTCCTAAGTATGGGATTCTTATGGAATTCCATTGGCCGAACGGGGATCCTCAGTTAGGGATCTTGCAAAGGGTTTCAATGGTAGGTGCAGACGGGATCTCCTTAGGGATTGTATCTCAATGACATGCCCGGTCCATGGAATTCCTATTAGATACAGGTAAGTGGTCGATCGAGCTATGGGTATTGCGCACTCAAGCTTTTGGATTAACACTTACTCAGGAGGTGTTTAGGATTGCATGTGCATGTTTAGAAAATGATATGCATTGTCTTGATTATGACATGATGCATTATATTTGACGTGTATGTAATCTTGTATATCACATGATACTTAAACTGTTTTAATGATCTTGCAATGTTTTATTTAAATGCATATATATATTGCCACTTGTAAAGAACATTCACTAAGCTTGTTGTAGCTCATCCCTCATCCTTATCATTTCAGGTTCGGACAGGAAGGGGAAGGGGAATGCTTAGCTGTGGAGAATTTCCCTGTATTTTGTAGGTGTAGGTGTTTTAGTACTTTTTCACATTTTGATAATTTGTACTATATAACACCTAATGCTTATACTTAACACTTAGATGGGTTGTATTTATGGTTAAGTATGATTTTGTATATTTTGGACAGTATGGACTTAGGGATTTTTTTTTATTTTATGGTTGTCATTTTTTTGGGAATGTATTCTTATATTGATGATCTTGTTTGTGTCCATGTTTTTGAATGGTTTTTATTAGAATTATGTGTACGTTAGATGAGGCTTACGGGACACCGTGTATATTGAATATCGAGGAAGGATATACCCGGGGTTCTGCGCCGATCATGACATCACAGATAGTGGGTCGTGACAACAAATCATCGTCAAGCTTCAATGCCCAATCCTTTCTTTTTACATTTACTGTTTTCTCAAGTATTTTCTTCACTTCTCGATTGCTAATTTTAGCTTGACCATTGCTCTGAGGATGGTAGGCCATAACAACCTTATGCCTCACTCCATACTTGGCAAGAAGAGCATTAAATATTTTGTTACAAAAATGGGTACCTTCATCACTAATGATTGCCCGAGGAGTGCCAAAATGTGTAAAAATGTTCTTTTGGAGGAATTTTAACACCACCATTGGATCATTTGTAGCTATAGCAACGATTTCTACCCACTTTGAGACATAGTTAACCTCCAAGAGAATGTATGTCTTGCCACATGAAGAGGGAAATGGTCCCATGGAGTCTATGCCCCAAACATCAAACAACTCCACTTCCAAGATATTAGCCAATGGTAGCTCATGTCTCCTTGAAATAGTACCAAGACGTTCGCATCAGTCACAAGTCTTTACATAAGCATAACTATCTCAAAACATTGTAGGCTAATAGAAACCACTTTGAAGAACCTTAGTTGCAGTCCTTGTAGACCCAAAGTGGCCACCATATGGAGACACATGACAATCATGGAGAATGGCCTGCACTTCCTCCTCCAGTACACACCTCATAATAATTTGATCGTTACATCTCTTAAATAACAAAGGATCATCCCAAAGATAGAATCTTACATTGTGTAGAAACTTCTTCTTCCTTGCATATGATAGATCCAGAGGTAAGACACTGCTAGCCAAGTAATTCACATAGTCGGCATACCATGGAAGTTTAACAAATAACCCATATAATTGCTGATCCGGAAATGTTTCCACAATAGGCACATTCTCTTCTTTCTCATGTAGTTGCAACCGAGATAGGTGATCTGCAACTACATTCTCACTCCCTTTCTTATCTCTTCTCCAAATCAAACTCGTGAAGCAAGAGGACCCGTCGAATCAACAGAGGGTTTGCATCCTTTTTCTCAAACAAGTAGCTGATGGTGGCATGGTCAGTGATGTAGGATCTAAACTTATCACAAGCAAACACCACTGCTAACAATTTCTTCTCGGTTGTAGTGTAATTTTGTTGGGCTCCATCAAGAGTTCTACTTGCATAGTAAATGACCTAGAACATCTTTTCTTTCCTTTGCCCAAGAACCGCTCCTACCGCATAGTCGGTCGCATCACACATGATCTTGAACGGTTCACTCCAATTCGGTACCACCATGATAGGTGCTGAAATCAAGGCTTTCTTAATCAACTCAAAAGCTTCCTCACAATGCCCATCAAACACAAATGAAGTCTTTTTCTCAAGTAAGTTGCAAAGAGGTTTGGCAATCTTGGAGAAATACTTTATGAATCTTCTATAAAAACTCGCATGCCCTAAGAAACTCCTAATGTCCTTCACATTTCTCGGATGTGGAAGCTTTTCAATAGTCACAATCTTCGCCTTGTCTACCTCAAGTCCCTTAGAAGAAAGCCAGTATCCAAGAGCAATCCCTTCACGCACCATGAGGTGACACTTTTCCCAATTAAGCAGAAGGTTCATTTTTTCACACCTCCTCAACACAAGGGAGAGGTTATGCAAGTAATGATCCAATGAGGACCCAAACACTCCAAACGACATACGCCGAAAAACAAAAGTAATATATGGGCAAGTGAATGTAGTCTTGTCTTGATCTTCTAGGGCGATGGCTATTTGATTGTACCCCAAATACCCATCTAAAAAGCAATAGTAGTGGAACCCCGTCAACCGATCTAGCATTTGATCAATAAAAGGAAAGGGAAAGTGATCCTTCCTTGTGGCCTTATTGAGCTTCATATAGTCGATACAAACTCTCTAGTCTATGATTGTTCTAGTGGAAATTGTCTCATTCTTCTCATTCATCACCATAGTCATACCACCTTTCTTGGGCACCACTTGAATCGGACTAACCCATGAACTATCTGAAATGGCGTATATGATTCTCACCTTTAGCCACTTAAAGATTTCAGCTTTAACAACCTCTTTCATGGGCGAATTTAGCCTTCGTTGATGCTCAATTGAAGGCTTGTAAGATTCCTCCATCAAAATCTTGTACATACATGTAACATCCCGTAGTTTTAATTAAATATATACATTGACTTACGTGTATACATACGTAGGAGTCAAATGTATGTACGTATGAGAATAAGTGCTAAATACATAAAGTGAAGAGTATAAATTAAATATGTGAGTTGTTATATAAATACGTGAATTAAATTAAGTGAATTAAATATGTGAATTGGAGTTAGATAAGGGTATGATTAAATTAACTTAAATAAAGATGGTAGTATTAATTGGTAAATGATTAAATGAAGTTGTTAATTTAATGAATGAATAGTTGTTGTAGGTGAATAGTTGAATAAATGGAAGTTAAATGAATAAGGCGGTTTGTGCATGCTATGTAATAGGTGTCTTAATCAAATTCACCCACCATGAACTCATTTAGACACCTATTAGCTTGCTGGCATGATGGATTAGCCACGTCATTATTTGCTGGTGTGTTGGCATGAGTTGATTTAGTTGCTGAAATGTGCAAGTGAAGTTGCAGAACAAAACATTGAGCTAGAGAGAAACTGAGAAAACGATTGAGGAAGAAGGAGATTTTGGAGCTCCAAATAAAGGTGAGATCCATAGTTTTAGATGTGAAAGTTTCATATTCAAACTCTCCTCTTCATTCTATACATTATATGTGACATGCGACAACTTTCCATGGCTAGTTTGAAACTTGAAAGTGATGAGTTTGGATTGAAATTGAGGTGAATTGAAGCTCAAACCATGGGGGTTGATTCTTGGATTATGGGCAAGTTTTCTGATGATGAATTCATTAAGTTTCAGTGATTGAATGGTAGTAATTTAATGTATTTGAATTGCTGGAATTGGGTAAATTATTGGTTGAAACAATCAGAGAAAATTCCTTGTTGCTGGGTGAATTAATTGAGGTTCAATTCACTGAAATTCTATCATTGATTTGGGTATTCCAAACCTAGCTGAATAAGGGTGTTAGAACCCATTTTAGTGACTGAAATTGTAGTGTTTTATAGTGTATTATGATTGGAAATTGGTCTTGACTATTCTGTGATGATAAATTACAGAGATTGGAGTGCAAAGTATGTGAAATTCTGAGTTTAATGATGTGTACAAGTTGGATACAAGTTGTTGGAAAAATCTCAGATTAGAGACTGATTTGGTAAGATGCTTACCAGTACATTTTGGTTGACTCAGTGATTAATTGATGATTTAGTTAATGAATTCATGTGCTAGAATGTGGAATTGAATGTGTGCAATGTTGAATTGCAGTAGGTTGAGACATGAATTGAGCAAGTATGGTGCTTGCACTGTTTGTGTGTATTTTCCAGCAAGAATTTGTTGGGTGAAATGGTGAAAAGAGACTAAGTGCATGTGTTGTGGACTTGGTGAAAGTCTTGTGTAGTGAGTATCTCTTAACTTTGGATATTTGTATATGGCATTATAAATATGAATGATGTGTTTTAAATCATGAATATATCTATAATTATTGCACTGTTTGAATTTATGAAAACATTTTACCTTGGAGCATGTTTTGGACTTGCTAGAGCAAGTTAAAACATGGAATCATTTCCAGAAGACAACTCCACATGATGATTGTTTAATCTCATGGTCCGAGCGCTAATCTTCTGAATGAAATTGAGATTTAGTCCTAATTTGAAATGGTTTATAGCAGGAAAAATTGGGTAATGTGAGGCTCAGCGTATACTCCTTATGGGTGCATAATAGGGAGTGTTTACCCGCTCTATTACTAGGAAGAGGGAGATTGATGATTCTGCTAAAAACCTACATGTTTAAATTAAACTTTATGAGCATGTATGTATTATGAAATGTTTCATGCATGTTGAATATGATTTTAAAAGAATTGAATCATGTGACTTTTATTAAATGCATGTATGATGCCATAGTTAGCAATATTCACTGAGCTGCGGTTGCTCACCCAAATTCTCACACATTTCAGGTTCGGATCCCAAGGGGAAAAAAAGACAAGTGAAGGATAAAACATTCTTCTTTTTGATATGTATGTATTGTTGAGAATTTTGAAATTGTTAATTTGTTATGATTATGTATATATAACATTAGCAAGAAAAAAATTATATCACATAGATAGAATGTGAGAATGAGTGTGAATGATATACTTGATGATGTAATTATATTTTGGAAAGTTTTGATTATGTAGATTTTGTTAATATGAATGAGAATGATGTCTTGTTAAAAAAAAAAGAAAAAAAAATGAGTGAATTAGTATAATGTCTTAAAGGACGAAGGCTGACATAGTATTGTATACTTCCAAGTATGACATATATGGTATCCTGTGCCGGTCATGACGTCACCCTACGGGAGGGAGGGGGTCGTGACAAAACAAATTGAAGGACTTATCCCTTTGATGTCGACAATGGACCACTCCAAAGAAAATTTATATTCTCAAGATGCGCAATAGCTTCTTCTTCTCCACATTTGACAAAGCCAATGATATGATGACCGACGGTAGACTTTTCACCCAAAAATGCATAATGAAGATGCTTCGATAAGGGCTTCAACTCTGGTGAGGATTCCACTAACTCGGGTGGCAAAGAAGCTTCAATATCTTCTGTTTTGGTGGTTGTACTCTTAGGATTGTGGCCTCAAGAGCTAAGGCATAGTGCTGGACTTCATCATGAACTGCCTCATCTCTAGATATTGAACTCACAAGACACTTCTCTAAGGGGTCTCCCGGTGTAGCCTCATCATGTATCTCTGTCACACATGCATCAACTACTTCTGCTACATCAATCCAGTAACATGTATTCCCCTCCGATGGGAATTTAAGAGTCATGTATATATTGAACAACACTTCATCATCGTTCACCCACAAGGTAAGCTCGCCATGATGCACATCTATCAAAGCTCTACCGGTTGCTAAGAATGACCGCCCAAGTATAAAAGGAATATCCCCATCTTCCTCCATGTATAAAACTACAAAGTCTACCGAGAAGATGAACTTGTCCACCTTCACTAGCACGTCCTCAATGATATCCCTAGGGTATGTAAGTGATCGGTCTGCTAGTTGCAAAGATATATAGTAGTTGATTTTACCTCGCTAAGCCCCAATTTCCTAAAAATGGAAAAAGGCATCAAGTTAATACTTGCACCTAAATCACATAAAACTTTATTAAAATTTTAAAGAACCAATGGTATAAGATATCGTGAAACTCCCTGGGTCTTTTAGCTTTTGTGCAGGATTTTTCTAGAGGATGGCAATACATTTTTCAGTGAACTTCACCGTCTCATAATCTTCTAGCTTCCTCTTCTTAGTCATTACATCTTTCATAAACTTTACATAGTTCGACATTTGCTCTAGTGCATCTGCAAAAAGAATGTTAATGTGAATCTTTTTGAAAATCTCAAGAAACTTGGCGAATTGCTCGTCAAGCTTTTTCTTTTGAAATCTCCGAGGATACGGAATAGGAATTGTGAGTTTAGGAGGGTTATCCGTGAAAGTGATAGAACCAGGCCGGTATGGCCTCTTTTGTGGCTTCTCCCCCTTTTTTGGCTCAGCTTCCTTCTCTTTACTTTGCTCGGCCTCCGTGCTTGGCGTGTCATGTGCATCACTAAGTACTGATGTAAATGCTATGTTTGGGCTAGAATCAACCCCCTTCACCTCCTTTCCACTTCTCAGGGTAATGCCCTTGCATTGTTTTTTGAGGTTCACCTATGTGTTGCTAGGTAACGACCCCCTTTGTTGGGTATTCTCAGTTGAGGCTAGTTGCCCCATTTGAACTTCCAAATTCTTTATCGATGCCCGTGTCTCCATCATAAAGGAACCTATCATATCCTCTAAAGACGACTTCTTTTCTTGAGCTTGAATGTAGAAACCGGGTGGAGGTTGTAGTTTATTCCTCATGTTGGCGCATGAGAAGTTCTCGTGATTTCGAATGCTTGGTTGGTACTGATTTGGAATACCTTGATTGCTTCTGTAATTGTACCCTCGGTTGTTTATATATTGAACTTCTTCCTCAAGTGCCTCATTCCCTGAAGAGCCCATGTGTAAAGCTGTCGCTTTCTCAATAGACGATTGCGCACTTTGAGTGATAAATACAACTAGTTGGTTGGCAATGCTTGACATTTGTGCATAAAGAGATGTGAATGGGTCAAATTCATGTAGCCCGACAACCTTTTCTTACTATTGATCGTGCACTCGAAACCTCATATGTGTTGGTAGCCTTATCCTCCAACATGTTTAGTGCTTCAGCAGTCGTCTTTGTCAACAATGATCCACTAGCTGCCGCATCCACTAGTGTCCGAGTAAAAAATGTCATCCCATTGTAAAAAGTTGAATTTGCAACCAATCTTGAAAACCATGTTGGGGACACTTGATGCAAACCAAGGAGCTGGACAAGTTGATCATACACTTGGGAATGGAGCTGAATATGCACAAGACCCTTTGTCACTTTCAAGTGGTCCAATTACAAGACTTAGAGCCAAACGTTTCAAAGAAGCGCTAAATGGGCTAATCCAAGAGAATTTGGTTGATGCTAAAAAGACCAAGATGGGCTCAAATAATAATCAAGGCTTAGTCCATGTCATCAAAGCAATTGAAGAAGCTAATTAGCACACAAAACGTGCCAGCATGGACTGACCATCAAAGGGTATGAATTTGTTGAGTTGCAAGGATATTAAATAGGGGAATAAACTTGGTCCCGGCTGGTTATGTTTTAAATACATTGAACTTAGTCAATTAGCTATTTTGGTTACCTTTAGAAGTCCAAGAGGCCTAAAAACGTGGGAACTTGTTCTTTAGAAGTCTAAGAGGCCTAAAACCATGAGGACTTGTCCTTTAGAAGTCCAAGAGGCCTAAAAACATGGAGACTTGTTCTTTAGAAGTCCAAGAGGCCTTAAAACGTGGAGACTTGTCCTTTAGAAGTCCAAGAGGCCTAAAAATGTGGGGAATTGTCTATGTTGATGTTTGTGTTGTTTTAAATTTAGTTATGTCTTTTCCTATTCTTGGAGGGTTGTTCCAAGTATATATAGAGTGGTAGCTCGAATTTGAATGGAGATTATGTTTTGAGATCAAGTTAATCTTGTGAGGTCTTGTGTCCTCTTTGTTCTTAAAAGAACTCTTTGAACTTATCAAGTTAATCTTGTGGCGTTCAAGCAACCAAACTTATCACCTTGATTGTTGAATCTTGGTGTGGCGTTTTCAATCCTTCGTAGTCTTGGTTTTCATCTGGTTAGGTGACAGGTCAAGGCTCAACCAATCTTGTCTACACGATCTTGGAGTTCTAATCCATCATTGTTATTGGGTTTCATCACAATTGTTGGTGAAGTTCATATCATTTGGTTATCAGAGCTTTTGTTCTAAGATAAGTTTGACTATCTTTTATTTTCATTTTTATTTCCTATTCCAGGTGTGGAAAAAGAAAAAAAAAATTCGTAAAAAAAAAAGAAACGAAAAGTGATTCCAGTAAGAAAATTTCATCTTTTCAATCTTGTTTCTCACCTTATTCATGTTCTTGATCCTGCTATAGAAAAAAAAGAAAAAAAGAGAAGAAAAGTTATTCCAATAAGAAAATTTCCTCTTTTCAATCTTGTTTCTCACCTTATTCATGTTCTTGATCTTTTGATTAGTTTTGGTTGTTTCTCATTTTTGAATTGCTGCTAGATTATTTTGAATTAGTTTCTTGAAGTTTGATTAAGAACTAAAGAAGACACAAAAGAGTGGAAAAAGGCAAGAGTGTGTGAGACCATAAGAGGGTAAAAGCCGTTTAGAGTGAAAACACGAGTGCAAATGTATCAAATTCTTGAGTGAAACACGTGAAGGAGTGCTTGTGAGGATTCTAACATTGTTTTGCAGATTTTAAATATGTCCAATAATCAAGAAGAAGATACAACCGAAGAAGTTCGACAACATGCAGTTCCGAACCTCCAAATACAAGCGTTGTTAGGGGAGATGAGGCGTATGTTGAGGGATGAAGTATATGATGCTGACATGCCACCTTTGGAGGATGCCAATGATGAGCAAAGTGCTGTGGTTGGAGATTTATTGGTAGCAAGGCGAGTTCTCAATGTGCAGGTTAAGGAGGAAGAAAGTAACCAAAGGGAGAACTTGTTTCATACTCGGTGCTTTGTAAACAACAAAGTTTGCAGTGTCATTATCGATGGAGGGAGTTGCACAAACGTAGCCAGCACTTATTTGGTGGAGAAATTGGCCTTAACTACCTTGAAACATCCTCACCCTTATCGGCTTCAATGGCTGAATGACTGTGGCGAAATCAAGGTGACAAGGCAAGTGTTGGTGGCATTATCCATTGGTGAATATGAGGATGAGGTGCTTTGTGATGTGGTTCCTATTCATGCATGCCATTTATTGCTGGGAAGACCATGGCAGTATGATAAGAGGGCTAAGCATGATGGATTCACAAATAGGTATTCTTTCACTCATAAAGGGCAGCCTATTATTCTTGTGCCATTGGCTCCAAAACAAGTCAGGGAGGACCAATTAAAGCTACAAAGGTCAAATGAAAAAAAGAAAGAAAAAGAAATGAAGACCGAAATTGAAAAAAAAAGAGAGATAAAAACATTGATCAGAGAGAAAAAGAAAGAGAGGGGATTTCAGCCATAGTGAGAGCAAAAAGGAAAAATTCAATTGCATTGCAAAAAAAAGTGAGATCAAGAGAGCATTATTATCACACCAGCCCCTTGTTGTACTCATGTACAAGGAGGCTCTTTTATGTACTAATGATCTAGTCGGTGCTTTGTCGAGCGTTATTGTTTCTCTTTTGCAGGAGTTTGGAGATGTCCTTCCCGAAGAAGTACCTTATGGATTACCTCAAATCCGAGGGATTAAACATCAAATTGATTTCATACCAGGAGAATCAATTCCAAACCGACCCGCTTATAGGAGTAATCCCAAGGAGACCAAGGAACTCCAAAGGCAAGTAGGTGAATTATTGGAGAAGGGGTATGTGCATGAAAGCATGAGTCCTTGTGCAGTTCCAGTGCTGTTTGTTCCTAAGAAGGATGGAACATGGAGGATGTGTGTTGACTGCCGAGCCATCAACAACATAATGGTAAAGTATCGTCATCCCATTCCTAGATTAGACGATATGCTGGATGAATTGCACGGTTCTTGTGTCTTTACAAAAATTGATCTTAAGAGTGGATATCATCAGATTAGGATGAAGGAAGGTGATGAATGAAAAACTGCTTTTAAGACTAAATATGGTTTGTATGAGTGGTTAGTGATGCCTTTCGGTTTAACTAATGCTTCGAGCACATTTATGCGTTTAATGAACCATGTTTTGCATTCATTTATTGGCAGATTTGTCGTTGTGTATTTTGATGATATCCTAATTTATAGCAAAAACTTGGAAGAACATGTAATGCATTTGAAATCTGTTTTGGAAATTCTAAGGAAAGAAAAGTTGTTTGCTAATATCAAGAAGTGCACCTTTTGCACGGATACACTTGTGTTTCTTGGTTTTGTTGTTATCAAGAGAGGAATTGAGGTGGACGAGGAAAAGGTTAAGGCAATCCAAGAGTGGCCAACGCCTACAACAATCAGCCAAGTGAGGAGTTTCCACGGTTTAGCTAGCTTCTATAGACGGTTTGTGAGTGATTTTAGTAGCTTAGCCTCACCTCTTACTGAAGTCATCAAGAAAAATGTGTCGTTTAAGTGGGGAAAAGAACAAGAAAAGGAATTTAATCTGATCAAAGAAAAGTTAACTAATGCACCTTTGCTTGTTTTACCTAACTTTGCTAAAACTTTTGAAATTGAGTGTGATGCTTCAGGTATAGGTATTGGAGCTGTTTTAATGCAAGAAGGCCGTCCAGTTGTTTATTTCAGTGAAAAGTTGAGTGGGGCAGCCCTAAATTACAATACTTATGATAAGGAGATGTACGCCTTGATAAGGGCTTTGGAAAATTGGCAGCACTATCTATGGCCAAAGGAATTCGTGATTCACACAGATCATGAATCTTTGAAGCATTTGAAAGGACAACAAAAGTTGAACAGACGCCATGCCAAGTGGGTGGAATTCATTGAAATATTTCCTTATGTGATCAGATACAAGCAAGGTAAGGAAAATGTGGTGGCTGACGCATTGTCCCGAAGGTATGCTTTACTTTCCATTTTAGATACAAAATTGCTTGGTTTTGAATACATTAAGGATTTGTATGCACAAGATTCTGATTTTGGTGAAGTGTTCAATGCATGTGAAAACGTGGCGTTTGGTAAGTTTTATAGGCATGATGGATTTTTGTTTCGGGAAAATAAACTGTGTGCTTATGTGTTCTTTGCGTGAATTGTTTGTGAGAGAAGCTCATGGTGGTGGTTTGATGGGTCATTTTGGTGTAGCTAAGACATTAGGAATTTTGCGTGATCATTTTTTTTGGCCTCATATGAAACGTGATGTGGAAAAAATCTGTGAGAAGTGTATCACGTGTAAATAGGCCAAGTCTAAGTTGAAACCCCATGGTTTGTACACCCCTTTGCCAATACCTAGTGAACCTTGGACTGATATTTCTATGGATTTTGTTTTGGGATTACCTAGGACTAAGAGGGGGAGAGATTCAATTTTTGTGGTGGTAGATAGATTTTCCAAGATGGCACACTTCATTGCATGTCATAAAACCGATGATGTATCACATATAGCTGATTTATTCTTCAAAGAAATTGTTAGGTTACATGGCATGCCTAGGACAATTGTTTTTGATAGGGATGCAAGGTTTTTGAGTTACTTTTGGAAGACTTTGTGGGGAAAGTTGGGAACCAAGTTATTGTTTTCTACTACTTGTCATCCACAAATGGATGGTCAAACTGAAGTAGTAAATAGAACTTTGTCTTCTTTGTTACGTGCTATCATTAAAAAGAACTTGAAAACATGGGAAGATTGTTTGCCACATGTTGAATTTGCTTATAATCGAAGTATTCATTCTGCAACTAATTTTTCACCATTTGAAATGGTTTATGGTTTTAACCCATTGTCACCTTTGGATTTAATTTCTTTACCTTTGAGTGAATGCGTAAACTTAGATGGAAAAAAGAAGGCAGAATTTGTAAAAATGATTCATGAAAAGGCACGGCTGAACATTGAAAGGAGGACTAAACAATATGTCCAACAAGCCAACAAGGGACGCAAGAAGGTCGTGTTTGAACCCGAAGATTGGGATTGGTTGAACTTAAGGAAGGACCGTTTTTCGGAGAAACGACGTTCAAAACTCCTACCTCGGGGTGACGGACCATTTCAAATAGTGGAACGCATCAATGATAATGCCTACAAGCTTGACTTACTAGGTGAGTATGGTGTCAGTGCAAGCTTTAATGTTGCTGATTTGTCTCCTTTTGATGTAGGTGATGATTTGAGGACAAATCCTTCTCAAGAAGGGGAGAATGATGCAAACCAAGGAGCTGGACAAGTTGATCATACACTTGGGAATGGAACTGAATATGCACAAGACCCTTTGTTACTTCCAAGTGGTCCAATTACAAGACTTAGAGCCAAACGTTTCAAGGAAGCGCTAAATGGGCTAATCCAAGAGAATTGGGCTGATGCTAAAAAGACCAAGATGGGCTCAAATAATAATCAAGGCTTAGTCCATGTCATCAAAGCAGTTGAAGAAGCTAATTAGCACACAAAACGTGCCAGCATGGACTGACCATCAAAGGGCATGAATTTGTTGAGTTGCAAGGATATTAAATAGGGGAATAAACTTGGTTCTGGCTGGTTATGTTTTAAATACATTGAACTTAGTCAATTAGCTATTTTGGTTACCTTTAGAAGTCCAAGAGGCCTAAAAACATGGGGACTTGTTCTTTAGAAGTCCAAGAGGCCTTAAAACGTGGGGACTTGTCCGTTAGAAGTCCAAGAGGCCTAAAAACGTGGGGATTTGTTCTTTAGAAGTCCAAGAGGCCTAAAAACATGGGGACTTGTCCTTTAGAAGTCCAAGAGGCCTAAAAACATGGAGACTTGTTCTTTAGAAGTCCAAGAGGCCTTAAAACATGGGGACTTGTCCTTTAGAAGTCCAAGAGGCCTAAAAACGTGGGGACTTGTCTATGTTGATGTTTGTGTTGTTTTAAATTTAGTTATGTCTTTTCCTATTCTTGGAGGGTTGTTCCAAGTATATATAGAGTGGTAGCTCGAATTTGAATGGAGATTATGTTTTGAGATCAAGTTAATCTTGTGAGGTCTTGTGTCCTCTTTGTTCTTAAAAGAACTCTTTGAACTTATCAAGTTAATCTTGTGGCGTTCAAGCAACCAAACTTATCACCTTGATTGTTGAATCTTGGTGTGGCGTTTTCAATCGTTCGTAGTTTTGGTTTTCATCTGGTTAGGTGACGGGTCAAGGCTCAACCAATATTGCTACACGATCTTGGGGTTCTAATCCATCATTGTTATTGGGTTTCATCACAATTGTTGGTGAAGTTCATATCAACACTTCCTCAATAGTTCCTTGAACCTCTCCCAAGCCTTGTACAAAGATTCTGACTCTAGTTGCTTGAACTCCCCAATCTCAGCGCGTAGTTGGGCCGTCTTGGTGGGAGGAAAGAACTTTTGTAAGAGTTTCTGTACCATTTCTTGCCATATTGCAATGCTCCTTGGCTGCAAAGATTGCAACCATGCTTGTGCTTTGTCCCTTAGAGAGAAAGGTAACAATCTCAGTTGTATGATGTCCTCAGTAACACCGTTCATCTTAACCATATCACACATCTCCAAGAAGGTGGTGATGTGGATGGTTGGATCTTCAATAGGAGAACCCCCAAATTGATGTCGTTGAACCATAGAGATCAACGCCGGTTTTTGCTCAAAATTGTTGACGTTGATAGGAACACGAACTATGCTTGAATAATTCTCATTGATGATCGGTTTGAAGTAATCTCTCAAGGTCAATTGATTTTGATTGTCAGCTACTGCTTCGACTTCACTTCTTCTCTCTCTCCGTTGTCTCCCAAGTGTGCGTTGCATTTCAGGATTGAACGGTAGTACTTCAAAACTTCGTGCTCGTTGCATATACTCTTGAAATCCTATAAAATAGAAAGAAAGAAGATTTCAGAAAATTCAAAATAATAAAATAAAAAAAATCTAAATTAAAATTAAAGTTAATTGACACAATAGTAGTCTACTAGTAATTATCCCTGACAACGACTCCAAAAACTCGTTACGTGCAAAATTGCAAGCGTACGGTGTCAAGGTATAATATAGTCTGATAAGATATCAGGTATCGTCCTCAACGATTATTACTACACTAACTATCAAGTTTTAACCCTAATTTTATCTAAAGAATCAAAATCGAATGATTAAGTGAATAACGTAATTAAATAACTAGAAAATAAACCAAAACAATGCAATGTAGAATAAGAGAAATCAATAGAAGAACGTCTAGAGGTTCAATCTCACCGTCCTCTCAACTATGCATAAATATGGGATTATCATCAACTCAATTTCCTTATTTATAAATCGAAAACCTTAACGTTACTAACTCCCTCTCTCGAGCACCACCTAGAGCATGCTATTTGAATTCTAAGTTTAACTCTTTCAATGAAAACCCAAAACCCTAATAACTCATTAAGATCTATGGTTCTCTTCAATGACTTCAAGGGATATTTCGTTCTCTTCTCGGTCTCACGATCACCCAGGGTATATCTTCCTTATTCCAATCCAAAATACCCCCTCTCGGGCACCTATTTCAAGTCTAGAATCATCTAATACGTGATCAAGGGATTAAAAGCTTTACACCCAGAAGAACATAAATAAACTAGAAACTATATTGACAATAATCAAAACAATAAAACCTAAAGCATAGTGTCACGACCCACTATCCGTGATCTCATGACCGGCACAGAACCCCGTGTATATCCTTCCTCGACATACACGGCGTCCCGATAAGCCTTCTAACACAACCTATAATCCCAAATACACAATAATAAACACATGGACAGAATATAAGATCATCATATAAAACATATCCAAAATGACAACCAGAAAATTTTTCTCCAAGTCCACAGTGTTCAAAAGTACATAATATACTTAACCATAAGTATAAACCC
Source organism: Paratinospora sagittata (assembly GCA_035771175.1). Lineage (NCBI taxonomy): Eukaryota > Viridiplantae > Streptophyta > Magnoliopsida > Ranunculales > Menispermaceae > Paratinospora > Paratinospora sagittata. The sequence continues at coordinate 24,259,084 of CM069598.1, read as the reverse complement.
ATCTAAATGTTAAGTATAATCATTAAGTGTTACATATTATAATTTATCAAAATAAATTGCGAAAAAGAACTAAACACCTATGTCAATAACAGTACGGGAACGCTTCGCAGCTAAGCTTTCCTTTTCACCTTCCTATTAAATCCTGAAAAGATAAGGATGAAGGGTGAGCTACAACAAGCTCAGTGAATGTTCTATACAAGTGGCAACATATAGATGCATTTAAGTAAAACATTACAAGAATCATTAAAACCATTTAAATAATCATGGGTGTAAGCAATATTACATACATGCCAATGTAATGTATGATGCCATAAACAAGACAATGCATACCATTTTATAAACATGCATATGCAACCTAACACCTCCTGAGTAAAAATTAATACAAGGGCCATGTGCGCGTGAAACCCATGCCCGATCGACTTCTGACCCGTATCTATCAAAATTCATATGGATTGTATGAACCATAGGATTCGCCCACCAAGACAAGTACCATGTCTTGGCGAATCCTAACATACACAAACCATAGAAATCCTTTGTAAGGTCCACAATTGAGGATTCTCGGTCGGCCCAATGAGATTCCATAAGATGTCCCAAGCTTAGGGAATGCACATAACTCAACTGCTTTCCCAACTGACTATGCTCAAATACAGTTCATGAATTCAATAAATCATGCATACTACATTATACAAGCATTTAAAACATTTTATACTACAATGCCACATATAGAATTTACACGTAAAAGAAACACTCACCCTTGATTGGCTAGACCTAGCCAATCTAACTTCCAATTCCAAGAAAGAGGACTAGAATGCCACAATCACTCCAATACACCACAATCTCCAATTGGACTATTTGGGTCACTTAGATCAAATCACAAATCCTGAAAACGACATCGTTTATGCGAAACTGAAAACCAGTCCAAGTATGCTAATCAACCATGTTTAAACCCAAATCAAATGCCAATTAAGCTTTTAAAATGGTCCTACACAAGGGTTAATCTCAAGTTGCCCAATTCACCCATTTACTACCTAATTAACCCACATTTAACCAAATTGAATGCAATAGGTTGCTCCAAACACTATAATACATGAAATTCAATCATAAATAGGGTTAATTAGACTAATTGAAAGTCAATTTCATCAATTGAAATCAATTTGGTCAAAATCCCCAAATTTGGGCAAATCTCCAAATCACATGCAATTTCCCAAATTACAAGGAAATTGCCAAATTACATAGCCCAGGCCAAAATTTCTCTACACTAGGGTTTTCACTAATCAAAATCAGTAATTTGGAGTGTCATCTTTCCATATTTACCCATGCATTCATCATAAATCACATGCAATTTGAATAGTAAACCCTAGGTCTAAAATTCTAGTTTAGGTCAAATCCATGCAACCCCTCCAATTTCTTGTTAAAAATTGGAGGTTTCACCATTTATGGACTCCCCATACCATCTAGATACACATATCTCAAATTCAAGACCTAAGTACAACACTGGTTTTCTACGACTCCCTTAAATTTCGGGATTCATACAAACCCTAGGTCAAAATAAAGCTTGCATTCACATGCTAAAGAGAATCAAGAAAATGAGAGAGAATGATATACCTTGGAGGGATTTTGGGCATCAAAGCACCAAAACCTTAACTTTCTCTCCCCTTTCTCCTCTCCCCTTCTTTTCCTCTTCTCCAAGCTCCTTAGCCTCTTTTGGAAGTGAAAAATGAGAGAAATTATGTTCCAATGGCTTATATAGAGGTTACATGGCATTTTGGGCCCACACTTTAAAAAAACATTTACATAAAAGGAATAGTTTCTTTTTCTTCTGCAATTACTTGCAGTTAGATAATCAATTTGTTGCAAAATACTCACAAATTTAAAATCTTAACTCAAAAGTTTTATGATTCAGTCACTAACCCTTTGGTAAAATTTCAGCTCAATCCAACAGTGACATTACGAGATCCAACCATTTGATCAAAACTGCACAAGAAAATTGGCAAATCCAAGAAACTGTGTTTAGAGTCCTATACCTCACAGTAGAAAACTCCGATCAAGATCTTCACCGTGTATAATGAAGATCTATCAGAGAAGAATAAGTTGACAAAACTTCAGCTTAATCGGACCACAGATAGAGGAGATCAAGCCATTGATGTAATCGGTTACATAAATTTCTTCCTCCATGGAGAGAGCTCCACTGATCCAAAACACCATTCTCAACATGTTTCGATGTCGAATGTGTCTCTGATCATTCCAAAACTTTAAGCACACATTAAAAAACTTAAAACCACGAAAAGACACTCGAACCAACAAGTGTCGAGCATCAAATACGTATACAGGTATTCTATGGGTCAAAATGGCATCATCCTAAGGTAGGGACGTTACACATAGTATCGAGTTTGAATTGATCTACACCTCTAGATAGAGGATTTAGTTCATGAATAAATACATGAAAACACTAAATAATGATATGAACATGAATCTCAACAATGAAAACAAACTAGATTGGTGGTAGAATGGTAGAAAATCTCTTCTTTGCTTTGAATCACTTCACTTCAATCTTCTCCTTCCTCTTCCTCTAGCTGTCAATCTCGTCCTCCACTTTATTCTCCTCTCAAAACCCTCTAATAGTACTCTATTTAAAGTAAGGAGTCCATAGAAACAAACCGTGTCCAATTGGCAAAGTTATGACCCAAAAATCGCAACTTGAGCAGTTTCCTAATTGTGCGAGTGCTGCAACGCTCATATTGAGCACCGCAACGCCCAGAACATGCTGATTTTGCATTTTGTGGGCTGGGGTGTAGCGCTGCAATGCTACTATTGAGCGCTGCATCACCCAAAGTGATGCAATACGACGTTTTTCTTCATTTTTCTTATATCTTTTGCATTCTTTGCACATGTATCTTCATTCAAACTTCTTGTACTTTGTTTCCATCATCCAAACTCATAGTCACATCATCTAAACACCTACAAAACAAAGCAAATTAATTAGTAACACACTTAGATAATCAATTTAACTAACTTATAGAATTAAAAACCGAAATAAAGCATAGTATACCAAAATGTGGCTAAACTAACAAATAGATCAAAACTACGATAAACTAGGAAAACTAATGCATAATTTATCCAAAAACTTGTCTAAAACATGCTATAAAACATATCTAAATATGCAACTTAACAATATATTAGGTGGATTATGAAATTTTATAATGAATATATTAGTAGCCTAACTCGACCCAAACCAAGTCGAAATTATTGGGTTGGTTTGGGTTTAAGGGGTTTATTGGGTTGGGTTAAGTTAAATATTTTCAACCCGAACTTAATTAGGCGGGGTTGGTATTTGGCTGAAACCCGACCCAACCCAACTCTTGAACACCCCTAATTGCATTTATAATTAGGATTTTGAATAACATTGCATTGTTTGTGCAATTACTTTTATTGTAATATATGTTCACCTTACCAAGATTTAAGAAAAAATCGTCCCATCTTCGAGTTTGCAGTTTATACTGGTTGTTTTAAATGCTTGGATGTTGTAGAACCTTACCATCCTGATGGAGTTTTTTGCCGGTTAGGTCATCTCCAAACAATTCCTCCATGGCCTCTTCGTTCTTTACGAGCAACTAGTGGTTCATCGGTGTAGCAATATCCACATAACGTACCTGTTTTATGATCAAACATGGGAGAGATGAGATTGTTGACCTAAGTAGTTTTTCACTTAGTATTCTCCTAAGTGTTTTGATGCTTACAAATAATATAATCACGGTACTAATATCTTTGACATAGTTGTTTCAGTGCTAACTAGCTATATCAGATGGATTCAATTATACTGTCAAAACATGTGGAAGGAACAACATTGTGCGAAGATTCAAGAGCTTTGTGGTTGTATTTCTTATTTAAAATCTTAGTGTTGTAGAGTAACATTTACATGTTCCAACCACAATATGATTTGCATCTTTTCAAAAATCATGCATATAGTTTATCATACTTATGCATATACACTATTATATTATTGGTCATGCATGCACACACATTAGTATGATAATTATTGTTAAGTGCAAACCTCAAGCGTACGGTGTCAAGTTATAATATAAAACCGATGAGATATCGGATTGACACTCACACTAAATACCGTTTCACTAACCCTAACTTTATTTAGAAAATCAGATTCGAGTGATTAAGGGAAATAAATAAACAATTGAATAACTAGAAAGTAAACTAAGCGTGCAATAGAAATAAATAAAAAATCAGAGATAAAATAGTCTAGAGGTTTGATATCACCTTACTCTCAACTGAGCTTATTTATATATTTATTATTAAATCAGTTCTTTCATTTATAAGTAAAAAATCCTAATGTTTCTAATTCCCTATTTTGGAGCACCAATTAGAGCATATTATTATTATCTTTGCTTTACTCTTTCGATGAAAACCTAAGATGATAATACCTTATTAAGTTCATGATTTTCTTTTAACGACTTCAAAGGTTCTCGATCTCCTTTTGAGTCTCACAATAGCCTAGGATATATTTCCTTGTTCGAACCCAAGGTACCCTCTTTTGGAGCATCTACCTCAAGTCTATAATCATCTAATCCGTGGCGAAGGGATCAAAAACATTAAACTCGAAAAAATATAAATAACTAGAAAACTTCATTAACAATAATTAATCAATAAAACCTACAACATAGTTTCTAGTTCGGATCAATTTACACCTCTAAATAGAGAATTTAGTTCATAACTAGAAACATAAAAGCATGAAATAACATGATGAACATAAATCTAAAACCAAAAAAAACAAAGTAGAAAAAGGGAAAGTGTAGGAGAAATCTTCAATGTTTTCAATCTTACTCTTCTCCTCGCTTCCAAACCCTAGCCGTATTGCCTTTGTTCTCCCTTCTATGATGCTTTCAAAGCCCTAAACAATGGTCTTTATAGAGCCACAAGTCCATAGGAAGTCGCAATAAGAGACTCCATGTCGAATTAGGAAAGTTCGCAACAAAATTAGAAGGTTTCTAATTCTGTCGCACCTTCACTTTCTTCCTCACCCTTTTTCCTCTTTTTCTCCACTCCATATCCCCCTTAAAACTTTTTCACCTTGTAATATTTCAAGTAAGGAAGAAGTAGAAACATACCGTGTCCAATTCGAAGTTAAATTGAGAAAGTTATGACCAAAATCCCAAAGTTGCGCAAAGCGGCACCCAGCTACGGGTTTTTGCACACTTTTTCATCACTTTCTTGTGGATTTAGCCATTTTATCATCGCCTATGACTTGCATTCTTCATGTTCTTGCATTCCAACTTGTTGTTACTTGTTTCCATCATCCAAATCCATGTTCAACACATCTAAACACCTACAAAACAAAACAAACTCAATGAGTAACATGTTTATATGATCACATGAACTAACCTATAGAAATTCAAACCGAAATAATACAAATATACCAAAACTTGACTGATCTATCAAATAACCAAATTTATGATAAACTAACCTAATATATGAACTAAACACCATAAAATATACCTAAAACATGCTCCAAAACATATACTAAATACCTACTTATCAATTATGCGATCACATAGTTAAAATTATTTATCATGCATATTTTTATTAGTGATTAATATGCATTCACTTTTTCCAACTTTGCATGGTTTTATTGTTTTACGTGTACTGTTTTGAATGTCTTAATCATATGCCTAGTTGATTGATTTTCACGTGTTTAACCTTTCAATTATATTTTAATCTTGTCAAAAACTATTTTTAAAGTTAATCTATGTATTTGACAAAGTCCTAAACTCATTGGGATCGAAAAATCGGGTTTCTGTCACTTCACAGTGAAGGAAAGCGCCCCTCTCTTAAGGAACGCGCTTCTGAAAATTTTTTCGAGACTCAGATTTTTCTGATTAGAGTTTAAGGAACGCACTCCTGTAAAGTCAGTGGTTCTTGATGAAGAAACTCGTTTCCATGCCCAACGGACATATTGAGAAACGCACTCCTTAAGTAAAGAATGCGCTCCTTAATTAGAGGAAAATATGAGATTTTCCAGATTTTAAAGCAGAAACGCGCTTCTTCCGTGAGGAATGCGTTCCTGTGCCTCGGTAGAAAAATACCACACTTGTTCATTTGAAGAACAACTTTTGCAAAACTTAGAGAACTTGTGTGATTTTCATCTTAGTATTTCTACAAGTCCAAAACAAGTTCTTGAGTGATTTTAAACATATTTCAAAGAAAAAATTCACCTACATTTGATCTATTGAATCACACTTCTGAAAAGTTCTCCAAGTTTCAGAACATACAAGTTTCAGAACTTTGTGAAACTTGTATATTTCCATTGAGCAAGTGTTCAAGACGTTTTCGAGTGTTATCTACACATGTTGTTGTGTCTTGATCATTCTTGAACGTGGTATCTCTCATCCAACATCACTCTTGAAGAATCATTGAGCTTCAACCTTATCCAAGTGGGGTAAAATTTCTCTAACTTTATTCTTGTGATTTTGTTTGAGCAAATCAATGTTGTGCTTATGTTAACATCTTGAAAATTGATTTCGTTTTGATTATTTTGTTTGAAACCCAATTTTGATCTTAATATCATTATATCTTGTTTAGTGGTTTCATAAACATCTTGTGGTATCGATTCACGTGTTAAAGTTATATTATATTGAATCGATTTCATAGATCAATATTTTGTTTGCTTGATTCTTGATCTTAATCATTTATTCATTTAGAATCATCAAATTTTGATCATCATTATATATTAATTCTTGTGCCTTAAACATATCATTGTTAGAATCAATATCTTATTACATGTGCATCATCGATTCTCGGTTTCATATCATATATATTTGAATTGATTGCATTTGAGAAAAACTATTTTAACACATCGCATCATTTAAATCATTGTGGTTGGAATAGTGGTGTTTGCTCATTCAAGATTGCAAGCTTAATATTGTTGAGAGTGTTGTAGAATACTTCTCTATATCTTTTGTAATCTTGATGTATCGTTGACGTGTTTGTCAACTTGGGATTTATACCATATATTGTACGACTCATAACCACCCCTGTAAGTTGGTTACGATGTTACTTTCTAGCCAAGCCTTTTTGTAGGCTAGAGTGTGGCTCTCTAACCAAGCCCTTATGTTGGTTAGTGTAAACGGCTTCTAGTCACGCTTGTAAGTTGACTAGTCAATAGTGCATTGGAAAATCTTGATCATGGTGATTGTGTAGTGGACGTTTATTTTTTATTGTTACCTATTGCACACTTTATCCGTTTAATTATATTATCCAAAAGGTAACGCGAAAATCCGCCAAGTCTAATTCACCCCCCTTCTTGGACTATAATACTAAGCCAATAGGGATAGCCATGTTTTATCTACTCAAGCACGTGGTGAGCATTCAACACATCCACTAGATGCGGCTCCAAACTACCTCAAGTGGTATATCTCTATATTGTTGGCCCAGTATTATAGTCCAAGAGGGCGGGTGAATTGGACTTAATGGATTTTCGCGTTACCTTTCGGTTATTTAACTTAAACAGAATATATGCGCAGTAGGTAACAAGCCAAATAATCAAGTGCAAGAAAAATAAATGGACACAACGATTTATAGTGGTTTAGTTCCCCTTGAACCTATTCTGCTACCTGGACACCCACGATCAAGATTTCCCAATCCACTATTGGTTAGTCAACTTACAGGCGTGACTAGAAGCCGTACACACTAACCAAAATAGAAGGCTTGGATAGAAGCCGTACACACTAATCATTATAAATGCTTGGTTGGAAGCCGCACACACTAACCAACATAAAGGCTACCCAACATAAGGGCTTGGCTAGAAGCCGCACTGTAATCAACTTGCGCTCGTGGTTACAAGCCAAACAAGAATATGGTATAGTCTTAGTTGACTAACAAGTCACCAATACATCAAGATTACAAATGAAAGAGAGAAATGTTCCAAAAACACTCTCAACAATTTTAAGCGTACAATCTTGAATGAATAATCACTACTATTCCAACCACAATATTTTAACTGATGTTTAGTGTTGAAATAATTATTTTCAAATATATGCAAACGATTCAAATAGTGATAATGTAAGATTAAGAATCGAATATGCACATGTATTCAAATATTGATTCTAAAGATGACATGAATGAAGCATAAGAATCAATATGCACAAATGATCAAGCCTTGTTGATTCTAAATAGATAAATGGTTAAGCTCAAGAATCAATATGCTCAAATAATGATTAATGAAATCAATTCAAAATAATGTAAGTTTAGCACATGAATCGATACCACATAAGATGTATGAAACCACTAATCAAGATAATATCATATGAAGATCTGGTATGGTTTCACAAGCAGTATTCAAAACAAAAACAATTTTCAAGATATCAAATCAAGCACAAAACCAATTAACTCAATCAAAATCACAAGAATCTTAATAGAGAGATTTTACCCAACTTAGGTAAGGATGAAGCTCATAAATTCTCCAAGTGTGATGATGGTTGAGAGATTCCTCATTCAATGAAGATAAAAAAATAGCAAGATGTGAAAAACTCACTTGAACACAGCTTGATCAACACTCAAGAATGTCTTTCAAAGTATTTCAAAGATGTTGAAAGAATGAGGAGAACTCTTTGAAAGTTTGAATCAAAGATTCAAATGTAAGTAAAATTTTGCTTTGAAAAGATGTTTAAATTACTCAAGGACTTGTTTTGGACTTGTAGAAATGAAAGTATGAAAAATGGCACAAGTTCAATGATTTTGCAAAAGTTGCTCTTCAAATGAGCAAATGTTGTATTTATAGAAAAATACCGGACTAAGGCACAGGAACACGTTTCTTAATAAAGGAGCACTCTTCTACTTTGAAATCTGAAACTTTTCATATTTCCCTCTAATCGAGGAGCGCGTTCCTTAATTTGTCTGTTGGGCATAAGAGCGAGGTTCTTCATCAAGAACCACTGACTCTATAAACATTCCTATTTTTCCATTTTCTATAAGAGCATGTTCCTGTTAAGAGGAGCACGTTCCTTATTCCCAGATAAGAAAAGTCTGAGTCTCGAGAAAAATCACAGGAGCGCTTTCCTTCACGTTGAAGTGATAGAAACCTAATTTTTCGATCAAAATGAGTTTAAGACATTGTTAAACACATAAACCAACTTTGAAAACATTTTTGACAAGATTGAAACACAATTTGCGAAGATAAACACGTGTAAAACAATCGATTAATACAGATGATCAAGACATTCGATATGATACAAGTAAAACGATAAAAATAGTGCAGAGTTGGTAATATGAGTACATAATAAGCGATGATATAGATATGCGTGATAAATTTCCTTAACTATAAGATTGCATGATAATCATGATAATGTATGTGCATCCATGATCAATATGATAATAGTGTATATGCATGATTTTCAAAAGATGCAAATCATATTATGGTTGGCACGAGAACAAGTAAGGATTACTCTATAACACTAAGATTCTCGACAAAAGATTATAAACATGAAGCTCTTGAATCTTTGTGCATTATTGTTCCATCCACATGCTTTGACGATATAGTTGAATCTGTCTGATATAGCTAGTTAGCACTGAAACAACTAAGTCAAAGAGATTAGTGATAAAAGGAATGTTGTTTGTAATCATCAAAACAAAACCGGGTGAGAGTCGTTACATCAACAATCTCCATTTTTTTGATGATTTCAAACAAATTCACTATTGGCCTGATTGAAGCAAGAAGCATGATTTCTCGAGTTAAGAATGTGTGAAATGAATAATTATGCCATGCTACATTTAAGAATATACCACTTAAAAAAATAACATTCAATAAGATTTGAACTTAATCAACTAGCTACCAATATAAACATACTCAAAAAGATGTGATCATGTAAGCATAGATAACTAAGTATATTCAAACATGTGTGAACAATAGTATCAAGATGTACATGTATATCAATATAACAAGTAAAACATATACATGCGATCAACTGAGGTGAAAACAAAACAAAAGTGTGTACAACAAAAACACACAGAACATCTCCAAAATATATATCCAATATCCTAAACTCCCCCTGAGTATGTGCACAAAAATGATCCAGTTAGTCAGACCAATCATATACTAATCTCTCCCCCTTTTGAAATATCAAAAAGAGGGTGTGCCTAAGATGGAGGGGATGACCAAGGATTAAGAGATCCAAGCCCAGCGAATATATCGTTAGCAGGTGAAGTTCGGGCTGCATCCTCGGTATAAGTGGTACCAGCATCTGCGTTGGGTATGACAATGGTAGATGCAGATGAGGTAGGAGTGGCGGAGACGACCAAAAGATGACGGAGAAATACGTTGCAATGAGAACATCAAATCCAGAGAAAAATTTGCCAAAGCCGGTGATGGATGCAGTCGGGGAGAAGGAATCCTCGGAGTTGCCGCTGATAGAGCGATCAGTGCTAGGGCAGTGGATATTGGATGAGAATTGGAAAAAGGACCAGAGGCTGAACGAACAGGTGAAATAGGCTGCTGAAAAGTAGGTGATGGTGCAGGCTGCGCACTGTCGCCGAAAACATCCTCCTGGCTGAAACTGAATTCATGGTGCTTTTCAATTGGTAGACGATCAAGAATGAGCTGGAGAATGACTCCATGAGCTCGCATATCAGAGACCAGATCTGTCACGACCCACGATACGTAACGTCATGACTGGCACGGAACCCCTGGGTGTACCTTCCGGCGATACACCTGGCCTCCCGTTAGCCTACTTAAACACAAATCCAAATATGAATAATCCTATATAAACATCCATCTAAACATGATCAACAACAATAACTATTACATCTCCAAAAATACCAAGGATAAAATTTCAAAAGTTTATATAATACAAAACCATACCTAACCATAAATTACATCCCATCTATGTGTTAAGTATATATAATAGGTGTTATCATGTACATAGTATCAAAATACAAAAAAATGTACAACACCTACATTAACAAAAACCAAGGGAGTGCTTCGTAGTCAAGCCTTCCCTTTCCTATCCAAACCTGAAAGAAAAGGGTGAGGTGTGAGCTACAACAAGCTCAGTGAATGTCATTTACAAGTGACAATATATATGCATTTATAAAAACATGGCAAGATCATAAAAAGTATTTGAAGTATCATGATGATGAAAAAAGATTACATACATGCCAATATAATGCATCATGTCATAACAAAGACAATGCATATCATTTCTAAACATGCCAATGCAATCCTAACACCTCCTGAGCAAGGGCGATAAAAGGCCTGGTGCGCGACACACAACTCCCGATCCGACCAAACAATACTCGTATTCTAGTAGGATTTCTAGGGTCGTGCAGCACGTAGGACCAGCCTAAGCTATCCTACCTATATACAAGCCATAAAACCCTCTGTCAGGTCCACAATTGGGGATCCACCAGTAGACTTACAAGACTTCCCAAGGGAAATCTCAACTAGGAGACCCAACCAAATTGCTAACCCTAACCCTATAAACTATGCTCAAATTCATTTCATGGAATATTAAAACATGCATAACACTTATAGATATCAATTCAAATCAATTTATGTAATACAATGCCACATATAAAAACTCAAATGTAAAGAGATACTCACAACTTGATTGGATAGACTTAGCCAATCCAAATTCCAATTCCACAAGAAGTACTTAGATGCCACAATCACCCCAACACCACAACCTCCAATTAACTATTTGGGTTATATAGATCAACCACAAAATCCTGTAATAACATGATTCATTCAATACTGAAAATCAGCCTTAAAGTATGCTACACAACCATGTATAAACCTAAATCAAAAGCCAATTAAGATTCTAAAATAGTCTAACACATAAGCCAATTCCATATTGCTCAATTTAACTATTTAATACTACATTAACCCACATTTAACCCAAATTGAATGTAATAGGTTGATCCAACTACTATAATACATGACATTCAATCATACTTAGGGTCAATTAGACTAATTTCATGTCAATTTAATCAATTGACCAAGTCTAGGTCAAAATCCCCAATTCAAGCCAATACATAGCATAAGCCCCAATTTGGGGAAAAATCTCTACAATAGGCATAGAGCAAAATTGAACTAGGTCATTCAATTCTAACACATGTTCAACCATTCTAAACCCATAATTTCATTCAATTTGGGTTCAATTAGACAATTCCCAAGTCAATTTAATCAATTGACTTGGTTTAGGTCAAAAGCCCCAATTTGAGCAAATCCCCAAATTACATGGCCTAGACCAAAATTACACTACACTAGGGTTATCCACTAATCAAGATCAGCAAATTGGAGTTCCATACCTCCACATTTACCTATCTAATTTACATAAATTACATGCAAATTGAATAGGAAACCCTAAGTCCAAAATCCTAGTTTAGGTCAAATTCATATAACCCCTCAAATTTCTTGTTAGAAATTGGGGGTTTCACTATTTTTGGACTCCCAACATCCTCTAGATTAACATATCTCAAATTCAAGACCTAAGTTCATCATTGGTTTTCCACCACTCCCTTAAATTTCGAGATTCATGGGTGGAAAACACCCATTAGGTGTTGATATAGGTTAGGGATGTCCATTTACACCATAAACAAGCATAAATTAGCTAAAACATGTAAACTCTAGGTCAAGAACCCACCAAATCTGGGATTCATATAAACCCTAGGTAAAAATAAAACTTGCAAAACATGAAAGAGATAGAATGAAGAAAATGAAAGAGAATGATATACCTTGGAGGGATTTTGGGCAAAAATGCACTAAACCCTAGCCTTTCTCTCTCCTTTATCCTCTCCCCTTCTTTTCCTCTTCTCCAAGCTCCTTTCCCTCTCTTCAAAGTGAAAAATGAGCAAGTGTGCCGAAAATCAAAGTGTGGTTGGTTTTATAGAAAAAGATTTGGGGCCACATGAAAAACTGCCTAAAAATAGATTTTCCTACTGCAATTACTTGCCTTCAGATAATCCATTTCTTGAAAAATACTCACCAACTTAACATCTTAACCGTTAGAACGTTGTATGAGTTAGTTATCAACATTTTGGTAAAATCTCAGCTCAATCCAACGGTCGGATTGCGAGAACGAACCAATGATCAAAACTGCACAAGAAAATCTGCAAATCTGAGACACAATGTTTGGAGTCTTATATCACACAGTAAAAAACTTCGATCAAGATCTTCACCGTTCATAATGAAGCCCTATCAGAGAAGAAAAATCTGACAAAATTTCAGCTCAATCGAACCATGGATCTAGGAGATCAAACAATGATGTAATCGGTGTTAGAAATTTCTTCCTTCATGGAGCGAGCTCCACTGATCCAAAACACTGTTTTCGACATGTTTCAACATCGAACAGGTCTCCGATCATTCCGAAACTTTACGCACAAGTTAAACAACTTAAAAACATGCAAATACACTTGAACCAACATGCGTCGAGCATCAAATATGTATTTGCATACGTATACAGGTACTCTAAGGGTCAAAATGGCGTCATCCTAAGGAACGGGCATTACAAAATCTTCATGCTTCTTCTCCAAGGAGGAGAGAGAAGAGATAATAGTTTGCTACTGGTCTCGCAAATCCATCAGTAACTGAAGAATTGAATCAAAAGGAGCTGGAGCAGATGTGGAAGGGCCTAGTGTGTCACACCCTAGGTTGCACAGCGTGCCCCCTACCCTGGGTAGGGGGCACGCTGTAGCTCAGTGGCTACTCAGAATGCGAAATTAGACTCCTTAAGGGAGGTCTCGAGTTCGATTCTGGGGGAGGCCCTTTACTATATATGAGTGAATAGTAAGGATAAATAATTGTTTCGATGTAGACCAGCTGCGTTTGGGTTGCTACATGGCGATAGGACAATATTATGGATCCATAATGGCTTAGGCGTTCGCCCCGAGGGGGTGCGCCCGCACCTGGGTAGGGGGCACGCTGTGCAACCCAGGGTGTGACAAAAAGGCCTTATGTACCCCTACCCAGGTGCGGGCGCACCCCCTCGGGGCGAACGCCTAAGCCATTATGGATCCATAATATTATCCCATCCCGGTACAGCCACCGCCACACAAGGACGTCTCTTGAACACAGGATCATTTATCTGACGCTATTCATGAATAGTGCAGGGCCTCCCTAGGAATCGAACTCGAGACCTCCCTTAAGGAGTCTGATTTCGCATTCCTAGTAGCCACTATTCATGAATAGTATCAGACAAATGATCCCGCGTACAAGAGACGTCCTTGTGTGGCGGGGGCTGTACCGGGATGGGACAATATTATGGATCCATAATGGCTTAGGCGTTCGCCCCGAGGGGGTGCGCCCACACCTGGGTAGGGGGCGCGCTGTGCAACCCAGGGTGTGACATAGTGTGTCTGTTGGTGCCGCAGTGCCTGACGATGAAGCACTGGGATCTTAGAATCGAGGGCGACCACGACCACAACCTGGATGTGCCTCAGCCTGTGCTGGAGTTGGTGCTACTCTTCATCCACGAGGATGAGATATTGATGGTGCACCCCTTACTCTCTCAGTTTCAGGCTCTGGATGCTCCGTCTGAGGGTCAAATGGAATGAATTTGGTACCCTCGCCTTGATGGAGCTTGCTGATGTACACCCAATCTTGGATGCGTCTTACCCACTGATATCCAAAAGATCGAATCGTATTCTCTCCAATGAAATTCTTCTTGTTTGGCTTCGTCGATACTCGAAAGCCGGTCAAATCAATGCCTGCTCGCTTAGTGAGCAAAGTCACCAGAGCACCATACAGCAGTGCTCGCGTGTATTGCTGCATCCCGGTAATGTGATTAATAATAACATGGGACAAGCGGATTCTGGTGCGACTGTGCATGCACCAGAAAAGAAAGGCATAAAAAGGATTTACCTTTGCACGAGAGCTCAGTCGAGGAATGATGACCCTCGAGATAATGTTATGGAAGATCTTGAGCCGCAACCCAAAGATGGTGTTGGTCACTGTCAACACCCCATGCCTTGGCTCCACTCCAGACATGGTCCTCAATGCTATGAGTTGGTCGTAATGAGGAAAGGCTATCTTATTGTCTTCCTCAGAATAAGAAAAATAAGGATCATTAGAGGAAAAGTCAAAGATATCATCTAGTATAGATGGAGATATATCTATGCCGTGACCGAGAATCCTGGAGTGATAGTAAAGGGGATCATCGCCAAGAATGAGCGACAGTCTGGAGTAGAAAACTTGGACTAACTCAGTATAAATGGTGTCACTATGAGAGAGGAACCGCTCCCATCTCATCTTGGTGAAGTAGGTGAAAAAGGGCATATGAATCCTTGTGAAGTAGTCAAAGTCGACTTGGATACTCAAAGCGGGATGTCGAGTGTCAAATGGCCTGACAACAGGCTTTAGAAGTGGAGGATGCTGTAGAAGTAGAAAAGTTAACATCATCATTCGATGAGGGTGATGATGGTCGTAATGGAAAGGGCTCACGAAGGGGACTAGAGGCACAGGGTTGCCTTGTGAATAGTGTAGTGGGTGTAAGGGACTCTCCAACCTTTACACATTTTTGTGTAGGCCTGGGTGCGGGTGTGGAAGACTCGCCGATCTCCAATCGACTCTTAAAAGTTGTTGTTTTCTTAGGAGACATTTTATCAAACACTTGATATGCGAACAACGTGAACCTAAGGGTTTTGGGTGAAAAATCAATTAAAATGGGGGTAAATTGGGTCAAAATGATGGTGAGAAGTCTAGGCCGGTATGGACACGAGAAAAACAAGCTATAAAACTTGTATTTTTGTGAGAAATCGTGGGAGAAACAAAAAAATGAAAATGGATGGAAATAGTTGAAAAAATGGCCTTTTTAGGTGAAAATGGATGAATTAAAAGATGTTTTCGAGCATAAAAAAGATGGATTTGTGGGTTTGAATGATTGGGAAGGTGTTTGGAACAATCAAAACGAAGAGATTTTGTGTTTGAATGATCAGGAGAGAGAAAAAGGAGAAAATGACGTTGTGTGTGCATGCAAATGGCTCTCGGGTTTTTAAGAATCGTTCTGTCAACAGACTGAGGAACGCGCTCCTCTTAAGAAAAGCGCATTGCTGTGTTATCTGTAGAACACCTCTAGGTTATCTTGCAGAAGAACGCGTTCCTCTCTAGAGAAATGCATTCCTTAAGAACACAAAACACTGTTTTGTGTGATTTTTTGTTTTCTTGATTTCCACTTTGATTAAATGGATAATTTATGATAATTCAAGAAAACTTTCGTCATTTCTAAGTGAACAATACACACATCAGATGATACAAACATTGTAATCAAAATCATTTACACCAAATTAACACACACAAGAACATCAACAATAATTCATACAAGATTAACATTAATGAATCATGCATCATTATCAGAAATAATACATACAAGATTACTAAGTAATACTTGTACAATTATCATAGATGATATATTCAAATGAACATAAAATATCATCATTTACACATTCACATGAATACATTGGAAGTAATAAGATATAGAAGTTTCAACATACATACTTCCGATCAAATGGAGCAATAATCATAATATCAATTTAGTATCAATGCTCAATAACATTATTCAATATCAAATGGATTAATACATTTAAGAGTTTTTGAAGCACATGATTTGTAATGCCCTGTACCCAAGGCTGACATCATCTTGGCACGTAGGATACTGAAATATACGTATTTATAAGTGTATAACTCATAGACACCCCACATATTTTGTTGGTTCGAAATTCCCTAGGCTTAGAAGCCAAATAGACCCGATTCGGTAACGTTCCAGTTGATCGTACCTTAGGAATTAAAAAGGCCAAATTGACTATGGCCTGGAGATGCGTACCCCAGATAGTGACGCAGACCTCACGGTTGTGTCTGGAACATAATTTACATAAAAATTCATATAAGTTATGTCTTGCTTTGATTTCGGGATGGCCGAAAGTGGAACATCGAAAATTTTTAAATATACATATATATGGAGAGGAAGATATTTCTGTGACAGATTACATCAAGGGCTTGATCTCCTAGATTCTTGGTCCGATTGAGTTGAAACTTTAGCAAATTATTCTTCTCTGATAGATATTCATTATGGTCGGTGAAGATCTTGGTCGGAGTTGTCTACTGTTAGGTATAAGATTCCAAAAGTTACAGCTCAGATTCACGGATTTTCTTGCGCAGTTTTGATCAAACAGTTGGATGGCTCACCACCGTTGATTGAGCTACAATTTTACCAGAAGGTTGGTAACTGATTCATCAAAATTTTGAACGGTTAAGATGTTAAAGTGGTGAGTCGTTTGCAAGAAATTGATTATTTAAGTGCAAGTAATTGCAGTAAGGAAAGTGTGTTTTATTTTGTGTGGGGCCCACCATTCACCTTATAAACCAAGGCACGACTTCCCCTTCTCATTTGCACTTATTCTCTGATTTTCTCAGTTGAGGAGAAGAGAGAAAAGGGGGAATTTGAAGAAGATTGAGCTAGGGTTGGGTTTTCTACACATCTAAGGTAAGAAATTCACCCTTTAACTCTTGAATCTTGCTTCCATGGTTGAGTAGCTTCACATAGTTTGTTTTGGGGGTGTATGCTACTAAATGTTCTGGGTTTGAGCCATGGTTTTGGGTTGTCTCCTTAGAGTTGGACTTAGGCCTTGTATGTCACCTATGAGGTGAACATTGGAGTCATTGAACTCACCCTAGTGTTGGCTTTGATCAAGGCATGGCCATGGTGAACTTATGCCCATTTCTTTGGTCCATCTATGAGGGTTTTAGTTTCCATGTTTTGGGAATGGGATGGGATTTGATGTGCATTGATGTATTTGTGGATTTCTATGATTATATTGACGTCTAATGGCTTATTTGGGTTTGGAATGCATTGTATTGATGTGGATTGGATCATGGAATCAATCCTTGCCATTCTCTTGGATTGCATGTGGCTTAATTGGGTGTTTTGTGGCTTGAATGAGCTGTAATTGTTGGCACATAGGTACAACCATGTTAGAGTTAAGTGTTGGCATGTAAATTGAGGCTTAAATTATGGTTTTGGAATGTGTATGGGCTGTTATTGATAGATGTATGAACCTAAATTGTATGCAGAGCTTGTAGATGATCCAAGTGTCCTAATTGTGCCAATTAAGGACTAATTACATGGTTTCGATGCTGCTTTTCATTGAAGGATTAATGGTGACATCCTAGTGCTTATTTTGGTTGAAATTGGATTGGCTAATCTAGCCAATCAACTACGAGTATTCTTTCATTTGCATTCTATGTATGGCATATATATAGAAATGATTTTGGCATGATATATGTATATGTATTGCATTGAATTGGAGCATGAAAGGTTTGGAAAATCATGACAGGTCATTGACTTTATTTAAGTAAAGTATTGACAAAATGGGCGATATGTTATGAGAATTAGTACTACTGGGTATGCGCGAACCCAAGGTGAGAGGAAAGTTCCAAAACATGAGTAAAGTGGGGTCTGTTTGGCTTTACGGTGCGGCCGGGGCATGTCACGCTCACTATGTGGATGATGGAAATTGCATTGGTTTTATGAGAAACGAATTGAATTGGTTGAAATATGCATTGGTCATTATCATGAGCATGTATCAGTACGTGAATGTATACCACGTTATTGATTTGAAATGGAAATTCTTTTATATCATGGTTTGCTTATTATGCGTTTATGGTTTTGCTTATGATTGAATATTTACTAAGCTAGTTGAAGCTCACTTTTCACACTATTTTAGGTGTTGATCGCAAAGGAAAGGTGAAAGCGGGTCTGTGAAGCGTTTTCCTTGTCCAAGTGATGCAGGCGTTAGTTGTTTCATGTCGTATTGTATTTTGAGACTACGTACATGATAACACCAATTGTATATATTTAACACTTAGATGGGTTGTATTTATTTTGAAAATTTTTACTTTGATGATGTTTATGATTTGGATTATTGTTGTTTGAGGATTGGTTATATTTATCTAGTGGATTAGGTTGAGGCTGACAAGATTCCAAGGGTATTGTTGGTGGATATACTTGAGGTTTGGTGTCGGTCATGCCGTCACGCTGAGTGGGTCGTGACATGATCCATTTAATATAGGTAAATATTTTCCATGTGAACATATGATAATCAATTTTAGCAAGTTCACAAGATAAACATGCAAGCATTTCGCAGCTTAATCATTGAACAAAATGTAGATCATTTAAAGCATGTTCAAATTGATTAACTTCAAGACATAGGCAATAAGATATGATAATTTTTCAATCAAGCCTAAGATAGTTCCAAAGTCATAGAGGTAATATAATTAAGCATAGTATAACATGGAAACTCATTCAACTCAACGATCAAACAAGATATGATAAGTATCATGCTTTAATGGACATTAAATGCTTCAACAAAGACATATCTCTTAACACACAATTGATTTATGCTTAAGAGAATATGTTCAGTCCTTTTGTGGAATAACAAAGAATAACAAAACAAAGAGTATATGAAATTTAAAATAGAAGTGTTTCCCACAAAGTGAAGCCCGATGTGAATCTCCTCAAGGAACCTCGAAAATAGCATTTTGATCATTGACTGTGTTGCTCGAGTCCTTGCTGCATCCAAGGAGTTTCCTAATCTACATCTTCCATCTTGGAATCTTTGGAAACCTTCGAATGCGTATTTGTATGTTCGGATCTTCGTCTTCATTAGTTGAGGGTTGAGGTATAAATAATTGAACCACTGGATATGATACTTGAAGATTGGTTTTCCTCAACTTGTTTTTCTTTTTCATACTGAACGCTTACCAATGATGATGTTTCACTTTCATCCATTCTATCTCTGTCATCATCACTTGGTAAATTGACAAGTATTTCTCTTCTTTCATATGAAGCTTCACTTTCTTCTGAAGAGGTTTTTAGTCCGCTTAACACATAAAAAATTCTCTCAAAGCTACAGTTAAACGAATCACCAAACATTTCAATAAAGTTAAATTTGTACTTCCATTTGTCCGAAAAACCTTCTAAGAAAAACTTAACCAAAATTTGATGAGGATAGGTTATTCCAAAACTTTGTAAATCACTTGCTAATTCCATAAACCTATCGAGTCCCTCATCAACTGATTCCTTAAGTAAGAACTTGAAATTTTCGAGTGATCTTTTTAGCATCTCAGTTCTTACTTTTGTTTCATCCTTGGCTTCGATAGATGTCAGTAAGTTACAAAACTCTTCCAAGGTGAACTCCCATGAATTAAACACTTCTGCTTTGATTGTAAGTTTTTCAGCCCATAATCTCAGAAGTTTATTAGCAAAACAGACGATGCTAATCCCAAATGGTATCTCTTGATCAAGATTCTTTAAGTCTTCAAGAATTAATCTGAATCTAGAGCATGCCTCTTCAATTGGTTCATCATCAGGAAATATAAAATCTTCAAATCTTTTCTCTACATCCTTGAGCCTTGATTCTCTATTATCTAGTGGCTCACAGTAAACCAAGTGAAGCAATTCCCATGCTTCTTTTGCAGTCTCACATTCACTAACTTGTTCTAAGTCATTGTTCGGAAGACTACAAAATAAAGCATACACTACTTTAGCAATTAGGCAATACTCTTATCTTTCTCACGTTGTCCATAACTCGGTTAGCTTGTCTGGAAGAGTAAACTCGTTTTTCACTAGTCTCCAAAGATCAACGTCTTGGGATCTCATAAATGTTTTCATGAGAATCTTCTATGCATGAAAATTTTCTTTTCTAAACATTGGTGGTCTATCTGTGTATTAACTTGTCGTCCATGTTATAGCTAATTGAGCACTATCCTGCCATCTTACCCAAAGAAATTGTTAGATAACTTTGATGCTAAAACTCGCTCTGATACCACTTGCTGGCCAAGTATTATAGTCCAAGAGGGGGGTGAATTGGACTTGGAAAATTTTCAAGTTACCTTTCGGTTAATTAATTTAAACAGAATATATACACAGTAGGTAACAAGCCAAATAAGCAAGTGCAGAAAAAAAAATGGACACAACGATTTATAGAGGTTTGGTTCCGCTTGAGCCTACTATACTACCTGACCACCCAAAATTTGGATTTCCCAATCTACTATTGGCTATTCAACTTACGGGAGTGACTAGAAGCCGTACACACTAACAAACATAAAGGCTTGGCTAGAAGTTACACACTAACAAACATAAAGGCTTGGCTAGAAGGCGCACACACTAACAAACATAAAGCCTTGGCAAGAAGGAACACACACTAACCAACATAAGGGCTTGGCTAGAAGCCGCACTGTAACCAACTTACGGGCGTGGTTACAAGCCGTATAACAATATGGTATAGTCCCAATTGACTAACAAGTCAACAAGACATCAAGATTACAAATGAAAAAGAGAGATGTTCCAAAAACACTCTCAACAATTTTAAGCGTACAATCTTGAATGAATAATCACTACTATTCCAACCACAATATTTTAACTGATGTGTAGTGTTGAAGTAGTTGTTTTGAAATACATGCAAACGATTCAAATAGTGATAATGTAAGATCAAGAATCGAGTATGCACATGTATTCAAATATTGATTCTAAAGATAATATGAATGAAGCATAAGAATCAATATGCACAAATGATCAAGACTTGTTGATTCTAAATAGATAAATGGTTAAGTTCAAGAATCAATACGCTCAACTAATGATCAATGAAATTGATTCAAAATAATGTGAGTTTAGCACATGAATCGATACCACATAAGATGTATGAAACCACTAATCAAGATAATATCATATGAAGATCTGGTATGGTTTCACAAGCAATATTCAAAACAAAAACAATTTTCAAGATATCAAATGGAGCACAAAACCGATTAACTCAATCAAAATCACAAGAATCTTAATAGAGAGATTTTACCCAACTTAGGTAAGGATGAAGCTCTGAAATTCTTCAAGTTTGATTCTTCAGAGATTCTTTCAAAGTATTTCAAAGATGTTGAAACAATGAGGAGAACTCTTTGAAAGTTTGAATCAAAGATTCAAATGTAGGTGAACTTTTGCTTTAAAGTTGTTTAAATCACTCAAGGACTTATTTTGGACTTGTAGAAATGAAAGTATGAAAAAAAACACAAATTCAATGATTTTGGAAAAGTTGCTACTCAAATGAGCAAGTGTGGTCTTTATAGAAAAATGCTAGATCGAGGCACAAGAACGCGTTCCTTAATAAAAGAGCGCGCTTTTGTTTTAAAATTTGAAACTTTTCAGATTTCCCTCCAGTCGTGGATCGTGTTCATTATTAGAGGAGAGCGTTTCTTAATTTTTCCATTGGGAATAAGAGTGAGATTCTTCATCAAGAACCATTGACTCTATAAACATTCTTATTTTGCCATTTTTTATAGGAGCGCATTCCTTATTCCTTGATAAAAAAAAGTATGAGTCTCGAAAAAAATCACAGGAGCGTGTTCCTTGAACAAAGAGAGCGTTCCTTAAATTCTAATAAGAAGAAATTTGATTCTCGAGAAAAAGCACAAGAGTGCGTTCTTTGAATGAGGAACGCGCTCCTTGAATTCATGTTGAAGTGATAGAAACCCGATTTTTCGATCAAAACGAGTTTAAGACATTGTCAGACACATAAACCAACTTTGAAAACATTTTTGACAAGATTGAAACACAATTTGAAAAATAAACACGTGTAAACCAATCGATTAATACAGATGGTCAAGACGTCCGATTTGATACACGTAAAACGATAAAAACTATGCATAGTTGGTAATATGAGTGCATGATAAAAGATGATATAGATATGCATGATAAATAACCTTAACTATAAGATTGCATGATAATCATGATAATGTATGTGCATGCATGATCAATATGATAATAGTGTATGTGCATGAATATGATAACCTATATGCATGATTTTCAAAAGATGCAAATCATATTGTGGTAGGAACGAGTAAGGATTACTCTACAACACTAAGATTCTAGACAAAATATTACAAACATGAAGCTCTTGAATCTTTGTGCATTATTGTTCCATCCACACGATTTGACGATATAGTTGAATCCATCTGATATAGCTAGTTAACATTGAAATAACTAAGTCAAAGAGATTAGTGATCACAAGGAATGTTGTTTGTATTCATCAAAACAAAATCGGGTGAGACGCATTACATGAAGATATATCTCGCCCGAAAATTGAGAACCCAAAACACCAGAACAACAACTCTCACGAAAATATTGTTGATGATGAGCCTATCCATGTAATAGTGATTGTATTTTTATTTATTTATTTATAATGAATAAGTTTATATGTTAGCTTCATGTAATATATGTTAATCTCATGTAATTTTTTTATTTTTAAGCACTCTATGTAATAGCGAAACAGACGAGTCATAGACATTGCATTACAATGAAGGTCTAAGCTTGAACCGGAGTTAACAACTGGTAATGCGATTGCCACCATGGATTCCATAATAGGTGTTCTGTCTAGTGTGAATATCCAGGGTGATGAAGCTATTGTTGATGTTACGACTCTCACCGGTTTTGTTTTGATGATTACAAACAACATACTTATGATGACTAATATCTTTGACGTAGTTGTTTCAGTGCTAACTAGTTATATCAGATGGATTCAACTATACTGTCAAAACATGTAGATAGAACAACAATGCACGAAGACTCAAGAGCTTCATGTTTGTAATCCTTAGTTTAGAATCTTAGTGCTGTAGAATAATTCTTACTCGTTCCAACCACAATATTGTTGAACCAATTATCCTTATGTCCCTTACGAGAATATGTCGCTATTATGAAAGATTTTGATGATTACAAAACTACATTCTGTTCATAATATTAATGCACATATGGCAAATCTAATATTACTTGAAGATATCAAAGATTCAATGATGCATGACGAACATATTAAAAGATCTTCTTGAAGACCATGATCGTTTGAAGATGTTTATTTGCATGATTAGATTATGATAGGTTGTAAGACCTTCTATGCCATGTGATTTAGCAATATTCATGCCTGCATGTTTTAATCGATTGGTTGCATTTTGATTTAATTCGGTTACTTTATGTTTTATCGTGTTTTAAGTGAGAAATCAAAAACCGCTTTTATAAAGTCTTTCAGTACGCTAATGTTTTAGCAGCGCTCTCTTGGACTTGATGAGCCAGAACGCTGATAAAATGTTAAGACGCTCAAGGTTGAATTGATCTGATTAATAAGGACGCTTATTTGTTAGTAGTGACCTTTTTCTTATCAACCTTTGAGAGTGTCAAGACGCTGATTTAGCTTCAGCTCGCTGAAAGATTTTCTTTTATCTTTCATTGATTTTTATCGTTAAGGACACTGATAAGTTATAAGTTGAATGAATTATTAGGACGCTACTTGTGTAGGAGCGTCCTCATCTTTAGAATCAACTTAAGTAACTTTCAAGACGCTCACCGTCCGTCAACGCGCTTAAACATTATTTTAAAACTGCTTTTAATAGTTCAGGACGCTTACTCTTGAGTAGCGCCCTAATATGTTTTGCGTTTTTAATACAAAGCAGGACGCTTACTGCGAGGTAGGGCCATCATGCTTTACTTTAAGTCGTTTAATTTTCAAAATAAGTCAGGACGCTTACTATTTAGTAGCGCCCTCACTTCATTGTTCAGTAGGACACTGATGTTCTATGAGCGCCCTTAAAGAAACAAAACGACAGAAAATATATTTTTGTTGTTCTGACATTATTGCCATTTTTGTTAACCTTTTTCAGAAACGTACGAATACTTTTCAGAATCATACAACAACTTTTCAGAACTTTTTAAAACATTCTAAAACATTGTCAGAACATTCCTCTTTCATGAAAGGATTAGATGATTCAGGTGTTATCGTCGTAATATGCATTAAGCTGAATCAATCCATTTCAGGAAAGAATGTTAACGTTATATTTGAAATTACTTAGAGCGCCAAAATTACCAAGTCCATTGCGTCTCGTTTGCGCCAAAACACTTTTTGAAAGTTAGTCTTCTTTCACTTGTGCTTGATCTTACAATCTTTTGAAAGAAAACCTTCAAGTCTTCTGGGTTGATTGATCTTCTTCATTATTTCAAAAACCCATTAACGAAGACAAAAACAATTTGAACCTGTTTTCAGCATAAACTTCATCATACATATTTCGCTAAATCTGTGGCAATAGAAGGTTCAATCTAAAGCATTGTAAGTATCACTTTGATTCTGAGTAAACAGAATCATATCTCATTCTGTAATCAGATTATAGTGACGGGTATGTCACTGAGTTAGAGCAAGTATTGGTTAAAGTTGTAAGTGGTCATCTCACACCAGTAAGTTGAGAATAGATTCTCTCACCTGTAAGTAGAGAAACGTTTCTCTCATACCCGTAAGCTGAGAAACGGTAGTTCTCACACCCGTAAGTTGAGAAAGTGTTTCGGTTTGATCTTCACTCGTAAGAAGGTCCATAGTGGAGTTTGAACAAATCCTAACTGAGGAGGTTAGGTATTGGATGTAGGTGTGACCGAACCACTATAAATCTTGCTTGCATTGTCCTATTTACATTTACTGTATCTCATTGCTATACTTTGTTTAATTTTCTTTTATTATATCGCACAATTAAAAAAAAGGTTAAAATCTGCTAAGTGTCCAACTGACCCCCCCTCTTGGACATATCTTGGCCAACAAATATGATTTGCATCTTTTGAAAATCATGCATATAGGTTATCATACTCATGCAGATACACTATTATTATATTGATCATGTATGCATGCACATACATTATCATGATTATTATGCAATCATATAAATAAGATTGTTTATCATGCACATATATACGTCATTGATTATCATGCACTCATATTACCAACATTGCATGGTTTTATCGTTTTACGTGTATCGTATCGAATATTTTGATTATATGTTTTAATCGATCGTTTTACTAGTGTTTATCTTTGTCAATTGTGTTTCAATCTTGTCAAAAATGTTTTCAAAGTTAGTTTATATGCTTGACAATATCTTAAACCCTTTTTGATCGAAAAATCAGGTTTCTATCACTTCAACGTGAAGGAACAAACTCTTTTTTTAAAGAACAAACTCCTGTGCATTTTTTTGAGACTTAGATTTTTTTTATCAGAGTTTAAGAAACGCGCTCCTTAAGAAATGAACGTGCTCCTGTGGTTTTTCCAGAGACAGATTTTTCTAATCAAGGAAAAAGGAACGCGCTCCTCTTAGCAAGAACGCACTCCTGTATTCAAGGGAAAAATATAAAATTTTATAGAGTCAGTGGTTCTTGATGAAGAACCTCGCTCTTGTGCCCATCGGACATATTAAGGAACACGCTCCTTGATTGGAGAGAAATTTGAAAAGTTTCAGATTTCAAAGTAGAAGCGTGCTCTTTCATTGAGGAATACATTCCTGTGCTTCGGTCTGATATTTTTCTATAAATACCACACTTGCTCATTTGAAGAGCAACTTTTGCAAAATTATAGAACTTGTGCCATTTTTCATACTATCATTTCTACAAGTCCAAAAGAGGTTCTTGAGTCATTTTAAACATCTTTCAAAGAAAAAGTTCACCTACATTTATATCTTTGATTCATACTTCCGTATAGTTCGCCTAATCCTTCAAACTCTTTGAGAAACTTGTGTGTTTTTCTTGAGCAATCGATCAAGCCATTTTGAGTGATTCATTCACATCCTTTTGATTCTTGATCATCATTGAAGGAGATATCTCTCAACCATCATCTCACTTGAAGAATCTCTTATCTGAGCTTCATCCTTACCTAAGTTGGGTAAAATCTTTCCATGAAGATTCTTGTGATTTTGTTTGAGTAAATCGGTTTGTGCTTGATTTGATATCTTGAAAACCATTTTTTATTTGAATACTACTTGTGAAACCATATTTGATCTTCATATTACATTATCTTGTTTAGTGGTTTCATACATATCGTGTGGTATCGATTCATATGCTAAACTTACATTATGTTGAATCGATTTCATTGATCATTACTTGAGTATTTTGATTCTTGATTGTAACCATTTATATATTTAGAATCAACAAGTCTTGATCATTCCTGCATATTGATTCTTATGCTTTATACATATCATTGTTAGAATCAATATTTGAATATATGTGCATATTCGATTTTTGATTTCATATTTTTAACATTTGAATCGATTGCATGTATTTGGAATCATCTATTTCAACACTTCACATTATTTAAAATATTGTCGTTGGAATAGTAGTGATTATTCATTTAAGATTGCACGCTTAATACTATTGAGAGTGTTTTAGAATATCTCTCTCTATCATTTGTAATATTGATGTATTATTGACTTGCTAGTCAACTGGGACTATACCATATCTTTGTACGGCTCGTAACCACTCCCAGTAAGTTGGTTACAGTGCTACTTTCTAGCTAAGCCTATGTGTAGGCTAGTGTGTGAGATTTTCTAACCAAGCCCTTGTGTTGGTTAATGTGTACGACTTCTAGTCATGCCCTTAAGTTGACTAGCCAATAGTGTATTGGAAAATCCTGATCGTGGGTGATTGCGTAGTGGACGTAAGTTTAAGGGGAACTGAACCACTATAAATCACCGTGTCTATTTATTTTTCCTACACTTGATTATTTTGATTGTTACCTACTGCGCATATATTCTGTTAAATTAATTAACCGAAACATAACACGAAAATTTGCCAAGTCCAATTCACCTCCCCTCTTGGACTATAATACTGGGCCAACAGCTAAGCCTTCGTGTAACGACCCACTTTCGCATACGATGTCATGATGACGTAGAATGACAGACTCTAGGTGCTTGTGTATGTATTTGATGTGTATAATACTCGTATTTTGTGTGTATATGATAAGTTGAGTTTTAATAGTTAGTTTGCAGGTTAATTTGATAAATTTTTAGGTTCATTTAGTTAGTTTTTAGGTGTTTTTACATGAATAGTATACTTAGTCGTTTTAGATGCATTTAGGTTTTATCTTAGCTTTTTATCATGAATAAATGACTTTTTGATACATGTTAATATCATAGAAGTCACATGTTTTGATTACATTGCATTTTAGTTAATACCTTGATTTATTGCATAGAATTTACATTTGGTTATACTTTGTTTTGTAAGTAAATAAAGAGCTCAAAAGTGGATTGAAACAAGGTTCAAATGGTTTGTAAATGAAGTGAAGATCATGTGCAAGAAGTGTGCAAAAAACGTGAAAAAATTGGCTAAGTCCACGAGAATAGTAGCGACTGGGCACCGCGATGCTAAGTTTGAGCGTCGCGGTACTCAGAGAGGAAAGGAACTTGCAGGATGAGCAGTCACAGAGCCCCGCGGCACTGAAGTCGTGACTCAAATTGGGCAAGTGGCTACACAAATGAGTGCACAACATAGCAACAACACCTTTCCAAGCAATACAAAGATCAATCCGAGAGAACAGTGCAAGGCTATCAAATTGAGAAGTGGAAAAAAAGTAGAAAGTGATCCTTTACCAAGCAATGTAAAGCCCACCACTTCTTCATCATCCAGTCCATCATCCTCCTCACAGAGCCAAGAAGATGTTCAAGAAGAAGTTGAAGAGGAAAGTCTACAAAAAGGCAAAGGAGTTGCCAATGAGAAGGAAAAATAGGTGAAGAAAGATGACTATGTATCGGGTTGTATCACATTTCCAGACAATCCGCCCATTCTTAAGAACCCCATTCCGTATCCTCAACGTTTTGCAAAGAAGAAGCTTGATGAACATTTTGCAAGATTTTTGGATATTTTTAAGAAGATTCACATCAACATTCCTTTTGCAGAAGCCCAACTATGCCAAGTTCATGAAGGATGTGATGTCTAAGAAGAGAAAGCTGGAAGAGTTTGAAACTGTCAAACTCACTGAGGAGTGTAGAGCCATTCTGCAGAAGATGTTTCCCAGAAACTCAAAGATCTAGAGAGTTTTACTATCCCTTGTGTTATTAGTACTTCTCCATTTGATAAAGTATTATGTGATTTGGGTGCTAGCATTAATTTAATGCCCTTGTCTGTTTTCAGGAAGCTTGGACTTGGAGAAGTAAAACCAACTACTATTTCCCTTCAACTGGTAGATAGATCAATCACATATCGAAGAGGGATCATAGAAGATGTGCTAGTCAAGGTGGATAAGTTCATTTTTCCCGTGGACTTCGTGGTGCTAGAAATGGAAGAGGATGATGAGATACCTCTTATCTTGGGAAGACCATTCCTTATCACGGGTCATGCCTTGATTGATGTCCAAAAAGGAGAGCTCACGTTGAGGGTTAACGATGAGGAAGACATGTTTAACATCTACAAGAATCTAAAGTTCCTAGAAGAGAAGAATTCTTGTCATAGAGTTGACATTATAGGGAGTTCCATCTGTAAGATAGAAATAGAGTTGAGTCCAGTGAACCCCTTAGAAAGGTGCCTTATCCATTCAATCGCTGAGAATGTGGTGACAAATGATGAGGACAAACACTATCTGAATTTTCTTGAGGTATCCAAAAGAGTTGAGTGTTCCAGCACCAAAATTGAAGCCACTACTAGATCATTTGAGATATGCATTTTTGGGGGTCGAGTCTACACTTCCAGTGATCATTGCATCATCCCTATCCAAGATGCAAGAAGAAAAGTTGCTAAGAATTTTGAGAGAGCACAAATCGGCCATTGGATGGTCCATTGCAGATATCAAGGGTATTAGTCCTACCATTTGCATGCACAAGATTTTGATGGAAGAATTATATAAGCCTACAATGGAGCACCAAAGAAGACTGAACCCAGTCATGAAGGAAATTGTGAAGGCAGGAATCATCTATGCCATCTCTGACAGCGCATGGGTGAGCACAATTGAGGTTATACCAAAAAAAGGTGGCATCACAATGGTCAAGAATGAGAATGATGAGTTAATCTCTACAAGAACATTAACTGGGTGGAGAGTCTGCATTGACTACAGGAAGTTGAACAAGGCTACAAGGAAGGATTATTTTCTCCTTCATTTCATTGACCAGATGTTAGACAGACTTGCAGGGATCCAATACTACTATTTTCTTGATGGGTATTCAGGCTACAATCAGATTTTCATAGCTCCAGAAGATCAAGAAAAGACAACCTTTACGTGTCCCTTTGGTACATTTGCATCCAGACGTACGCCATTTAGTTTGTGTAATGCTTCAGCAACCTTTCATAGGGGTATGATGGCAATTTTTGCTGACATGGTGGAGGATATCATGAAGCTGTTTATGGATGACTTTTCAGTCTTTGGCTCTTCATTTGATCATTGTTTGAAGAATCTGGCCTTAGTGTTGAAAAGATGTGAAGATAAAAATTTGGTACTTAACTGGGAGAAATGCCATTTTATGGTCCAAGAGGGGATTGTACTTGGCCACAGAGTGTCTTCACAAGGGTTAGAAGTTGATAGAGCCAAGATTGTGGCTATTGAGAAGCTCACTCACCCAATCAATGTCAAAGGGATTAGAAGTTTTTTGGGTCATGCGGGTTTCTACAAAAGGTTTATCAAAGACTTTTCCAAGATAACCAAGCCCTTATGCAACATGCTTAAGAATGATGCACCCTTTGTATTCAGTGCAGAATGTGCGAAGGCGTTTGATCATCTCAAGCAAACCCTTATTTCAACTCCTATCATGGTGGTACCTAATTGGGAAGAGCCCTTTGAGATCATGTGCAATGCGAGCGACTATGCCGTTGGGGCGGTGCTAGGCCAAAGAAGAGATAAGTTGTTTCGGGCAATCTACTATGCAAGTCGTACTCTTGATGATGCCCAAAAAAACTACACAACAACGAAAAAGGAACTACTTGCAGTTGTGTTTGCTTGTGACAAGTTTCGGTCCTATATAGTTGGGTCGAAGTTGATTGTTTATACTGACCATGCGACTATACGTTACTTGTTTGCCAAGAAAGATACCAAGCCCAGACTGATCAAATGTATATTATTACTCCAAGAATTTGATCTTGAGATCAAAGATAAGAAGGGCAGTGAAAATGTGGTTGCAGATCACTTATCAAGGCTGCAACATGAAGAAAAAGAAGATGAATGTCCAATTCATGAACTCTTCCCGGATGAACAACTCTGTTGAGTGAAGGCCAATCTTCCATGGTTTGCTGATTTTGTCAATTACAATGTCACGACGCCCCTGACGTAGGCTGACATCATGACCGGCACAGTGTACTATACGCTGTACATCCCATATACAATATATAATACATTGTCAGCCTCAACGGACATTCATAATAATTCTCAACATTTTCAAAAATTTTGACAGCACCTCCTCATAAAATGGACAATTCACATTTTTTTTTTCGGATATATCACAAATCAAATCCAATATAGATATATATAATCATTCCATTCATTCCATTCATTCACACATCAAATTCTCACCCGATAAATATACATGATCACCTCATTTCATCATCACAAGATATCAAATCATAATTCATGTTTCCATACAACCCATCTACGTGATAATATATATATGTAGGATGTGATATATATATTCATTTGAAAATAAAGAAAATATAATCCATTTCCTTCGCATACACGTACATTAACACAATAAGAATCTAACTCACGTATATATTCTCGTGCCTTTTCTTTTAACTCTGTACCTGAAATATTAAAGGAAATGGAGTGAGCAAACAACAGCTCAGTGAATATATTTCTTTAGATGGCAATTATATACATTTAGAGAAATATGACATTTAAAATCATTTCAAACACTTATTAAACACATGCATCATTCAACGAATATATTATACATGTCAACAACATAAATTTCATGAGTTTTCAAGAAAACAATGCATCATTTTTCCACGAAATCCACAATCTCCCTCCTTCAAGGCAAGAGAGCGGGTCTAACCATTGTATGGCCGTTACAAGGTAGCCACAACCTCTCATTACCCAATTCACAGTCATTTCAAAGATCTCCAATCCTTGTTAGGACAGGCCTACTGACAATGAGGTTACGCATAACACTCATCCGGGTCTAATTCCTAACGAAATGACACCAACTTGCTTTTGCAAGTCTTACATGCTCCAATGCTAAAAAGAAATCATTTATGAATGTAAATTAAAACCCAATGCAACATTATATGCATAACATATTTACATTCAAACATTTCATATATTTAAAATGCCATACAAGAACCAAAATCAAGAAAATATACTCACAGTACATGACTTTTCAACTTAAACGCCATCACCGTCGCTTTCGAGTCCAGCTCCAATTTAAATCCATATATCCAACTAATTCAACCTGTCACAACCACTCCATAATTCAATTTCATTTATTCAACATCTTCAATTTCTCAACTCACGTCAAATCACTAATAATAAAGATCAACCTGAAAAATATTATATCTGTGAATTTAGATTCCAACTCCATTTAGGACTTATAAGCAGTTGAAGAAACTACTATCTCGTTTCCTAGGTCAATCTAGATATTTCCACAAGAAAGAATAGTGAAAATAGATTTCCAATTTATATTTTTACTAGTTCTCAGTTTTATTTTTCTCCTGGAACATATATCAATTTTATTAAAAATATAGAACATTCCTAAAATTATTCTGTCCAAATCGACACGTGTAAAATTAGTTATTCTATCATTCTACTACCTTCAACAGATATTTTATTGAGGTTTTACACGTTCGCGAAGGTCACGAAAGTAAATTTTACTCACAAAAATCATA
Organism: Paratinospora sagittata; assembly: GCA_035771175.1. NCBI lineage: Eukaryota > Viridiplantae > Streptophyta > Magnoliopsida > Ranunculales > Menispermaceae > Paratinospora > Paratinospora sagittata. The sequence continues at coordinate 24,226,454 of CM069598.1, read as the reverse complement.
TATTTAGTTACTAAAAGTATTAAACAATATCCAAAAATTACAATTTTAGCATCGAAACGTCCGAAATTCAATTCTCTATGATTCTATGATCTCAAACCAGAGTTTCATTGGATTCTAATTCCATTTTATTCACTGGATATGATCGTAGTACAATTCACGCCACTATTCACATCTTCACTATTCATTGAAAACATGCAAATTTTTACTAAAATTGTCAAACGGTCTCCAAAAATCATGAACTTAGCATCGATGGACTTGCAACAGTTCATTCTACCATTTTATAGTCTTAAACTGGAGTTTCATCGGGTTTTAAATGATTCAAATGGTCTCCAATCTAAACTCTAAATTCCAACAAACTTTCAACGACTATAAAATTTTCAAATGAACACATAAATGGAATCGAACCACATATTCGGGGTTCCTACAGTCTAGGAAGTGTTTTCCAACCATCCTAGGGGATTTTCATTCACGTTGGGTCAAAACCCCAATTTTTGAAAACGCCGTAAAACGGCTCCCACATCAAAAATTACTCCGAAAGAAAGGTTACATCTAGCTTAGATATCAAGTTCACGAAGAAATAGAGTGAAAATCACTTACCGCGGGTCTCGATTTCGAGCGAATCCCACGTTCCTTCCTCCGTTCTTCTTCGTTCTCTCCACTCTCTTTCTCTTCGTTCGTTCTGCAACCCCTTTTCATTCTTCTTTTGTTTTTTTTTTATTTAACGTTGGAGAGAGCTTAGAAATGAGAGAGATGATATTTTATATAAAAAATGATCCAATACACCTAGGCTCCCCTTAATAATCAACTCCTCCATCAAATTTCATTGAATTTAACTCATCTCATTTATATAAGTCATTTAATAATTCAAGTATTTCACATGTATTCATATACACACATGCATTACATCATACTATGCATTAAGTCCTTTAATCATACTCCAATCCACATATTTAATTAACCAACCCCATAAATTAATCAATTTAATTCAACTCCAATTTTTATCTTGTAAGCACCCATATTGGATGATCCCATATGTATCATCTTCATTTCCTCATTTTATTTATTTACTAATCATACACGCGTATATTTGGCTCCTATGTATAAAATACGTATAATTCAACGTATGTATTTAATTAAAAGTACGAGGTGTTACATACAAAGTTAGTAGAGTGTTACCTCCAGATCTGTCGTATGCCAAGAACAAAAAGTTCATGCATCATGTGAAGTTCTACATGTGGGATGACCCCTTATTGTTCAAGCAGTGCAATGATCAAGTTGTAAGGAGATGCATTCCAGATATAGAGATTCAAGCTATAATTCATGAGTGTCATTCATCTTCATATGGTGCCATTTCGGGGCTACACGAACGACATTCAAGGTGCTACAAAGCGGATTCTACTAGTCTACTATCTTTCGGGATTGTTATACCTTTGTCAAGACGTGTGATAGGTGCCAGAGGCTTGGAAACATCTCTAGGCGACAAAAACTTCCCATGACTCCTATCATGGAGGTCGAGTTGTTTGATGAATGGGGCATCAATTTCATGGGACCATTCCCATCTTCTTTTGGCAAGACCTACATTTTTTCGGCAGTGGACTACGTGTCAAAGTGGGTAGAGTCCATAGCTACAAAGACTAATGATGCTATGGTGGTACTCAAGTTTCTTCAGAAGAACATATTCACTAGATTTAGTACCCCTAGAGCAATCATTAGTGATTAAGGGTCACATTTTTGCAACAAGTTGTTCAATTCACTCCTTACCAAGTATGGAGTCAAACACAAAATTGCCCTTCCCTACCATCCACAGTCAAATGGCCAAGCAAAAATTTCAAATAGAGAGGTGAAGCAAATTCTGGAGAAGACAGTAAACATCAACAGAAAGGATTGGGCCACAAAGTTATATGATGCATTTGTTGGCCCAGATATGTCCAAGAGGTGGGGGAAGGGGGTGAATTGGACACTTAGCAGATTTTAACATTTCTTTAAATTGGGCGAAATAATGAAAACAGATTAAACAAAGTATAGCAATTAGATACAGTAAATGTAAATGGGACAATGCGAGCAAAATTTATAGTGGTTCGGCTGCGCCTACATCCACTACCTAACCTCCTAAGTTAAGATTTGTTCAAACTCCACTATGGACGTTCTTACGGGTGAAGGTCAAACCAGTACACTTTCTCAACTTACGGGTGTGAGAACTACCGTTTCTCAACTTACGAGTGTGAGAGGATCGTTTCTCAACTTATGGGTGTGATAAGACCTATTCTCTACTTACAAGTGAGAGAGAACCTATTCTCAACTTACTGGTGTGAGAAGAACGTTTACAACTTTGAGCAACAGTTGCTCTAACTCAGTGACTTACCAGTTACCACAAACTGAATACAAGATGAGATATGATTCCCTTTACTCAGAATCAAAGTGATACTTACAAAGCTTTGGATTGAACCTTCTGTAGTCACAGATTCAACAAAATATCTGTGATAAAGTTTATGACCAGTTACCACAAACTGAATACAAGATGAGATATGATTCCCTTTACTCAGAATCAAAGTGATACTTACAAAGCTTTGGATTGAACCTTCTGTAGTCACAGATTCAACAAAATATGTGTGATAAAGTTTATGATTATTTGCCATTGAGAGATTATTTCAAGCCCGTGGTTAACAACAATTTCTCGAGCATAGCAAGACTACCCACCAATGCCAACAATTTTGAATTGAAGCCTTCCTTGATCACAAGGGTACAACAACACTAGTTTGGTGGAGTACCTCAAGAAGATCTAATGGTCCACATCAATAATTTCTTAGAGATGTATGACACAGTGAAAATAAACGGGGTCCCAGAAGAGCAAATAAGACTATGATTGTTCCCATTTTCATTAAGGGACAAAGCAAGATCATGGCTCCAATCTCTACTACTACCAGGGAACATTACTACATGGGAGGAGATGCTTCAAAATTTTCTTCAGAAATTCTTCGCACCTGCAGGGATATCACAACTGAGAGCAGAGATCAGTCCATTCAGACAATTGGAGTCTGAATCCTTATACGAGGCCTGGGAAAGATTTAAAGACCTACTGAGAAGATGTCCTCAACATGGGTACCAAGAGTGGTTGCAGATTCAAATGTTTTACAATCCCATGACCTTATCTACAAGGTCATTAGTTGGTGTTGTAGCAAGAGGTACACTATTGGGGAAGACAACAAATGAAGCCTTGATGTTGATTGAAAAGATGGCTTATAATACATATGAGCATGCAAGTGAGAGCGTACCAATCAAGAAAGTGGTTGGTTTACCTGAGGTTAATCAAATGACCTCATTATCTGCATAGATGGCTAGTATGTTGCATCACATGGTAACTTTATATGACAAGGTTTCCACTCTACAAGGAAGCCCTTCATCTTCCATAGCATCCATTGCAGCAGCAAGTTCAATTCCTCAAGGTTTTGGTGGTCAAGAAGAGCAAGTACAGTTTATGAAAAATAGATTGTACAACTACAGAGGGAACCATGGTGGCACTCAAGTGCCAAATTAGTACCATCCGGGGGGTTAGGAATCATGAAAATTTTTCCTTCTCTAATAATAGAAATGTATTGAAACCACCGACACCGGAGTTCAATTCACAAGTACCAGAGAAGAAGTCTCCACTTGAAGACATTTTGGACAAGTTCATTGGAGAGACATCCAACAAGTTTGAGAAGACTGAGTTTAGGGTTAACAACATTGAAACTCATATGGGCAACATGTCTGCTTTAATTAAGATCATGGAAGTACAAATTGGGCAGATTGCGTCTTCAATCAATGGCCAACAAAGAAGCTCCTTCCCAAGCAACACAAAGGTGAACTCAAAGGAGCAGTACAAGGTTATCAAATTGAGAAGTGGAAAAGAAGTAGAAAGTGATCCTTTTCCAAGCAGTGTAAAGCCTACCACTTCTTCATCATCCAGTCCATCACCATCCTCACATGGCCAAGAAGATGTTGAAGAGGAAAGTCTACGGAAAGGCAAAGGAGTTGCCAACGAAAAGGGAAAAGAGGCGAAGAAAGATGACTATGTACCTGGTCGTATCACATTTTTGGACAATCCGCCTATTCTTAAGAACCCCATTCCGTATCCTCAACGTTTCACAAAGAAAAAGTTTGATGAACAGTTTGCAAAATTTTTGGATATTTTTAAGAATATTCACATCAATATTCCTTTGCAGATGCTTTGGAGCAGATGCCCAACTATGTCAAGTTCATGAAGGATGTGATGTCTAAGAAGAGGAAGCTAGAGGAGTTTGAAACTGTCAAACTCACTGAGGAGTGCAATGCCATTCTGCAGAAGAAGTTGCCCTAGAAGCTCAAAGATCTAGGGAGTTTTACTATTCCTTGTGTAATTGGTACTTCTTCTTCTGATAAAGTTTTGTGTGATCTTGGTGCTAACATTAACTTAATGCCCTTGTCTATTTTCAGGAAGCTCGGGTTGGGTGAAGTGAATCCTACCACAATATCATTGCAATTGGCAGATCAGTCTATCACATATCCAAGAGGCATTATTGAAGATGTATTTGTAAAAGGGGACAAGTTTATCTTTCCCATTGATTTTGTAGTACTTGATATAGAGGAAGATGACGAGATTCCACTCATTCTTGGAAGACCTTTCCTTGCTACTGGTTGGGCCTTAATTGATGTGCATAAGGGAGAACTCACTTTGAGAGTTAATAACGAAGAGGTTGTCTTCAATATCTACAAATCACTGAGATTTCCAGTAGAGAGGAGCTCATGTTATAGAGTAGACATTGTTGCGAGATGTATTCAAGAGGTAAGAATGGAGAGATCACCAGTAGACCCCTTGGAGAGATGCTTGGTGCATTCGCTAGTAGATGGGACAGATGATGGTGTTGAAGAAAAATAGATCATAATGGGTTTGGGTTCGAAAACAATTCCGTCTTCTCAAGCAAAGTTTGAAAATATCAATGTTGCATCTTCATCTTCTATTCAGTCAAGTGCCCACAAGCCAGAGTTGAAGCCTTTTCTATGTAACGCCCGTACCTTAGGATGACGTCATTTCGACCCATAGAGTACCCGTATATGTTTACGTATACGTATATGATGCTCGACGTGCGTTGATTTGAGTGCCTTTGCATGAAGTTTCAGAATGATCGGAGACCCGTTCGACATCGAAACGTGTCAAAAATGGTGTCTTGGATCAGTGGAGCTCGTTCCATGGAGGAAGAAATTTCTGTCACCGATTAAATCAATAGCTTGATCTCCTAGATCCGTGGTCCGATTGAGCTAAAATTTTGTCAGATTATTCTTTTCTGATAGATCTTCATTAGGTGACGATCTTGATCGAAGTTGTCTATTGTGAGTTATAAAGCTGCAAACATTGTTTTTCGGATTTACAGAGTTTCTTGCGCAGTTTTGATCAAACGGTTTGATCTCACAATCCCACCGTTGGATTGAGCTGAACGTTTACCAGAATGTTGGTAACTGACTCATAAAACGCTTGAATGGTTAAGATGTTAAATTGATGAGTCATTTGCATAAAATTGAGTATCTAAGTGGAAGTTATTGCAGTAGAAAAAAATTGTTCCTTTTGTTTAAGTATATTTTGAGTTGTGGGCCAAAATTTTTTTATAAATACAAACCAAAACGGGATTTTCTCACACTTGCTCATTTTTCCACCTTCAAGAGTGCTAGAGAGATTGGAGAAAGGGGAAAGAAGAGGAGAAGAGAGAAAGAAGGGAAAAAGGAGGTTTTTGGGTGGATTCTTGCTCAAGGATCATCAAGGTAACCATTTCACTCCTATTTTCTTCTTTCCATTATTCTCTTACAAGCATGCAGCTGATTTTTTTGGACCTAGGGTTCTATTGAATCTCGTTTTTGAAAGGGTGATGGAAAATCAAAGTTGGAATTAGGTCTTGAAATTAATATATGTTGACCTAGAGTGTGTGGGGAGTACTCTATAGGTGAAGCGCCCAATTTCTAGCAAGAAATTAGAGGGGTTTCATAGACTTGACCTAAAACTAGTGTTTTGACCTAGGGTTTTCTATTCAAATTTCTTGTGATTTGTATGAAATTGATGAGTAATTATGGATGTGTGACACTCTAAATTACTGATCTCGAATAGGGGGAACCTAATTGTAGGGTAATTTTGGCTTAGGCCATGTAAATTGACATTCCCATGCAATTTGGGGATTTCCATGTAAATTGGGGATTTTGCCCAAATTAGGGATTTTGACCTAAACCAAGTCAATTGATCAAATTGACTTGGAAATCATCTAATTGGACCTCATTTGAGTAGATTCATGGGTTTAGAATGTTTGAACCTATGTTAATTTGGTATGACTTAGTTCAATTTGGCCTTAGGTTATGTATTACCAAATTGGGAATTTTGACTTAAACTTAGTCAATTGATGTAATTGACTTGAGGAATAGCCTAATTAACCCTTAATATGATTGAATTCTTTGTATTATAGTGTTTGGGATCATGGGAATCAACCTATGGCATTCAATTTGGGTTAGGTGTAGTCTAATTTGGTGATTATATGGTTGAATTGAGCATTATGGGTTTACTCATGACTATGACCATGCTAGAATCTCAAATTGACTATAGAATTAGGTTTGAACATGGTTATTAGCATACTTTGGCTGATCATTAGTATTGTATGGACCATGTGTTATATGTAGGGACCTTGGTTGGTTTGAGTAAGCCACGTAGGCAAATTGGGGATTGAAGTACTCGAGGTGATTTGTCTATCTTCTAGTACTTTCTTGGATTGGAAATTGGATTGGCTAGACTTAGCCAATCAATTGTGAGAGTTTCTTTACTTGTGTCTTCTATGTGTGACATTCTCTTATAGAAATGTTTTAAATGCTTAATTATTATGGTATGCATGATTTGATATCTCATGAAAATTATTGGATCATAGTCAGTTGGGAAAACAATTTGGGTTGAGTTTCCTAGTTGGGGTTTCCTTCGAGAAATTTCGTAAGTCTAGTGGGATCCCCGGTTGTTGACCTTGCAGAGGGTTTCAAGGGTACGCACAGCCTAGTTCGTCTAAACATGAAATAGGGTTTGGAATGAATAGTAAATCGATGACGTGCCCTTGGAATTCCAATTAGAATACAGGTAAGAGGTCATTCGGGCATGGGTCTTGCGCACTCATGTTCTTGGATCGATTCTTACCTAGGAGGTGTTTAGGTGCAAGAACATGTCATAAGTGATATGCATTGTCTTGATATGACATGAGGTCTTATATGGAACATGTATGTAACCTCGTTTACATTCCAGTTGTTTAAACTGTTTTAATGAATCTTGCAATGTTTTACATAAATGCACATGTATGTAGGCACCTGTAGAAAATATTCACTGGGCTAGCTGTAGCTCACCCTTTACTATTATCTTATCAGGATCGGATAGGAAGGGGAAGGGAAAGGCTTAGCTGCGGAGCATTTCCCGAACTCTGGTTGATGTAGGTGTTAGTACTTTTCCGCATTTATTTTGATAAATTGTACTATGTAACACCTAATACGTATACTTAACACTTAGATGAGTTGTAATCATTGTTAAGTATCATTTTGTACTTTTGATCACTGTGGACTTACAAAAAAAATATTTATGGCTTACATTTTGGGAATGTAATATTATTTGATTATGTCCATATGTGTTTATTGTTGTGTATTTGGGATTATGAAGTGTATTAGAAGGCTTATCGGGATGTCGTGTATATCGAGGGAGGATATACACGGGGTTCCGTGCAGGTCATGATGTCACGTATCGTGGGTCGTGACATTCCAGATCATCTTAGATATGCTTTTTTGGGCAAGGATGATGCATTTCCAATGATCATTTCATCCACCTTGTCTAATGTTCAAGAGGAAAAGTTGTTGAGGATCCTCAGGGAGCACAAATTTGCTATTGGGTGGACAATTGCAGACATAAAGGGGATCAGTCAATCTATTTGCATGCACAAGATACTCATGGAGGACTCATACAAGCCCACAGTGGAACATCAGAGGAGGTTGAATCTTGCAATGAAAGAAGTGGTCAAGGCTGAGATTTTGAAATGGCTCTAGGCAGGCATCATTTATGCCATATCCGATTCATCATGGGCAAGCCCTATACACGTTGTACCTAAGAAAGGAGGTATCACAGTGATCAAGTATGAAAAAGATGAAATGATCTCCTCACATACAATTATTGGTTGGAGGGTGTGCATCGATTACAGAAAGTTAAATAAGGCCACCAGAAAATATCATTTTCCATTGCCCTTCATTGATTAGATGTTGAACCGGTTAGCAGGGTTTGAGTACTGTTGTTTCCTTGATGGATATTCTGGGTATAATCAGATTTTCATTGCTCTAGAGGACCAGGAAAAGACTACATTAACATGCCCCAATGGCACTTTTGCTTTTAGGAGGATGCCCTTTGGGTTGTGTAATGCTCCAGCCACTTTTCAGAGATGCATGATGGCCATATTTGCTGAGTTGATTGAGGAAGTGATGGAGGTCTTCATGGATGATTTATCTATTTTTGGGTCTTTTTTTTATCATTGTTTGAAGAATTTTTCACTTGTGTTACAGAGATGTGATGAGAAGAACCTTGTCCTCAACTGGGAGAAGTGCCATTTTATGGTACAAGAAGGAATAGTTTTGGGACATCGAGTTTTTTCCAAAGGGTTGGAGGTCGACAGAGCTAAGATTGTGGCAATTGAGAAACTTATGCATCCAACCAATGTCAAGGGTATAAGAAGCTTTCTCGGACATGCTGGATTTTACAGACGATTTATCAAGGACTTATCCAAGATTACTAAGCCTTTTTGTAATTTCTTGGAGAAGAATGTGCCATTTATCTTTGATGAAGCATGTATACGAGTTTTGATCACTTGAAGAAAGTACTTATTTCAGCTCCCATCATGATAGTGCCCAATTGGACAGAGCCACTCGAGTAAATGTGTGATGTCAGTGATTATGCAGTTGGAGTTGTGTTGGGTCAGAGGAGAGATAAGATCTTCAAAGCCATATACTATGCCAGTAGAACTTTGGATGGGGCCCAAATAAATTACACCACTACAGAAAAAGAATTATTGGCAGTGGTGTTTTCTTGTGATAAGTTTAGGCCTTATCTTGTTGGTTCCAAGGTCATTGTGTACACAGATCATGCAGCCATTCGTTATCTTTTTGCTAAGAAGGATACCAATCCTAGGTTGATTAGATGGATTCTCCTCCTTCAAGAGTTTGATCTTGATATCAAGGATAAGAAAGGAAGTGAGAATGTGGTAGCTGATCACCTTTCTAGGCTACAAACATAAGCAAAAGATGAAGTGGGGCTTATTTAAGAAGCATTTCTTGATGAATAGTTGTATGCCCTAAGTGAGAAGCTTCCTTGGTATGCAAATTTGGTCAATTTTGTGGCTAATGGCATTTTATCGCTAGACATCTCCTCAGCTTAGAAGAAAAAGTTCCTTGATGATGCTAGATTTTATATGTGGGACGAGCCATTCTTATACAAGAGGTGCAATAATCAAGTAATCTGAAGATGTGTGCCTGAAAGTGAAGTTCAAGCCATCCTCAGAGATTGTAACTCTTTCTTGTATAGTGGTCATTTTGGTCACCAAAGAACTGCTTACAAAGTCTTGCAAAGTGGGTTTTATTGGCCAACCTTGTTCAAGGACAGTTATGTGTTTGTGAAGTCATGTGATAGGTACCAAAGACAAGGGAATATTTCCAAACGTGATGAGATGCCCATGAAAAGTTTTGTTGAGGTTGAATTATTTGATGTGTGGGGCATTGATTTCATGGGACCATTCTCATCCTCCAATGGCAAGCTATATATTTTGTTGGCGGTTGATTATGTGTCAAAGTGGGTTGCAGCCATTGCTACTACCACAAATAGTGCCCGGGTTGTATTGAAATTCCTTTAGAAGAATATTTTCACAAGATTTGGTACTCCAAGAGTCATCATAAGTGATGAAGTGTAATGACCCACTTTTGCATATAATGTTGTGATGACATAAAATGCCCGACTCTAGGTCTTGGGTATGTATTTGATGTGTATAATACTCGTATTTTGCATGTTTTGTGTATGTATTTGATGTTTTTACATGATAATTAATTATTGGTGCAACAAATGGAGTTGGGGATATTCAAAATGAATCCTAAACGCTTCTTTACAAAGAAATCGACTGGCTATACACAAAATTCTGATGTGTATTGAGCGCGTAGTAGCGAAATGAAAAGTGAGTGTTTTGAGCGAAAGGGAGGATGCTCATGCGCTGGGAGGATGTTCCTGCACTGATCAGGAGGGCGCTAATCACGTTTTTGAGCATTTTTTTTTAGTGAAAAATGGCCAAAAATTAGTATTTCAAAAGGGAAAAAGTTGCTAATATTCCCATTTGAGTTGGGAACGAATTGGAGAAGGAAGAATGGAGGAAAACTAGGGTTTCAAGAGGAAGTCTTCACCATTTATACCCCAAAGTAAGTGTTTTCCTCCATTTCTTTCCATGAAATCACCATTGAATGTGAGAGTAAGCTTTCTAATAGTGTAATTTTTCTCCATGGGTCACGGTTATGGGTATTCCTAACCTACGGTTGGTTGATATTTTGCTATTTCGAGCTTGTTTATAATAACAACAACCTTTCTTAACCTAGATCTATACCCAATGTGCATTTTGCAAGCACTTTACCACATTTTTTGTGAAGCTAAGTGTAATGGCCCTAAACCTAGAAAATGAACTTAGGGTTTTCCATTCAAGTTGCCACTCAATTATGTTGAATAAATGACTGATTCTAAGTGATTGATGGTTCAATTCACTGATTTTTAATGGTGGAAAGCCTAGGTGTAATGTAAAATTGGCCTAGGGCTTGATTTCGGGATTTTGCCCAAAATTGGGGCTTTTTACCTAAATCAAATCAATTGATTAAATTGACTTGAAACTTGTTTAATTGAACCCAAATTGAGTGAAATTGTGGGTTTATAATGGTTAGACTAGTGTTAGAATTGCATGAGTTAGTTCAATTTGATCATGTAGAAATTTATCAAATTTGGGGCTTTTGAGGCATTTAGATTGGAATTGGTCAATTGAATGGTGTTAAGTGTTTCTAATCCAAATTGGTGTGGATTAGATGTGATTTGGGTTAATAATTATGTATTTAGACATAATGGACTGAAATTGATCATTTGTGTATGAAATTGATTCATTTCAGGTGTATGTGAGTCAATTGGCCAATTGGAATGTAAATGATGTGTGAAATTGGCTAGTAAATTGGTTGTGAATATTTCTCACATTTGTTTTCCATTATGACATTTTATTTTTATAAATTGGTTTGTGCAATGACATGCATATTATATATATATATATATATAGATGTGCATTGTGATTTAAGAGCATGAGCATGGAATATATGCCTTGATATTGCCTTGGGTGTTTTGGATTAAATACCTTGGCAATGTTGTCTTTCTATTTACTTATTCTTCGGGGAAATGTGCCATCAGAATACTTGGATTGGTGTTCCGTGGAAAAGACTTTCCGAATCTCTGAGGAATGTAAGGGTAGAAAGATTAGGAGGATTAGTGTCGGGTAATACGCCGATCGAAACCTATTGGCCAATAGGGGAAGTAAAGGAATGTATTATTCTGACATATCATTTTGGTAAAGAGTCTGCATATTTGATTCTTATGGAAATGATACATAATTCACATGTTTAGTTTAAACACATGTCTAATATGATTTTTCTTGATGCATTTGGCTTATGAATGGAATTTTCAATATCGTATGTGTTTTTTATAAATGCATATATGGATATTTATTATGAGAACTTACTCATTGAGCTAGTTGAGCTCACCCCATTTTTTCCTACTTTTCTCAGGTTCAGATCAGAAAAGAAAGGGCAAGGCTTAAAACTTGCGGTCTTCCTTTTCTTCTCTTTTGGATGTATGTTTTGATTCGTATATTTTTTAGAAAACTTGGGACTAGTGTAATTGTTTTGTTTCATCTTTGATTATGTATATAAATATCACAAATTCTCATGTATATAAAATATAGGTAGTTGTGGTTTGTTTGGCTTTGGGGATGACTTGGGATGTGGATAAATCATGTGAGAAAGCAAAATGATTGGGTTTGATATGAATGATGTTGATTATTTGATTATATGTTTTTGTGTGATTGGATGTGATTATCAAGATATTTTTTGGAACCTCAGATTTATGGGGAGGTTCTGCCAAAAAATTTTGTGATTTTGTGGTATTGTTTTAAAAGGAAGGGGCTGATAGAGTATCGTATACGTCTAGGTATGGCGTATATGGTATTTTGTGCCGGTCGTGAGGTCACCCAAAGAGGGGTTGAGACAATTTTGGAATCAGAGCCTGAACCTTGAAGTTTAGGATACCTATGGTTAGGTTATAAAAACTTTAAGAAAGATAAAAGCTTTATAATGTTATGATTGATTGTATGGATATTGTATGGGTAGTTAGATTATGTTAATGTTATCCATGGTATGCTACCCTGCTTGGTGCATTCCTTTTTACCCATTGAAATTTTAGTTTTCTGAAGAAGGGAAAAAATAAGGATAGCAATGGACCCTAGTGATCAAGATAGGCTCAAGAGGCTGGAGGAAATGTTTGCTATCCAGCGGCAACAGAATGCTCAACTCCTTGAGATGATCACCAAGCTGCAACAAGACAGGCTACGTGTTGATGCACCTGTTGTACACGGTGTGGGCACTAGTAGTGTTGGTGCCATGGCTGTTACTCCTCCTGCTGAGACTAGAGTACCGACTCCCAAGTCCAGTGAAGACATCGCAGATAAGAAATAGTATGAGAAAGTGATGAAGGCTTTCAAAATGCGGGAACCTCCAACATTTTCAGGCAGTTTGAAGCTTGTGGATGTTGAGAGTTGGATTCTGCTGAGAGTTGGATTCTAAGCATGGAAGTCATCTTCAATGATATGCAAGCTCTAGACAGAGATAAGATTCGTCTGGCTAGATTTAAGTTGGATGATGGAGCCGACAAATAGTGGAAAACTACTCAGAGATCCCCTGGTGAGATTAAGTCTTGGACTAGATTCAAAGAGTTGTTCTACACTACTTACTACCCGCGATCAGAGGTTGATCGGAGGCGGAATGAGTTCATTCAGTTGACTCAAGGTAGTAGATTAGTTCGAGAGTACGAATATGAGTTTAACAATAGACTCCCACTCTTTGCTCCAGAGCTAGTACCTACTAATGAGTTGAGGATGGCAGGACTTCAAGATGGTTTTAGAGATCAATTCGACAGGGTTTGGCATTTGTTGGTGTGTCGACTTATGATCAAGCCTTGAGGCAGGCCGTGGATTTTGAGATGCTGAGGTTGCAGCGAGATCTAAAACGATGACTATTCCTCCAGTACATGTATTTCCTTTTGATTCATCTTCTCCATCTTCAGGAAAAAAGAAGAAGAAGTGGAACAAAAAGTTTTGGGATGATAGTAAGAAGCCCAAGACTAGTGGTGGATTTTTTGGGGCTGATTCTTTTGTTACTCCTGTTTCTGTGGCATCTGCTCCAGCGATTTACAGTAAGGGAGATCAGACTCAAGTTAGATCACAGAGTCAGTCACAGACTGCATCTTCAGACCCGAGACCTCCTATTACTTGCTTTAGATGTGGTATGAAAGGCCACAAGGCTAATCAGTGTTCTATGCCAAGGCAATCTTCTACTCCAGCTATTTCTGCTGCATCTGGTACAAAGAGGCAAGCTAAGGCAGTAACTGAACCAGATCCTGATGCCAGCAAGAATCTGATAGAGGGTATCATTTCTATCTGTGATATGATGATGAATGTATTGATTGATTTTGGTTCTACTTTATCATTCATATCTGGACATATGGTAGATAGACTTAAATTGCCCGTGGTTAGAGCTAGTACACCTTTGATTTTGAGTACGGCTACAGGTGAGAGAATCTACCCAGATATGATTTGTATGAATTGTGTTGTCAAATATGAGAGACTTGAGATGATTGTGAACCTTAGGGTGTTAGAGTTCCTTGATTTTGATGTTATTTTGGGTATGGACTGGTTGGCGACGTATCATGCCCAAGTGGATTGCATCCATAAGCTGATTATATTTCATATCCCAGGGCGACCATCTTTTGTCTACCGAGGTATGACTACTACGGAACCACCTACTCGAGGCAGGCTGGCTACTGATGTAGAAGCTGCGCTCATGGCTAGTATTAGGCCATTAGAGAAGAAGGATCCGGGTATTCAGATCTCTATTTTTCCAGTTGTGAGTGAGTTTCCCAACGTATTTTTTGATGATTTACCTGGGTTACCAACCAAGAGGGAAATTGACTTCATCATTGAGTTGATGCCTGGTACAAAACCTATCAACATTCCACCTTATCGAATGGCGCCAAAGGAGTTGCAAGAACTCAAGGTGCAAGTTGAAGAGCTTTTGAGAAAATGGCTTATTTCCCATAGTATGTCACCTTGGGGTGCACCAGTTCTTTTTGTGAAAACGAAAGACGGGACTCGTAGATTGTGTATAGATTACTGTTAACTGAACAAGGTGACAGTGAAAGTTAAATATCTTCTACCTCGCATTGATGATCTGTTTGATCAGTTAAATGGTGCCAAATTTTTCTCTAAGATTGATTTGAGATCAGGCTACCATTAGTTGAGGATTAGAGAAGATGATGTCTCGAAGATTGCCTTCCAGACACGATATGGTCACTATGAGTTTCTGGTCATGCCTTTTGGGTTGACGAATGCATTTGCGATGTTCATGGATTTTGATCATAAGAGTCTGAAATACTTGTTTGATCAGAAATAATTGAATATGAGACAACATAGATGGCTTGAATTTCTTAAGGTTTATGACTTCCCATTGGACTATCATCTTGGGAATGCCAATGTTGTTGCCGATGCATTGAGCAAATGGGTTGAAACAGGCATTGTAGCTTATCAGATGGCCCATGAGTGGCGATTATTGGAGAGGATCTCGATAAGGAGTATACGTTCTGTTAAACCATCTTTGGATGTGTGTGCTCAGATGAGGGCATAACTGTCGGACACTCATATTCAGAGGATCAGATATCTACAGCAGCATAGTCTAGATTTTGGGATGTTTGATGCTTGGGCTGATAGTACTGATTGTGTTGATTGGTCGAGAGATGCAGATGGCATTCTAAGATTTTAGGGGAGACTATGGATTCCATATGATCCGGAGTTTAGAGATGAGTTTCTTCGAGAGGCACATAGATTGTAATATACTATTCACCCCGTAGCGACCAAGATGTACCATGATATGAAACGTACAGTTTGGTGGCATGGGATGAAGAAGGACATAGCTGAGTATGTTCGAAAGTGTGGAGTGTGATAGCATGTGAAAGCTGAACACCAAAGGCATGGAGGACAAATGCAATCATTACCTATTCTGGAATGGAAATGGGAGCATATTACGATGGATTTTATTATGGGACTTCCTAGGTCTCAAGGTAGATATGATGTCATCTGGGTTATTGTTGATAGGCTCATGAAATCTGCTCATTTCTTGCCGACGAACACCAAATATTTCATGGATCGATTGAGCAGATTATTCCTTCGAGAGATTGTGAGACTTCATGGAGTTCCTATTTCGATTGTTTCGGATAGAGATTCGTGTTTTACTTCGAGTTTCTGGCGTGTGATGCAGAAACAAATGGGAACTCAGTTTTGTCTCAGTACGACATTTCACCCTCAGACGGACAGACAGTCTGAGAGGGTTATTCAGATGCTAGAGGATATGCTCAAGTATTGTATTTTAGAGTTTGGTGGGAGTTGGATTAAATATCTTCATCTGTGTGAATTTGCTTACAATAATAGCTTTCAGGCTAGCATTGGCGTGACACCTTTTGAGGCTCTCTATGGGCGACCTTGTAAATCTTCTACTTGTTGGTTTGAAGTGGGAAAGACACAATTGGTGGGGCCAGAAGCAGTGGTAGCACAGACGGAGAAGATTAAGTAGATTAGGGCAAGGTAGCACAGGATCGATAAAATAACTACTTCGACAAACGCCATAGACCATTAGAGTTTGCTGTGGGATTTGGAGTGAAAGGAAAACTTTCTCCTCTTTTTATTGGGCCATTTAAGATCCTTGAGAGGATAGGTCCTTTGGCATACAGGACTGCTCTACCATATCAACTTGTTGGAGTTCATAATGTATTCCACGTGTCTATGTTGAGAAAGTATAATGCAGACCCCAAATATGTACCTATGCTTGATATTTCTTAAATTCAAGTTGGGGAGGATGCTACTTATGTGGAACAACCAATTCAGATTATGGCTCGTAGAGTTAAAAAGCTCAGGAATAAAGAAATTCCTTTGATTCAAGTCAAATGACAGTTCCATGATAATGAAAACAAACCTGGGAGCGAGAGAACAGATGCGGGAAATGTTTCCGAATTTGTTCACCGCTTAAGGTAACATTTAATTTTATATTAAATTTTGAGGTCAAAATTTCCTAAGTTGGGGGGATTGTAATGACCAACTTTCGCATATAATGTCGTGATGACGTAAAATGCCCGACTCTAAGTTTTGTGTATGTATTTGATGTTTTTACATGATAATTAATTATTGGTGTGTCAAATGGACGTGGCGATATTAAAAATGAGTCCGGAACGTGTCTTTACATAGAAATCGACTGACTATACCTGAAATTCTGATGTGTATTGAGCGCGTAGTAGCGAAATAAAAAATGAGTGTTTCGAGCGAAATGAAGGGCGCTCATGCGCTGGGAGGATGATCTTGCACTAATCAGGAGGGCGCTGATCACGTTTTTGATCATTTTTTTTAGTGAAAAATGGCCAAAAATCAGTATTTCAAAAGGGGAAAAGTTGCTACTATTCCCATTTGAGTTGGGAACAAATTGGAGAAGGAAGAATGGAGAAAAACTAGGGTTTCAAGAGGAAGTCGTCACCATTTATACCCCAAAGTAAGTGTTTTTCTCCATTTCTTTCCATGAAATCACCATTGAAGGTGAGAGTAAGCTTTCTAATGGTGTAATTTTCTCCATGGGTCACGGTTTTGGGTATTCCTAACCTAGGGTTGGTTGGTATTTTTCTATTTTTAACCTAGATCTATACCCAATGTGCATTTTGCAAGCACTTCACTACATTTTTTGTGAAGCTAAGTGTAATGGCCCTAAACCTAGAAAATGAACTTAGGGTTTTCCATTCAAGTTGCCACTCAATTATGTTGAATAAATGACTAATTCTAAGTGATTGATGGTCCAATTCACTGATTTTGAATGGTGGAAAGCCTAGGTGTAATGTAAAATTGGCCTAGGGCTTGATTTCGGGATTTTGCCCAAAATTGAGGCTTTTGACCTAAATCAAGTCAATTGATTAAATTGACTTGAAACTTGTCTAATTGATCCCAAATTGAGTGAAATTGTGGGTTTATAATGGTTAGACTAGTGTTAGAATTGAATGAGTTAGTTCAATTTGACCATGTAGAGATTTATCTAATTTGGGGCTTTTGAGGCATTTAGATTGGAATTGGTCAATTGAATGGTGTTAAGTGTTTCTAATCCAAATTAGTGTGGATTAGATGTGATTTGGGTTAATAATTATGTATTTAGACATAATGGACTGAAATTGATCATTTGTGTATGAAATTGATTCATTTCAAATGTATGTGAGTCAATTGGCCAATTGGAATGTAAATGATGTGTGAAATTGGCTAGTGAATTGGTTCTGAGTATTTCTCACCTTTGTTTTCCATTATGGCATTTTATTTATATAAAATTGGTTTGTGCAATGGCATGCATCTTATATATATATATGTGCATTGTGATTTAAGAGCATGAGCATGGAATATATGCATTGATATTGCCTTGGGTGTTTTGGATTAAATACCTTGGCAATGTTGTTTTTCTATTTACTTATTCTTCGGGGAAATGTGCCGCCGGAATACTTGGATTGGTGTTCCGTGGAAAGGACTTTCCGAATCACTGAGGAATGTAATGGTAGAAAGATTAGGAGGATTAGTGTCGGGTAATGCGCCGGCCGGAACCTATTGGCCAATAGGGGAAGTAAAGGCATGTGTTATTCTGATATATCCTTTTGGTAAAAAGTCTGCATATTTGATTCTTATGGAAATGATGCATAATTCACATGTTTAGTTTAAACACATGTATAATATGATTTTTCTTGATGCATTTGGTTTATGAATGGAATTTTTAATATCATACGTGTTTTTTATAAATGCATATATGGAAATATATTGTGAGAACTTACTCATTAAGCTAGTTGAGCTCACCCCATTTTTCCCTACTTTTCTCAGGTTCAGATCAGAAAGGAAAGGGCAAGGCTTAAAGCTTGCGGTATTCATTTTCTTCTCTTTTGGATGTATGTTTTGATTCGTATATTTTTGAGAAAACTTAGGACTAGTGTAATTGTTTTGTTTCATCTTTGATTATGTATATAAATATCACAAATTCTCATGTATATAAAATATAGGTAGTTGTGGTTTATTTGGTTTTGGGGATGACTTGGGATGTGGATAAGTCATGTGAGAAAGCATAATGATTGGGTTTGATATGAATGATGTTCATTATTTGATTATATGTCTTTGTGTGATTGGATGTGATTATCAGGATATTTTGTGGAACCTCAGATTTATGGGCAGGTTCTGCCGAAAGTTTGAGTGATTTTGTGGTATTGTTTTAAAAGGAAGAGGTTGACAGAATATCGTATACGTTTAGGTATGACGTATATGAGATTCCGTTCCGGTTGTGACGTCACCCAGAGAGGGGTTGCGACATGAAGGCTCTCACTTTTGCAACAAGCTTTTCAAGGCTCTACTTTCCAAGTATGGGGTGAAGCATAAAGTCGCTTTGGCCTATCATCCACAGTCTAATGGGCAAGCCGAGGTTTCCAACTAGGAAGTGAAAAGAATTTGGGAGAAGACTGTGAGCAGTAATAGGAAAGATTGGGCATTAAAGCTTGATGATGTTTTGTGGGCATACCGCATCGCCTACAAGACACTATTAGAATGTCTCTGTATACACTTGTCTTTGGAAAGTCTTGTCATTTACCATGTGAGTTGGAGCATCGAGCTTATTGGGCAATAAGGAAATTGAATTTTGATATGAAAGCTTGTGGAGAGCAAAGACTGCTTCAATTCAATGAAATGGAAGAGTTTAGACAAGATGCATTTGAGAATGCTAAGATCTATCGGAGAGAACCAAGGGTTGGCATGACAAGCATATCTTGAAGAAAGAGTTTCTTTGGGGCAACAAGTCCTCTTCTACAATGCAAGACTAAGGCTTTTTCCAAGAAAGTTGAAGTCTAGGTGGTCCGGGCCATTTCTTGTCACAAAAGTTTTCCCCTATGGAGGGGTAGAGCTACAAAGCCAAGATGGTGGACGTTTGTTTCAAGTGAACAGGCAAAAGGTGAAGCACTACTATGGAGCATTTGATCCAAGCAAGGAGAAGCTACCCCTTCATCAACCATCCTGAGCAAGAAAAAAAAAAGTCTAGCTAATGACTATAAAGAAGCGCTTGTTAGGAGGCAACCCAATTGATCTTTTTGTTCATGTTTTATTTTCATTTTGGTCATTGTAGTATAGATTTTGAGTTTGTTCTTTCCACTAATGACATTCATTTTTGTCCCTTTCAGGTTTTGATTCAAGTTTGGGGGTCCTCGGAGATACTAAGGAAAAGAGAAAGATTTTGGAGCCTTCTACCCTTATGGGTTAAGGGAGTATCGTTACCCTTCTCTTTATGTGCATGTTTTTGCATTGAGGACAATGCCAACTTTAAGTTTGGGGGGAGTTTGAATTCTTGGTGTCTTTAGTGTAAATTTTAAAAAAATTTATGAAATTTTTTGTTTTTCATGCATTTTGATTAATGAATAATTCCATATTCCATTATGAGTTTGATTTGATTTGATCTTGTATGGATGATCTAGGATAGGATTTGAACTCATTTTTTAGTATAACCCTTGGAAAACTAGATTGCACTCTTTAGTCTGTGTGCTTGATCTACTTTGCCATGTTTATTAGACATTCTCGTTGACTTTTGAGCATTAAATTAGGATCATGAGTTCCACTTGTTTGCTTAAATCAAGATTATGCAAGTTAAATACCTTTAGATCTCATTTTTAAACTGAACTCTAGAACTTGTTTGATCACTTCTTGAGGCGAGATCGTAGGAATCACACTATGAGAGATATGATTTAGGCCATTTTTTGGATAGATTGAGCAATAAAGCCTACCTAGCTATTAAATTACCCCTAGTCATCCTATTTTGAACCATTTACCCTGTTTATTATCACCAAAATTGATTAGCCAAGGCCTTTGATTGAATTTTCCTTGTTTTTACCTAAGCACTCTTAACTCTTTGAAAAATGTGAGTTGTGCTTGTTTTGGGTTTTTTTGCATTGGAAAGTATGTGAATATGGGCTATGGAATGAAAATGTATGAGAAGGTGACGAGAAAAAGATCAAAACGTGTGTTTCATGTGAAAAAGAAAAAGAAAAAGATGAAGAATGCAAAGAAAAGAAAGAAAAGAAAAATCATGTTTCTTCATCTATGTATGGAAGTGACATAAGTTTGGGGGTGTATATGTGGGTAATGTGAATAAAAAATGTGAAAAATCTTAGTTGGATAATGTTTGGTTTTGGGTCATGTGTAAGGTATGGGATGTGTGCAAAAATTGTTGATGTAACAAAGATGTTTTGGGTATTAAGCTTCATTTTATCCACTTTGACATACCCTTAGCCCTAGCCTTACATTACAAGCTATTTAAAGACCTATTGATCTTGATTGGTGTGAAACCTACATTAGTGGAGAGAAGTGTGAAAAGCAAGCATATGAAGTTCATGTTTTGTTTTATGAGATCATATCTCTATCTTGCTTGCATTGATCTATATGATTTATGAGTGGTCATGTGAATGATTTTTTATGCTTGGTTGTCAATGAGGACTGAAAAGAAGACATGGTCTTGTAGGTTGAAATTCTAGACAACAAGTTTAAATTTTTGAAGCTTTCCTGGTGTTATGCCTATAAAATTTGTGCTGTCTTTGAGATCAATTGAATCCATTTTTGAAAATCAAACCCTTGTTCATCTTGGAATATGTGAGGAGTTTGTTTGATCAACTTTCATCTTTTTCTTTGCTCGGATGATCAAAGTCTAAGTTTGGAGGAATTTGATAAGTTGAGTTTTAGTAGTTAGTTTGCATGTTAATTTGATAGACTTTTAGGTGCATTTGCTTAGTTTTTAGATATTTTTGCATGAATTGCATGCTTAGTTGTTTTAGGTTCATTTAGGCTTTATCTTAGGCTTTTATAGGTTTTTATCATGAATAAATGACATTTTGATACTTGTTAATATCATAGAAGTCATATACTTTGAGTGCATTTCATTTTAGTTAATACTTTGATTAATTGCATAGAGTTTACAATTGTTTATACTTTGTTTTGTAGGTAAATAAAGACCTTAAAAATGGGTTAAAATAAGGTTCAAATGGTGTTCAAAAGAAGTCAAGAACATATGCAAGAATGTGCAAAAAGTGGAGAAAATCAGCTAAGTCCACAAGCCACCACGCAACACCCGAAACTGGGCGCCGTGGCGCCTAAATGCAGAGTGGTAGTGATGATGCACTGTGACTGGGCACCGCGACGCCAGAACTGGGCGCCGTGGCGCCGGTAACCTAGAATTGTTGAAATGCATATTTTTTTGGCGAGTTTTGACCCCCCTTTTTGTCTTTTCACTCATTGGATGTATATAGCTCGTTTTAGGTTTTGTTTAGAGGATATCTTTCATTCTAATAGATTTAGATAGCAACTAATTAGGGTTTAGTTAGAAGAAAGGAGGCAAGAGAAGAAGACAAGGAAGGAGGAGTTGCAGGTTCAAGCTTGAAGAATAAGGAGGTTTTCTCTACTTTTATTTTAATTAGAACTTGTGTTTTATGATTTCTTCTTTGAATATCTCTCTTGTACTCATGTATTTGAATATGAGCTAAACATTTGATCTAGAGGTTTAATTGATCTATGTTGATCTTATGGTTTGATTATTATTTGTACGTTCTTGATTGATAATGTGGGTTTATTTGTAATTTCCAACTCTCAATGCTTACAAATTGCTAGCCACATTTTGGATGACCTTAGATTTGATATCTATCACTTGGAAAAGGGGATATTGAATTGGATTGGAAAAATTGCATCCTAGGGATATTGTATCGTGTTGGGAAACCTACAAAACCCTTGGAAATCATTCAAAACTGGGTCCCAAATCTTAATGCATGTTTAATTCATTGGTTTATCACTTGGAAAAAGGAAATTAATGCATTGAGCATAGATAATTGAATTATCACTTGGAATAGGGGTTTAATTGAATTAGATCCATGATTTATAAATCTATGAATTAATCATTTACATGACATTTTGAAAACCATAAGTGAAGACATAGTGATATTAATCATCTAGTGTTTTTAATCATTGATTTTCTCTATTTTCTATCCAAATTACATTGTTTAGTTTTAATTGTCGCTTATTTTACTTTTAGTACTCAATTCATCAAATATTGATCATCTAGATAAAACTTAGAGTTAGTATAATTTCGGGTATTAAAACATAGTTTTGCTAATCCTCGAGAACGATAACCCGGTGTTGGTGCACCCAAGAGGGGGCGTGAATTGGGTGATGGTCAAATTAAAACATGTCCAATGACTTAGTGATATACTTGGGTACATTGGAAATAAATGCACATACTAACCGTAAAGTAAAATGCAAAAAGTAAAACACACTACAATCCAGCCTACGTTCACTACCTAATCTCCCGATTAGAATTTTCTTCATTCACTAACTGATTCTTTTATGGGTGAGAACCAAACCGTTATACTTGCCCTTTCACAAGTTAAAGCCATACCTCCTATCCTTTTGCAGGCTAAGGATGAACCAGTTCTCTTTTACAGGTTGGATGATAACCTATCCTTTTACAGGTTAAGGACGAACCTTTCCTTTTAAGGGATAAGGAAGAACCATGATCCTTTTACGGGACGAGGAAGAACCCATATTCCTTTTACTGGATGAGGAAGAACCGTAATCTTTTTACGAGATGAGGAACAACTGTTTTCTTTTTTTTCGGGCTGAGCAAGAACCCATGTTCATTTTACGGGATGAGGAAGAACCATTATTCTACTTACAGGTGAGGATGAACCTTAACATGATTTCAACCCTTGAAATCATTAAGTAAACCACGTTCACTTGTCTTGGTTGTTTCATTCCGAAACACACCAGCATACCACAATTATAATAATGGTTGTTCTAACAAAGTAGAACACTTTAGAATTAAGCTCTTATACATAGCATTACAAAGATATATGAATTTAGTACATAATGCTAAGAGAGAATACACTTATAGTCCTTTACCTTTCAATGTTCGGTATTGCTCAAGTGCAATTTCGAAAAGCATGAATGATGTGTCAGGTAAATCAGTGCTTCTTCAAAAATATTGTGATACCATTAAACATTGAAGTTGAAAATCATAGGACCAGTGTAAAAACATAAACGCAGATTGTTTTTAAAATAGATATAATATATAAGAGTGAAAACTTCTGGTTCAATATTCAGTATTTAGCACAACTAATGAAATAGTTCGATACAATACTTAACATATAAAATCAAGTACAACTGTATCTTTCGAACTATCTCTCAAATAATTTGATCAGCAAGATTGATATTAAGTATAGATCCGTGCTGAGAATTTGAGTAGAAACTAGTTCTATATAATTCAAATAGATTTTCAAAGATAGAATATAATTTAAGCTTGGTATGAAAATCTTTTAAACAAGTAAAGTATCAGTGAAAAATACTTTGAAAAACTAGAACAGTTGAAAACTTTTGAAAGATTGAAAAATGACTATTATTCAAAAAGGTTTTGGAAAAATAAAAATTATCGGCGAGTTGTTTGATTCAAAGTGTTGGTATTTATAGACTTAGTTGGAAACGACCGTTAGATACTTGAATTTCAAATTCAAGGTGAACGTTTACACACAATGGCTAGAATGTTATACGAAAATAGCATCAGCGCTTTTCACTAACATTATGGTTCTTTTCAGATAGCATGAATAACGAAAATTTCAGGAAACTTGATTCATGCATCAGAGAAAATCTCTGATCAATCTGAAAAGGATTATGTGCAAAGATCTCTTCTAAAAAGTAGATTGGTAAAGTGTACGTGTCAGAACAACTACAGTTGTTGAATTAGCGTTCTGATTTCCTAATTAGGGTCCTGATGCATAATATCAACTTTGTCGTTTTGTTCCTTGAGGGCGCTCATTGTATAAGCATCCTTCTGAACAATGAAGTGTGGGGGCTACTAACTCGTAAGCGTCCCAAATTTCTTTGCGACGGAAATGACTCAACTTTGAAGGCGTTAATGCACTGTTAGCGCCCTGCTTTGTTTTGAAAACGTTTGGATAGATGAGGGAGCTACTTCCGGATAAGCGTCCTACTTTTTAAAATATAAAACACAAGAGCTCTACAACCATGTAAGTGTCCTGCCATTACAAAACATTTGAAAACAAAACCAAGTACACTGAAGGACAATCATCGTCCTAAAAGTTGTATAGTTGGTTCAAAGGATGAGGACGCTCCTATTCAAGTAGCGTCCTGATAGTTTATCCAACTTATTACTATCAGCGTCCTCAAAGATAACATCTTTGAAGAACTTAGAAATCATTTAGTAAGCTGATGCTGAGTCAGCGTCCTGACAACTTCAGATGTTGACTAAAGGGAGGTCGCCACTTACAAGTAAGCGTCCTGATGAATTAGTTCAATTCAACCTTGAAAGTTATCAACGTCCTAATGAGTCATTAGCGCCCTGACTTATCAAGTTTAGGAGATCGTTGCTGAATCATTAGCATCCTGAAAGACTCTCTTAAAAACGGTTGACTCATGATTAAAAATTCAATAAATACAATTAAAACTCAGTCAATTTAAAATCAAATCAAACGTAGAAAATTAAATTATTTGAAATACCTTTAAGTATATGGTTCAAAACATGCAATTTTGAAAAACGTATGCAAGTGATTTGTGCGTGGTTTTGAAAAACGTTTGAACAATATCGATTAGAGAAAAATATACCTTAAATATTTTGTGTATTTCTCATATTTCTCATAATCTTTAAATCCAACTCTTCATTATGAGATCTTCAATATGAACTTCGTGCTTGAGTTGAATTTCGTGAACGTTGATCAAATGATGTAGTCTTGAAGCTCTTGATCGAATCGTTCGTGTGGTGTGATCTTGAAATCATGATATGATCTTTGATGTCCTTGATTGAAACGATCTTGAACAGCTAATATGAGCTTGAATTCCTTGATCGAATCATTCTTTGACTTTTTGCTTTCCTGAGGTGCTGAGATAAATTCTTGATTGAAGCTCGTTAGCTCCAAAAAGTATTTTGTTTGTAATCATCAAAATATACATCGTCATAGTATATTTAGGGGCGTGCTAAGTGATGAACCGTTTAGGGAAACCCTCGGTATTCATCGATATATATTATAACTTGATATTCGTACCCTTACGAATTTAAATTTATTACATCGGGCTCCTACCTACCTCCATTACCTAATCTCCTCGATTAGGATTTTGTTCAAACTCCACTATTGAATCCTCTTACGGGTGATGATAAAACCATTACACCTTTTCTCAATTTCACAGTCTTGAGAACAACCGTTAACCACTTGAGCAACACTTGCTCAACCTTAGTAACATACACAGTCACTAGTATAAATCAAACACAAGTTTGAGAGCTTGATTCTCTTACCAAGAATCAAAGAAATACCTACAGAGCAAATAATGAACCTCAAACCAACACTGATTCAACTATGAATGTATGATTATGCTCGGCTGAAAGTGTGAGGTATATTGCTCCTCCGTCCTTCGATGGATTTGAAAGATGTATGAAGTTGAATTAATAAATCTAGAAGGTAAGTATGTATCAGAGTATTTTCAAAGTATTTTCGCAGTAAAAAGAATAGACTAACTTTCAAAGAGTTTGCGCAAAAGATTTTTAAATCTTGTTTCTTGTATATGTTTCTTTTACGATTCAACGTGTGATACTTATAGAAGATATCTTTGATTTTATGATTTTCAAAGAGTTTTGGTGCTTGATTTGAATTTCAAAATCAACGGTCAAATTGTTTCATGAAAGAGTAAACATTCAGACTGTTCAAGAAAACTAAAACCTCCGTGCAATCACGAAAATAGAAAGAATCAGACAATACACAGTTTGACAGTCTTTTTGAGAAATTCTTTGAGTATCGCATTAGCGTCCTGAAGGAGCATCAACGTCTTGAATTACGTTATTATGAAAAACAAACTTTTTGTCAACTGACATTCTACAAGCCTAAATCATTCTAGAACATGAAATTAAATTCTTGAGTAGACATGGTCTTCATCTTGATCACGAACTTGACTTCTTTTCCACCATGCTTTTGAGAAAATTAACCATGCATCATCATGTATACAATATACATAGAATGTGGTTTGTAATCACCAAAATATCTTTTCTCATACAGGACATGAGGGTTATTGAAATAACAATCTCCCTCTTTTTTATGATTTCAAACATATTACTGTAGGCCTTGAAGCATATGAAATAATATGAATGCATGAGTCCTACAATGTATGAATGAAAATGACATGCAATGATTATGCCCTTACAATGAGGTTTAATTTCTCCTCCTTTTTCATCCATAACATAAATGATTATTTCTTCCCCTCACTTTGATGCTTCATGAGTAATTACTTTACTTCTCCCCTTTTTGAAAACATAAAAAAAAAAGTGAAATAATTGTATATAGGTAGTATAAACATCAAAATTTCACACAGTTGAGAGGTTGGATTTAGAGAACATTTCCAACTCTCTTCTAATAAAAATAAACTAGTCTTTTGGTAAAGCTTTAGTAAAAATATCCGCCAGTTGATTTTTAGTCCCAATGTGAAAAAACTTCACATCATCATTTTGCACATGATCTCTTAAGAAATGATGTCGAATTTGAATATGTTTAGTTCGGGAATACAAAATTGTATTTTTTGATATATTGATAGCACTTGTATTATCACACAATATTTTAGTGCAACCAACATGTATTTGGTAGTCTTGAAGTTGTTATTTCATGTATAAAACTTGAGAACAACAACTACTAGCTGCAACATATTCAGCCTCAGCTGTGGATAATGCCACTGAATGTTGTTTTTTGTAAAACCAGGAAATTAAAGAATTTCCTAAGAAATGACAGAATCCATAAGTACTTTTTCTATCACTAAGACTCCCAACATAGTTAGAGTCTACATAGCTTTTTAGTTCAAATGATGTACCTTTGGAATACCAAATTCAAAGATCAGTTGTACCAGTTATGTATCTAAAGCTTCGCTTGACACATTTTAAATATGTTTTTTTTGGATTGGACTGAAATCTTGCACATAGACAAATACTGAACATGATATCAAGTCTGCTTGTTCTGAGATAAAGTTAAGATCTAATCATACTTCTATGTAGCTTTAGATTTATAGGTTTTGTTACGTGCAAACTGCAAGCGTATGGTGCCAAATTATAATATAAAACCGATGAGATATCCTCTAGGATTGACACTCACACTAAATATCATTTTACTAACCCTAACTTTATTTATAAAATCATATTCGAGTGATTAAGTGAAATAAATAAACAATTAAATAACTAAAAAGTAAACAAAAGCAATGCAATGGAAATATATAAAAAATCAGAGATAGAATAGTCAAGAGGTTCGATATCACTTCACTCTCAACTATGCACATGCACACACACATATATATATATATATATATATATTGATTATTCAAGAATCCTAAAGTCTCTAATTCCCTCTCTCAAGTGCCGGATTAGACATATTTCAAAGGCTTGATTTCGATTTCTCGATAAAAACAAAAATCCTAGCAACTCATTAGGTTTTGTGATTCTTCCTACAACTTCAAAAGATATCATAAATTTCTTGATTCTACGATAATCTTGTGTTATATTTTCCTTGTTCCAACCCAAGGAATCCTCTCTCGAGTGCCACCCCTCGAGTCTGAAATCATTCAATCCGTGATCAAGATTTTGCAAGCATTAAGCAATGAGAAATATAAATAAACTATGAACACTTTATTAACAATACTCAAATAATAAAACCTACAACATACTATCAAGTTTGGATCAATAAACATCTCTAGACAGAGGATTTAGTTCATAACTAAAAAGATAAAAGCATGAAATAACATGATGAACACAAATCTAAAATTTGAGAAACAAAATAGAATGAAGGGAAAGTGTAGGAGAAATCTTCAATGTCTTCAATCTTGCTCTTCTCCTCGCTTCCACACCCTAGCCATCTTGCCTCTGTTCTCCCCTCTATGATCCTCTTAAAACCCTCCCATAATTTTTGATTTAAAGTAAGGAGTCCATAGAAACAAACCACATCCAATTCGGAGTCCAATTGGCAAAGTTATGACCCAAAAACCACAACTTGCGTTGTTTCCTAATCGTACGAGCGCTTGAGCGTTGCAGCACTCAGAACATTGCAAATTGCTACGTTTTGGGTTGGGATGTAGCGCTGCAACGTTACTATTGAGCGCCGCAGTGCTCAGAGTGTGCATTGTGGCGTTTTTTCTTTATTTTCTTCTATCCTTCACACCTTTTTGCACAAGTATCTTCATTCAAACTTCTTGTACTTTGTTTCCATCATCCAAACTCACATTCACATCATCTAAACACCTACAAAACAAAGCAAATGTAATTAGTAACACACTTAGATAATCAAATTTATCAACTTATATAATTAAAAACCAAAATAAAGCATAGTTTACCAAAATGTGACTAAACTAACAAATAGATCAAAACTAAGATAAACTAACTAAACTAATGCATAAATTATCTTAAAACTTATCTAAAACATGCTCTAAAACATATCTGAATATGCAACTTATCAGTTTTCCTTTATCATCCTTATCTAGCTTAATTGTCGAATTGCAAGGAGTGTCTAATCGTTATTGCTCAAAATATTTTTCAAAACCATGCATATATCATTTTCATATGTTCTCTAAATCTGCATGTTTTGATTTCATGTTTTTAACAATATTTGAATGATTTAATACTATATATTTAATTTGAAATATACTGAATTTTTATTCACATTTATCGAATATTTTATCGCGAGTAAAAACTGTTTTCAAACAATCTTTCAGGACGCTAATGAAATAGCAGCGCTCTCCTCAACCTGTTAAGTCAGGACGCTGATAATGTTCAAGGTTGAATTGAACTAAATAATTAGGACGCTTACTTGTATAGTAGCAGCCTCCTCTATTAGTCAACCTTTGAAATTGTCAGGAAGCTGACTCGGCATCAGCTCACTGAAAGATCTCTTTAAGTTCTTCAAAGAATGTATCTTTGAGAACGCTGATGATTATAAGTTGATTAAACTATCAGGATACTTACTGGATAGAAACGCCCTCACTTTTGGAAATCAACTTAATAACTTTCAGGACGCTGATTGTCCTTCAACGTATTTATTTTTAAATGTCATATGTTTTAAAAAGAATGACGCTTACGACATAAGTAGCGCCCTAATTATAAGTTATTTTGTTTAAAAAGGCAGGACGCTCACTCAGTGAGTAGCGCCCTCATAAGTATAGCCTTAAATAAAGTCAGGACGCTAACTGTGCAGTAGCACCCTCAGAACAATGAAATGAGTCAGGATGCTCACAACTCGGTAGTGCCCTCACTTACCGTTCAGTAGGACGCT
The DNA here is from genome assembly GCA_035771175.1 of Paratinospora sagittata. Lineage (NCBI taxonomy): Eukaryota > Viridiplantae > Streptophyta > Magnoliopsida > Ranunculales > Menispermaceae > Paratinospora > Paratinospora sagittata. The sequence goes on along the minus strand of CM069598.1, from coordinate 24,196,684 downwards.
TATATGGAATAAGCGCCCTCAAAAAACAAAGCGACAAAGTTGACATTATGCGTCAGGACACTGATTGCAGAATTAGGACGCTAATTCAACTATGGTCACTATTTTGACACGTACACCATATCAGTTTACTTTTCAGAACAAATCTCTGCACAAGAACTTTTCAGATAAATCAAAGATTTTCTCTGATGCATGAATCGGGGTATCCTAAAACTCTCCTTATTCATGCTATCCGGAAAGAACCAGAATGTGTATGAAAATCGCCGTTGCTATTTTCATATAACATTCTAGTCGTTGTGTGAAAATGTTCACATTACTTGAACTTCAAATGTCTAACGGCTATGTCCCACTAAGTCTATAAATACCAACACTTAGGATCAAACAACTTGCCAATCACTTTGTGTTGTGTCAATACTCTATGAAAGCTAGTCTATGTCAAAATGAATTTCATTCTTTACTGGTATTTACTCAAATTCTCAGCACTGATTCATATTTGGTATCATTCTTGCGGGAGATAGAATTTGAGAAATAGTTCAAGATATACAGTTGTACTTGATTTCATATCTTAATTATTGTATTGAACTATATCAGTAGTTGGTTTAACTACTGATTGAAGGACTAGAAGTTTTCATACCTATATTTTGTATCTACTTTAAAAACTATTTGTGTCTATGTATACACTAGTCTTTCGATTTTCAACATCAATGTTTTATGGTATTTTATTATCTTCGAAGAAGCACTAATCTTCATAACACATCATTCATGCTTTTCAAAACTGCACTTGAGCAATACCGAACACTAGAAGGTAATGGATTGTAAATGTATCTTCTCTTAGTATTACCTATTTCATATTTCATATCTTTGTAATTCTATGTAATGTGCTTAATTGTAAAGTGTTCTACTTTGTTAGAACCAACATTATTGAATTGTAATTTGCTGGTGTGTTTCAGTGTGAAACAACCAGGACAAGTGGACGTGGTTCACTTAAGTGATTTTAGGTTTTAAATCACAACGGTTCTTCCTGATCTCGTAAAAGGAACATGGGTTTTTCCTAATCCCAAAAAAAGAAAATCGGTTCATCCTCATCCAGTAAAAGGGTAGGTGTGTCCTTAACCTTAAAAAGGATAGGTTATCTCTCAGCCTTAAAAGAGAAACCAGTTGTTCCTTATCCCACAAAAGGATCACGGTTCTTGCTTAGCCAGTAAAAGGAACATGGGTTTCTCCTCATCCTAGAAAAAGGAAATTGGTTCTTCCTTAGACAGTAAAAGGAACATGGGTTTTTCCTAATCCTGAAAAAAGGAAAATGGTTTATCCTTAGCCCGTGAAAGGATAGGTTTGCCTTTAACCTATGAAAGGGCAGTTGTAACGGTTTAGTTCTCACCTGTAAGATAATCAGTTAGTGGATTGTGAAAATCCTAATCGGGAGATTAGGTAGTGGACGTAGGCTTGGCCGAACCACTATAAATCTATGTGTCAAACTTTTGCATTTTAGTCTGTGTTCTAATTTGCATCATGTTCCAATTAACTTATGTAAATCACTTAAGTTATTGGAAGATATAATTTTAAAATTGACCATTACACCCAATTCACCCCGCTCTTGGGTGGGACCAACAGTAACAATCCACAAAACAAATGCAGGAAAGATAAATGAACTTAGAGGATTTAGAGTGGTTCGGTTCCCTTTGAACCTACGTCCACTACCCAATCACCACGATCAGGATTTCCTAATACACTATTGGCTAATCACTTACGGGCGTAATTAGAAGTTGTTTACACTTTAACCGACACAAGGGCTTGATTAGAAAACCCACAACCACTAACCTACATTAGGGCTTGGTTAGAAAGCCACAAACTAGCCTACACCAAGGCTTGGCTAGAAAGCCACACTTATAACCAACTTACGAGTGTGGTTACGTGCCGTACAAAATATTGTAATGTCTCGGTTGACTTAATCAAGTCAAAAATACATCAACAATATAAACTTACAATCTTGAATGAGTCAACAATACTATTCCAACCACTATGATTTTAAATGATGCAAAGTGTTGATATAGTTTTTCTCAAATGCAATCGATTCAAATATATATGATGTAAAACAGTGAGTCGAATAAGCACAACTATCAAGATATTGATTCTAAACAATGATAGTTTAAAGCACGAGAATTAATATACCATGATGTTCAAAACTTGATGATTCTAAATGAATATGTGGTTAAGATCAGGGATCAAACAAATCAAGTACGATCAAAAACTTTGATTCAATATAATATAATGTTTTGTGCCTTCATGAGTTACTTCTAGTTTATCCCAAATCTCTTTGGCAATGTCGCTGGCACTAACTCTGTTAAACTTATTCATGGAGAGACTGCAAAAAAACATGTTTATGGATTTATCATTCAATTACTCCAGCTTCTTTTCTGCAAGTAGCCATTCACTCTTTTCCTTTAACATAATTACTTCATTTTTTATCTTTGTTTTTCAGTGCAAGTAGTTATCACCCTTAAATAGTGGATGGTGATTCATAGAGTTCCCTTCATCGTGTGTAACCCTAGAAGAACCATTAGAACTATTTCCTTTCATTTACACAAAGAAATTGTTAGATAACTTGGAGTGCAAAAACTCGCTCTGATACCACTTGTTGGCCTTTATAGTCCAAGAGAGAAGGTGAATTAGACTTTGGCGGATTTTTGCGTTACCTTTCGGATATTTTAATTAAACAAGTGAAGTGTGCAGTAGGTAACAATTCAAATAACAAATGCAAGAAAGATAAATGAACACAGAGAATTTAGAGTGGTTCTGTTCCCCTTAAACCTACGTCTACTACCCAATCACCACCATTAGGATTTTCCAACACACTATTGGCTAATCACTTACGGACGTGATTAGAAGCCGTTTACACTCTAACCGACACAAGGGCTTGGTTAGAAAAACCACACACACTAAACTACACTAGCGATTGCTTAAAAAGCCACAAACTAGCCTACAGCAGGGCTTGGCTAGAAAGCCACACTTGTAACCAACTTACGGGCGTGGTTATGTGTCGTATAAAATATGGTAATGTCCCAGTTGACATAATCAAGTCAACAATACATCAAGATTACAAAACATATAGAGAAGTGTTCAATAACACTCTCAATAATATAAGCTTACAATCTTAAATGAGTCAACAATACTATTCCAACCACTGTGATTTTAAATGATGCAAAGTGTTGAAATAGTTTTTCTCAAATGCAATCGATTCAAATATATTTGATGTGAAACCGTGAATTGAATATGCACAACTATCAAGATATTGATTCTAAACAATGATAAGTTAAAAACACGAGAATCAATATACTATGATGATCAAAACTTGATGATTCTAAATGAATATGTGATTAAGATCAAGAATCAAACAAATTAAGTATTGAACTAAAACTTCGATTCAATATAATATAATGTTAACACATGAATCGATATCACAAACTATTTATGAAACCACTAAACAAGGTATTTTGTTATGAAGATCAAGATAGGGTTTTACAAACACAACTCAAAAGAAAATCAGTTTTAAAGATGACAATATAAGCACAAAACTGATTTGCATAAACCAAAATCACAAGAATTTAGATATAGAAATGTATACCCCACTAGGTAAGTTTGAATCTCCAAGATTCTTCTTGTGTGATGTTGGATGAAAGAAATCACGATCAAGACTCAATAGAAGATGTAGATAGCACTTAAAACGTCTTGACCATTTTTGCAAGAGAAACTTTCAAGTTTCTCAAAGTTTTGAAAGATGTGGAGAAATTTTCAGAAGTATGAATCAATAGATCAAATATTGTTGAACTTTTGCATTGAAAAAAGATTTAAATCACTCAAGAACTTGTTTTTGGCTTGTATAAAAACAAATACGAAAAATGCACAAGTTCTCTAAGTTTTACAAAAGTTGTTCTTCAAATGAGCAAGTGTGGTATTTATAGATAAACACCACACCGAGGCACAGGAACACGTTCCTTAACACAGGAGCATATTTCAAGTTTGAAATTTGAAAAATCTCACATTTCCCTCCAATCAAGGAGCGTGTCCCTTTCTAAAGGAGTGCGCTCCTCAATGTATATGTTAGGCATAGGAACGGGTTCTTCAACAAGAACCACTGACTATTCAAGTTTTTTCTATTTTACCCTTGCCAACAGAAGCGTGTTCCCTCTTAAAAGAGCGAGTTCCTTTTCCCTTATTAGAAAAATTTTGATTCTCAAGAAAAGCCACAGGAGCACATTCCTTAAACCTTGATAGAAAGTTACTGAGTCTTGGGAAAATGCTCAGTAGTGCGTTCCTTCCTAGAGGAGCGCGTTCCTTTACTGAGAAGTAAAAGAAACTCAATTTTTTATCATAATAGGTTTAGGACATTGTCAAAAACATAGACTAACATTTTAAAAAAAAAATTGACAAGATTGAGGTATAATTAACAAAGTTAAACACGAGTAATTCGATCGATTAAACCAATGATCAAAGCAATAAGAACAATATAAGTGAAACGATAAAACCATGCAAAGTTGACAAAATGATTGCATGTTAAACACTGATCAACATATGCATGATAAACAATTATAACTAAGTGATAGCACAATTATCAAACTAATATGTGTGCATGCATGATTAATCATATAATAATGTATATGCATGAGAATGATAAACTATATGAATGATTTTTGAAAAGATGTAAATCAAGTTGTGGTTGGAACATGTAAATGTTACTCTGCAACACTAAGATTCTAAAAACCAAATACAACCATGAAGCTCTTGAATCTTCGTAAGGTATTGTTCTTTCCACATGCTTTGACAGTGCAGTTGAATCCATTTGATATATCTAGTTAGCACTGAAACAACTACGTCAAAGAGATTAGTTATCACAAGTATGTTGTTTGTAATCACCAAAACAAAACTGGGTGAGAGTAGTTACACCAACAATCTCCCACTTTTTTTTATGATTTCAAACAAATTCTCTATTGGCCTAATTGAAGCAAGAAGCATGATTTCTCAAGTGAATGAATGAGTTAAGTGAATAGTTTTATCATGCCACTTTTAAGAAAATACCACTTAATAAACGATTTAACATTCAATACCATGTGGAGAATAATCAATCAGATACTAAGAAAAGCATACTAAAAAATATGATCAATAAGAACAAAAATGTACATGTATATCAATATAGTCAAATCAAACATATACATGTGATCATCATAGATGTGTACGTCAAAAAATAAAGCACAAATAACACAAGTACACAAAGAGAAAAAAAGTGTAAACAAAAAATACAAAAAATATAAAACATCTCCAAAATGTATGTCCAAATGTTACGTGCAAACCGCAAGCGTACGGTGTCAAGTTATAATATAGAACCGATGAGATATCGGGTTGTCGTCCTTTAGGATTGACACTCACTCTAAAAACCATTTCACTAACCCTAACTTTATCTAGAAAATCATATTCGATTGATTAATTGAAATAAATAAACAATTAAATAACTAGAAAGTAAACTAAAGCAATGAAATAGAAATTGATAAAAAAAAATGAGAGATAGAATAGTCAAGAGGTTCAATATCACCTCACTCTCAAATATGCATATATATATATTGATTATTAAATAAGTTCTTTTGTTTATAAGTCAAGAATCCTAAAGTCTCTAATTCCCTCTATTGAGTGTCGAATTAGAACATATCACCAAGGCTTGATTTCGATCTCTCGATAAAAACCAAAACCCTAGCAACTCATTAGGTTTTGTGATTCGTCTTACAACTTCAAAGGGTCTTAATCTCCTCTCGCTCTCATGATCGCCTAGGTTATATTTCCCTTGATCCAACCCAATGAATCCTCTCTCGAGTGCCACCCCCCAAGTCTATAATCATTCAATCTGTGATCAAGAGATTGAAAGCATTAAGTCCAGAAAAATATAAATAAACTAAATAACTTTATTAACAATACTCAAAAAATAAAACCTACGACATACTATAAAGTTCGGATCAATCTACACCTCTAGATAGAGGATTTAGTTCATAACTAGAGATATAAAAGCATGAAATAACATGATGAACGTAAATCTAAAAGCAGAAAAACAAAATAGAAGGAAGGGAAAGTGTTGGAGATTCTTCAATAGTCTTCAACCTTGCTCTTCTCCGCTTCAACTAGTCGTCTTCCTTGCTCTTTCACAATATTTTCTCCTCTATTTTTCTTCCTATTCTTCTCGTCATAATGTTCTATTTATAATCATGAGTCAATAGCAACAATTCGCATCTAATTTGGAGTTGTATTGAGAAAGTTATGACCAAAACACCAAAAATAAAAACTTTCCAAAAAACTGTCGAACCCCTGCGCCGTGGCGCCAACCTACTGTTTCACTCCACCACCAAAACCAGCACCTGGGCCTCGTGGCGCCCACTTGCTGGTTACTGCCTTTTTTTGTACTCGTGGACTTTGCCAAATTTCTAGCTTTTTGACGTGGTTGCTTCATGTATCTTCCTTCAATCTTAATACAACTTGTTTCCAACTTCCAAGTCCATTTTAGGTCTATCAAAACACCTTCAAAACAACCCAAATCAAGTGAATATCATGCTTTAATAATCTCATGAACCAGCCTAAAAAATCCAAACCGAAATAATGCAAAAAACCAAAATTTGACAAAACTATCAAATAACCTAATTTGTGATAAACTAACCTAATATATGAACTAAATACCATAAAATATACCTAAAACATGCTCCAAAACATATACTAAATACCTACTTATCAAACAACTCCAAACTTAGAACTTTGGTTGTCCCTAGCAAAGGGACTTTGAGTGTGCAATGGCCAGCTTTTGATCTTGAAATGTTAGTTGTTTGGTTCAAATATATTAGATATTGACTTATCTAGGAGAGTTATATTGGCATTTGGATCATTTCAGTTTTCCAGCTATTGGGAAGCTTTTGATTGTTTGGTTTTATTCAAGTTTGTATTATTTGTAAATTTTTGTCAGTTTTAGGGCATCTGGTCATATATTTGTTTCTTTTTTTTCTCTTTCTATTTTTTCAATATCCTTGAATTAGAAACATAGAGTATTGATTTGAGTTTTGAGACCACTATTTATAGTAACAGTAGTTACTGACTAGGATTTTTCTTCATATTGGTAAGTAACATTCCCCTTGTGAATATCATGTCTATAAAAATTAATTAGTAGAAAATAACTAGCTAATTAATTTATAGATGGGAGTGTTTTGGGTATTCATTTGTTTGGGTATTCATGTGTTTTTGTAAACTACATTGGATTCGTGAAGATTTATAGACAGAAGTGTTTTGGTTCCACGTATAGAAATAGAACAATTCGTTCTGGCAATTGTAAATTATAACCTATTTTGTTTGGTTTTATTTATTTGAAGTTTGCTTTCCATTTGAGGATGTCATGTTATAGATTAAAGCTTGCTTTCTAATCCTAGCTACTTCTATCATCATATATTTGTAGTATGTTCTTGCAATTTTATAATATACAAACGTCCTAACATATAATTTATTTAATTTTTATAGGACGGGGTAGCGGCTATCATATGGATATGATGATGGGGATGCTGTATTAAAAGTCGTTCATATAAGCCTTTGAACTCTATAGGCCTTTCAAAAGATTGTATACTCAACTCACATGTGGTTTTAAGTATAGTCCATACTTCTTTATCATATGTGAACTATTAGAACATATTAACAAACGCCATCTCTTTTGATTACATGTATCGATTGTTGCCTCCTTATATTGTTTAATATACATTTACATTTTTTGTTGTTAAATATTATGTGTAAGCATAGTATAATCTTTAAATATGAAAAATATTCTAAATAATCATGCATTCAGTTAGTAAAGGTGATTATACAAGTGTTCTCAAATATTTAATACACATCAAAACAAATGAAGTTCACCAAAATCAAAATTTGGAAATCCGTTGCCAAAGATATTTAGAGACCAATTTTTTCGTGCCCAAAGTTTCAACATTGAAATATTAGGCGACAAAATTTATTGGTCGCTATTGCATCAATTTTTGGTCCCGAAAACAATATTTGGACCAACATTTTTTTGGCCGTTAAAAATATTCAATGACCTGGCTTAGGCGACGGATATGTGACCAAAAAATGTTTTGTCGCTAAAACTTTTAGGCAACCAACATGAAACTTTTGGCTTCAAAAATTTTGGCCGCAAAAAAGCCCTCTTTCTTGTAGTAATATATATATATAAATAACATGGAATAAGTGCATAAAGCAATATCATGATGAAGATAATAAATAATCACCAGATAGACGTCTGAATAAAATATGAAATAGTTCAAATAAATTAGAACAAAAAAATATTTATACCCACAAATATTGTTTCATCAAGCACTTCATCGACAAAATAACATGACAAAAAAGGGCCAACTCGGAGCTAATTTAATCCTTGGATAAACTCTTTTAGTTCAAGTTCTTGGTAAATCAAAATTATGATTACACTAGTGGCGTAAAACGAGAGTTTTGGTGAAGATATTGGGGTATTACAAGCTAGATGCTCTAGAGGTGAGCTTGGTTATTCCAGATTAAGAGGAATATATACATATAACACAAACATGCTCTAGAGATCTTGTTAACACGTTTGAGGCCTCACTGTTAGGCAGATAGTGTCGGACTAGTTATAATAGTTTATATGGTTATTGAGGTTGTTCATTAGTTACAACTATATATGTTGTACTTGAGTTAGTAACGGAAAAGCTTCCTTGACCTCTATATAAAGCCATGTATATATTGTTGAGAGTAATGAATTGAGAATCATTCCAAATGAAATTAAGTCTTCTTTTCTTTTCTTTTCTTTTCTTGATATTTGTTCTCAAAGAACTTGACATGGTAACAGAGCTCCTTGCTCACGTTGATCCAGTCATTTCTTCCACTTCACCAACAAATTCTACAATTCCAGGAGCAATGGTGAATGGATCTTCTTCTGCTTTGTTTATTTCTTTAATTCAAGTACCAATCCTTTAAGTCAAGCTTGTTTATGTGAAACTAGAAAAGAATAATTACTTGTTGTGGAAACATTAAGAGAGTGTCTCCATTAGAGGCTATTGTTTAGATCACTTTATCAATGAGGTTCAAAATATTCCACCTGAGATAGTTCAATCAGAAAATGATGCTTTTGTTGTTGTAATGACCCTCACCCTTGTATATTTTAGTGATTACAAACAACATTCCATTAAGTACTAATCACTTTGACTAAGTTGTTTCAGATTAAAATGATCAAATCACAACTAAAGGTCAAAGTCAAAGTTTCAAGTGAATTAAAGCAACGAATGATCAAGATTCATCTTTGTAATATATTTGCTTAGATTCAATCTAGGGCCGTAGAATCCTCTTTAGTATAATAAGCCAAATCATTGCATGCATCATATTTTGAAATCTTTGGTTTTTACAAAGTAAAACGGATTTTCGTTTTAGTCAAAATCTTGATTTTCACACTTGTATTAACTTCAATTTGATCAAGTTCAGTATATCCAAGTGTATTTAGACTTGTTTGATCGAGAAAACATGTTTTCATCGCAAATATTTCAAAAGAAAACATGTTTAAGTTTTTGTGCATTGCAGAAACGCGTTTCTTGTATGGACTTGGTGAAAATTTCACTCAATCAAGCAGAAATGCATTTCTTGTTAAAAAAACGCGTTTCCTATTTTGGACTTGGTGAAAATTTCACTCGGTCAAGCAGAAATGCGTTTCTTAAATTCTTGTTTAAGAAACGTGTTTTCTCAAAATTCCCAAAATAATGCTATCGGGAAATGAACACAGAAACGTGTTTCCTGCTTTTTGGGAAATTTTGGAGTTTCACACAGAAACATGTTTCTCTCAAAGGAAACGCATTTCCATAATAAAAACTGAGAGCTATTTTTTAGTTTTTTTTTAACAGAAATGAGATTCTGTGTACATAACCATGGTTCTTATTTTTTCAATTTTTTAAAGTTCTATAAATACACTATTTTGCTCATTAAGAACAACTTTTGCAAAATTTACTAAGTGTGCGCACTCTATTGTTCTCCACATCTTTCAGACTTTTGCAAGCATTCTAAGTTCATTTTGATTTGAGAGAAAATGTTCTTGTGCTTAAGTGTTCTCAAATCTCTTCAACAAGTTTTCTTTCTTGTGTTTCATAAGAAATCTCTAAGTGTTTTCATTCTCACTTGGTGAGAACATCCTCTTGAGAGATTTCAAGTGTTTCGGAGTTCTTTGACTCGTGTGTCTCATCTACATCACTTCCAAGTCAAGAAATCAACTAGGAACCTCCATTACTAACCTGCATTTCATATTTCATTATATTGGCTAATTCATCTAAGGAGGTATTTATTTTATTTGTACTAAATCTTTGAGAGTTGTTTGGTAAGAACATTTTCTATCATTTGTATACATTATTCTATTTGAATTGGCTTGTTAGCCAAGTGGGAAGTCTCCTAACCGAAGGATGATGTTTGTAGCGATTCTATTCACACCCGCAAGTTGAATCAAAGTTAGGTAGGATCCACACCCATAAGTTGGATAAAGTTGTATTGGTTTAATTCATCACACTCATAAGTTGAATCAAGTTTAGTGGAGTTTGAAAAATCTTAACCGGGAAGGTTAAGTAGTGAAGGTAGGCTTTGAATAAACCAAACTACTCTAAATCGTTGTGTCATTTGATTTCTTTCTTGCACTTTATATTACTTTCATCTTTGCTAATTGTGTTAAAAGGTTTTTGGAAAATCTGTTAAAGTCCAATTCAGCACCCCTCGTGGACTATAATTTGGGCCAACAGATTCGATGATCAATCCATCATTTCTTACATATCACAGGCAAAATCAATTGCTCGTCTCATGACTTCTTTAATTTCCTCGATCAGTTTGAGGTTTCTCGCTCAGCTTGTTGGTTGCAACACAACTTATGAGATCTAGAATACAATTGAAAAATTGTTTGCATCACAAGCAAATGTGAAGATCATGCATTATAAATATCAGTTACAAACTCAAAAGAAATGAAGTATCTTAATGTGTGATTATCTCATTAAAATGAAAAAAACATTAAGTGATGTTCTAGCTGCCTCAAGCCATCAAGTCTCTGAAATTGATCAGGTTTTTTCGATTTTCGCTAGATTAGGCAGTGAATATGAATCAATTATAACAATTACCTCTTGTCATGAACCTTACACAGTACTCAAAGCAGCATCAGCCTTGCTTCTTGCATCTGAAAGCAGGGTTCTCCAAAATTTTGTTTCTACTGTGTTGCTAATGTTAGCAAATCTAACCAAGAAAGCGTCATCTACTCAAGTAAATCTTCAACACACAAGCTCTAGTCGTGGTTTTGGTGCTCAAGGGAATTTTAAGAACAATGGAGGTGGATGAGGCGAAGGAAAAGGAAAATGGAATCAGTCCAAAGTTCAATGTCAAGAATGTGGAAAAATAGGGCATATTGTGCAAAAATGGTATTATCATTTTGATATTTCTTTTACTGGTTTTAATAACGGTGCTATCAAAAGTTCCACTAGTGGATTGACTACTTCCAGTCACGGTGCCTCAAGCAAGTTTCTCTCTAATTATATTCCCATGACATTACGATAGCAACTCTGAAAGTTGTGGCTAATAATTGTTGGTATCCTGACTCCAGAGCAACTAATCACATCACCAATGATCTCAACAATCTATTTTTTGGATCAAAGTATCTTGGATCGAGCAAAATCCAAAAGGGAAATGCTACTGGTCCACCTACATCTCTCACATTGGTTCTTTTACTGCTTTATCTACTAATCTTGATTTTAGAAAATTACATCTCAATAATCTATTGCATGTGCCTCAAATAACCAAAAACCTATTGTTTATTTCTTAGTTTGTAAAGGATAACAATGTGTTCTTTGAATTTCGCCCATACTTTTGTCTTATGAAGGATCTAACTTCCAAAGCAATCTTATTCCAAGGGACAATCAGTGATGGTCTCTACAAATTTAACCTCTCAATGGTTCTCCTCAAGCCTGTTGCAGTTTCAATCGATTACAACCAGTCAACTGGTTTGTCTACTTCTGGTTGTTATAATGTGATACTTGGTGTTGATGCACCTAATATTTTTATTGCTTCATGTAATCTTGATTTATGGCATAAAAAGCCAGGTCATCCTTCAATAAGAAATGTAACTTAGATTTTGTCTTAGTGTAAGATTCCATACTAATTGAAGAAAATATATTTTGTGTGTTTAGTTTGTCAGTTATGCAAAAGTCATAAGCTTTTTTTTCTTTTTCTTCTTATCTACCATCTTTACTGCACCATTACATTGGTTGAAGACAATCTTTGGGGCCCTTCCCCAACTCTTTTTTTTTAGCTAGATTTAGATATTATACAACCTTTGTGGATGTGTTCTTCAGATTTACTTGGATATATTTTCTCAAAAATAAATCTGAGGTTGCTAACTTCTTTTTGGTTTGTAAGAAACAAGTTGAACTTCGATTTAACACCAGAATCAAGGCCTTTCAATCAAATTGGGGTGGGGGGAGGGGATCTCATCCACTTTTTGCCATACTTCAATCATTTGGCATTGAGTTTAGAAACTCTTGCCCTTATACTTTAGCTCAAAATGGCATTGTAGAGCATAAACACAGGCATATACTAAAACTTTGGTCTCACACTTTTGGCTCAAGATTATATGCCTTTATTTTTCTGGCCTGATGCATTTTCAAGTGTTGTGTACCTTATTAACAGATTACCAAGTGCTCCTTTTGTTTTCAAAGCACATATGGAGGTTCTTTTTAAATTACCTCCTGATTATTCATTTCTCAAAGTGTTTTGATGTAAGTGTTTTCCTCGTATCAAACCATATAATGCTCATAAACTACAATTTCGATCCATTTCTTGCACTTTTACTCGTTACAGTTCTAATCATAAAGGTTATAAGTATCTAGTCTCAGGTGATACCATTTACATATCAAGACATATAGTATTTGATAAATTAAGCTTCCCATTTGTTGTTTTGCTGAACAAAACACCACTTCAGTTGTTCCCTCTCCTTGTAATTCATCTATCCCTGCTATTCCTTTTATTACTATGAAGTCACATCGACCTTGTCCTACCAAATCACCTACTAATTCCTTTGTTCCACCTTCTAATATACCAAACAATGATGTCCCTGATTCTATAGTTGAGCCATTTGATCATAGTGTCTCAGATCATAATCCTCAATTGTCTGAATCAGCAAATGCAGTTATTGCACCTTCTCCTTCTCAGCCATCTGTCATTCCTACATGCCAAAACATACATTCAATGACTACCAGGGCTAAGGCTTGTGTTTTTAAGCCTAAGGCTTATGTTTCAGATATGACTTTACATGAACCTACAATGGTTACAGAAGCATTAGGTCATGAAAAATGGAAAGTAGCTATGGATGAGGAGTATTTGGCTCTACTTAATAACAATACTTGAACCCTTTTCCCTTTCCTTCTGATAGAAATATTGTGGGGTGTAAGTGGGTTTTCAAGTTGAAGAAGAATCAAGATGGGTCGATAGTCAGGTATAAAGCTAGGCTTATGACCAAAGGCTATCTTCAGCAAGGTGGGTTTGATTATATTGAGGTGTTTAGTCCAGTAGTACAATCAACTTCTATTCGAGTTGTTCTTACCGTTGCTTTGGCTAGAAATTGGTGCTTGAGACAACTAGATGTGAATAATGCATTTTTCAATGAAGATTTACATGATGAAATTTATATGAAGCAGCCTTCAGGATTTGAGAAAGCGTTTAATATGGTTTGCAAGCTTAACAAAACGTTTTATGGTCTCAAACAAGCACCGAGGGCCTGGTTTGATAAATTTAGACAATGCTTGTGTCAATTGGGGTATGTTGCTTCAAAAGTTGATCAGTCTTTATTCATATATTTTTCTTTTACTTCATGTGTGTTGCTTTTGATCTGTGTTGATGATATCATAGTGATTGAAAGTGATTTAGCTGAAGTTGATCAACTCATTTTTCAACTCAATTCCATTTTTGCCTTAAAAGATTTGAGACAACTACAATATTTCTTAGGTATTGAGGTCAAGCATCAGTCCAACGACATTCATCTCTCTCTCAAAAGAAGTATATTCTTGATTTGTTAACTAAGGCAAAAATGGAAAATGCTAATTCTTTTCTAACTCCAATGATTATTGGTTCTTCATTGTCTATTTCTCAAGGTGATCCAATTGAGAACATCTGAATATCGAAGCACTGTTGGAGTTGTAGAACTAGTTATCCTCATGTTTCTTACGAGAATATGTCCGTAATATGAAAGATATTTTGATGATTATAAACCACATTTTGTTTATGATATTACTGCATATATGTCATATCTAATCTTACCTGAAGGTTTCAAAAGAATCAATGATACATAGCGGACGTATTAAAGATTTACTTGAAGGCCATGACCATTTAAAGATGTTCGGTAGTATGATTCGATTATGATAGGTTGTAGAACCTTCTATGCCATTTGATTCAGCATTATTCATGACTGCATGTTTTATTCAAATTGATTTTATATCGTTTACATATTTGATTTAATTCGGAAATATCATGTTTTATCGAGCTTTAATCGAGAAATCAAAAACCGTTTTTATAAAGTATTTCAGAACGCTAATGTTTTAGCAGCGCCCTCATGGACATGATGAGTCAGGACGCTGATAAAATATTAGGACGCTAGGGGTTGAATTAAATTGCTTCATAAGGACGTTTACTAGTAAGTAGCGACCTTCCTTTGTCAACCTTTGAGAATGTCAGAACGCTGACTTAGTTTCAGCTCGTTGGAAGTTCTCTTTATTTTTAAGTGATTTTTATCTTTAAGGACGCTGATAGTTATAAGTTGAATAAACTATTGAGATAGTACTTGTGTAGGAGTGCCCTTATATTTAGAATCAACTTAATAACTTTCAGGACGCTTACTGTCCATCAACAAACTTAATACATTTTTAGTCTGTTTTAAAACAAAGTAGGACACTTACTTGTAAGTAGCGCCCTTGTGCGTTTATATATGTTTTTAAAACAAGACAGGATGCTAACTGTCAAAGTAGCGCCCTCATGATTTGAGTCGTTTAATCGTCAAAGTAAGTTATGACGCTTATGATTTAGTAGCGCCTTCACTTCACTGTTCAGCAAAACGCTTATACATAATGAGCGCCCCCAAGGAACAAAACGACAAAGTTGATATTATGCGTCAGGATGCTGATTACGGAATCAAGACGCTAATTCAACAAATGTTACTCTTGTGACAATAGCACTATTTTTGTTAACATCTTCAGAACCGTACGAATACTTTTCAGAACTTTTCAGAATCGTACAACAACTTTTTTTTAGAACTTTTTGAACGTTCTAATACAATGTCAGAACATTTCTTTTTCATGGAAGGATCAGATGATTCAGGTGTTATCGCCGTAATATGCATAGAGCTTAATCGATCCATTTAAGGAAAGAATGTAGACGTTGTATTTGAAGTAACCTAGAGCGCCAAAATTCATTAAGTCCATTGCGCCTCTATTATTTCTATATATGTGTGCTGCCTTAGAGTAGAAAAACTACTAATCATATACGAAACTGATATTCATTCAAAAACGTATTAACAGTTTTCACCTGTGCAAAAACTCTTTGAAAATTAGTCTTCTTTCATTTGTGCTTGAGCTTATGATCATTTTGAAAGAAAAACTTCAAGTCTTCTGGATTGATTGATAGATCTTCATTATTTTGAAAATTCATTGAAGAAGACAAAAGCTCTTTGAACTTGTTTTCAGCCAAACTTCATCATATATATTGGTAAATCTGTGGTCACAGAAGGTTCAATCCAAAGCTTTGTAAGTATCACTTTGATTCTAAGTAAAGGGAATCATATCTCATCTTGTATTCAATTTGCAGTGACTGGTTAGTCACTGGGCAAGAGCAAGTGTTGTTCAAAGTTGTAACAATCATCTCACACTCGGAAGTTGAGAATCAGTCATCTCACACCCGAAAGTTAAGAAACAGTCATCTTACACCTGTAAGTTGAGAAACGGTTATCTCACACCCATAAGCTGAGAAACGGTAGTTCTCACACCCGTAAGTTGAGAAAGTGTACACCAGTAAGAAGGTACATAGTGGAGTTTGAACAAATCCTAACTGAGGAGGTTAGGTAGTGGATGTAGGCGAAGCCTAACCACTATAAATCTTGATTGCATTGTCTCTTTTCATTTATCGTATTCATTTGCTATACTTTGTTTTATATGCTTTCAAGATTCCGCATATTATTACGAAAGGTTAAAATCTGCTTAAGTGCCCAATTCACCCCCCTTTTGGACATATCTGGGCCAACAATTGGTATCAGAGTAGGTTAACCGACCACCACTGTTCAAGGAAGAAAATATTTACACTGAAAAACTAAGATTAGGTACTACCTAAAAGCCCAAGATTTAGAGATGTGGGATGTTGTGACAAACGAATGTCCAACACCTACTAAAATAGTTGACGGTGCTACTGTCCTGAAGAAAATAGACGAATGGAGTACCAAGGAAAAGAAAAGAGAACTATTAAATAACCAAGCTATAAATATTTTGTTTTGCAGTTTATCAGTCTAAGAGTTCAATAGAGTCAGTGCGTGTGAAACTGCTAAGGAAATCTGTAACAAGTTAGAGGTCACCCACGAAGGAACTTTGCAAGTTAAAAAGGCAAAACTCCAATTGTTAGTTGAAAAATATGAGACCTATAGGATGAAGGAAACTAATTCGATAGCTGAGGCTATTGCTCGGTTTACAACAAACATCAATGAGATGAAGAACCTAGGAAAAGTCTATGACCAAGAAGAAACTGTTAGAAAGTTTTTAAGAGGCCTACCCAGAGCATGGGAACCCAAGGCCACGGCCATTGAAGAAGCCAAAAGTCTGGCTGAATACACTTTTGATGAACTATGTGGTTCATTAATGGTTCATGAAATGAAGATAAAAGATAAGATGAGCCCAATCAAGGTTGAGGAAAAAGAAAAGAAATTTATTACCCTCAATGTTGAAATTGATTCTGAAGATGATTCAGACTCAGAAGATGACATGGCTATGTTGTTTAGAAAATTTAACAAGTTGCTTAGGAGAAAGAGTAAGAATAGCTCTTACTCAAGGTTTCACAAAGGAAAGAAACTCGAGTCTAAACCTGTAGAGTTAATATGTTACAGTTGTAACAAACCAGGTCATGTAAAGAGCAAATGTCCCATTAAATATAAGAAGAACTCCACCTCGTATAAAAAGGACAAAAAAGTTCTCAAAGCTACATGGGATGATTCAAGCTCAAGTGAAGATGAAGCGAACTCAGATCACACTGCTTCATTGTGCTTAATGGAAAGCACCAAGGTAAAATTTGAACCCATTGACAAACTTAATGAGCTCCATACTCATATTCAAGAGCTTAAGACAAAACTTAGTAAAGAGACCAAGAATAATGAGAAGCTCAAGCATAGTCATGAAGAAGCTCTTGAGGAAATAGATATCCCACAAGAAGAGCTAGACGGACTATCTTTAGACAATGAACAACTTAAGAAAGTTGTTGGAAAACTAAAAAATAAAAATGAAATTCTTAGAAAGGAAAATGAAGGCTTGAACTGCACCATGACTAAATTCACAAATGGTCAAAAGTTTTTTGACATGATGTTAGGATCACAAAGATGTGCATTCAACAAAACTGGATTAGGCTATACTCACGGGTCAAAACAAAAGGAATACAATACCTTACTGACCAACATGCCACAAATGTCATAAGGAAGGTCATACCATACTTAGATGTAATGTCTTAAGTGGAAAGAAAAAAAATGCATGGATTGAAAAATTGTTCTTACTGATGCTAACATGCATGGACCCAAACTTGCATGGTTACCAAAATCAAAAGTATTTTATGTTGTGTAGATATGCAAAAATGAAGATATATGGTATCTAGACAACGGCTGTTCAAGGCATATGACTGGAGATAAATCTAAATTTATGAGCCTGGAAAAGAAGAAAAGAGGAAAGGTCACTTTCGGTAACGACAACAAAAGTGACAATGAAGGCATCGAAACTATTGGTAACGATTTTCTATCCATATATGATGTACTTTATGTTAAAGGGTTGAAATATAATCTCTTGAGCATAAGCCAATTATGTGACAAGAGTTATGACATTTCTTTTGAAGCAAATAGGTGCATTGTCAAGCATGCAGATGAAACTATTGCATTCATGGCATCTAGACTTAAGAATGTATATTGCAGAAACTTTAATGACATGAAGAAACAAAATGTAACATGTTTAAGTGCTATCTCTTGTAATGATGCATGGCTATGGCAAAGGAGATTAACTCATATTAATATGGACAACATATCTAGAATTGTTTAACATGATCTTGCCAAGGGTATTCCGAAAAGAACTTACTCAAATGACAAGTTATGTGAACCATGTCAACATGGTAAGCATATCCGATCATCATTTAAGAGCAAGAGGCATCAATCAACCTCTAGAGCTCTCGAACTGATTCACATGGATCTTTTCGAACCAACCAAAACCCAAAGCTTAGGTGGCAAATCATATGTATTTGTGATTGTTGATGACTTTACTAGATTCACATGGGTATTTCTATTAGCTCATAAATCTGATGCATGCGAAACATTTATAAAATTCTGTAAAAGAGTCAAAAATGAAAAGGGTTATAAGATCAACCTAATTAAGAGTGATAGAGGTGGTGAATTTGTCAATAAAAATCTTGAAGAATTTTGTAACAATCAAGGTTACACTCACCATCTATCAGCCCCTAGGACGCCACAACAAAATGGTGTAGTTGAAAGAAATAATGAAACTCTGCAGGAGATGTGTAGAACAATGCTTAATGAGTATAATACTGCAAATCATTTTTGGGGTGAAGCTATTAACACTGCCTGCTATGTAATGAACCGAGTTATAATCGAAAGAGATTTGAATAAAACTCCATATGAACTATGGAAGGGTAGAGCACCCAACATCAGTTACTTTCGAGTATTCAGATGCAAATGTTTTATTCTTAATGATAAAGACAATCTAGATAAGTTTGAACCTAAATCTAACATAGGAATATTCTTAGGATATTCTTCTCATAAAAGAGCTTGCAGAGTGTTCAACAAATCTAATCAAACTATAGAAAAATCAATTCACATAAATTTTGATGAAAATGAAAATAAGAAAAGTCTTGAGGATGAATTTAAACAATTAAGCTTTGATGATGATGAACCCAAGACAACCAAAATTATAGATCTTGAACCTGGACCATCTTTAGAATCTTCTAAAAACTCTAGACTGCTTCAAGGTCTTTTTCAAGATCAAATTTTAGGATATCCACGAAAGGGTGTATCCACTAGAGCTTCAATTTAAAAAGATCAAGAGCTGGTTGCTTTTGTATCACAATTTGAACCAATCAAAGTGGAAGAGGCACTGAAAGATGAAAACTAGATTCTTGCTATGCAAGAAGAACTAGGACACTTTGTGCGAAACAAAGTATGGGAATTAGTTCCTAGACCTTTTCATCAATTTGTTATAGGAACCAAATGGATCTTTAGAAACAAAAAGAACGAACAAGGTATCATTGTCCGAAATAAGGTTAGATTGGTTGCACAAGGGTACAACCAAGAAGAAGGCATAGACTTCGAAGAAGCCTTTGCCCCAGTAGCAAAATTAGAAGCAATAAGGATGTTAATTGTCTATGCTTGTTACAAGGATTTTCCCTTATACCAAATGGATGTAAAGAGTGCTTTTCTAAATGGATACATCAAGGAAGAGGTATATGTGGAACAACCTCCAGGGTTTGAGGATGCTCAAGACCCGGATTATGTGTTCAAACTCCACAAAGCCTTATATGGCTTAATACGAGCTCTAAGAGCTTGGTATGATCAATTGAGTTCATTTCTTTTAGATCATAAGTTTCAAAAGGGAAAACTTAATCCAACTTTGTTTATCAAACACCATAATGATAATATGCTTCTTGTTCAAATATTTGCGGACAATATCATTTTTGGTGCATCAAACAAAGATTTGTGTGATGAATTTTCAAAATTAATGCGGAAGGAATTTGAGATGAGTATGATGGGAGAACTTACATACTTTCTCGGCTTGCAAATTAAGCAAATGCCAAAAGGCACCTTCATAAGCCAATCAAAGTATGCTAAGGAAATGGTTAAAAAGTTTCAAATGAATAATTTGAAATCGATGGATACTCCCTGTACCTCTGCAATCAAATTAGATAATGATGAAAAAGGTAAATGAATTGATTCAAAACTTTATAGAAGTATGATTGGAAGTTTGTTGTACTTAACTGCAAGTCGACCTGACATTATGTTCAGTGTCTGTCTTTGTGCAAGATTTCAATCAAAACCTAAAGAATCTCATTTAAAGTGTGTCAAACGCATATTCATATACATAGATGGCACAACATACTTAAGAATTTGGTATTCCAAAGGTACTACATTTGATCTAAGAAGTTATGTAGACTCTGACTATGCCGGTAGTCTAATTGATAGGAAAAGTACCTTAGGATTTTGTTACTTTCTTGGAAATTGTTTAATTTCTTGGTTTTGCAAGAAGCAACACTCTGTGGCATTATCCATAGCTGAAACAGAATATGCTGCAACTGGAAGTTGTTGTTCTCAGGTTTTTTACATGAAACAACAACTTCAGGATTATCAAATAGTTATTCAATGTGCAGAAATTTTGTGTGACAATACTAGTGCTATTAACATATCCCAAATTTCTGTACTGCACTCCCGAACTAACCATATGCAAATAAGACATCACTTTCTACGGGATCAAGTGCAAAATGGAGAAGTTATATTGTCTCACATTGGAACCAAAGAACAACCGGCTGACATATTTACTAAAGCCTTACCAAAAGACCAATTTGTTCATATTCAAAGAGAGCTTGGGATGTTCTCTGAGACTGATCTGTGAAATTTTGATGTTTACCTCTATATGGGCAAGACATATTTCATGACACTTTACTCTTTTTGATATTTCAAAAAGGGGAGAAGTAATATCATTGAAGCACCATATATTCAGGGGGAGCTTAACATTAAGGGGGAGTCTTAGTGACGTTTTTAAGTACATTCCTTGAAAGTACACTCACTATAATATGAAACAAGGAACATTAGTACTGCATCTCATGCATACACACATCATTTTATTAGCTTGCTTCAAAGCCTATAGTAATGTGTTTGAAATCATCAAAAAGGGGGAGATTGTAGAACTAATTATCCTCATGTCCCTTACGAGAATATGTCCCTAATATGAAAGATATTTTGATGATTACAAACCACATTCTGTATATGAAATTACTGCATATATGACATATCTAATCTTACCTTAAGGTTTCAAAAGAATCAATGATGCATGGCGGACATATTAAAGACCTACTTGAAGACTATGACCATTTGAAGATGTTCGATAGTATGATTAGATTATGATAAGTTGTAAAACCTTCTATGCCATTTTATTCAGCATTATGCATGACTGCATGTTTTAATCAAATTGATTTTGAATCGTTTACATATTTGATTTAATCCAAAAATATCATGTTTTATCGAGCTTTAATCAAGAAATCAAAAACCGCTTTTGTAGAGTCTTTCAGGAAGCTAATGTTTTAACAGCACCCTCCTGGACTTGATGAGTTAGGACGCTCAAGGTTGAATTGAACTGATTCATAAGGACGCTTACTTGTAAGTAGCGACCTTCCTTTGTCAACTTTTGAGAATGTCAGGACGCTGACTTTTCAGCTCGCTGGAAGTTTTCTTTGTTTTTAAGTGATTTCTATCTTTAAGGATGCTAATAATTATAAGTTGAATAAACTATCAGGACGCTACTTGTCTAGGAGCGCCCTCATCTTTAGAATCAACTTAATAACTTTTAGGACGTTTACTGTCCATCAGTGAACTTAATACCTTTTAAGTATGTTTTAAAATAAAGTAGGACGCTTACTTGTGAGTAGCTCTCTTGTGCATTTATATATGTTTTTAAAACAAAACAGTGTTGGTCCACCCAAGAGGGGGGTGAATTGGGTGAGATGGTCAATTTTAAATTTCTCTTCTAATAACTTAGTGATATACATAAGTGTATTGGAATTGAATGCAAAAATAGAACTCAGAATAAATTGCAAATTATAGTGGTTTGGCCAAGCCTACGTCCACTACCTAATCTCCTTATTAGGATTTTCTCAAACCGTTACAACTGCCCTTTTACATGTTAAAGGTAAACCTAACCTTTCACAGACTAAGGATGAACCAAATTTCCTTTTTTCGTGATGAGGAAAAACCCATGTTCCTTTTACAGGGATAAGGAAGAACTGATTTCCTTTTACAGGATAAGGAAAAACCGTGATCCTTTTATAGGATAAAGAACAACCGTTTCTCTTTTACAGGTTAGGAGATAGCCTATCCTTTTATAGGTTAAAGACTCACCTATCCTTTTACGGGATTAGGATGAACCAGTTCTCTTTAACAGGTTAAGAGATAACCTAACATGATTTCAATCCTGAAATCATTAAGTGAACTACATTCACTTGTCCTGGTTGTTTCAATCCAAAAACACACCAACATTACAACAAAATAATGTTTGTTCTAACTGAGTAGAACACTTTACAATTAAGCTTAGTACATAGCATTACAAAGATATGAAATATGAATACATAATGCTAAGATGAAATATACTTACAGTCCTTTACCTTTAAATGTTCAGTATTGCTCAAGTGTAGTTTTGAAAAGCATGAATGATGTGATATGAAAATTAGTGCTTCTTAAAAAATAATATGATACTAATAAACATTGACTTGAAAATTGAAAGACCACTGTAAATCATAAACATGGAAGGTTTTCAAAATAGATATAAAATATAAGTATGAAAAGTTTTGGTTCGGTGATCAGTAGTTAACACAACTACTGATATAGCTCAATACAGTACTTACGATATGAAATCAAGTACAACTTTATTTCTCATGAACTATATCTCAAATTCTATCTTCAGCAAGAATGATACCAAGTATGAATTCGGTGCTGAGAATTTGAGTAGATACCAGATCAAATAGATTTTCAAAGATAGAATATAATTGAAGCTCAATGTGAAAATCTTTTGAATACGTAAAGGTATCAGTGAAAAATACTTTGAAAGTTGAGATGTTTGAAAAACATTTTGACACAGACTAACTTTCAAAAAGTATTAGCCTAATAAAAATTATCGGCGAGTTGTTTGATCCTAAGTGCTGGTATTTATAGACTTAGTAGGACATAGTCGTTAGACATTTGAAGTTCAAATAATATGAATGTTTACACACAATGGCTAGAATGTTATATGAAAATGGCAATTGCAATTTTCACTAACATTCTAGTTCTTTTCAAATTTCATGAAAAAAGAAAGTTTTAGAAAGACTTAATTCATGCATCAGAGAGGATCTCTAATAAGTCTGAAAAAGACTCTGCGCAAAAATCCGCTCTGAAAAAGTAGACTGATGTAGTGTACTTGTCGAACAATGACAGCGTCCTCATTCCACAATCAGTGTCCTGTCGCATAATATCAACTTTGTTGTTTTGTTCCTTGAGGGCGCTCATTACGTATACGCGTCCTACTGAACAATGAAGTGAGGGCGCTACTGAATCGTAAGTGTCCTGACTTACTTTGACACTTAAACGACTTAACCTTGAAGGTGCTAATTCACAGTTAACGCCCTGCATTGTTTTAAAACAATTAAGTACATGAGGGCGCTACTTTCCGAGTAAGCGTCCTACCTTTTAAAACATAAAACATATTATGAGGGCGCTATAACAATGTAAGCGTCCTACCAAATTAAAAACATTTGAATAGTAAAACTAATACGGCGAAGGACAATCAGCGTCCTAAAAGTTATTAAGTTGATTCCTAAAGGTGAGGGCGCTCTGATAAGTTGAGTTTTAGTTGTTAGTTTACAAGTTAATTTCATAGGTTTTTAGGTGCATTTAGCTTCTTTTTAGATATATTTGCATTAATTACTCATATTTAGTGTTTTAGGCCCATTTAGATGTTTTTATGAATTTTAGAAGTTAGTTCTAGATATTTTCATGAATTGCATGCATTATGCTAGCTTAGAAAAATAATCATGATTTTTAGGTATTTTTTCTAAAGCCAATTGCATCATTTTCATATTATTATTCTCATATTTTACATGTTAATACATACATACTTGCATATAGTTTTATATTAATTGATTAAAATAGTTTACTTACATTTGTTTTTTCTTTGTTTGTAGGTGAATAAGGAACTTAATGAGGAGCAATTAAAGCCAAAATGAAGTCAAGAACATGTCCCAAGAAGTGGACAAAAACCCAAGAGAAGAATGCACAAAATGTGCATTTTTCACATTCTGGGCATCGCGACGTCGTTACTGTTTATCATCCACTTTTTGTGTGTTTTATGCAGGTTTTTGTTGCCCATATTTGTCTTTTGACCCCTTCTTGTATATAGGCATTTTTTATGGTTTTAAGAAGGATCTCGGACTTTATCTTACATTTTTTATCTTGCAAATTGGAATTAGAATAGAATAGATTAGGTTAAGATTTTGAAAGAGAGGCAAGTGAAGGATTGAAGAAGAAGAGGAGTTGCAGGTTCTAGACAAGAAGAAGAAGGAGAGTCCATCATTGACAAAGGGGATTTCTTCATTTATGTTCTAATCTTAGTTTGTTTCCATGTTTTCTTCTTTAACTTTTTCTCTTGTATCTATGGATTTGATTATGAACTAAATAGATAATCTAGAGTTTTGATTTGGCTTTGTTAGATCTTGTGATTGAGTCATTGTGTATGTGTTTTTGAGCAATCTTTTGGGTTTATTTATGATTCTCCATGCTTAATGCTTTCAAATTGCTAATCACTCTTTAAATGAATTAGATTTGGTTTCTTACTCTCGAGAAAGGTGTTATCGAATTAGAGCAAGAGTTTTGTAACCTAGGGTAGAGTATCGAGTCGAGAGACCTACAAAACCCTTTGAAATCCATTAAAATGAATCATAGAACCTAAGGCATTCTTGATCTAAAGGTTTGTCACTCGAGAGAGGGAATCGATAGCTTGAGAGTAGATATTCATGCTATCACTTGAGAGAGGGGTTTGAATGAAAAAGGATTTAGGATTTATAAATTTCAGAAATTAATTCATTAACACAATTATTAGAGATCATGAGAGATAACATAGTGAGATCTAAACTTTAGAACTATAAATCCATTGATTTCTCTCCAATTTCCATTTAACTTGCATTGTTTTGTTTGGTTTTGTTTATTTTAAATCCCTACAATTAAACAATATTTTTTTATCACCTAGATAAAACCATTAATCATTGTAGAATTGGGAATTAAGATTAGTAAAATTACCTTCTCCGTGGATATGATAACCCAATCACCATGGGTATTATAACTTGATAATTCGTACGCTTGCGAATTCAAGATTTACGCTATCATGCTCCTATCCAGGTAGCGTCCTGATAGTTTATTCAACTTATAACTATCAGCGTTCTCAAAGATAAAATCTTTGAAGAACTTTAGAAATCTTTCAGTAAGCTTATACTGAGTCAGCGTCCAGACAACTTCAGAAGTTGACTAAAGGGAGGCCGCTACTTTACAAGTGAGCGTCCTGATTAATCAGTTCAATTCAACCTCGAGCATTATCAATGTCCTAATGAACTATCAGCGTCCTGACTTATCAAGTTCATGAGAGCGCTGCTAACTCATTAGCATCCTGAAAGACTCTTTAAAATAGTTTTGAGTAGCGATTAAATATACGGTAAATTTCAAATTACATATAAAGAATTAAATCATTTGAAATATCGTAAAACGTATGATCAAAACATGCATGTATGCAAGTGGTTTGTGCATGGTTTTGGAAAACGTTTGAGCAATGACGAGTAGAGAAAGGCATACCTTAAATGCAGTGTATTTCCCATTTTCTCATAATCTTTAAATCCAACTATTAATTATGAGATCTTCAATAAGAACTTCGCGCTGGAGTTGAATGTCTTGAATGTTGATCGAAAGATGTAAACTTGAAGCTTGATCGTAACGTTCGAGTGGTGATCTTGAAATCATGATATGAACATTGAGGACCTTTTGATTGAAACGATCTTGACCGTTGGATATGATCTTGAGTTCCTTGATCAAATCGTTCCTCGATTTTTTGTTTTCTTGAGGTGCTTGGATGAAATCTTGATAAACGTTCATTAGCACTAAAAAGTATTTTGGTTGTGATCATCAAAGTATATTTAGGGACGTGCAAAGTGATGAACCACTTAGATTAACAAACAAGACGCTAACTGTCAAAGTAGTTCCCTCCTGATTTGAGTCATTTAATCGTCGAAGTAAGTTAGGATCCTTACGATTTAGTAGCGCTCTCATTTCATTGTTCAGCAGAAAGCTTATACATAATGAGTGCCCTCAAGGAACAAAACGACAATGGTGATATTATGCGTCAAGACGCTAATTACGGAATCAGGAAGCTAATTCAACAAATATTACTCTTCTGATAATGGCACTATTTTTGTTAACATCTTCAGAACCGTACAAATACTTTTTAAAAATTTTCAGAATTGTACAACAACTTTTTTTCAGAATTTTTTGAACGTTGTAATACTGTGTCAAAACATTCATTTTTTGTGAAAGGATCAAATGATTCAGGTGTTATCGCCTTAATATGCACAGAGCTTAATCGGTCCATTTCAGGAAAGAATGTAGATGTTGTATTTGAAATAACCTAGAGTGCCAAAATTCATCAAGTCCATTGCGCCTCTATTATTTATATATATATGTGTTGCCTTAGAGCAGAAAAACCACTAATCATATACGAAAACTGATATTCATTCAAAAACATATTAACAGTTTTCACCTGTGCAAAAACTCTTTGAAAGTTAGTCTTCTTTCATTTGTGCTTGAGCTTATGATCATTTTGAAAGAAAAACTTCAAGTCTTCTGGATTGATTGATCTTCATCTTCATCATTTTGAAAATTCATTAAAGAAGACAAAAGCTCTTTGAACCTGTTTTCAGCCAAACTTCATCATACATATTATTGGCAAATCTTTAGTCACAGAAGGTTCAATCCAAAGCTTTGGAAGTATCACTTTGATTCTAAGTAAAGGGAATCATATCTCATCTTGTATTCAATTTGCAGTAACTAGTTAGTCACTGGGCAAGAGCAAGTGTTGCTCAAAGTTGTAACAGTCATCTCACACCCATAAGCTGAGAAACGGTAGTTCTCACACTCTTAAGTTGAGAAAGTGTACCGGTTTGATCTTCACCTGTAAGAAGGTCCATAGTGGAGTTTGAACAAATTCTAATTGAGGAGGTTAGGTAGTGGATGTAGGCGAGGCCGAACCACTATAAATCTTGATTGCATTGTCTCTTTTCATTTATTGTATTCATTTGTTATACTTTGTTTAATCAACTTTCAATATTCCGCATATTATTAAGAAAGGTTAACATCTGCTAAGTGTCCAATTCACCCCCTCTTTGACATATCTGTGCCAACAGGAGCACTATAGTACATCACCATTACTAGACTTGAGCTTGAATGTTAATAAAGTTAGTCAGTTTATGCAAGCACCATTAGATACTTTTTGGAAGGTAGGAAAAGAAGTCTTCGATATCTCAAAGGCTACACTACAATTTAGGCTCACTCTTGCAAAGTCAGCTCATTTGAATCTAACAACATTTTTAGATGCAGATTTGGGTATGATCCGGATGACAAGCATTCTACAACTGGCTTCTGTGCTTATTTGGGTAATAATCCAGTTTCTTGGTGTTCCAAGAAGCAACATATGTGTTAACCTAGGCGGTTCATCACTTAGCATGTCCCTAAGTATACTTAATGAAGTATATTTTGATGGCCACGAACAAAATCTCTTTAAGTGGTAACGAGCCTTAATCAAAAACCCATCTCAGCACCTCCAAAAAGCAAAAGGCCAAAGAATGATTCGATCAAGGAACTCAAGGTCATATCAGACGTTCAAGATCGTTTCAATCAAATGACCTCAAAGATCATATCATGATTTCAAGATCACACAACACGAACGATTCGATCAAACTTCAAGACTACATCATTCGATCAACGTTCACGAAATTCAACTCAAGCTCAAAGTTCATCAAAGATCTCATAATGAAGAGTTGGATTTTAAGATTATGAGAAATATGAGAAATACACAGTATTTAAGGTATATCTTTCTTTAATCGATATTGTTGAAACGTTTTTCAAAACCATGCACAAATCACTTGCATGTTTTGATCATACGCTTTACGGTATTTCAAATGATTTCATTTTCTATGTTTAATTTAAATTTTACAGAGTTTTTATTCGCATTCATCTTATTTTTAATCACAAGTCAAAACTACTTTTAAAGAGTCTTTCAGAACGCTAATGATTTAGTGGCGCTCTCCTGAACTTGATAAGTCAAGACGCTGATGATTCATTATGACTCTGATAACATTCAAGGTTGAATTGAACTAATTCATCAAGACATTTACTTATAAGTAGCTACCTCCCTTTAGTCAACCTCTGAAGTTGTCAAGACGCTGACTCAACATCAGCTTACTGAAAGATTTCTAAGTTCTTCAAAGAATTTATCTTTGAGGACGTTGATAGTTATAAGTTGGACAAACTAGCAGGACGCTACCTAGATAGGAGCGCCCTCATCTTTGGGAACCAACTTAATAACTTTCAAGTCGTTGATTGTCCTTCAACGCACTTGGTCTTGTTTTCAAATATTTTGAAATGACATTACGCTTACATAGTTGTAGCGCCATTGTGTTTTATGTTTTAAAAGGTAGGACGCTTACTCAAAAAGTAGCGCCCTCATGTACTTAATTGTTTTAAAACAAAAGTAGGACGCTAACTGTGCATTAGCACCCTCAGGGTTAAGTCAGTTATGTCACAAAGAAAGTCAAGACGCTTACGAGCTAGTAGCGCCCTCACTTCATTGTTCAACAGGACGCTTATACATAATGAGCACCCTCAAGGAACAAAACAACAAAGTTGATATTATGCGTCAGGACGCTGATTACGGATCAGGATGCTAATTCAACAACCATCACTATTCTAACAAGTACACTATATCAGTCTACTTTTCTAAAACAAATCTTTGCAAAGAATCCTTTTTAGATATTTCAGAAATCTTCTCTGATACATGAACCGCGACTCTTAAACTTTCCTTATTCATGTAATCTGAAAAGAATCAGAATGTTAGTGAAAATTGCAGTTGCCATTTTCATATAACATTCTAGCTGTTGTGTGTAAACGTCCACATTGTATTTGAAGTTCAAATGTCTAACGATTATTATCTACTAAGTCTATAAATACCAACACTTTGAATCGAACAACTTGCCGATAATTTTATTGTGCCAAAAACTTTTTGAATGTTAGTCGTTGTTCAATCTTTCAAATGTTTTCAAAGTATTATTCACTGATACTTTACTTAATCAAAAGATTTTCATATTGAGCTTCAATTATCTTTTATCTTTGAAGATCTATTTTGAACTGGTTTCTACTCGAATTCTCAACCTGGATTTATACTTAACTTCAATCATGCTGATGAAGGAATTTGAGAAATAGTTCATAAGAGATACAATTGTACTTGATTTTATATCTTAAGTATTGTATTAAACTATATCAGTAGTTGTGTTAACTACTGAATACTTAACCAAAAGTTTTCATGCTTATACATTTTATCTATTTTGAAAATTGTCTATGTCTGTATATTTACACTGGTCCTACATTTTCAACTTCAATGTTTTTAATAGTATCATAATATTTTCGAAGAAGCACTTAATTGATTTACATGTCATTCACGCTTTTCGAAACTGCACTTGAGCAATACCGAACATTGAAAGGTAAAGGACTATAAGTGCATGTCTCTTAGCATTATGTATTCAAATTTATACATCTTTGTAATGTTATGCACATGAGCTTAATTATAAAGTGTTCTACTCAGTTAGAACCAACATTATCATTTTGTTGTAATGCTGGTGTGTTTCTGGATTGAGAAAACCAAGACAAGTTAATGTAGTTCACTTAATGATTTCAGGGTTGAAATCATGTTAAGGTTAATCCTCACCTGTAAGTAGGAAACCGGTTCATCCTCATCCTGTAAAAGGATAGGTTCGTCCTTAACCTATAAAGGATAGGTTATCTCTGAACCAGTAAAAGAGAAATGGTTCTTCTTTATCCCGTAAAAGAAAATTTATTCATCCTCATCCCATAAAAGGATAGGTTCGTCCTTAACTTGTAAAAGGATAGGTTATCTCTGAACCTATAAAAGAGAAATGATTCTTCCTTATCTCGTAAAAGGAAAACGGTTTTTCCTTATCCCGTAAAAGGAAAAGGGTTATTATTTATCCCGCAAAAGGAATATGGGTTTTTCCTCATACCGAAAAAAGGAAATGCGGTTCATCCTTAGCCTGCAAAAGGATAGGTTTGCCTTGAACCTGTAAAAGGGTATAACGGTTTGTTTCTCACCCATAAGAGAATCAGTTAGTGGATTGAGAAAATCTTAATCAGGAGATTAGGTAGTGGACGTAATATAGGTCGAACCACTATAAATTCTAGTGTGTTTTAAGTTATGCATTTTACTTTACGGTTAGTATGTGCATTTAGTTCCAATGTACCAATGTATATCACTAAGTCATTGAAAAAGTTTTAATTTGACCATCACACCCAATTCACCCCCCTCTTGGGTGCATCACAATATGGTCTCTCGCTCAAGTACTGAGGCTGAGTATTGTAGTCTTGCCAACACTTTATTAGAGCTGCTCTGGTTGCAATCTCTTCTTGGAGAACTCAGAGTTTCAATGTCTAAAGCCCTTATCATTTAGTGTGATAACTATAGTGCAGCTGTTCCATCTGCGAATTCAATTCTCCTTGCAAGAACCAAGCATATTGAGCTTGATTTGTATTTTGCTAGTGAGAAAGTTTTGACAAAACCACTCTCTACTTCATTCTTTCAGAGACTTCGCACCAAGTTGTCTGTCCCATTGCCACTCTCTATTGTTTCTTCCCCACTGTGTCTAGGATACCCAAGAGGGGGTGAATTGGGTGCAACGGCCAGTTTAAAATGTTATCACTATTTTAATCGTTGGTTTAACCAATCAAATTATTCATGTTTAACTTTGATTATTATATCTCAATTGTGTCAAAATGTTTTTAAGATGTTAAACTATGTTTTTAATGGTGTCCTAAACCCATTTTGATCAAAAATCAAGTTTCTATCACTTAATAGTGAAGGAATGCGTTCCTGGTTGAAAGAACTCGCTCCTGTACATTTTTTCCCGAAACTCAGAATTTTTTATCAGGGTTTAAGTGAACAATACACACATCAAAATCTTGCCAAATTTCATCAAAACCGCCACTTTTTGTAACTTTTTCTTCATTTTCATTTCATCTTTTCTCCTTCGATTTCCCACAGTTTAGACATTCTATAGCTTGTTTTTCTAGTTGTCATCCCACCATCGTTACAAGTCGTTTCGTGTCCATTTTCTCCACATTTTCACTCAAAACCCTTAGGTTCATTTTGTTTGCACAAATAATGTTTGACAAAATGCCTCCTAAGAAAACCACAACTTCTAAGTGTCGATTGGCGATCGACGAGTCTTCCACACCCGCACCCAGGCCTACACGGCGAGGGGTAGAGGTTGCAGAGTCCCCCACACCCACTCCACTTTCCACACGACCACCACCTCGCGAGCCTTCACCTTCATCTTCATCCTCATCAGATGACGATGTTACACTCTCCGCACCAGCGGCTTCACCTACTTTTCGACCACAACTCTTAGAGCCTGTCATTAGGCCTTTTGACACTCAACGTCTCACCCCGAGCGTCCGAGTAGATTTTGACGACCTTACAAAGATACATATGCCTCTTTTTACCCACTTTACTCACATGAGATGGGAGCGGTTCCTCTCTCATGGCGATGTTATCCACACTGAGTTAGTCCGAGATTTTTACTCTTGACTCACTCAGGTTCCTAGCAATGATCCCCTTCTCTATCGCTCTAGGGTTTTTGGTATTGGCATTGATATATCTCCATCCATTCTGGATGAGATATTTGGCTTCTTTTCAACTGATCCCATATCCTTATTTTCTGGGGAAGACGACGAGATCGTATTTCCTAATTATGATCGGATCATAGCTCTTAGGACCATGTCATGAGTGGAGCCTGAACATGGAGTGTAGACTGTGTTCAACACTATTTTTGGCTTGCGGCTCAAAATCTTTCACAATATCATCTTTAGAGTCAACATTCCGCGCTTGAGTTCGCACGCAAAAGTCAAGCCTTTGGATGTTTTCCTTCTTTGGTGCATGCATAGCCGCACCAACATCTGCCTATCCTATGTCATCATTAACCATATCATCAGGACACGACACTACACGAGGGCACTGCCCTATGGCGCTTTAGTGACTTTGCTTACTAAACATGCAGGCGTCGACTTCACGAGCTTCAAGGTGTCAGCCAAGCCAACTAAGAAGAATTTTGTTGGAAAGAATACTATTAGATCTCTTGGCTATCAGTGGGTTGCACGCAACAGAGATTGGGTGTACAACACCAGGAGGTTACCAGGCGAGGGCACTAGATTTATCACTTTTGATCCACAGACTACATAGTCCGAGCCAGACACTGAGGGTCCACAGTCCGAGCCAAATATTGAGAGTGTTCCACCAGCTGTTTGACCACGTGAACGAGGAGCAGTAGCACAGCCTCCAACAGCAGCACCTTCCGGTCGTGGTCATGGTCGAGCAAGATATTCAGATGCTTGTGCTTCATCTTCAGGCATCGTGCCTTCACTAAAGATACTAGGACCCTCATCATCTTCCTCAGCTCCATTTGACGTATTTCTTCAGAAGATGACGAAGATCAGCGACCAGCAGCATGCATTTCTTCTTTTTCTGTCCTGGAAAAGAAGCGCAACGAGCTGGCTTCTGATACCTGTACTCATGGAGTCCTGCTTCAGATTCTTCTTTATCAATCTTCATTAGCAGGGTCTCATGATTTTAGTTTTAGCCAAGAAGACGTTTTTGGCGACAGAGAGCAACCAGCACCATCACCGAGTTTTCATCAGCCTGTTTCGCCTTTTCGTCACGATTCAACTTTGGCTCCCTTCTCCAGCTCTCCCTCTCCATCACCGACATTATCTATGATCTCGTTATGGGCAACTCCTCCAAGGATTCCATATCCTCGCTTGCATCAATTGTTTACACGGCCTGATTTCTCATTGGATTTAATGTTATCCCCTCCACCATCTCCGGGTCATGATTTGGTTATCCACTCTAGCTCCACCTCTGCTACCTCATCTGTGACCACTGCTATTATACCTGATGCAAATGTTGGTACTACCCCCACGGAGGACGATGCACAGACCTTTATAGCTAATGATATTTTTGCTGGGCTTGGATCTCTTGATCCACGATCGTCTCCTCCGTCATAGGTACACCTCCTTTTTGATATTTCAAAAGGGGGAGAGATTAGTACGATTGGTTTGATTGACTAGATCATCTGTGCACATACTCAGGGGGACTATTTGGAGACTTGGCTACATATCTTGGGAAATGTTATGCTTTTTATTTTTTTTGTTCACACTTTTGTAACTTTGTGTATTTATGTCACTTCTGTTTTATCGTTTGACTACACATCAATGATCACATGTATATGTTCTGACTTGATTATATTAATATACATGTACATTTTGAGCTTATTGATCATATATTTGAGTATGTTTGTGTTGGTATCTGATTGATTATTCCACATGGTATTGAATGTTAAATTTGTTATTAATTGGTATATTCTTAAAAGTTACATGATAATATTATTCACTTAACTCATTCATTCATTTGAGATATCATGCTTCATGCTTCATGTTTCATGCTTCAATCAGGTCAATAGTGAATTTGTTTGAAATCATAAAAAAAGGGGAGATTGTTGATGTAACTACTCTCACCTGGTTTTGTTTTGATGATTGCAAACAAAATACCTATGTTATCCAATCTCTTTAACGTAGTTGTTTCAGTGCTAAACTAGATATATCAAATGGATTCAACTGCATTGTCAAAACGTGTGGAAGGAACAAAACCACTCAAAGATTCAAGAGCTTCATGGTTGTATTTCTTTAGAATCTTAGTGTTGTAAAATAACATTTACATGTTCCAACCACACATGATTTGCATCTTTTCAAAATTCATGCATATAGTTTATAATTCTCATACTTACACATTTTTATGTATTTTATTCAAGCATCCATTCATATTGGTCTAATAATTATGCTATCACATGATTAGAATTGCTCATCATGCATATATTTATCTGTGAACAACATGCAGTACTTTCACCAACTTTGCATGGTTTTACCATTGTACGTAAAATGTTATCACTATTTTAATCGTTGGTTTAATCAATCAAATTATTCATGTTTAACTTTGATTATTATATCTCAATTGTGTCAAAATGTTTTTAAGATGTTAAACTATGTTTTTGACAGTGTCCTAAACCCATTTTCATCAAAAATCAAGTTTCTATCACTTAATAGTGAAGGAACACGGTCCTAGTTGAAGGAACTCTCTGCTGTACATTTTTTCCCGAGACTCAATATTTTTTATGTAACTCCCGTACCTTAGAATTACGTCATTTTGACCTGTAGAGTACTCATATACGTATGAGTATACATATTTGATGCTCGACACATGTTGGTTCGAGTGTCTTTACATGCTTTTAAGTTATTTATTGTGTACGTAAATTTTTGGAATGATGTCAAAATATGTCGAAAACAGTGTTTTGGAACAGTGGAGCTCGCTCCATGGAGGAAGAGATTTTTGTCACCGATTACATCAATGAATGGATCTTATAGATCTGGGGTTATATTGAGCTGAAATTTTGTCATATTATTCTTCTCTGATAGATATTCATTATGAACGGTGAAGATCTTGATCGGAGTTATTTACTATGAGTTATAAGACTCCAAACACTGTTTCACGGATTTGCATATTTTCTTGCGCAGTTTTGATCAAACGATTGTATCTTGAAATTCCACCGTTGGATTGAGCTGAATGTTTACTAGAATGTTTGTAACTGACTTATAAAACGTTTTCACGGTTAAGATATAAATTTGGTTAGTAGTTTACAAGAAATTAATTATCTAAGTGTAAGTAATCACAACAGAAAAAACTGTTCCTTTTTATTTAAGTGTATTTTTTCATGTCGGCCCAAAATTTTCTATAAAAGCAACCAACTCATTTTTTGTAGCTCACTTCCTCATTTTTTCACATTGAAGAGAGGGAAAGGAGCTGGAGGAGAGGAAAAGAAGGGGAGAAGAGAAAGGAGAGAGAAAAGGCTAGGGTTTGGGTGATTCTTGCCCAAAATCCCTCCAAGGTATCAATTTCTTTCACATTTTCTTCCTTCTATCTCTTTCATGTGTGTTTGCAAGCTCAATTTTGACCTAAGGTTTGTATGAATCCCGAAATTTAAGGGAGTGGTGGAAAACTAATGTTGGACTTAGGCTTTGATTTTGTGATATGTGTATCTAGATGGTATGGGGAGTCCATAAATGGTAAAACCCCCAATTTCTAACAAGAAATTGGTTGGGTTTCATGGATTTGACCTAAACTAGAATTTTAGACCTAGGGTTTACTATTCAAATTTCATGTGATTTATGATGAATGCATGAGTAATTGTGGATGTATGGCACTCCAAATTATTGATTTTGATTAGTGGGTACCCTATTGTAGTGTAATTTTGGTCTAGACCATGTAATTTGGGGATTTGCTCAAATTAGGGCTTTTGACCTAAACCAAGTCAATTGATTAAATTGACTTGGAAATTGTCTAATTGGACCCAAATTGAATGAAATTATGGGTTGAGAATGGTTGGACATGTGTTAGAATTGAATGACCTAGTTCAATTTGGCTCTATGCTTATTTTAGAGATTTTTTCCCAAATTGGGGATTTGCATGTGATTTGGGGATTTTGCCCAAATTGGAAATTTTGACTTAGACTTGGTCAATTAATGAAATTGACTTGATAAATAGTCTAATTAACCATATTTATGATTGAATGTCATGTATATTGGTGGTTGGATAATGGGATCAACTTATTACATTCAATTGGGTTAATTATGGGTTGAATTGATATTAATTGGTTGAATTGAGCAATATGAGATTTGGCTCATTGTATAACCAATTTTGGAACTTAATTGGCTATGAAATTGGGTTTAAACATGGTTGTTGAGCATACTTTTGACTAATTTTAGTATTGTATGAACCATGTTTCATGTAGGGGTTGTGGTGGATCTAAGTAACCTGAATAGGCCAATTGGGAATTGAAGTATTTGGGGTGATTTCGTGGCTTTCTAGTGCTTCTTGGATTGGAATTGGATTGGCTAGGTCTAGCCAATCAAGTGTGAGTGTTTCTTTTGCTTGTGAATTCTATATGTGGCATTGTAGTATAAAATGTTTTAAATGCTTGTATAATGTAGTATGCATGATTTATTGAATTCATGAACTATATTTGAGCATAGTTAGTTGGGAAAGCAGTTGAGTTATGTGCATTCCCTAAGCTTGGGATTTCTTATGGAATCCCATTAGGCCGACCGAGAATCCTCAATTGCTGACCTTGTAGAGTTTTTCTATGAGTTGTGTATGTTAGGATTTGCCTAGGCATGGTACTTGCCTTGGTGGGCGAATCTTATGGTTCATGCAATCCTAGGAATCCTAATAGATACGGGTAAGAAATCGGTCGTGCATGGGTTTCGCGCACACATGGCCCTTGTACTGATTCTTACTCAGTAGGTGTTTAGGTTGCATATGCATGTTTATAAATGGTATGCATTGTCTTGTTCATGACATGATACATTAAATTGGCATGTACGTAATCTTGTTTACTCTCATGATTATTTAAATGGTTTTAATGATCTTTCAATGTTTTAATTAAATGCATATATATGTTGCCACTTGTATAGAACATTCACTGAGCTTGTTGTAGCTCACCCTCATCCTTATCTTTTCAGGACCTGATAGGAAGGGGAAGGGGAAAGCTTAGCTGCGAAGCGTCCCCGTACTTTTGTTGACATAGGTGTTAGTACTTTTCCGCATTTTTTTTGATAAATTGTACTATGCAACACCTAATACTTGTACTTAACATTTAGATGGGTTTGTACTTATGGTTAAGTATATTTTGTACTTTTAAACACTATGGACTTAGAAAAAAAATTATGGTTGTCATTTTGGTATGTTTTTTTTTATGATCTTATTTTATGTCCATGTGTTTATTGTTATGTATTTGAGATTATGGTGTGTTCTAGAAGGCTTATTGGGATACCGTGTATGTCTAGGAAGGATATACATTGGGTTCCGTACCGGTCATGAGGTCACAGCTCATGGGTCATGACATTTTATCAGGGTTAAAGAATGCACTCCTTGTAAGAGGAACGCACTTTTGTGGCATTTCCTGAGACTTAGAATTTTTCTGATCAGGGAGAAGGAACACACTCATGTTAAAAGGAACACATTTCTGTTGCCAAGGGAAAAATAGAAAAGTTTTTAAGAGTCAATGATTCTGGTTGAAGGAACCCGTTCTTATGCCCAATGGACACATTGAGGGGCGCACTCCTTCAGTAAAGGAAAATCTAGAACTTTCAGATTTCAAACCAGAAGCGCGCTCTTGCTTTGAGGAACGCGTTCTTGTACCTCTGTGTGGTGTTTGTCTATAAATGCCATACTTGCTAATTTGAAGAGCAACTTTTGCAAAACTTGAGAGAACTTGTGAGATTTTTCTCCAGTATTTATACTCGTCCAAAAATAAGTTCTTAAGCCTATTTCAAACATCATTCAAGCAAAAGTTCAACACATTTGATCATTTGATCCAAGATTCCGAAAATTTCTCCACATCTTTTCTAAACGTTGAGAAACTTTGGAGTTTCTCTTGTGCAAGGATTTAAGACGATTTTAGTGGTTTCAACATCAATCTTTGAGTCTTGATCGCGTTTTCGAGCAACCAACTTCACACAAGAAGAATCTTTTGCTTCAATCTTACCTTGTGGGGTATACATTACTTTAAAATTGATTCTAGTGATTTTGGTATATGCAAATCAATTTTTGTGCTTATATTGTTATCTTTAAACTGATTTTGTATTGAGTTGAGTTTGTGAAACCCTATCTTGTTCTTCGTATCAAAATACACTGTTTAGTGGTTTGATAGATTGTATGTGGTTTCGATTCATGTGCTAACATCATATCCTATTTGAATCGAAGTTTTAATCGACACTTGATTTGTATGATTCGTGTTCTTAAACATATATTCATTTAGAATCATCAAGTCTTGATTATCGTAGTATATTGATTCTTGTGCATTAAACTTGTATTTGTTTAGAATCAATATATTGATTGATAGTGCATAGTTGATTCACGTTTTATATTGCATATATTTGAATTGAGTGCATTTGAGAAAAATATATATTTCAACACTTTGCATCATTTAAAATTATAAGTGGTTGGAATAGTATACGTCATTCAAGATTGTAAGCTTCATTGTTGAGGGTGATTTTGCTCACTTCTCTATATTATTGTAATCTTGATGTATTGTTGACGTGTTTAAGTCAACCGGGACTATACCTTATTTGTATGGCACTTAACCATGCCCATAAGTTGGTTACAAATTGTGGCTTACTAGCGAAGCCCAGGTGTAGGCTAGATTGTGGCTTTCTAATAAAGCCCTAGTGTAGGTTAGCATTGTATAG
The DNA here is from genome assembly GCA_035771175.1 of Paratinospora sagittata. NCBI lineage: Eukaryota > Viridiplantae > Streptophyta > Magnoliopsida > Ranunculales > Menispermaceae > Paratinospora > Paratinospora sagittata. The sequence continues at coordinate 24,157,935 of CM069598.1, read as the reverse complement.
GCTTGAGCCAAGCCTTGGTGTAAGCTCACTATAAACGGCTTCTAATTTGCTCGTAAGTGATTAGCTAATAGTGGATTGGAAAATTATGATTGGTGCGGTTGGATGGTGGACGTAGACTCGAGGGGAGTCGAACCACTCTAAATCTCAGTGTTCATATTTATTTCCTACACCTATCTTTATTTGCTTTATTTATGTGGTTACCCACTGCGCATTATACTCTGTTAATTTAATCAACCGAAAGGTAACGCAAAAATCCGCAAAGTCCAATTCACCCCCTCTCTTAGACGGTTATATTGGGCTAACAAACCTATCCTTTTACAGACTAAGGATGAACCTATAACTTTCTTTTGTAGGATAAACCACTTGACCCTTTTTAAAATAAAGGGTGAAACTACCTTTGATTCCAACCTATGAATCTTAAGTGGATCAAATTCACTTGACTTGGTTGTTTCAATCCCAAAACTCTAATTACAAATATTACAATGATAAAGTTGGATCTATATGAATAGAACACTTATAATGAATCTCATACTATTTAAATACAAGATATGCAAATATTGAAGTTCAAGAGAGAGAGAGATAGAGAGATCACTTACCTTTACATTTCTTAGATTCAATATTGCTCAAATGAGAACTTTGGAAAGCATGAATGAGAAATTTAAAACAGTTGAAAATGTGCGTCAAAAGCTTTTCATCAATCAATCACCATTTTCGTGTACTTTGAAAATGAGAAGAGAAATATTTGAAGAATAAGGCTCATTCTCTCATTTTGATTTCTCAAAAAGAAAAACCATAAAACCTAGAACAACCTAGAATATGATTGATTCCTTTGTTTTGCTTTCTCTAAGGTGTATAGTGGCTAGGTAAGTTATTTATAGATTAAGAACGAATACTAGCCGTTACACTCATAAATATGGCCTTTGGTATGATTGAAAATTCAAATTTTCAACTTTTAGGGTTCTGTAAACCTCAAGAAGCACGCTTCTCCTGCTCAGGAGTGCACTTCTCTAATGAATAGAAACCCAGATTTTTGTATGTTCGCAGGGAGTGCGCTTTTCACACGTCTCTTCTCAAAGAGCACGCTTCTCTGCTAACAACAGAGAGGCCAAATTTACCTAGTCAGCCAAGAGCTAGCTAGTGAGCTCTTCCTAAGCACAGGGAGCATGCTTCTCTGACATAGTTTATCGAAAAACACTTAGTTTTTAAAAAATTTTACTTAAAAATTATTTGGAACATGAAAACTAAGTTTGCAAACATTTTGAACAGTCATAGAAGTAAGTTTAAAGATGTTTTGCTTTTCGAACACAAGTACAAAAATTGAGTGAATTAGAATATTTAATTCAAATTAGAATAGCTAAATTACAATATAAGCTTGCAGAAAGATATCAAACTTTAGTCTTAATAATTAAATCTAACAATCTTGTACCTCAATCTTTAACAAATCAAATAGTAGAAATAAATGCCGAACTAGCACAAATCTCTAGTGATTTAAATAAGATAAGAAATAGTATTCAAGAAAAAATTAATAAATAAAAACATATGCAAAATTCAACCTACCTGGAAACTCATAACTTTACATCCATAAATTACTTAGACTTAGAACTTTCAAATCATAAAGAGACAAGCAAATCTCACAAAAGGCTTTAAAATTACGTGCTACTTTTCTAGTGGAAAACACCAACTACATACTGAAGAAAATATTCAATTAAATAGTATAGTAGATTTACTTATTAATATTAGTCAAAATTTAGAACATAATTTATAAGATATAATAAACCCAAAATAAGAGAAAAAGCTAGAAAAGCCTTTAGAGAAGGAAAAAGAATAGTGAGAAAAACTTGTAAATGTTTTTTATGTGAAAAAAGAAGGGCATATAAAACCCAATTGTCCTGAAAGAAACAATATAAAAACAAATATATTAGAAGAATTACCAGATTTTTTTGAATAAGATATAGTTAATATAGAAATGCTAAACTTCCGATGATGAAATATACATAGATAGTGATAGTGATAGTGATACTAGTAATAGTGAAGAAGAATATAATAATTTAGAAAAATCAGATAATGAAGAATTATATGATAATTTATATGCTATTCACGAAGTATTTAAACTAGGAAGTGAATTAATTAACATTGAAACATAATTAGTTTTTAAAAATAAAACATCAAAAGTAATAGCTATGGTAGATACATGAGCAAATAAAAGTATAATACATGAAAGTGTAGTACCCATAGAAGATAGAAATAAATTAAAAATGCCAATTAACATAGGACAATTTGATGGAAAACAAATGCTAATAACAGAATGTATAACTAATATTCCTATAATAATAAATAATGAAAAACATACTTTACCCCAAACATTTATAACTAATACCCCTTGAAGGTAAAATTTATATTAGGATTAAACTTCTTAATCGGAAATAATGGTGGATTTTTCATAAGTGCAAATGGAATACATTTCTTTAAAAAGTCAACATTTGTCCAACCTAAATATGAGACTACCATAGTACCCTATACAAAAGCCATCAATGCAATAAGACAAATCTACAATGATAATTTAGTAGAAGAAATTAATAGTATAGATGATGACTATCAAAATATTCAAGATAAATTAGAAGTACGTGACTATCTAGAAGAAGTCTTAAATATACAAACATTAAATACCTCTTTAAACACAAATCTACCTATCAACATAAGTAATTTAATAAATCAATTAGAAAAAGAAGGAATAATAGGAGAAAACCCAAAAATTAGTAAAGCACATCCTTATGAAATTAAAATAATAAATAAAGAATTAAAAATAGATGTTGCAGACTTAGCATATAGTTTAGAAGATAGAAAAGATATAAAAGATTAAATGATAACACGTATGATAATAGCTATAAAATTCCTTATAAAGATGAATTATTAAATAATATACAAAATTCAACATATTTCTCTAAACTAGACTGTAAAAGTGGATATTGGCAAATACCACTAGTAGAAGAATCTATTCCTTGGACGGCATTTACTTGTTTAGAACGATTATTTGAATGGTTAGTAATGTCTTCCGGATTAAAAAACGCATCATCTATATTCCAAGAAATGATGGATAAAATATTTAAACCATATTCACATTTTTGTATAGTTTACATAGATGATATTTTTATTTATAGCAAAAATAGAATAAGTCATATTCATCATGTAGAACAAATGTAATACCCCCGGAATTAGACTAAAATATATATATATAAATTCAAAATACAACATATGGATAAATAAAAATCTATATATATGCTAATAATATGATATATATGTCACAAGATGGGAATATTAGTTTGGAGCCCAAGTATAATATTGTTAGATTTGTAAATCATAAAATTCACAATCAAGTCCAAAAATAAATTCATGGTGAAAGCGCACTATTTGGAAGCTTCTAGGTAAATTCTTAGTGTTGCAAGTTAGCAACTTGCATTACATGTGTATGGCCAAGATTTTTTGGTGAATATTCAATTGAGTGGTGTGGATTAGATGGAACTAGTATAAAAGGGGGTGTCTCCCCTCATTTCTTCCATCCCATTCTTTATTTCTCCTCCCCTCTCTTGGAAACTCTCTCTTGAAAATCTTAGTATGTTCTGTGGTTGTGGTTTTACAGATCTTCCACATCAGAAAATATTTTCTAGAGTACTCTCCTTTCATCTCTCCCCTCTCTTGAAGTATTTTCTCTTTCTCCCTCTAGAATTTCTCTCTCTAGAAATTCTCTCTCTTATCTTCAGACTCTCTTGGAGACTCTCCTATTTGGTGCATAGTGGAAGCTTTGTTGGAACGTCAATCTTGCAAAATTGAAGGTGGGAAGCGAAACTTAGGTTTGCATGTATTATTTCTTTTTATAAAGTTTTCATACATGTATCATGTTATTTGATATGCATGCATAATCTCAATTCATACATATATCATGTTATTTGATATACATCCATCAATTCAATTATATTATCAATGTTGAGATTATGTCATATTGTACCTTGACATTTGGACTGTGTATCGTCATACTACTGGATTGGCAATTGATTCTATTAACCAGGTTCAGTCTTGTCCCTAGTACTATTAATTTGTGAACGGGAGGCAGCGATGCTAGTCTAGAAGCCTTGGTGACATAAGTGTGTCCAGTGGGACCCACCTAAAAGATATAATAACCACATGCATGTTCTTTGAGACTCAAGAGCTTCCACACATGTGCAATAGGCGTGATAAAGGAATACAATGGTCAAGAATAGAGACTACCCTGATATATGTACATGTCTACACGCACATGCATAGCATACTGGTAAAGAACACAACCACTTAGGTACATGAGTATTCAGGCTCTTGGAATTGATTATCGGCACAGATGCCCTGTTATGACTTGACCTTATGAGATACATATCTGCTAGAACTCTGATGATCCAGCCAGAAAGAAGTTGTATGGACTGGGTTACATATATTCTCTGGCAGGTACGTATAATGAGAACCCGGGACGAATCATGGAGATGGACATTATACGAGAAGCCAGGACAGTACTGGGCCATGAATTTCCATGAGACGATGTGTTGTGTGTGTCTACCCATTTCATGGATTTATATGGTTGATGATGATTGTATTGTTTATATTATGATTATGATTATGATGAACTCGTTATAAATTGACATAATCCACGGAATATCTACTTTTCCCACTAAGCGATGGCTCATCCCATTGTTAACCATTTTTCAGGAGCTTGAAGCGGTTTGGATGAGGGTTGCATGGGCCCTAGTTTTATGTGTACCTTAACTAATTGTTGCATTAGTTAAGATAATTTGAGAGTGTGTTTCCGTAAGTGGTAGTTTTCATAATGCCCGCTTTGTACTCAACTTCTATGTAATAAATGAAAAGAATATTTGTTACATTGTGTTCCTGCGCATTCTGTATTTTGTTGTAACTGTTTGCATTCCGTCTGTGGGAGTTTCGTCGGTCAAGACGAACCTCGGCGGGGTGTGACAGTTAAAATGGTATCAGAATACAGACGGAATGCAAGCAGTTACAACAGAATAAAGAATGCGCAGGAACACAATGTAACAACTATTCTTTTCATTTATTACATAGAAGTTGAGTACAAAACGGGCATTATGAAAACTGCCACTTACGGAAACACACTCCCAAATTATGTTAACTAATAGAACAATTAGTTAAGGTACGCACAAAACTAGGGCCCATACAACCATCATAAAGACCGCCTCAAGCTCCTGAAAAATGGTTAACAAAGGGATGAACCATCACTCAGTGGGAAAAGTAGATATTCCATGGATTATGTCAATTTATTACGAGTTCATCATAATCATAATCATAAGATAAACAATACATTCATCATCAATCATATAAATGCATAAAATGGGTAGACACACACAACACACCGTCTCATGAAAATTCATGGCCCAATACTGTCCTAGGTTCTCGTATAATGTCCCTATCCCGGATTCGTCCCGGGTTCTCATTATACGTACCTCGCCAAGGAATATATGTAACCTAGTCCATACAACTCCTTTCTGGCTGGATCATCAGAGTTCTAGCAGAGATGTATCTCATAGGGTCAAGTCATAATAGGGCATCTGTGCCGATAATCAATTCCAAGGGCTTGAATACTCATGTACCTAAGTGGTCGTGTTGTTTACCAGTATGCTATGCATGTGCGTGTAGACATGTACATATATCAGGGTAGTCTCTATCCCATACCATTGTAATCCTTTATCACGCCTATTGCACATGTGCGGAAGCTCTTGAGTCTCAAAGGACAGGCATGTGGTTATTATATCTTTTAGGCTAGCTTTTGATAAAATTAATCCAGACCAGTCCCCAAGCTGAAATGTGGGTCCCACTGGACACACTTAAGTCACCAAGTCTTCTAGAGCAGCATCCCTGCCTCCCGTTCACAAATTAATAGTACTAGGGACAAGACTGAGCCTGGTTAATAGAATCAATTGCCAATCCAGTAGTATGACGATACACAGTCCAAATGTCAAGGTACAATATGACATAATCTCAACATTGATAATATAATTGAATTGATGGATGTATATCAAATAACATGATATATGTATGAATTGAGATTATGCATGCATATCAAATAACATGATACATGTATGAAAACTTTATAAAAAGAAATAATACATGCAAACCTAAGTTTCGCTTCCCACCTTCAATTTTGCAAGATCGACGTTCCAACAAAGCTTCCACTATGCACCAAATAGGAGAGTCTCCAAGAGAGTCTGAAGATAAGAGAGAGGATTTCTAGAGAGAGAGATTCTAGAGGGAGAAAAAGAAAATACTTCAAGAGAGGGGAGAGGTGAAAGGAGAGTACTCTAGAAAATATTTTCTGATGTGGAAGATCAGTAAAAACCGCAACCACAGAGCATATTAAGATTTTCAAGAGAGAGTATCCAAGAGAGGGGAGGAGAAATAAAGACTGGGATGGAAGAAATGATGGGGAGGCACCCCCTTTTATACTAGTTCCATCCAATCCACACCACTCAATTGAAAATTCACCAAAAAATCTTAGTCATACACATGTAATGCAAGTTGTCAACTTGCAACACTAAAAATTTACCTAGAAGCTTCCAAAAAGTGGGCTTGGACTTGGTTTTGGGTCATGCCATCGATTTGTTTTTGGACTTAATTGTGGATTTTATTATTTACAAGTCCAACAATAATGTACATGGGCTCCAAACTAATATTCTCATCTTGTGACATATATATCATATTATTAGCATATATATAGAATTTTATTTATCCATATGTTGTATTTTGAATTTATATATATATGTGTGTGTGTGTGTGTGTGTGTGTGTGTGTGTGTGTGTGTGTATTTTAGTCTAATTCTGGAAATATTACAACAAATATTAGAAGCCTTAAGAAAACACAAAATTGTTCTAAGAAAAAAGAAAATGGAATTATTTAAAGAACAAATTGATTTTCTAGGAATAAATATAGATAGAGGAAAAGTTAAATTAGAACCTCACACAATAACAAAATTAATAGATTTCCCTGATAAAATCGAAGAAACCAAAGAACTTCAAAATTTCTTACGATTATTAAATTATGGTAGAAAATTTATCCCTGACTTAAGTAGATTAGTTGGCCCTTTATATAATAAGCTAAAAAAGAACGGTAAAAAATATTCAATAAAGAAGATGTTAAGCTAGTACAAAAAAATAATGAAATAATAAAAAATGTTAAACCTTTAGCTTTACCAATAGATAATTTTTTATAAAATAATACAAACAGACGCTAGTAGTATAGGATGGGAAGCAATTTTAATCCAAAAACCTGAAGAAAATAGCTCTTCTTAATTAAAAGATATAACCTTTTATCATAGTAAAAAATTTAATGAGTCAGAAAGTAAAAAATCAAGTACTGATCTAGAAATATTAGGAATAATAAGAGCTTTAAATGCTTTCCATCTATACATTCAAAATGATACTTTTACTATTAGAATAGATTGCAACAATATTATAGAATTCTATAAAAAAATTAGAAAATAAAAAAAATTTAAAGAAAAACTCCTTTAGTAGTAAAAGATGGATAAAATTTCTTGATGCAATACAAGGTAGAGGATATAAAGCAAAATTAGAGCATGTTAAAGGTAACAATAATTATATAATTTGGGTTCTATAGATTACAACCTTATCCTAGAAAAATATTTTGTTCAATTGTAAATATAGCTGAAAAAATAAAATTAGAACAAAAATGTCTTTTAAATAATATTTGGACTTTTAGAAATGATAAAAATCGTTTTGTCAATATTTTAAATGCACTCGCGCATTATTTTTCAACTAATAATAAATATGAATATTATGTAGTTTTTGAAGGTCATGATAGAGGTATTTTTAATACAGGGCAACAAGTTTTAGAAAATATAGAAAATTATATATGAAAAAGCTAGTTATAGAGGTTATATTTCTTTTGATGAAGCTAAAGAGGGTTTAGATTTTTATATTTCAAATTTTAGGAAGTCAGATCCAGTCTTCAAAATAGAAGGAAAATCATATACAAAAGGTGAGATTTTAGAATTCATGCATGGATATCATGAACTTAGCAGTGAAAAAATAGCTTTAGAAAATAGCTTGAAAAATGTACAAAGTAAACTAGATACTCTGCAAAAAGAAATATATGGCAAAAATAGTTATGAAACTAGCAATAGTTCAAACGATCATGGTCTTGAAAAATCTAGCAGTAAACTAGAATTTTATAATAAGCCCTTTACACCACCTAGAGTTATTTTAGATAAATTTGATGAAAATATAAAAGAACATATTTATAATTTAACTCAAAAACGTAGTTCTCAAAGGCAGGAATTTATTGTCTAATTTCTCATGGACTCTGCCAAAATGCATCAATTTTATTATGGCACCAGTTATGAGTGGGAATTTCATCATAGTAAAAAATTATTATACAAAAATAAATTAGAATGTATTGATGACAGAATTCAAAAACAAAATTGTACTTGTACTTTAGTTTATAGTATATGCAAAATAAATTTAAATTTAGAAAGGTATAAAAATATTAAAATCAATTTTCAAGGAGAAGAAATAAAGCTCAGTCCTCAATTATTATTGGATTATGGACTGGTTAATCAAATCGTCTTCACCGATCCAGACCAGACAGATATGTTCGGAAGAAAATTTGCAAGGGCTGTTATACAAGTATACTGTAGATATCAATATGTGAAGGCTATTATTAATTCCAAACCACCAGAATGAACAAAAATTGGAAGCATTATACCGACTCAACACAAGATAGTATTGAACGGTCACGACAACAATATGAGAATCTTAAGATATGATCAACCTTGGATTTGTGATCGAACAATAAGAAAAAAAATTCGACACTGGCGAGCAAGAGTAATTGGTACGAATTTTTGGCTAGAAGAATTGAAGAAAAATCATACATTAATTACTGAAGATTTCATTCAGAAGATTTACTCTGAAGAGAGATTTTATGAGATTCTGTTTCTGTCAAAGACTCACTACCAATCACTAGTGAACAAATATAAAGTAGAATTCTATAGAGATGAGGACACTGTCGAAGAGCCAGAAGATGAAGACTATGAATGGTGGGAAAATCTCGATGAGATGGAACTCCATAATGTTGAAAATATGATGGAAGGATAAGACAGTTGAACAACTGCAGTACTATCAAGCATACGACGTGTCCACAATCCTTTCGTCTCTAATAAAAGTAGATAATAAATATGTATAGTCTACAACACATGTGAAATTTACGTAATAAAGTTACTTTGCCGGCTTATAAAGGTGTAGCAACCATATTAAATAAAGTGATGAGGTGGAGTGATGAGGTGGAGTGATGAGATGGAGTGATGAGGTGGTCTAAAAGAATAGTAACTTTAAATAATTGTAAGCTACTATTTACGGATTTAAATGGGGTTGAAATCTGTAGGTTCGTCTATAAATATAGGTTGAAGGCATAACCAGGGGCATAGCAATAGAGAATAGTTCCGAGTATCTCTTTTGCATGCACTGTCCTGCCCTTCAGAGTCAATTTTTTCCAAAGTTTGTTCAAGAGTCTGTACAAAATATCAATGTAAGTATGTTTAAATACTATGAATAAAGTTGATCTTGCTGTAAATTTAGCTAATGCTTATTTTATTCTCTTTTTTATTTTAATAGTTTTATACTGTATTAGTTATTTGTGTCGATATAGAAGAAAGTAATCATCAAATATAGTATTATTTGTAGTAAAAATATAACAATTAAAAGTTAATTTTATAGTAGTTTTGAGATAAGGCACACATAAAAAGCATGAAACTATAAACAAAAATAATGTCTTTAATAGTAAAAGATCTTTGGTATGGTTTATTCTGGCCCAAAATCAGTTGTATAGTGTTTGACAAGAACAAAACAGTAAGTCTGTTGGTCAAGGTTTTGTCGTTTGAAGCCGTTGATAGGCGTGTTGGCTAGTAATGGCGTGTCAGACATGAACTGTTTTGTTGAACATTATATTACTAATTAGGAATACATAAAATAGTATCAGATCAATTAAGTGAATTTATATGCATGCATGATTTGACTATTCATGTTTAAAGATGATTTGACTTTTGGAACTTGTGAAATTAAATGCATGCATGATTTTTAAAAAAATTGAGCAATAGAGAATAAAAGAAAGTACATCCTAATTCTAGACTTAATACAACACTCTCTCATTCTCAAGTCCACTTTTCTTCGAAACTTCAAGATTTGTAGATGATGTCCATCCTTGGAAGAGTCCCTAGTCTTGATTTGAGCTTGAAGTCCATCTTTGATCTTGTATTCCTTTGTCTTTTTGCTTAAGGTGTTGAAATAGTACACTTAGCTCAAATATGAGCACCAAATGTTATATTGTTTGTTAGCATCAAAATACTTAGGAGAATGCTAAGTTGAAAACCACTTAGGCCAACACTGTGCCTTAAGTTTTCTTCTTTATTCAACACTTTTTGTTCCTTTTTGGTGTATTACTCTGTTTTCAAACTCAGGGATGTTAGATTTCTTCCACCCTATGTTTGAGGGGGGGTGTTAGGCAGATAGCGTCCGATTAGTTATAACATTTTATATGGTAACTAAGATTGTTAGTTAGTTACAACTGTATTTGTTATACTGGAGTTAGTTATGGAAAAGCTTCCTTGATAAGCTTCTTAGATCTCTAAATAAAGCCCCGTATTCTACTATTCAGAGTAATGAATGGGGAATCATTTCAGATGAAACTAAGTCTTCTTTTCCTTTCATTTTTTGAGTTTTGTTCACAAAGAACTTAACGCTCACTAAGAAAGAGAACTATAACACAAACATTAAAAGTACTTATGACTCCATATATATGAGTCTTCTCACAACATTTGCAAGGGAAAATTTAGTTTCAGTCCATCACAACATTTGAAATTATTGTGATTGTGACCATGTAGACCACCTTTTTCTAATACATTATAATGGCAAGCAGAGAAAGAGAGAGCAAGAGAGGGCAAGAGAGAAATGAATCAAATTTCTAATTTCTCAAACAATACATCCCAAAATTATATCCTAATATATTTATAGAAAAATATAGCTTCCAACTAACACCAACTAGGACTCTTAAATAAACTCAAATTTCACCTAAAATACGAACCAAAGTATAACTCTAAAATAAATAACAACCCAAATAAATAAAGAAATAAAAATAAAATTCTAACAACAGTTAAACTTGAACTCATATATCTCTTATACATCAACTCTCATTGGTTTGAAAGTACTCGACTCTGACGAGTGATGATGACGGAACTGCTAAAAAAGGTCAGGGTCAACGCGATGAAACTCATCATCTATAATCCTCATGACACCAAACATAGAGCGAGTTACAGATATGGTCTATAAGGTCTTACGCATGGCTTCCAAACTTTGAGTGTTGCAAATGACCTTTCAAATTCCTTCTCCTTTCCTTCTGCTTCTTAGTTGTGTGATCCTGGGTATTGAGAGGCTAGAGTGTGATTTTGCAACAGTAAGAGGAGTTTTCAACGATCGATTTTCAAGCATGGCTTCCTTATTAATGATGAGTCACAACAAAACACACCACATCTAAGGCACAATCTTCAGTGTTTGTTTTGATTTGCAGCAAGTTCTTGATTTATTATATGGTTCTTAGTTTACAACAACAAAAGTAGAGAAAACAAAGAAAGAGATTGGAAAAACTGAAGACTTGACAGTAGAAGAGGGAGAAGAAAGACAAAGAAAGAAGAAAGGACCAAGGATCAAAGGATCAAGAAGGCTCTGATACCGAAATAATAGCAAGCGACGAAGGATCAAGAAAGAAATCAATCAAATTTTTAATTTATTAAACAATAATTCCCAAAATTACATTCTAATATATTTATAGACAAATATAACTTATAAACTAACACCAACTACAACTCTTAAACAACCTAAAACTCCATCTAAATCCTAATCAAAATATAACTCTAAATTAAATAACATCCCAAACAAAATAAAGCAAAAATAATAATCCTAATTAAAATATAACTCTAAAATAAATTAAAAAACCAAATAAATAAAAATAAAATCCTAATCATATAAACTCAAACTCATATATGTCCTACATCATACTGCATTCATGTTTGGCTGTAAAAATATAATCATCTATTTTTATGTTGTTATTCTCATAACTTCATATATAAGCATAAGGAGAAAATGTAATATTCGTACAACAAATAATACATATACTTAAGAAAGCTCACTGTATGGTCATTTTTACCAAACATCCAAAGCTAACCCTTAAAACATACAATTACCATTTATTTTAAAATTAATTATGGGATTAATACAATAATTTATAAAATTATCATTTCCCTCTACTGCTATTTTATGTTACTCTGCATTCAATTTATTTTTTCAATAAAAAATATTATAAAATCTACCCTTTTAATTAATTCTAATATTTTACTATTTTTACCCTCTTTGTACATTATATTTAGATTAGTTTAACATTATATATTAGCAAAATAAGAATAATAATATCAGTTATGCCCTTCATTTGAAACGTTCAATGAAAATTTTAATTCTAGTTAATAAAAATAAAAAAAATAAAAAAATAAAACACTACAAGGCATCCACATGCTAGTTTGTATAAGATCATCATGACTAAGGAATTAGGAACTGTTGAAGCTATTAAATTAAGAATTTCAATATGATTCATGCAATTAAATTTCTTAGCGAACCATATGTCCGAGATTCAAAAATACTTTTTGTGTTTCATATAAAAGAGAAACAAATCAGATCAATAAATGGAGAAAACTGTAAGGGTTTAGATTCTTATTTACATAGGACCAGCTAGCCATATATCATTAATTATCTGCAAGGTATGTCAAGAGTTGTATGGAAATTCAAAAACAAAGTTAGATTCCTTGATAAAAATATGATTATTAGATATTTGTAAACGTGAGGAACAAGTTGGAAACAATGCTTCTCCTTAATTTTAGATTGACATGGTCGATGAACGTATATTAGAGAGACTTGGAAATTAGTTAAGTATAAGTCAATTGGATACATATATACATCTGCAGAAAATACATTAGTCTCAAATATTAAATTGAGTTTTTGTAGGAATATGTCTTTTTCTCACTCCAAGAATAAATATTAAATTTGAGTTTTTCGCATCTAGAAGTTGCTATCCTCCAATTTCTTGTGGCGATGCTAGAAGAGAAATTCTTAAAATGTTCTTAATTAACTGCATATATGTAGCAATAATTAATTTAATCAATCTTACTATCAATACATACAGGATCTTACAATTAAAATTCTTTAAGCGACAGAGAGAATATGTTCGCGCTTGGTGTTCAAACAGAATTGCTGTCGAAATCAAACAAGAGAGTTATTACAAACCGTGGAAATATACGGAGGTAATTAGTCAATTAATGTCAGAAAGATGAAATTAGCTAGGGCTTTTAAGCAGCAATCCGCTAGCTTAGTCCACTTTTCTCCCCTTTTGATATTCCTTGTTTTCTGATCATATGTATCTTAAAAAATTATTGATAGAAGAGATGTAAATAAGATTATATATCTATCTATCTATGTAAAACATTTACTATTTACTTAGAGAAAGAGAACTTCTTGTTATTTCATGTAATCAAACCATTAACAATCTAAACAGCGAAACGGCTAGCAATACTGTTAATGTCTATCTACAACCATACAGAAAGGAAGAATCAGAGGAGAACTCTAGCATTCTTCCAAGCTCATCCCAATTCCCATCTCTGAAATAGTCATTATTGCCATTATTGGAATTCGGAAAGTTGGAGGAGATTGCTGCAACTGGGTCGTGATGATGATGATGATGATGATGAGTAGTACTTATGGAGCTTAACTGGTCTGCAAAAACATGGCTCTTTTCATTAATGTGGTTAATCACCGGCTTCTTCTCTTTCATCTGTTGAACAACTACGGAGGGCCCAAAAGAAGTGTATTTGTCTATATTAACAGACTCAAAGCTGCATGTTTGAGAAGTACTACTTGAATCAGTTACACTTTGTTTGATGGGTGCAGAATTAGTTGCTCTCCAATTGGGTAGAAACTTCTTGTAAGAAACATTCCGCTTGAAAATTCGACAAAGGGTCCAAATTTCCTGCAAAATATCCATCCATGATCAAAAGCTAGCTATTGGTACTTGTTTCATGATAGATAGAGCCATAGTTAGAAAAATGTTCTATATATATGCTAGTTAGCTACGGTTCTAAATAAATAAAGGAAAATGTTATTCTACCTATAAAAAGTGCAATGACAATATATATATATATATATATATATATATATGATCATATAAGATTGTATAATACACACATTGAGATGCATAAACTATACGCACATTGAGATATGTTGAACAGACCCTAGGCGCCAAAGCGACGATGGCACCCAGTGTTTGTTGGATGTGCGAGTACAGTATTTGTTGGATGTATGGGATAAGCGTGTATTTACAAGCGCATCACATACCCGCACAGATGTTGGGCACCAACATTGGCACAGTGTGTTAGCGCCCAGCATCCGTTCAGAATTTTTCAATATTGCACATGTATTTGCACTCTTTTTGTATGATATTTGCACTCTTTTTCTATGATCATGAAGTAGTGTAGTGTCACTTTTTTCTTACAGCTTCTTCAGCGGCAGCAGCAGTAGTAGTAGTGTTCTTAGAGTTGGGGAGTTTTGTGCTAATTTTGTCTCCTGGTGGAAGGCGAAACTCATGCATCATCCAATCGGTCTTGGTGCCTTTTCCTGCGCTTCCTCGATAGTAGACTAAGGATTTTTTGAGGCCGATGCAATCATGTGGGGGCTCTGATCCAACAGAATAAACGGGTCTGTCGATCCCAGTTGCCTTCCAAAACCCAGATCCTGTAACTCTATTGGGTCTTATGCTGTTTCTGTATTTCCTTTCCCTTATGCAAAAGAAGTACCATTCTTTGTCTCCAACTGTGCTCACTTCTTCGTCACATATATATTGCACCATTAAAAACAATCAGTACTAGAAAAATATAAGAATCATTTAAACAACCATAATTAACCAATTAATTATCATGATTATTAATTAATCATGCACTCTATAAATAATAATTTCTTCTTTCTTTCCTTTTTTTTTTAAAAATTTTAGGCAGCAATTAATTAAACGAATTAATGTTCGTGTGTAATTAAGTTGAGATATATATATATAGCTAGGAGAACAGCTAGATCATCTGCCGTACTATATATAGGAGCCTTAGCTTAAATTATTGTAGCTACTGCTTTTAATTGTTTCATACTATAAGAGCCTTTATTATTTCTTTCAGTTTGCTTCAATTGTTAGGATATATTATTAATATTAGCCCACACGTAGAAGAATTAAGCTTCGAAAGTGAACAAAATCAATTTCAGGAAACCAAGAAATAATATTGGGTGACAAAATAGGGCAACCATAGATAACACTAGTAGTATACTCTATTCCCAAACAACTCTTGTCAATGACTCTTAATTATATTACTCATATGTTTAGTTTCGAATTGAAGGAGCAACTCCAATCCCATATGTCAGATGCTATTCCCAAAGAGGTAGAATAATATTAAAGATTATTTTGTGCATATTTTCAATATTATTCTACCTTTTTTTCTTTAAATCCCATATGTACGAGAATTAATCTCATCTAAAACAAAAAAAAGCATCTTCGACAAGTGAAATTCTCATCTAAAATAATAAACTCATCATTCTTTTAATTTATCAACAACTGAATTACGACGTTGCAAATTATTAATAATTGATCGATCGATAGATTATTAACAGAAACTTACTTGGTAGATCCCAAGGGTCGTATTTGTAGATATCTATATGCTTGATAAGTTCTATGCTTAAAGGCTTCTTCTCAACCTTCCGTCGGAGATAAAACCCGACGAGCTCTTCGTCTGTCGGGTGAAACCGAAACCCTGGAAGTATAACATCATCATCCTTGCCACTATCTAAACAATTACTCAACTTCTCCATATCCGCCATGTCTGCTAGATGAAGATCTTTTAATTTGCAAGCTTATTAATTAAGTCTAGCTAACTAGCTAGCAAGCTTGCAGGTAGAGCAAGAAGAAATTGAGAACCCAAGAAGCACAAAAGCTTGGTATATAAATGTGAAGAGAGCCGTAGAAGTTTTGGGTCAGTCAAGGCATGGGTGTTGAATTCTGATGAGTTCACAGGGGCAAATGGTCCAAAACTGAGTTATTCTACTTAGTAATTGTATATATAGGAAGACCAAGCAAACCCAAGTAGCTAGATACAGACTTTTTTTTTGTTGTAAGAATTAATATATGCTTTAAATGGGTATATGACGTCTTCAAAGTAAAACTTTTGTGTTGTTTTTTTCAAAAGAGAGCTGAAAGTCTCTGGAAGGGCGCGTGGCATTTGACTAAATAAACTCTAGATTGCATCTCCTATATATTCTGGAGGTTATTGATAGTTTCTAGCGAAAATCATGAATTCTATTTTATCACCCGTATTTTTTGTTAATTAATGAAGGAGAGCTAAGGGTATTATTATGACCAAGTGGTCACGAGTTTGAGTGGAAGTAACAATCTCCCGGGTAAGATTAGACCCTTCCCTAAATTCATGGTAACCATTCATTCCATCGGATTTTCGTCAAATTGACATGGTGGAATTAATGATTTTCTTACAATGATGCTCACATCAAGAAAATTTACTTAAAAAATGTCAACCACATTTGACATATATAATCTATGTACAGATATGTGTCTGTGGACATCCCAAACTCAAATAAGCTAGTTTAAAACGGAGGGCTAGCTAATTTTGAACTTTGATAAGCTGATTTAGAGAACATAATGATTACTTTAGGAAAGATGTTATTCAAACTATAACTTTAGGGAAAACGTTATTCAAACTATGTGTAATTACAAATACAATTACACATTTATGTCTATTAAATATGTATGTTTTACACATTTCAATATATATAATAAAAAATTCAACAATCATGAAAGTGTAATTGCACATATATATAGTTGCATTTTATTGTAATTAGAATAACATTCCCTTTACTTTATATATGCGTGGGATGACGGATTTCGCTCCAATATTGCTTAACCCGTCTAATATCAATAAAATGGATCATGATTCATAGTCATAACAACAACAATAATAAATCAAGTTAAATTGTGTCAAACTTCTAATAGACTTAAGTGTCTGAAGAGGTTTAATTCATTGGGAAGGGACCTAATTATATCATCATACATTGAAACACTTCTTCTCTTATTACATGGGAAACGGGTTAGGGTTATGAAAAAAATACCAATCCTACCCAATTAAATCCAAATAAAAAAAATTTCAACCCAACCACACCCAATAAACCTCCTAAACCAAACCTAAACCAACCCACTAACTTTGAGTTGGTTTAGGTTAAGTTGTTCGGGTTAGTCTACTCAATATATAAATTATAGAATTGCATGATGATCTATTTAATTTTTGAATTTTAAATTTCATTTATAAAACTATTTTTAAGTCAAATGCAACTATTATAATACTTATTAAGGTGACTTCGTTCATATTATTTTCATCATAATATTTTGAATAATTCTATTATAGTAAATGATTATTGTAAAATTGACAATTATAAAATAATAACTATCACTTTTAATTAGATCGAGTTAGTTTGATTATTTTTTATAAAACCTTGAGCCAACCCAAATTAATCAAGGTACAAATATCTAAACCCAAACCAAATCAATTAGATGTATAAATCCAACCTAAACCAACTTAAAAAGTTTGGTTTTGTCGGGTTAATCAGGTTGATCGGGTTAATGAACACACCTAAGATGGCAAGTGTGCTCTAGTGGCTAAAGTAGTAGAAGTTAATAAATCCTCACTTCAGTACTGCTTGTCTCTCATAGTTGTTTCCTACTTTTAATTAGCTTACTTTACATGACATTTTATATTGTATAATTTTAAATTTTATGTTAGTTAAAATAATATTAGAAAAATTATATGAAACGCACGTACAGATATACTTGTTCAGCGTTAATAGAGTATCATGCATATTATATGTTATAAATATTTTTATAAAGTAATATTGTTAGAAAAATGTTTTGGACCCTTCGCTTTGGAGTAAAAGGGTATAGGAATATGTTCATTTATTTCAAGATAAGAAGGAAGGGTAGAGGATTAAAAGAGCTATGGGTTATAATGAGCAACTTACAAGTAAAGTGAATCCATTATGTAGGGGTATTGCTTGTTCTATGTGGAATAGTCTCTATGGTGCTCGTCTATCGTTACTCAAGAGACACCACCTAAATAAAAAATAAAAAAATAAAAATAAAAATAAAAATCATTAACAAGTAGATACCTTTACTAAAAGGGAGATCTTGGAAGAAAAAAAGTAGGACTAGTTAAAAGTTTAAAACTTGTATTACCTTATTTTACAATACGAAAAAATAGCATTTGAAAAAATACTAAACAAAATAAATTTGAAGGAGCAATATATATATTGGAGGTTTATCAAAAGATTACTTTAATGCTAGTGCTTATATACTCATATGCATTCATTATCTATACTTGTTCATTAATTAACAAAAAATTCTCACGTAATCATCATTATTTTATATAGTTAGTCGGATCAAATGGGATAATTCTAGCCTTGCGGCATTTGTTCTTTTATCATGTGACACACACACAAAATCAAGTAAAATATTGCGGATAGGGCACTTTTTGAGCAAATTTACAATATTTGAGTTGAGATGATAATGGGTGGCTTGCCCAGTTATGGTATATATTTATACGGCGGTTGGCTTGGGTGGAAGGGGCTTGGTCGCTTAAGTAAGATGTCTCGATTTTAAATTTTTATGGTTGCAGAAAATTCTATTGGAAGAAGTTTCCGTTTGGGCGCCCAACTTTTACCTCGAATCCAAGTGGATTAGTTTCACCGCGAAGCGGAAGAAAGACATCACCTGGGCACTAGAATCTTGGTAATGAAAAAATAAAATAAAAAAATAAATATTATTAAAAGGTATTTTGGGTAATTTTTATGACAAAAAAAAAAGCTTTGTCAAAGTCATACAAAAATAGAGATGACGATAAATAGGAGTAAAAAGTTGAAAGTAAAAAAGGTAAAATAGAAATAATAATTTGAATGAGTGGAAATTGAAAAACATAATATTTACTGTTGTAAATTTATGATACTAGACAATATGAACATTGTTACAAGATTCTAAAGTGTGAAGGCAAAATTACCTTTTGAACTAATAAGTCGATTCATCGTTGTTGTCGGCTTTTATCGTAGTTATGATGCCTTTGGGCTCTATGTTGGTTCATGGAACCATGTTACATGTTGTGCCTACATTGTACCATTGAATGTTTTTATCTGTAGGGATGTTGTACTCCGTTCACAGAGATTGCTTTAAGAATGAAATGGTTTCTTTGACAAAAAAAAAAAAAAAAAAGAACTATAGGTCGATTCAAGGATAGGTCATGTTACGTTGGGAACTTGAAGTCTCATTTCAATATTAATTACTCTTTTCGAACTCAAGGCAATCTAATGATTTTTAATAATGGTGATGTACCTTAATTTTGAATGTCAATGTAGCATGCTACTTTTGGGCTTGTTTCTTTTATATAGGCACTACATTTTTGTGTGCATGTTTTGATACCATATGGATACCAAAACTTTTTATTTGTAGCCGGCCAAAGTATGGATAGTGCTCAAAGCCAACAATTTTCTAGTTCCCAAAAATGAAGATGCAGCAGTGTTATTTTTGGTTTAATATCTAATACAAAAAGTGTATACATGACACTGATTTCAATTCAACCATTGTTTGAAAGGAATTTATGCAGATATGGATAATTTGCACCAGCTATTGTGCTTTCACTTGCCTTGTTTTGTTTTATTATTATTATTTTTAAATTTTTAGTCAAGTAAATGGTGACCCACCAAAGACTATTATTTGGCAATACCATGACTTAATAAATGGAAATGTCTAAGGCCATCTAGGTTAGGGGTGACAGTATAGGTCACGACACGATAACACGACTAGAAACAGACATGAAATTAACGGATTTGGGTTTTGCATAAACAAGTGCGGGTCAAAATAGGTTAAATTTAATTACACGCAATTAAATTTCAGGTCAAAATTAGGTAGACCTGTTAAACCCGAAATTAACCAGTTTAATATTATTATATTTTGCGTTGAGACTTATGTTATATGTGAAAACTTTTTAATATTTTATGTCATGTGTTGAGATTCTAACTTTATAATATTTTATTTGGTCTTTAATATATGATTGTATAATTATGATTTTGAATTTTTGATTTATATATTAATTTAGAATTTATGCATGTTAAATAGGCTAGAATGAGCTTGTTTAATCTTTAAGGGTTATAAATAGGTTAACCTATCTAACTCGTTTATTAAACGTGTCGGGTTTGAGTTTACATATAATAACGTTTCGTATTTGGGTTTATAATATACTTTATTATACACGATTACGATACGACAACACGAATTGTCACCCCTAATCTAGGCTAGTAATTATTTTTTTTCAGTCATTGATATTGTGAATTTGAAAATTAGAAAGTGTTGATTCACGACGTATAGATCAACCAATTATTAGAGAAAATAATATATAATTAAATAGATAGTGTATAGGTGGATTGTAAATTTTGTATTAATATTTTGACAAATAATTTCAAACTATAATTTTTAAATTCGTAGATATTCGTTCCAAGTATCAAAATGACAAAGAAATGACGTAATAAGAATCTTCGTATACATTTTCTAATGTAAATAGCTTTATAAAACTCAAAAATAAATATTGGGAAAATATGAGATTCAAAAAAAAAAAAAAAAACTCAAAACATTCTGATAAAATTTTCAAAATTTTGTAAGCAGAATAATTGTAACATTCAATATTCATTATGTATTTGATGAAATATAAAAAAGATATTTCGGTTGATATTAGCATAATCTTACCGATCCTATATGCAGTGGCCTCACAGGGATATCTTCCTTTATGTGGGGCAAGCCAAGTAAGACATAGAGACTCAACTCAACTCAATTCAACTAAGTCTTTCCCAACTACATGGGGACAACTATATAAATTCGTTTCTTCCACTCCGCCTTATTGAGGGCTAAGTTTGCATTCAAATTAAAAGAAGTTATGTCTTTTTTACTAATCTCTATTTTTAAAATTTTAAGTCTACCTCTACCTCAATTGTTACCATCTAATGCTAATAGGTCACTCTTCCAAACTGATGCATCTAAAGGCTTATGTTGTATGTGTCCAAATCACCTTAGTTGGTTGTCTCTCATTTTATCTTCAATTGGTACTACTTCTACCATTGCCTAAATATGATAATTTCTCATTTTATTTTTTAATATTTTACCATATATTTATCTCAACATTTGCATCTCTGTTATACTTATTTTGTTAACCTATTATTTTTTTATTGGGCAACATTTTGTATCATATAGCACATGCCTAGTAGTACCTCTATAAAATTTCTCCTTTAATTTCAATAAGATGCGCCTAGCATATAATACTCTACAAGTATATATTCCTCTACTTAACCCATCTTACTTTAATTTTATGGTTCACATCCTCACCTATTTTGCCTTCTTTATAATAGATCTCAAATATCTAAAATTTTTATTCCTTGGTATGATCTTTTGACTTCTAATCTTCACTATCTCTTCATTTGTATTTCTACTTCCATTAAAATCACATTTAATGTATTCAATCTTAGTCTTATTGATCTTGAACCCTTTAAAATTTAAAGCCTCTATCTAAATCTCCAGCTTAACATTTACTCCAAATGCAGTTTCATCAATAAGTACCAGCTCATGTATTTCTACTGCTCCACTAAAACACATTTAACATATTCAATCTTAGTCCTACTAATTTTGAGCCCTTTAAATTCTAAAATCTCTCCTCAAACCTTTAATTTAGCATTTACTCTATGCATTTTTATCCATTAGTAGTATGTCATGTGAAGGAGCATTTGTTAATTCATTGATTCGCTACTAGCTATAAAAAGAGTCATGAATATATCTTTTTCACTTTAACTATTTGATGTTGGGCGTGAATAGGAAAACCAACTGGCCTTCTCTACAGAAAAAAGTGGTAAAGAAAGATGAATTCAAAAATTTTAAAAATATTAATATTATTCAATCTATGCCAATAACTCGTATAAGGACCCTCTTTATAGACAAAATCCATGAACAATTCATAAATAGACTCGAATACGAAAATATCAATAAACTAGGCTTCTAAACAAACTCGAATACTCAAAATAGTAAATTTTGCTAAAAATAGAAAATATTTTAAAACCTATCTAGAAAGAAAGATATCGCATATCAAGAAATGATATTAAAATTGAACTCTCCTCTGTCGAGTTATACTCGAAACAAAACTTTCTTAAAATAACAAAAATGTTAATTTGAAGGGCTAAACAAAAGAATTTGCCCAAAAAAGCAAGTTACTCACACCAATAGCAATGTGTTTTGATAGCCACATTTCATCAAGAACAAATGTCATTTTGTCAAAATCCATCACTTAACCTTGGACTCCAACTCCAACTTCCCTTTCTTGGCATATTCAATTTCCTCGTAATATTCTAATGCTTGGGCATTTCATCACTATTAAAATAAAATAATGCGATGGCAAAAGGCATAGTTTAGGATATGTTGATATATGGTGCATAAGACGATAAATTCAACCTTGACATTAAAACAAAACTAATTAAACAGAAGACAAAAATTAATATATACATTTTTTTTACTAACATTGGATATTAAAATTAATAAAAACAGGACTTCATTTTTATATATTTATTTATTTATACTTATCTTAAAGATGATGCTACCATTGCCCACTAGTTGCTAAGCTCTGGTCTCCTTAGAAAAGGGGAAATATTAGAAATCCGCCACTGAAGTAAAATTCTCTATCAACAATAAATTATATGTATCCAACTACTTTTAATTTACTTTTTAGTAGGAAAAAGATAAGTTCCCTCGAACACGAAGTCAATGTTGATTAAGCAGCAAGTAAACCAATTCATTAAGTGTTTACATTAAGCACACTTTAAAAAAAAAAAAGAAGAAGAAGAAGAAGAGAGAAAATGAGATATTGGAATATATATATATACTTGGTGCGTAATTAATTAAGGTCATGTCATGTGACATTATTTTAAAAACTAATGCTACACTAGACAACAACACTAACTCAATATTCTAATACAATCGCTAGATAATTGAGGTAGTTTACTGTATTTTGTATCAATTTACCCATTGATACTTGTTCCAATTTAAATTTAAAGATACTGAAATTGAAATAATGTAATTTATACTCTAGTACAGACCCCCAATTAATGTAGCATCACTTTATTAAATCATGGATTACACATCTAGATACACAAATCTTGTAACATTCAATTTCAATGGACCCTAGCCAGTAGCAGTGATGTCATAAAAGTGAGCATAGGATTAATTAGGTTCTATTTGGTATCTAATTTAAAAATAGCTTTAAAAATAAATTTTTAAAAAGTTATTTTCTGAGTTTATATATTTTTTGAAAACAATAAAAATAACAATTTATTGTATTCTTCTTTTCTTCACAACTTTTGAAGTCAAATAAAAAGAAAAGTTTTTAAATATTTTAAGAATACTTCAATCAAACAAGCTTTTTGAGAATCTTTATTTTAAAAACAGAAAACAGTTTTTAAACTTTATACCAAACAGGGCCTTATTTGGTTTATTTTAAAATCTATGCACACTTTAAATTCATATTTATGAAAAAAGAATATTTGAGTTTATTTTTTTAGTTGAATAAATCACTTAAATTATTTCCAACGACAGAAAAATAATAAATATAATCACCACCGCACCTTGCACAAAATTACTGATGTAAAGATAAAATTAAAAGGTAAATATAAAATTAAAGGAGTGACCCCAATTAATATATTAAGTAATCAGATGTGGTTATTAATAATATTAATATACTAAAAATAAGTACTATATAATTTTGATAATGTTTTTGCGTATTTATTTTGATTTGTAGCTACCTCCATGGTTGTTACCAATTCTTTTCAACAGTTTGAAAACAACATAGATTTTGTGTGTGCAAGAATCCAGAAGAAGAAAGGGAAATGAATAAGTTAGATTTAATATTTCTCTGTCCAATTCAATTCAAGGGAAAAGATGAAAATCAATAATTGTGGCCCATGAAGACTTATAACCCAAGACCAAAAAGTTCCAAAACTGCCGTTTAGTCAACAATTCAATAACAAGGAATTATTCAGAAGAATGAGTCCAAGTCATCATATTGAAAACAAACAGAACATTAAGTCTTGGAACCTTCTACATTGAAAGGAACTTGATAGACATGATATGCATTGGTCACTTAAGGAGGATGATACTAGCTAGCTAACTGTATTTCCTCCTCTCCTCCATTCTTTCACATGTTATATTTGTTGTATTTATTTGGTCAACCATCATATATATATATATCAAGCTTGTGAATGAAATTGTAGATAATGATGATTTGGGACCTTGATAAGGTTGATTATATGTGTCATTTGACTTCAAACTGCTATGTAAAGTGCATGTGATCTACCCTTCCTTTGATAACAAACTCGCCATGAGTCATTGGTCCTAAAGAATTTAATAAATTTTCTTTTTCTCTCTGATAATATAGTGACGTGGCGTATTGCTAGATCAAATTAAGTATAAATTTGAGTACATATCGATCTTGAGTCATTTTAGCATTTTTCTTAATCATTATAAATACTTGATCAACGCTAGAGTTGGATTAATTAGCTAGATTGAATAAATAGAGATTAACAAAATAAGCAGCTACATAAATGTAATTGCAAGTGTGGGAGAAATATATTCTTCATCATATATTTAAATTAACTTAATTAACTTTGATAGTTGTAGATATTCATTTTGAACAGATCGATGTTTCCTATATTTGAATATATTTTCCACAATATTCTTAAGATCTAATAACTTGCTTTTTCATTAGATTCTTGTATTGTATGGAACGACGTTGTCCCTCTAGTGATTCTGAATATTGTAACTCTTGAAGCTCCTTCTTTATCTAATTAAGTCTTTCCCATTTCAAAAAAAAAAAAAAAAAACACTACCGGTTCTGCAACGTAGAGTTCGTATTTCGAATGGTCAGTAAGTTTTGTTTTGTTTTTTATTTTTTATAACCATGTGATGTCAATTACTTCAGTATATATGTGGACCTCGACTCGACTACGCCATACTAGACAAGAGATTCTTCCCACAAGAACCACATATTAGAATGGTCAATGGTCAATAATTTTATCACATGAATTTTATTTTATTTTTTCTCATTTGGTTTATTGTATTAAATGTTTGCTTCTAGACTTAATTTATATATATACAAATATCTTTGCTACTTAACTTCTAAAAATATACAAATATATATATATATATGCATTTCCAGGTGTTGTTTTGTCTCCTATTGTAAGAGAAACGAACGAAGTAGCCGATAGGCTAAGTCATTTTTCTTTGGGGGTGATTCTAAAGTGTTCTGGATCAATGTAATTCCCCCAATTGTCTATGATGTTGTACTTAAAGACTCTCCTTCCCTTTCAATGTAATCATGTTTCCCTTTCAAAAAAAAAAAAAAAAAACTTCTATAATACAGTATAAAACTTGCTTGATTGCAAATTTATTAATTAGTATATATATGTAGTTAATCAAATGTTATTCGCATGCTATTATAATGTTAAAAGTTAGAAAACTTATATTATATGATCTGTCTAACCATGCTTCATAAAATACTTTTAAAAGTATTATTGTTATTTTTAATTTTGAAATAAAATCTTCAAGATATAGGATTGCAACTTGTTCCCATTGCTCCCTCAATCTATCCTCTACTTTTAAGACTTAAATTGGTTTTGTCTTGTTTTTTGTTTTTTCCTTCTTTACGACTTTAAGCATAAAAAATATCTTATTTACTCCTATTTTATTTTAAGCAAATAGGATAGTTTTACTTTCTTTTAATTTAATAAAAAGATGTGACATTTTTCTTCATAAATATTAATTAGTGTTCTAAAAATTTAAAATATAATTTTCTTCTTAAATATTAGACGTCACATGAATGCATGTTTTTACGAACTAGTCACTTAATTTTTTATGAGTTAATGCATTAAACTACGTAGATTTAATTATCATTGTAGGATTCAATACTTGTTACAGTATGAATCGTGAAGAGAAACAATCAAGAAGAAAAGGAGAACAAACAAGAACAAGAAAGGAAAAACCTGAGAAGGTTTGCAAGCTTCTTAGAGAACTGAAAAAAATGGAGCGAATGAGTTTACTATCCTGAATGAATTTCTCTATTCATTGTCAAGCTTATATATACAAGATCAAGATGATCTGGACCATTGATCAATAACAAACTATAACAAACTAGTTTCCTGCCGTTAGATCATAACTAACTCACTAACAGACTTAACAACATTCTCAGCTATACAACAAATACTTAACTAACTTAAGAACTAACTAATCTTGAAGATCAACTAGATGTACTGTCTCCAACATTCCACCTCGAACTGGACATAGGTTACGAGACTATGTTCAGTTTTCCAATTAGAGAATGAAAACAATCACATGGCAAAGCCTTAGTAAACACATCAGCAAGTTGATCAAGCTTGGAGATATGCCTAACATCTAATTGCCCAACTGCTATTCTATCTCTAAATGAAGTGAACATCAACTTCTATATGCTTTGTGTGAGAGTGGAATACAGGGTTCTGAGCAAGTGCTTTAACACTTGTATTATCACACCAAAGAAGAGGACAATTGGGAATAGAAACACCTAATTCATTAATGAGCAACGATTGTAACCAGATGAGTTCAGTAGAGGCTTGAGCAAGAGATGTAACACCCCCCACTTTCTCTACTATAAAAAACTAATTCAACCGCTTGAAACCCTCCACGTGTCATTGCAATAAGTGGTAAAAGCCCCCTTCAAAGAAAAGATATAGACTCCCATAGTGGGACGGTCCCAAGGAAAGGACTGTCCCCATGGGGGGCCGGCCCCTTGGGGCCACCCTATAAATAAGGGTGCCCCCCCTCAATTGCTCTTCCCTGTCCCCCACTTTCCTTTGTTTCCTTCGACCTTTTTGCACTCTCCTGCGTCCCTGCACACTTCAAGAAGTTAGAAGAAAGCGCTACGCCACTGAAAGTGTGTTAAGCTGGGGAATGAAGGCTAGGTTTGCATTTCTTACTTGTTTAATAATGAATTACATAGCATCATGCATCATATCTGTTACCATGTTTTACTTCATGCATGAGGCTATCTATTACAATTATTAACCATGGGTGCTATGCCGTTATGCTGGACCATGGGGATCATCATTATGATATATCATTGTGTGCTATGCTATTACGCTGGACCCGACAGGGTAACACTGTCACTGGTTAGCACTGGAACTCATGAGACCTCTCAGTTGCTGGTTATTGTATTGGTGCCTCAGATCACATGTTATGAGTGAATGGTGCCTGGCCTGTGATGCCGTGTGACCACGTTTCATTCATATCATTACTTGATTGTATTGTTGTGGCTTAACTGTTTAATGACTGTTGTTCTGTATTTATTATTATGCATGTAAGCCTTGTTTACCCTGCTTGAGCTCACTGAGTTGTTGAGCTCACCCCTTTACTAATCTTTTAAGAGAATTAAGATGGGTCAGGATGGATTTATTCTGGGGGTTATGGCCAAACCCGGTCTATGTTGGGACTTTTGTGTATGTACTCTCCCTAGGTTTTGTCAGATTAGTCTAAACTATGGTGGCGATTGTTCCAAGCTTCTAGATGCCTCTCATTGACTACTCTTCTTATGTTATTTTGGTACTTTTGTAGGGGTTTCGCCCTTGTTACCTTTTTGTTGTCTTTTTGCTATAAGGAATGTAATAATTAACAAACTCTATATGTGCAATATAATAGTATTTTCCTTAATAGTTTGTATTGTATTATTAATGATGTGGGCCACTATGCTTCTGCATGTGCGACTCTGATCCAGTGGATTGAGCACTCGACGCCCTAACTGTTGCACCTTGCACTTGGTCAATGAGGCGGGGTGTGACAGCTAATATGGTATCAGAGCATGGTCTTGGACACTGCCCACTCGTATTTTTAAATAATACAATTTTAAAAAAAATTTCCAGATCAGGTGTCGGCTAGGTGGGGCTGGGCCGACCCCTAAGGGGGCCGACCCCCTTGTTGCATATTAGCAACCATCCCATAAATTCTCTATAAATAGAAAGGAAGGAGGGGAGTTCCTGCACTCACCCTCTTCACCTCTCTTGTCTTCCTTCTTTATTAGCTATATACCTCTTTTCTATAACATACCTTATATTCCTCTCCAAGTTTCATCTTCAAAAATAACTCGATGGAGCAAAATCCGAAGAAGTTTAAGAAGAATGTGGAAGGTGAAAGTTCCCAGCCTCCTCGATTCAGATCTTTCCCTTTAATTCCAGTCCAGATGGGAAGACTGGTAATTTTACCAGATGAATACTACCCTATGCTCCACGACAAACTTGCAGCCTTAGGTTGGACACCAGTTATCAATCTTGAAATGTGCGTTTTTTGGTCTTCTATTGCCTCATTTTACGAAAATTTGACCGTTAAAAACCAAGATACTTTCACCATCACTACAAAGGTGAATGGTTTTGATATCACCCTTACATCTGAAATATTGTTAGAAATTTTAGAAATCCCTGAGAGAGGACCACTATGTGATATTTACACGTACAGAGGCAGGTTAAGTGCGGTCCTAAACTCTCGACATATGTTAAGGTGTCTTACTTCTCAGCCTGATTACATGGTCACTAGGATTTTCACCAAAGAAATTAAAGAGTAGTACAATCCTCTTATTCAAGTGATCATGTCAAATATTTTGCCCCAACCTGGAAAAAGATCTACTACCACTCACCCTCAATGCTTTTTGGCATACTGTTTGATAAAGGAAATTCATGTGAATCTTCCTTATATCATCTTGTGTTACATGGCACATTGCACTCAGGAACAAACTTGTCTTCCATATGGAGCACTATTAAACAAAGTATTCCATCATTTCAGAGTTTTTCCTAGCGCAACCGAGATAACATCTCCCTTGTACGGTGACATCACCGAAAGTGTGTTGAACTCAAGTGGACCCAAGGAAAGTCGTGTGGTTAAGAGGCGAGGAAATGTGCCAACTGAGTGGGAAGATTTTCCAGAAATAGTGGAGGACACTTCTCCAGAAGATCTTGAGGATTTCAACCTTGATTTTTCTGCTATTCCAGAATAGGAGGCAGACCCTCCTACGGAAGAATACGTTTCTCTGTCCACAACACAAGAAACAAATACTGTCACCCAACAACAACTTGTGGATCAAATGAGAAAAATGATGCTGGCAATCGAGGAGTGAATGATGAAAAACATGAGAGACCAGGTTGAAGTACAAAATCACAGCCTTGAAGTACAAAATCGCAGCCTCAGAGAACATAAAGAGGCTATCGACTCATTACTCAAATGGCGCGAGGAATGTTACGCCACAATACCAAGGATCGCTCCTCCGATTTTAGGTGAGAGAGAATTTGGACGGTCGTCCCAACAAGCACAATATTCGTCAATGAATCTAAATCTCAACATTGGGACCTCTCAGTTTCCTAACCCAACATTTTTTGGGCAAGTCATGGAAACTCCTATATACTCTCCCAGCATGGAACATTCAGTATCTCAATTCTCTTTTGAAAATTTTGATTTCGTACCTCCTCAATAGTTTATTCACAATGAATCTAAAGTTTTTTTTAAGCTTTCGTAATTAGTTGTTGGGGAATCTTGCAGTAGTTTAAGGTAGCTTCATAGTAGGTCGAAGTATTTTTGAAGATAATTTAGCCATACTTGTAGTTGTTGAAATAGTTTGTAAAAATTTGTATAAAAAAAAAAAAAAAACTTCATGTCGAATTTTTAGCTCATGATATACTAAACGTTATGTGATGTTGTGTGCTAGACTATTTGCGGTAGGCCTACTCTTCTAATGAATTTCTTCATTATTAATGGGTTTGACATGGTATGGGACACAACAAACTCACACAAATATTGACGAAAAACACGAGACGAGGTAACTTACGGATCTGTTGTGTAGCAGTTTATGGCGGAAGTTCGACTTACCATCAGTATCGTCAAGTTCACATGGTATGGGACGTGAGAACTCGAAGGATAATAATGGTAGAAGGTTTTTCACAGGAATCTGCAAAAGACCGCGCACGCATCCCCTTGATTTGACCACGTTCCTTATCACCAAATTCATGCAGAATGGGATGTATGAATTTGGACAATAATAGGAATCGTCAGGTCTTGGTGATAAGTGAGCATAATATAAACAAGTGTAAAGGATTTGCGACATATAGATGTAGGTGACAACATGAGGAAAAGGTCATAGAAATATCTATGGCATGTACTGATATTCAACAACATAGCTATTCTCACAAATACACAAGAATTTTTTTTTTTAAAGTGTTTTAAAAAAAAAAGCAAATACTACTATAATAGTCTTTGAAAACATTAAAATCACACTCTTGGTTTTGTTTTTAGACCAACCTAAAGTACAATGCCACGGGGCTCTCATTTTTCTTATTACCTAGCCTAGGAAACTAGGAGGTTAAAACTATGACATGTCACTCAAGAACTATGCATGTGCACTGCATCACGAATCAATCCTCCTTCTTTCCTCAAAACTTATATCGCACATTTTGTGCTAACATCAAGCCAATCTGCAGACAATGCCAGTACAAACAAGAAGTCAGCATGACTCTAGCTCCTCTCGACAAATGTCTGTGTTTATGCAGCTACAAGAGAACGCTAGATCTGAACCTACTCCCCCTACCTCAGTACAAGCGATGAATGACAACACTAATGCCCTGATAGCCGAACAAACTGCTGCAACTCCTTCCAATGGAATAGCCGTACCATTTAGCATGGAACAATCTTTCCTAGGCTTTACTGAATACATGAAGGCGTCTATGAGAGGTTTAGTCCAGAGTGTTACTGAGCATCAAACTGCGGCTCCTCAGCCGCACTTGGAACTGGCTAAGCAGAAAATAGATCAGACGACCAGTAAAATTACAAAGTACAAACGGCTACAACCCATCACTTTTGATGGAAAACCCGACTTCGACGAAGCCTACAAGTGGCTAGAAGAAACTCGAAAGGTGCTCGAGGTAATGGGAGTGTCTGAAGAAAGAAATGTTCCTCTTGCTGTTTACCAGTTAGTTGGAAATGTCAACTCCTAGTGGAAAACAGTTAAGGAAGACCCTAAAGTAAATGCCGGTACTATGGCATGACAACAATTTGAAGCTGAATTCATCAATGAGTATTTTCCAAATGCTGTTAAGAGAAAGAAAAAACAAGAATTCGCAAGACTTTTTCAAGGAAGTATGACAGTCCGGGAATACGCAACCAAGTTCACAGAACTCTCCGTTTTCTCTCTCTCTACCATCGCTACCAAGAGGGACAAAGTCGAAAAGTTTTTCAACGGATTGAGGCCCAACATTAGACAGGACCTTGCCTTTCTAGAGCTGGATTACTTTAGAAAATTGGTGAATATGGCTATAAATTATGAGCAGGAGAAGCTTGAGCAGGAACAGAAGCGAAACTGGGAAAAGTGAGTCATTGTGTCTGTACAACAGTCTAGTAGGAAAAAACCTTACCATCCAAATCAAAACGCTCGCCCCAGTATGGGCAACCCCCAAAACCCTCAACTCCACTTGCTCCAGCACAACAAAATTTCCAAAGGAACCTTTGTAATCACCAAAATCAAGCAGGCCAAAGAAATGGAAATAATCGGCAATTTCCCCTATCTCCTCCAAATCAACAACCCCAAGATTGAGATCGTATGTGCTACAAGTGTGGTCAGGTGGGTCACATTCAACAAAATTTTCCTCTCCTAGCCCTAGCCAACCCAGGGCCCCAGCTACACCAGTTCAGCAAGCAGCCCTGATAGCTCCACCAACACTTAGACAACAACAAAGCCCTAGGCAGCAAGGACACGCCTACGGTGTTGTGGAACGACCAAGATCAAAAAATAACGTGGTGAAAAGTACATTTGTTTTCCTTAACATGTTTGTACATGTCTTATTCGATTCGGGTTCTATGCATTCTTTTATTGCTACCCAAGTAGTCCAAAAATTAGGATTCCAACCAAAGGCTACTTCTGTTTTCGGGTATCCACACCAATAGGATCGAGTACGGAAATAAGTCAAATATGTTCCAATTGTGAACTTAAAATATTGGATCATCAACTGGTAGCAGACCTCCTAGTAATGGATTTCTCTGACTTTGATATTATCTTGGGTATGGACTGGTTAACACCTTTACATGCTCAAATAGATTGTTAGAAGAAGCAAGTTCGACTGACACTACCTAATGGAGATAACCTGAAAATCCAAGGTACGTGGACACATTCATCATTCTACCGTGTCCCTTATAAGATCTCAAATGCAAGCTCTTTCAATACTTGATCAGGATGAAGAAAATATATTGTCCAGTCATCCACCCAGCCTGAAAGATATTCCAGTTGTTCGTGAATACCTAAGGGTATTCTTAGATGAATTGCCAGGACTCCCTCCTCCTTGGGAATTTTATTTCGAAATTAAGTTGATTCATGGTATTGAACCTATTTACATTCCACCTTACCGTATGTCTAATGTAGAATTATTAGAACTGGATAAGCAGTTAAAGGAATTAGAGAAGTTGGGGTTTATAAGAAAGAACACGTCACCATGGGGTGCTCTAGTTCTTTTTGTTAAGAAAAAAGACGGTTCACTTCGACTCTGCATCGACTATAGAAAGCTGAACAAAGTTACTATTAAGAACAAATACCCGTTACCTCTAATAAAAGATCTGTTCGATCAATTAAGATGAGCAAGATTCTTTTCAAAAATCGACCTTCGCTCGGGATATCACCAATTCTGAGTTAAGGAAGAAGACATCCCAAAAATAGCTTTTCGAACCAGATATGGTCATTGCGAATTCACTGTAATGCCATTTGGCCTATCAAATGCACCTTCGACGTTCATGGATCTAATGAACCGCATTTTCAGACCATACTTATATCGTTTTGTCGTTGCATTTGTTGACGACATACTGATATACTCCCCATCAGAGAAACTCCATGAGACACTTGCGAACTATACTTAGTACCCTTAAGCAGCACGAGTTATACACCAAGTTAAGCAAGTGTGAATTTTGGATGACTAAGGTTAAGTTCCTCGGTCATGTCGTGTCCCATGATGGCATCGAAGTAGATCCAACCAAGGTAGAAGCGGTACCTAGTTGGAAACAACCTACTAATGCCACAAAAATTAGGGGCTTCCTCGGATTAGTCAGATATTACAGACGGTTCATCAAAGATTTTTCCAAACTTGCTAAACCACTCACTCGACTAACCCGAAAGGACACACATTTTATTTGGAGTGAAGCCTGTGAATTAGACTTTCAAGAACTCAAGAAAAGGCTGACTTCAACACTTGTTCTGACCACTCCAAAGGATGGGATTGGCTTCACACTACACATGGATGGACTTGGAGTCGTACTAATGAAAGAAGATCGTGTAGTAGCCTATGTCTCTCGATAGTTGAAAATTCATGAGGTCCATTATCTGATTCATGATTTAGAACTCGCAGCAGTAGTGTTTACCTTAAAAATTTGGCGATATTACTTGTATGAAGAACGATTTGAAGTCTTCTCCAACCACAAAAGTCTTCAGTATATCTATACTCAGAAGGACTTAAATCTTCGGCAAAGGTGATGGCTCGAATTCATCAAAGACTATGACTTTGAACTTAAATACCATTTGGGTAAAGCCAATGTAGTGGTTGATGCCCTTAGTAAAAAGTCATATGTCTCCGTCTGTACGATAAAAATGGGCAAGCTGCCATATGAGCTGGAAAGGTATAACTTGCAATTCCAGAATGATGGAAATGCAATTAAACTTGCCTAGTTCACTACCCACTCTGACCTCATCAAATGAATAGCCGCTGCACAAATCAAAGATGATGAGCTTATAAAGATGAAAGAGCTTATTCTGAAAAACCAAGTTTCGCATTAATGGTCTCTCACTACTGATGGTGTGATCTTATATAAAGGGCGATTGTGTGTAGCTAGGGACCTAGAGCTTAGGCGGGACTTAATGAATGAGTGCCAAAAATCTAGGTTTTCTATGCATCCAGGAGGAGACAAAATGTATAAGGATATGAAGAGGCAATTCTGGTTTAATGGAATGAAAAAGGCCATAGTAGAATTCGTGGCCAAGTGCCTTACTTGTCAACAAGTAAAAGTCGATCGCAAGCTTCCCTCTGGTTTGTTACAATCACTTCCTATATGGGAATGGAAATGGGATGATTTTGCCATGGATTGTGTGTCCGCACTACCCAAAAACGTCAAGGGTCAGGACACCTTCTAGATAATTGTTGATAAGTTAACTAAAGCTGCACATTTTATACCAGTTAATGTTGGCCCAGATATGTCAAAGAGGAGGGTGAATTGGACACTTAATAGATTTTAACTTTTCTTAATAATGTGCGGAATAATGAAAGCAGATTAAACAAAGTATAACAATTAGATACAATAATGTAAAAGAAACAATGCAATCAGGATTTATAGTGGTTCAGCCTCACCTACATCCACTACCTAACCTCCTCAGTTAGGATTTGTTCAAACTCCACTATGGATCTTCTTACGGGTGAAGATCAAACCGCTACACTATCTCAACTTATGGGTGGTGTGAGAACTACCGTTTCTTAACTTATGGGTGTGAGAAGACCGTTTCTCAACTTACGGGTGTGAGAAGACCGTTACAACTTTGAGCAACACTTGCTCTAGCCCAGTGACTTACAAGTCACTACAAATTGAATACAAGATGAGATATGATTCCCTTTACTTAGAATCAAAGTGATACTTACAAAGCTTTGGATTGAACCTTCTGTGACTAAAGATTTGCCAATAATATGTATGATGAAGTTTGGCTGAAAACAGGTTCAAAGAGCTTTTGTCTTCTTCAATAGATTTTGAAAATGATGAAGATGAAGATCAATCAATCCAGTAGACTTGACGTTTTTCTTTCAAAATGATTGTAAGTTCAAGCAGAAAGAGTAGACGACTAACTTTCAAAAGTTTCTCGCACAAGTGAAAACTGTTAATACGTTTTTGAATGAATATCAATTTTCATATTGATTCGTTGTTTTTCTTCTCTAAGGCAGCACATATAGATGGAAATAACAGAGACATAATGGACTTAGTGAATTTTGACGCTCTAGGTTATTTCAAATACAATGTCTACATTCTTTCCCGAAATGGATTGATTCAGCTCTGTTCATATTTCAGCGATAGCGCCTGAATCATCTGATCATTCACGAAAAATGAATGTTCTGACAAAGTATTAGAACGTTCAAAAAGTTCTAAAAAAGTTGTTGTATGATTCTGAAAAGTTTTCATACAGTTCTGAAAAAGTGGCTAAAATGATGTACGAGTCAGAACAACAAAAATATCATTTTTGTCATTTTGTTCCTTTGAGGGCGCTCATAGAGCATCAGTGTCCTACCGAACAATGAAGTAAGGGCGTTACTGATTCGTAAGCGTAAGTGTACGGTGACAGATAGTAGTAATAACCGATGGAAATCTGGTTGTCATCCTCTGGGATTGTTTACCTCAACAATTACCATTTTCACTAATTTCTAACTTTCTCTAGTGATCAAATTATAGAGACTCAAGTATTTAAATAACAATTAATTCTAATCAAACGAATAACTATGGAAAGAAATCAATATATATGAAAATCTAGAGAATCAACTTCACCTAAACTTTAATTACATAATTTAGACATGCTTATTATCAAATCAATTTCCTAGTCTATAAGTCAAAATCTCCACGTCTCTAATTCCCTCTCTGAAGTTCCGAATTATAACGTATCATTAAAAATAGGATTCGATCTCTCGATAAAACCCTAATTCCTAACAACCCATTAAACTCCGTGATTTTCCTACAACTTTATAAAACTTTGTAAACCTCTCGATTCTACAACATTTTCATGTCATAATCCCCTATTTCCAATCTAGGAAACCCTCTCTCGAGTGCCGCCTTCCAAGTCTAAGATCATTCGATTTTTTATCAAGAAACCGAAAACATTAAGCATAGGAAATCATGAATAAACTATAAACATTTCATTGATAATAAAATAAATTTAAAATTAAACCATAATCTTCAAGTTAGGATCCATCTCCTCTCTAGAAAAATAGATTAGTTCATAGCTTGAATGATAAGAACATAAAACATGGAGAAAAACTCAATAATAAACATCAATAGCAAACTAAAAAATCTGGAACTTGAATATTCTTTCAAATCTTCACGTTCCTTCCTCCTAGCCATCTTGTTCTCTTTTCCAGTGTGTTCTCCTTCAAAAACCCTAAAGTTTGATCTTTTATATGCCCAAGTCGTCCCAAAAATTAAATTAGAAAGTCCATCCTCCTCATAAACACTCAAGTTGCAAAATCGCAACTTGGGATTGGTTTAGCGCCGCGACGCTAACACCTCTAGCCCCGCAGCGCTCCAATAAAGATTTCCAGAGCCACGACGCTCAGTCCATCCCATTTCAGTGCATTCCAGTGCCGCGACGCTACATTTGAGCACCGCGGCGCCCAGAACCTTAAACATCCCCCTGAATTTGTGGACTTAGCCAAATTTTCACTCTTCTTTGAATTGGGTTCTTCATGCTTTTCCTTTGCACTTTCTTGTACATGTTTTTATCATCCAAAGCCATAACTAATGCATTCAAACACCTACAAAAAAAACAAATCAAGTTAATAACACACTCAAACATCAATTAACTCAAATTATAAACTAATAAACTAAAATAATGAATAAAAACCCAATTAATCCTAAACTAACAAATGTATTAAAACTAACATAAACCTATCAAACTAATGCATGAAATGTCCTAAAACACACATAAAACATGCTCTAAAACCTCTCTAAATATGCAACTATCGGTGTCCTGACTTACTTTGACAATTAAACGACTTAAATCATGAGGACGCTACTTGACAATTAGCGTTCTGCTTTGTTTTAAAAAAACCCAAACGCATGAAGGCGCTACTCACAAGTAAGCGTCCTGAGATTTTAAAACATTTTTGAAATAATATTAAGTGCGCTTAAGGACAGTAAGCGTCTTGAAAGTTATTAAATTGATTCTAAGGATGAGGGCGCTGTTGAACCAATTATCCTCATGTCCCTTAAGAGAATATGTCCCTATTATGAAAGATTTTGATGATCTACATTCTGTTTATGATATTACTGCACATATGGCATATCTAATATCACTTGAAGGTTTCAAAGATTCAATGATGCATGGCAAACGTATTAAAAGATCTTCTTGAAGACTGTAATCATTTAAAGATGTTTAGTTGTATGATTAGATTATGATAGGTTGTAGGACGTTCTTTGTCATGTGATTCAGTAATATGCATGCCTGCATGTTTTAATCGATAGGTTGCATATTCGATTTAATCCGACTACATTGTGTTTTATCGAGCTTTAATCAAGAAATGAAAAACCCTTTTTATAGAGTCTTTCAGGACGCTAATGTTTCAGCAACGCCTTCTTGGACTTGATGAGTCAGGACGCTGATAAAATATTAAAAAGCTCAAGGTTGAATTGAGCTGATTAATAAGGACGCTTACTTGTTAGTAGTGACTTTTTTTTATCAACCTTTGAGAATGTCAGGACACTGACTTAGTTTCAGCTCGCTGAAAGTTCTTTTTGTCTTTTAGTGATTTCTATCTTTAAGGACGCTGATAAGTTATAAGTTGAATAAATTATCAGGACGCTACTTGTGTAGGAGCGCCCTCATCTTTAAAATAAACATAAATAACTTTCAAGACGCTTATCGTCTGTCAGCGCACTTAACATTGTTTTAAAACTTTTTTTAATAGTTCAGAACGCTTACTCTTGAGTAGCGCCCTCATGTGTCAAATGTTTTAAAACAAAGCAGGACGTTTACTGCGAAGTCGCGCCCTCACGATTTGAGTCGTTCAATTGTCAAAGTAAGTCAAGACTTTTACTATTTAGTAGCGCCCTCACTTCATTATTCAGTAGGACTCTGATGTTCTATGAGCGCCCTCAAAGGAACAAAACGATAGAAAATATATTTTTGCTGTTCTGACATTAGTGTTATTTCTGTTTGTGCTACACACTTTTTGAAAGTTAGTTTTCTTTCACTTGCACTTAATCTTACGATCTTTTGAAAGAAAAACTCAAAGTCTTCTGGGTTGATTGATCTTCATCTTCATTATTTAAAAAACCCATTGAAGAAGACAAAAGTTCTTTGAACCTGCTTTCAACATAAACTTTATCATATATATTTTGTTGAATCCGTGATCACAGAAGGTTCAATCAAAAGCTTTGTAAGTATCACTTTGATTCTGAGTAAAGGGAATCATATCTCATCTTGTATTCAGTTTGAGGTGATTGGCAAGTCACTGAGTTAGAGCAAGTGTTGCTCAAAGTTGTAACCGGTCTTCTCACACTAGTAAGTTGAGAAAATATATCAATTTGGTCTTCACCCGTAAGAAGGTCCATAGTGGAGTTTGAACAAATCCTAACTGAGAAGGTTAGGTAGTGGATGTTGGCGCGGCCAAACCACTATAAATCTTGCTTGCATTGTCTCATTTACATTTGTTGTATTTGATTGCTATACTTTGTTTAATCTGCTTTCATTATTCCGCACATTTTTAAGAAAGGTTAAAATCTGCTAAGTGTCCAATTCACCCCTCTCTTGGACATATCTGGGCCAACAGGCGCTCCTATACAAGTAGCGTCCTGATAGTTTATTCAGCTTATAACTATTAGCGTCCTTAAAGATAGAAATCAATTAAAATTAAGAGAACTTTCAGCAAGCTGTAACTAAATCAACGTCCTGACATTTTCAAAGGTTGACTAAAGGAAAATCGCTACTTACAAGTAAGCATCCTAATGAATCAATTCAATTCAACCTTGAGCGTCCTAATATTTTATCAGTGTCCTGACTTATCAAGTCTAGGAGGGCGCTGCCAAAACATTAGCGTCCTGAAAGACTCTATAAAAATGGATTTTGATTTCTCGATTAAAGCTCGATAAAACACGATTTATAGATCAAATATGCAAATGATCGAAAATCAATTCTACTAAAACACGTAATCATGCATATTGCTGAATTAAATGGCAGAGAAGTTTCTACAACCTAAACACATCCAATCATACACTAAAGTCTTCAAATGATCATGGTCTTCAAGTAGATTTTTTAAAACGTTCGCCATGCATCATTGATTCTTCGAAACCTTCAAAAAGATTAGATGCTTCTGATTGGTTCAACAATTTTCCCCTTTTTGATGATTTCAAACGCAGTACTATAGGCTTTGAAGCAAGCTAATAAAATGATGTGATTATGCATAAGATGCACTACTAATTCTCATTATTCCGTATGATATGA
Organism: Paratinospora sagittata; assembly: GCA_035771175.1. Taxonomy (NCBI): domain Eukaryota; kingdom Viridiplantae; phylum Streptophyta; class Magnoliopsida; order Ranunculales; family Menispermaceae; genus Paratinospora; species Paratinospora sagittata. The sequence continues at coordinate 24,118,382 of CM069598.1, read as the reverse complement.
GTGTATTTCCAAGGAATGTACTGAAACTCCAATAAGACTCACCGTTAGTGTTAATATGAATATATGATGCTTCAATGATATTACTTCTCCCCCTTTTGAAAACATCAAAAAGAGTAAAGTATCATGAAATATGTCTCCCCATATAGAGGTAAGCATCAAAATATTACATATCAGTCTTAGAGAACATGCCAAGCTCTCTTTAAATGTGAAGAAACTGGTCTTTTGGTAAAACTTTAGTGAATATGCCAGCCAGTTGTTCTTTGGTTTCTATGTGAGATAATATGACTTCACCATTTTTCACATGATCCCGTTAAAAGTGATGTCTTATTTGAATATGTTTAGTTCGAGAGTGTAGTACATGATTTTTAGATATTTTAATAGCACTAGTATTGTTACACAAAATTTTAGCACATTGAATAAATATTTGATAATCCTGAAGTTGTTGTTTCATGTATAGAACCTGAGAACAACAACTTTCAGCTGCATCATATTCTGCTTCAGTTGTGGATAATGCCACTAAGTGTTGCTTCTTGCAAAACCAAGAAATTAACGAATTTCCAAGAAAGTGATAAAATTCGGAGGTATTTTTCCTATCAGTTAGACTACCGACATAGTCAGAGTCTACATAACTTCTCAGATCAAATGTAGTACCTTTGGAATACCAAATTCCTAAGTGTGTTGTGCCATTTATGTATCTTAATATTCGTTTGACACACTTTAAATGAGATTCTTTTGGTTCTGATTGAAATCTTGCACAAAGACAGACACTGAACATAATGTCAGGTCAAGTTGCTGTTAAGTACATCAAACTTCAAATCATACTTCTATAAAGTTTTGAATCAATTGCTTTGCCTTTTTCATCCATGTCTAATTTGATTGCAGAGGTACAGGGAGTATCAATTGATTTCAAATTATGCATTTGAAACTTTTTAACCATTTCCTTAGCAAACTTTGATTGGCTTATGAAGGTGCCTTTCGACATTTGCTTAATTTGCAAGCCGAGGAAGTATGTAAGTTCTCCCATCATACTCATATCAAATTCCTTTTGCATTAATTTTGAAAACTCATCACACAATTCTTTGTTTGGTGCACCAAAAATGATATCGTCCACATATATTTGAACAATAAGCATATTATCATTATGGTGTTTAATAAACAAAGTTGGATCAAGTTTTCCTTTTTGAAACTTATGATTTAAAAGAAATGAACTCAGTCGATTTTACCAAGCTCTCAGAGCTTGTCTTAATCCATATAAGGCTTTGTGAAGTTTGAACACATATTCCGGGTCTTGAGCATCCTCAAACCCTAGAGGTTGTTCCACATATACCTCTTCATTGATGTATCCATTTAGAAAAACACTATTTACATCCATTTGGTATAAGGAAAAATTCTTGTAACAAGCATAGGCAAGTAGCATCCTTATTGCCTCTAATCTTACTACTGGGGCAAAGGCTTCTTCGAAGTTTATGCCTTCTTCTTGGTTCTACCCATGTGCAACCAATCTAGCCTTATTTCGGACAATGATACCTTGCTCATTCTTTTTATTTCTAAAGATTCATTTGGTTCCTTCAACAGATTGATTAAAAGGTCTAGGAACTAATTCCCATACTTTGTTTCACACAAAGCGTCCTAGTTCTTCATGCACAACAAGAATCCAATTTTCATCTTTCAGTGCATCTTCCACTTTAATTGGTTCATATTGTGATACAAAAGCAACAAGCTCTTGATTTCTTTGAATTGAAGCTCTAGTGGATACACCCTTTTGCAGTATAGAGTTTTTAGAAGATCCTAAAGATGTTTTAGGTTCAAGATTTGTAATCTTGGTTGTCTTGGGTTCATCATCATCAAAGTTTAATTGTTTAAATTCATCCTCAAGACTTTTCTTACTTACACTTGCATCAAAGTTTACATGAATTGATTCTTCTACAGTTTGATTAGATTTATTGAAGACTCTATATGCTTTACTGTGAGAAGAATATCCTAAGAATATTCCTATGTCAGATTTAGGTTCAAACTTATCTAGATTGTCTTTATCATTAAGAATAAAACATTTGCATCCGAATACTCGGAAGTAATTGATGTTGGGTGCTCTACCCTTCCATAGTTCATATGGAGTTTTATTCAAATCTTTTCTGATTAAAACTCAGTTCATTACATAGTAGGCTGTGTTAATAGCTTCACCCCAAAAATAATTTGCATTATTGTACTCATTAAGCATTGTTTTACATATTTCCTGCAACGTTCTATTCTTTCTTTCCACTACACCATTTTGTTGTGGTGTCCTAAGGGCTGATAGATGGTGAGTGTAACCTTGATTATTACAAAATTCTTTGAGATTTTTATTGACAAATTCACCACCTCTATCACTCTTAATTATGTTGATTTTATAACCCTTTTCATTTTTGACTCTTTTATAGAATTTTATAAATGTTTCGCGTGCATCAGATTTATGAGCTAATAGAAATGCCCATGTGAATCGAGTAAAGTCATCAATGTTAACCTGAGAGGTTCATCACTTAGCACGTCCCTAAGTATACTTGATGAAGTATATTTTGATGATCACAAACAAAATCACTTTCGGTGCTAACGAGCTTTTATCAAGAATCTATCTCAGCACCACAGGAAAGCAAAAAGCCAAAGAACGATTCAATCAAGGAACTCAAAATCATATCAGATGTTCAAGATCGTTTCAATCAAAAGGACTTCAATGATCATATCATGATTTCAAGATCACTTCACGAACGATTCGATCAAGCTTCAAGTCTTCATCTTTCGATCAATGTTCAAGTCATTCAACTCCAACGCGAAGTTCTTATTGAAGATCTCATAATAAAGAGTTGGATTTAACAATTATGAGAGATACACTGTATTCAAGGTAAATCTTTCTCTAATCGACATTGCTCAAACGTTTTCCAAAACCATGCACGAATCATTTGCATATTTGCATCTTTTGATCTTACGTTTTACTGTATTTCAAATGATTTAATTTTTTATATTTAGTTTGAAATTTATCGAGTTTTTATTCGCATTTATCGTATTTTTAATTATGAGTTAAAATTATTTTTCAAGAGTCTTTCAGGAAGCTAATGATTTAACAAGGCACTCCTGAACTAGTTAAGTTAGGACGCTGATGACTCATTAGGACACTGATCACATTCAAGGTTGAATTGAACTGAATTATTAGGACGCTTACTTGTAAGTAGCGGCCTCTCTTTAGTCAACCTCTGAAGTTGTCAGGACGCTAACTCAGTATCAGCTGACTGAAAGATTTCTAAAGTTCTTCAAAGAATGTATCTATAAGGACGTTGATAGTTATTAGTTGAATAATCTATCAGGATGCTACCTGGATAGGACCGCCCTCATATTTGGGAATATACTTAATAACTTTCAGAACGCTGATTGTCCTTCAACACATTTTGTATTGTTCTTCAAGCATTTTAAATGTGATAGGATGCTTACATAGTCATAGTGCTCTCGTGTTGTGTTTTATGTTTTAACTAGTAGGACGCTTATTCAGAAAGTAGCACCCTCATGCACTTAATTGTTTTAAAACAAAGCAGGATGCTAAGTATGCATTAGCGCCCTCAGGGTTAAGTCGTTTAAGTGTCAAAGAAATTTAGGACGCTTACGAGTTAATAGCGCCCTCACCTTATTGTTCAGCAGGACGCTTATACATAATGAGCGCTCTCAAGGAACAAAACGACAAAGTTGATAAGCGTCAAGACGCTGATTATGGAATCAAGACGTTAATTCAACAACCGTCACTGTTCTAACAAGTACATTTTATCAGTCTACTATTTCAGAATGGATCTTTGCACAAAGTCCTTTTCAGATTTATCAGAGATCTTCTCTGATACATGAATTAAGTTTTTTTAAAACTTTCCTTTTTATGTAATCTGAAAAGAACCAGAATGTTAGTGAAAATTGCAGTTGCCATTTTCATATAACATTCTAGCTGTTGTATGTAAACGTTCACACTGTATTTGAATTTTAAATGTCTAACGGCTATTGTTTACCAGGTCTATAAGTACCAACACTTTGAATCAAACAACTTGCCGATAATTTTTATTGTGCCAAAAAATTTTTGAAAGTTAGTTTGCGTCGAAATGTTTTCAAATGTCTAGGCTTTCAAAGTACTTATCGACATTGCTTCTCTGCTTTCAAAATATTTTCATAGTGAGTTTAATTTATATTTTATCTTTGAAAATCTGTTTGATCTGGTATCTACTCAAATTCTCGGCACTGATCTATACTTGATATCAATCTTGCTGAAGAAAGAATTTGAGAAGTAGTTCATGAGAGATACAGTTGTACTTAGTTACATATCTTAAGTACTGCATTGAACTACATCAGTAGTTGTGTCAACTACTGAACACTGAACCAGAAGTTTTCATACTTACATTTAATATCTATATTGAAAACCTTTTGTGTCCATGTTTTACACTGGTCCTTCATTTTCCAAGTCAATGTTTCATTGGTATCATATTGTTTCCGAAGAAGCACTTAATTGATTTATATATCATACACTCTTTTCGAAACTGCACTTGAGCAATACCGAACATTGAAAGGTAACTGTAAGTGTATTTCCTCTTAGCATTACGTATTTCAATTTATACAACTTTGTAATGCTATGCACATGAGCTTAATTGTAAAGTGTCCTACTCAAATAGAACCAACATTAGTAGTTTGTGTTGTAATGCTGGTGTGTTTCTGCATTGAAACAACCAGGACAAATGTATGTAGTGCACTTAATGATTTCAGGACTGAAATCATGTAATGGTTCATATTCACCTATAAGTGGAAAACCGGTTCATTCTAATCCTGTAAAAGGATAGGTGTGTCCTTAACCTATAAAAGGATTGGTTATCTCTTAACTTGTAAAAGAGAAACGGTTCTTCCTTATCCCATAACAGGAAAACGGTTTTTCCATATCCTGTAAAAGGAAAATGGTTCTTCCTTATCCCGCAAAAGGAACATGGGTTTTTCCTTATCCCGAAAAAAGAAAATACGGTTCATCCTTAGCCCGTAAAAGGATAGGTTTTCCTTTAACTTGTAAAAGGGCAGTTGTAACGGTTTGGTTCTCATCCGTAAGAGAATCAGTTAGTGGATTGAGAAAATCTTAATCGGGAGATTAGGTAGTGGATGTAGGCTTGGCCGAAACCACTATAAATTTTGTGTGGCTCACGTTTGCATTTTAGTCTTTGTTTAGGTTATGTGTTCAATTTCAATACACTCATGTATATCACTAAGTTATTGGAAAAGAATTTTGATTTGACCATCACCCAATTCACCCCCCTCTTGGGTGGACCAACAATAAACAATCACAAATACATATGATTTTCCACCTAAGCTTTGGGTTTTGGTTGGTCCGTAAAGATCCATGTGAATCAATTCGAGAGCTCTAGAGGTTGATTGCTGCCTCTTGTTCTTAAATGATGATCGAGTATGCTTACCAAGTTTACATGGTTCACTTACCTTATCAATTGAGTAAGTTCCTTTCGAAATACCCTTGGCAAGATCATGTTTAACAGTTCTAGATATGTTGTCCATATTGACATGGGCTAAGCTCCTATGCCATAGCCATGCATCATTACAAGAGATAGCACTTAAACATGTTACATTTTGTTTCTTCATGTCATTAAAGTTTGTGCAATACAAATTCTTAAGTCTAGATGCCATGAATGCAACAGTTTTATCTGCATGCTTGACAGTGCATCTATTTGCTTCAAATGAAATGTCATAACCTTTGTCACATAATTGACAGTTGCTCCAGAGATTATGCTTCAACCCTTTAACATAAAATATATCAGATATGGATTGAAAATCATTACCAATAGTTCTGATGCCTTCAATGTCACCTTTGTTGTCGTCTCCGAAAATGACCTTTCCTTCTTTCTTCTTTTCAAGGCTTAGAAAGTTAGATTTATCTCTAGTCATGTGCCTTGAGCAGCCGCTGTCTAGATACCATATATCTTTATTTATGCATATGACTACATAAAATATTTTTGATTTTTGTACCCATGCAAGTTTGGGTCCATGCATGTTAGCATCGGTAAGAACAAAATTTTCAATCCATGCATATTTCATTTTCGTTCTACTTAAGACATTACATCTAAGTATGGTATGACCTTCCCTATGACATTTGTGGCATGTTGGTCTTTTGGTCAGTAAGATATTGTATTCCTTTTGTTTGGACCCATGTGTACAACCTAAGCTAGCTTTGTCGAATGCACATCTTTGTGATCCTAACATCATGTCAAATAACTTTTGACCATTTGTGAATTTAATCACAGTGCAGTTCAGGTCTTCCTTTTCCTTTCTAAGGGTTTCATTTTCATTTTTCAGTTTTCCAACAACTTTCTCAAGTTGTTCATTATCTAAAGACAGTCCCTCTAGCTCTTCTTGTTTGAATTCTATTTCCTCAAGAGCTTCTTCAAGACTATGTTTGAGCTTTTCATTCTTCCTGATCTCTTTACCAAGTTTTGTCTTAAGCTCTTGAATATGAATATAGAGCTCATTAAGTTCGTCAATGGGTTTAGATTTTACCTCTGTGCTTGCCATTAAGCATAATGCAACAACGTGATCTGAATCCGCTTCATCTTTGCTTGAGCTTGAGTAATCCCATGTAGCTTTGAGAACTTTCTTGTCTTTTTTATACGAGCTGGTGTTATTCTTATATTTAATGGGACATTTACTCTTTACATGACCTGGTTTGTTACAGCCGTAACATATTAACTCCACAAGTTTAGACTTGAGTTTCTTTCCTTTGTGAAACCTTGAGAAAGAGCTGCTCTTACTCTTTCTCCCAAGCAGCTTGTTGAACTTTCTAGACAACATAGCCATGTCATCTTCTGAGTCTGAATCATCTTGAGAATCAGTTTCAACATTGAGGGTAATAGATTTCTTTTCTTTTTCCTCAACCTTGACCGGGCACATCTTATCTTTTATCTTCATTTCAAGAACCAGTAATGAACCACATAGTTCATCAAAAGTGTATTCAACCAGATTCTTGGCTTCTTTAATGGCCGTGGCCTTGGGTTCCCATGCTCTGGGTAGGCCTCTTAGAAACTTTCTAACAATTTCTTCTTGGTCATAAATTCTTCCTAGGTTTTTCATCTCATTGATGTTTGTTGTAAACCGAACAATAGCCTCAGCTATCGAATCAATTTCCTTCATCCTATAAGTCTCATATTTTTCAACTAATAATTGGAGCTTTGCCTTTTTAATTTGCAAAGTTCCTTAGTGGGTGACCGCTAACTTGTTCCAGATTTCCTTAGCGGTTTCACACACTCTAACTCTATTGAACTCTTCGACGAATAAAATGCAAAACAAAATGTTTACAGCTTGGTTATTTAATAACTATTTTTTCTTTTCCTTGGTACTCTATTCGTCTAGCTCCTTCAGAATAGTAGCACCGTCTACTCTTTTAGTAGGTGTTGCATAGTCGTTTGTCACAACATCCCACATTTTTAAATCTTGGGCTTTTAGGTAGTACCTAATCTTAGTTTTTCAGTGGGAATAGTTTTCTCCCTTGAAGAGTGGTGGTCGGTTGGTGGAGTTTCCTTCACCTGAAAGATATGTACTTATTTCGTTTTGGCCTGCCATACTCACTCTGATACCAATTGTTGGCCCAGATATGTCCAAGAGGGGTGAATTGGACACTTAGTAGATTTTAACCTTTCTTAATAATGTGCAAAATAATGAAAGCAGATTAAACAAAGTATAACAATTAGATACAATAAATGTAAATGAGACAATGAAATCAGGACTTATAGTGGTTCGACGTCGCCTACATTGACTACCTAACCTCCTCAGTTAGGATTTGTTCAAACTCCACTATGAATCTTCTTACGGGTGAAGATCAAACCGGTACACTTTCTCAACTTACGGGTGTGAGAACTACCGTTTCTCAACTTACGGGTGTGAGAAGACCATTTCTCAACTTACGGGTGTGAGAGGACCGCTTCTAAACTTATGGGTGTGAGAAGACCGTTTCTCAACTTACGGGTGTGAGAAGGCTGTTACAATTTTGAGCAACACTTGCTCTAGCCCAGTGACTTACCAGTCACTAAAAACTGAATACAAGATGAGATATGATTCATTTTACTCAGAATCAAAGTGATACTTACAAAAGCTTTGGATAGAACTTTCTGTTACCACAGATTCAGTAAAATATGTATGATGAAATTTGGCTGAAAACAGGTTCAAAGAGCTTTTGTCTTCTTGAATGAATTTTGAAAATGATGAAAATGAAGATCAATCAATCCAGAAGACTTGATGTTTTTCTTTCAAAATGATCATAAGTTCAAGCACAAAGAGTAGACGACTAACTTTTAAAAGTTTCTCGCACAAGTGAAAACTTTAATACGTTTCTGAATGAATATCAGTTTTCGTATTGATTCGTTGTTTTTCTGCTCTAAGGCAACACATATATATATTCGTTATTTCAAATACAACGTCTACCTTCTTTCCCGAAATGGATCGATTCAGCTCTGTGTATATTTCGACAATAACACCTGAATCATCTGATCATTCACGAAAAAAGAATGTTCTGACAAAGTATTAGAACGTTCAAAAAGTTTTGAAAAAGTTGTACGATTTTGAAAAGTTCTAAAATGTTTTCGTTTTGTTCCTTTGAGGGCTTTCATGGAGCATCAGTGTCCTACCGAACAGTGAAGTGAGGGCGTTACTGATTCGCAGGTGTCCTGACTTACTTTGACAATTAAACAACTTAAGTCATGGGGCCGCTACTAGACAGTTAGCGTCCTTCTTTGTTTTAAAAACACCCAAACGCACGAAGGCGCTACTCACAAGTAAGCGTTCTGAAATTTTAAAACATTTTAGAAATAATATTAAGTGCGCTTAAGGACAGTAAGCATCCTGAAAGTTATTAAGTTGATTCTAAGGACGAGGGCTCTCCTATACAAGTAGCGTCCTGATAGTTTATTCAACTTATAACTGTCAGCATCCTTAAAGATAGAAATCAATTAAAACTAAGAGAACTTTCAGCAAGCTGTAACTAAATCATCGTTCTGATACTTTCAAAGGTTGACTAAAGAAAGGTCGATACTTAAAACTAAGCGTCCTAATGAATCAGTTCAATTCAACCTTGGGCGTCCTAATATTTTATCAGCGTCCTGACTTTTCAAGTCCAGGAGGGCGCTGCCAAAACATTAGCGTCCTGAAAGACTCTATAAAAATGGTTTTTGATTTCTCGATTAAAGCTCGATAAAACATGATTTATAAATCAAATATGCAAATGATCGAAAATTAATTCGACTAAAACATGTAATCATGTATATTGCTGAATGAAATGGCAGAGAAGGTTGTACAACCTAAACACATCTAATCATACACTAAAGTTTTCAAATGATCATGGTCTTCAAGTAGATCTTTTAATACGTTTGCCATGCATCATTGATTCTTCGAAACCTTTAAGAAGATTAGATACGCCATGTATGCAGTAATACCATAAATAGAATGTGGGTTGTAATCATCAAAATATCTTTCATATTAGAGACATATTCTCATAAGGGACATGAGGATAATTGTTTCAACAGTTAAATCTACCGATACTCTAGGCAAGTTAGTCAAAATCTATGAACGAGAAATTATCAGATTGCATGGTATCCCTCTCACCATCGTTTGTGATCGAGACCCTAGATTCACATCCAAGTTCTGGCAAAGCTTTCACGCCAGGCTAGGTACAAAGATTCTTATGAGTATTTCCTTTCATCCCCAGACAGATGGATAGTTTGAGCGGCTCATACAAATTCTGGAAGACATGCTACGCTGTTGTGCCCTAGATTTTAACGATGGGTGGACAAAGTACTTGCATTTAGCGGAGTTCGCATATAATAATAGTTATCAGGCAAGAATTAAGATGGTTCCGTATGAAGCACTATAAGGATTACCGTGTAGGTCACCTTTGTGTTGGGTAGATATGTCTGATTGACTACAGCTTGGTCCGGATCTCATATGAGAAACCACCATAAAAATAAAGCTCGTTAAAGAAAGACTCCGTACCATCCAAAACATACACAAAAATTACGTAGACAAGTGATAAAAGCCTCTAGAATTTCAAGTTGGCGACTCGGTTCTTTTAAAGGTCCAACCATTTAAAAGTGTGAAAAGATTTGGAGTCAAAGGAAAGTTGTCTCCAAGGTATATCAGACCATTTCCAATTATTGATCGAGTAAAAAAATCAGCGTACCGTCTGTCTTTACCATTATCCATGTCCAAAGTACACGACGTTTCTCATATATCCAGGCTCAGGAAATATCTTCACGATCCTTCACACATCATACCATCCATTGAAGTTGAAATCGAGGAAGGAAATAAGTATAAAGAATATCCTGTGCAAATCTTGGACAGAAAGACACAAGACTTGAGAAACAAGAGCATTCCGTTGGTAAATATCCTTTGGAACCATCACGGAATAGAAGAAGCAACGTGGGAATTGGAACAAGAGATCAAACAAAAATACCCTCACTTGTTTGTATAGCACCTGCATGTTTACATAATAATAAAATATTTCATGTTCTTATTCTATGCTCTTGGGTTTCTTGTTTTGTCTTTGACACAGATGTCTGACGATTCAACGAGTTACAGTTCTAAACTGTTCAAACATAGCAATAATTCAAATCAGGATACAAATATGGCTATTGAAGAAGATGATTACATGAGCTCAATCCCTTTAGACTAGAGTCCTTCCACTGACTATTACTCCCAGTGTACATTGCCTACGAGATCACAGTCTGCTAATATGCCATGAGTCCAAACCCCCCAATACACAACCTAACAATTCATTATCCATCTCGTCTTGGAATATCTGACCCAGAAGATGAAAACATTACAAGTATGCGTCAAGCAGGTTTTCTTCCACAACCACCACGACACATACCAACGCCACCTTCTCTTCCTGAGTTATCAGATCAGAAAAGAATGGAGTTCGATTTAGTCCATTCTCCTACCCCAGCTCATTCTGGAGATTCTACTGCTCCAAGTGCAGTACGCGGGCCCAACAATCCGCGCAACCAACACGATACAAGGTTTCCAAGTCGAGTGGACAATATTACAAAAATTGAGATCATCGACATTTTAGATGATAAATAGTAAGTATTTTATTTACATGTCAAAATTTTTCCAAAAACATCCTACCTTATTTACATTTCGAGGATGAAATTATTTTAAGGTGGGTAGGCTATAATCCCCACTTTTTTTCTTGTAAAAAACTAATTCAACCGCTTGAAACCCCTCCACGTATCATTGCAATAAGTGGTAAAAGCCCCCCTCAGTTGCTCTTTGCCGCCCCTCGATTTCCTTTGTCTCCTTCGACCTTTTTGGGCTATTCTACGTCCCTGCACACTTCAAGAAGTTAGAAGAAAGCACTACGTCACTGAAAGTGTGTTAAGGTGGGGAATGAAGGCTAGGTTTGCATTTCTTACTTGTTTAATAATGAATTACATAGCATCATGCATCATATCTGTTACCACGCTTTACTTCATGCATGAGGCTATCTATTACAATTATTAACTATGGGTGCTATGCCATTACGCTGGACCATGGGGATCATCATTATGATATATTATTGGGTGTTCTGCTATTACGCTGGACCCGACAGAGTGACACTGTCACTGGTTAGCACTGAAACTCATGAGACCTCTCATGACTTGAGAGTGAATGGTGCCTGGACAGTAATGCCATGTGACCATGTTTCATTCATATCATTGCTTGATTGTATTATTCTGGCATAACTGTTTGATGATTGTTGTTCTGTATTTATTATTATGCATGTAAGACTTGTTTACCCTGCTTGATCTCACTGAGCTGTTGAGCTCACCCTGTTTCTAATCTTTTCAGGGAATTAAGATGGGTCAAAATGGATTTATACCGGGGGTTATGGCCAAATCCGGTCTATGTTGGGACTTTTGTGTATGTACTCTCCCCAGGTCCTGTCAGATCCGTCTAAACTATGGTGGCGATGCTTCCAAGCTTCTAGATGCCTTTCGTTGACTACTCCTCTTATGTTATTTTGGTACTTTTGTAGGGGTTTCGCCTTTGCTACCTTTTTGTTGTCTTTTTGCTATAAGGAATGTAATAATTAACAAACTCTGTATGTGTAATATAATAGTATTTTCCTTAATAGTTTGTATTGTATTATTAATGATGTGGGCCACTATGATTCTGTATGTGCGGCTCTGATCGAATTGAGCACTATGATTTTGTATTGTATTAATAGTTTGTATTGTATTATTAATTGAGCACTCGACGCTCTCAGTGTTGCACCTCGCGCTGGGTCAATAGGGCGGGGTGTGACAAGAGACCTCTATTCTACCTCAGTGCTACTTTTTGCAACTACAGTTTTCTTCTTAAACCTCCATGTAATGAGATTACCACCAAGAAAAACACAACATCCACTTGTAGACTTTCTATCATCTATTGATTTGGCCCAATTAGCATCACTAAAGGCTTTAAAAGATAGCGAGAAAGAAGGTTAGAAAAAGAAACCATGATGAGATGTGCCCTTTAGATATCTCAACACACACTTGTAGGCAGTGCAATGAAGAGAGGTTGGAGCTGAAATAAACTGACTTAGCTTGTTAACAATGAAACTAATGTCAAGCCTTGTATTGGTTAAGTATTGCAAGCCAAGATACTTCGATAAAGTGTTGGATCAGAGAAAGGAACACCCTCTTGCTTAGACAGTTTTGTGCTAACATATACAGATGTAGAACAAGGCTTGCAATCCATCATCTTAAATTTGAGCAAACAAATCAGAAATGTATTTTGTTTGGGTAAGATGAAGACCTTTAGATGTCCTAAATGCCTCAAAACCCTGAAATTAGTTGATAGAACCAAGAGTTTTGAGAGCAAAAGTCTGATGCAGTTGCTGAATGACATGTTTAACAGCAGAAGGACTATTCCCAGTAATGAGCATATCATCTACATAAACCAAGAGCAAGACATAAGAATCTGAAGACTTTCTGATGAAGAGAGAAACATCAGACTTGGAGTTGACAAAACCCCATTGAAGAACATATGCAGCTTAGTAAACCAAGCTCTAGGAGATTGTTTTAAGCCATAAAGAGCTTTGTTGAGTTTACAAACATGAGATGGATACTGAGTTAATCAAACCTTCTGACTGTTGCATATATACCAATTCTTCCAAATCACCATTCAAGAAAACATTGTTTACATCAACCTGTCGAATGCCCCAACCTTGTGTCACAACAAGAGTGAAGATGACTCTAATTGTGGATGCTTTTATAACAGGACTTTAAGTGTCAAAGAAATCCAACCCTGGTGTTTGATAGAAACCCTTGGCAACCAACCTTGCGTTGTACTTACAAATGGATCCATCAGAGTTATATTTGGTTCTAAAAACCTATTTACAGCCAAGCAAGTTCATGTCAGGAGTATATGGAACAAGTGTCCAAGTCTTGTTTCTAACAAGGGCATTAAACTCCTCATTCATAGCTCCAGTCCACTTGAAGTCTTATAATGCCTCTTTAACAAAAGAAGGCTAAATTTTAAGAGGAGAAGCCTAAGATGCATTGTATGATTTTGGCTTGAAGATGCCACTTTTTGATCTAGTCTACATTGGATGAGTACTTTGCAATGGAACATCAGTTGAAGAAACAAGAACAGGGGCATTTGAAACAACAGTAAGGACAAATAAAACAAAATCATTAATAACATTTGAATAATGTTGTATGCTATTTGACAGAGAAAAGTCAGGACAAGGCTGAAGACTTGCAATATTATGAAGGGTAAAAGGCTTTGGAGCAGGTTGCATATTAGGGGAAACAGAGTGCAACATTGACAATGGTAAGTTGAAAGCACTTGTAGCTGCTGCTGATTTTGTTGAAGGAAAGAGATCGAGATAAGGATACTTTTTTTCATTAAACTCCACATGTCGTGAGACATACACTTTGCTAGACGAATCAAGACAAAGATAACCTTTGTGCATAGTGTTATAACCAACAAAGACACACTTAGATGTGTGAAAACTAAATTTTTTGGCAGCATAATTTTTGAGATATGGAAAAGAACTGCATCCAAATGGCTTAAGCAACATATAATCTGGCACCTTGTTATAAAGCTTTTCATAAGGAGAAATCATGTTGATAACAGGGGATGGAAGATAATTGATGAGAAAAATTGTTGTACTGAAGGCTTCTTCCCAGAAATACAAGGGCATATGTGCATGAGCAAGGAGAGTTAAACCAGTCTCCACAACATGTATGTGTTTTCTCTTTGATAAGCCATTTTATTGATGAGTGTATGGACAAGAGAACCTCATTTGTATGCCATGTTCAGAAAAGTAAGGCAAGAAGGCCTTGTATTCACCCCCCATATTAGTTTGAAGAGCTTTGAGTTTGGTATTGAATTCAAGTTCAACAGACTTTCTGAAAGAAATAAAGACTCTTAATGCATTAGATTTAAGTTTTATAGGATATAACCGAGAATATATTGTGAAAGAGTCAACAAAAATGATATAATATCGACACCCTAAGGTGGAAGGAAAGGGGAAGGACCTCAAATATCAGAATGAACTACAAGAGGTGTTTTAGTATATATTTCATGAGAGGAAAAATGAAGTTTATGAAGTTTACCAAACTTATAGGAATCATAAAAGGAAACATCAGTTTTAGAAGAAGACACAAATTTATTGAGTACATGTCTTAGAATTGATAATGATGGATGTCCTAATTTTTCATGCCATATATTTACATATCTTTTGGCTACTAATGGAATATCACACTTATTACTAAACACAACAGGATTATTAGAATTCAACATAAAAGCATAACAAGAAGCTTTATAAGAAACACATGAAGTAAAGGCAGTCGATTGATATACAGTTGAAGGAAAAGCTTGATTGAACTAGTTTTTACTAGAAGGATTTGGAAGCTCAAGGGAATAGAGACCATCCTTGAGAGCTCCTTTGAGTAAAACTATCCTTGTACTCTTGTCCTTGAAAACAGAACAATTTTACAAGAACTCAATGGTTAGATGATTATCTCGAGTAAGTTTGTATATACTAAGCAAATTTTTGGTAATATGAGGAACATGAAGAATTTGATTGAGTTTGAAAGTTCTGGCAGTTGGATCATTAATGAGAAAAGAAGAGGAACCAATATGAGTTGTGAGGAACAAGTTATCATTGCCTACAATAAGCTTTTCTTTGTTTTTATAATCAGAATTGATGGCAAGATTGCTTAAATCTAATGTGACATGGTTTGTAGCACCATTGTCAACATACCAGGATGAGTCATTAACCATTTTAGGTGTTTCCATATATGCAATGTTATGAGCTAAGTTTGCTTTAGAATTTGGCAGTGGAACATTCAAACATGGAGCAGATGGAGCAGACGAAGAGGCATTTGGAGCAAATCCATCAGAAGGCTTACCAACATTTCGAACATGTGGACTGCCATGCCAATTAAGATCATATCGTTTGAAGCACTGCCGAGCACTGTGACTAGACTTTTGACAAAGTTGGCAGTAGATTTTCTGATTAGAATTCCATCTACTGCCATAATCACAACCTCTACCGCCACGATCACAACCTCTACCTGTGCCACGATTAAAAGATCTATTTCTTGAATTTTGATTACCATCAAAGTGAGTAGCTAGATTAATAGAAGCTGCATTGTGTAATTGACTCTGAGATGAAGAATTAAGCTGTTATATTCATTGTTCATGCTACATTGAAGAGTATTGTACATCTTGGAGAGAGACATGGATTTGGCATTATGTGAGACTAAAACAACAACATGATCATACTCGTGCCCCAATCCATTGAGAGCACTAAGAATCAGTTCATAATCTGTGATATCCTGACTTGTTACCTTCACGGCATCACCAAGATTATTTATCTTCAACATGAAATCACTAATGGAGAGATTATCTTCCTTTGCTATTTATATTTAATGCTTGATCTGCATAATTATGACAGTTGAGGTTTGAGCATACAATCTTTCAAGAATTTCTCATGCTTCACAAGCAGATTTGGCATGATTCACTTGACCAATCACTGTCTCACTAACAGTAGAAAATAACCAACACAACAGAAGCTGATATGCTCTCATCCATGTTTTGAACTGAAGATTTATCTGAGTTTTAAGAACTGCACTTTCATTATCTAGAGTCTCAATCACCTCTAAAGTAGGAGAGATTGATTCTGAAATGAAATCTTCTAACTCTAATGCTCGGATTGCAGCTAACACTTGAGCTTTCCAATTGATATAATTTGATTTGTCGAGCTTTATTGGAAAATTGAAATTAAGTGTGTTTGCCAATGACTGAAAATCTATAACTGACATTCTAGAGTATGAACTTGAACCAGGTTCTTGGACATGAGAACCAGGATTATCTAACGAACTTAAACCATCTTGATGTAGATCACTCCAGTTTTGATACCATGTAAGATTCAATACTTGTTACAGTATGAATCATGAAGAGAAACAATCAAGAAGAAAAGAAGAACAAACAAGAACAAGAAAGGAAAAAACTGAGAAGGTTTGCACGCTTCTCAAAGAACTAAAAAAATGAAGAGAATGAGTTTACTGTCCAGAACGAGTTTCTCTATTCATTACCAAGCTTATATATACAAGATCAAAATTATCTTAGACCATTGATCAATAACTATAACAAACTGATTTCCTGCCGTTAGATCATAACTTACTCACTAATAGACTTAACAACTTTCTCAGCTATATGACTGAGACTGTTTCCAACATCATGACATAAATAATACTCTAATTACTCTTTGAATGAAGTATGTAATTTATGATCACACATTATTGGACAATTACAAAAATTAATCTTTTTGCCCTTTCCCCAAAAGAATATTATTATTTTTTAATTTCCGTGCGGACTCCTAAAAAAGTGATAACTAATGCACAAAGAGAGATTGGGTTAAAGGCTATGTGAGGGGCAGCATACAGTAACTCCACTTCTGAAAACAAATTAATTAGCTTTTCTTATTTTAGCTTCTCTATTCTAAGAGTTCATTTAATTAGAACTTATCTGAAACATAGTAGTTGGTACATAACAAGTACTCAAATCTTTTATTTTAGTTTTGCTTTAGAGGTAGGTAGCTAGAGTGTTGATAACGGGGCTTTTGACTTGATTAGGTTAATTAATTAAAATTATGACTCTAATACCAAATATTTAAAAATAATGACCCGTATACCCAACTTTCAACAGTGATTTGTCAACGTGGGCGCTGATGCAATTTTTTTATATTTTGTTTGCCACGTTGAAGGCGTCTTCTTAGTACATATATATATATATTTTAAAAAGCAAGAAATTCTTATACCACAGCCAATCCACGGTGTTTTCTCCCTGCCTGCCACTTGGAACGAGTCTCAATATCCTCCTAGGAACTCCCGAAACCAATGAAACATAAATCAAAAGCACCACCAAAATTTTCACCTCCCGACCGGAGGTCTTAATTCAAATGAACTAAAAACACTTAGAAAACACGTTTGAGTCAACCGCGGCCAATCCATCGGGTATTTTTTTTACCAACACTTGGAGCGAGTCTTAATATCCTCCCAGGGAACTGATGAAACACAAATCCCATGCCCCGGTGAATTTTTCACCCCCCAACCGGATGTTTTAGTTCAAATGCACTAAAAACACTTGGAAAACACTTTCAAGGCAACCGCGGCCAATCCATCGGGTTTTACCTGACCAACACTTGGAGTGAGTCCCAATATCCTCCTAGGGACCCCCAAAACCGACGGAACACAATTCCCATGACCCGGTGAAATTTTCACCCCCCAACCGAAAGTTTTAGTTCAGTTCAAATGAACTAAAAATACTTAGAAAACACTTTCAAGACAACCACGGCCAATCCATCGGGTTTTTCTCCCTACCAACATTTGGAGTAAGTCCCAATATCTTCCCTAGGACCCCCGGATTTGACGGATCCCCACTCCAATGCCCTGGTGAATTTTTCACCCCCAACCGAAAGTTTTAGTTCAAATGAATTAAAAACTCTTAGAAAACACTTTCAAGGGAACTGCGACCAATCCATCGGGTTTTTTTGTCGATCAACACTTGGAGCGAGTCCCAATATCCTCCCAAGAACACTGGAACCTGGCTCCCATGCCCCAGGGAATTTTTCACCCCCCAACCAGAAGTTTTAGTTCAAATGAATTAAAAACACTTTCAAGGCAATCGCAGCGAAATCCATCAGGTTTCTTTTCTGACCAACACTTGGAGCACATCCTAATATCCTCCCAGGGACCCCCAGAACCGAAGGAACCCCTCTCCCATGCCCTAGAGAATTTTTCACCCCACAACTGGATGTTTTAGTTCAAATACACTAAATCGACTTAGAACTCTCAGAATGTTAAGAATCAATATGTTTGTATTAATAAAGGAATGCGAAGCACAAATACCCAAGAAAAAGCGTATTACTTCAAAATGTTCCAAAACATACAGTAAATCTTACATCAAAATGATTCATTACATATTTTTGTGGATATCAACTTACATCATAAAAAAACCTATACCCTTATATAAAAAAATGTGTCGTCAATCGCTGCCACATATTGGCCATTTACATCATTTGATGAGATGCAAATGAGCTCTATTGTATTGTTGCAGTAGGGGTGGGACAGGAGGATGAGCATCATCTGGACCGTGATCATGATTGGAGGGCTCATCATGTGTCTTCGTAATTGGCTCTGGCATAGGTGCAAGTCGTCACCTCCGCCCTCGGTGCTCGCTTACCTCTTCCTCCCCAATTTTCTACTTGGCCCCTGCCCTCCTCTTAGTCCTCGCCTAGCTCATCATGTGTTTCTATAAACGCCTTTCGCAATCCCTTTTCAACTGGCTTAGGGTTGATAAGTTGAGTTTTAATAGTTAGTTTGCATATTAATTTGATAGATTTTTGTGTTCATTCGATTAGTTTTTAGGTGTTTTTGCTTGATTAATATACTTAGTTGTTTTAGATGCATTTAGGCTTTATCTTAGGTATTGATAGGTTTTTATCATGAATAAATGACTTATTGATACATGTTAATATCATAGAAGTCATATGTTTTGAGTATATTTCATTGTAGTTTATTCTTTGATTAATTGCTTAGAATTTACACTTGTTTTTGATTGGTTTTGTAGGTAAATAAGGAGTCCAAAGTGGGTTGAATCAAGGCTAAATTGATGATCAAAAGAAGTTAAAAATATGTGCAAAACATGTACAAGAAGTGTGCAAGAAGTGGAAGAAAAATGGTTAAGTCCACAATAAGGAAGTCGATGCGGAGCAGAAAAAATGACGCCCATCGCGGCGCCCATGAACCCTTAATGCAGCGCCGCGGTGCTGGAAAGTTACAATCGGGGTTCAAGTTGCTTTTTAGCAACTCTTCCAGATTTAGCAAGTTTTCTAATAGATATTAGACGACTTAGGAGGAATATTATAGATCGATTTTTAGGGTTTTTCGAGAAAAAGAAGAGGAGGCAAGAAGAAAAGAACAAAAAGCAACGAGAGATGTGAAGAAACTAAGAGAAGAAAGGGGATTCACCACCATTGAAGAGGGTTTCTGACTTAGTTTTCTTTTTTTGTGCTTGTAATGCTTATTTTCGTAGTTTTATATCTTTTAATTCTTGTATCCATGATTACAAATATGAGCTAAACTTCTAATCTAGAGGTTTAATTGATCTATGTTGGATCTTATGGTTTGAATAATATATATTTGTTCTTTATTGATTTGTGGATTTATTTGCAATTTTTGATCCTTAATGCTTACAAATTGCTGGCCATTTTTTGTATGATCATAGATTTGGTATCTATCACTCGGGAGAGGGGATATTGAATTGGATTAGGAAAATTGCGACTGAGGGAAATTGTATCGTGTTGGGAAACCTACAATTCCTTTGGAAATCACTTAAAAATGGAACCCAAACCTTAATGCATGTCTAATACGTTAGTTTATCACTTGGGAAAGGGAATTAATGTGTTAGGCATAGGTAATTGAACTATCACTTGGAAGAGTGGTTTGATTGATTTATGATTCATGATTGATAATTCCATGATTAAATGATTTGCATGATCTTTTGAAAACCATAAGTGGCAACATAGTGAAATTAATCCTCTAGAGTTTCTAATCATTGTTTTTTCCCCCAATTTAGTTAAATTTGCATTGATTTACTTTAATTTTGTTTGTTTTAATTCAAGCACATTAAATCATCCTTTTTATAACCTAAATAAAATTAATCTCATAGTAGTATTGGGCATTTATTTCAATAAAATTACTTTTCCCTGTGGATACGATACCGACTCACCTCGGTTTTACAACATGATAAATTTGTTCACTTGCGAATTTAAATTTTCTCTATCAAGTTTTTGGCGTCGCTGCTGGGGAAGAGTGTCAATTTTACTGTTATTAATACCATTGCAAATTGATTTTAATCTTAATTTAGGTATTTTTGTTTGTTTTTTTATTTTTTATTTTTCTGAGTTTGTTATTCTTTTTTTCGTGTTAGGTTTCACTAGTTCATGAGAAGATTGAGAAGTACAAAAATCACACCTCTTGATCCGGAGATTGAGTGAACCTGTCACGCCTTGGGTTGCACAGCGTGCCCCCTACCCAGACGCGGGCGCACTCCCACCGCAGCGGGAGCGAACGCCTAGCCATTATGGATCCCATAATATTGTCACATCTCGGCCAGCCACGCCACACAAGGACGCCGGTCACCGAGATCATTTATCCCCCTGCACAATCCACAGCACAAGGAGGGCCTCCCCCAAGTTCGAACTCGCAACCTCTTCCTCATAAGGTTAGATTTCGCAACTAGAGTACCCATTGAGCTAATGGTTTAATGGATACTCAAGTTGCGAAATCTAACCTTATGAGGAAGAGGTTGCGAGTTCGAACTTGGGGGAGGCCCTCCTTGTGCTGTGGATTGTGCAGGGGGATAAGTGATCTCGGTGACCGGCGTCCTTGTGTGGCGTGGCTGGCCGAGATGTGACAATATTATGGGATCCATAATGGCTAGGCGTTCGCTCCCGCTGCGGTGGGAGTGCGCCCGCGTCTGGGTAGGGGGCACGCCGTGCAACCCAAGGCGTGACAAAAAGGCCTTATGTATATACAGAAGGATTACCCCTCACTGTACCACACAATATTGTCTCCTGGCCACCCGGCGCACGGATCGCAACCACCCTTTGTCCACAACAGTGCATAGCACAGTGCGGGGCCTCCCCACGGTTCGAACACCGGACCTCCCCCTTGAGGAGTCCTCCGTCGCAACCGCAGTATCCATTGAACCCTACCCAGGTGTGGGCGCACCCCCTCGGGGCGAACGCCTAGCCATAGTACCACATAATATTGTCCCATCTAGGCCAGCCACGCAACACAAGGACGCCGGTCACCGAGATCATTTATCCCCCTGCACAATCCACAGCACAGGGAGGGCCTCCCCCAAGTTCGAACTCGCAACCTCTTCCTCATAAGGTTAGATTTCGCAACTTGAGTATCCATTGAACCATTGGCTCAATGGGTTACTGCGGTTGCGACGGAGGACTCCTCGAGGGGGAGGTCCGATGTTCGAACCGTGGGGAGGCCCCGCACTGTGCTATGCACTGTTGTGGACAAAGGGTGGTTGCGATCCGTGCGCCGGGTGGCCAGGAGACAATATTGTGTGGTACAGTGAGGGGTAATCCTTCTGTATAAACATAAGGCCTTTTTGTCAAGCCTTGGGTTGTACAGCGTGCCCCCTACCCTGACGCGGGCGCACTCCCACCGCAGCGGGAGCGAACGCCTAGCCATTATGGATCCCATAATATTGTCACATCTCGGCCAGCCACGCCACACAAGGACGCCGGTCACCAAGATCATTTATCCCCCTGCACAATCCACAGCACAAGGAGGGGCCTCCCCCAAGTTCGAACTCGCAACCTCTTCCTCATAAGGTTATTGTCACACCCTGGGTTGCACAGCGTGCCCCCTACCCAGGTGTGGGCGCACCCCCTCGGGGCGAACGCCTAGCCATTATATATCCACAGTATTGTCTTCATTGGGGTCCACAGAACACTGCACACACCCAACGACCTTTGTCCTTTCCCTATGCAGAACACTGCACAGTCTAGGGGCCTCCCCCAAGTTCGAACTCGCAACCTCTTCCTCATAAGGTTGGTTCAATGGGTACTCAAGTTGCGAAATCTAACCTTATGAGGAAGAGGTTGCGAGTTCGAACTTGGGGGAGGCCCCTGGACTGTGCAGTGTTCTACATAGGGAAAGGACAAAGGTCGTTGGGTGCGTGCAGTGTTCTGTGGACCCCAATGAAGACAATACTGTGGATATATAATGGCTAGGCGTTCGCCCCGAGGGGGTGCGCCCGCACCTGGGTAGGGGGCACGCTGTGCAACCCAGGGTGTGACAAAAAGGCGTTAGGTATACATAAAGCCTTTTTGTCACACCCTGGGTTGCACAGCGTGCCCCCTACCCAGGTGTGGGCGCACCCCCTCGGGGCGAACGCCTAGCCATAGTACCACATAATATTGTCCCATCTCGGCCAGCCACGCCACACAAGGACGCCGGTCACCGAGATCATTTATCCCCCTGCACAATCCACAGCACAGGGAGGGCCTCCCCCAAGTTCGAACTCGCAACCTCTTCCTCATAAGGTTAGATTTCGCAACTTGAGTACCCATTGAGCCATTGGCTCAGTGGTTACTGCGGTTGCGACGGAGGACTCCTCGAGGGGGAGGTCCGGTGTTCGAACCGTGGGGAGGCCCCGCACTGTGCTATGCACTGTTGTGGACAAAGGGTGGTTGCGATCCGTGCGCCAGGTAGCCAGGAGACAATATTGTGTGGTACAGTGAGGGGTAATCCTTCTGCATAAACATAAGGCCTTTTTGTCACGCCTTGGGTTGCACATCGAGCCCCCTACCCAGACGCGGGCGCACTCCCACCGCAGCGGGAGCGAACGCCTAGCCATTATGGATCCCATAATATTGTCACATCTCGGCCAGCCACGCCACACAAGGACGCCGGTCACCGAGATCATTTATCCCCCTGCACAATCCACAGCACAAGGAGGGCCTCCCCCAAGTTCGAACTCGCAACCTCTTCCTCATAAGGTTAGATTTCGCAACTTGAGTATCCATTGAACCATTGGCTCAATGGGTACTCAAGTTGCGAAATCTAACCTTATGAGGAAGAGGTTGCGAGTTCGAACTTGGGGGAGGCCCTCCTTGTGCTGTGGATTGTGCAGGGGGATAAATGATCTCGGTGACCGGCGTCCTTGTGTGGCGTAGCTGGCCGAGATGTGACAATATTATGGGATCCATAATGGCAATGGCTCAATGGGTACTCAAGTTGCGAAATCTAACCTTATGAGGAAGAGGTTGCGAGTTCGAACTTGGGGGAGGCCCTCCTTGTGCTGTGGATTGTGCAGGGGGATAAATGATCTCGGTGACCGGCGTCCTTGTGTGGCGTGGCTGGCCGAGATGTGACAATATTATGGGATCCATAATGGCTAGGCGTTCGCTCCCGCTGCGGTGGGAGTGCGCCCGCGTCTGGGTAGGGGGCACGCTGTGCAACCCAAGGCGTGACAGAACCCTTGGTAGACTGAGAAGATATATAAGAGCAGTAGCGCAACCAGAAACCATGGCTGAAGGGAACGACCAGTTACCTTTAAGAGATTACTTCAAGCCAGTGGTGAACAATAACTACAATGGGATTGCAAGGCTGCCAATCAACGCTAACAACTTTGAGTTGAAGCCTTCTTTGATCACAATGGTACAACAACCCCAGTTTGCGGGAGTACCTCAAGCAGATCCAACAATCCACATCAACACCTTCTTAGAGATGTGTGACACAGTTAAGATCAACGGAGTGCCAGAAAAGCAAATAAGACTGAGACTGTTCCCCTTTTCACTAAAGGACAAGGAAAGATCATTGCTCCAATCTCTACTGCCAGGGAGCATAAATACATGGGAAGAGATGCTCCAAAATTTTCTTTAGAAATTCTTCACCCCTGCAAGGATTTCACAATTGAGAGCAAAGATCAGTTAGTTCAGACAACTGAAGTCTGAATCTTTATATGAGGCGTGGGAGAGATTTAAAGACCTCTTGAGAAGATGTCCTCAACATGGATAACAAGAGTTGTTGCAGATTCAGATGTTCTACAATGCCATGACCTTATCTACAAGGTCATTGGTAGATGTTGCATCAGGAGGTACACTATTGGGGAAGACAACAAATGAAGCATTGATGTTGATTGCAGAGATGACCTCCATTACATATGAGCAATAAAGTGAGAGGGCACAAATAAAGAAAATAGCTGGTTTACATAAGGTTGATCAAATGACCTCTTTGTCTGCATAGATGGCTACTATGTTGCATCAGATGGCAGCTTTATCTGACAAGGTTTCCACTTTACAAGGAAGTCCTTCATCCTTCATAACATCTATTGAAGTTGCAAGTTCAGTTCGTCAAAGTTTTGGTGGTCAAGAAGAGCAAGTACAGTTTGTGAACAACAAATTATACAATTATAGAGGGAACCAAGACAACTATAGAGGGAACCAATATGGCAATCAAGTGCCAAATCAATATCATTCAGGAGTTAGGAATCATGAAGAATTTTCCTACTTCAACAATAGAAATGTGTTACAACCACCACCGGGGTTTAACTCACAAGAGCAAGTTCAAGATAAGAAATCAAGTCTTGAAGAAGCAATGACTACTTTTCTAAATGATTCAAACAAGAGGTTCACCAAGAATGAAACAAAGTTCGATGAATTGGCTGCTCACATGGCCAATCAAATAAGTACCATGAGTCAAATGATAACTCAAGTGAGCAACTTGGGTGCCTCTGTTAAGAATTTGGAGACTCAAGTTGGGCAAGTGGCTGCACAAATGAGTGCACAACAAAACAACAACACTTTTCCAAGCAATACAGAGATTAATCCAAGAGAGCAATGCAAAGCCATAACTTTGAGAAGTGGTAGAGAGGTGAACATTCCAATCCAACGAGTACATCTACAACCACTCCTACTTCTACACAAGTTGCTGAGGAAGAGTCCTTATCTGAGAAGGAAAACCAAGCATTCAAAGAAAAAGAAGATGAAGAGAAAAGGAAAACAAAGGGAAAGGTACCTATGAAAGAAGAATTTGTTCCAGGGAGGATCACTTTCTCTGATAACCCTCCTATTTTGAAAACTTCTATTTCATTTCCTCAAAGATTTTAGAAAAAGAAATTAGATGAGCAATTTACAAAATTTTTAGATATTTTCAAAAGAATTCACATCAATATTCCTTTTGCAGATGCTTTGGCGTAGATGCCCAACTATGCCAAATTTATGAAGGATGTGATGAGCAAGAAAAAGAAGTTGGTAGAGTTTGAAACTGTGAAGTTGGGAGAAGAATGCAGTGCGATCCTCCAAAAGAAGTTACCTTAGAAATTAAAAGATCCGGGGAGTTTTACTATTTCATGCATTATTGGAGAGATGTCTAGTGTACTCACTAACAGATGGGACAGAGGATGATGTTGAAGAACAATGGATGATAATGGTTTTAGATACACCACCAGTTCAATTTTCTTAAGCTAAGGTTGAAAATATCAGTGTTGCATCTTCTATTGAGTCAAGTGTCCCCATGCCAGAGTTGAAGCCTCTTCCAGATCATCTTAGATATGCCTTTTTGGGCAAGGATGAGACATTTCCAGTGATTATTTCATCCACCTTGTCTACTGTTCAAGAGGAAAAGTTGTTGAGAATCCTAAGGAAGCACAAATCAACTATTGGATGGACAATTGCAGACATAAAGAGGACCAGTCCATCTATTTGCATGTACAAGATACTCATGGAGGACGCATACATTGCCGTAGTGGAACATCAAAGGACGTTGAATCCTACAATGAAAGAAGTGGTAAAAGCTGAGGTACTGAAATGGCTCAAGGCATGCATCATCTATGCCATATCTGATTCAGCATGGTTAAGCCCTATACATGTTGTCCCTAAGAGAGGAGGAATCACAGTGATTAAGAATGAAAAAGATGAAATGATCTCTTCACGTACTGTTACTGGTTAGAGGGTGTACATTGACTACATAAAACTGAATAAGGCCACCAAAAAAGATCATTTTCCATTGCCATTCATTGATCAGATGCTGGACCGTTTGGAAGGATTTGAGTACTACTGTTTCTTTGATGGATATTCTGGATATAATTAGATTTCCATTGCTCCAGAGGACCAGGAGAAAACTACATTCACATGCCCCTATGGCACTTTTGCCTTTAGGAGGATGCCCTTTGGGTTATGTAATGCTCAAGCCACTTTTTAGAGGTGCATGATGGCCACATTTGCCGATTTGATAGAGGATGTGATGGAAGTCTTCATGGATGACTTTTCTGTTTTTGGGTTTTCTTTTGATCATTGTATGAGGAACTTTTCACTTGTGTCACAAAGATGTGAGGAGAAAAACCTTATGTTGAATTGGGAGAAATGCCACTTTATGGTACAAAAAGGAATTGTTTTGCCATAGAGTTTCTTCCAAAGGGTTGGAAGTGGACAGAGTGAAGATTGTGGCAATTGAGAAACTCATGCATCCAATTAATGTCAAGGGTATAAGAAGCTTTCTTGGACATGCTGGATTTTATAAACGGTTTATCAAGGACTTCTCCAAGATTACTAAGCCTCTCTGTAATCTTTTGGAGAAGGATGTGCAATTTATGTTTGATAAAGCATGTGTACAAGCTTTTGATCACTTGAAGAAATATCTTATTTCAACTCCCAACATGATAATGCCAAACTGGATAGAGCCATTTGAGTTAATGTGTGATGCCAATTATTATGCAGTTGGAGCTGTGTTGGGTCAAAGGTGAGATAAAATCTTCAAAGCCATATGCTATGCTAGTAGAACGTTGGATGAGGCTCAAAGAAATTACACCACCATAGAAAATGAATTATTGGCAATTATATGCTTGTGATAAGTTCAGGCCTTATCTTGTTGGTTCCAAGGTCATTGTCTACACAGATCATGCAGCCATTCGTTACCTATTTGCTAAGAAAGATGCCAAGCCCAAATTGATTAGATGGATTCTCCTTCTTCAGGAGTTTGATCTTGATATCAAGGAAAAGAAGGGAAGTGAGAATATGGTAGCTGATCACCTCTCAAGGCTACAGACACAAGCAAAAGATGATGTGGGGCTTATTAAAGAAGCATTTCCTTATGAACAGTTGAATGCTCTGAGAGAGAAGCTTCCTTGGTATGCAGATTTGGTCAATTTTGTGGCTAGTGGCATCTTACCTTCAGATATCTCCTTAGCTCAGAATAAGAAGTTCCTCCAAGATGCTAGATTTTTTATGTGGGATGAGCCATTCTTATACAAAAGGTGCAATGATCAAGTTATCTGAAGATGTGCGCCAGAAAGTGAAGTTCAAGCCATACTCATAGATTGTCACTCTTCCTTTTATGGTGGTCATTTTGGTCACCAAAGAACTGCGTACAAAGTCTTGAAAAGTGGATTTTATTGGCCAAACTTGTTCAAGGACAGTTATGTGTTTGTGAAGTCATGTGATCAGTACCAAAGACAAGGCAATATTTCCAAACGTGATGAGATGCCCATGAAGACTTTTGTTGAGGTTGAGTTATTTGATGTGTGGGGCATTGATTTCATGGGACCTTTCCCATCCTCTAATGGAAAGTTATATATTTTGTTGGCGGTTGATTATGTGTCAAAGTGTGTTGAAGTTGTTGCTACTACCACAAATGATGCTCGTGTTGTACTGAAATTCCTTCAGAAGAACATTTTCACAAGATTTGGTACTTCAAGAGCTATCATAAGTGATGAAGGCTCCCATTTTTGCAACAAACTTTTCAAAGCTTTACTTTCTAATTATGGAGTCAAGCATTAGGTCGCTTTGGCCTATCATCCACAGTCTAATGGACAAGCTGAGGTCTCTAATCGGGAAGTGAAAAGAATTTTGGAGAAGACTGTGAGTACTAATAGGAAATATTGGGCATTGAAGCTTGATGATGCTCTATGGGCATACTGCACTGCATACAAAACACCCATTTGAATGTCTCCTTTTAAACTTGTCTTTGGGAAGTCTTGTCATTTGTCATGTGAGTTGGAGCATCGCGCTTATTGGGCAATAAGAAAGTTGAATTTTGATATGAAGGCTTGTGGAGAGCAAAGACTACTTCAACTCAATGAAATGGATGAGTTTAGACAAGATGCCTTTGAGAATGCTAAGATCTACAAGGAAAGAACAAAGGGTTGGCATGACAAGCATATCTTGATGAAAGAGTTCCTTTCGGGTCAACAAGTTCTCCTCTACAATTTAAGATTGAGGCTCTTTCCCAGAAAGTTGAAGTCTAGGTTGTCCGGGCTATTTATGGTCACACAAGTTTTCCCCTATGGAGCTGTAAAGCTATAAAGCCAAGATGGTGATCGATTGTTTCAAGTGAACGAGCAAAGGGTGAAGTACTACTATGGAGCATTGGATCCAAGCATGGAGAAGCTACCCCTTCACCAGCCATCATGAGCGAGAAAAGAGAGAGTCTAGCTAATGACTATAAAGAAGCGCTTGTTGGGAGGCAACCCAACCAATTTTCGTCTAAGTTTCTATTTTTCTTTTTAGTCATTGTAGTATAGAAATTGAGTTTTTGACTTCCACTAATGACATTCATTTTTGTCCCTTTCAGGTTTTAATTCAAGTTTGGGGGTCCTCGGCGCTACTAAGAGAAAGAGAAGCATTTTGGAAGACTTCTACCCTCGTGGGTTAGGGGAGTATCGTTACCTTCCTCTTATATTGCTTTCTTTGTGTGCACGTTTTTTGCATTGAGGACAATGCCAACTTCAAGTTTGGGGGAGAGTTTGAGTTCTTGTGTTTTTAGTGGAAATTTTTGAAATTTTTGTTTTTGATAAGTATAGATCATGAATAAATCCATATTCCCTGATGAACGTTGATTTGATTTGATCTTGTATGGATGGTCTATGAAAAGACTAGCACAAGGTTTTGAACAAGACTTGTGGAAAATTAGAAAATACTCTTAAGTCTGTGTGCTTGATTGTTTTTCCATGCTTATTGGAAATTTTTGTTGACTTTTGAGTATAAAATTATGATCATGAGTTCCACTTGCTATTTAAATTGATATTTTGCAAGTTAAGCTTCATTGAATCTTACTTTTAAAAACTTGACTCTAGAACTTGCTTGATCACTTCTTGAGGTGAAATCCTAGGAATCACACCATGAGAGGCATGATTTAGGCCATTTTTGGATTGATTTAGCCATAAAGCCTACCTAATCATGTATTGCCCCTAGTCACCCCATTTGAGCCTTATATTTTGTTTATTGTCACCTAAAATGATTAGCCAAGGCCTTTGATTGAATTTTCCCGGTTTTTACCCTTGAACCCTTAAATCTTTGAAGTAAATGAATTATAATGGGTTGGGTTGTTTTTCATGGGAATTTATGTGTAAATGTGCTATGGAATGAGAATGTATGTGAAGGTGATGAGAAAAAGTTCAAAACGTGTAAAAAGTAGAAAAAGAAAGATGAAGAAGAAAAATAATGAAAGGAAAAAGTATAGTCTTCATCAATGAATGAATTAAATATGTTTGGGGGTATGTAAAAGCTGACGTGATGATTCATTCTGTAAAGCATGAGATGTTTAAAGGTGGTATGCATAAATGATGTTTTGGGTGTATTGAGCTGCATTTTATCCATGTTATCAAACCCTTAACCTTAGCCTTTCGTTACAAACTAACAAAGTCCTATTGATCTTAATTGTTGTGAGTCCTACATTAGTGGAGAGAAGTGTGAAAAGCAAGCATATGAAGTTCATGTGTTTGTTTGGTTGAGATTATATTCTTATCTTGCTTGCATTGGTCTGTATAATTTATGAGTGGTAATGTGAATGGTTTTTTGTGATTTTTTGTGCTTGTTTGTCAATGAGGATAGAAGAGAATGCATTGCTTTGCAAATTGAAACTCTAGACAAGTTTAAACTTTCAAAGTTTTCCTTGAGTCGTGTTGTGTGGAATGGATGCTTTCTTTGAGATCATGAGAACCCATTTGTACAAGTCAATTTTTTGCTCATTTTGGAATATGTGAAGAGTATTTGTTTACTTTCATTTTTCTCTTTGCTCGGGACGATCAAAGTCTAAGTTTTGGAAAATTTGATAAGTTGAGTTTTAATAGTTAGTTTGCATCTTAATTTGATAGATTTTTGTGTTCATTCGATTAGTTTTTAGGTGTTTTTGCTTGATTAATATACTTAGTTGTTTTAGATGCATTTAGGCTTTATCTTAGGTATTTATGGGTTTTTATCATGAATAAATGACTTATTGATACATGTTAATATCATAGAAGTCATATGTTTTGAGTATATTTCATTGTAGTTTATTCTTTGATTAATAGCTTGGAATTTACACTTGTTTTTGATTTTTTTTGTAGGTAAATAAGGAGGCCAAAGTGGGTTGAATCAAGACTAAATTGATGTTCAAAAGAAGTTAAAAACATGTGCAAAACATGTACAAGAAGTGTGCAAGAAGTGGAAGAAAATTGGTTAAGTCCACAATAAGGAAGTCGATGCGAGCAGAAAAAATGGCTAAGTCCACAACTGAACACACAAACGAGTCACTGGGTGCCGCGGCGCCCACGAACCCGTAATTCAAGTTGCTTTTTAGCAACTCTTCCCGATTTAGCAAGTTTTCTAATAGATATTGGACGACTTAGGGGGCGTATTATAGATCAATTTTTAGGGTTTTTCGAGAAGAAGAAGAGGAGGCAAGAAGAAAAGAACAAAAAGCAACGAGAGATTTGAAGAAACTAAGAGAAGAAAGAAGATTTACCATCATTGAAGGGGGTTTATGATTTAATTTTCTTCTCTTTGTGCTTGTAATGCTTATTTCCGTAGTTTTATATCTTTTATTCTTGTATCCATGATTACGAATATGAGCTAAACTTCTAATCTAGAGGTTTAATTGATCTATGTTGGATCTTATGGTTTGAATAATATATATTTGTTCTTTATTGATTTGTGGATTTATTTGCAATTTCCAATCCTTAAAGCTTACAAATTGCTGGCCACTTTTTGTATGATCTTAGATTTGGTATCTATCACTCGGGAGAGGGGATATTGAATTGGATTAGGGAAATTGTGATCGAGGGTAATTGTATCGTGTTGGAAACCTACAATTCCTTTGGAAATCACTTAAAAATGGATCTCAAACCTTAATGCACGTCTAATACATTGGTTTATCACTTGGGAAAGGGAATTAATGTGTTAGACATAGGTAATTGAACTATCACTTGGAAGAGGGGTTTGATTGACTTATGATCCATGATTGATAATTCCATGATTAAATGATTTGCATGATCTTTTGAAAACCATAAGTGACAACATAGTGAAATTAATCCTCTGGAGTTTCTAATCAATGTTTTTTCCTCCAATTTAGTTTAATTTGCATTGATTTACTTTAATTTTGTTTGTTTTAATTCAAGCACATTAAATCATCCTTTTTATCACCTAAATAAAATTAATCTCATAGTAGTATTGGGCATTTATTTCAGTAAAACTACTTTTCCCTGTGGATACGATACCCGACTTACCTTGGTTTTACAACTTGATAAATTTGTTCACTTGCGAATTTAAATTTTCTCTATCAAGGGTCTTCCTGGAATTCCATATTTGATAGGTCAACCCCAACAGGTGTGTGGCGGCCCTGCACCCCGGACCACCAACCCCTCAGGGAATGGCGTGCGGAATGCCGAGACGGGACGCCCGGCGTAGGCATCTCCGACCACTCCTCAACTCCCGTGAGGTGGTTGAGACCCTACGAGCCTTATCTCAAACAACGACATAATATCAAAAGGTACTAAACAAAATCACCCATCGTATTAATCATCAAAGACAAGAGATAGTCCATAAAAATGATCCATAAATAAAATCATAATCCCTACAATCCATTAAAATTGACATACACATAAAGTCCAAAATTGTGGGTACAAATAAAAACCGTCATATGCCCACATGGTCTATCCAACAAGTCCCAACTCACCCATACTACAATGTGGTAAGTATTATAATTACATAATCCAAAATATAATACTTCATAATTTAAAACACAATTCAATCAAAATGCCTCTCAACTCACATCGAGGCTTTGGGTTCTCTCGCAGGCAAGGCCCTCAAGATATAACTACTCCTTTGCCCTTATTCGGGACAGAAGGACCTGAAAGAGGAAAATGAGGGTGAGCCAACGGTGCCCAGTGAATAGAATTCAAATATGCTATCAATACTCATCAATAAATATCATGTATGCATGTCAATGTGAAGCATGATTAAAAGCTCATAACATATAAATATCAAGCATTTATAATAAGTTCGATGCAAGTAAAAGCTTATCAATTTGGATCCACATTCCACATGCATTGGGTTACTAGTGCACGTCTATTTCACCGTACCGTTGATCCCAATCATGTTTATTTTGGGTTACTAGTGCACGTCTATTTCACCGTACCGTTGACCCCAATCTCTTCCTTTTCTAAAACCCTCCTATGACAAGGTTAAGTCCCCCTATTAGCCAGATAGATGGGCCCAACCAAAGTCATAAGGTTTTCTCAAATCAATGCATCATTCAAAACATTAGAACACATTCATGCTTTCAACATACAATATATAAGTGATATGATGACATAAAAGATATAATCATAAATGAAGTCTACTCACAACCAAGCCTCGCGAGAGTACTTAACCACACACGATCACCAAACCGAATCAACCCAAATCAAGATCCTGAAACATTCATCAATATCCTACCATACATCAATTTCTATGCTCAATCACATAGACATTACACATCAACCCTAAATCAGCCCACATATAAACAATAGGCCTAAATCTCATCTAATCCCATCATTCAACTCAAATCACATGACTTAGGCCTCTAATGCATAGTTCTCATACATAAACCATTCTATTAATCAAAAATACTGATTTTCAATTCCTTTAAGCATAAACATGCCCAAATTGGGTCACTTGATCACAAGTAGGCCTAACCCATGATATGGTCACAACCACCAAATCAGTAGCATAATCAACCCTAATCATGCTTAATTAAACCTAAGTTGCATCAATTCAATGATTCTAGGCCAAAAGCATCAAAAGCCCTAAAATATGAAATTTTCCATACTTAGGCCATATTGTCGATTTACACTAGGTCACCATGTTCAGCCATGTATATCACTGATTTTGCATCATGGGTTCATCAACAATGGAAACTAGGTCAACATAGTTGACATGCAAGCTATTTGGAAAGGTCTAAGTTCATATTCTAAATTTAGGTCTAATACAAGCAACCCCACCAATTCTTCATTTACTATTCTGTTCAGATGTATCAATATACCAACAGAAATATGTAATCACAAAATCAACCGTACGGATTGAATTATGTGAAGAAACAAACCTTCTGTCCAAATATCAGCCCAATCCAACGGTGGACCGAAAAGATATGTATCTTTGATGAACAAGTCTCTAATCAGACAATTTCTCCTTTCCTGCTGCAAATACTCAAACTCAGATGACTATATCACACGAAATACTGAATTTATAAACATCTCCACCATTCATAATAATATAGACATATCAGCTATAAACTACATATCCAAATTTGATATCCATCCAACGGTAGATTTATGAGATCTACAAGTTTGAGCGAAACACCACGAGAAATCCAGAATCTCCGACTAGCTTTGTTTCAGAGATTAGATCTCTCAGAAGAAACATTAAATCAAGATCTACACCGTTCAGAATTCAGAACTATTCGTTGTAAACGACATACCCAAATTTTATATCCATCCAACGGTAGATTAAGGAAATCTATAAGTTTGAACGAAACGATGCGAGAAATCCAGACTTTCCGACCAGCCTTGTTTGAGAGGTTAGATCTCTTAGAAGAAACCTCTGATCAAGATCTCCACCGACCTCAATGAATAACCATAAGTGACGAACTTGCTGACAAAATTTGACCTCAATCGGACCATAGATTCGAAAGATCCACCTCTATGATGAAAACATCGCAGGGATCTTCCTCCTGCAACTCTCTCCTTCTTTCTCTTCTTCTTTCCTTTCTCTTCTTTTCTTTCTCTTCTTCTTTCCTTTCTCTCCACTCACCTCTTTCTAGCACTTCCTTGATTCCCTCCTCCACTCACCTCACTTTCTAGCACATTCTTGGATTCTCTCCTCCACTCACCTCATTTTCTAGCACATTCTTGGATTCTCTCCTCCACTCACCTCATTTTCTAGCACATTCTTGGATTCTAGAAGTGGGCATGGGACACTTGTCCACTTTCATGCACCAACCTTCACATGTGTTGGTCTCATACTACCCATACCAACCACATGTATTTTAACCAATCTCATGCTTCCATGTATTTTAAATGTTCAATCCATTTAATACACCAAATTTTCATTCTCATTTATCCTTTTATTCAATCAATCCTAATCCATATCAATTCATGGTTTAATGGGCCTATGCATAAATAATAACATATGTATTATACTTAAATTTAACATGACCCATATACAATTTATGATACACATATTTATATACATTATCTAGCATCAACTATACAAACATTAAACAACCATCAAACAAACACCAAACATATCAAGGCAACACATAGAGTTTGGGCAAAATGCAATTGGGTTATGGGCTAGACGAAATAATTTTCGGGGCGTCACAAGGTGTACTTGTGTCGAATAACACAAAATGATCTTGATGTGGGGTTGACGCGTGAACATCCGAAAATAAATAAGGGTCAGTGGTAGGGGTAATGGGACTCTGGTGAAATGTGGACGATGGTTCTTCTGTAGTTCTCACCCTCAACAGATACTCCAAGTGCGCCGTTTGCAATGCAGTCATTGATGTCTTGTCAATCTCCCTCTGGCCAGATACGTCATTAGTCTGACTGTGCAAGTGGATCTGAGCTAAGTTGGACACATGAAAAAAAATTTACATAAGTTAAATTGAAAGACAATTAAAAATAATTTAAAAAATATAAGAAGCAAAATGCATGTTCTCACCAAGTAGTTGATAGTTGCTCCACTTAAGATCATATACTTTCGCGTTACCAACCAATACCATATCATGTACGGGTCATAATAATTGAGAGTTGACGATGCATGACCCTGATAGGCTTCACCCTCTACCAAGTTTTCTTCCCGTTACTCCTATTGAGCAGCATAATCTTTATGGACCACCAGCCAATTAGCATCAGCCTGTCCTCTCATGTCGTAATCATGAAGATCGAGTTTTTTGTTGCATGGCTCAGGAATTGTTTGTCTCATTCCAAACTGTCGCAGCACTTAATCGGGCCTCTGTAGCTCGACTATGGAGAAACAAATCAAGGGTGACATAGTTCGCCATATGTGTCTTCCACGACGACAATACTTTGGTAATTCATTTGAGTA
This sequence comes from Paratinospora sagittata, assembly GCA_035771175.1. Lineage (NCBI taxonomy): Eukaryota > Viridiplantae > Streptophyta > Magnoliopsida > Ranunculales > Menispermaceae > Paratinospora > Paratinospora sagittata. The sequence continues at coordinate 24,082,939 of CM069598.1, read as the reverse complement.
TGGTGTCCATATCACCTGAATAACCGTATACTAGTGTCAGTGGTGATTTGCAACAAAATTATAATAAGTTAACTATGATCATCAATTCTTCAATGAAATTTACCTGTTGAGGAGTTTGCATGTCCAAAATCTCCCTATATTTATGCAAGACATGCGTTGGGACCTGTGTAGTAACAAGAGTGTTTCTCTATCTGTAAAGAAAATAGAGAAATCAATTCAATGATATAAATATATAATGTTATACTTATAACGCAAAAAATAACGCTACTTTCAATTTACCTGTATCCTAATAGAGGTGACAACAATAGATGTGCATGTGGCTCAATTGGATCAGCATGAGTGCTATCAAGCCTTTTTGGAGCTAAAAATGGAAATCGGTCTCATGCCCACAATTGTAATAGAATAAGGGCCCGGAGACACATTGTTTCTTAAAATCAACCGCACGACATATTTGACGATAAGGCAAAGCCAGGGTCGCAGTCCCCCATGTGTAAGTGCCAGCCACGTCAAAATCAGCAAGCAAAGGTAGGAAGCACAAATGTACCATGTTGTTTGATTGGTCTGAGAATAAGCATCCCTCAATTAGTTGCATGATGTGCGCTCGTGTATACCTTTCAATTTGAATCTCTGTGGCATGCTCAGGCAATGGTGGCATTCTATTTCTAATTGTCAATAACTTCAGCCTACCCCCACGTCGATCGTTCTATTATGGGGTAAATCCAAGCAACTCAAGACAGACCTCATCATAGATTATGTTGGTCTATCTACTCATAGGGAGACCATCAACTAGTAGACCGAACTGAATCTCCACATCTTGCAGAGTGATGGCCGCCTCACCCACCGCCAAGTGAAACGTATCGGTCTCTTGTCACCATCGCTCAATGAAAGGCATGATCAGGTGCCAATCCAATTGTATAAACCCAGAATGTGCCACTCCGTAGAACCCCGCTCTCTGAAGGTATGGAATAATTCGATGATCTAGTGGACACGTGCGGTTGATAACAGCTTGGCTGCGACGACAGTGTAGCTCTTGGACCTCCTCTACAAATGCAAAAGAAGTCAGCATTTTTTAAAATAAAAATTGTAGAATGGAATTACGTATCTAAATTTACGGAAAATGACCTGTGTTGGTCCACCCAAGAGGGGGGTGAATTGGGTGTGATGGCCAATTTTAAACTTCTCTTCTAATAACTTAGTGATATACATGAGTGTATTGGAATTGAACGCATAAACAAAACTTAGACTAAATTGTAACATGTGAAACACACTAAGATTTATAGTGGTTCGGCCAAGCCTACGTCCACTACCTAATCTCCCGATTAGGATTTTCTCAATCGACTAACTGATTCTCTTACGGGTGAGAACCAAACCGTTACAATTGCCCTTTTTCACGTTAAAGCCAAACCTATCCTTTTACAGGCTAAGGATGAACCGTATTTCCTTTTTCCGGGATGAAGAAAAACCCATGTTCCTTTTACGGGATAAGGAAAAACCGTTTCTCTTTTTCAGGTAAAGAGATAACCTAAACATGATTTCAATCCTGAAATCATTAAGTGAACTACATTCACTTGTCCTGGTTTTTTCAATCCAGAAACACAGCAGCATTACAATACACGATATGTTGGTTCTAACTGAGTAGAACACTTTACAATTAAGCTAATGTGCATAACATTACAAAGATGTATAAATTGAAATACGTAATGCTAAGAGGAAATACAGTTACAGTCTTTTACCTTTCCATGTTCGGTATTGCTCAAGTGTAGTTTCGAAAAGCGTGTACGATATGCAAATCAATTAAGTGCTTCTTCGAAAACAATATGATACCAATGAAACATTGACTTGGAAAATGAAGGACCAGTGTTAAACATGGAAACAAAAGGTTATCAAAAGAGATATAAAATATAAGTATGAAAACTTCTGGTTCAGTATTCAGTAGTTGACACAACTACTGATGTAGTTCAATACAGTACCCAAGATATGTAATTAAGTACAACTGTATCTCCCATGAACTACTTCTCAAATTCTTTCTTTAGGAACATTGATATCAAGTATAAATTAGTGCTGAGAATTTGAGTAGATACCAGATAAACTAGATTTTCAAAGATAGAGTATAATTGAAGCACAATATGAAAATCTTTTGAATACGTAAACTTAGAATGTTTGAAAACTTTTGAGAGATAGAAAAACAACTAACATTCAAAAAGTTTTTGGCACAATAAGAATTATAGGCGAGTTGTTCAATTCGAAGTGCTGGTATTTATAGACTTAGTAGGACATAGTCGTTAAACATTTGAAGTTCAAATAATATGAACGTTTATACACATCAACTAGTATGTTATATGAAAATGGCAACTGTAATTTTCACTAACATCCTGGTTCTTTTCAAATTACATGAAAAAGGAAAGTTTTTGAAAAACTTAATTCATGTATCAGAGAAGATCTCTGATAACTCTAAAAAGGACTATATGCAAAGATTTGTTCTGAAAAAGTAAACTTATATAATGTACTTATTAGAATAGTGACGGTTGTTGAATTAGCGTCCTGATTCCGTAATCAACGTCCTGACGCATAATATCAACTTTGTCGTTTTGTTCCTTGAGGGCGCTCATTACGTATAATCTGCCTATTGAACAATGAAGTGAGGGCGCTACTGAAACGTGAATGTCCTGACTTTCTTTGACACTTAAACAACTTAACCCTAAGGGTGCTAATGCACAATTAGCGTCCTGCTATGTTTTAAAAATAATTAAGCACATGAGGGTGCTACTTTTTGAGTAAGCGTCCTACCTTTTTAAGCATAAAACATAACACGAGGGCGCTACAACTATGTAAGCGTCCTACAACATATTTAAAACAATACAAAACGCGCTGAAGGACAATCAACGTCCTGAAAGTTATTAAGTTGATTCCTAAAGGTGAGGGCGCTCCTATCCAGGTAGCATCCTGACAAATTGTTCAGCTTATAACTATCAGCGTCCTCAAAGATAGATTCTTTGAAGAACTTAGAAATCTCTCAGTTAGCTAATACCGAGTCAGCGTCCTGACAACTTCGAAGGTTGACTGAAAGGAGGTCGCTACTTACAAGTAAGCGTCCTGATGAATCAATTCAATTCAACCTTGAATGCTATTAACGTCCTAATGAGTCATCAGCGTCCTGACTTATCCAGTTTAGGAGAGCCTTGCTAAATTATTAGCGTCCTGAAAGGCTATTGAAAAATAGTTTAGACGCGCGATTAAAAATATGATAAATGCCGATAAAAACTCGGTAAATTTCAAATTTAATATAGAAATTAAATCATTTGAAATACCGTAAAATGTAAGATCAAAACTTGCGAATATGCAAGTGATTTGTGCATGGTTTTGGAAAACGTTTAAGCAATGTCGATTAGAGAAAGGTACACCTTAAATGTTGTGTATTTCTCATAATCGTTAAATCCAACTCTTTATTATGAGATTTTCAATGTTGACTGCTCGCTAGAGTTGAATGTCTTGAACGTTGATCGAAAGATGTAGACTTGAAGCTTGATCGAATCATTCGAGTGGAATGATCTTGAAATCATGATATGATCATTGAAGTCCTTTTGATTGAAACGATCTTGAACGTCTGATATGACTTTCAGTTGTTTGATTGTAATACCACGTATTTCACAAAAAAAAAAATAAAATTTACTATTTGGGCAACGCCAGAACGTTCAGGCGCATGCCAGAACGTTCAGGCGCAATGCATGCCAGAACGTTCAGGCGCATGACAGAACGTTCAGGCGCATGACAGAACGTTCAGGGGCAATGCCAGAACGTACAGGCGCATGCCAGAACGTTCAGGCGCAAAAATCTCTCTATAAGAAAGCTCATCATTTCTCATTCCTCACACCAAATCACCTTCTCTTGTGATTTTCTTCTCCTTTCCACGCATTCTAAGTTTTTAGTTTTCGAGACTCTCGGTGCGGTGCAACAAAGTTCTGTCCGGAGGAAAGCGCCAGATCTGAAAGCGGTGCAACGAAGTTCTGTCTGGAGAAAAGCACCAGATCTGAAGGTGGGGAACGAAACATAGGTTTGCGTGTTTCATAACTTTTATTAAAGTTTACATTCAATTATTATTATGTCTACTATTCATTTACACTGCATTATGTCATATAATGTTTATGACCTGAATGTCCTAACCTTGCACGTCGTGATACCGACCCTGATAAGGATCACCAGACGTAGCCAAAGTCAGTCTAAATGTCAAGAAAATACCAGACCAGTAGACTAGACCAGTTCATGCATTGGCATCATACATATCACCGCCTAGGGACGTATAAGATTTATGACTCATAGAATAGTTAGGAGCATTGCTCACTATTCATATTATTTCTCTGGAGAGGGACGTACATGAGAACCTGGCTACGCTAGGGAGGGACATCAGTACGTGAATCCAGAGCATCGTTCCTGAGGAGGGACCGACAGTGAGAACCTGGCTACGCCCGGGGAAGGACACCTGTACGTGAACTCAGGCGATGTACGTTCATCAAACCATTACGAGACGGTGTCATGCATACATACATATTGATTAATTATGATGCTTACATGTGTATTTAAGATATTTGATATTGAAGTATGCTTTATTAATTGTTATACTCATGCACTATTTACCCACTGAGCGCGTTAAGCTCACTCCATTATTATCCAATCTTTCACAGGAAATTAGGGTGGACTGGGTGCAGGTAATGGGGCCCACAATTTATACTCTTTGTTTAATTCATTGAGGATTTTGGGAGTATGTTCCCTTGACCATTTTATGTACAAAAGTATTCTGAATTAAATGAAATCAGATTTGTACTGTGTGTACTGTATTTTCGCTGCGCACTCTGTTGTTACCATTGTAATTGTTCCAAATGCGCACCCCGTCCGAGAGTGTACCGCCGGTTTAGGCGCATCCGGGCGGGGTGTGACATTGATTGAATGATTCTTTGACTTTTTGCTTTCTTGATAAAAGCTCGTTAGCACCGAAAGTGATTTTATTTGTGATCATCAAAATATACTTCATCAAGTATACATAGGGACGTGTTAAGTGATGAACCTCTAAGGTTAACAACCTATCCATCCCAAATGGGACCGGATCGATGGCGGTGTTGAAGTGTCAATAGCAATGGATCTTCTAGCCCCGGGTCCATCTAAATTATACACAGTAAAGAAATATATGAGTTAATGAGATATAGTGGAATCATATGATTTAGCTAAAAAGTAAGTTGCAGAATCGAAGAAAATTCTCCCTAAATTTATTAAGGCAAAAGATAGAAACACAAAAATCTCCATTCATTGCCTAACAACATTGCACACGCCTTTGCATCAAATAAAGTACGAATAATAATCAATTGAACAAAAACTCAACCTTATGTCTCTAATCCCTACGTCCCCTATAAGAATCTCTCAAACTTTAACTCAGATTATTCCTTTTTTTAAGAAAAAACAAAAACAATTACGAAATGTAAAAACACTTAAAAGATTCCTTATAATAATAAAACTTACTGAGGTTCAACTGTTTATGTTGGGAGAGTTGAGTGAGATTGGAATAAGTTGGGTATTTCTAGCCTGCTCAAGAATCAAGCCCTATTAAAAAAAACAACCATTATCAATCACTATGGTGCTTACAAATGGAAAAAAAAAACTTACGTAAGTATCATGCTTTTTCCACATTGAGACATTTTCGGTTTATTTTTTATTCCCGCAACTACTAATTCATTTGAGTGCAACAAACGTGCACACTTACTAGATAAAAGAAAAATGCTTTCTTAATTTAAAACATTGTATTGAAATGAAAATATACAAGAAATAGTAGGAGTATAGGTGTAGCCTAATTGAAAATGAAATGAGAGAAAACTAATTAAAGAAAAAAAATTAAAATAACCCTACCCAGATATTACTAAAAAAAATCTCTAGCAAATTTACTAAAAAAAAGTCTCTAACAAACAATAGAAGTAGATCTAACAAACAATAGAGATCGGAGTTGAGTTGATTTGCATTATGTTTATTTTATTTTATTGAGGTTAGCAGGTATCATAATTCGAACTGAAAACGAAAGGGGTGGATTCAGCGATTGTGATGAAAGATTTCAGGATGTGTTCATATGTTTGTTACCGAATCTACCGCTGGAAACAGAGAGAGAACGGAGAGAGAGAACGAAGTGGGTGCGCTAGGGTTCTAACTTCAACTCAAATATTACTAAAAAAGAGAAAATAGATTTTTTACCCAACACGTGTGCACCTTGGAGAGGAAAAGACGTTGGAGAAAGAAAACTTTTTCGAAAGAGAGAGAATGAGAGATGAGAACTGCGATTGAAGAGATCTTGCTGGAAACATCGTCAGAACACCAGATCTATAGCTAAAAAATGTCACCGGAACGAAGAGAAAAAGTTGGAGAAAAATCAAAGGATTAGGTTTGAAACGTTTTGAGTGGATAGAAAATGTGAACTGTTTACTGCGTTTTATATTGCACGTAGGTAATTTTTTTTTTCGATGAAGGCGCCTTTTGCAAAGCTCGCCTCATCGAATTTTTTATTTTTATTTTCTACAAAGGCGTCTTTCGTAAAGACGCCTTTAGTAGAATTTTTTTCTATTAAAGACGCCTTCATCGAAAAAAAAAGTTACCTGCGCTAAAAATAAAACGCAATGAATAGTCTTGGTTTCATTTTCTTTTCACTGAACTTCAAAACTAATGCTCCGATCTCTCTCTCTGTTTTCTCTCCGTTCTCGGTGACATTTTCTGATGATAGATCCGGTGTTCCGATGACGTTTCCAGCGAGATCTTTTCGGCCAAGGTTCTCATCTCCCATTCTCTCTCTTTGCCGAAGAGCTTTCTTTCTCCGACTTCTCTTCCTTTCCAACGTGCACACGTGTTGGGTAAAAAATCTATTTTCTCTCGTTCTTTACTTTCTTTCACTTTTCTTCATGGGTTGATTTATCTTTATGTTCAAATTTGGGGCATGTTTTTTTTTTTTATAAATTTGCTAGAGATTATTTTTAGTAATATCTAAGTTGAAGTTAGAATCCTAGCGTACCCACTCCGATCTTTCTTTGTTTCTAGCGATAGATTCGATAACAAACACTATGAATGCATCCTCAAATTTTTCATTACAATCGCTGAATCCACCCATTCGTTTTCAGTTCGAATTATGATACCCGCTGACCTCAATAAAATAAAATAAACATAATGCAAATCAACTGAACTCCGATATCTATTGTTTGTTAGACCTACTTCTATTGTTTGTTAGAGATTTTTTTTTAGTAAATTTGCTAGAGATTTTTTTAGTAATACCTGGGTAGGGTTATTTTAATTTTTTTTTTTTTACAACAATAGACCTACTTCTATTGTTTGTTAGATTCGATGTTCTTCGTTGTAGAAAGATCAATGCAATTGTTAGATTCCATCTTGCAAAAACAATTAAGAAAATGCAATTGTTAGATTCGGTGTACTGATTAGTTTATTTGGTTAGTTGTATTTTTAGGATTTTTACTTAAAGATCTTAGAAACGTCCAAATTCAATGTTTAATCTTTTGCCTTAATAACTTTAGGGAGATTTTTCTCCGCTTCTCTTTTAAGGTTTTCTAATTTGGCAGATTAAAATTTATTGTTAAAGTTATTTATTTTGTCTTTAGGTGCATTGGTTTCCTCTACGACTTTATTTTTCATTTTTTATGTGTTTAGTTTAAAATTTTCTTTAGGTGGATTTGAAGTAATATTTGCTATAATATTGATATTCCTGTTGATGAGCTTGTTTTGATTGTGTTTGTGAATGTAGATGGCAGACAAATTCGTTTTAGTAATATGCTATACCAATGGCCAAATATTACCCGACCCTCAAGTGTATCGTATGGTAGTCCCCCGATTGGCATTAGTTTTAAAAAATTGAAGGGGTTATCCGAAATGTACTGCGGATTACAGGTGGTTCAAGAATAAGTATAACCTATAGATGTTCGTTGTTTCTTGGAGTTGAGAATTTAAATTATACGACTGTTCTAATTAGAAATGAACAAGAGTTAAGGGACATATTTGTCATGGTACAAGAGATTTCATCTCCTAATAATATGGAGTTATATGTTGATGTTGTCGGTGGAATTCCAACTCAAGCTCATACGAGGAGTTCCCCAAGCTATGCAGATGTAGATGGCTTTAGTGCACAAAGATCATTGGAGAAAATTGGTCCTAGTACAATGTCACCCATTGAAGCTGTAAATGTGGGCACGGGACTTGAATTTGATGATACTTGTCCATCTATGGGACGTTTATCTGATGATGATTTCAATTTTGATGATGACTGTGAACAAATCACTGAAGATAGCGATGAAGATAGTGACAGTGATGGAGGATAAGAGACATCTAATCCAATCAATTTAAGTAATGCACTCTCGACGGTAATACAAAATGATGGTTCTTTGTATGCAACTCAATTACAAGAGGAAGACAATGTGTTGAGCATGGAGGATAATGAGACACGTGAACCTAAACCTACCACGACAGGCTATGAGGCTCCATTACCGAGTTTCATGGAACTTAATAATCAAACCATATCACCAATGTCAGATGATCATGAAAACATATCTGTGGGTTGGAATGAGTCACATGATTTTTGCAAATGACTCACATTTCCCAGTAAAGAAGACTTGCAACATACTGTGAAGCGATGTTGCATAGCACAACAACGTGAATATGTTATTGTCGATTCAGAACGCAATGTATGGTCAGTTAGGTGCAAGAAGTGGAAGGACGGTTGTCAATTGAGGTTAAAGGGGAAAACAAGTAAAAGGACAGGGATGTTTGAGATTAGAAAGTGCGAGGGAACCCACACATGTGTGTTTCCTCGAATGCCACAGGAACACAGACAATTGGATTTATCACTAATTTTTCATGAGGTTTTTAAAATTGTAAGGCGAGATACTTCAACTTTAGTGGGGGTGCTTCACGAAATGATTAAAGACAAATACAAATACGATGTGCATTATAGGAAAGTGTGGCGTGCAAAAAGGAAAGTGATGGAGAAGATTTTAGGTGATTGGGAGGGATCATATAACGTGCTTCCTAGGTGGATAGATGCATTGAATGCAACCAATCCTAGCACTATTGCAAGAGTTATGGACTACCCGGAAGATCCAAAATATCCTGGTGCAGTTGTTTTTCAATGATGTTTTTGGGTGTTTGGTGCTTCGATTGAGGGCTTCAAGCATTGTAGGCCCATAATACAAATTAATGGTATGCACATATATGAAAAATACCACGGTAAGATGCTCATTGCCATGGGTATTGATGCAACTAATCATATATTTCCTCTCGCATTTGTTACGTGCAAACCGGAAGCGTACGGTATCAAGTTATAATACAAAACCGATGAGATATCGAGTTGTCATCCTCTAGGATTGACACGCACACTAAATACTGTTTCACTAACCCTAACTTTATTTAGAAAATAAAATTCGAGTGATTAAGTGAAATAGATAAACAATTAAATAACTAGAAACTAAACTAAACATGCAATATAAATAGATAGAAAATCAGAGATAAAATAGTCTAGAGGATTGATATCACCTTACTCTCAACTATGCCTTCATATATATTTATCATTAAATCAGTTCTTTTGTTGATAAGTCGAAAATCCTAACGTTTCTAATTCCCTCTTTTGGAGCAACAACTACGGCATATTATTATCATCTTGGCTTTACTCTTTCGATGAAAACCTAAGATGATAATAACTCATTAAGTTATGTGATTTCCACCTAACGACTTCAAAGGTTCTTGATCTCCTTGTGAGTCTCACGATTGCCTAGGTTATATCTCCCAAAACGTATTTTAGGCGTTTTTCTTGTGGACTTTTCAGCCCTTTTTAACATGTATTCTTCATGCTTCTCCTTCACAACTTTTTGTATATATTTTCATCATCTAAAACCAGGACTAACACATCTAAACACCTACAAAACAAAGCAAATCAAATCAATAACACACTTAAATATGAAATGAATCAAATCATAAACTAATAAACCAAAATAACGCATAAAAAACCTAACTATCCTAAACTAACATATGCATCAAAACTAACATTAGCACATCAAACTAATGCATGAAATGTCCTAAAACACTCCTAAAACATGCTCTAAAACCTATCCAAACATGCAACTCAACAGCATTTTCCATCGTTGAGGAAGAAAATACAAATAATTTCCTCAAAGTCCTTTAATAGCAAGTGACGAATAGAGTTGGCATTTGCCTAATCAGTGATTGCCATGTAGGTATTTTGGCAGTCGCTAGAGACCCCGAGAATGGTTGGACAAAGCCCTGTCATGATCCACTATACGGGACATCATGACCGGCACGAGAACCTCCGAGTATACCCTCCGTCGGTACACCAGACGTCCCGTCAGCCTAAAATACATATACGAATCCCCAAAAAGAAATAAAAGTACATTGTTAACAACCAACTAACATGATCATAATGAAATAAAATATTACTTCTCCAAATTACAAAATATAAAATTCCAGAGTCTTCAAAATGATACAAAACCCAACACATCCCAACTATGTGTTAAATAAACAATTACTAGGTGTTATTATCTACATAATTATCAAAATACAAAACTAAATGTACAACACCTACATGAAACAAAAACAAGGGATGCTCCACAGTCAAACCTTCCCTTTTCCTTTTCTATCAGATCCTGAAAAAAGATGGTGAGGTGTGAGCTACAACCAGCTCAGTAAATGTTATTTACAAGTGACATATACGTGCATTTATAAAACATGGTAAGATCATAAAAAAGTTGAAATATCATGATGGTGAAATAGATTACATACATGCTAACGTAATGGATCAAGTAATACATAAGCCGATGCATAACATTTGTAGTCATGCTCATGCAATCCTACCACCTCCTGAGTACGGGGGTTCAAGGCTGGTGTGCTACACACAGTACCTGAACACACACTCAATACTCGTATCCTAATAGGATTTTTGGGGTTGTGCAGCACGTAAGATTAGCCTAAACTAACCTACCCATACACAAGCCATAAAACCCTCTGCCAGGTACACAACTGGGATCGCTGCTAGACTTACGAAAATTTCCAAAAAGAGGAAATTCCAACTAGGAGCCTAACCCAAATTGTCATCCCAATGAATTATGCTCAAATGTATTTCATGGAATATTAAAACATGCATACCATCATACATAAACATTTAAAACATTTATATACTACAATGACACATATAAATAATCCAAAAGTAAAAAAACATTCACACTTGATTGACTAAGTCAAGCCAATCCAATCGCCAAAACTCTCCAATTGACTAAACGGGTTCAAGATCAATCACAAGTCCTGGAAATAACATGGTTCACACAACTGAAAATCAGTCATAAAGTGTGTCAAAACCCAATGTTCAAACCCAATCTAAAGTAAATTAGATTCTAAATTGATTACCCCTTGAGCCAATTTCCATATTGCCCAACTTGATCATTTAGACTCAATTAAACTAAGATTGACCTAAATTGAATGTAATAGCGTGATCCCATGATCCAACCACTAATATACATGAAATTCAATTATAATTAGGGTCAATTAGACTATACATCAAGTCAATTTCATCAATTGACTAAGTCTTGGTCAAAACCCCCAATTAGGCCAATATAAAACATAAGGTCAAAATGAACTAAGTCATATCAATTTAACATAGGTTCTATCATTTTAAACCCATGATTCTACTCAATTTGGGTCCAATTAAACAATCCCCAAGTCAATTTCATAAATTGACTTGCTTTGGGTGAAAAGTCCCAATTTGGGCAAAATCCCCAAATTACATGCAAAATTGCCAAAGTACATAAAAAATGCCAAATACTTAGCCTAGATCAAAATTAGTCATCCTTAAGGTATCCATTATGAGAACCCACTGAATTCAATCATCAAACAACCCTAATCATGTCCAATTAGACCTACATTGCATAATTTTCCAGATTTTATATGAAGATCATCAAAAGCCCCAAATCTGAAAATTTTCATACATAGGCCATATTGCCAATTTTACACTAGGCCACCATGTTCAGCCATGAATTTTACTGATCTTGCAACATGCAATCATCCACAATGGCCACTAGGTCAACATAGTTGACATGCAAAGATTTTGAAAAAGTCTAAGGTCATAAACTAAGTATAGGTCATTTGAACTAAGTAAAGATTTTCACCATTAGTGTACTCCTAACACTCTCTAATTACACATATGTGACATGCAAGACTCAACTCCAACTTTGGTCTTCCACCCATCCAAGGTTCATCACAAAGCATGCATCAAAATGAAACTCTCATGCTCAAAATAAAGCTATCATGCAACTAATAGAGAGATTCAAGGAAGAAATGGATGAAAAATGCAAACCATAGGTGTTCTTGAGCAAGAAACCACCAAACCCTAATTTTCCACTCCTTTTCTCCTCTCCAGCTCCTTTCTCTCTTTTTCTGGCTGAGAAATGAGCAAATGAGCCTAAAATTACGTTTTGGTTGCTTAAATAGACAAGCTTGGGCCCACAACTAAAAGTTGCCAAAAACTATCAAAAAATTAGTTTTCCTGTTACAATACTTGCACTTAGATAGTCAATATCTTGCAACATACCTACCAATTTAACATCTAACCATTCTAAAGTTGAATGAGTCAGTTACCAACATTATGGTAAACTTTCAACTCAATCCAACGGTGGGATTACGAGATCTTACTGTTTGATCAAAACTGCATAAGAAAATCTGAAAATCCGTGAAACATTGTTTAGAGTCTTATAACTCATAGTAGGTAACTCCGATCAAGATCTTCACCGTTCATAATGAAGATATATCATATAAGAATGAGCTGAAACAAGTTCAGCTCAATCGGACCACAGATCTAGGAGATAAAACCATTGATGTAATTTGTGACAGAAATTTCTTCCTCCATGGAGAGAGCTCCACTGGATCCAAAACAACGTTCTCGACATGTTTTGACGTCGAACGGGTCTCTGATGGTTCCGAAGCTTCATGCGCACACTTTATGACCTAAAATCATGCAAAGACACTCGAACTTACATGCTTCGAGCATCAAAATGCATATACACATACGTATACGGGTACACTATGGGTCAAAATGACGTTACCTAAAGGCACGGGTGCTACAACTCTCCCCAACTTAGGAATATTTTTGTCCTAAAAAAAATAAAAGCAAGAGAACTAACCTCAATAGGTAAAGAGGCCGGGGAGCTACTCCCTTATCTGGTCCTCGCGCTCTCAGGTTTGCTCTTCATTATCGTGGAATTTCCATCTGACTCGCACAAGCGGGATTTCCTTATTTCTCAATTTTTGAACCCTACGAGCCACAATCTGAATAGGAAACTCATCATAAGTCGTATCCTCCCCAACTTGCAGATGACTCACATCAAGCACATGAGCTGGATCGGGATAAGACTCCTTCAATGGATCCCCATTAAACGTCCTCAGCATTGATACGTGGAATACATATGAACACCCTCGAGTTGAGAAGGTAGAGCCAACCTGTACGCTACTGGTCCAATCCTCTCAACAATCCGGAATGACCCAACAAACCTAGGGGCAAGTTTCCCACTGACACAGAACCTCATCTGACCTTTGAGTGGCGAGACCTTAAGCAAAACTAGATCTCCCACTGCAAACTCTAACGGCCGATGTCGGTTATCATAATAACTTTTTTGCCTGTCCTGAGCTGACTTCAGCCTCTGCCGAATCAGCTTGACTTTCTCAGTCTGCTCAACAACTGCTTTAGGGCCCCATAACTGTGTATCACCCACCTCGTACCAATAAGCTGGAGATCTACAGGGTCTTCCATACAAAGCCTCATACGGTGCCATACCGATGCTAGCCTGATAACTGTTGTTGTAAGCAAATTCACATAAGGGCAAATACTCACCCCAACCACCACCGAACTCTAAAATGTAAGACCTGAGCATATCCTCCAGCATCTGAATCACTTTCTCGGACTGACCGTCTGTCTGAGGATGAAATGATGTACTGAGTTGGAGGCGGGTCCCAAATCGAGTCTGCAAGGCCTGCCAAAACCTCGATGTAAATCATGGATCTCGATCCAACACGATAGACAAGGGCACTCCATGCAATCTCATGATCTCTCTCGCATACAATCTGCTCAGTCTATCCACATAGTCCCTGATCTTCTTCATCCCGTGCCACCATACAGATCTCTTCATATCATGGTACATCTTGGTAGCCCCTAGATGAACAGTATATTGAGACCTGTGAGCCTCTCGAAGTATCTCAGCACGCAACTCAGCATCATATGGGATCCATAGTCTCCCTTTATACCACAAAACATCATCTGGACCAATCTGCCAATCGGCCTGGTCAACACTATCTGCTTATCCACGGTACATGTCATAATCTGGACAATGTTCCCGTAAATATCTAACCCGGGGAATATGGGCATCCGCAAGCTGCACGTGCATCTGAGCACATATCTGAGTAAGTGGTGCGTTCGAGAGTATACTCATCATAGTCACTCTCTCAAGTAAATGCCACTGCTGGGCCATCTGAAAAGCATCCACCTGAGTCCCTGCTCGCCTACGGCTCAAAGCATCAGCCACAACATTGGCTTTGCCAGGATGATATTTCAAAGAGAAATCATAATCCTTTAGTAACTCGAGTCATCTCCTCTGCCGCATATTCAGCTCCTTCTGATCAAAGAGGTACTTCAAACATTTGTGATCAGAAAACAAAGTGAACCTCTCACCATAAAGGTAATGCCTCCATAGCTTCAGTGCAAATACAATAGCGGCCAGCTCCAAATCATGCACAGGGTAGTTGTGCTCATGCACCTTAAGCTGTCTAGATGCATATGCAACCACTCGACCCTCCTGCATTAGTACACATCCCAGACCTAAGAGTGATGCATCAGTATAAATCACCAACTCTTTCCCAGGCTCTAGAAGAATCAACACTGGAGCTGTAGTTAACCTCTTTTTCAACTCACTGAAAGCTCTCTCACAGGCATCCGACCACGTGAAGACCACATTCTTCTAAGTCAGCTTAGTCATCGGCGCGGATATCATGGAAAAGTTTTTTACGAACTTCCTGTAATAGCCAGCCAAACCCAGAAAGCTACAAATCTCGGTCGCTGTGGTAGGTCTTGGCCAATCAATGATTGCCTCAACCTTAGCAGAATCAACAGAAATACCCTCTGCACTAACCACATGACCCAAGAATTTCACCTCAGTCATCCAGAAATCACACTTGCTCAGCTTGGCATACAACCTATGCTCCAACAATGCCTGCAAGGTAACTCTAAGATGACGCTCATGATCCTCTCTTGTCTTAGAATAGACTAGGATATCATCGATGAAGACTATAATGAACTGGTCAAGGTACGGCCTGAACACTTTTTGCATCAGATCCATGAACATAGCTAGTGCATTAGTCAACCCGAAGGGCATCACCAGAAACTAGTAATGTCCATACCTCGTCTGAAAATCAGTTTTCGGCACATCTTCATCTCTTATCCTGAACTGATGGTACCCTGACCTCAAGTCAATCTTCGAAAAGAACTTAGCCCCAATTAATTGATCAAACAAGTCATCAATACGAGGAAGTGGATACTTGTTCTTGACAGTCACCTTATTCAGCTGACGGTAGTTTATACACAAACGAAGACTCCCATCCTTTTTCTTGACGAACAACACAGGTGCTCCCCAAGGTGACATGCTAGGGGAAATAAATTCCTTGTCCATCAGTTCATCATGTTGGGCTCTAAGTTCATTCAGCTCTTTCTGTGCCATACGATACGGTGGAATGGAAATGGGTTTAGTCCCGGGCATCAGCTCAATGATAAAATCTACCTCTCGCCTAGGCGGCAAGCCAGGTAACTCATAAGGAAAGACCTCTGGGTACTCGCAGACTACAAGAATGTCTGCTAGCTGAATACCCTTACTCACATCATCCACTGGCGTCAAACTCGCCATCGTAGCAACCACATCATCAGTGGCTAATCTACCCTGGGTAGGTGGTCTCGATCCAATCCTGCCTCGAAAGACGAAGACTCGCTCTTCGGGTATCTGAAAGACAACCCTCTGGCCGAAGCAATCAATGTGAGCGTGATACGCTGCCAGCCAATCCATACCTAAAATGGCATCAAACTCGAGGAACTCTAAGACTCTAAGGTCAACAGACATCTCATAGTCCTCGAATCACACAATGCATCCCACACATACCATATTAGGGTAAATTCTCTCACCGGCTGTCGTACTCAAAATTAACGGCGTACTAGTCCTAACAGTAGACAATCTTAATCTATCTACTACACCACTAGAAATAAATGACAGAGTAGAACCAGCATCAATCAAGACATACCTCAAAGAATGGCAAATTTTGATTGTACCTTCTATTAATTGCTTGCTGGCCTCAGGCTCTGGCTGCGTAACAGCTCTGGCCTCCTCTCTAGTAGGTGCAGATGTAGGACTAAACTGACCAAAAGGCATCCTCTGTGGACATTGGTTCCTCTTATGCCCTGGAGCCCCACAACCATAACACACAATCGGCCTCGGTATTCTAGGTGCAGAAGATACAGCCTGCGACCCGGTTCCGGCTGTCTGCTGTCCACCAGATCTGACAAAACTCTGCTGCTGCTGCTGGGATCGACTAGAAATTTGAACACTCTGGCCCGCAGCTGGTGGTACCACTGATACTGGAGCGGAGGCTACAGATGGCTCAAATCCACTGCCACTGAATCTTGGCCTCTTATTACGTCGACCTCTCCTGCCACTGAAATACTGTGCCTCTGACCGTGCTTGCTGAGTCTGAACTGTAAGAGCTGCGAGTGCTTGGACTATTGCAGGTAACCTCATTCGAGAATTGGCCTTTGCGGCCTCAAAATCTGCGACCTGCCCCATAGCCTGTGCATAGGTCTGCACGCCAGCCAGTGCCAAACCCTGACGGATACGGTTTCTGAAACCATCCCGTATGCTCTGGTCCTTAGCTCATTGGTAGAAACCATCTCTAGAGCGAAGAGTGACAACCTGTTGAACTCTTGCTCATACTCTCTCACGGACATGTTGCCCTGGGTCAGATGTAGAAACTGAATCCGACGTTGATCCTTCTCAGCCCGTGGATAGAACTTTACAAAGAACAACTCCTTGAATCTAGTCCAAGTTCGGAGCTCGCCCTCGAGACGCTCCACCCGTTCCCACCATTTGTTAGCCTTGTCAATCAGTTTAAACCTGGCAAGCTTGACCTTATCATGCTCAAGCGCCCTCATATCACTGAAAATGGTCTCCAAACGAGTCAACCATCCCTCAGCAAGCTCTAAATCAAGACCTCCTGGAAACTCAGCAAGATTCCAATTCTTGAAGGCTTTCATAACCCTCTCATAGCGGTCCTTCTCTGCCCGTTCAGCCTCAGTCTCCCTAGCTACGACATGCTGGACCCCAATTGGTCTTGCCTACACTGCCTGATCCCCTACTACTGCTGCCACACTACTGTGCTCTACAGCCGCTGCTACATCATCCTGCAGTGGTGGCCTAACACCTTGCGTACGGCCTAGCAACTCGAGAATCTGGGCCTGCTGCTGCTGAGTGGCCTCTAAGACTGACCCTATACGCCTAAGGCGTTCCTCTGGGTCCATGGCTAATCCTGCTCTTTCTTCTCTTGTAAATATCTGAAATTCACAATAAGGAAGAGCTCAATCAGGATCACAATCCAGGAAAAGTTACCCCTAAGATAACTACCCATAATCATACTCATAAAGGCAATCATAATATCATATAAGTATTTTATTCTTTTAAGGATTTTAAACCTAAAACACACTCTCTGATACCATTGTTGTCACGACCCACTATACGTGACGTCATGACAAGCACGGGAACCTTTGAGTATACCCTCCATCGGTACACCCGACGTCCCGTCAGCCTAAAATACATATACGAATCCCCAAAAAGAAATAAAAGTACATCGTTAACAACCAACTAACATGATCATAATGAAATAAAATATTACTTCTCCAAATTACAAAATATAAAATTCCAGAGTCTTCAAAATGATACAAAACCCAACACATCTCAACTATGTGTTAAATATACAATTACTAGGTGTTACCATGTACATAATTATCAAAATACAAAACTAAATGTACAACACCTACATGAAACAAAAACAAGGGACGCTCCGCAGTCAAGCCTTCCCTTTTCCTTTTCTATCAGATCCTGAAAGAAGATGGTGATGTGTGAGCTACAGCCAGCTCAGTAAATGTTATTTACAAGTGGCATATACGTGCATTTATAAAACATGGTAAGATCATAAAACAGTTGAAATATCATGATGGTGAAATAGAATACATACATGCTAACATAATGGATCAAGTCATACATAAGACGATGCATAACATTTGTAGTCATGCTCATGTAATCCTAACACCTCCTGAGTACGGGGGTTCAAGGCTGGTGCGCTACACACAGTACTTGAACACACACTCAATACTCGTATCCTAATAGGATTTTTGGGGTTGTGCAGCACGTAAGATTAGCCTAAACTAACCTACCCATACACAAGCCATAAAACCCTCTGCCTGGTACACAACTGGGATCGCTGCTAGACTTACGAGAATTTCCAAAAAGAGGAAATTCCAACTAGGAGCCTCAACCCATATTGTCATCCCAATGAATTATGCTCAAATGTATTTCATGGAATATTAAAACATGCATACCATCATACATAAGCATTTAAAACATTTCTATACTACAATGCCACATATAAATAATTCAAAAGTAAAAAAACACTCACACTTGATTGGCTAAGTCTAGCCAAGCCAATCCTGATTTTCCTCTCATTTTCTCCTCTCCAGCTCCTTTCTCTCTTTTCTGGCTGAGAAATGAGCAAATGAGCCTAAAATTACGTTTTGGTTGCTTAAATAGACAAGCTTAGGCCCATAACTAAAAGTTGCCAAAAACTTTCAAAAAATCAGTTTTCCCGTTACAATAGGTGAACTTAAATAGTCAATTTCTTCCAACATACCGACTAATTTAACATCCTACAGTTGAAGGAATCAGTGACCAACATTATGGGAAACTTTCAACTCAATCCAACGGTGGGATTACGAGAACTAACTGTTTGATCAAAACTGCGTAAGAAAATCTGAAAATCCATGAAACATTGTTTAGAGTCTTATAACTCATAGTAGGTAACTCCGATCAAGATCTTCACTGTTCATAATGAAGATATATAATATAAGAATGAGCTGAAACAATTTCAGATCAATCAGACCACGGATCTAGGAGATCAAACCATTGATGTAATTTGTGACGGAAATTTCTTCCTCCATGGAGAGAGCTCCACTGGATCCAAAACACCGTTCTCGACTTGTTTTGACGTCGAACAGGTCTCCGATGGTTCCGAAGCTTCATGCGCACACTTTATGACCTAAAATCATGCAAAGACACTCGAACTTACGTGCTTCGAGCATCAAAATACATATACACATATGTATACGGGTACTCTGTAGGTACACTATGGGCCAAAATGACGTCACCTAAAGGCAAGGGTGCTACAACCCAATGCATACGATACATATTGTTTGCGACATGTAGGCAGTAATTTCAATGATAAAGTACGGAACCATGAGTTGAGAGATTTGACTAAGAAAGCGAGTTCACAACACCAACCACGAAAATTTGAGGCAGTAATGGAAAAACTTGAACATAAACAAGAAGGTTGCACAAGGTGGCTCAATGTCATTAACAAAAAGCTATGGACAATGGCATAAGATGGTGGAGTACAGTATGGTTGGATGACTTCCAATGTAGCTAGTAAGTGTGTCTTTTTTTTTATTTCATTGTTTATGACTATTTCAATATGCATGATTTTATATGTGTGTGTTGATTTTTTTATGCTTGTTATGCGTTTGTCTTGTTTTTTTTTGTTTTTTTTTGTTGAAAGCTTTAATGAAATTTTAAAAGGGGCCCAAATGTACCCGATCACAACTCTAGTGCAGTTGACGTTCTACAGAACAATTACATGGTTTAATGTTAGACGGGAAGAAATAGAAGATGCAATTCTTCAAGGGCGATGTTACACCAAATACTCTATTGAGAAGATGACCAAATGGGCACCTAAGGCAGGGGGCCATACAGTTACATTGATTGATTGAAAAGCCGAGAAGTTCGAGGTTGTTACTGGGATACAAAGTGCACATTTGAACAAAGGAGGAAACAAACAGGTTGTCAATCTACATGACAGTTTTTGTAGTTGTGGAAAATAACAATGCTATGAAATCCCAAGTTCCCACGTACAGGTAGTGTGTCGTTATGCTGCCGTCGATTGTGATGCGTACATTGAAGATTGGTATCGCCTCAATAGGTACCTCAAGTGTTATGAGCCACAGTTCCATCCAATTCCACACGAATCATATTGGCCACCATGTACGATCAAGTTTAAAGTGATCCCTAATTCTGGTTTTGTTCGTAAATTCGGTTGGCCGAGGACATCACGTATAACAAATGAGATAGATATAAAAGAACCGTCCTCTATGATTTGATGTGGGCATTGTGGACATGAGGGTCACAATCAGCGTCATTGTCCAGCTCGTCGTGGAAGGGCCACCTAAATTTATTGGCGGCATAATCTGAACGTTTTTTAGATTTTGATAATGATGTAACTTTGTTACTGTAATATGACACTTCTTGATACTTTTGTTGATAAATCAAATTATATACTTGTTGATTTATATGACAATGTGTGCATTTGGAGATGTGCATCTTATATTATCTCAAATGCATTTCATTTTGCATTTAATTATATAATTTTTCGTCTTGTTTCAATTTAAAATTTCTCTTAATGCATACGTTCATAATTTTTGGTATCACATTTAGTCCATAATGTTTAATGTGTTGAATTTAGATGGAGCAAGGGCCCTTTAATCCATCACTATTAACACTTCAAACCTGTTATCGATATGGGCCTTGGCCGCGGTTTCCTCAAATACGTTTTCTAAGCGTTTTTAATTTATTTGAACTAAAACTTTCGGTCGGGGGGTGAAAAACTCACCGGGGCATGGGAGCGCGGTTCCGTCGCTTCCAGGGTCCCTGGAAGAATATTGGAACACGCTCCAAGTGTTGGTCGGGAAAGAAACCCGATGGATTGGCCGATGTTTCCTTGAAAGTGCTTTCTAAGTGTTTTTAATTCACTTTAACTAAAACTTTTGGTTGGAGGGGTGAAAAATTCATTGGGGCATGAGATTTGTGTTTTGTCGGTTCCGAGGGTTCCTGGGAGGATATTGGGGCTTGCTCCAAGTCTTGGTTAAGAAAAAAACCCGATAGATTGGCCGCGGTTGACTCAAACACGTTTTCTAAGTGTTTTTAGTTCATTTGAACTAAAACATCCGGTTGGGGGGTGGAAAATTCACTGGGGCATGGGATTTGTGCTCTGTCAGTTCCAGGGGTCCCTGGAAGGATATTGGGACTCGCTCCAAGTGTTGGTTGGAAAAAAAACCTGATGGATTGGCCGTGATTGACTCAAACGTGTTTTCTAAGAGTTTTTAGTTCATTTGAATTAAAACTTCCGGTTGGGGGGGTAGAAAATTCTCAAGGGCATGGGATTTGTGTTTTGTCGGTTTCGGGGGTCCCTAGGAGGATATTGGGACTCGCTCCAAGTGTTGGTTGGGAAAACACCCAATTGATTGGCCACAGTTGCCTTGAAAGAGTTTTCTAAGTGTTTTTAATTCATTTGAACTAAAACTTCCGGTTGAGGGTGAAAAATTCACTGGTGCATGGGATTTTTGTTCTGTCGATTCTGGGGGTCCTTGAGAGGATATTAGGACTCGCTCCAACTGTTGGTTGGGAAAAAACCGATGGTTTCCTTTAAAGTGTTTTTTAATTGTTTTTAATTCATTTGAACTAAAACTTTTGGTTGAGTGGTGAAGAATTCACCAGAGCATGAGAGCGCTTATGGGGGTCTCTGGGATGATATTGGGACTCGCTCCAATTGTTGGTCGGGAGAAAAATTTGATGGATTGGTCGCAGTTGCCTTGAAAGTGTTTTTTAATTCATTTGAACTAAAACTTTCGGTTGGGGGTGAAAATTTCATCGGGGCTTGGGATTTGTGTTCCGTCGCTTTCGAGGGTCTTTGAGAGGACATTGGGACTAGCTTCAAGTGTTGGTAGGGAAAAAAAGCCGATGGATCGGCCGCGGTTGACTCAAATGTGTTTTCTAAGTGTTTTTTTAATTCATTTGAACTAAAACTTTCGGTTGGGGTGTGAAAAATTCACCGGTGCATAGGAGCGGGGTTTCACCAGTTGTGGGGGTTCCTAGGAGGATATTGGGACTCGCTCTAACTGTAGGTTGGGAACAAAACCCGATGAATTGGGCGTAGTTGCCTTGAAAGTGTTTTCTAAGTGTTTTCAATTCATTTGAACTAAAACTTTCGGTTGGGGGTGAAAACTTCACCGAGGCATGGGATTTGTGTTCCGTCGGTTCCGGGGGTCCTTGGGAGGATATTGAGACTCGCTCCAAGTGTTGGTCGGGAGGAAAACCCGATGGATTTACTGCGGTATCCTTGAAAGTGTTTTCTAAGTGTTTTGTGTTCATTTGAACTAAAACTTCCGGTTGGGGGGTGAAAAATTCACCGGGGAATGAGATTTGTGTTCCGTCAGGGGTCCTTGAGAGGATATTAGGACTCGCTTCAACTATTGGTCGGGAAAGAAACCCGATGGATTGGCCGTGGCTTCCTTTAATGTTTTTTCTAATTGTTTTTAATTCATTTGAACTAAAACTTATGGTTGGGTGGTGAAAATTCACCGGGGCCTTGGAGCGGGGTTCTGCTATTTCCAGGGATCCCTGGGAGGATATTGGGACTCGCTCCAAGTGTTGGACTGGAGAAAAATCTGATGGATTGGCCGCGGTTGCCTTGAAAGTGTTTTCTAAGTATTTTTAATTCATTTGAACTAAAACTTTCAGTTGCCGGTGAAAAATTCACCGGTGCATGGGATATGTGTTATGTCGGTTCTGGGGTCCTTGGGAAGATATTCGGACTCGGTCCAAGTTTTGGTCGGAAAGAAATCCTGATGGATTGGTCGCGGTTGACTCAAATGTGTTTTCTAAGTGTTTTTAATTCATTTGAACTAAAACTTTCAGTTGGGGGGGTGAAAAATTCACCGGTGCATGGGAGCGGTGTTCCACCAGTTTCGGGGGTTCCTGGGAGGATATTGGGACTCGCTGCAATTGTTGGTCTGGAAAAAAACTAGATGGATTGGCTACGTGTACCTTGAAAGTGTTTTCTAAGTGCTTTTAATTCATTTGAACTAAAACTTCTGGTTGGGTGGTGAAAAATTTGCCAGGGAGTGGGAGCGGGGTACCATATCTTCCGGGGGTCCGTGGGAGGATATTGGGACTCACTCCAAGTGTTGATCGGGAGAAAAACCCGATGGATTTGGCTCAGCTGCCTTGAAAGCGTTTTCTAAGTGCATTTAATTCATTTGAACTAAAACTTTCGGTTAGGGGTGACAAATTCACCGGGGCATTGGATTTGTGTTCCGTCGATTCTGGGGGTCCTTAGGAGAATATTGGGACTTGCTCCAAGTGTTGGTCAGGAAAAAAACCCGATGGATTGGCCTCCTTTTCCTTGGAAGTGTTTTTAGTTTATTTGAACTAAAACTTCTGGTTGGGGGGTGAAAATTCTCCTAGGAATGGGATTTGTGTTCCGTCGACTCTGAGGGTCCCTGGGAGGATATTGGGACTCTCTTCAAGTGTCTATCAGGAAAAAAACCCTATGGATTGGCTGCGGTATCCTTGAAAGTGTTTTCTAAGTGTTTTTAGTTGATTTGAACTAAAATGTCCGGTTGGGGGGTGATATCACTGGGGCATGGGAGCGGGGTTCCGAGGCTCCCTCAGAGGATATTGGGACTCGCTCTAAGTGTTGGTCCGAAAAAAAACCAAATGGATTGGCCGCGGTTTCCTTGAAAATACTTTCTAAGTGTTTTTAGTTCATTTGAACTAAAACTTTCGGTTAGGGGTGAAAAATTCAGCGGGAAATGGGATTTGTGTTCCGTCAGTTCTGGGGGTCCTTGGGAAGATATTGGGACTCGCTCCAATTGTTGGTCGGGAAAGAAACACGATGGATTGGCCGCGGTTTCCTTTAAAGTGTGTTTTAATTGTTTTTAATTTATTTGAACTAAAACTTCTGGTTGGGTGGTGAAAAATTCACCAGGGCATGGGAGCTCTTACGGGGGTCCCTGGGATAACATTAGGACTCGCTCCAATTGTTGGTTGGGAGAAAAATCCGATGGATTGGACGCGGTTTCCTTGAAAGTGTTTTTTAATTCATTTGAACTAAAACTTTCGGTTGGGGGTGAAAAATTCATTGGGGATTGGGATTTGTGTTCCGTCACTTCTGGGGGTCTTTGAGAGGATATTGGGACTCGCTTCAAGTGTTGGTCAGGAGAAAAACCCGATGGATTGGCCTCAGTTACCTTGAAAGTGTTTTCTAAGTTTTTTTAGTT
This sequence comes from Paratinospora sagittata, assembly GCA_035771175.1. Lineage (NCBI taxonomy): Eukaryota > Viridiplantae > Streptophyta > Magnoliopsida > Ranunculales > Menispermaceae > Paratinospora > Paratinospora sagittata. The sequence goes on along the minus strand of CM069598.1, from coordinate 24,058,446 downwards.
CATTTAAACTAAAACTTCCGATTGGGGGTGAAAAATTCACCGAGGCATGGGATTTGTGTTTCATCGATTCCTGGGGTCTCTGTGGGGATATTAGGACTCGCTCCAAGTGTCGGTTGGGAAAAAAACTGATGGATTGGCCGTGGTTGCCTTGAAAGTGTTTTCTAAGTGTTTTTAGTTCATTTGTCCAAAAACCTTCGGTTGGGGGGGGGGAGGTGAAAATCTCACTGTGGCTTGGGATTTGTGTTTCCGGGGTCCCTGGGAGGATATTGGGATTCGCTCCAGATGTTGGTCGGGAAAAAAAGCCGATGGATTGGCCGCGGTTACCTTGAAACTGTTTTTTAAGGTTTTTTAGTTCATTTGAACTAAAAAGTCTGGTTGGGTGGTGAAAACTCACCGAGGCATGGGAAAGGGGTTCCATTAGTTTTGGGGGTCCCTGGGAGGATATTGGGACTCGCTCTAAGTTTTGGTCAGGAAAAAAACCCGATGGATTTGCCGCGGTTACCTTGAAAGTGTTTTTTAAGGGTTTTTAATTCATTTGAACGAAAACTTTCCGTTAGGGGGTGAAAAATTCACCGGGGCATGGGATTTGTTTTCCATTGGTTCGGGGGGTTCTTGGGAGGATATTGGGACTCGCTCCAGGTGTTGGTCGGAAACAAATCTTGATGGATTGGCCGCGATTGACTCAAATGCGTTTTCTAAGTGTTTTTTAATTTATTTGAACTAAAACTTCCGATTGGGGGGTGAAAAATTTAGTGGTACGTGGGAGAGTGGTTCCACCGATTTTTGGGGTTCCTGGGAAGATATTGGGACTCGCTCCAACTGTTGGTCGGGAAAAAAACCCAATGGATTGGCTGCGGTAGCCGCGAAAGTGTTTTCTAAGTGCTTTTAATTCATTTGAACTAAAACTTATAGTTGGGTGATGAAAAAGTCACCAGGGCAAGGGAGCGGGGTTCCATTACTTTCGGGGGTCCGTGGGAGGATATTGAGACTCGCTCCAAGTGTTGGTTGGGACAAAAACCCGATGGATTGGGCTCAGCTACCTTGAAAGTGTTTTCTAAATGCTTTTAATTCATTTGAACTAAAACTTTCGGTTGGGGGTGACAAATTCATCGGGGCATGGGGTTTGTGTTCCATCGGTTCCTAGGGTCATTGGGAGGATATTGTGACTCGCTCCAAGTGGTGGTCTGAAAAAAAAACTAATGGATTGGCCTCGTTTTCCTTGGAAGTGTTTTTTAAGTATTTTTAGTTCATTTGAACTAAAACGTCCGGTTGGGAGGTGAAAAATTTACCAGGGCATGGGAGCGGGGTTTTGAGGGTCCTTGGGAGGAAATTGAGACTCGCTCCAAGCGTTGCTCTAGAAAAACACTCAATGGATTGGCCGCGGTTGCCTTGAAAATATTTTCTAAGTGCTTTTAGTTCATTTGAACTAAAACTTCGGCTGGGGGGTGAAAAATTCCCCGGGGAATGGGATTTGTGTTCCGTCTGTTTCGGGGTCCCTGGGATGATATTGGGACTCGCTTCAAGTGGTGATCGGGAAAAAATCCCGATGGATTGGCAGCGGTATCCTTGAAAGTGTTTTCTAAGTGTTTTTAGTTGATTTGAACTAAAACGTCCGGTTGGGGGGTGATATCAACGGGGAATGGGAGCAGGGTTCCGAGGCTCCCTCAGAGGATATTGGGACTCGCTCTAAGTGTTGGTCCAGAAAAAAACCTAATGGACTGGCCGCAGTTTCCTTGAAAATATTTTTTAAGTGTTTTTAGTTCATTTGAACTAAAACTTCCGGTTAGGGGGTGAAAAATTCACCGGGAAATGGGATTTGTGTTCCGTCAGTTCCGGTGGTCCTTGGGAAGATATTGGGACTCGGGAAAAAAACCCGATGGATTGGCTGTGGTTTCCTTTAAAGTGTTTTTTAATTGTTTTTAATTCATTTGAACTAAAACTTCTGGTTGGGTGGTAAAAATTTCACAGGGGCATGAGAGCTCTTACGGGGGTCCCTCGGATGACATTAGGACTCGCTCCAATTGTTGGTCGGGAGAAAAATCTGATGGATTGGCCGCGGTTGCCTTGAAAGTGTTTTTTAATTCATTTGAACTAAAACTTTCGGTTGGGGGTGAAAAATTCATTGGGGATTGGGATTTGTGTTCCGTCACTTTCGGGGGTCTTTGAGAGGATATTGGGACTCGCTTCAAGTGTTGGTCGGGAAAAAACCCGATGGATTGGCCTCAGTTACCTTGAAAGTGTTTTCTAAGTTTTTTTAGTTCATTTAAACTAAAACTTCTAGTTGGAGGGTGAGAAATTCATCGGGGCATGGGATTCGTGTTTCGTCGGTTCCTGGGGTCTCTGTGGGGATATTGGGACTCGCTCCAAGTTTCGGTTAGGAAAAAAACCTGATGAATTGTCACGGTTTCCTTGAAAGTGTTTTTAGTTCATTTGTACTAAAACCTCCGGTTGGGGTGGGGGGGGGGTGAAAATCTCACTGAGGCCTTAGATTTGTGTTTCGGGGGTCCCTGGGAGGATATTAGGATTCGCTCCAAATGTTGTTCGGGAAAAAAAGCCGATGGATTGGCCGCACTTACCTTGAAAGTGTTTTTTAAGGGTTTTTAGTTCATTTGAACTAAAAACTCCGGTTGGGGGTGAAATATTCACCGAGGCATGGGAGAGGGGTTCCATTAGTTCTGGGGGTCTCTGGCAGGATATTGAGACTCGCTCCAAGTGTTGGTCAGGAAAAAAACCAAATGGATTGGCCGCGATTACCTCGAAAGTATTTTTTAAGGGTTTTTAATTCATTTGAACTAAAACTTTCGGCTGGGGGTGAAGAATTCACCGGGGCATGGGATTTGTGTTCCATCGGTTTCGGGAGTTCTTGGGAGGATATTGGGACTCGCTCGAGGTGTCGGTCGGAAACAAATTTTAACTCAAATGCGTTTTCTAAGTGTTTTTAATTCATTTGAACTAAAACTTCCGGTTGGGGGTGAAAAATTCGCGAATGCATTGGAGAGGGGTTCGACCGATTTTGGGGGTTCCTGGGAACATATTGGGACTCGCTCCAACTGTTGGTCGTGAAAAAAACCCGATGGATTGGCTACGGTAGCGTTGAAAGTGTTTTCTAAGTGGTTTTAATTCATTTGAACTAAAACTTCTAGTTGGGTGATGAAAACTTCACCAGGGCATGAGAGCGGGGTTCCGTCGCTTTCGGGGGTCCGTGGAAAGATATTGGGACTCACTCCAAGTGTTGGCCAGGACAAAAATCCAATGGATTGGGCTCAACTGCCTTGAAAGTGTTTTCTAAGTGCTTTTAATTCATTTGAACTAAAACTTTCAGTTGGGGGTGACAAATTCATCGGGGCATGGGATTTGTGTTCCATCGGTTCCGAGGGTCCTTGGGAGGAGATTTTCATTCGTTCCAAGTGTTGGTCGGGAAAAAAACCTAATGGATTGGCCTCGTTTTCCTTGGAAGTGTTTTCTAAGTATTTTTAGTTCATTTGAACTAAAACATCCGGTTGGGAGGTGAAAAACTCACCAGGGCATGGGAGCGGGGTTTCGAGGGTCCCTGGGAGGATATTGAGACTCGCTCCAAGCGTTGCTCGGGAAAAAAACTCAACGGATTGGCCGCGGTTGCCTTGAAAATATTTTCTAAGTGCTTTTAGTTCATTTGAACCAAAAAACTTCGGCTGGGGGGTGAAAAACTCACCGGGGAATGGGATTTGTGTTCCCTGTGTTTCGGGGGTCCCTAGGAGGATATTGGGACTCACTCCAAGTGGTGGTCGGGAAAAAATCCTGATCGATTGGCTGTGGTGTCCTTGAAAGTGTTTTCTAAGTGTTTTTTGTTCATCTGAACTAAAACGTTCGGTTGGGGGGTAAAAAATTCACCGGGGCATGGGAGCGGGGTTCCGAGGCTCCCTGAGAGGATATTGGGACTCGCTCTAAGTGTTGGTCTGGAAAAAAACCCAATGGATTGGCCCCGGTTGCCTTGAAAGTATTTTCTAAGTGTTCTTAGTTCATTTGACCTAAAACTTCCCATTCGGGGGTGAAAAATTCACCGGGGAAGGAGATTTGTGTTCCGTCACTTCCGGGGGTCCTTCGGAGGATAATGGGACTCGCTCCAACTGTTGGTAGAGAAAAAGACCCGATGGATTGGCCGCAGATTCCTTTAAATTGTTTTTTATTTTTTTTAATTCATTTGAACTAAAACTTCTGGTTGGGTGGTGAAAATTTCATCAGGGCATGGGATTGGGCTTCTGTCGCTTACGAGGGTCCCTGGGATGATATTGGGACTCGCTCCAATTGTTCGTCGGGAGAAAAATCGGATGGATTGGCCGCGGTCGCCTTGAAAGTGTTTTTTAAGTGTTTTGTAATTCATTTGAACTAAAACTTTCGGTTGGGGGGGAAAAATTCATCGGGGCTTGGGATTTGTGTTTCGTTGCTTCCAGGGGTCTTTGAGAGGATATTGGGACTCGCTTAAAGTGTTGGACGGTAAAATAACCCGATGGATTGGCCTTAGTTACCTTGAAAGTGCTTTCTAAGTTTTTTTAGTTCATTTAAACTAAAATTCCGGTTGGGGGTGAAAAATTCACCGAGGAATGGGATTTGTGTTTCGTCGGTTCCTGAGGTCCTTGAGAAAATATTTGGACTCGGTCCAAGTTTTGGTCAGAAAAAAAACCCGATGGATTGGCAATGGTTGCCTTGAAAGTGTTTTCTAAGTGTTTTTAGTTCATTTGAACTAAACCGTCCGAATGGGGGGTGAAAAATTTACCGGGGCATGAGAGAGGGGTTCCATTAGTTCTGGGGGTCCCTTGGAAAATATTGGGACTCACTCCGAGTGTCGGTTAGGAAAAAAACCGGATGGATTGGCCGCGGTTGCCTTGAAAGTGTTTTTTAAGTGTTTTTAGTTTATTTGAACTAAAACCTCCACTTCGGGGAGGGGGTGAAAAATTTACCGAGGCATGGGATTTGCGTTATGGGGGTCCCTGGGAGGATATTGGGATTCGCTCCAAGTGTTTGTTGCGAAAAAAAGCTGATGGATTGGCCACAGTTACCTTGAAAGTGTTTTTTGTTCATTTGAACTAAAAAGTCCGGTTGGGGGTGAAAATTTCACCGAGGCATGGGAGAGGGGTTCCATTTGTTTTTGGGGGATATTGGGACTCGCTCCAAGTGTTGGTCAGGAAAAAAACCTGATGGATTAGCCGCAGTTACCTTGAAAGTGTTTTTTAAGGGTTTTTAATTCATTTGAACTAAAACTTTCGGTTGGGGGGTGAAAAATTCACCGGGGCATGGGATTTGTGTTCCATCGGTTCCGGGCCTTCTTTGGAGGATATTGGGACTCGCTCTAGTTGTCGGTCAGAAACAAATCTTGATGGATTGGCCGCGGTTGACTCAAATGCATTTTCTAAGTGTTTTTAATTCATTTGAACTAAAACTTCCGGTTGTGGTGTGAAAAATTTACCGGTGCATGGGAGAGGGGTTCCACAGGTTTCGAGGGTTCCTGGGAGGATGTTGGGAGTCGCTCCAACTGTTGGTTGGGAAAACAACCCCGATGGATTGGCTGCGGTAGCGTTGAAAGTGTTTTCGAAGTGGTTTTAATTCATTTGAACTAAACTTCTAGTTGGGTGATGAAAAATTCACCAGGGCAAGGGAGCGGGGTTCCATTGCTTCCGTGGGTCCGTGGAAGATATTGAGACTCGCTCCAAGTGTTGGTCGGGACAAAAACCCGATGGATTGGGCTCAGCTGCCTTGAAAGTGTCTTTTAAGTGCTTTTAATTCATTTGAACTAAAACTTTCGGTTGGGGGTGACAAATTCATCGGGGCCTGAGATTTGTGTTCCATCGGTTCCGAGGGTCCTTGGGAGGATATTGGGACTCGCTCCAAGTGTTGGTCGGGAAAAAAACCCAATGGATTAGGCTCGATTTCTTTGGAAGTGTTTTCTAAGTATGTTTAGTTCATTTGAACTAAAATGTCCAGTTCGGAGGTGAAAAACTCACCAGGGCATGGAAGTGGGCTTACGTCGCTTATGAGGCTCCCTGGGATGATATTGGGACTCGCTCCAATTGTTCGTCGGGAGAAAAATCCAATGGATTGGCCGCGGTTGCCTTGAAAGTGTTTTTGAAGTGTTTTGTAATTCGTTTGAACTAAAACTTTCGGTTGGGGGGGAAAAATTCATCGGGGCTTGGGTTTGTGTTTCGTCGCTTCCGGGGGTCTTTGAGAGGATATTGGGACTTGCTTCAAGTGTTGGACGGGAAAAAAACCCGATGGATTGGCTCACTTACCTTGAAAGTGTTTTCTAAGTTTTTTTAGTTCATTTAAACTAAAACTTCCGGTTGGGGGTGAAAAATTCACCGAGGAATGGGATTTGTGTTTTGTCGATTCCTAGGGCCGCTGATAGGATATTGGGACTCGGTCCAAGTTTTGGTCAGAAAAAAAACCCGATGGATTGGCAATGGTTGCCTTGAAAGTGTTTTCTAAGTGTTTTTAGTTCATTTGAACTTAAACATCCGAATGGGGGGTGAAAAATTCACTGAGGCATGGGAGAGGGGTTCCATTAGTTCTGGGGGTTCTTGGGAAAATATTGGGACTCACTCCAAGTGTCGGTTAGGAAAAAAAGGGTTGGATGCCGTGGTTGCATTGTAAGTGTTTTCAAAGTGTTTTTAGTTGATTTGAACTAAAACTTTCGGTTAGGGGGTGAAAAATTCACTGAGGCATGGGATTTGTGTTACGGGGTCCCTAAGAGGATACTGGGATTCATTCCAAGTGTTGGTCGGGAAAAAAAGACGATGGATTGGCCGCGGTTACCTTGAAAGTGTTTTTTAGGTGTTTTTAGTTCATTTGAACTAAAACTTTCGGTTGGGGGGTTGAAAAATTCATCGGGGCATGAGATTTGTGTTCCATTGATTTCGGGGGTCCTTGGGAGGATATTGGGACTCGCTCCAAGTGTCGGTCAGAAACAAATCTTGATGGATTGGCCGTGGTTGACTCAAATGCATTTTCTAAGTGTTTTTAATTCATTTGATCTAAAACTTCCGATTTGGGGGTGGAAATATCACCGCTGCGTGGGAGCGGGGTTCCAATGGTTTCAGGGGTTCCTGGCCTCATATTGGGACTCGCTCCAACTGTTGGTCGAAAAAAAAAAACCCGAAGGATTGGCTGCGGTTGCCTTGAAAGTGTTTTCTAAGTGGTTTTAAGTCATTTGAACTAAAACTTTTGGTTGGGTGATGAAAAATTCACCAGGGTATTGAAGTGGGGTTCCATCGCTTCCGGGGGTCCGTGGGAGGATATTGGGACTCGCTCCAAGTAATGGTCGGGAGAAAAACCTGATGGATTGGGTGCACGTGGCTTGAAAGTGTTTTCTAAGTGCTTTTAATTCATTTGAACTAAAACTTTGGATTGGGGCTGACAAATCCATCGGGGCATGGGATTTGTGTTCCGTCGGTTCCGAGGGTCCTTAGGAGGATATTGAGATTTGCTCCAAGTGTTGGCCCGGAAAAAAACCCATAGGATTGGCCTCGTTTTCCTTGGAAGTGTTTTCTAAGTATTTTCAGTTCATTTGAACTAAAACGTCTGGTTGGGAGGTGAAAAATTCACCGGGGCATGGGAGCGGGGTTTCTAGGGTTCTTGGAAGGATATTAGGACTCGCTCCAAGTGTTGCTCAACCTCCATGATATTGGTTAAGGGCAGCTCATGTCTCCTAGAAATGGCACCCAAATGTTGGCAACGATCACACATCTTCACAAAGACATAGGAATCTCAGAACAAAGTGGGCGAATAAAACCCACTTTCAAGTACTTTTGTTGCCGTCCTTTGAGCACCAAAGTGGCCCCCATAAGGTGAAGAATGACACCCTCGAAGAATATTTTGAAATTCATCCTCCAGTACACATCTTCTAATCATTTGGTGATTACACCTCTTGAAATGTAACGATTCATCCCACATATAGGCCTTCACATCATGCAAGAACTTCTCTTTTGAATAAGAGAGATCCGGAGGTAATGTACCACACTCTAAGAAATTCACAAATTCAGCATACCAAGGGACTTTTACCCCCAAACTGTTTAGTTGTTCATCCGGGAATGATTCTTGAATAGGAACTACATCCTTTGTGCCTTCAAGCTGTAGCCGTGATAAGTGACCGGCCACCACATTGATCTTCGATCCACCTCGCTTCCGAAGCCAATATTCGTCTCCACAGCAACCTTGTCGTCTTCTTTTCTTCTCCAATGGATTTCCCACAAATAACCCTAAAAATTGATACATAATATGCCCTACTTCGCATAAGATTTGAATTGCCAAAATTATAAAACAACATTTGCATGGGAGCGCTGCAGCGCTCGAGGGGGTTCCGCTGCAGCGCTCCGCGTCTTTTTTTTCCACTCATTTTATCACAATCTAGGCATTGCAGCGCCCAGAACAATACTGGCCGTCTTCTCTTCTCTTGTTCAATCTTCATTCTTGCGCACTTCCTTGTATACTTCTCACACATGTTCTTGGCTTCTATCCACCATCATTTGGGCTTCGATTCACCACAATCTCCAACTTTTGTTACCTACAAATCAAAACAACCATAAGTGAGCAAATCAACTAACTAACAAGATATCAACAATTAACATGAACCTATGATCTAAAATGAACATGCTATTATGCAAATGCCATTAAAAATCCTATTTATTTTCCTAAACAAACCTAAGGTATTCTATTCATGAAAATAACTAAAATTAACCTCTAGAATGCACAAAAACTCTAAAATACACCTAAAACACTAAATGTGCAAATTAAGCCAAAACACCTAGAAATTAGTAAGATATATCTATAAACCTAATGAAATTCCTACAAATAGTATGTATAAAACTAAACTCATCAGGTCTCAATTTTCAAACAGAACTCTAGAACTTGCTTGATCTTTTCTCAAGGTGAAATCCTAGGAATCACACCATGATAGAGATGATTTAGGCCATTTTTGGATAGATTAAGCTAAAAAGCCTACCCAATTGGTGTACTACCCCTAGTTACCCTATTTGAGCTTTATATTCTGTTTATTGTCACCTAAAATGATTAGCCAAGTCCTTTGATTGAAATTCCCTTATTTTCACGATTCCACCCTTAAATCTTTTTAGTAAATGAATTGTAATGGGTTGGGTTGTTTTTCATGGGAATTTATGTGTAAATGTACTATGGAATGAGAATGTATGTGAAGGTGATGAGAAAAAGTTCAAAAGGTGTAAAAAGAAGAAAAAGAAAGATGAAGAAGAAAAATAATGAAAAGAAAACGTATAGTCTTCATCAATTAGTCAATTAAATAATTTTGGGGGTATGTAAAGGGTGATGTGATGGTTCATTCTATAAGGCATGAGATGTTTAAAGGTGCTATGTATAAATGATGTTTTGGGTGTATTGAGCTGCATTTTATCCAGGTTATCAAACCCTTAACCTTAGCCTTGTGTTACAAACTAACAAAGTCCTATTGATCTTAATTGGTGTAAGTCCTACATTAGTGGAGAGAAGTGTGAAAAGCAAGCATATGAAGTTCATGTTTTGTTTGGTTGAGATTATATTCTTATCTTGCTTGCATTGGTTTGTATAATTTATGAGTGGTTATGTGAATATGTTTTTGTGCTTGTTTGTCAATGAGGATAGAAGAGAATGCGTTGCTTTGCAAATTGAAATTCTAGAAAACAAGTTTAAACTTTCG